>OZ008370.1:143924561-145333567 GCA_963931995.1 Phaonia tiefii
TATATCAATTGAAGGATACTGACAAGTGTTCATGCATATAGCGCATTATTTTCATAACATTGTTAAAATAATTTCATAAATATAAGCAAACTAGTAAATTTCACTACTGTACACCTTACGTCGTCAACTCAATCAATAAATTGCGACAGGTTTGCGCCAAACTGATGCTTTATTTACAACAAGTTGATTGACGAATTTGAAGAACAATTGATTTAAGGTACGATTCATGTACGTTTTTCTTTCAGTGTATATTCACAGTCATAATAATCAATATCAGCCATAATAATCAATATTTATAAATATTTTCTATTAATATTTATTTTTTTAATATGAATTTTATTAAAGATCATAAAAGCTTTTGTGTACTGCGTCCAAAACACGTTAAAGAATTAATTATACAAGACTCATAAATATAAAAGGTGCGACCCCTTTTGTCTCCATTGCATGAAATCAGTCAAAAATCTAACTCAACTACAAGTAATATTTATTGCCTGGCACTTAAACAAAGTTAAAATGGAACAGAAGTGTGGAGTATAACGGGAAGATCACGGTTCACATCAAATTTTTGTTATCAAACATTGAAAAAAGATCGATAAGAATCATTTATAGGGGTCGGAATTATATGCACCAAAAGTCTTGTTTTAAGTTCTTAATCTATGCATTAGGAACTAAATTATTTAGAATAAAAATCATAAAAAGAACAACAAAATTCAACACAGAATATGATGACTTAAGGGTAAACCGAACTCGAAGAAAGACGAAAAATGGGAAGACCAAGACTCCGCTGGAGGGATCAGGTTGACGAATCTCTGCGTACACTTGGTATTACCAACTGGAGAGATAAGGAAAAAGATCGAACTGGTTACCGAAATATGTATGTTATCGTTGTTTTGTAAGGTGTTGTTCCAGACCGGATAAGAATGTAAGTAAGTGTAAAGTAAGTATACAACAAAGACTCGCGTGTTTACTTGCAAACATAGATGCGTTTGTGTGGAACCATATGCATATTTGATCCCAAACAGCCATATACTTACGTGGAAGCATTTGTGTATTTCCTCCCAAACAAGCGGTTACTTACGTGGAAGCATATGCGTGTTTCTTAGGATTTCTTTGGAGCTTCTCGGCCGTGTCCAGAGGAGAGCGACGGTGTCAAAGTTTGTTTACATTTGTTTGTCTGCAACCCCCGTTCGCCAGCAACTGATGCTTTTGAAATATTTCTCTGCAAAAATTACATAGAAACGTTTTAATTTTCACTCTTAAACACTTTCAATATATCAAATAACACTCAATCATTTTCTAAATGGCACTTTTTGCAAATTTGTTTACATTTTCATCATTTTTCTATCAGCTGACTTGACACAACACAGACACTGAGCAACAACAAAATGCCTGTTGTTTTTGGCTTGTTGTATTTGTTGTCGTACTGCATCTACCATTATATTTCTACCATGGTATCGCTGTTCTATCGATATTTCCACGGTATGTGTTCCTCGGACATCCGCCAACTTATGCCAGACGTGAGGATATTTAGCAGAAGTACGCGGCTTTCCAGGAACGCTCATCCGTTTTTTATCGAGTGGCCGATTGATCGCACTACACACTATGGAGAAAATTCGTTCTTCAGCCGTACAGTCCGTATGTAGAATAAACTTCCGGCTAGTGTATTTCCCACCAATTGTGACATACAAAGATTCAAGGCAAATGTGAACAGACACTACTCCCTCTTTCCACGCTCCACTACCGCAATTTTCCTTCGTCAACACAATGCACACAAAAAAAAAATATTTCGAAGAAATAATAAAAGCAAATAAAAGCAAATCTAAAATAAAAAAATAAATATTTTCCCATAACATCCCATGAAGGGCCTGATGAGAGCTTCTCACAACCAACTCACTGGTTCCCCTTTCTAGTTTTTCACTCACTGATTGGTACCTACAGTTTTACACCGGGGTCCGAATGGAAGTTTGAGAAGCTTTTTCATGGCTAAGTCCTGGGGGCTCTATGCCACAGCTGATTGACCTTATAGTTGGGAAAATATGCAGGATAAAGTAAGAAAGAGAAATATCGATTTCACACATTTGGGTTTGTGTATTGAACCAAAAGTACAAAACTCATCAACTGAGAGTATTTTTGCGATACTTAACTCGAGGAAAAAAGGGGTAACAAGTGAAATAAAGCAAAATGTAATGAAGTGTTAGAGTAAAATTATTTATAGAGATTGCAACTAAATCACAAATTTATTAAAATAAAGATTTTTCTCATTCTGCATGGGTTGGCAAGTCTGTATAACTCTTTCTCCAACTTTTCCAGTGACTTTTCTTGGTTTGCGGTCCAAGAAAAACAGCTGTTGCAGACTTTATGTATATTACTCTATGGGCTAAGTACTCGATAGTGTCGCCATCACTAAGCGAGGTGACCGTCGTCGAAGGAAATGTAAGGTGGTCTGAGCAAGGATCGAACCCACGGTCTCATGTACAAGAGCCGCGCACACTGACCATTGCACCACACTGACTAAATTTACATTTTTAACCAATTAATTGATACTAAAAAGTAGTAAACCGGTCCATTTGCAAGCATTGCACAGTGGATCCGCTTGTATGGAGGCGCGGCCAAAAATACTTCTAATGGTAGTAGAGTGCTGAAATTTTATCCAAGGCTCTTAAAAAATATTTTAAGAATGTGGTAAAAAGATGGACCTGATTTGACCTATAACTATAACCAATAAACACAATTTTAAGAATAAGGGAAACAAGCAAATTATAAACTAAATATTATAATACTTTAATATTACAACAATTTATAATGTATTTTCTAGCAACCCATGTAACGGGTTTTTCAATAAGACCGCTACAAAAGTTGTTTTTATTAAAACAAAACCGGTTTTAGATACCAATGAAATTCTTTAATCCTGTGAAAGTACGTTCGATGCCATTATGTATGGAAGTCGATTTCTTTTGCATGGCCACCACGGGCACGCTTGCAGAAGTCCAGACGCTGAACCCAATTTTCGATGGTTTTCAAGCAAAAATCGGCCGATACTGCTGCAATTTCACGTTCGATATTCGTACGAAGTTCATCAATCGTCGCTGGCTTGTTGGCATAGACCATAGACTTAACGTAGCCTCACAGGAAATAATCTAACGGCGTCAAATCGCACGACCGAGGCGGCCAATCGACTGGGCCATTTCGTGAGATAACACGTTCACCAAACTTGGTTTCCAATAAATTGATTGTGGCATTCGCTATGTGGCTTGTGGCGCCGTCCTGTTGGAACCACATGTCCTCCAAGTCCATATTATCCAATTGGGGCCAAAAATATTCGGTTATCATTGAACGGTAGCGATTCGCATTCACAGTAATCTGCCGGTCTTGATCATCACGGAAGAAGTACGGCCCAATGACGCCGCCGGCCCATAAACCGCACCAAACCGTAATTTTTTCGGGATGCAATGATGACTCATGGATTACGTGTGGATTGCTGTCTGACCAATAACGTATATTTTGCTTATTGACGAAGCCATTCAGCCAGAAATGAGCCTCATCGCTGATTGTTGAGGCCTCTTAAAGTTGAGGCCACTGACTCCAAATTTCGGTAGTAAATTTTAATAATTTCGACTCGTTGTTGGCTCGTATATCCTTCCATGATGAAATGTCAAACCTTACTGAAGAGAAATGTCAAAAGAGCGGGAAAAAATATGGCGTCTTTTGCAGTCCCTATCGATTTACTTTTGTAGCGTCTCTGTTGAAAAACCCTTACAGATTCAAGTAACGTTGACTTATCCTTTTCCGGTTATAAGTGGGTCGGACCTCTGTCCGGTTATAAGTGGGTCGGACCGTAAAAGGAGTGAATTCAAAATGTCGGTGATCGTTATAATGCATGACATTTTCCGGCTGTGATAAAGTCAACATTTTTTTATTTCTTTGTTGTTCGACTCTGCAGCTTCTGAAAGCTCTCCAATTGATGCTCTATCTATTGCATGGTCTATCACCGCAGATCCATGAATTAAAACCTTATGGACTATAGCTGGCAAATAGTACCATGGATACTCTTTGATTAGTTCCTTGGTCGTATCTAAGGCATATTCATTAAATTTGTAGGCATCAATTTTGTAGCCCGATGCCATAGCTTGAAATAAAGTGGCACTGCGATGGATCAGATTTTCATTAACTTCTGTAATTTCTGAAGCTAATCTTGGATTAGAAAAAAAATTTCTAGCAACATTTCCATCGTTGGATGCTCCTCTGCCTCCATCTCTGGGCTTATCTACTATTAAACCCAATACTTCACGAAATTCCTTTTGAATTTTCTGCTTTCTTTCCAATACCTTTAATTTTTGTTCAGGACCTCTAACCTGCCACGTTTTGATGACGGACTTATAAGAAAGATGTAAAAAGTATTCAAAGAACCGCATTTTTGCATGAAGTGGAGGTAGACCAAATTGAAAATATTTTTTGTTTACCAATTTGTTTAAACATTCAACCAAATTATTCCTTTTTTGGATTTGCACGACACATTTTTAACATTTGGCAAAGGATGACTCACTTAAGACATTGCATACTTTTCCTTCCACCATGGTTGGTTGAAAAGGCTGCAAGAGAGCACGCTGTCTAGCACACTTGGGCTAAAGAAGCCCATTGTGATACATGCAGTTTCCTTCATAGCAACTATTGTCTAGTCGTCCAGCCAATTTGCCCTTTCAATAAATTTGTCTATAAGACCTACAGGAATACCCTATAGGGCTACGGTGCTAACTAGATGAAGACAATGTCCCGTAAGTGTTCCTATCATTGTGGATAACCTGCCTCTCGATAAGTTAAGTAGTTGCCTAGTCCTCTTCGTGTCCACCTGTGGCCAGACGACCCAGGCTTGTTTGCAAGTTGAAGTAAGTCTCCACTTGTCCTTGAACATATTATCGGCCCACTGCCTGATCTGCAAACAGCAGGTAGAGATTGGCATACTAACACCTTCTTTAGCCGGAAGAACTTGTGCCGTAGTACCCTGTCTAGCTAACGCATCCGCTACGCAATTGCCGGGAATGTCTCTGTGTCGCGGTACCCAGATGAGCCTGATGTCAAAATACTCTGCCATCACCCTAAGTGATGAGTGGCATTCTTTCACCGTCAGGGACGTAGCAAACATGGCTTCCAGGGATTTTATGGCAGCCTGGCTGTCTGTGTAGATACATATTCTCTGGAGGTTTGTGACACTACTTTTCAGTAGTTCAGCAACCTCCAGTATGGCGGTAATTTCCGCCTGAAATACACTACAGTAATCAGGCAGCTTGAAGGAGATATTTACATTTAGGTCCGGTGAATGGACCCCATAACTTTGATCCATCCGTGAAAAATCTGATACTACTGGTATCCCCTTCCAGTGGCTTTTCCCAGGTATTCCTGTTCGGAATAGAGGTCCTTAGATTCGTCGCTGGTAGAAGGTAGGGGATACAGTAGTCCGTTTTTACGGGAATAGAATTGATCCGGTGTAGTAATTCAGCGTGTCCGGAATGCCCCGATATCAAAACGCCACAATCTCTGATTCTCACCAGGGATGTAGCGGCTGCCGATTCGGCCATGATATCAGGAGTACAGATGTTCAGGATAGCACTATGTGAAGTACCTGCGTCGTGCCCATTGCCCCACTAACGCTAATCAGTGCTGATCTTTGAATTTTCATCAAGGAATTCAGAATATATTTCTTTTGGAGGGACCTCCACCAAACTACGATGCCATAGAGAAGTATTGGTCTGACTATTGCCGTATAAATCCACATGGTGATCTTAGGAGACAGTCCCCAGCGCTTTCCTATCGCCCTTTTACAGTAGTGGAGCATCAGACGCCTTTTTCACCCTCTCCTCCACCTTCGGTTTCCAAGACAGTTTTCTGTCGAGAATTATTCCCAGATACTTGACCTTTTCCGTCAACTGTAATTGCATCCCATTAACTGACGGCAGTTCAAATGCGGGTATTTTATATTTCCGAGAGAACAAGATAAGCTCGGTTTTAAGTGGGTTAAGTGATAGGCCGTTGTTAGCGCTCCAGTTCGAAATCAGACTAAGTAGACTGGTTGTACGAATGCTAAGTAACTTGAGGTTTCTACCTGTACAGATGATAGCAATACCATCGGCATAGACAAAGACCTGGCATTCGGCCCTGTCCAATTCAAGAAGCAGTTCATTGACAGAAGTTAACCATACTAGTGGAGACAGAACTCCCTCCTACGGTGTCCCCCTGTTAACGTTCCTAGCAATTGTAACACCACCCCATTCAGCTTTGACGGATCTATCCACAGAAGCATCCCAATTTGGCCTGTCACTAAGCTGTCGACTCCTAGATTATGTAACGACCTAAGAATCGCCGAAGGTTGAATGTTATTGAAGCCTCCCTCGATGTCCAGGAAGGTCCCTAAAGCGAAGACCTTATTCTCAAGAGAGTTCTCTATTATGCTGACTATAGAGGGGAGAGCGGTCTCAGTTGACCTGCCCTTGATATAGGCATGCTGAGAACTCGATAGTAGATTCTGTGGAAGATTACTTCGAACGTGAATGTCCAGTAACCTTTCAAATGTCTTAAGAACAAACAATGATAGACTGATTGGTCTAAAGTCCTTTGGTTTGACATGAGAGCATTTGCCCGCTTTCGGGACGAAAACCACTTTGGTTTGCTTCCAAATGCTAGGAATGAATCCCAGCATAAGGCAGCCCCTGAAGATTGCCTCCAACCAACTACAAGATAGGTACAGTGCCTCCTGTAGTTGCGCGGGAATTATCCCGTCAGGTCCGGCTGATTTGTTGGGCTTAAAGCATCTAATGGCCCATGTCAGATTTTTTCTACTCACTATTGAGCGAACTTTTTCTAAGCTAGGTGAGTTTCCGCCTAGCTCTTCTGGCTGATGACCAGCATTCCGGTCATCGTTGGGAAAGTGGGCATCCAGGAGAATCCCAAGAGACTCTTCAGACGAATACGTCCACGTTCCACCATCTTTCATTAAGAACCCCGCACACGCTGGGTTTTTAGCGAGCACGCATCTTAAGCGTGCAGTCTGGTTGGTTCCTTCAATGGATTCACAGAAGTTTCGCCAGGATTTCCATCCACCATAGTCAGTAGAAAATTATGCTCAACGTACATCTTCCTATTATGAATAACTACTTCTATCGGCTTTAGAAGGTTTGTTTTCTGTGTAAAATATTTTTTTCTTCGATAGCTAGTTTTGTTGTTTCTTTTTTGAACTGGAATCGAACTGGCCTGCAGTAACGTGTTGACGATGGCCGGGGGTTTTTCCAAATTATTTTATGGTCAGTTTTTGAAATTAGTTGGAGAGGTACGTAGGATTTAACAAATAAACTCTTGTCCTCCAAATCATTATTAGAAAATGTTTGCTTGTATTAGCTATGACCTGTACTTCCATCAAATCCCCATTTTCCGATTAATACTAAATTTTCAGCAGAATCATCAGTAACTGTTTCGGCAACTTTAGCTTGAAGCTCTAATATGCTCGACGCTGTGTTATCTAATAAACGTTGCAACTCGACTTCAGCATGAGATTCATCTACAGATATATTGTCAGGGTATCTCTTTTTTTTTTAATTTACTATACTTTGATAGCTTGGAAACAAATCAAAGGATATTTTGCTGTTCACAAAGTTTCGTATCGGCAAATATTGGGTTTTAGGTCTTGTCGGCAAATATTGGGTTTAGACATTAAAATTGATTTTACTTCATTGGAATCTGCTGGAAATACATTTTGCATTTCATTGCGTAAAGCAGAAACGGCGGACTCATCTATTTTGGTCAGCTGAGCTATACGCCGCACAGTGGCTGAAAATCGTTTTTCATTGGCCAAAATTCTGTAACTTTTGAACCGATCAAAATATTTATGCAACCGATCAAAATATTTATTTTTTAATGGATAGATATATAGTTCAGCTTGACTCAGTTTTAATTACATTAAAATTGATTGAGGACTTTTTAAGGAATTCTAGGTCAAAGTTGAACTTTTGATTTTTTTTAACTTTTAGAGTGAAATATGGGTTTATTATTTTTTTATTTATTAAAAAATTTAATATTTGGATTTTAATAATAATTATAAATATTTTTTGTAATAATGGAATTGTTTTAATGTTCCACTCAAAAAAATTTGTACACTCAAAAAAAATAGTAAAATCAAGTGGAGCTTTTGCTATTATTACAGAAAAATTCAAAATTTTTTGTTGTCAAATTTGCAAATTTGTTTACAGTCAAAGAATATTTACACTTAAAAACAACGTTAATAATATTATCTAAAAATCTTGCTATTACTACAGAAAAATTTATTATTTTTGGCTGTCAAATTTGATCATTTTAAAAAAATTTTAAAAATAAAAACTGCAATAGATTTTAATAGGTAGGTTCTGTTTATTATTATTTTTTACTAATACTATAATTATTATTCATTTGACTCAAATATTGATTGAAAATATTCCATATTTTGTTCTGTGCTATTTCTGTTCTTTAGTAGTTTTTTGGCTTCTTCATCTAAATCCCGATGTTCCACTTTCCATTGATTTCGAATACTGGAGATGAACGGATCTGACGTTGCCAATAATATATTAAATAGATCTTCAATTGTGGAATTTCGTGAAATTTTTCTAGTATTGTGCTCTCTATAAAATCTGTAATCCTTGTTCCTTTTTTCCTGAGCCTCCTCTGATAGATCTCCAAGTGGCACCAAATGATATTTAATGACATCTTCTCCATGATAAAGGATTTTGTGAACTGTTGCAGACATATTTCTCCCTGGGTAGTTGGTTGTATATATTTTTGCAGTTTCTTTAGCATAATCTCCAAATTTTCTAGAGTCAATTTCTTCATTGCACGCAAGTACTTCTAGGATTATTTTAAATCTGAAAATAAGGTTTAAATCCACTCCTGTTATTTCAGATGCTGTTTCTGGATCTGAAAAGAATCTTCTTGCGGTATTGCCATCATTTGTATTGCCTGACCCTTGTTTTGGCTGATCTATAATCAATCCAAATTTGCGATATTCATCTTGAACATGTTTCTTTTTTGAACTTCTTAACTCTTTGTTGGTTTCGTTGTTTCTTATTGAGCCTGAAGACCCGAAATCCAAATTTAGTATGTGTTCCATAAGTCGTATTCTTGCATGTAGTGGTGATAATCCAAATTCATATGCATCGGTATTATCTAATGATTTTGTCGGGACTTGGTTTAATTGGGTTGATGTTGCTTGGCATATAATGCAGCTGGATGCAGCCTTCGTTTTAGTCAAAGCCTGACCTACTTTTCCATCTATCATTGTCAGCACTAATTGGTAGCTTACTTCAATTTGCTGCCCATCTAACTGTAATTGTAATGGCTGTAGTGTTGCAATTTGGGCCTTGATATCACTAACTTCTTTGTTAATTGCATAATGAGTTTCTTTTTTGAATTCAAATTTGATGGGCCTGCAGTATTTCGTGGAAGATGGTGTCTCATTTTTCCAAATATCCATTGTTTGCGTTGTACTAGTCGAAGGCTCTGAATCTTCCAAAATCTTTTTCAATCGCAATGGTACAAATGATACCATGAACATATCTGAGTCCGAAATATTTTCACATACAACTTGTTTGTATTGTTTTTGTCCCGAAGAACCATCACATCCCCATTTACAAAAAAGAATTAAGTTTGTGTTTCCATATTTCTTTAACTCATTTCCTGTTATTGATTGTAGCTAGCGTTCGGCTGTGTGATCAAGTAGAGATTGTAGTTGTACCTCTGCCGAAATTGGTGTGATTGTAATAGTGTCCTTTGATGGCAAACAGTCCATTTTAGCAGCGGTTATGTGATGATATGCTGGATACATATTTGAGCCTTTTTCAATCGCACGCAATCTGAGCTGAATATATTGCTGTTTTGTTAATTTCAAATCCAGAAATAATGCTAATGACTCCTCATTTGTGAACTGTTTTGCATCGCTCGGAGTTGGTATACTTTTAAGAATCCGTTTTGTTCTCACTGGACTAGCTTTAAGAACTTTTTCAGTGATATCCACTTTTGTTAATTGGTTCTGTGATCGTAATTGATGTAGGAAAGATTCTTTTATATTTGTGCAACCAATTTCATCGTTAACATCTTTAAGTTTCCGCCAATGATTTGCGTGGTCTTCCAGCCTTATCTTGCTTTGCTGTTTCTGCAGCGACAGTAAGTTGGCCTTCTACCCAGTTTGCACTTTTTATATAAAACTTTTGTTTACTGTAGCTAACTTCTTTGTAGCGTTTTTTTAGTGCTTTGACGAAATTAGATAATTGTTCTTGTATTTCGGTGCTACACGAATTTAAGTTTAATTTTATTTTAACGTAACTAAGAACATCTTCCTGGTTTTTGTTTCTAAAATACTCTTCGGCCAGTTCTTTATAACTGAAGCTCTCCATATTTTTCTGAATATTTTTATTTGCGTCTGTTATTGCTGAAATATATTAGAGCAATTGAGTTTGTATTCAAATGTCGCTTTCTTATAAGCCTTCTCATAAGCCATCAAACTATATTTCTAGGTAAAATAAAAAGATAAGAAAATGGCATTAGTGCATTGTTAGGTAAAATAAAAATTAATTACATCCTCTATGTATTGACATTCTTACTTACAAATATATTACTGGTAATAGAACAAATAATGACTATTATAAGCTATAAAATACCTAAAGCACAAATTTAATACACCATTTTATACGAGTACTTATAGGGCTATTTAAATTATCGTAATTTGAATTTTTTAGAGTAATTTCATTAAAATGAAAAAAGTGTTCTACCGGCGGGTCGTGGCTGGTGCAAAAGTATATATAGGTTTAAAGAGGACACTTTCACCTTTCTCCGGGTGGTATACGTTTCTTGTTCCCTTTTGTTCCCTAGAAGTTCTATTCCACTAAAGTTTAAATTTGAGAAAAATATAGTACTTTCATAAATATTTCATAACGCCCCTAATAT
This sequence comes from Phaonia tiefii, assembly GCA_963931995.1. Taxonomy (NCBI): domain Eukaryota; kingdom Metazoa; phylum Arthropoda; class Insecta; order Diptera; family Muscidae; genus Phaonia; species Phaonia tiefii. Next base: position 143,935,518 of record OZ008370.1, read on the forward strand.
TAAACTCTAGAGCTGTGACCACTTACAACAACTAAAGACTATAATCCTACCAACATTATAAAAAAGACCGCAGGCCATTATCGATGATAGCTTGCGAGTAGTAACCATTTATTTTTGATAAAAAACAAAAAAAGACACCTTTTTCTGAAATTAAAAAAACAGTTAAGTTTGACAGCATGCCACGCCCATAATTAGCAATAGTTTACCCTAATTTTTTGGCTACCTTAATCTGGATATAGTAGCTACAAAAAGGCGTAAAAATTTTAAAAATCGGTGACAAAAAAAATTAGACTTTTGTCCAATGAAATCAAAATCTCAGCCACAGTGCGCCGTCGATTTGTTCTCATTGAAGACTCCCCAAAATCAAGACTTGAACGGCCACGATGTGTACTTTCCACCATTTATAATGGGTGTATTTTAATAAAATTTATTCCTTTTGATTCAGCTAATCGCATTGAAATTGGAGAATTGAAGATTTTTTATTATCGTAACAAGTCCAAAAAGCAAAATTTTTTTTACATATGTAGCCGTTAGATTTCTTTAGCTCGGTCAAGTCAGGTATGTAGCCGATATTATCAATATTATGCTGTACATCAGTGGTCACTTCTTGTAATTTTTCTGCGTTGGTACCCCTTTTTTGTGCACCATAAATTGAAAATTTATAGGCGTGCAAACACACACTGATACGAATCGCCTTCCAAAACCTCAAAGAAAATTTAAAACAAAAAATGCAAAAATACCCTGCAGTAAAGGGAATCGACTCTACGTCGATGAATTCATCGACTACCACAAAAAGCCATCGCTTACCTGCCAAACTACCCGCAATGCTTTTGAGCGGCGAATTTAAAATGGGGATGGCCGCTTTGGTGATGGCTCACCCTTTGAACTACCATTCGTCGATGAATTCATCGGTAACATTTCATCAACGAATTTGTCGGTGACATTTCGTCGACGAATTCATCGACAAACAGTGATAGGAAAGTAAAAAGAACCTACGTTCGATTCCGGGCTGGGGTTTTTTTTCTGTTTATTTTTATTTTTTAATATTTTTTTAAATAACCGATGTCATTTTTAATGATATTAAATATGTTTCAAAACAAATTTGTCCATTTTTAGTGGTAAAATGAAAAAAATTTTCCGTCAATAAAAAGAATTAACAATCCCTCGACGCACGTCTTTTCTTTTTTAATGTCAAACACTTAATGGCTCTTTCTCTCTCTCTTGCGTCCCTCAACAAAGCTCATATTCTCAAGTGTGAGAAACGAATGATGCGTTTTTTGTTTTTTCTAATTGCAATGTAGCATGTGCTGTTGGTGTTTTTTTTTATTTCGGTTCCCGTTACAGTTTTTTGTTTGTGTGTCCTATGGTACGCGTGTTTTTTTGGTTGTTATCTCTTCGATTCTGTGTAACTCTTTCTTGTTTGTATCATGTGGCGTTTGATGTTAGTTGGTTGTTATTTCTTTAATTCTCATGTGGCATGTGTTTTTGGTAACAGAATTCCCATTACAGTTTATCCAAATAATATGTAACTAATCTGTAAAGTTGGTATTTCGTTGCAGTGCCAGTACTTTTGAAAAGACTGCGTTTAAACAATAGCCAAATTTGAATAAAAATACTGTACAATAAATTATCTCAAGTAGCAACTTGCTTTTTTTAACTCAAATTTTTTATTTCAATTCAACTACAAAGTTAACCTAAAGCATTAGATGAAAATAACACTATTAAATTCTTAAAGTTACTCCATTAACGAATAACAATAGAAGATCTCTCGAGACACCACTTTACAGATTACCACTGAGTACGAATGTAATTGGCGATGAAAAGTCATCTGCGATGTAGTCGATGAAATGTTGCCAACTTCAGGGTAATCATTGACAATTGTACACAAACTCGAAACACGAAAACGAACACACAGCCGGGATGATATTTATAGTGGATAAGGACTTTTTTACCTCCTTTCGATTTCAAAAAGTCCCCAAGTCATTTTGGTCCAATAGGAGTACTTTCGGATTTGACTCACCAAATTTGTATGTGAGAGGTTTTTAAATACAACACATGGCAAAATAACAAAAAAAAATTAGTAAGATAGAAGCAGTAGGAATTTTGGTTTTATATCAAGGGCCGACCTTGTCAAACTCAGCTGATCGAAATTATTTCAAAATTAAATTAAAAGATTAACAGACCGTACGCAGATTAAATACATTTGTTAATATGTTCTACAAACAGCCCGTTAATCCCGGTGTAAATAAAGATTTATTTAATTATTTTATAAAAAGTACTATTACTTCGAAAAAAGTACTTTCGGACGAATACAAAAAGTCCCCGCGAAATTATTAAATATCAACACTGACACACAGCATAATAAATAGGCAAACAGAAGCTTCCTTGGGCAAATTTGACCTTGAAAAAATATGACGGCGGGTGCGTATATTACAGATTACACGCACATCCGCAAATTTCCGCAACTAACTTCAGCACTTTTATTATCTTAACCCTTTCGGCCCGCTCCTGAACGAAGTGGCAGAAAATTTTTTTTCATGATAACAGTGTTTATTAGATCTAAATTAGGGATTTTGGAAGATTTCAGACTTCTGGAGTAATCGGGTAAGCAGATATTGGAACTTGCTTATAAGCAACTTTGGGCCTTTGAGGTAGTACATATTTCGAGGCATTGAAAAATGACAAGTTTATAAAATCATACAAATGACTCGTTATTTATTCTTCAAGAATCTTTTTTGACAGTGTAATACCTTACGTATGATAAAACAATGAAAGAAAACAATTTTTACTTGTGTTGGAAAATAGATGAGCACCACATTTCAAACATTTTGACAGAGGTGTTGCCGTCTTGCAAAGGCGGCATCGACCTTTTTCTCCCCATACCACCCAATGGCCACTTCCATCATATCTCTTCGAATTTGGCGGATCATAAGCAACTTTACGGCGCTTGGAACTGGAACTGAATGCAAACGAAGAAGGAGATGACTGAGCTGAAGATGTTTCATCTTGATCCAAAATATTTGAACTGGGTCGTCCTCTTTTCCTTTGAACAGAGCTCTAGGTGGATGGTGCAGCGTTTAGCAACTCATTTGCTATTTCAATTTAATTAGTGGCATATGTTTTGCATTCGGCTCGACCATTTTGAGGTGCTTCCGATACAAATGCCAGGAATTTGTTACTACCGTTCCCAAACACCAGTAAAATATTCGCATGCACCATTTAGCAGAGCGATGATTGATTTTATAGAGCTCCATAAGCATGTCAGAGAGATCAACTCCTCCCATGTACTTGTTGTATTGTGATACAATAGCTGGTCGCGCGACATCAATAAATCGTTTTTCCTTTGAGCTCCAACGACGGCATGTTCCAATTGGTTCATCTCCAACAAATGTTGACAACAACTGCACCGCTTTGTTGTCCAACCAACGAACTGTAGCACTTTCATGGTTGATTACGCACTTCATATCGAAAGATCCTCTGCCAAGCTTTTTCAAATCAGATTCGAATTTCAATTCGCAATTGCCCATTCGGTTTTTTCTGACAGTACAAACGCAAAATATACCCATTTCTTTCAAGGATACAAGAAGACTGACCGAGGTAAACCAGTTATCGAAATAAAATTTGAACTTACCTTTGTATGCTATAACTTGCTCATCAACACTTTGGTGTTCTTCTTGAGGAAGGCAGTTAAATTTGTTTTAAAGCATTGATAAAATTGGGCGTATTTTGTACAGCTTATCATAGTTAGCATCACAATTTTTAGGTTGCTTCTATTTGTCAGAGAAATGAAGGAATTTTTTAATTTTTTCAAATTTTTGGCGTGTCATTAAATCGGTGACAGCGGTCAGCTTTAGCTCTTGGGACCATGCCATTTTGTAATTCGGAAGCTGAATCACACCCAAATATAACAAAACCCCAAAGTGACGACGCATTTCATCTTTAGTACATTTGAGTTCAGATCCGGAGTCTTGAAGTGCATATAAGTTGGTCTCCTTTACAATCCATTCAATCATTTAAAAAAAAAAATGGTTCCCCATTACATCCTATGAAGGGACCGGGGAGAACTTTTCACAATCACTGAGCTGTGCGCTTTCCAGTTTACACTCACTGATTGGGACCTACAGTTTTACACCGATTCCGAACGGTAATTTGAGAAGCTTTTTCATGGCTAGATACTCGATAGTGTCGCCGTCACTATGCGAGGTGACCGCCGCCGAAAGAAATTTTTTTTTAAGGTGGTCAGAGCCGGGTTCGAACCCAGGATCTCATGTACAAGAGCCGCGCAAACCATTGCACCACGGACGGCTAATCATTGCATCGTCAAAAAATTAACTGAAATATTGCATTGGGCTTTTCACCATTTGAACATCTTCTAAAGGGTTTTTTCCTCCATCGCAATGTAGACAAGTCTACTTTTTTCAACAACATGACTCTTGGTACTCTCTGGACAATCTTCAACACGTTCTTCAGCGGTGATATCTTCTAGTAAATTGATCTCGATTTCGTCACCCTCTCCAAAATTTCATCCAAACCATTCTGCAAAAACTCTTCCTCTTCATCTTCGCACACTTCATCAGAAGACTCGTCCCAGTCAAACTCCAGAATGGCTTCTATATCCCTTTCACAAAGTGCTTTCTGTTGCTTGTTCATGTCTTCGATTTTAATGTTTTTTGTTATACACTTTGCAACTTTGGGACGAAAGGGTTAAGAATCAGATTAATACATACAATGAAAAAGAAACCTAAGGGGGAATCTTGGGGGATCACAACAATAGGTTAACTAAAACATTAATTTCACAAGAATTACAACACAAGTTAGTTTTTATTATTTTCTGAAGATAAAATACATATGTACATAAATACCTTCAACTTCAAAATCCATTGAAAATAATTTAATTTTGTGGACTACAGCAATTACAAGACCGTTTTGAACTGCACGTTTGCTTTGAATTATTCTTCCTTCGTTCAGCTGTGCTTGGCAAATGAACATGTGCTCATGCTTTTAATTTTATTTTTAATAAAGTCCCGTTAGATTTCCAGTAAAAACCGGTTTGCCATTATGAAGATTGGACATTTAAGAGATAATTTGTTTAATAACAAATTCACGCCTTTTGTATCGGCAACAATTGTCGCAATTGATCCCCACAGGTTGAACTCATCTAACACATTCTGGACTCTTTCTGCGATTGTTTGAGCTTTCACATCTTTCAATTTCAACGCAGTCAACTTAATTTCTTTAGATTCATTCTTGAGGACCACGGCCTAATATTCAAAGCTCTCAATGTATTTGCCGTCAAAGTGCCATGCTCCACTTCTCCAGATAAAGCGTGCTTACCAAGTACTTCTTCACCCGAGCAGCTTCCTTGAAGATAGCCTTATGGATTCCTGACTGACATGGGGTTGGGATTTCAATGCCCTCAGCGGAAAGGTGGTGGCACACCGTTGCTGCTCCGTGGGACTACAGCTTTGAGCTTGTAACAAGGCGTCTTGCAATGTCTGTTGGGTTATGCTTCATTTTGCTCGTTGATGCTGTATTGTCATCCTCCCAAGGACTATCTTTACTGTTGTTGAATGAGTCCGTGCTACTTTCGGAACAATCAGGTATCGCTGAGCTGGTAAGTGTGGACACTATCGCTTCCATTGCCCTCTTTCGCTTGGATGGGTGGATGGTATTTGCACCACCAGGTTTGCCGCTGGAATAACCAACGCGGCCTTCGCTCTCAATTTGCAGTTTGTAGAGGTTCTCATCCTATTTGCACATCCATTCGCCTTTTACCTTGGTCATGTCAAACAGTTCCTTCAATGAATCTAAGTTTAGTTTTTTCTGCAGCGCTCGTAGTCTTCCAGAAGTTTTGCACAAATGGCTAGATCAAATATATGCGGGAAGTTCAATGTTTTGCTCCTTAGGGCTTCAAGCTCTATAGCAATTAGACCGATCCTCTCTCTCCGTCCTTTGGCAGTAGACTCAAGAAATTTTAAGCGTCCAATGACGTGGTTTTTCAGGGGCATGCGACTCCGTTCACTCAATGGTGCTTCAACAATTGCCACGTTGCCTCTTCTTGATGCCGCTTGAAACTGGACTAGGTTCTTTGTCCGGGTTTCCTTGTTCTTCTCCGTGTTAGAAGAACTCTTCTTGAAAGATATGTTATATTCTACTCAACAACTTAAATGGTAAAGGCCTTGCCGTTATTAAAGGTCTTCATTATAATTCACTATTCACTTTTAAAAAACTAAACTACTGGTACCCTTCGTGTTCGTCGCCACTTGTTGAATGGTACAAATCGATCAATGAACCCCTTTTTATACTAAGTATTTTTCAATATTTTACTGACAGGTATTATGAACAGGCGCATCTTTTTTTACAGTGGCTATATAGCTGATTCAGCACGTGTGCTTTGTAAATTTTCCAAAACTTTCAAAATAATGACCGCTCATAAATGTGGTTTCATCACTTTCCTTTTTCTCCCTTTATCTCTCATCACTTTCCTTTTTCTCCCTTAAATTGAATGTAAACGGAGTAACTGCCATAAAAGAACCCGAAGAGCAATTCAGCATAAATTTATGAGAGTTTATTAGTTTCCTACCACAATCATAAAAATGACATAACCTTTTGTTTCTCACTAATTTTCTTTAATTCTGAGAATCATAAAAAAGTCGTCAACGTTTTTTCTAAAGAGATACATACGATTCAAATTGAGATACCTTCACTTAATCTATATATATAAAATACAAAGTTTGTATGTTTGTCCTCTATAGACTCTAAAACTATTCAACCGATTTGCCCCAAACCGGTTTCATTTGGAAGGGTATAGTCCAAATTAGGTTTTCGGCCATATATCTTTTTGATATTTCGAGTGGGCGTGGCCCCTCCCACATAAATTGAATATTTAAGCAAAAGAAGCAAATTTTGGGTGGAATCGTGAATATTTGAAATTAGTTTAATCAAAAAAATATTTTGGGCAAAACGAAGTTTGCGCCGGGTCAGCTGGTTGTAAATAAAAACGAAAGATGTTCATCGATTTCTATGATCAAGGTCTCATTTTGTTCATAGGTTATGTGGCTTTTCGTGAAAGTTATAAGACTTGACACTTTTTTCCGTTTTGGATTTAAATGATTTATATGAGTAGGAAAGCAATGTGTAAGTAGCGACAACAATCACTCTGCACACAATCAATAAATGTCTTCGGTTAGTGACTTGTGTAAATACACACCGCAGTGGCTTAACGGGCTAGACGCTGCTGAAGATGATGCTTCAAACATCGAAACGATCGTCCAGCGAATGTGAGTTCGAATCCCACCCGCGGCATTTACATATTTTTCACTAACCGGAGAAAAACATGATCTCTTATAGCCTTAAAGGAAATTACAATTTTGAAAAAATAAAAAATTTTTCACAAAAATAAAATTTCAAAGTGGTTTGTGCGTGACCTTTTTCAATATTTAAATGGAATAAATGTTATTTTAGTCATCAATAGGCAAAAGTTCATTCATTCGTGCAACAGGAAATAATTTTTGAGAAAAAAGATCAAAAAGTCGTCACCCTATTGTTTATATTTTGTCTAAATATTTTGTGATTTTTTTTTTTTTGATTTTTGGCGTAAAACCACTGTGCATTGAATGCATTTTCTGTTTTTCGTCATGAAATAAGAATCTGCTGCTCTTTTGTTTCTCCTTCCTTTGCCGTCTCCTACGTTTTAGTTTAAAGCAGGTCTCAACCATAGATTCAAATACTATAGATTTAATATCCGTCTCATCTGATGTTCCACGTTGTGATTATTCCTATAAGAAGCGTATTTGTGTCGTCCGTTTTGAGGTTTAATTACAACAAATTTTGGGAACAGCGACCAAAATCCTCTATTTTTAATTTTGTGCATTCACGATGTTTATATGTATATTTCCATATTTTGCACATTCACAGTAACAATTATTTCTTATAAATTATTTCAGGATAATCTATAGTATTTTAATATATGGTGGTTTAAACGTCACCAAACGCTAGAATATTTATCCATATGATTATCACTACACGCTGAAAAATCGGTCTTTATTGTTGTTTGTATGAAAATATAACGTGTTTGTAGCTTGTAGCAAATATAGTATAGTTGTGCCCAAACACATTGTGTTTGCTATTCAATATTACATATTGAAGACACAATGATTAATATGTTATAATATATGTTATTGTGACCCAAATGCTTGTTGCAATTGAAATTCAGCTTTATCTGAGTACTGGACTGAAACAGTGCAATTGATACACAGGGAATCTAATAATTTATTTTTCTGTTCATTTCAATGCCAAATATAATAATTTAATATTTTGATTTTGTATGGGAATTTTATTTAATTTCGGTGAAATCACAAAAATTTCTCGTAATCATCCCGTGGAGATGCCTTATAAGACACACTTAAACACAGACTTTGTAATGCGCCAACCTGGTAGACAAATCTACATTGTATTTTCTGTCATATTGATATTAGTTGAGGAAAGAAGTTTCAAATTTTGAAGACTTTGTTCGCGAATTTAATATTTGTATGAGACAATTTGGAAAAGCACCACTCATTTTTTATACACTTTTTAATAATCTGGCAACATTTTTATAGGTGAGAGACGAGAGGATATTGTGTAGGGCAAGAAGTAAATATGGTATAGAGGTACCATCTGTCTCATGCTATATGAATCCGTTACGAATTCGATACGGATCCGTTTCTGTGGACATTTTGTCCGAAACGGAAGTCCGTTACGGACTCATAACGAATTCGTTTTCTTATGAAATTCCTCTCGGAACCGCGAACCGTTTTTTGTACTTTTTTGGAACGGTCTCGAACTAGTAACGAACTTCATATTCGAATCCGTTTCAGATCGGTTTTTTTTTTTTTGGAAATAAACAGATCCGCGACAGATTCGACAAATCGAAATTTCAGTGACTCACCTTTTTATGTTTTTACTGACTCGTAACGGGTTCAAGACGAATCCCCCAAATCGCAATTTTACCGATTCGTTTTTTATGTTTTTACATACTCGTAACGGGTTCAAGACGGATCCCCCAAATCGCAATTTCACTCTTTATTGTTTTTACGGACTCGTAACGGGTTCGAGACGGATCCGCCAAATCGAAATTTCACTGATTCGCTTTTTCATGTTTTTAGGAACTCGTAACGGGTTCGAAACGAATTCGAGAATTCACATTTCCTTTTTTTATGATTTTACGGACTCTTAAGGTTCAATTAGACGTGACTTAACATAAACTTTTACGCCTAACATAGCAAAAACCGTAACTTAGCTTCTTGTCATCGATTAGTGGTGCCATAACAATAAACAGCTGGTATGTATGTTGTCGTTGTTTATTTACTTCAAAGTGCTTAACAAACAAATACAAAATAAAGAAATATGAGCAGTGGTGAAGAAATTGAGAATTTATTTCTTGGTATAATGAGTTTATACGCTAAAAGAAACAAAAAAGAAAGAAGAAACAAAAGAAAACACCAAAGAAATGAAAACACCAATCAGCTGTCTCGCTATGCTATGTCAAAATACCAACAACCAATTGGTTTCTACGTTTTACCCTGTGTCGCTGGCATTATGTTAAGTCACCACTAATCAATTACATTGTTGCCCATACGTTTGGTTCGATCAGCTGTTTCGTTTATGTTAAGTTTTCTTATGCTAAGTCACGTCTAATTGAACCTTTAACGAGTTCGAAATGGATCCGCATCCGTTTTTGTGTACATTGGGATCTGACGTTTCATTTCTCAGTATTCGTCTTTAGGTATGCGACATATACTACGTTTATACGATAGCTTATATTGTGATATCATCTCGCGATATGCCGAACAAGTACGTGTTACTTGCACGTTCTTTATTGACATATCGTGATATCACAATATAGGCTCTCGTATAAACGTAGTAATAGAGAGATGTTCGGCGGACAATGACTTACATCAGGTGGAGTTACAAGAACTATTGACTTAACTTGTTCATGTCGTGGATATCGGTGAAATTTCTATGAATTTTGCACTTTTTTGATATCTTTTATTGTTAATATTCATTCACTGATAGAAAATCCGTTCTAAAAGGAATGAAATCAGTCCAAAATCAAGACCATGCGTTGACACAAGTAGGGTATGGCCGTTTGTAAATCATGACCATATGGTTTTGATTTTAGAATGTTTTTTTAAAACCACCGCGTTGCTTTTCGAACTTTTCGTACTTGATTCGAGACTATTTTGGTCGCCTTTTAAGACCCCTTTGTTACAATCAGAACGGTTAGTTCTTGATTTCAGACATTTAGGTATCCTTTTAAGACCATTGTGTTACATTTAGAATGTTTCGTTCTTGATTTGAGACCATTAATGGTTGTTTAGACTCAAATAAAAACATTGTTGTTATAAAATGTATGATAATTATAAGTACAAAAAACAAAAAAAAATAAATAAAAATCACATGAGGTGTCAGGGGACACTCGGTTGGAATGAAATTCTTTTCGCTACACGCTGAAAACTAACGGCCTCAGCAACATATTGCAGGAACCATGTACATGGTGGCAAGCATTGTTTTCGTGAATTGAAGATCTGCGGCGTTCTGTTTCTTTATTGTCTGTTACGTTTTTGTTTTCATCAGTTTTCAACAAAAAAAAAAACCAAATTTGGGTCACAAATACATATGTTATAACGTATTAATCACAGCGTCACAAATATGGTATATTGAAAGCAAACACAATATGTTTGGACACAAGTATACCATATTTGCGACAAGCTACAAATACGTTATATCCAAAGAACAAAAATTTACAGCTTGTATATATTATGTACTAGTTAGTTCCAACACTCTTAAGGCGCCCGTTGAAAAATACGGTAATTTAAATGGTTCTTTAAGAAAAGATACTTTTTGTAAAATGATAAACTTTTGATAAACATATGTTTTTCCTTGTCATTTGGAAAAAAACAATAACAAAAAATGAACAAATTAAACAATTGAAATATCGAAGAATGAAATTAATTGAAAATACGACTAAACGCGTGAACAGTTTAATTTTTTCACTTTCACTTTTTTTAAGAAAAATTTTTTTTATAGAATGTATTTTTTTTTGAAATATATTCTAGGTCCTTTTTGTAAGAATATATAGTATATTTTCCCGAAAAGTCCTTTTTCAAAGTGAGCCACTTCTTTTATTAAAAGCTAATGTTTTTTTTTAAGAAAAGTGTATATTTTTAGGAAGAAATACTTTCTATAAGAAAATTCATAAGAGTATAACTTTTTTTTTTTACAAGTACTTTTTTTAAGAACAGGTACTTTTTATAGAAGTGGTACTCTATTTACGAAACGGTTATTTTTTTAAGAATATGTATGTACTTATATTCGGAAAGGCTACTTACCTCAAGAAAAGAAAAGGTATTATTTTACTTTTAGGAAAATTTACTTTTAAGAAAAGGAATTTTTGTAATAAAATGATTATTTTAAGAGAAGGTAGTTTTTTTTTCAGAAAAGGGTTTTTTTAAGGAATGGGAATTTTTTTTTAGAATTGGTCCTTTTTTTAAGAATAGATGCATTTATAAGAGTAGGTACTTATCTCAAGAAAAGTTATTATGTTTCACAAAAAAGGGACTCTTTAAAGAAAAGGTAGTTTTTACGAAAATTCACCTTGTTGTTAGAAAATTTACTTTTTTAAGAAAAGGTACTTATTTAAAAAAATACTTTTTTATGAAAAGGTACTTTTTGTAGGAAAATTTACTTTTTTAAGCAAATGTACTTCTTTAAGATAAGGTGTTTTTTTCTAAGAGAAGGTACTTTGTTTAAGAATATGAATAGGTATTTTTTTGAGAAAATTTCCTTTTTTTTTTTAAAAAAGGCACTTATTAAAAAAAAATTTATTTTTTATACTTCTTTCACGTTGGCTTTTCTAAATTTACTTTTTATTGGGTTCAAAACAACAATATATACGAAATATTGGTTACAGGCTCCACCTAGAAAACAAGAAATTTCCCAACATATGTGAGACAACCTAGTTAATTTATTTCTCAATGATCCAAGACGTTAGTCTAGACACAAACCAAATCCAAAGTGAACAATATAGCTGATAATACTGGGTTGTAGCTAGAGTGTCCATAGAGTGTTTTTTTGAGTGAAAAATCAGTTTTTCACTAAACCGGTTTTCGATTTACAATTTTCCCAAAAACCGGTGGACCCATTTTTTCGGTTTTTTGTTTTAAATTAAATTGCGCATATAGTCTTTCAATTCATTTGTTTAGCAACCATTTCATACACTTATTCGTGTTTAAAACTCCAAACTCTGTTTAAATTTGACAATAACGACATAATTTTAAACTACAATTTAAATCATTTTCCAATTTGGAATGCGAGTATAATATACAATTTTACAGTTTTATTCAAATTCATATTATACTGATTTAAATTCCAAATTCAAATTCCAAAAACAAAAATTTGAAAGAGATTTTCATGTATGAAAATTTTATTATGTTCAAAACAATTAATATAAAATAATTTACATTATTAAATTTAAAAAAATAAATAAACTCTTACTCAGTTCATAAAATCATTGTGAAATTTGAATAAAAAAATTATTTGGAAATGCCATTTAGAGCTTTTTGGAACATAAAATCATATTTGAAAATATAAATTATATTTCTTAATCCAAAATTTCGTTAAAATTCGACAATCATATAATTTATACTTATTTTTTTTAAGGATATTAATAGAAATCGGGTAAAACCGGTTAACCGACATCAAATATGCGGTATTTGGTTTGTTCGAAAATTACCCTGTTAAAAAAACCGGCACACGGTTAATGGCCAAAAACCGGTTTCGTTTTTGGACACTTTACTTACAACCAGAGTGTCCAAACCCGAAACCGAAATTGAAATTTGAATATTTTATTTTTGAAATTTGGAAAAAAGTTTGAAAAGCTTAATTAACCCTTAATTAATATTTAATTAATTCTTATTCGTCATAAAGACATTTTGGAATTTGAATAAAAAAATCTTTGGACTTATTCAAGCATGAAATCATATTTAACAATATAAATCATGTTTCTTAATTCCAAAATTTCATTAGAATTCGAAAATCGTATCAATTATTATTAATTTTTAAGGATATATTAACACAAATTCAGGAAAAAAACCGGTTAACCGACAACAAATAACCGGTTTCCGGTTTGTTCGAAAATTACGCTTTTTAAAAAAACGGGTTTTCGGTTTTGGACACTCTAGGGTGAACCCAACAAAGACACAACTGGTTCTTTTCAGCAGGACGTATAAGGTACCAATTGTTGTACCTGTCTCCTAAGGGAGTATTGAAATTCCCTTCTCTAAAAGACAGGAAGTTCAACTTCAAACCTAACATTCGGAAAAGAACCAAAACGGCTGTTATAGCGCTGTATACCTGCAAAAGGACAAATGAGAAACGTTGGTTTCTGAACCCGTCTATAGTTCATTGGCTGTATACGGCAGTAGTGAGATTGGTAATGCTGTATGGCGTTATCGTCTGGTGGACTGCTCTACGGAAATCTACCTACTCCGCGATATTAAATAAAGCTCAATAAATTGCTGGTATGTGTGTCACTGGTGCTTTAAGAACGACACCGATTGACGCAATAAATTTCATATTACATTCAATACCACTGGACATTCTAGCTAGGAAGCATGGCACAGCCACTTAGGGAACTGTGACACTTTCAAAACAAACTCATAAAATAATGTGGCACTTTTCGATAAGTCGCTTAGTTATCGAGTTATCGGATGTTGATATTTAGAAAAATTATCGATTTTTTTTCTACATTTCTCAAACAAACACAAAAATTACTTTTCTCACACAAAAACAAAAATTACTTTAAAAAAATTTTTAAATTTTTGTTTTTATTTGAGAAAAGTCAAAAAAAAATCGATAATTTTTCAAAATTCCAACGTCCGATAACTCCATAACTAAGTGACTTATCGAAAAATGCTACATACGAGCCATATACGGACACCACTACGTGATAAAACACCAGAAGAGACCCGTTTCTTCCAGTTTTGCAAAAAGTCATGCACATAAAGAAAAAAGTGCATGACTTTGGGCAAAACTGGGAGACACGGGTCTATTTTTTGGTCTTTTATCTCGTAGTGGTGTCCGTATAAGATTATATTTTTTCGTGTTGCACTGTGTTATTTTTCGATTTTAAAGAAAACATACATTTTGGTTTTTTCTTTCTATGTTTAACACATTTTGACGTAAGTGTTCATAAAATTTCAATATTTTTCGTATTACAAATACATATTCGAATTTTTTCGAATTTTGAAAATCGAAAAATAACTTAATTTCTTTTTCCGTCTACCATGAACTGTATGTCATGCAGTTTATTTTAGTACGTTTTTTAATGGACAGATAATTGCTAGTACTGCTCTCCAGCTTGAATTTAATTAGTGTATTCAAAAGACCGGGTTTTTAAAAATTTCGGTTTTCGGTTTCTTCGATTATTCCGTTTTTCGTTAACGTTTCATTTCGTTTCGTAGAAACCGGTTAATAACCGGTTTCGATTTTTATGACAAAATGTTAAATTATGCGTTTTACACACATCGTTTATTTTTAATTTAATCCTTTTGAATTTGGGATCGACTACCGAGTACATTGCCATGAAAAACCTTGTCAAAATACCATTGGAAACCAGTGTAAAACTGCAGGTCCAAATCAGAGCTTGTAAGCCTAAGCCTTCGTGGGATCTACTGGGAAACTTAAATGTGGGCCATATAAAAATTGGAACTTAATTTCGCTTCAAAAAAATAATATAGACACAGTCCCTCATTCGACCAACCCCATTCTTCAGTACATTTTCGATTGTTTGCTCCTCTATTTCGTGTGTTAAGGCCCCTTTGCGTAATACTTATATTTCTCGGCGCTCTAGAGATAATAGTCCATTAGGTTAAAACCGCAGCTGTGATGCGCCCAATGGACTTCCGAGTTTCGGCTGATTATGCGATTTTCGAATACAGTGCGCATATATCGATTGCAACGTTGGCTGGGTGGCACGTAGCGTCATCCTGTTGAAACAGTAGGTCGTCCATTTCATCCTCTTCAATTTTTTGGAGCAAAGACCGCTCAGCATAGCACGGTAAAGCTCGCCATTGTCGGTAACAGCGGCTCCTTTCTCATTTTCGAACAAAAATGGGCCTATGATGCCGTCATTCCAAAAACCACACCAAACAGTCACTTGTTGTGGACGGAGATAAAAGATGAAATATGACAAAATTCATTATAATATGTGGACTATTTTTAATGGAAACAGCAAAAAGATAAAATTCATTATTAACCCTTAGAAGGCAGTTAGTTTTTGCCTATTATCTACCACTTGGGCTAAGATTTGTGTTTTGGAGTGTTCGGACACATATAGTGAAATTTTATGGCGATCATTTTTGTAGAACATTTTGACCACGCCCTCCGCGTGGTTATACGTGACAGTTAGAGGGTTAATTTGTTCCACAAAAATGTTTATCTGAATCTTTTCTATAAAACTTCTGAACATAGTTTGTACCTCAGAAGTAAGGAACACACAATTTTGCATGCCGATATGTTGCTGGAAAGTTCCGAGGGGCGGAAACTTTGACCCGGCCTAAAAAAAAATTCTGATTCTGGCAAAACGCATATTTTTGTAGACCTTTCTATCAGAATCCGTTGACAGAACCCCATCATTTTGAAAAAATCTAATTTTGTCTCACAGTGTAATCTGCCACTTCGTAAATGTCAAATTGGCCATTTGCTTCGAAATAACGGGGGATTCAATTTCCAAATCTCACATGCCAAATCTCATTTGTTTAGGTTTAGGTTTGTAATTCTGCGTTGTTATATCAGTTGTGTAAAAATCGATTTGAAATAATCGGTGACCCCGGTTCTTCGAATACAGAAATTTTTAAAAAACCGGCATACAGTTAACCGGCCGGAGTTCGGTATTATGATGCAAATTTATTAAAGAGCTAAAGGAATAGTGGACAAGTACAAAGATGCCTAAATATATTACTTGTATTTACTTTCTTTCAAATTGATTTTCATTTCCTTTCTTTTTCATCTGTTGACAGAAGCTTTTGGAGTACTAATAAAAGAACAATTAATAAAATAATTAGTTAAACCCTAAAGTTGTTGCTTAAAGTCAGAACTTTTTAATAGCATATCACTTGTTGCCAAGTTTCAAATGACAAGGAATTTACAAATTGTTGAACTAATAGTTTTGGTTGCTCGTTTGCGGACGAAATATAGTATAAAAATTTTAGCATAAAATGCACTTGCAAACAGTCTAACAAGAAGTAGTGCTGCGTTGGACAACACAATAGTAAAAGAAGTACTTCTGCACCTAAATTAGCACTACATCTTACCAAGGAGTTGTGGTGCAAATTCTACTTCTTGGTATACGTTTTTTTTTGCTGGGTAGTTATTGACGAATTCAACGTTAAATTTGAACTTTTGAATTTTTTTGTATCATTTAGTATAAAGATGTGTTTTTCGTTTGTTTTTTTTTAATCTTCCGTCTTTATTAAAAAAAATAATAATACCCAGGATAATTTTTTGAATAGGTTTCCCACTTTCTTGATTATACAACGGACATGGAACATTGATTTCGATTCTACATGGAACTAGCTTCGGTATCCGTTCCATGGAACTTAAATGTGGAAAACTAGTTCTAGAACTGATTCCAGGAGAATCGGTTATATTTTGGAATAATATAACCGGTTGCTTTACGGACAATTTCAAACAAAATGAGTCATAAATAGTTTTAATGATAACGGGAAGTTTTTTTTAATGATTGTTGTATCATTTTTTACTTTTTTACAAATTCTGATAATTATACATTTGATTGGAATATTTATTGCTTGCAAATATTCCACATTCACCCCTCTAGAACTCTGAACGTCTTCCATTTCACTGTTCGCGCGACTGCTTCATTCCACTACTATAGAGCGATGATTTCAGCCCTATTGTCGTTTATTGCGTTTTTGTTTTTATTGGGGTTAGTAGAATTCATTTTCGGTCCCACGAGTGCAGCGGTTTTGAGATCGCCCAACCCCAGTAGTACGGTAAGAACTTGGCCGACGGCTTGCTACTCACTGAGGGCCCCATTATTAATCTATCCGCAGGCACGGTATGAGTGCCAACCCCGAGTTAGTTTTGAGTAGAACCAATACTTTTAACGCAGAAGGGAAAGATGATGATGCCAAAGACAAATTCTATGAGCTCCTAGAGGAAACGTATGACCGCTGTCCTGGCCACGACATTAAGATTGTACTAGGAGATTTTAATGCTAAAGTAGGCAGGGAGGATGTGTTTCATCCAACTATTGGCAATTTCGACAGTTCCGAAAACGGTATGAGACTGATTGACTTTGCCGCGGCAAAAAACATGGTAATTAGTTGTACGAGATTCCAGCATAAAGACATCCACAAGACTACTTGGGTATCCCCTGATCAAAGAACGAAGAACCAAATTGATCACGTGGTAATTGATGGAAGGCACTCATCCAGTGTAATGGACGTACGAGTGATCAGAGGAGCTAACATCGATTCTGATCACTACCTGGTAGCAGCAAAGGTTCGCACAAGATTAAGTAGAGCGAAAATCGTACGAAGCCAGGCACAGAGGAAACTGGACATCGGAAAGCTGTAATTACCAGAGGTAGCCACAGCCTACTCAAGGAAGCTCTCACAACTTTTGGCACAGAACCCACCCCCTCCCGATAACGATCCTGAAGCGCAGTGGAAACCCATTTCCGACTCTATAAAAACTGCCGCAACAACCGCACTTGGTTTCGAAAAACCGCTTCTCAATAAACCGTGGTACGATGAAGAGTGTCGCATTGCAAATGAATTGCAACGCGAGCTGCGACTGAGCGGTATAGGGAGAAAAGAAAGGTGGTAAATCGGCTCTTTAGGCGTAAGAAACGGCATTGGATAAAGCGCGAGAGTGAGAAAATTGGGTCATAGAGAAGGAGGAACGAAGCCCGACAATTCTACCAAAAAGTCAAACATGGTACTAATGGACATGGTTCGGGACTCATGCTCGTCGCAGATGTGCAGAGCATGTTGGGAATAGGGAGAGATCATTTCTCCGCGCTACTGGTATCTGCGACATCCAATGACGATGGGACAATCAATCACAATTTGGACGACGACGTCGATTGCCCACCTCCTAACAAAGACGAGGTCAGAACAGCTATTGCCCGGCTTAAGAACAACAAAGCCGCAGAAGCCGATGGATTGTCGGCGGAGCTGTTTAAGACTGGCGGCGATGAGCTGATAAGGTGCATGCATCAGCTCAGTACCAAAATATGGCTAAATGAATGCATGCCCGGCGATTGGAGTCTCAGTGTACTATGTCCCATATCTAAAAAAGGTGACCCGAGTCTCTGTGCCAACTACCGTGGACTAATATCCATAGAATATAAGGTTTTATGTGTGAAAGACGAAAACCAATTATCTCTTACCTGACCATACCAGTGTGGCTTTAGGCCTTGAAAATCGACAACTGACCAGATTTTCACGCTACGCCAAATCCTGAGCAAGACCTACGAAAAACAAATCGGCACCTATCACCTATTTGTCGATTATAAGGCGGCCTTCGATAGCCCGATACGGGGGAAACTCTACGAGGCAATGTCTGAGCTTAGTATTCCTGCAAAACTCAGATATCTTTGCAGGATGATCCTGACGAACACCAAATCCGCAGTGAAAGTTGGTAAGGATCTTTCTGAACCTTTCGAAACCAAGCGAGGCCTCAGGCAAGACGACACCCTATCGTGCGATCTCTTTAACATCTTAATGGAGATTATTCTGAGAAAAGCTGCTGTCAACATGAATAAAACCATCAGCAGCAAATGTCACATGCTGCTCGCGTATGCTGATGATATCGATATCATTGGGCGCACAATTAGAGAAGTTACTGCGGTGTTTTCGAGAATTGATAAGGAGGCAGGAAAACTGAGGACAAGACAAAATTAATGGTTTCAACGAGCTGGGCCTCCACGCGATTAGACCAACGCGTGAACGTTGATAAACGTTATAATTTCGAGGTGGTGGACGAATTTATATACCTCGGATCTGCCGTAAACGAAATCAACAAACTTGAGATCAAGCGGAGAATTGTGCTTGCGAATAGATGTTATTTTGGGCTAAGCAAGCACTTTAGAGATAAAGCCCTCTCTCGAGTACCAAAAGTCCAACTATACCAGACTCTCATACAACCTGTCTTGCTTTATGGAATCCTGGGTTTTATCGCAAGCAGACGAAACATCTGTAGAAGTCTTCGAGAGAAAAATACTCCGACAAATTTATGGCCCTATAGTGCACAACAGCGAGTATCGGCGACGCATGAATCATGAGCTGTATGAGCTTTATCCTGACATTGACATAGTTAAGCGGATCAAGATAGGCCATGTCAGTAGGCCATGTCAGTAGGCCATGTCAGTAGAATGGATGAAGACAAACCAGCACGAAGGGTTTTCGAAACCGAACTCGAAGGAAGGCGAAAAATAGGAAGACCAAGACCCCGCTGGAGGGATCAGGTTGACGAATCCCTGCGTACACTTGGTATTATCAACTGGATAGATAAGGCAAAAGATCGAACTGGTTGGCGAAATATGTTATCTTCGTTTTGTATGGTCCCTGACCCCTCGGGGCTGTTCGTGACCGGAGAAGTAAGTAAGTAATACTTTTAACGCAGGTGGTGTTACTCTTGTTTCTTTAAATAATCGAAATGAGAAAACACCGGTGACAAACAATTGTTTTACATATGTTATACACGTACTTTTTACGGGAACGAAAATTTCGCAAGAACTGAATACCGGGCTAAAACTTGAAAATGCAAACTTTGCCAGTCAATAAACTCAAGTCATAATAGGGAACTCAAAATGGAAACCGTTGAAGTGATAGCTGGTTACCTCACCTCATAATGTAATGATGTATAGAGACGCCATCTCTCTGAGTATTTAGATTACATTTGTTGCATATGGGCGGTTGCATGTTGGAAAGTATTGCATTAATAATACCAGATAGAGGCAATGGCTCAAACCATCCAACAAATAAATCAGCAACGCCATTTCGATTTGTGCATTAACAGTTTTGTGTAAATACGTACACCACAAACATATACAAGGTGGCGCAAAAGTAATCCTCCTATCAGAAAATGCTATAAATTTTGCGATTGGCCCCTAATGTCAGTTCTGTTTTGACATTTGTGTAGTAAACACATGCGAAATACACGTTAATAAACAATGGTACGCTACACTGCTCCAGAACGCGGAATATTGCTGACTATTTATTTGACCAATAATCGGTCGGTGACTTTGGCACAACGTGAATTTCGTCGCAGATTTCCTGGCCGTCCAACGCCTACTGGTGAAACACTGCGACGTTTAGCCGCTCGCCTCGAAGAGACTGGCACAACACGAGATGCTGCCAGGCGTGGCAGACCCCGGACTAGCCGTTCTGCAGAAAATATTGCTGCTGTAGCCGAGGATGTCATGGATGCGCCGTCGACATCGACTACAGAGCAATGATCGGCTACAGAGCAATGATCAACGAGTTCTTTTTGCCGCAACTTGATGAATTGGGATTGGAACACATGTGGTTCCAACAGGACGGTGCAACGGCACACACTGCACGTGCCACAACCGATATGCTGAAGGATGCATTTCCCGGGCGCGTAATCTCCCGTTTTGGCGATTTGCACTGGCCAGCAAGATCGCCTGATTTGACCGCTCCAGACTTCGTTTTGTGGGGCTTTTTGAAGTCGTGGGTTTATGTCAACAAGCCTCAGACTCTTGCAGCTCTTAAAGACAATATCCGTCAAGAATGTGAGGACGTATCGCCGGAGGTTTTGGCCAAAGTAATGGAAAATGCCATAAAAAGGGCTCAAATGACAATCAACTGTGGCGGCGGCCATTTACATGACATCATATTCTCGACTTGATGTAAAAAAAGTTAGAAGACCAAATAAAAATAATCCACAAGAAGAATCAAAGTTTTTAATTTTTTTTTTAAATTACAGCCAAAAAACATCGGAAGTTTACTTTTGCGCCACCTTGTACTAACAATAAAATATAACAAACAAGTCCAAAATACTTTTAAATTTCAAAGTCTTTTACCAAAACGACATGAAAAATTTAAGTCAACAATTTTTGTAATTTCACCTGGTTTAAGTCAATCTACATCAAGTAATTCTCTGTCGCACAGATCGCACCACGAATAGTGTGAAAGGAAATGTCAGATGAGAACAATGGCGTCTCTATACATCATTACTCTATGCCTCACTTACTGTGGGTAAATAAATTGTATGGTATTTACAATGTATACTTTATTTTAATTGAAAAAAAAAAACACATTATCAATTATATTTAAACCACTCAGAGACAAACGAAAATATTTAAAAAGTTACTGGATGACGAGGAACAAACTCGTTTTTGAGGGGCTTGCTCGTTCGAAGTTATTTGGATCGTTGTGTAGACGTAAACAAATAAATAGTTTCCGGGTTTTTTAGGAATGAAGTAACATTTTTGGGATGAAGGAATATTAAGTGGTTAAATTTAATGACATACAGACATTATAATTAGAAACATTGAACTTAATTAAAATGCAGGTTTGTAAATATTCTATTGTGGAACAATAATGCCAATTATACCTAAAAAATCAGTTGTATTATGACCAAAAATCAATTCGAATCAATCAAATCAATACAGAATTTATTTTTTCACCAATATATAAGTATTAAATTCGGCGTTTGTTGCATTACCAAATCCGGTAGAATAAGAAAGAGCTTTGGAGACCGAATACATCGCTGTCTCACGCCAGCGTCGATAGAGAAGGGAAGGCTCTCATTGCCATTGAAGCGAACAATGCAGGTAGCATTATTGTACAGTTTGCGGATCAGATTTATTATTCTCTCCGGAAAACCTTTACTATAAAGTGAAGTCCATAGAGCGTCTCTTGAAACGGTGTGGAAAGCACGTTTGAAGTCGACGAACAGTAAGTGTAGCGAGCTATTAGTTGTCGTATGTTCCGAATAGGAGCGATTTGGTCGGAATCCCGCCTGTTCCTTTCGTAAAATTGTCTCAACATAGGGTGATATGCGATTTAGTATTAGCAGCGCTGGCACTGTGTTGACTGCTTTGAGTACTGTTATACCTCACCAACTTTTGCACTAATTTAAATCGCCCTTCTTAGGTATTGTCATCACAGTTCCTTTCTTTCCGTCGTCTGGTATGGTGTTTGTTTCCCAGACATGGAAGAACATTGACGTTAAAGGTTCCACGATTTGTTCGGCACCGTACTTCAGAACGACACCCGCCGATTTGTCGTTTTTCAATTGCCGGAGCGTATTCAAGATTTCCTCTTGTGTGGGAGATGCAGCAGACATCAATCTGCACGGATTTCGACTGCACGACAGCCAGGGTGATATCTGCGATTTAATGTAGTGAGCAACTGAAGAAATCGCGACACTATCAAGTTTCTCTTCTGATAACGTTAGATGGCACTTCCCCGGAGTCGGTTGATTGCGTCATATACACCTCGCAGATTTATTTGCCCTTTCAATGAATTTGTCTATAAGACCTACAGGGATATCCTGTGGGGATACGTTGGTAACTAAATGTGTTCCGGATATCCAACTTCTCATTCCTGCCAGAGCAGGTCAATCCAAGAGAAGGTGTTTCGTCATTTCCTCGTCCTCTTTCATGCAGCATCTACGGAGAGTGGGGTTTCTATGTCCCAATCTTAGGGCGTGTTTTCCTACAAGACAATGTCCCGTAAGTGTTCCTATCATTGTGGATAACCTGCCTCTCGACAAGTTAAGTAGTTGCCTAATCCTCTGCCTGTCCACCTGTGGCCAGAGGACTCTGGCTTGTTTGCAAGTTGAAGTAAGTCTCCACTTGTCCTTGAACATAGTATCGGCCCGCTGCCTGATCTGCAAACGCCAGGTAGAGATTGGCATACTAACAAGTTCTTTTGCCGGAAGAACCTGTGCCGTAGTACCCTGTCTAGCTAACGGATCCGCTACGCAATTGCCTGGAATGTCGCTGTGTTCCTGTACCCAGATGAGCCTGATGTCGAAATACTCTGCCATCACCCTAAGTGATGAGTGGCATTCTTTCACCGTCAGAGACGTAGCAATCATGGCTTCCAGGGAGTATATGGCAGCCTGGCTGTCTGTGTAGATACTTATTCTCCGGAGGGTTCTGACACTACTTTTCAGTAGTTCAGCAACCTCCAGTATGGCGGTAATTTCCGCCTGAAATACACTACAGTGATGAGGTCCTGTGAATGGACCCCATAGCCTACTTGCTCGTCCAACTTTGATCCATCCGCGAAAAATCTGATACTACTGGTGTCCCCTTCCAGTGACTTTCCCAGGTATTCCTGTTCGGAATAGAAGTCCTTAGATTTGTCGCTGGTAGAAGGTAGGGGATACAGTAGTCCGTTTTTACGGAAATATAATTTTACGGTGTAGTAATTCAGCGTGTCCGGAATGCCCCGATATCAAAACGCCACAATCTCTGATTCTCACCAGGAATGTAGCGGCTGCCGATTCGGCTATGATATCAGGAGTGCAGATGTTCAGGATAGCACTAAATGCAGTGCCTGACGTCGTGCCCATTGCCCTATTAACGCTAATCAGTGCTGATCTTTGAATTTTCATCAAGTAATTCAGAATATATTTCTTTTGGAGGGACCTCCAGCAAACTACGGTTCCATAGAGAAGTATTGGTCTGACTATTGCCGTATAAATCCACATCTTGATCTTAGGAGACAGTCCCCATCGATTTCCTATCGCCACTTTAAAGCAGTAAAGAGCAACAGAGGCATTTTTCATCCTTTCCTCCACATTCGGTTTCCAAGACAGTTTTCTGTCGAGAATTATTCCCAGATACTTGACCTTTTCCGTCAACTGTAATTGCACCCCATTAACTGACGGCAGTTTAAATGCGGGTATTTTATATTTCCGAGAAAACAAGATAAGCTCATTTTTAAGTGGGTTAAGTGATAGTCCGTTGATAGTCCGGTCCAGTTCGAAATCAGACAAAGTAGGCTGGTTGAACGAATGCAAAGTAAATTGAGGTTTCTACCCGTACAGATGATAGCAATATCATCGGCGTAGGCAAAGACCTGGCATTCGGCTCTGTCCAATTCAAGAACCAGTTCAATGACAGCAGTTAACCACAATAGTGGCGACAGAACTCCCCCTGCGATGTCGCCCTGTTAACGCTCCTAGCAATTGTAACACCACCCCATTCAGCTTTGATGGATCTATCCACCAAAAGCTTCCCAATTAGGCGTGTCACTACGCTGCTGACTCCTAGATTCTGCAGCGCCCTGAGAATCGCCGAAGGTTGAATGGTCAATAGAGTTTTCTATTATGTAGACTATGGAGTGGAGAGCCGTCTCAGTTGCCCTGCCCTTGATATAGGCATGCTGAGAATAGTAGATTCTGTGGAAGATTACTTCGAACATGAATGTCCAGTAACGTTTCAAATGTCTTAAGAACAAAGGATGAGAGACTGATTGGTCTAAAGTCCTTTGGGTTGACATGTGAGCATTTGCCCGCTTTCGGGACGAAAACCACTTTGGTTTGCTTCCAAATGCTAGCAATGACTCCCAGCATAAGGCAGCCCTTGAAGATTGCCTCCAACCAACTACAAGATAGGTATAGTGCCGCCTGTAATTGTGCGGGAATTATCCCGTCAGGTCCGGCTGATTTATAGGGCTTAAAGCATCTAATGGCCCATATCAGATTTTTTTCTGCTCACTATTGATCGAACTTTTTCTAAGCTAGGTGAGTTTCCGCCCAGCTCTTCTGGCATTCCTGTCATCGTTGAGAAAGTGGGTATCCAGGAGAATCCCAGAGAGAATCCCCGCACACGCTGGGTTTTTAGCGAGCACGCAGCTTAAGCATGCAGTCTGGTTAGTTCCCTCAATGGATTCACAGAAGTTTCGCCAGGATTTCCGTTTGGCCTTCTTGATTTCACCTTTATATAGATTAAGACTAATCTTGTAAACGTCCCAATCCCTTTGGTCGCCGCTCTTTTTGGCCTTGTTGAAAAGCCGCCTAATGGACGATCTAAGATCCTGAAGCTCAGCGTTCCACCATTGAGGTTTTTTGTTACCCTTGGCAGCATTATAACCACTGGTCTTACAGGATTCTTTGAGCGTATTCCTCCACGCATCAGTAAATTTGCCAACTAGTTCTTCCAGCTCTGGCACATTAGTTGGAATATTCGGATGGTTACCTAAGAGTTTCCGTAGGCGCCCATGATAGGCGTTCCAGTCCGTTTTCCTATAATTTTTAAAAACTTCCTTTTTCAGAGGATCGATATTTATGTGGAACTGTAGATATCTATGATCAGAAAATGAGAGACCAGAAAGTACGCTCCAATTGGATACAGTTACACAGTCGTAGCCAAGTAGTAAAGTTAGGTCTAGTACTTCCATCCTAGCCGAAGTTATGAAGATCGGTTCCTTGCCTCTATTACATATAGTCAAGGATTCGCTTGTAATGAAATTAAAAAGAGACTCACCTCGATCACTGGTGCCGGTACTCGCCCATATTGTGTGGTGCGCGTTGGCATCGGCACCTATAATGACGGTACAATTCCATCTTTCTGCCTCCGATAAGACGCACTTCGGTTTGGGCGATTCAGTATGGTCGTACGCCATGTACGATGAAACTAGCCAGATGTCCCGCAGGCCGTTTTCCAGCGAGAGGCTGATGACGGTTGTATCGCTATCACTAAAATTCTGCAATAAAGAGCTTTAAATTTGTTTTTAATCAGTATTCAAGATATTGGCCTACCTGGGGTTTACAGGACGAAGGTCCTGTATCCATTGCATGTCCATGGTTCTTGTGTCAGGGCCACATCGGCTCCATCCTTCGCCATATGGAGAATGAGGTTGGCAGATGCTGCCTTACTGCGATGGAGATTTATCTGCAGGATCTTCAACTCCGGGTACCTTGATGACGGTAGTCTCGTGACACCCTCGCTAATGATGGACCCATCTCGGAGCCAGGCAGAGCGGCCCCACAGGTCGATGATGCTGCCACTATCGTCATCCAGTAGAGCTTCTTCAGCATATACCGCTGTTTCAGGATGCTTTCCAGCATTTACAGCTGTGACTTCCGACTTCGACTCGGCCAGTTTGCCACTCAGCGTATCCACGTTGTATACCCTGAGGGGTACACTCATGAACCCAAACCGAATTTGGCCTTTGGACTCCTCTAGGAGTTTTAAGGAATCCTGGTTCAGGACCAAGCTTGGACGACGCAACAACGTTCTCCTGAGTTGATAATCTGCTGTTGGATGGAAGTGGTATAGCGACCTGCTATAGTTGGGCCTTGTGAACGGTGAAGTTTGTATTTTTCGTCAGCTCGGCTCTTTTTCACTACGGCTGGACGAAGTCTCAGAACCCCCATGAGTAACATATGGTCGCTGTTAATGTCAGCCCTACGTCTGGCTTTCACATCACTACTAATTACCGCATCACGTTGGAAGTAAAGAGTCTTTGACCACGTCGTCGTCTGGTTCTGTTGGTGCATACCACTCTATTACAG
Organism: Phaonia tiefii; assembly: GCA_963931995.1. NCBI lineage: Eukaryota > Metazoa > Arthropoda > Insecta > Diptera > Muscidae > Phaonia > Phaonia tiefii. The sequence continues at coordinate 143,962,086 of OZ008370.1, forward strand.
TAATTTTACGGAACTTAGTATTAAATCTTGCAGTTATGATTCTCTCAGATATAGTTTTATATTCCAGCAGTGTCCTTTCAGCTTTCTTTGGCATAACTACACTCACAGAAAAACTCACAGAAAATTTCGGATTGTTTTTATAATTTTAAACGTCAAGTTTAAAGTGAAATTCGTTGTACCTACAGAATTTATGAAAAATTTGGTTACACCAACCGAATTAACGCCGCATTCGGCCGCTGCAACCGACTTAACGGTTATGTCGGTTATTGCGACCGAATTGATAGCAAATTTGGTAGTTACTACCGAATTGATACCAAATTCGGTTGTGACAACCGAATTGATGCCACTTTCGGTTACTCCATCCGAATTTGGTAGCAATTTCGGTTGGTGTATCCGAATTATTGCCAAATTCGGTAGTACCAACCGAAATTTTGGAGAATTTAGTTGACAGAACGAATATAATATAATTCAATTAAGAAACGAGGTAGCTTCAACCGAATTTCAGTTGTGAGGACTAAATTCGGTCGTGACAACCTCAGTTCAGTTGGGGCAACCCCATTTCGGTGGTAACAACCGAATTTACGGTTGCTACAACCTCTTTTCAACCAATTAGTTATCTGGGTATATGCCAACCATCGCTTAACCCGTCGCTCAATCTACTTATTGGCGAGGGCCCTAGAATTTCTGGAAGATTTGGTATCCCCGTTGCTTCATACCTTGATTTCTCGAAAAACCTTACATCGATTATATCGAGGTGTTTATTCAAAAGAATGTTGTGGACTGGTCTTCCTTAACCTTACCGACTTGCGTGGCCCTATCGGTAGTCTATTTCTCTTGGAATCCTTGCATCTACTGAGACCCCTCATCGCGACAAGGTAGCAATCCCCGATGGGGGATTTAATAGACCAGCCGTCAACAGCTTCGGAACATGATATTTTTAATTATAAATATTGACCAAGTTTAACATTTTCGTCCACTGTATCCTAACGAAATAAATCTAATCATTCATATATTTGAACATATCTGTGGTCTCAATGTATAACAGCTTATGCACGTTTCTGTAACTTTTCAGGAGAGCATTTTAAATGTTGAAACTCCAATTTGTAATGTAATGACAGATCTAGATGCGTTAATAAATCTTGTTTAATATCTTGTTGGAACTACACATAGGGTTATCCCCAAAAATTGACACAATGTGTCATGCGATATATACAGTTTGATTGTATTAAAACCTCGGTTTGAGAATAACTCAAGTAATGCTGTTATACCTTGTGACCACAGATATAACGAAGAATTCCTAGTTTGCAGATATTACAATAATTATATTTACAATAATTGTTTCATACATTTCTTCCCCGTTCTCCATCTACACTGATAAACAATTTGTTTTACCTTTTCAAATTAAGATAACCGTTACAATTTTTATTGTCTAGAAAATAAACCGCTTATTAGTATTATCAATATTCAATCTATGACATGATAAGACCGAAAGTTGCACTCCAGCAAACGTAAAACCTTGAAAATTCAAGTTACCCATCAGTTGTGGTTGAGTAAACGCCATGGACGCCGGTCAATTACTGCGACACGTATCTGCAAAATACCATTTTGTGGGAACTTTCATTGAAGGGAAATGGAATGATTTGTTAGATTTAATAGGTAAAATTCAGAATTTTAAAATTAACCCATATAAAATCATTTCACTACTCTTACAGGCGATGATCCACAAACTGTATGGGTTTTCGGTACCACTATCGTCTTTATGTTAGTGTATTGGCTGGATGCAAGTTGGTATACATTTATGGATATCACGAATAAACCTAAGTTCTTGCGTAAATATAAAATACAATCGGGTAAAAATTAACCAGTAGATGGGAAGAAACTAATGGCGGTGAGTTGAAATTAGAGCGACCATAAAACTGGCATTTTGTACTAACAGGATTGTCCGTAAAATGGATTTTTTCAAAAATCCGGTTTTCGGTTTGTTCGAAAATGCAAGTTTTCACGAAACCCCGTAATAGGTTTTTAATTGTGGTAAAAATCGGTCAAACCGGGTTTTTCGGCTAAAAACAAAAAACACACGTTCGACTGTCAATAAATTTGTTTAGAGACTGTTTCATGTGTGACCAGAAATGACGAAAGAGACCTAGTGGGCGAAAACCGGTTTTCAAGACAACAGCTGGTAAAGTAAACAAACAGCAAAGCACAGGTGTCTCACCGGTGTAGCTCTCCTTGCGTTTCTCTGGTCACATACGGTTGTGTGATGAAGTTTTTTTTCGCCGTATTTCGGTATCAGCTGTGTTCGCATTTATTTTCACAAAATACACTTATTATTTAATTATTAATGCGCAATATTTGCAAGTTGCGAGGCGGATCAATAAGTCCGTGACTTTTTGAATGAAACACAGTTTTTTTTTGCAAAAAAAAATATTTTTCAACATGATCTCCTTTTTGCTCAATACGCTTATGGCCAGTTTTTCAGTCAGTGGTGATCTTCGTTTCTAAATTACATTCTGGTTAAACATCTAATTGTGTTTTTCAGTCATTGTTTAACTATGATTTAACCACCCAATTGTGGTTGGTTAACTTTTAGTCAGAACCATATGATTTTGACAATCAAATTACTAACTGTCAAAATGAGAAATGTAAGATTGTATAAAATACATGTTTCTGTTTTGCGTATTTATGCACATACGTTGAGTCTAGATCGTGAAATAGTGGCGCCCATATAGTTTTTTATACATTTTTGTTAAAATGACTTAGATTTTATGCATCTATTTCTTATTTTATATAATTCCATTTTGTTTGTTCCCCTTTGTTGTTTTGGTATTTATCCCAAAACAGATGTTTTTTCCAATAAGAATACAAGGGTTGCCATAATCGTTAACAATATTAAATTTAAATTTACTCACCACTGTAAAATAAAATGCAAATAATACTAAATAATTTCAACAAGCTGTCAACGGTCATTTCCAATTTAAATTTATCTTTTGTGAGATTTTGTCTCAATAATCGAATATTAGTAGGTTGCGTTTACAGGCCTCACAGGAGTATAAACTTTGGTGATTTTTTCGATATGCTCGAAACTACAAATGTACACTTCAATGATATTATTATATCAGGAGATTTTAATTTAAACATTCTTTCAGAATCTTTATTATTGGATAATATGCTTCCTCTAGGGTCCTCTCCAACAAACTCTAACAAGCCGACTCACTACACACAAACCTCGAACACTCTACTTTATCTTTTCTTTGTTTCTGACATTTCCCGTGTACTTCTCTATGACCAGATATCAGCCCCGGCTTTCTCTAAGCACGATTTAATATTCTTGACATACAACTTCGATCAAATTATATCTTATAGAGATTTCAAAAATGTAAGTTATAGTGTAATAGAGGAATTGTTCAATGGAATTAATTGGAGTCACATTTACTCCATGATATCAGTAGATGACAAACTTAATTTTCTTCACGGAAATGTTATCAATCTTTACGACTGTGCTGTCCCTATTAAAACTCGGATTATTAAGGCTCAATCCAGACCCTGGTTTTGTGCAATGGTAAAAGATGCTATTAATATTGGAGATGTAGCCTACATGAGGTGGAAGCGCTTCAAAACCGCTGATTTGTTGGAAGAATACAGTGCTGCTAGGACTGACGTAAATAGGAAAATTAGAATGGCCTAAACCGAATATTACTTTCGCCAATTTAGTTCTACGCTGGATGCCAAACGGAAATAGAAGACTATTCGAAATATTGGTATAGGTAAAGAGGAGAAGGATAATAATTGTCACTTGGGTGCTGACTCTTTAAACAGATCATTTTCTAATGTACCTAATATTCCAGTGGATAAAAACTACTATAATTTTGAACAGCATTTTTATAATGAGCAACTTGGCTTCGAATTCGCTTGTGTGGAACAAACGGAAGTTTTGTCCAGTATATTAGCTATGAAATCGAACTCTATTGGTTCTGACAACATTGATCCGAGGTTTCTTAAATTAATTATACCCTCTATTTTACCTTATGTTACTCACCTTTTCAACACAATAATTACGACCAGTACTTTTCCAACAATGTGGAAACATGCGAGAATAATACCAATACCGAAGACCAACACTGAGTTTAGGCCCATTGCAATTCTCTGTTTTCTTTCCAAAGTCCTGGAAAAGTTACTTCATAAACAAATGAGTGCACACATTTATTCTAATTCATTAATGCATGAAAATCAGTCTGGATTCCGCCCAGATCATAGTTGTACTAGCGCATTGCTTAAGGTCACGGAAAGTCTACGACAAAACTTAGAGAACCGCCATATATCTTTTCTGGTCGTTCCCAATCTGTTTTCACGAAAAATAGCATTCCAAATATTTTGCCTATATCACGAGGAGTACCCCAAGGCTCGATTTTGGGACCTTTGCTTTTTTCAACTTATATAAATGACTTACCACAAGAACTGTCATACAGCGAAGCGCACTTATATGCTGATGACGTGCAAATTTACTTAAGTAGTTCACTATCTTCAATCATCGAAAATGTTGAAAAATTTAACTATGATCTTTCTCATATTCATGACTGGGCAACAGCCAATGGACTTGCTATTAATACCAGGAAATCAAAATGTCTTGTGGTTCACTCCAGATCCTTTAACAGTGTCAATTATAATTTTGATATAGCAATAAGTGGCGATAAAATTCATATCGTCCCGCAGACTAAAAATCTAGGAATCATTTTAAACAGGTCACTCACCTGGTCGAACCATATTAACTCAGTTGTTGGACAAGCTTGTTCGAAGTTGAGAACCTTATGGTCTTCTCAAGCATATACCCCTTTTCATATAAGAGTACTCTTGGCTAAGTCGTACATAATGCCAGGACTTCATACGGCTGTGAACTTTTTGCAAACTGTGACTCGTCAAGTAAACGGAAACTTAACGTCATATTTAACAATGTTATTAGGTACATCTACGGTCTGAAAAAATACGATTCTGCACACCAGTTCGTTAAATCACTTTAGGGCATTTCTTTCGACAACCTGTTGAAGACCAAAATCCTCGTCTACCTGCAGAAAATAATTTCCAAGAATATACCACTTTATCTTTTTCGACAATTAAATTTTACTAGGTCAAATAAAATAAATAAATGGTTTCCCATTACATCCCATGAAGGGACCGGGGAGAACTTCTCACAACCACTGAGCTGTGCGCTTTCCAGTTTTCACTCACTGATTGGGACCTACAGTTTTATAATAGAGGTAGAAATACAAGGTGGCGCAAAAGTAATCCTCCTATCAGAAAATGCTATAAATTTTGCGATTGGCCCCTAATGTCAGTTCTGTTTTGTCATTTGTGTAGTAAACACATGCGAAATACACGTTAATAAACAATGTTCCGCTACATTGCTCCAGAACGCGGAATATTGCTGACTATTTATTTGACCAATAATCGGTCGGTGACTTTGGCACAACGTGAATTTCATCGCAGATAAGCAAAATTAAGCAAAAAATACGTAAATAAGCAAAATTTACGCCTCTGGGGCACTGAAAATCCGCGTGTAACCCACGAAGATCCATTACACCCGCTCAAAGTCACTGTATGGTGTGTTGTTTTCGCTGGAGGAGTCATCGGACCTTTTTTCTTCGAAGACGTCGCGGGCCAAACGGTTACTGTGAATGGTGAGCGCTACAGAGCAATGATCAACGAGTTCTTTTTGCCGCAACTTGATGAATTGGGATTGGAAAACATGTGGTTCCAACAGGACGGTGCAACGGCACACACTGCACGTGCCACAACCGATATGCTGAAGGATGCATTTCCCGGGCGTCTAATCTCCCGTTTTGGCGATTTGCACTGGCCAGCAAGATCGCCTGATTTGGCCGCTCCAGACTTCTTCTTGTGGGGCTTTTTGAAGTCGTGGGTTTATGACAACAAGCCTCAGACTCTTGCAGCTCTTAAAGACAATATCCGTCAAGAATGTGAGGACCTATCGCCGGAAGTTTTGGCCAAAGTGGTGGAAAATGCCATAAAAAGGGCTCAAATGACAATTAACTGTGGCGGCGGCCATTTACATCACATCATATTCTCGACTTGATGTAAAAAAAATTAAAAGACCAAATAAAAATAATCCACAAGAAGAATCAAAGTTTTTAATTTTTTTTTTAAATTACAGCCAAAAAACATTGGAAGTTTACTTTTGCCCCACCTTGTATAATACCCTTAACACATCGCTATCTTTTTTCTGAATGGCAATTTTTTATTTATTCAATTCGTCTTTGGAACTCACTTCCACATAACATTCAAATTATCAGCAACGCTAAAGAATTTAGGTCCCAAATTCATAAATATTATAATACTGAAGTCTAGTCTATTACCCTGTCACTGTCAGTTTTGCTTATTTTAATGTGCTATTTATTTTGTTACTTTATTTTTCCTAAAAACTTTAATTTTACTCTTACTATTTGTTCTTATATGTCATATAATTGTTTAAATGTCCTCTTCTTTATTCCATTTTTATTAGTCCACATATCTAGTTTATTAATTAACTAAATTTAATTTATTTATTTATTTATTACTCTATTTATAACATTGTTTTATTCATATATACTAAAATTTTTAATTCGTGTACTTTAATTATAAGACTTGTTCTTGTTGTGCATGATATCCAATAAATAAGCAATACAATACAATACAATGCAATTCAATAATCTGTAAGGGCTGAGCCCAATAGATTGAAATAAATAAATAAATAAAAAAATAACTAGCAATTTCACTGCAATTAATGACAATATAGGGTAGTATTCTAAAAGTCCCGAAAGTGAACGTAAACGCAAAAGCCAACGCGAACACCAAACTCAAAAATGTTAGTTTATACAGCATCACTTCGCGCTTGCGGTCGCTAGCGAATGCTGTCGCTGACATTTGTGGCTTATAGAGTTGCCCAACTAAAATAAACAATTATTGATTAGAAAACGTTATCTTGAGTGAAATGCGCAGAATGAAAAACCTTATAAAATTTTAGCTCTTTTTCAATAGATCAACAGATTTTAAGATTGCTATTACATATTTATAATACTGCAAATACCAACAAAATTCACACAAAATGTGTAAAAAAATTACAGCAGACAGTTGTCCGAGGCCTTCGGCCATGGACTGTCCCTGCAGGCTGTGTCAGAGACACGGCCATTAAGTTTAACGTAGAATACGCCATCCGATAAGACAGAAAACATATATAACAATAAATTCATTTGCTTATATTATTTATCATTTATTGTTATATATGTTTTCTGTCTTATCGGATGGCGTATTCTACGTTAAACTTAATGGCCGTGTCTCTGACACAGCCCGCAGGGACAGTCCGTGGCCGAAGGCCTCGGACAACTGTCTGCTGTAATTTTTATATTTAACAACGGCATTTGATTCAAGTCCGTTTAAAAAAAAATATTATGTTCAATTTTTTTAAACTTAATTTAATTTATGTATTTTAATTAACATTTTTATTGAAATAAGTTCTGCGAATGTTGAGAGGGCCGCCCTAATATTAAAAAAGGTTTACCTTATCGAGTCTTCGCATTAGCATTCGAGCGTTGTGTAAAAGCTTTACGCTTTACAATTCAAAATTAATGTTACAGCAGCTTTATTGAAGCTTTCGCAAAAAAGCTTTATTACGTTAGCCTACTGTTTGTTTCACTTTTTACTAGATACATGTTGCAAAGCAACATTAGCTTGCTGTTCGTTTCACTTTTTACTAGATACATGTTCCTAAGCAATGTTGAGCAACCAAGAACACTCAACCAAACACCACACATATGTTTGAGTGTATGTGTTTAAACAATTTTCATCTGAGAAATTAAAATACTAGAAATATATCAACCAATGTGAAATGTATATCAAACGAAAGATAACATCTTCATTTACCTACAAAAAAAATTTTAAAAAAATTCATCGAGCCGTTTCCTCAAATTCAATGAAATAAAGATTACAACAATAAAAACCTGACATGACTCCTCATACCGTAAGGTAAGACGTATTCTACGTCAAAACCTATGTTATTTTAGGATGCAATTTCGAATAAATGTTGCAATTTATATTAAATATGATGTCTTTTCAAAAACACTTGTTTATTAAAGCTTTGCAACGCATTGTTTATTTTAACCCTCCATTTCTAAGAAAAGAATTTCAGTGAGTAAACAATATAACTTATTTACCCCGCTAAAGTTAATTACAGCTTAATTTGTACGGGACAGCTAAGCGATTTTAACACCCCTATTCTGTGAATGTGGTAACAATCAAATTGTAACCACAAAATTGTTACAAAGTTGTCACCATTGTTTGTATCTGGTATTCTGGCAACACAGTGACAACGAAAAATTCACCTCGTAACAAATAATTCAGCTCATAATACCAGGTTGGTAAAAGCTGGGACAAAAAGACAAAAACATATGGTTATCTGCACAAAATGAAAGCGGGGAAAAAAAGGAAAAGTAGGCATTTAATATGTTTATGTTTTATTGAATTAAAATTAATATATTATTATTTAAGGAATTTGGACGCACCGCAAAGGCACACCTGGAATGCTATATTGCCTTCCTCAAGGAACATCCAGAGATGCTAAGTGGAAAGAATACTGCACATCGGCGCCATATAGAAGACGAAATTTACTTTTGCGCCAACTCTCTAATCTACATCAAAATTTCACCACCGACAAAAGCTTCTGCGCTGAGTTCAAAAAGTTGTTTTTTCCCCGCGGTCGATCCAACTTCTTGAGATATAGGCCTTTAAAGCTTGAGTATATAATCGTTCGTATCTCCGGGATTTACAATCCGATCTGGTTGAAATGGGAATCATTACAAAGATCTTTCTAAGCTCTAAGCATATTTATTTTTATTAGCCCATAGGGAGCTAATTTTATTAGCCCATAGGGGAACTAATTAAAAACAAGTTTTTTAACCTCACTTTTCTGCTAAAAATTAATTTTTTTTTCAAAAAAAAGCCCTATTATACTCATTTCGTAGCAGGTTCTGATAATACACAATACCTTAGCCTTTTTTAAAAGTATATTACTCAATATCCCTTGAAAGATCGGATATATTTACGTTAAAAGTTTTGTAATACTTTTCGCGCTTTTTCAATCTTTCTAACACAAAAGCAAGTTCTTTCTGCTCCATTTCCATAGAACAGAGTAACAAAAGTCCTTCCTCCATTTAATTATGCCCTCTTGTTGTTTTGGTACAAAATATATTATTATTTTTTCCCGTATATAGTTATATTGTTTACTTGCAGAATTTATAAAATGATTTTGTATCAACTTTCGGCAAATAAAACAGGCAGGTAACAATTTTTGTTACTTTTGTCACCAACAAAATGTGTCAGAATACCGATTTGTGAAAATTGTCACATTGCTGTCAAATAGTAACCGTGGTGACTTTTGTAACCCTGCCTGCATTTCAATTTCCCACTTAAATTCCGACTTGTGCAATGACAATGTTGCCACATGTTAAATTTCAAGACATGGCAACATAAAGTTATCTTAGATAAATTTTGTTATCATTTGTTGCGAATGAAAATGTTATCAAGGAGAGACCCAAAAGCAGAAATTTGCAAAATGACTTACACATTTTAAGTTCATTAAAATTATTTTGTTTAATCGAAGACTATGTATACTTTTACATCTCTAAATTTGAAGGCTAGACTTTTATTTCCGATAGAAAACAAAATTGGAAATAAATTGTTCACCACAACGCTCGGTAAATGTTATACATATTGAATTATTTACCAGGTATAGTCGTTTAAACAGGTAATGAAATTTTTTCCATGCCATATTTCGCTTCACTTGTGAAAATCTTATGTATTTTGTTTTCATACTTTTTTGTATTCTTGTATTGTTGTTATATATATGTGTAGAGTTTACCAACTGAAACGAAAATAAACTGTCTGTTGTTGCTGCTTACAATTACAACAACATCTTAAGCTACCATGTGTTTGTTGGCACTGGCTACAAACGTGTTGCCGTATCGAATTTTTTTCACCCATTACAGCAAATGTTGCCATATTTCGTAGTATTACGTGTGGATCGTTTTATTTGGAAAGTCGTAAGTGGCGATAGCTTAAGGGAATAAAAAACAGCCTTTATATTTCATTATTATATTTCAGCCAAAATTAGCCACTACTTATAAGCAATGAAATGCAAAATACTTCTATCTGCCCATCCTCGATCGACATTTTTCTTTAAAGTTTTGCGGGAGGAACTGCGGCGTGTTCAATTTGCCAGCTGAAGTGATCAAACTACCCATTAAATAACGTAACTCAACGCAGGTAGTCACCGCACAGCTGTAGCGTTTTATAAACTACCAAAACGACGAAAGTAACGCGTTGTGAATGATTCACGACTTATAGACTACAACCCTTAAAGTTGAAAATATAAAACATTTGAATATTAAAAAAATTCGAGTTAAAAGTCAAAAGGTGTCGATTTGAACATACATATTTAAATGGCGTAAAATAAAAGATGAAAATTGAAATTCAAAATACATTAGTTGAAATAAAAACGATGTAAATTTAAAATATAATAAAATAAGTGAACCGACGGAAAGTTGGGCAGGCGCTTAACTAGGCATACATACGTTAAGTTTGTCGATTCAAAATTTGTTACCGACCATATGATACTCTGCACTTCTCACGCTATGGACTACCCTATAATTTCTAATCCCTATATAATCAAGCTTTGGAGTTGCATTTGTAAGGACCTCTATTATGGGTGTCATTCCAATTATCGGTACAATATGTCATTCAATCTATGAAAAATTTGATACATAGAGTCGAAACTACCTATCGTATATCAACGCGTAGACCTATGTGACCGACTTTAGTACTTGGTATTCCAATGGTCTGTGTTACATTTCTTTCACTTCCGGTGAAACGTATGTATAACATACAAAGACTAAACAACTTTATATTTTCAGTCCAGTTATTGTGATTGTCACTTCAAACCAAATATTGAATAGGATTTTATGACTTCTAGAGCCTAAACAATTAAGTGTGGGTATTACAATAAGCTGAATCATAACACCGTAAATGTTTGTGATGGAGCTATATTAACACTGGTACTCATGTTACCCATCTTCAGTACAGTTATTGTATGAGTAATTATATAAAAGCTTCTCCAAAATACCGTTCGGAACCGGTGTCAAACTGTAGATCTGTAGAACTGAGTTCAAAACTAGTAAACTCACTGGTTGTTAGAAGCTCTCCCCAATTCCTTCACGGGATGTAATGGGGTACTATTTTTTGAAACGAAGTTCTTTATCGCACGTTGTGGGATGGGGGCTAAATGAAAAAAAAACAACTTTTTTTAACACTATTATGCTACCACCCAGTATTATCAACATTATTGGGTACTTTTGCTTCGGTTTGTGTTTAGACTAACATGTTTTTTTTTTATCAAGCCAACACTCAGGGGATGCCCCCTATAAATGCAGTGCATTGTGTTGGCGAAGGAAAATTGAAAGAGGGAGTAGTGTCTGTTGACATTTGCCTTGAATCTTTGTATGTCACAATTGGTGGGAAATACACTGGCCGGAAGTATATTCCACATACGGACTGTACGGCTGAAGAACGAATTTTCTCTATAGTGTGTAGTGCGATCGATCGGCCACTCGATAAAAAACGGATGAGATTCCTGGAAAGCCGCGTACTTCGGCTAAATATCCTCACGTCTGGTATAAGTTGACGGATGTCCGAGGAACACATACCGTGGAAATATCGATAGAACAGCGACACGCAACCCACATTTCGACGATGCTCAAGGGAGACAATAGAGATGGATACCCTACTGTCCCCTATCAACACCATCGCTCTCCTCTGGACACGGTCGAGAAGCTCCAAAGATGTCCTAGGATCACCTGCCCATATATGGGAGTTATATTCCATCTTTGGCCTGATGTAGGTGGTGTATATATTGAGAAGATCAGATGGAGTGAAGTATTTCTTGCACCGCTTTAAAAAACCCAGACACTTGAATGCATCTTTCGACACTTCAAATACATGTTTTGCCCAACGGCCATCACATTGTATTTTCATGCCCAGAACATCAAGAGCGTCTGATTCATCAACATGCACACCGTCCATAGACAATGACGACACACCTGGGTCAGCAATACGTTTATGCGACAACAAACAACACTGGGTCTTACTCGCATTAAAATCTACTCTATTCATTAGACCCCATTCAACAATGGACACCAGATCCAGGTCGAGTGTTTCATTTGTCGTCCGGCGTTTGACTTCAATCTCTTGAAGACTTGGCCTACGATCGAATGAATAAGAATGACAGAGATTACTGTCATCGGCAAAAGAGTAGATTCGATTCACAGTATGACCCAGTAGATCGTCAATGAAAATAAGAAAAAGGGAAGGACAAAGAACAGAGGCCTGGGGTACACCTGCAGTCAATTTATGCTCGTCGGATGAAACCCCATCTACAACAAATCGTATAGTGCGATCTCTGAGAAAACTCGATATAAATCGAGTGAAATTATCACCGACACCAAAAGCAGCGAGCTTTGACAAGAGTGCATCGTGCCATACTCTGTCAAAAGCCTTGGAAATATCAAGAGCCACTACCTTACTCTCACCAAGTCGGTGGATGGATCGACTCCACTGTTCCGAAAGGAACGCCATCAGGTCTCCAGTAGATCTCATTCTACGGAAGCCATTCTGCCGATCATTAAGAAGGTTATTGGACTCAAGATATTTCACTAGATGGTGGTTAACCATGTTCTCCATAACCTTCGAGAGCGCAGAACAAATTGCAATTGGGCGGTAATTTGCAGGGTTACTTGCATCACCTTTTTTAGGGATTGGCTGGACATTAGCAACCTTCCAACGCGCCGTGTAGACTCCGGCACGGTATGCAAGGTCGAAAAGGTTGCGCAGTGCACACGCCAGCGTCGAAGAGCACCTACTCAAGGATTTATTTACGACGAGATTCGCAAGAACCTTTTTAACTCCTCGCGTTCGAAAAAATATCTTGGGCATGGAACAAGATGCGTAATTGATCACGGCGAGTGGTTGATTGCTATCCGGCAAGGAAGAGTTCCTTGCAAACATTTCAGCCAAGAGGTTAGCTTTATCAACCGGTTCAGTGAATGTTATGTCATCTTTAAGAAGAGTTGGGATAGAGGAAGAACTATCCTCGCAAATGACCAAAAGCTCTTACTTTCACTGGGGAAAGAAAGGACTTTAGCACGAATACGCTGTTCGTGAAGAAACTTTTCGCGTCGAAGTACTTTGGCACACTTGGATCTTGCCTGTTTGCGGAGTAGTTCAGTATTAACGTTTTTATTAGAACGCCAGTCTCTGAACGCGTCCTCTTTGGGTCTGACAGCATTTTTGCATGTTTGGTTACACCAGCTTTTTTCCGATGGTTTAACCGAAATAATTTTCGTCGGAATGAATGAATTCATATCAATCAAAATTATCTTCTCGATCATTTCAGCAAAAGCATCTATGTCATTGTCCAGAAAACAAAGCTTCCAGTTAAAATGTTGATAAAAGTTGTTGAGCTCAGCCCAACGTGCCTCTTCGTAGATAACAATTTTTGCTTCGGGACTGTGTTTGAAGCGAGCTGAATACGAAAAGGACGCTGAAATGATACAGTGATCCGAATTACCAAGAGGTGCAAGCGTGTTAACTTCGTACTTTTCAGGGTGCGAAGTTAAAAAGAGGTCAAGTAAATTCTGGTTGTGCCCTTGAACACACAGAATGTGCGTCGGTTCATTCACCAATTACGTTAAGTCATTATGCGCGGCGATGAGCTCAGCGTATTGACCCCCCGTAGCTGTATGGCTCGAATGCGCTAACCAGGAGGAATTATGGACATTGAAGTCACCAGCAACAACGATTTCACTGTGCGGATAATTGCCCAATATATCAGAAATAGAATCGGAAAGGGTGTCAAATCCATTAAAGGATACCTCCCTTCCCGCATTAGGACTTCTATAAAGAAATCCGAAATGTAAGACATGTGTTCCAATCTTGAATTTTACCCAAAGAGAGTTAAATTTTGGATCTTGTTAGTCGAAACCACATAAACCACAAGGCCTCTGTGGGAAACAAAAAGGGATAGAGTGTGGTACCCGGGAACGTGGAAATCCTGTGGATCAGAATCCTCACGCACCTGGGTTTCACATAGAGCAAGAACATCAGGCCGATGAATATTAATGTGGGAGTACACACCGAAAAAATTCGTTCTCAACCCACGTATGTTACCATAATGAATAACAAATAACAAACTTACAATGGGCAATTTCTTGTTTAATGGGATGTTTTGTAGGTGGAGCCTGTAACCAATATTTAGTATATATTGCAGTTTCAAACCCAATAATAAGTAAATTTAGAAAACCCAAAGCGAAAGAAATTTAAAAAAAGAAAATTTTCTTAAATAAGTGCATTTTATTAAAAAAAAGTAAATTTTCTCTCAAACAAAAAAAATACCTATTCATATTCGTAAACAAAGTACCTTTTCTTAAAACAAATACCTTATCTTAAAGAAGTACTACCTTAGCTTAAAAGAAGTACATTTTCTTATAAATAGTAGCTTGTCTTAAAAAAAGTATTTTTTTTAAATAAGTACCTTTTCTTAAAAAAGTACACTTTCTTACAACTAATTCCATTTTCTTAAAAAACTACATTTTCTTTAAAGAGTACATTTTTTGTGAAATAAAATAAATTTTCTTAAGATAAGTACCTATTCCTAAAAATTTACCTATTCATGAAAAAAGGACCAATTCGAAAAAAAATCCATTTCTGAAAAAAACCCTTTTCTTCAAAAAATACATTTTCTTACAAAAAAGGTACTAATAATACATTTTTTTCTTTTCTTGAGATAAGTAGCCTTTCTGAAAATAAGGAAATTTTCTTAAAAAATAACCTTTTCATAAAAAGAGTACAACTTCTTTAAAAATTACCTGTTCTTAAAAAAAGTACTTCTTTGTAAAAAAAAATCATACTCTTTTTTTCTTACAGAAAGTACTTCTTCTTAAAAATAGTACCGTTTCTTAAAAAAAACATTAGCTTTTAATAAAAGAAGTACCTCTCTTTAAAAAAGGACCTTATCGGGAAAATATAATACATATTCTTACAAAAAGGACCTAAAAATATACTTTGTTTTTTAAAAAATAAATTCTATAAAAAAATGTTTCTTAAAAAAAATATATAATTTTACAAAGAGTACTTTTTCTTAATGATCCATTTAAATGATCGTATTTTACAACGGGCGCCTTAGGCGTGTCGGAACTAACTAGTACATTATATACACCGAAAGGAACTTCGTTCCAACCGGATGTCCCCTGACACCTCATGTAATTTTTTTAATCATAATGAGTGTTAAATTCAATTTCGACAAAAAAAAAACTGTACAATGCAGCCAAGCGTGGAATTTACATTTGTATGGTTGCTATATCAAAACGTGGACCGATTCTTACTAATTTCAATAGGCTTAAAACGATATCCCACATTTTGAAATCCATTAACGCATTCCGAAGTTATACCATTTTTAAACCAGGTCCTTTTTTCGGAAAGTGCCATACAATACCTACTTCAACGATCCATAAAACAAAAACTACATTGAATTTTGACTCAATTCTGGTGTATGAACGAGGAGAAACTACTGTCCAAATTTTATTCCAATCAAAAATGGTCGGGTTCGAAAATACCTTACTTTTTTTGCCATGTGCACATTTAAATTTATAATTTTTTAATTTAAATTGTCAATGTATTTGAATTTCAATTGGAATAGGGCAGCAATTCTGTTTTTATAGATTCGTATTGTAAATAAAAACAAATATTTTAAATTTCACCATTTACGCTTTTCCTAGGATATTTGGAATGTTTTGATGAATCAAACCATTGTCGCTGTACCCATGTACTTTATACTCTATCACACATTGTTTAAAGTGCGTTGTACTGCTACGCCTCTACGTGAACTGCCAACCCTACAGAAAATTCTACTGGACATTGTAGTCATTTCGATCTATTTTTACTATATTCATCGTTTAATGCACCACAAGTCCATCTACAAATATGTCCATAAGAAACATCACGAATGGACTGCCCCCGTAGCGGCTGTAGCATTCTATTGTCATCCCTTGGAACATATATTTTTGAATCTGATCCCGGTATCGACTTCGTTTGCCTTGATGCGATCTCATGTTTTAACCGTTTGGTTGTTCTTGACTTTGGCTGTATTAAACTCAATGGCCGATCATGCTGGCTACTCGTTTCCATTTTCTGGAGATTCGATACGTTATCATGATTATCATCATTCAAAGTGAGTGTAGACGAAACTATTTAATATTTAATTAATGTCTAATTTTAATACAAACTTTTTTATACTTTAGTTTTTCCTATAATTATGGCATGTTTGGTTGGTTGGATAAACTCCACGGGACTTACAAGGAGACTAAGCTGGAAACTAATAACATGAAGTCTCATAATAAAAAGGTTGATGAAAAAAATTGTGTAAACAGGAAAAACAAATAAACTTTAATGTTTATTTAAATATTTAAACCATATCCACATTTAAATAATAAAATATCCAATACGTCGTTTGTAACTGTAGGGTCTTATCACATAATTCTGAGTGAGTGAATATAACGTAGACACACACGCAGTCATCGGAGTTGAAAACTGGTGTCACTCTGCGTTAGAGTTAGAATTTTTTCCCGCGATGTTGGATTCGTGGAGGGGTTATGCGTTGACATACTTTTTGAGGGAAGATGGGCGCCCCCCACGACTTGACAGAACTGGTTCCCCGGGTGACAAACTTTGGCCGTTGGAAAGTCTTTAAATTGTCAGTAACCTCCTAGTTTTGTGCCAATGGTGGTTTATTAATTTACTTCAATCGTTTAGGCTTCTCACATACTATTATGGCTTTTCGACATTAATAAAATTCATAAAATTCAGTTTTATATTCACCGCCACTTTGGAATTTCATAAAACAATAGAAAATATTTCAAAGGTAATTTATTTTACTCCACTTTCTAAAACTGATTTTGGTTTCATTCTGATTAGCATTCACTGCGCGATGAAAATTTTTTAATTTTTAACTTCGAATTTTCAAAGCGGACAAATTTTCCGAGTTACTTTGTGGATAATTATCCAAAAATAAGACAATTTCAAACTTATTGGATACTTTTTGTAACGGGTCCGCCAAATAACTTTTTATTTTGAAAATGCTATAAAAAAAAACTACTGAATATTTTCTCAAATTTCTTTTTTTATTTGAAAGTACAATCCTTCCGGTTAATAATGGAAAATAATTGCATTCAAATGGCTGCATTGGCTGGCCATGCAGTAGCCTACACGATCGGTCCAATTTTTAAGCACATTATCGATTGTGTGCAGCTGTATTTCACCAATGGCTTCACGAATATTGTCCTTTAAAGCGACAATTGTCTCTGGCTTGTCGGCGTAACACTTATCTTTGAGGGCACCCCACAAATAATAGTCCAACGGTGTCAAATCGCAGCTCCGAGGTGGCCAAACGACATCAGCTCTGCGGCTGATAATGCGATCTTCAAAAACAGGGCGCAAAACATCGAGTGTAGCTTCGGCTGTGTGGCACGTAGCGCCGTCCTGTTGAAACCAAATGTTGCCAATATCCTCCTCTTCAATTTTTGTAAACAAAAATTCGTTCAACATGGCCCGATAACGATCGCCATTGACAGTAACGGCCACTCCCTTCTCAGTTTCGAAGAAAAATGGCCCAATTATGCCTCTGGACCAAAATCCGCACCAAACAGTGACTCGTTTTGGGTGCATCGGCTCTTTAATGTATGCGTGCGGGTTTTCTGTGCCCCAAGCGACAATTTTGCTTGTTTACATACCCGCCAAGATCGAAATGAGCTTTATCTGAAAAGATGATTTTTTTTGGCAAAATCGGCATCTTCTGTAAGTCGATCGCAGGCTCATTTTTCCCATATTTCCCAGCGTTGTTCAAGCGCATACACAACCATATTCTTTCAGCGGAATGATAAAACTAATTATCTGTCAAATCAGACATGAGCTAAATGTTACCATTCAGGGAATAAGCACTAGTTGAAAAAAAACGTTAGATGGCGGACCCTTTATAATATGTGTTGGAACATTAAATTTGCATTTCCGTAACATATATCTCCTTAAGGTCGATAATAAGTTCGTTTGCATGCAGTTATAACTTTTATTAAACTACATTTAAAATAGAATTGGATGTCGGAATTTTTATTATGACACGAAAGAACTGACGTTTACTTTTTACGATAATTTCATTCAAATGTCCCATTGAATAGGTCCAATCTTCGGTAGGTCCAATCTACGATCACTCTTTCCAGCATTAGTGCGGGTATCTCGCGAATTACGCGAGTAATGTTGTCGCGCAAGTCTGTAACCGTAGCTGACCTTTGGACGAAGATTTGCAGTCACGCGTTGGTTGGTTGAAAAGGCTGCAAGATACCACGCTGTCTAGCACACTTTGGCTAAATAAGCCCATTGTGATACCTGCAGTTTCCTCCATAGCAACTATTGACTAGTCGTGCAGCCAATTTGCCCTTTCAATATTTTTCTCTATAAGACCTACAGGAATATCCTGTAGGGCTACGATGCTATTTAACTAGATGTGTTCCGAATATCCTACTTCTCAGTGCTGCCAGAGCAGGTCAATCCAAGAGAAGGTGTTTCGTCGTTTCCTCGTCCTCTTCCATGCAGCATCTACAGAGAGTGGAGTTTCTATGTCCCAATCTTAGGGCGTGTTTTCCTACAAGACAATGTCCCGTAAGTGTTCCTATCATTGTGGATGACCTGCCTCTCGGTAAGCACCCTGGCTTGTTTGCAAATTGAAGTAAGTCTCCACTTGACCTTGAACATATTATCGGCCCACTGCCTGATCTGCAAACGCCAGGTAGAGATTGGCATACTAACACCTTATTTTGCCGCAAGAACCTGTGCCGTAGTACCCTGTCTAGCTAACGCATCCGCTACGCAATTGCCTGGAATGTCGCTGTGTTCCGGTACCCAGATGAGCCTGATGTCGAAATACTCTGCCATCACCCTAAGGGATGAGTGACATTTTCATTCTGGTTCAAATGCGCGTATTTTATATTTCCGAGAGAACAAGATAAGCTCGGTTTTAAATGGGTTAAGTGATAGTCCGTTGTTAGCGGTCCAGTTCGTAATCAGACTAAGTAGGCTGGTTGTACGAATGCTAAGTAAATTGAGGTTTCTAACCGTACAGATGATAGCAATATCATCGGCATATGGAAAGACCTAGCATTCGGCCCTGTCCAATTCAAGAAGCAGTTCATTGACAGAAGTTAACCATAATAGTGGAAACAGAACTCCCTCCTGCGATGTCCCCCTGTTAACGTTCCTTTGATGGGTTCCTTTGATGGGTCTATCCACCAGAAGCTTCCCAATTAGGCGTGTCACTACGCTGCCGACTCCTCGATTCTGTAGCGACCTAAGAATCGCCGAAGGTTAAATGTTATTGAAGGCTCCCTCGATGTCCAGGAAGGTCCCTAGAGCGAAGACCTTATTCTCAAGAGAGTTTTCTATTATGCGGACTATAGAGTGGAGAGCCGTCTCAGTTGACCTGCCCTTGATACAGGCATGCTGAGAACTCGATAGTAGATTCTGTGGAAGTTTACTTCGAAAGTGAATGTCCAGTAAACTTTCAAATGTCTTAAGAACAAAGGATGATAGACGGATTGGTCTAAAGTCCTTTGGTTTGACATGACAGCATTTGCCCGCTTTCGGGACAAAAACCACTTTGGTTTGCTTACAAATGCTAGGAATGACTCCCAGCATAAGGCAGCCCCTGAAGATTGCCTCCAACCAACTACAAAATAGGTATAGTGCCTCCTATAGTTGCGCGGGAATTATCCCGTCGGGTCCGGCTGATTTATAGGGCTTAAAGCATCTAATGGCCCATATCAGATTTTTTCTGCTCACTATTGAGCGAACTTTTTCTAAGCTAAGTGAGTTTCAGACTAGCTCTTCTGGATGATGACCAGCATTCCGGTCATCGTTGGGAAAGTGGGTATCCAGGAGAATCCCAAGAGGCTATTTAGACGAATACGTCCACGTACCATCGTCTTTCATTAAGAACCCCGCACACGGTGGGTTTTTAGCGAGCACGCATCTTAAGCGTGCAGTCTGGTTGGTTCCCTCAATGGATTCACAGAAGTTTCGCCAGGATTTCCGTTTGGCCTTCCTGATTTCACCTTTATATAGATTAGGACTAATCTAGTAAACGTTCCAATCCCTTTGGTCGCCGCTCTTTTTAGCCTTGTTAAAAGCCGCCTAATGGACGATCTTAGATCCGGATGCTCAGCGTTCCACGTATGAGGTTTTTTGTTACCCTTGGCAGCATTATAACCACTGGTCTTACAGGACTCATTGAGCGCGTTTCTGCACGCATCAGTAAACTTGCCATCTAGTTCTTCCAGCTCTGGCACATTAGTCGGAATATTCGGATGGTTACCTAAGAGTTTCCTTAGGCGCCCACGATAGGCGTTCCAGTCCGTTTTCCTATAATTTTTAAAAACTTCCTTTTTCAGAGGATCGATATTTATGTGGAACTGTAGATATCTATGATCAGAAAGTACGCTCCAATTGGATACAGTTACAGAGTCGTAGCTGAATATCGTCAGATTTGACAATATATCTTCAGGTTGGGAAACTTGTGAAAATACTATTTAAAATATGGATTTGCATTATTCTATTGTGAGAAAATTGGAAACATTGGAATAGTCTAAAAATATGACCAATGGAACAAAATCTTGGTATGAATCAGATTATAGCCAAGACCTTTGGCTTTGTTATGACCCGTCAATATTTCAAAGCTCGTAGATATTGTGTTGAACGTAGCAAAAAAGGTTCTATCGATGGTAGCAAGAAATAATCCTGAGCGATTGACGTAATTAAACTATTTTGAATTAAATCGAAAAAATTTGGTCTTCGTTGAAAGAAAATAAAGAAAAACATTGTATAATTTCAAGTGATTTTGGATAATTTTTGAACACCCCTTGAGTAATCTTGGCCTGCTACATTGGTGGCAAAACTGATTCGAGGGAACAGACAACTCCGGGGGAATAGGTATTTCAAGTACTTTGTACAGTAGGGGTGAATGGTATCTCTGAAATTTCGATTAATTGAGAATGTTTCATAATTATTACGATGAAATATTTTTCAGGGTGAAACTCGAACTCAATAGATGAGGGTAAGGGTAAGATACGAGGCGGATCAATAAGTCCGAGAATTTTCGAACTTCCCTCGTAATTATATGAAATGCAACACTGCTCCCATCAAGTAGCATCTGTTAATATACTCCTGTCAAATTTTGAGCACGTTCCGTCATTTACTTTGCGTTTAACAGCTGTTTAATAAATACAACCTCGTGCATTTTTTAAAAATGGAAAAAATTTTATTTCGAGTGCTCATTAAACATTATTTTTTGCGAAAGAAAACCGTCAATCAAACCAAGGAAAAGCTTCATAAATACTATGGGGACTCTGCACCATCGATTATAATGGTAAAAAAGTGGTTTACTGACTTTCGTTGTGGTCGTACAAGTACAAATGACGCTGAACTTTCTGGACGGCCAATTGAGGTCAATACACTCGAAAATGTCGAAAAAATCCACGATATGGTGTTGGCCGATCGAAGAGTAAAAGTGCGTGAGATTGTTGATGCCACAGGCATTTCATATGGCAGTGTGGTTTCGATTTTAAATGATCAGTTGGGTTTAAAAAAGCTGTCTGGAAGATGGGTGCCGCGTTTGCTCTCAATTGACCATAAACGTAATCTGTTGATTGTTTGGAGTTGTTTAACCACAATTCGAAGGAGTTTTTGCGGCGTTTTATAACTGTGGATGAAACATGGATCATGGATCTAAACAATGGGTTTCTCCGGGTGTACCAGCTCCGAAGTAGGCCAAGGTAAGTCTGTCGGCCAATAAGGTGATGACAACTTCCACATCGATTACCTTGAAAAGGGAAAAACAACAAACGGCGAATATTACGCCAACTTATTGGACCGATTTAACGAGGATTTATAAAGAAAACGACCCCGTATGGCCAAGAAAAAAGTTATTTTTCATCGAGATAATGCACGGGTGCACACGTGTGTAGTCTCAAGGGCAAAATTCCATGAATTGGGCTAAGAATTGGTATCTCATCCGCCATATTCTTCGGATTTAGCCCCCAGTGACTATTTCCTATTTACAAACCTAAAGAAATGGCTCGGTGGAAAGCGATTTAGCTCCAACGATGAAATTATTGATCAAACAAATGCCCATGTTATGGACCTCGAAAAATTCTAGTTTTTTGGAAGGGATACAGAAATTGGAGAAACGTTGAACTAAGTGTATTGAAAAAAAACTGTGTTTCATTAAAAAAGTCAGGGACTTATTGATCCGCCCTTATGTTTATGGCACATTTCCAACTGCCTTAAAACTTGAAAATTTTTTGAAATCTCTGAAAATGCAGATGTTTGCATCTTACTTTTGGTTTATTTCTATACATAAAATTGTTTGTATAAGATAAGTTTTATTAATTTTTTTATTGTTTATTTTTTATAGCTTCATTATATAAAATTCATCATATTATTATTTTTGGGTGTTGTGTTTTAACCTAAGTTGTGTCTAAACCAAACTATCTATCACACACAGTGGTTGTTCTTTGATAAAATCAACGTCATCGTTTTATAGAGTTAATTTTGCTCTTTTTCCTTAATATCCTATCAAAAATGTATTTGTTCAATATCATCATTGTGTCCACTTATTCCATGTAATACTACTTAAACATAACTCCATGATACCACCACTCTTCCATAAAGCTTTCCGTTGCAATACCAGTTCAACATTATACGCCTAAAGAGATCACGTTCATTTCATGGTCGAATCGGGAAAGGCTTCGCGTGGTGGTACAAAGCTTAACATCATCAAATGGCGAGCATATGATTTCGAAGTTCTGAACAAGGTATCGGTACCATGTAAGCGATCTAAAACGCCCAAGACGCCAAAACAGTTGTTAAATCTAAAAGAAAGCACAAGAAACAGAAGTGAGAATCTTTTTTTACAGAATAGTATTGCCTACAACTTACTTTAAATGATGAAAATCATGTGCCTCTGGACTGGGAAAGAAGGGCATATGATAGCCTGAGTGTGCATTTAAGGTGGACAATATAGCCAGGGCAAACCACATCCATGCCGTGGCCACATGACTGCCCATTATGAAGACCCCCAAGAAGGGTGGCAATAAATTACTAAATATATGTTCGATTGGATGGCAATACAAGGCGGTCACCGCTATTGGAGCTGTCCACTCATGATGTTGTTTATGTATGTACTTGTAGATATTCTTGTGATGCAATAATCTGTGCGAATAATAAAATCCCAGCTCCTCCATTAGAATACACACGGTCAACTCAACACAGACCCAGTGGAATGTGGGCAATTCGCGTATGGGGGTCAGACCTCTCAACTGCATCAGTTTATAGGAGACAAAAGCAATGGGGATGCCAACACACACTTGATTACTCACCACTTTGCATATAACCTAACACAATTAAAAGAGTTGAATTAATCTTTGTCATCTAATTAATGTTAATCAAAAGTTTATAAGTTTTAAAAAATTCAACCTTTACAAGTCGTGATGTTTCAACGGGTTCATTTGTACCCGGTTGCGTTTTGTATTTACGCAAAAACCCCGGACGATTTGTTAGGTCCATAAATGTGTAGATGCCACCCACCAACCAGTAAACCAACATGGTGAATATATTCGTACCGAATATCCAAAAGAAAAATGGGTCATCACCTTGGAAATGAGGAAGGAGAAACGGTCTTTATTAGATATTGAATGTATAATTGTTTAGAGATTAATATAGGAATCCCACATACATACATATGTATACTGATTTCTTAATTATATGACAATTATAATTTATTTTTAAATATAAGTTAAACAAAAAGATAAGTACCATTTTTAAATGTAGATATATATTTTTTTTTGAACTTGCTTGATTGCTGGCAATTTAGATTTTAAAATTCGTATGCCGGAATCACAATGTGACGCCCATGTTAGACTATTAGTGTACCCCTGTCAAATATTTATATGTGCTATGTATCATGTTGAGTTGGAGCTTTGAAAACTAAATTTTTTTTGATTTTTATTTTATATATTAGTTTATATTTATGTGTTCTTTAAAATTATAAGAAAATATATTTTTTCATTTCTTTTTTAGAGCAAAAAACAAGTGTGATATATTCTTCATAGAAAATAATTATATATGCAAAAATGAAGCTTAAATTTAATTCTTATTCTTATCCAATTAAAATATGTAATTAATATGATATTGAGATGCTCTTGTGTATAAGAACTTGTTGTAGCCTGCGTGGCATAGAACTCACTAAGTTGCTTAAAGTGGACATGTCAATTTTCTCTCATTCCAATATTGCTATTTTTAGTTCTTTAAGCGTCGTAGACTGCTTCGACTTTGAAAACACCTTGGCGGAAAGTATCCCCCAGAGGTCTTCAATTGGGTTGAGGTCGGGACTTATGGCTGGCCACTCCAGTAATGGAATATTTCGGGACTTAAAAAATGCCTTGTGAGCCGAGCAATGTGGATCTGGGCGTTGTCTTGTTGAAAAGTCCAGGTATCTCCATATAATTCGCCAGCAAAGTCAATTAAATTGCTGTCCAACAGATCAACGTATGTTTCCGCATTCATTTTAGTTGGGACAAAGCATATTTCTGACTTCCCTCGTGCTCCAAATGCAGCCCATATCATAAGAGATCCACCACCGTGGTTTCGCTTGTAGCACATTTTCCAAGGATGTCGTAAATCTCCAATATTTATGGTGACCATCATGTCCGTCCGAATTAAACCTTTTCTCATCACTATAGGTAACGGTTTCCAATTTGTCCTCCCAAAATTTGTACTTTTCTGCAAAAGTAATACGCGCATTTTTATGGCGCTGGGTTAAGCGTGGTTTGGCCATTTTGCTTTGGTACCGAAGACCTATATCGTCCTTTAGTAGTTGCTGGACACGCTGTCTCGTTACATTTAGACCCAATTCCACCTTTATTTCCCTACAACTCATATTCTCATTAGCAGCTAAATGCCGAATGCGCCGCTTAGTCTTCGGGTCTACAGTTGGGATGCGTCCACTGCGCTTAATACAACCATAGTTTTCGGGGTCTTTGAGGAAATTGATGTCGATTTACCGCAGCTGCAATCTCGCCAATTCTTTTCCCTCCTAGTGTCATTCCAACAGTTTTTCCGCGCTCCCCATCCGTAAGTTCACTTCCACGTGGCATATTCAACTAGAAACAAAACTGTGAATAAAACGTTTCTTAGAATATATTCATAACGATCACTTTACTCAAGTACAGAAAGATATTTTATACTAAACATCCGAGAAAAATAGAGTTGTTCACTTTAAAGTGTCGGGAACGCGACTGCACATATAATTATTTTCTATTTAATTGCAAACTTACAGCGAAAATCATAGATAACGGGACTACAAATAAAATCCAAAAGAGAAAAAAAGTATATGATAAGGAGAGAGGGATATTATCGAAAAAATTGTATATGGTCAACATTAAATTCAAGTTAGTTTTCAGAAGGAAAGAAAAAAAATTATTTTGCACATATACATAAATATTTGACAGAGGTAAATGGGACGATTCGCTGAGAAAGAAATGGAATGGAACTCTCTTCCATTTGGAAATAATCGTACGATCATTCTGCTTTCGTTTTACACTATTATTTTTGGAGAATGCAAAAACATCTGTCTGGAAATTGACAATCTAAATAAAGGGGTTTTCAACAGAGACGCTACAAAAGTAAATCGATAGGGACAGCAAACGACGCCATATTTTATCCCGCTGTTTTGACATTTCTCATTTCTCAGTGGCCTCAACTTTAAGAGCGCCACGTCCAATTTCTGAATTCTGAATTTCATTTCTGGCTGAATGGCTTCGTCAATAAGCAAAATATGCGTTATTTGTCAGACAGCAATCCACACGTAATCCATGAGTCATCATTGCATCCCGAAAAAATCACGGTTTGGTGCGGTTTATGGGCCGGCGGCGTCATTGGGCCGTACTTCTTCCGTGATGATCAAGACCGGCACATTACTGTGAATGCGAATCGCTACCGTTCAATGATAACCGAATATTTTTGGCCCCAATGGGATAATATGGACTTGGACGACATGTGATTCTAACAGGACGGCGCCACAAGCCACACAGCGAATGCCACAATCAATTTATTGGAAACCAAGTTTGGTGAACGTGTTATCTCACGAAATAGCCCAGTCGATTGGCCGCCTCGGTCGTGCGATTTGACGCCGTTAGATTATTTCCTGTGGGGCTACGTCAAGTCTATGGTCTATGCCAACAAGCCAGCGACGATTGATGAACTTCGCACGAATATCGAACGTGAAATTGCAGCAGTATCGGCCGATTTATGCTTGAAAACCGTCGAAAATTGTGTTCAGCGTCTGGACTTCTGCAAGCGTGCCCGTGGTGGCCATGCAAAAGAAATCGACTTCCATACATAATGGCATCGAACGTACTTTCACAGGAATAAAGAATTTCATTGGTATCTAAAACCGGTTTTGTTTTATTTAAAAAAAACTTTTGTAGCACTCTTATTGAAAAACCCTTTAGAACACAGATTTGTCCGACTAAGAAACACAGAATGTCAGCCTTCGAAAAAAACACACACTGATGTAGCGGCAGCGAATGTTTGTCTTGTGTGGGTGCGGAACACTCTCAGAGCAAAGAGAATAATGACAGTTATACGTATATAAAAATGAGATAGCAAGAGAGCAACGAAAATTGTGTGAACTTGTGTAGGGTATGTACGAACATAACAATGTATGTAAGTATGTACATATGTTTGTTGCTTTGCCTTCTCTTTGTTTTTTGTGGGAATAAGACAAAAAGTATTAAGCAAGAAAATAATGGCACATGAGCTTGCACTGGGGTTTAAATAATTTTAAGTATTAATATTATTTAAATGTAACGTCATCATATGATGGAACGCTGTTTTTTTATTTTCCAATGTAACATTTACTAATGAGTTCATAGACATCGAACAGGTACCGTGTAACAAAAACGTGTTAACACATCCCCCGTGAGTTCGAACACGTATTGGAGTTTTTTATACACATATTTCTTATGGAAACGAAAGTTTCATAAGAGCTGGATACGAGGCTTACGTCGGTAATAAATCATTAAAAGTTACTCAACTGATTTCATTAAATTGTATCAGTATAAATTAAGAGTCGGAAATACATAAGTGTTTTACAGCCACTGAACTGAAATTCTCAATTTCTGTCATCCCAAACCTGAACACCTAAAGAGAGAATTGTGGAAATTGTTTGTACCCTTGACCTTATACTTTCGTTGCTAAATTCCCCCTATGATTATAATACAATTTAGCTGGACATGGTGCAATAATATGAAAACATTTGTGGTCGAAGTAACACCAATATTTTAGTGTTCAGATTTATTTAGCCCGATCAGGCCCGCGCGCAGGGTGGTATAACCTATCCCCCCCTCCCCCCCGAAATAAAATCCCGCGCACGGCCTTGAACCACATGTATATGAGGTTAGGTTATCTCGAACCAGACAGTGATACTGGCCCATAGTGCAACTTATAATCAAAATTGCTAAGAGATAATACTAAGCTTTTTTTTATTTTCACTTGAAATCCACCATATGAATTTAAACAAATATCTATCTGGCTTTTGCACGTTAACAAAACACATTCAAATCGAAAAAATAAATACAAAGCAAATGACATAATAGTGATTGGGGCTGACAGTCCGTCAGGCAAAAGTTTGTTCGGATCTTTAATTTGTTAAAAAATTGAAACGTAAATAATCTGTTAGGGTGACACTTAGTTTTGAGTTTTGTATTTTATCCGACAACCTTTTTGACCCCGTATACAATTTGACAAAGTACCGGGAAGGGTTAATTAGGTATAAACAAACAAATTTAAAGTGTCTGAAACTCAAATTAACTTAATGAAAAAGTACTGACTCACAAGTTCTTTCATATTAAAATATAGCAAGATGAAAGAAAAAATATTTATTTTCACATATTTTAAATAAATATTTTAATAAATTGTTTTATCAAGAGGGAAAATACGTCTACATCCCTGTGCTGGCTTCCGTTTGCTAGTGGAAGTGAAACTCTTTCCCGCAATAGGTGTGCCAGTTTCCACACCCGACATAAGATTGGCGTAAATGTTTTGCTTGGAAATGCTGGGTGAAAATAAAACTAATGCACTTTTTATGTATGAATAAAAAATACATGGACGGAGTAAATTAAAGAACAAAGTTTGAAGTGTTTGTTTTTAGGTATGTGGTGAAGCTACGTTTCCATTGAATGTAGTTAACCATAGACAAATTGACAAGAGTCTCTATCCCTCACTTTACGTTCTTTCGATGACGACGAGGTAGTAGGCCATGCCGTTGTATTTTACTCTTTGGTTGGACACAAAACGGACAGAAATAAAAGGGAATGCACATTTCCATTTGATACCACTAACATAAAACATAATTTAGCTGTGATTAGTATCAATCAAACACTATTTAAACTTAGTTTGTTGCATGGCTTGCTTGTGGATGCTTATCGCTCTCTTGCCTGTCCACTCTGTTTTCTATCAATTTCCTACTACATAGTGTCATGTATATCCCCTGGTTGTATTATATCAATTTATTTTCTTTTAATCAGTCATTCACTTTGTTGTTTTAGATGCAACATCTAATTTTGACCTGGGGGTTTCTGTGGCACATCTGATCGAAAAGCCACTAGGGAAATGATGTAGAATGAGAGACCAAAGCAGACATACAGATTAGAAACCAGAGTTGGGTAGTTCATGAACTATGTAGTTCATTTAGGGTGACCAGACATCACCCTCACGAACATAATGCACATGTTCGATATGGCGAGTATGTTAGTGATTGTTATGTCCGGGCACCTTAAATGAACGAGTTCGAGAACTAGTGAACGAGTTCGACACAAGCCTGTTAGAGACCATGCAACAAACTAAGTTCAAAAGTGTTTGATTGATACTAAGAGCGCTAAATTATATTTGCATCGAACGAAAATGAGCATTCCCATTTATTTATGTCCGTATTATGCCAACCAAAGAGTAAATTACTATAGCAACTCGATCTCGATGAAATGGCCTACTACCTCGTTGTCATGATGAGGCATCGGAGAGAGTAATGGAGGCTCTTTAGTATTGCTCTGTGTTTTGACCAACTGAAGCGAGCGAAGCCAAAACAAAATACCTGTTGTTGTTGCATACAATTACAGCAACACTTGCTGCTTCTACCTGATAGATAATAGAGTAACCATTCAATTAATCATTATTCGGTTAATCGATTAATCGTGTTATAAAATTAACCGAACATTTTAATAAATAATTTTTCGATTAACGATTAACTCGAACAAATCAGTGCGATTAATCGATTAATAAAATATAAGAACCTGTTTGTGGCAAGCAGTCCGTCTTGGAACACTCCTGTCAACTCATATGACAACGATTTGCGAACAAATTTTATAACTTTATAAAAATTTTGAACAGATTTGATAGTTTATTGAGAGAAAGCGTCGCATATTTTGCTCAAAGACATAAATCAAAACAATTGTCTCAAAATTGGTTCATTAAATTGGGTGTAATAGTCAGATGAAATTTCGAGACCCACTGGTGCCAAAAAGCCTGGTTCGATACTGGTCAAACTGTGTACAATAACGATAATAGTCAGATAATTACGTTTGCAAAATTTGGTCAAAGTTAATCAATCCAATAGGGTGTTATAGTCTGATATAGTTTCAGCGCCCACTCTAGACTTTTATGATAGGTATCCGAAGGCGTGGCACTTTTGTCTCCACAACTTTGAGATTTTCTTAATTTTGGCTTGGTGCCAAGTCACTAATTTTCATGTTTCTGCAACTACGATTTGTGAATTGTACCCACATATATTTTATATAATGAAGTTGCTTCTGCTACGATTTGTTTTCTTTCAGTAAATTTGCCTAGTAATACAATGTTTGAACGCTATTTTCGTTTTGGTTTTTTTTTTGTTTTATTTTATTCGAATAATCGATTAATCGAATAATTTTAATGCGTTTTGTTCGGTTAATTGTCAGATTGAAATTTACGATTAACCGATTAATCAAAAAACCCGATTAAATGGGTACCCTAATAGATAATTTTATATTGGTCAACATTGTCTAACTTTGCGTCAGCGATATTTCGTAAGCGCAAACAAATCCTATTCTGAATAGCTTTGCGTTTTCCGTCTTTGTTTAAGCTCTGTATTCAGTTTTTAGTTATCCTTAATCATCATGATTGACCCATAAAAAAATTCGTTGTATCTCACATACCATTATCTAATATTATACTTGTTTTATATTCCCTGCCTAACTAATATTTCCACCACGGTGTGTGGGGAGCTACGCGATTTTAAGCGGCCAGCTATACAAAGTGGCTATACAGGGTATAAAAAACACGCATATTGTATTGAACATATAATAATAGGTTTATTTTTTACCCTGCTAAAGTCAAAAATAATAGCTTAATTTCTATAGAGGAGTTAAGTGATATTGATCACCGTTTCAATTGCACCCTCAAATTTCGACGTAAGCAATGAGAATGTTGCCACATGTTAAACTTTAAAAAATGGCAACAAAAAGTGAGAATGAAATTGTCATAGACATGTTATAATAAGGCTGTGGGCGGATTGGTCCAAATATTTTGCACCGAACAAAATTTTTAAGTTTGCGTGGTGAATTTCTAGCGTCAAAAATTAGACTAGCCCCAGGTCTACGATAAATTTTGGCAATGAACCAAATAATGACATTTGTTTAACAACAAGATGTATTTGGTAAGGTGATAGCATCAACAATGCTGATTGGTTTTGTTTCATTCATTTGGCCATCGAAAATTGTCGAATGTTGTTTAAACAATTGTGTTTGCATTGTTTAAAATGAAAAATATAAATATATATAATTTTAAGTAATTTTTAGAGTTTTATTTCCATTTTAATCAGGTCATATTAAAACCAAAGTTTGTTATACATCAACACCAGCTGCTCCCACCACCTTATTGAATACATCTTGCCAAACAGGGACTCAAATGGTTTATTTGTTTTGGTTTTGTCGTTTATCTTTTACGCGGAATATTAACAAAAAAACGTCCTTTGGCTGAACTGCAACTTCACCAATTCTTCCAAAGCCGCAAAAATAAGTTATTTTTCCATTTCAACGCCACCACTCACTGACTTGTCCTATTTTGTGCGGCGACTAAATGTCAAAAATTTGTTAGTGATTTGTCAAAATTTCATCACATGAATCCGCACAGCAAAATGACAAAATTGTGTCTACCATAACAAAATGTATTCACCCAATTTAACCACGGACTAAAAGAGTTCGATCCGCCCACAGCCTAAGTAAAGTAAACGCAGTAGGAATTGTTTGTAATTTTAGGCAACAAAAACAGGAATTTTGCTTTTGATTGGCGTTTCCTATCTGTCACATTTTCTATAGTAAAAGTAAATAAAAACAACAACAACATGCATCCCAGCGGCGGAAATCAGGAGCTGGAAGGCCTGAAATCATGACCAACAAGGCATTCTATAGAATACGGCAGGCCTTCCCTACACAGTGGAAAGACAGGGTTTCATCTTTTAACAGGCCTGTGGAAGCCTAATAAAATCATGCATTTCGCAGGCATTATTAAAGTAGGCATTACCAAAGAATGATGCTGCATGCCTTATTCGTGGAAGGCCTCGCAAATTCCGCCGCTGGGATGTGAATTAGACATAAGAGAAACACATAAGCAATAAACTGTTAAAATCAGCTGTTAATAGACTTAGCGTCATCATCAAGGGGTACCGATGAGAACTTATAGAGAAAATGTATTCAAAGAAGAAACGGTGATACACCCAGCGAAATAATTATAGGGGCAATGTATTTTATCTCGGTACTCTCATGCACTGCGATTTTGGTGTAGAATTCTAATACATATGGGTATTTCCATTTTGACGTTACGTAACATTTGTACGAAAAAATATGAAAAAGTTATAATTTTAAAAAGCTTTTTTTATATTTGCGTAGTAATTAAGTAAAACTTTATTCATTAAAGAAATTGAGAACAATCGACACGGACGATTCAAAAATAGAAACAAAAATATGAGCTGGCGTGACGTTACAAAAAACAGAAGTGGATTACAAAATTGCAAAACTCTGCGAATTTGGGAAAAAAAAATTTATGAAACTTTTTTTAGTAGCATTTAAATCAATAGAAGTTTCTTTTCCATGTTATAAAATTTAAAAATGTTTTCTAAGTTTTCTTTTATTTACCTTAGTATCTGACGTGACGTTACATGACGTTACGTTACTTAAATTTCCACTGAAACATTTTTAGTTAAAATTGTTATTTAAAAATGATTTAACGCAAATAAAACATGAATTTTTAGCTTTTAAAGGGTTTTTCAACAGATACGCTACAAAAGTAAATCGATAGGGACAGCAAACGACGCCATATTTTTTTCCGCTCTTTTGACATTTCTCTTCAGTCAGGTTTGCCATTTCATCATGGAAAGATATACGAGCCAACAACGAGTCGAAATTATTAAAATTTACTACCGAAATTTGGAGTCAGTGGCCTCAACTTTAAGAGCGCTACGTCCAATTTATTGTCGTCATAATTTCTGGCTGAATAGCTTCGTCAATAAGCAAATTATGCGTTATTGGTCAGACAGCAATCCACACGTAATCCATGAGTCATCATTGCATCCCAAAAAAATTTCGGTTTGGTGCGGTTTATGGGCCGGCGGCGTCATTGGGCCGTACTTCTTCCGTGATGATCAAGACCGGCACATTACTGTGAATGCGAATCGCTACCGTTCAATGATAACCGAATATTTTTGGCCCCAATGGGATAATATGAACTTGGAGGACATGTGGTTCCAACAAGACGGCGCCACAATCCACACAGCGAATGCCACAATCAATTTATTGGAAACCAAGTTTGGTGAACGTGTTATCTCACGAAATGGCCCAGTCGATTGGCCGCCTCGGTCGTGCGATTTGACGCCGTTAGATTATGTCCAGTGGGGCTACGTCAAGTCTGTGGTCTATGCCAACAAGCCAGCGTTGGCTTTTGTGTAAAATAATGATTAGGAGAACAAGATGAGATAGTAGATAGTTATAAACAAATTATATAAAGGTTTTAAATTATTGATCTAGTTGAAAATGCAGTTTGAGCTACTTTTATTTGCGTGTCCACTTTCGAAGATTCGAATTGCATAATTACACTTAGAAATGTAAATTGTAAAACATGAACCTGTATTTTGTAGCCCGATAACACACCATCGCAACTAAGGAAAGCTAGGAACTCTTCTATTTAATTAATTTTGAATACTTATCTTTAATAATACATGTATAAAAAACTGGTGGATAACTTTTAATTTTTCGGTCTGTGGAAATGCCCATATATGAGTTATTAAGGGCGAGATTCACACTCGTCATTTAAAAGCTCATAGACATTTTTCATATTAAATGACAGTTAAATGACAACATCGGGCATTTAAACTACACTTAAATGGAGAATTTTCAACTGTGGAACTGGTCATAAGTCTATATTATGTTAAAGAATGTAATCATTCGATCTATTTTACAAGTTAAATGAAAGTTGACAATGTTTTTTCTATTTCTGGTGCGAAATATATACAAAGGCAACATGGAAAATAAACCATATTCGAACAGTGCTAAATAGGAAATCAAACAGAAGTGAGTTTTCTTTGTTTGATACATAGAATAATACATACCATAGAAGCTTTTATTCGCTCAATAAATTAAACGTCATAGGTGCGATGGAAAGTAAACATTGGTTGGTGGAAAATATGGGTTCAATAATACCAGAGATCAACAAAGGAAGAACAACCGAATTTCGTGTTTTTGTGGCAAACTAGTTGTGTTAAATACTATACAAATGTATACCAACGATAAAAGTCAACAAAAAAGTGCAAAATATATTTAAATTTTTCAGTTCTACACAAAAACGACAGGAAAAAGTTAAGTGAACATATATTGTGACTCCACCTGTAAGATAATTTTAAATTTAATTGCTCTCATTTCCACAAACCTACGATGAAGAGTGTGAAATGAAACGTCAGATGAGAGAATAAGTTTATCTACGTATGTATTATTCTATGGTTAGATAGTTTATTGTTTTAAAATTAACGTCCCAGCGGCGGAATTTGCGAGGCCTTCCACGAATAAGGCATGCAGAATCATTCTTTGGTAATGCCTACTTTAATAATGCCTGCGAAATGCATGATTTTATAAGGCTTCCACAGGCCTGTTAAAAGAATGCCATAAGACGCTGTTGTTCATGAAACCCTGTCTTTCCACATGTTCGCAATTCGTCGTTGCAAAGTCATAACATCTGATAGCCCAGTAGATAAAGCGTCCGATTGTAAGTTCTAAGGTCGTGTGTTCGATTCCTGTGGCTGCCTGCAGAATTTAAAAAAAATCATTTATAAGAATTACAATTGGTTAAAGTATAAATCTGAAATATGAAGCTAATTTCCATACATAGTTTTTTTATTTTTACGTAAGTCCTTCTAAATCTACTCTTTTTGCAGGCCTTCATAAGGCCTTGTAGTAGAGAGGGATGGAAAGCCTTGCCTCGCAATCTCACGCAATGTTAAAAAGAAAGGAGGAGGTAATGTGTAGGAAAGGCCTGCCGTATTCTATAGAATGTAGGTCAAATTAAAAAAATCAATTTATATAGAATGCCTGGTGGAAAGTGACGAAGTAAAGAAGAAAAGGGAAAAACTAAAGATTATCACGATGAAGGGCTGTCCATTCGGGAAATTTCGAGGCAACTGAAACGATGTAGCTGTGCCGTTGAAAATTTTATAATCAATATGGAACACACAAAACGATCAGGAAGGACACCGATGATCATTGACAGCGCCAACAGATAGATCAAAAGTATTGCTGTTAAAGACAACTTCATGGATAAGGAAGTTAATGCTGAACTGTGCTCGGGATTAGGGTTGCGTCGTGTTCAACAAATAATAAAACGCGTCTTGAAACTGTCATATGGGAAAAAGTACGCAAAACTTGGTCTCATGCTAAGACACGAATTTGCTAGATTTAATTTCGCTGGAAAATACAGATTTTTGGATGAGGAGTGATATTTTCCGATGAGAAAGTTCAATTCGGATGGACCTTATGCCTCGGATAAATATTGGCATTCCAAAGATGTTTCCAAAATTATGCGTCAGCGGCGAAATTTTGATGTTGGCTCCCTTATGTTTTGGGCAGGTATAAGTTATAGAGGAACCACTCCAATATGTTTTGTTTTCACAAAAATGGACTACGAGTATTATATTCAACTGTTTGTTGTTGTCGTAGTTAATTCTGAAGGGGAAATTTGTGCCTCAGAATTTATCTTCCAGCAGGACAACGCAGCAGTACATCGGTCTAAGAAAACTCCAAAGTTTCTGGAGTCCAGATATAATTCCAACCATCTACTGGCCTGCACTTAGTCCTGACCTTAATCCGATCTAGAACCTCTGGCCTATTTTACCTACCCAAGTTTACCACCATGGGCGCCGGTTTAAGAATGTCAAAGATCAAAAATAGCAATTCCAGAAAAGTGACAGATAACTGATCCTGCGCATATTCATTCGCTAATAAACTCAATGTTAAGATGCTTAGAAGTGTTATCAGCGATAATAGAGATCGTACATCGTACGAAAATTTTTAGAATATTTAAAGAAACCGTTTTGCTTTTATAAATATTTCGCATTAGAAATTAGTTTAGTTTTGGTAATTCATCTTGGAGAGGTCATAGTTAATGTTTTTTTCTGAAAAGTATTTAATTTTGAAAGGACTAATACAACATAAAATAAAATCTTTAAAATTCCTCCCAACATTTGAAAAAACCAACAAATGGTGTTGCCTTTATATATATTTCGTGGGGTGTTGGTGACTGGGTTGCGTTATGCGATTTTCAAGCTTGTGCAGGCGCGTATTAACCCAAAAGTACAAAACACATCAACTGGAAGTAAATTTTGCCAAAAAGGGATATTTAGTGAAAAAAATCAAAATGTAATGAAGTGCTAGAGTAAAATTATTTGTGTAGATTCCAATTAAAGATTTCTCTTATTCTCTATATGTTTTCCAACGGACAACGGACTTCCACGGACTTTGTTAGTACATAAAACAGCTGTTACAAACTCTTATTAATATTAGTCGGTGCAAATAACTCTATCGCACCGGCCGCACCACGAATAGCGTGAAAGGTAATAACAGATGAGAGCAATGACAGCTCTTTATGTCATTACTCTATGCATAAAACATTCCTTTCCGAATAAAATGTTTTCATAATTGAAATAAAATTTAATGTCTAAAAAGCAAGAACGTGGAAGCTAATGAAAGCAAAAATTTCTCAAGCAAAGTTTAAAAAAGAATTGTTAAAAACTTGAGCAAGTAAAATTGCCGTGTGTAACCCCAGACTAACAATCGTTTGACACCACAGCCTATATTAAACGGCGAAACGAGAACCACGGCGGAGTAAAATTTTAAGTAAATTTTCAATGTAATACAGTATTCGCACTGGCATCGATTTTCTTGATTTTGCCACTTTTGTTGATTTTAAGCAGAAACCAAGAAAATTTGCTTGATTTCCCATACGTTTTGACAGACGACAAATCAGGTATTTTTTCTTATTTTGCTAGGAATCAGGAAAAAATTCTTGATTTGCAATTATGCAACGCTGTTTTACCTCACACTACTAACGAATAGTACGCTTGTTTACAACCATTTCAATCACGGCGCATTGATGTGGTGGTACCACCAAAATAACCGACTTTATATTTTTCTCCTTACTTAGGTATTTATTGTTTCTCAAACATAAATTTTTAATACTTTTTTGTTTACTTTTATTCCTGGAATACATTTGTGCTGAATTTGATTGTGGAAAAATACCAGACAAGCCAAAATGCCATATGTTGTAGGCTTGGTATGTTTCTTGTCGTAGTAACACTACCTCGTCAATGCGCCTTCACTTTCAATCAAATCAAATTTCATCACTTTTGGAATTTTTCTCCGCCATATTGGATCCGACATTTTGCAATTTTGACAGTGGACAATGATGCCGCTAATCTGACGTCGAATTCAATATCAGCGAACCATAATTATCCGTTAAATTAACCAGGTTATATCGCATTTTTGGGAGCAGTAGAGTTCATCTAAGGTTATTGGTCTCTACGGCAAAAATTCTGGTGATGATCCAAACTTTATATTTTTTCATGAGCCAAACTACAAAAATGTTGCTCCATACAAAACGCCCCACCCTAATGTATACACTTAGCACATAACCAACTGTTAGCGATTGATGTAGTATTGAATGTACGTAATTTTTTTTACTTTACCCCACTCTGCTCCTCACACCCTTTTCACACTACACTAATAAACAAAGGGGATGAATGATTTGTACTCACCTGTAACATCGATGAATTTGTCCCATTGGGCTTGCCAAAAATCACCAGATGCACCCCAGAAACTTTGTAAATGCCTGGTGGAAATCAAAGGGGAATAAGTCATTATTAGTTTTTCCACTGTCTCCATTTCCGGGAGGATATTTAAATTTATTATTATTGTTGTTTTTTTTTTTTTGATTTTCTTATATAACTTGTATTCCTTTCTCCGGTAAGTGAGAATATAGCAAGTAGTAAGAAACCTCAAAAACTATCTTTTTCTTTATTCACTAGCTCGATTCTGATATCTTGCGGTATCTCTTCCTCCATTCGTTTAGAACGAGAGACTGAAATGCGTCGCAGAATTGTTTTTCCATTTTGTTTTCCGCACCGAAAACAGATCCACAAGAGTTCTCTTTTTGGTTTTTGTTTATGTTTTGTATTTTTGTATATGTATGATAATATTATTGTTTATTTTTTCGCTGTTGTTGGATGTCTTTTGTTCAGTGGATGAATCTCGTTGTCTGCCTGCCTGCATGCCCAATCGCCCCCTCGAGGTAACTAAGTGCGATCAACCACTGGAATTATTTTACAGATTTGCGTCCACTCATTAATATTAAATTTGAGTGAAAATAAGCAAGAGGACTTTCAGAGTCAGTTAATCAGCAGCGAAATGAGTTTAGTGGAATGACTGTCTTAAAATCATATTTTTCGGATTGAAAGCACTAAGCAACAAAAAAAATCATCCAAAATTGCCACTACACGATATGTGTTGATAATTAATACTAAACATTTA
This sequence comes from Phaonia tiefii, assembly GCA_963931995.1. NCBI lineage: Eukaryota > Metazoa > Arthropoda > Insecta > Diptera > Muscidae > Phaonia > Phaonia tiefii. The sequence continues at coordinate 144,000,434 of OZ008370.1, forward strand.
TGAATAGTATTTGGTTTTTGAATGTTTTTATATTAAATTATTTTTTCGAAAATATGCATTTGGATTTTGTTATATTTATCGAGAATTAAATCACTGATTGATTTTGGCCAACAAATTTTTAAAAAATTCGTAATAAAAACAATCAGTTGGTCGGTTCAGAAGACATTGTTAATTTATAAATAAATATTTTTATTAAAATTAATTACACGTTAATAGTTGCGTCCGATAGTGTTAACTAAATTGTGCTATTGCTTGTGAAAATCCATTGACAAACAACAAAGTTATAGACATCTTTGTAATTCGATTATTTAAGTTTTTTCTACTACTTTACATTGTTTTTTTTTATCCTAATAGGTCGGTTACATGCACTCGATCTTTAATATCGACAAATCACACTATTATCATGTCACAAATCATTTCAACCGCAGAGTTGTATTCGCACTTTCAGTATGAGACTGTGTGAACATGAAACGCAAATGGGAATGTAAAGAAAACGTAAAGGGGTCTTCAACAGAGACGCTAGAAAAGTAAATCGATAGGGACAGCAAACGACGCCATATTTTTTCCCGCTCTTTCGACATTTCTCTTCAGTAAGGTTTGCCATTTCATCATGGAAAGATATACGAGCCAACAGCGAGTCGAAATTATTAAAATTTATTACCGAAATTTGGAGTCAGTGGCCTCAACTTTAAGAGCGCTACGTCCAATTTCTGGTCGTCATAATCGTCCTACCAGATCAACAATTGAGCGTCTAGTGGAAAAATTTGAATCCACAGGCACAGTACAAAATGTTCCCGTGCCAGTGAGACAAAGAAGTGCCCGTAGTGTCGAGAATATTGCTGCCGCTGAGGCTTCAGTTCAAGAAAGCCCAAATGTGTCTCTCACACGTCGTTCTCAGGCGTTGGGCATCTCTGTGACATCGTTGTGGCGAATTTTGCGAAAAGATCATGGCCTACATCCTTACAAGATTAAATTGACGCAAGAACTGAAGCCGCTTGACCACCATAAGCGTCGTATGTTCGTGAATTGGGCTGAGCAACAACTTGAAAATGATTCGGATTTTCATCGGAAAATCATCTTCAGCGATGAGGCTCATTTCCGGCTAAATGGCTTCGTCAATAAGCAAAATATGTGTTATTGGTCAGACAACAATCCACACGTAATCCATGAGTCATCATTGCATCCCGAAAAAATTACTGTTTGGTGCGGTTTATGGGCCGGCGGCGTCATTGGGCCGTACTTCTTTCGTGATGATCAAGACCGGCACATTACTGTGAATGCGAATCGCTACCGTTCAATGATAACCGAATATTTTTGGCCCCAATTGGATAATATGGACTTGGAGGACATGTGGTTCCAACAGGACGGCGCCACAAGCCACACAGCGAATGCCACAATCAATTTATTGGAAACCAAGTTTGGTGAACGTGTTATCTCACGAAATGGCCCAGTCGATTGGCCGCCTTGGTCGTTCGATTTGACGCCGCTAGATTATTTCCTGTGGGGCTACGTCAAGTCTATGGTCTATGCCAACAAGCCAGCGACGATTGATGAACTTCGTACGAATATCGAATGTGAAATTGCAGCAGTATCGGCCGATTTATACTTGAAAACCGTCGAAAATTGGGTTCAGCGTCTGGACTTCTGCAAGCGTGCCCGTGGTGGCCATGCAAAAGAAATCGAGTTCCATACATAATGGCATCGAACGTACTTTCACAGGAATAAAGAATTTCATTGGTATCTAAAACCGGTTTTGTTTTATTTAAAAAAACTTTTGTAGCGCTCTTCTTGAAAAACCCGTTACTTCACTGAACATGTACATGGCTGATAACTCCATATAGTGTCCAAAATCGAAACCGAAAAACCGGGGAAACCGTTTTTTTTTGCTATTAACCGTGTGCCGGTTTTTTAAAAAACGTAATTTTCGAACAAACCGGAAACCGGTTATTTGACGTCCGTTAATCGGATTTTACTTAATTTGTGTTAATATCCTTAAAAAATTAAATAAGAAATGATAAATAAAAAATTAAATAATAAATTAAATGATTTTTGAATTTTAGTGAAATTTTGGAAATAAGAAACATGATGTCTGGTTTGAAATATGATCTAACTGACATATCCAAAAAATTTTTTTTTCAAAATGATTTTAAGATTTGAGGTAAAATTGATTAAAAACTAAGTAAGACTTAATTAAGCATTTAAAACATTTTTTTTATCAAATTTCAAAATTAAAATTATTTGATAACTAAGGGCGAGTTTCACACTCGTCATTTAAAAGCTCAATTTAAAAGCTTACTGAAATTTTTCATATTAAATGACATTTAAATGACAAGCATCAGGCATTTAAAGTATATTTAAATTCCGAATTTTCAACTGTGAAACTGGCCATAAATGTTTTAAACTTAATAAGATTTTCATACATGAAGATCCTTTTCAAATTTGAATATGATTTTCGATTTAAAATCAGTTTAATGCGAATTTGAATAAAACTTTTAAATTTTATATTAAACACACATTCCAAATTGGAATATGATATATATTTTTTAAAATGTGATGATTTATTCGACCTTTCGTATTATATTTAAAATTAAAATATTCGAGTGTTAGGTATATTTTAAATTAATCTATTCTTCAATATTTCGGCAAAAAATATAATTTTTAATTTCATTATAATTTTTTTCATTTAATTTTTAATTAATAATTGTGTTTATCTTCCCGACGATGCTATCCAATGGTTAGCGTAATATTGAAGAATAAAATAGTTCGAACGCTCGAACATCTTAATTTTAACTATGTACATATGTACATATATAGTTTTTTATTTCAAATTAAAACGTAATTAATTAAATATAGTTGTGCAATTTTGAGTTTTCAACACGAATAAGTATATGAAATGGTCGTTAAGTCTGTGTTTACACATGCAACTTTATGTCTGCAACTTTGAAAAACTCTGCCGACGTTCTTGAGTTTTTAGGAGAGAGTGGTAAGAAGAACGGAGGGGGAAAAAAGTAGCAAGTGCTTTGCAACTCCGTTTTGTTTTCTTTCGCAGTGAAGTTGGCTGTAGAATAATTTGACGTTTTTCTTTAAAAGTTGTTTCTTTTTATGGTTGAAACAACGACGCGGTGTGAATAAATAAATAAAATAAAATAGTGATTTGTAGTAAAGTGTAGCGAAGCCGAAGTAATTTGTTAAAAAAGTGTAACTCCGTCTAAAGAAATAAAAAAGTGTATAATGCAAATGAAAACAAAAGTTTTTTATCTCATTATTTACCATCGGCGTTTCGCGGTTTTTTGCATCTGTAGTTGCGGGAAAAAAACAGTGAATGAGATAAAAAAAAAAAGCTTTTGTTTTTATTTGAATTAAATTAACAATTTGAACTAATTAGCTAAAAAACCAAACACTAAATTAAAAACCTAAAAATGATCTGATAAAATAATAAAAATGTCAACAAAATGGTCCAAAGAAGACATCACTAAATTTATTGTGTGTATTTGCACAATTTGTTTTCACTTATTTATTTCTCAGAACACTTTCGTTTGTATACACAAAAATTGATGTACGAATGTCAGAAGTAGTAACATTGAACACAAGATTTTCACAATTTCAAACGCGGACAAGTTGCACGTGTAAACACATATTGCAACTTCAAAAGAGAATCGTAAAGAGCTGCAGCAGAGTTTTTCAAAGTTGCAAACTTAAAGTTGCATGTGTAAACTCAGACTAAACAAATGTATTGTTAACTCTACATGTGTAATTTAACTTAAAGTAAAAAAACCGGTTCCAAACCGGCCGAAATTAAAAACCGAAACCCGGTTTCAAGAAAAATTGATTTTTCGAACAAACCGAAAACCAGTTTCTTGAAAAATTAATTTTTCGAACAAACCAAAAAGAGGTTTCTAAAAAATACCGGTTTTTTGGACACTCTAAAACTCATACCAACATCACTAATATCCGAGGTAGTGCTATTAGAAGAGCTGATTTTACTTCATTTTTTAAATACTTACACCCGGTTCAGACAGGGCAAGTTTACTTGCTCTAGTTATTATCAATTCTCTTTTGAACTTGCTTTCATGTTCACACAGGGAAAGTTTGCTTGAGCAATTTTTGCTTTATTTTGCTTCCACGTTCTTTCTTTTATGACATTCCATTTTATATCAATTATGAACAAATTTTATTCTGAAGGGAAATTTTTATATTTGTGGAAAAAATTTAAGTGAATGGAATAATAATAACGACATTAATTGATTGCATTGGAGAACCTATCAACATCAAACAAAACACTTATGTACTTTGTTTATTATCCAGAATTTTATGAACGAAACAAAAAATGAAAAGCAATGTCAAATTGTCATCTGCAGCTAACTTCGCATAAAAAATTGCGGATGAGAAAACAAAACGAAATAAGAGTACGGGCAAGTCTGTACCCCGTTTTCTTCCTTTCACCTCTCTCCCCAATAAACTAGAGAAATGAGAAAGGAAACTTACCCTGTCTGAACCGGATGTTACAAAATTTCAAGAAATTCTAAATAAATTACACAACAAAATTTCGTTAATTAAATACAAAGTTATCTTTACAAATAAAGAAAGAACGAAATAGAAAAAAATACTGACTGCCACAATGGTATAATATTAATATATACAAATCCATAAAGCAAATTAGAATAGAGAATTTTATTCTCTCAATGATTTTAACTTCATAGGTTTGGTTGCATGTAACCGTTGGATGATACGAGGCACTGCTTCAATAATACCAGATAGAGGTATTAGTAAAAAAAACTTTCAACAAAGAAGCAACAACCGCATTTTGTGTTTGTATGGCAAAATAGTTGTGTTAAATACAACACAAATATATATGTACCAACGGTAAAAGTCATCAAAAAAGTGCAAAATACATTTAAATTTCACAGTTCTATACCAAAACGTCGTGAAAAATAGTCACGACTTCTTGTAACACCACCTGGTGTAAGTCAAATTTCGTGGAATACATACACGAATTTAGTATAGACACATTAATTCTCTCAATAAATTAAAGGTCATTGCATGGGTTCAATAATACCGTATACAGGAAATAGTACACAACGTCCAACAAAGGAACCACAACCGCATTTCATGTTTGTGTGGCCAAATAGTTGTGATAAATTCAACACAAATATAAACCAACGGTAAAAGTCAACGAAAAAGTGCAAAATACATTTAAATTTCACAGTTCTATACCAAAAATTCATGAGAAAAAGTCAGGACTTCTTGTAACACCACCTGGTGTAAGTCAAATTTTCGACGAATTTAGTATAGGCACATTAATTCTTTCAAAAAATTAAACGTCATAGGTATGGTTGCAAGTAAACATTGGATGGTGGAAAGCATGGGTTCAATAATACCGGATACGGGCAATGGTACACAACATTCAACAAAGGAACAACAACCGCATTTCGTGTTTTTGGTGCAAAATAGTTGTGTTAAATACAATACAAATGTATAGATGAAAGGCAACAAAAAAAAGTGCAAAATACATTTAAATTTCACACAACGAAATGAAAAAGTTAAGTAAACAGTTCTTGTACCTCCACCTGCTGTAAGTTGATTTTTGTCGAATTTCTCCCATTTCCATAAACCTACGACGAAGAGCGTGAAATGAAACGTCAGATGAGAGAATTAATGTGTCTATTCTAAATTCATCTGTGATCGAATATCTCTCATTTGCACAATCTTACGACGAAGAGTGTGAAATGAAACGTGAGATGAGAGAAATTGTTTCTCCATTCTAATGTCCTCTATGATACAAATCCTGATTGGGACCTACAGTTTTTACACCGATTCCGAACGGTATTTTGAGAAGCTTTTTCATGGTTAAATACTCGATAGTGTCGCCTTCACTAAGCGAGGTGACCGCCGTCGAAAGAAATTTAATGTGGTCAGAGCAGCCACCGACGGCCATCATGGCATCATGAAATACAAAAATGTGAAATCTAAATCGACTAACAAATTCATGTGAACACCTTTTTGCAGTAGAATTATAAGCACGTTCAAAATGTTGGTCAAATTGCCCAAAAAATGAAGGACAAGAAAGAGACAGATCTGTAAACACAATTTTTTCTACAAAAATCAGCTGATTTCGGTCCCAAAACATGTTAAACCATAGAGTAACTCCAAAGACGATCAAGAATTAGACAACGAGAAGATGTACGCAAATTGGCAACCCTGGTAAAAGAGAACCAACATTATTTATATTGATTATTTCATACATTTTGCATAGTTTATGTAATTTTACTTCAACATGGTTGGAATTTTCATAGTTATTATATTTATATATATAATTCTACTGCACGTGTGTTTGTGACTGAACTACTCCTAAACTTCTGGACCGATTTGAATAAATTTTTTTGTATGCGTTTGGGTGGCCCCTTGGGTGGTTTAGATTTACTATTCGGGCCAATTGGACAAAGGCGCGTGGTACCTCCCATACAAACCACAAAAAAATCCATTATTTCTGCTCGCTTGAAATATTATGCAGGACAACGTCTGCCGGGTCAGCTAGTATACTATATATTACTATCAAAAAGCTGCTAGTGTATTGAAATATTCAATGATGAGAGTAAGAGAGAGCAGAGAATGGCTAGGGTTTCACTCGTTTTGTTTGTTGGCATTTGAGTGAAGAGAAATTTTGACTTTCTACTTGTACATCGTTTTTGGTAATTCTTTAAAGAGGAACATTTGTCCCATCTGACGTTTCCTTTCAGACTCTTCGTGATGCAGTCGGTGTGATAGGACTTGGTCGTCGTAGTATACCAGGTGGAGTTACAAGAACTGATGACTCAAATTTGTCATGTCGTTTAGGTTGAGAACCGTGAAATTTAAACGCAGTTTGACTTTTTTGTTATTTTTTACTGTTAGTAAACATTTGTGTGGAATTTTAATACCCAAAACTAAATGCCGTGTTTGTTTTCTTGTTGGTTGGTTTGAACGATTGCCTCTATCTGGTATTATTAAAGCAATTCTTTACAACATCCAACGTTCATATCACACCAGCCAAATGCTGCGCGAAATGTTAAGTCTATACATATGTTTGTATTAGTCAACAGATACGAGTATGAGAGGTAGTGTTATAATATCAACTGATTTTACTTTCTTTCTTTATTTTCTAAATACAAAATTTCAAGAAATTGTAAAAGAATACCGAATAAAAATGTCGTTAACTAAATAAAAAGTTATTTTTACTAAAAAAGAAAGGCAGTAGTAGAAAAATTACTGACTTTCACAGTATTGTATGCATTGTATACAAGTCCATATAGCAAATTAGAATAGAGAAGTTTATTCTCTCTATGATTTTAACTTCAATTTGGTTTGGTTGCATGTAAACGTTGGATGATACGAGGCACGGCTTCAATAATACCAGATAGGGCCATTAGTAAAAAACTCCCAACCAAACAACAACAACCGCAGTTCGTGTTTGTGTGGCAAAAGAGTTGTGATAAATTCAACACAAATGTATTCCAACGATAAAAGTTAACAAAAAAAGTGGAAAATACATTTAAATTTCGCAGTTCTATATCAAAACGTCACGAAAACGTTAAGTCAACGGTTCTTGTAACTCCACCCAGTGTAAGTTAATTTTCGTCGTATATCTCGCATTTGCACGAAGACGAAGAGCGTGAAATTCGTTCTACAAAAATCAACTGATTTCGGTCCCAAAACATGTTATACACGCTAAGTCGTCTATATGTCAAACTGGTTCCACTGGATAATTTGAGGATATCTTGTTGTCTCACTTGGCGAAAGGTAGCGAAACCACTGTATTCATATCCTAAAGTGTTGAAGAAGTGTTGAATTAATCTACAGACTAGTATCTCAGTTTTCAGCAATATTTTTGTGTTTTTTTCGGCGCAAATTAAATTATAAATAAATAAAACGCCTGGTTGAGACTTGTATCTCAGTTTTCATCAATATTTTTGTTGTCTTTTCGGTGCAAATTAAATTATAAATAAATAAAACGCCTGGTTGATTTCAACTTAAAACCCAAATATGAAGGTATGAAGTCTTGAAATGAACTGTCCCCTTCTTAGCTTAGCACTTACCATGTTAGGACATTGCGGAATACAATAAATATGGCCAAAGCACAGGTGATAATAAATATCACACTGTGCAGTGATGAAAGCCAACGCGGCTTTTGTGGTTCACAGAGAACAGCCGGTCCAAAGGCATCATCGTCTAGGATTGCTGTCGTTGTATCACCGCCTGTAATTTTGTTACCCATTAGAATTTTGTCTGTAGTATCCAGTGGTGAGGGCACATAAATGGGTATTTGTTGTTTGCCCTCATTGGCAGGATATGGCGGTGGAGGTGGTGGATGTAAGACAGCGCTGTCATTTCCTCCGGCCGTAGCGTTTGGAGATTCCATTAGAAATGCATTGACCACAGAACTTCCTGAAATGGAGTTTGTGACCGTTATCGGCAGCAATGAGGACGACGAAGAAGATGACGTTGCTGCTGTAGGCTTTTGTACAGATATATATGATGTTGGTGATGCTGTCACTGTCGCTGTAGTTACATGAACTTTCGAAGATGTTTTAAAATTAGTTTCAATATTTGTCATAATTAAAATGAAAGTTGTTCCTAATGACGGCTATAACACGGTTTCCGGTTCCGTTTTTCATGTAGTCCCTTTAGACACCAAAAGAAGTGAAACACCGCTAAAATGCATCAACGCATTGCATTGCGGGAGGTGTTTATAGTTCAAAATTGATCAGATTTCTCATCGACTGACCTTGACATTAACATGAACTTTGATTTTCCTAAAATGAAAATCCTTTGCAGATATCTAAAGTATTTTTAAAAATTCCATTCATTTGTTTTACATAATTCGAATAATTTGATATTACTTAACTGCCTCCCAATCGATTTGCTATTGTTTAATTTATTAAACGATTTTACGTTGTTCCTTTTGGTTTGGTTGTGTCTCGATTATACTGTGTATGTATGTAGTTACTTTTAATAAGCCCCTTTGAAAACTATTGATTTTTTCCATCAGCCGCATTTGTAGTGTCCTTATTTTTTTCGTTTCTAATTTTAATTTTTAGCTTTAATTATTAATTCATTTGAATTTAGTGTTATGGGAAATACGAAGAAATTCCTGTGCATATCCCATTAGATTTATTTTAAATTATGTCTTCACTTTAGTGGGTTTGAATCTAGTTGTTTTCCAGTCACCGACGTAACTTTTTATTATGAAGCACACGTATCGTATATCCTGATTGACTACATTCGTTATCCTTTGTTTACGTTCATTGTTGAGCGGCGGGGTGACCTGACAACGAAGTGCACATAGCAGAGCTTTTTCAAATGGAAAAGTTTTCGAAGAAGCTTTTTATACGTATCTCTCAACAGTGTGCATACACTAAAAGATATTCTTGAGCTATATTCTTGGTTGTCATTTCCGAATGGAAAAGGTAACAAATGCCTTAAACTAGAGAATTAATACATGTTTTTCTAAAATGAGAGAGAGATTGGAGATTTTTTACAAAACTTTTTAAATTAGTTTTGTAACCAACTTCTTTTTAGAATTAAAATTTAAAATTTAAAATTTCAAAGAAATTTAAATTAACTTTGTCGGTGGCGATTTAATGCGGGGTTTATGTCGCATTTAGACCGCTGTTTATCGCGGCCAAGTTAGCGATAAAGCGGCATTTACATGTATCAAGATTAAGTGTTTTTTTTTTTAAACCGCTAAAGTTAATTATAGCTTAATTTGTACGGGACAGCTAAGCGATATTAAGTGGCATTTCAATTTCCCACTTAAATTCCGACTTGAGCAATGACAATGTTGCCACATGTTCAATTTCAAGAAATGGCAACAAAAAGTTATCTTAGATAAATTTTGTTATCATTTCTTGTGAATCAAGGAGAGACTCAAAAGCAGAAATTTGCAAAATGGCTTATACATAATGAACTTAAACTTATTTTATTTAAGGGAAGACTACGTGTACTTTTATATCTCTAAATTTGAAGGATGGATTTTTATTTGCCATTGAAAACAAAATTGGAAATGAATTATTCACAACAAGGCGCGGTAAATATTAAGCGGCATGGCCACACGTACGATTTATCTGATGGAACTTGTGTATGTGTTAGTAATTCTCTTTGTGCTTACATGGCAACACATCAGTTTTGCCATCAGATCTGCCATCCAATCTCATTTTGCACTTGTGGTGGCAGAGGAACAACGTGTGTATTTCCATATTTTCGTCGGAAGTTTCGTGTTTGAATAATTTTACAACACAACGCAAATGAACAAGTCGAAAAAAAACACACAAAACAAACGGCGTCTCTTTCTCTGCTGCAGAATCTGACGAAATATCAAAGGGCTTCAGATATTCCATCAAACCAATCCGTGTGAGACTCACACATAAAAAAAAGAGCAGATTGGACAGATTATCGTACGCATAGACTAATACATACCTAGATAAACTTATTCTCTCATCTGACGTTTCATTTCACACTCTTCGTGATGCGGTCGGTGTGATAGAGAGATGTTTGACGAAAAGTGATATACACAAGGTGGAATTACAATAACTTCTTGCTTTAATTTTTCATGCCATTTTGGTGAAAACCTGTGAAATTTAAATGTGTTTTAAACTTTTTTATTGACTGTTATTGTTAGCAGACATTTGTGTTGTATTTAACACATTAATTTTAACACACAAAACGAAATGCCGTTGTTGTTATTTTGTTCGTTGTTTTGAACCATTGCCTCTATCTGGTATTAGTAAAGCAATTCTTTTCAACATCAAACGTATACATCACACGAGGACAAATGTCAGAAATTTGGTGAGTGAAAGATTTTCTCTACCCATATTTACTCTATGATCGTACGTGTGGCCATGCCGCTTTATACATATTGTACATGGTGGAATTATCTATAAGGTATAGTCGTTTAAACAGGTGATGTAATGTTTTCCATGCCATTTTTCGTTTCACTTGTCAAAATCATATGTATGTTGATTTTATACTTCTTTGCATTCTTGTAATGTTGGTATATATTTGTGTAGATTTTGACAACTGAAACGAATGAACGAAAAATAAAAGTCCGTTGTTGCTGCTTATAACTACAAAAACATTTGCTGCTACCATGTATTTGTTGGCACTGTGTTGGCTCGTGTTGCCATATCGAATTTTATTTCATCCATTACAGCAAATTTTGCCACATTTCGTAGTATTAAATGTGGATCGTTTTATTTGGAAAGTCGTAAGTGGCGATAGCATAATGGAATAAAAAAAACAACCTTATCATTTTGAGCTTCAATTGGCATTTCATGTGACAGCTTTGTGGTTCGATCAATTTAGAGCACCTCCGTGCTGAGACCAAATTATTGAAGTCGGCGGCGCAACAGAAAAATTAAATAGACGGGTCTTGGTTTTGCCAGTTTTGTACAAATTTGAGATGTTTTTGAAATAACTGAACCTTTAAAATTGGATTTTATACCAATGAGAGCCAGTTATATCTACAAAAAATGATTGGTGGTGGCGACTCGTCGTAAAATTTTCAATCGGCTTCCGTCTGTCAAACAGGTGATGTTTTGAGTATGTTTTTATTATGGTTGAAGTTTTTGTTGGTACTTATCAGTGTTACATCATGGCCGCCACCGATTTCATCGGCTTAAAATATGAGCCGGTTAACTCGAAGCCGCAGATTTTTTCTTTAAGTGTACTTAAAAGTTTTAAGTACTTTAACGTAACCAGTAACTTACACCCGGTACCGAGATACCTGGTACTTGTACTCAGTATTATGATTTATACGACACTGTCTAACATGACGTCAAGTTCCGTTATAAAACGAGAAAGACAGAAATATAAAAGTAGTGAAAATGGCACAAAAATCGATGGATTATTTTTTCAACAAATCTAAAGAAAGTGAAACTGATTGACGAACAACCCGAAGAATTCGGGAACAAACAAAACCTGGCGTATTATCAGAAATTGGTAAAACAGAAAAGCATGAAACACATAGACGACGACAGGCTACCGTCCACAACCTGTTAAAAATAAAATACATGCGTTTATATGCAAGTGAATATTTTAACGACGGCAAGGCGACACGACTGCAGGTTGTTGTCTATGCTACTTATGTAGCTGTAGTTGAATTAAACTAATTTCTATTTGTGTGGGCGACAATCAACAGGTTAGAGCTGTCAATGCCTGAAGTGGCACCACTGACAGAATAATCAACTGTTTTCACAATTTTTGTTATGTTTGTAATAATATTTATTAAATATTCTCCAGACATTTTATTTTCTTCTAACACAAATAACACAATAACACAAACGTCAACATTACAGATCAGCTGTTTACTTTGCAGTTGCCGTCTTGAAAATAATTCAGTAGCTGCCACACATCTACATTTGCAGTCAGCGGCATTTGTAGTCGTGTGTTCATGTAGCCTGTCGTCGTCTATGTGTTTCATGCTAAAGAATATGCGAAATAACACGCAACACTGCTTCGATAAATTGATACAAAAAACTGATAATACAATAGCTTTACACGGTACCCCAACCCCATTACCTTCTCACATATCCAAAATTTCGTGGATCATAACTCCGAAACAATGCATTTGCCCGGATTTTGTTATTCTACTTGTCCTGCTTAAAATTTTCATTTCATTGTTTCATTCATTTTCATTTAATTTTTTCATTTTTACTGTGCCAATCGATATCTTTTTCAACAATAGTACATTTTTGACAGCTTTATCATAAAAAGAAGACTTCACACTTCTTTTACAAATTCTTTTGCGAATACGATCTTTACAATCCATGAATATTTTCATTCTGCAAAATTTCTTCCAAGGCTGATCTTGTAGAGGTTAACGCAGTAGGATTTGTTGTTGTTGGGGGCAACAACAACAGGGATTTTGTTTTTTGACTCTAAATGTCAAATTCAACACAAATTCATGTGACCAAACAAAGTAAACAAAAAAGTACAATAACAAAATACACTGAATTTGACAGCTAGAGTCATAAGAAAGCAAAAATCGGCTGTTCTAATGCGTTAACCTCTACTAGATCAGTCTTGGTTTCTTCCAAATTGCTACCAAATTTCAGTGTCTTTCTTTGTTTTGTTTACAAATAAATGATAAACAGAGCTATAAGTCGACATAATAACTTGACGGCGGCGCCGGGCAAAAATTTAGAACGGCGTTGGATCAAGCCGATGATTAAAAACAATTTTAAAAACGAAATTATGTTATAAAATATAAATATGCATGCATATTGCGAAAAAACTGACAAATATATTTATTCAAATTGATTGAAGTATCTAAACACTTCGGCGGCGCCTCACCGCAATTCAAATATTGGTTGCGGTGGCAGTTCGGTTTCACTTTGCACAACTTGTTTGTCCCCTGATGTGTTTTTGTTAAACGTCAAAAATATCCATCCTCTTGTCAAAAATTTATCTAGCCCCATGGGCTAGTGAAATATTATTTGCACGTTGAAAATGTGCGTATTCCAACGAATGTCCCATTGTATCTTCATGCCCAGAACATCAAGGTCGAGTCACCAGTGTGCTTGTGCGATATTCTACAACACTATCACCATCTTTACACGATGCCATTTTTAGCTGCCATTTTTATCAATTCTCTTTTGAAATTGCAGCGCAAATCGTGCCTTTACACGTTGCCATCTCATGATATTAGTGCTTGCCATTTTTTCTGACATTTCTCTTTAGTGAGTGTTCCTGTGTGTGTTGTTCATTTTTGTAAGCGGTCAAATTTTGTTCTACATGAGTCTAAAAATTGTTTTTTCGAAGGAAGAAATGAAATTTTTCTTAATTATTTTTAATTAATTTTTATGTTTAACTTTCTTTTTATTTTTTTAAACTTCTGTTAAATTATTACACGTAACCTCTAACAATCTAACACAACACACGAAAAACTAGTATGAAATAATGTCAAAATCATAACAAATGCGGAAAGAGCACAAAGAGAATTGCAATAAAATTTCATGAAACCCGGTGCGGTGGCGCTTCGTGCCATTTTTTCCTCCCTTCTTGCTTCTCTACACCCCTTATCAACAAACGCAAATTGCATGGTTAAAAAATGGCATCGTGTAAAGGCAGTGTATGTTTTGCGTGCATTAAATTCGACTCGATTTTCCCTGCCCCACTCACTAGTCAGATGCAAGTCATGATTAAGCGTGTCATTCATTGTTCGTCTCTTTCCTTGCATTACGGAAGAATTGGGTCGACGATCGAACGAATATGGGTGACATAAATTACTATCATCAGCAAAGGAGCAGATGGGGTTTGTAGTCCGATGCAGAACGTCGTTGATGGAAATAAGAAAAAGAGAGGGAGTAAGCAAAGAGCCTTGAGGTACTCCCGCATTAATTGTATACTCATCGGAAGAGATACCGTCTATTACAACTCGTATGGAATGGTCTCTAAGAAAACTCGAAATAAATCGAGAGAAGTTTCTACCTAAACCAAAAGCATTAACCTTTGATATTAGTGCTTTGTACTGTCTGCCTGGAAAACAATTTGTTCTTGGTTGATTGCCAGATTGTTGGAATCACTGGTATACTGGCGTTTAGCGCAGCTATAGCTCGTCGGATGGGGTGGTACTTTCCAACACTCTGATCCTCAGACAGTAACACAAAAATCACAAAAATTCGTACCAGCTTGGTGACTACTTACATATAAAGATGGGATCCGAAGCAAGACCTGGAACGGGAAGAATATATAAAATGAAACGAAAACTCATACTGCTACCTTATCCAATCGCACACTCAGAACTTACTTGGCTGTTGTAATGCCAAAAGAACCCTCCCACTTGGAATACGGGGATATCCCACCATGACACCATTGTAAATTGTTAAGGGTGTCCCAGATCCGTTTCTCTACTTACTTTGTTTTCCTCCTCCTACTACCACTCTAAGACGTTTAGGCATTCATATTAAAAAACGGAATTTCTTTTCAAAAAACATTACAAATTCGTATTTTTTATTTATAGCAACCTTCACATTCTCACAAATTTCGTTAAAATCATAATAGTGCGTATCCACAGAAAAAGAAAATATGTATCAAATTTGAAGATTTTAATGATGAAAAATATGAAAACTTCGATAAAAAAAAAAACTTAATGTTGGAAATCAAATAGGTCCGACATGATGCCAAGAAAAACTTCAATGAGAAAAATATAAAGAAATGACGATAATGCTTCCGACGACAGGTTAATGGCTTCCTTCCAGTGTGACCACGATTTGTGTTGGAGATGATTTCGGAGGATTATCCTGAGGTAGTTGTGGTATTCGTAACGTAATTGTATGTATAGGTATCTGTATGCCGAATCATTAAATAAACGTATGCTTGGAACATGTTATAAATATTTTTTTATTATCCTAGCTAGAGACGACATATTCATATCTGGTGCGGCAATCAATGGCACAAAACTTTATGACCTAACGTACTAGGAGTGAGCTCATCCCCAAATCCGTTGGCATTCTCCCCTCCAATGTATCGGGAAGTAACAAAAACCCAGAAAATTTAACAATGCCTACTCTACGGATACTGATTTTAAAACAAACGGTTTCTTTTATTTGCAGATCACCGTCTCGTAAACTGTGTATTCAAATTGTAAAAAAGTATACCTCGTGTCTGGATACCTCTGCACTCCAGGAGCGGTAGTGTTAACGGATTGGCTTCCCACGATGCGACAGAGGTTCAGGTGGCTTGTGTTTTATTCACTAGTTCTCCAATTTATTTTTTTGTTATAAATTTTTAAATTTGAAATTATTAATTTCTTTTGAAAAAATTAATTTTTGAAAATTAAAATTTTCGTATTTTCAATGTTCATTAAATGTTAATTTCATTGCTTATAAATGTTCATTACATGTATATCAGATTGTTTCACTTAGTGTCTCTTCTTTTTAAAACAATAAAAAATGTTGCCTTTAAAATGTGTTGGGTTTCTTTTTTTTCTTGAGTGCAGACGCTGTCTTGCTCTCCAGGGAACCTCCGTCTTGCTCCAAAGTCAATCAAAAAGGAAAGGACCATTTTCATCAACTTTTTCAGCCATACTTTTTCCTCCTGTCTCAATGACAGATGGCTCAAACCGTTCCCTACATTCCAGTTTGAAAACAACTGAACATTGTAGCAGGGTTGCACTCGGCTAATGTTCCGCATTTTCAAAGGAAACCTCACCTATAGGTGGCGCTATGTCCACAGTGGCGTTGTGTCCCAACGTGCACACCACAGCTTGGTGCCAAACTCTATCAAATGCTTTAGAAATATCTAAGGCCACCATTTTGCTCTCACCCAGTCTATGCACGGACCGATTCCACTGTTCCATGTTAACTTCCAGATAATTCACCAAATGGTAATTTATCATGGCCTCCATCACTATTGTGAGCATAGAACATATCGCAATTGGCTGGTAGTTATCGGTATTAGTAGCCTCTCCTTTTTTGGGGATCGGCTGGACATTTGCAACCTTCCAGCGAGTAGGGAAAATACCTGTACGGTATGACAGGCTGTTACCATTTAATTTTTGTCTATAAAACTAGATTCGTTAAAATCAACTAAGTATCGTTAACAAGAACAATCGATTGAATATTAATTATTTTTAAATTATTAATTGATGTTATATTATTATGATTTATTATGATGAAAGATCTGTAAAGAATTTTGTTGCTATAAACTTAAACAAAAAAAAAAAATTAAACGTTTATATTATCACCAACGTAGCTATCATTTACCAATTCATATTAACTACGCAATAGTTTGAAAATTTTCACCAACAACGTGGTTAAATTTTCGTTATTACCAACTACAAGTCTTTTTGTACACCTGAAACCAATGTTTTGCTAACGTGTCGCTAAACTTACAGTTAAGTCTTAAGAGAGTTACCGGAAAACGGGAGATGGGTTTGGAGTTTAAAATGTATTCATTGTACTTATACTTTATAATAAAACATTTCATTCGTTCGAAACCGGTGTAAAACTGTAGGTCCCAATCAGTGAGTGCAAAATTAGAAAGCGTACCGCTCACTGGTTGTGAGAAGTTCTCCCCAATCCCTTCATGGGACGTATAATATAACTGCAATATATTACATCCCATGAATATATACCTGTGCGATAACTGTGCAACTTATCGAAAAATGTCACTTAATATTTTTTGGTTATTTTTCACATTTCTCTTAAAACATTTAAGAAAATATTTGCTTTGTTAATTTTAAAATTTGAACATATCCTGCAACAATTCGAATGGCAACAATTGAACATATCCTGCAACAATTCGATCTAAAATTTGGGATGGTATTATGGATTGACTTGTGGTTCTCCGATATCTACTGAGAGCCAGCGATTTTATGTATGGGAAGCCGCTTAAAATCGCTTATATCCCCATACAAAGTGGTCGAAAAATTAGTTTAGCAGGAAATAAAAAATCGCACTTATTGTTACACAATAGGCCTATTTTTTTAAACAAATTTTTCTACCACTTTGTATGGAGAGCTAAGAGGTATTAAGCGACTTTAATCGGTTCCCCATAGAATGTCCTCGAAAAATTAGTTTAGCGGATTATACAAAAGCACGCTTTATATTTATGAAACTTAAAGCGTACCACAGACTTGTCATTCATGAACATGAGATTCGTCGATATCTTTTTATCTGGCTGATGAATTTATATACAAATATTACCAAAAAGTTTAGTAAAAATGATAGGAGGCCTTTTTTATATTCCCTGCTAAACTAATATTTCGACCACTTTGTATGGGGAGCTAAGCGATATTAAGCGGATTTCCGTACAAAGACGTCGAAAAATTAGTTTAGCAGGAAATAAAAGACCACACTTAGTGGTGCGAACAACTTCGATTTCATTCTTATTTGGTATCAGGAAAGGCGATAAACCAACAATAAACATTAGTAGTAGCTGATGTTCATGCCCTTGAATGAAAGTCTGTAGATCGCTTAAAAAAATTACAGATTTGTGTCTGATTGGTTCATAGAATTTTCTTCGGCCGTGACCATTTCTTACAAATATTTCCAACGCAATAATAATTTTTGTTGTGCTAACATCTATATCTAATTCTCGACAGAAAACTGTCTTGGAAACCGAATGTGGAGGAGAGGGTGAAAATCGTCTGATGCTCTTTACTGCTGTAAAGGGGCGATAGGAAAGCGCTGGGGACTGTATCCTAAGTTCACCATGTAGATTTATATGGCAATAGTCAGACCAATACTTCTCTATGGCATCGTAGTTTGGTGGAGGTCCCTCTAAAAGAAATATATTCTGAATTCCTTGATGAAAATTCAAAGATCAGCACTGATTAGCGTTAGTGGGGCAATGGGCACGACGTCAGGTACTGCACTTAATGCTATCCTGAACATCTGTAACCCCTGATATCATGCAGACCAGGCAGTGGGCCTGGACAAGTGGAGACCTACTTCAACTGGCAAACAAGCCAGGGTCCTCTGGCCACAGGTGGACAGGAAGAGGACTAGGCAACTACTTAACTTGCCGAGGGGCAGGTTATCCACAATGATAGGAACACTTACGGGACATTGTCTTGTGGGAAAACACGCCCTAAGATTGGGACATAGAAACTCCACTCTCTGGAGATGCTGCATGGAAGAGGACGAGGAAACGACGAAACACCTCTTGGATTGCCCTGCTCTGGCAGGACTGAGAAGTAGGATATTCGGTACACATTTAGTTAGCACCGTAGCCCTACAGGATATTCCTGTAGGTCTCATAGACAAATTTATTAAAAGGGCAAATTGGCTAGACGACTAGTCAATAGTTGCTATGGAGGAAACTGCAGGTATCACAATGGGCTTCTTTAGCCTAAGTGTGCTAGACAGCGTGCTGTCTTGCAGCCTTTTCAACCAACCAACCAACATCTACATGCACGGTAGGGCAATCTATCTATGCAAACAACACATCGTTAGTATCACATACGTGGTTGTTGTACAACAATAGTCTCTGCCTGAAAATAAGTATGATGGTATTGATGTAGCGGCAGCGAACAAACAAGCAGGCATGGAACGAATAGTATGACTCAAAAGCACTGGCGACATCTGGCGAATGATTCAAAACGTATTACTCTCTTTTTGTCATAACTTGGTCCATTCATAATTTTGATGTGAAACATTGATGCCTTTTGAAACATTTATGCTTTTTGTATTCTTTTATGTAATAAAATTGTCGAAATTGTGAAATTGAAATATCCTATATAGAGAATAAGACTCATTTATGCTCTTTTACTCAGACTCTCTAAATGAGAGCGGATAAAGAGTGCAATAAGTTGTCTATACTATTCAATAGTTTTTGTCGTCGCTCTATTTATGACAAAACAAAGTCAATTATTTCAGTGAGCTATTATTAATTATTTTAACAATATTGCATCTAATGTTAAAGCAGATGTAAGCAAAAAGAAAGTGAAATAGCAAAAGAGCCTTCAGCACAAAAACTATTCTTTTTTTATTTTCCAATGTAACATTTACTAATATGTTCATAGAAATCGAACAGGTAACGTGTAATAAAACGCTGTTAACACATCGCCCGTGAGTTCGAACACTCATTGATTTTTTTTTCTGTAGATCGCTTAAGTCTTACACAAATAATCCCTAGTAATTGATTCTTCAGGTAAGAATTTCAACAAAAACCATTGATGCTAACACGTGCTTTAAGCACGAATCACAATGCAAGCAACATTTTCAGTAGGCGTTCTTAATTTAAGCAACAATTTACTTCGAAACCACATACAGTGTTGTATTTAGAATATTAATAACTTATTAAAATACATGAAATATTTATAATTAACACTTACCTCTACAGATAAAATTAAGTTGACAAATACTGTTTTTGAAAAAAAAATTTAAAACATTTCCACTGATATTTTTTAGTTTTAAAATTAAATTCAAGATGAAGCGCCATCTACGTGGTGTCAATTGTGTAACTTGATTCGAACAAAATTGTTGTTGGACTAGAAGTAGTTAAATTTCTGCGCCAAAGTTCAATACAAACTCAATTCTGCAATTTACATGCGCGAATTACTATCGATCGAAGATCCCTAAGTATCATCATACACTGAAAGGCCTATATTTCCAACACAAGAACAGACAGCTTGTTTCCACCATCTTCTTCTTTTCCTCATGTGCTCTGGCATTGTTGCAGTGCTTTAAGGTGAGTTTTAATATATATCACAGAGTTGTATTTTTCCGTGATATAGCTTTTTGATGTCCGGGCTAGTGTCAGTTACATTCATCTGAATTTGAATTTTATTAGCGATTTTGTCAGTCCTCAGTCAATGTATGAGAAATTCATACTACAAGCTCACAAGGTCAGGAACATTTTTCTAATTGAAAAATGGTTGGTTTTGTTGGAAATAATAGACAATTCAGTTAAGCACACTCACTGGCATGACTAGTTTCGAACTCCGTGATAAGTTAAAATTACTTTTGTTGGACGATATACCTGAAATCACGCAAATGTATACGTTAATATGTTATTGCAAAACTGTTTACTAATATTGCTTACTTTAATGATAATTATTAGTAATTACTAACTAAAAATGTTCCTCTATTCCTAAAAGACTCGCACTTACTAACACTTATTAAAACGTCTCTGTTTTTATAAATGACTCACAGTATACTATTTCTTATTGATTAAATTTTCTCAATTTACCAAAATTTTGTCAATTTGAATAAATTAATTTAAACTTATATGTTTCTTTTCTTCTTTATATTTTTTGTTGTTTTATTTATTTTTAACTTTTGCTAGTACTTTCAATTATATCCTAGTACTTTTTATATATCGAGTAGTCTGTTAGCTGTTGTTTTAAAGATCTACATTTAATGCACATTGTATTGAATTGAATTACAAAAAAATGTCGAATAAATAATAAAAAGAAGATTATTAAAGAGTTGCTAAAATTTTTCGTTGGTTTCACCTACGACGATCGGTTCAGTGTACCATCGTTTTTCGCTTGCATGCCTAATACAATTGTCACATACAGATGGCGCTTACATTTCATTTTGTTTTAACGAATTAATGATGACAAAAATGCAATATGGCAATGCTGTTTAGCAATTAGTGATGTGTTAAACTTTTACGAAGTCGGTCGATACATGCATTCAGTGACCAATTGAAGAATCAAAAAGACGGTTATTGATTGGATTACTAATTGATTGGATTACTAAAATTATCGTTGTTTGGAAAACCACCGACGTTCGATTTTCTGAAAATTAGTATTCTCCGTACAATTGTGGGTATCCTGCCATTCGTTGTTCGAATCAAAAATTTATCGGTTTTGTCAAGTATTCATTCCTATTGTTAACACAAATTAATTTTTCATTTAAAATTAAAAAAGCTTCAAAAATTAAGTTTGAATTTTTCCACAGAAAATATCAACCATGCAGATATTTTCGTTAAAAAAAAAAGATTTAAATTGTTTAAAGTTTTACTACAGACAATTTTAAATTAATTATTTTTTGATTTTAAAGAAAAAATTAGCGATTAGTCAAATTTTGAATTCTTTCATAATTTTCGCATTTTAATAACAGTTTATGTTTTTTAAATTGAAACTAACCGAACTCGTAAATTGATCCTATGTCTGGTGGTTTTAAGATTATGGAATCCAAGGATTACCATTACAAAGTTCTTTCTTTTGATGTTACTGTTTCAAATATTTAGATGTCATTAACGAAGTTTACATTTAGGTATGACTGTAGTAAGATTTATTATATATTAGTTAGTTTGAAAAGAGGGGTGCGGTGTTGAGTGTTCTAAAGGGGAACTCTAAAGCTGCAGTCACAATGGGAGCGACCATTTTTTATGGTGTTCACATTGGAAGCGACAAAACAGAAAATGCACTTTCGAACATAAACAGCTGATTGTCAAAAGAGATAATTATTTCCGTTTTTTGGGCAAAGTTTGAAAATATTTTTGAAGTAATATTATAATAATCTTCAATAATAATATTCAATAAATAATATTATAATAGTCAATAAATGAACAAGTTTCCGCTTCGTTCTAATTGAATGCATATAACACCGTAAAATACACAATAATAAACACAACGATTGTAAATATAGAGATAGACACAGAGACTTATTGTTTACATTTAATAACATGTATGTCAATGTTGTACCTTTTTTCGAACAATATGGTTGCTGTAGTTGAAGTAGACCAACTTCAGCGTCAAATGGCAGCAACATTTTTGGTGACAAAACTGAAAGGCACTTATGTGAAATATTGTGAGAAAGAGCGAGATGGCATGAAAACAGAAATGGTCGCTCCCATTGTGACTGCTGCTTAAACCCTCCATGTCTTATATCTTACTCTATCGGATTTATAGTTCCCGCTTATTCTATAGACTATATATTAAAAAAATCAGCAATTATCATTATTTTTGACCAAGAAAAATAAAAATCATAAAGTCATAAATGATTATTATTTTTGAGTCTAATTTTTTTTGATCAAAAATAATGATTATGATCTGATTTTTATAAGTGATGATTTATCCGACCTTTCGTATTATATTCAAAAATTAAATTGTTCGAGCTTTTGGTCGTATTTTTAATTAATTTTATTCTCCGATATTTCGATACCCTTTGGGTAGCATCGTCAGGAAGATAAACACAATTATTAATTAGAAACGTTTCTAATTTACGATTATAATATAACTCTTTATAACATTATAATATCCTCATAAAACAAATCCAGAGGAACCAACCAAGGCGAACAAAATTATTTCATGAGATTTTTTAAAATTAGTTTTAGTTGTCTAAATAATAATTTTTTTTTGCCTTGGTTGGTTTCTCTGAATTTGTTTCTGAGGATATGCAACGATATTGGAAATAAACCCCACAAAAAAGTAGTAAATTGAAAGTGAGTTTTATTTTGAGCACAAAAAAAATAAAAATCATATATTATTATTATTGAGTTTTATTTTTTGCTCAAAAATAATGATTATGGGCTGATTTTTATAATATTGCTCAAACTAATCAAATTTACAAATCATGGCGGATATTCAAAGATTATCCAAAAATTTTCATCATGATAAAAATAATTTTTTTTATGTCTGTTCTGTCATTGATTTTTTGATTTAAAAAAATAACAATAATCAACATTTACGGTCCCTGAGATATTCAGATTTTATGAAGATTTCGCTAATTTGGAACTGGTAACTATAAGGGCCACTGTCCAATTTGTGTAAAACACGTTGTTTTAAGCAAAAAATGTAAAATAAAAAATTGTGGGAAACCCCTGTTTTCGGAGTTATGGGCCACCAAATTTCGGCAGGCAAAAAAGTTAAAAACAAACAAAATTAAAGAAAAAGTAAAGAATGTGACAAAATGGAAAACTAGCCCTCGCAGGGACCTACATACATATGTTGCTCGTACCGTGTGGTAGACCTTTTTGAAAATCGTTAAATTTATTTTCCACTTAGTCGGCCGGCCCGCCTCAGGCAGGAGGGATAAAATTCATTCTGTACCTTAAGTCGATGTGTGGCAAAATCAGAAAAATCGCTCGATTTTTAAAAAAAAAAATTTATTTTTCTGGATGGTTACCATAACCAATTCCATGGTCACTGTGCGTACAAAAGTGGACTTACGAACGTCCCACGTGTACTTTCGTGTACTTTGACCCTTGATATCTTCGGCCATTAATGGGTTAAAGGAACAAATGATATCTTAGTTTTTAGCTTAATGTCTAAACTATATAATAAAGGGTGAAGATATGTATGTTCTGTACTATTCTGAGATAATAGGTTTTTCTCAAAGAGTGGGGTTATAAAAGTCGAATATTAGATATAGGCTCGCAATGGGTTAATAAATACGAAAATTGCGCTATTTTTTTAAAATCATTTTTTATTTTTTTGTTTTTGTGTACTTTGACCCTTGATATCTTCGGTCATTAATGGGTTAAAGGAAGAAATGATCTTATTTTTTAGCTTAATGTCTAAACTATACAATAAAGGGTGAAAATATGTATGTTGTGTACTATTCTGAGATAATAGGTTCTTTCTCAAGAAGTGGGGTTATAAAAGTCGAATATTGGATATTGGCTCGCAATAGGTTAATAAATCCGAAAAGATATTTCCATAAGCTTTCCAATGATACCCATATTGTCGCAGTCCGTCAAAATATGTGGAATATATGGGGGGATATACACATGTTCAAACTTTGGAGGCCCGTAATTCGGGAAGTATGGTTTTCCCAAAAAAAAAAAATACGGTTTTACTCTGGATGATAAGGTATATGGAGTGATGATAATTTGGACGCGATACGAGAGTGGCCCTTAAACTTAACTTCAGCCAATTTTATCAACCAAAAGAAACACCACATGCATTAAAAATAAAATGGAGTGCGTAGAGGAATTTATAAATAAAATACTGTCAAATATTTGCAGGGTGAATCAAACATAAATTACAAAATTTCTTACGAAAAATAAAATGAAATGTTATCAACCGTTTAATTTTTTAAAATACGTAAAATTACATCACGCAAATTATTGTTCAGTTGTTGGTGCGGAAATTGTGTTTTACCACAGTTGTATAAATCAGTACTACCTACATTTATTTAATTCATTGGCAAATGAACTGTAGCAATATTTTTAATACACATTGCTTGAACTCCAACACTAAAACGTAACTATTTTTTGTCATTTTATTTTCTTTTAATATATATCTCTCAAACTTCTCATAACTTAGCGTTGCTTTAAACTACTACCGTTTTTCGGTAATAAACGGTACTTTTTACAGCAACTTTGTTTTATCTCGCATGTCTTTCACGTCTTTCATTCAGTTCTATTTTGTGCTTCAACTTGTTCAGTTCGATTTTTCGTTTTGGTATTGTTCGTGATCGCGATATTTTTGCCATCAAATATTTAATCAACATTAGTTTTTGTTGGTTGTTGCATACAATATTGCGATAGTGTAATGTTTCGCAATATGAATTTTTACCTATAGTGAAGAAAGAGGAATAGAAGAAAACGAGTGAAATAAAAAAAGGAAAATTTCAGTACGGAAGAAAATACAAAAGGAAATTTCATGCAAGAAAAAGTAAATACGTAAAAGAATCTGAAATTTTCAAGTAATATTTGTGGTGAAAAGGAAAGAGAAAATATAAGGAGACGATACCAAAAAGTGAAGAAATAAACGAATACAACTAGAAAACGGAAATATAAATTATTTTGCATAAAGTTATACACAAATGGAATGCCAATAAAAGTGAAAACTGATGACAAGTGCTAAAATAAGCATAATAAAAATAAAATTTTACTGTCTCACTACTTAATGACATGGAAAAAAAGAGTAGCAGACAGAGGACAACCTAACCCCAAAAAAATTTTACTTTTTCTCTACTTTTCCTTAAGGTGTGTGTGTGTGTATTGGCAAGCAAACTGATGATTGTGTTAAATTGAAGAAAATAAAGGAATTTGAATGGCGCAGAGATAATAATTAATTTACTTTTTCGAACAAAACAAAGGCAATATATAATAATTAAAGTCAAAAAACAAAGGAAACGTTTTTGTGTCGGCTATAGATATTTCTCGTAGGCTGGCAGTCTGCTGGCCTGAGTATATTATATGCACATATATATTGTAAATGCCCGTTAAAGAAAGAAAGAAGGAAACGGTGTCGAGTACATATGTACACCAGCCACACTCGCTCAGTCATCGCGATGTATGAGAAGAAGTGAAAAGTTTAACACCTCCGCACACCGCCCAACAATTTCGTTGTTCGTGCTCGCCTTTGGAAATCAGTTTTTCTTAAAAATTTTCCTTAAATTCGAATCGTTTGATATACATTTAGTGGGCTAGTGGAAAGACATGTTTGTGCACTCGTACATATTATGATCATAAAGAAATCGAAATCACGACCTTCATCGTCTTTTTTTGTTTGTTTGTTATCTGTCGGTGCAAAGGAAACTGAATATAAACTTGATCAATAACAAAAAATACCTGATTTCAATATGATGTTATAAATGAAGTTAGAGTAAATGAAGTTTCTGGCTCACATTCGTGACAGCAATTATTGTGTTGTCGTCGTGCATATTTTGTTTTTGTATCTTTCTTATTCGTGGCCTGTGTTGTGTGTGTGTGATTTTTTTTGTATAATAACAGCTGCGCGGTTGACGTCAGCTGAGTTGATTCTATTGCTGTTGTCGAAGTAGAAAAATGCAAATAAGAAAAAATCCATTTCACGGTTTGTTTTCTTTTGTTTAACTGCAATACTATAGCAACTTTTTTTTAGTAAGAGTCATACGTGAACAGCGGTTGTTTATGTTTAAAAAATGACATCAAAGTAAATAAACTACGAATATTAGTACATATTTATTAAGAATTTTGGAGAAGCGGCGCCTTTTCCGCATTACTGTAAGTTATTGCAATGTATTTGTCATGGCATAATAAATAAGGAGAACGCAGAAATTCTTTAAATTGTAGGCAAAAAAAACATACGTTTCTCTTCTGTCAAATTTATATACGTCTGTATCTGCAACAAAAGTAAACAAAAAAGGGAACAGACACGTCCAATTTTTTTGCTTTTTTTTTGGTTGTAGGGATCGCTATTTTAAGTAAAAAAAGTAAAATAAAAAAATCGGGGGAACCCCTATTTTGGGAGTTACGGGCCAAGTAGCCCTGGCAGGGACCTATGTTGCTCGTACCGTGTGGTAGAACTTTTGGAAAATCGTTAAATTTATATTGCAATTAGTCGTCCGGTCGTCCGGCCGGGCTCAGGCAGGGGGGTTAAAATTCCCTCTATACCTGAAGTCGATGTGTGGCAAAATCCGAAAAATCAGTCGGTTGCTTGAAAAAAAAATATTTTCTGGATATTTTTAAAAATCCGATACGTGGATAACTAAGCAGTTATCGAAAAAATGTATTTATTTATTTTTGTTTATTTCGACTCGTTTTACACAAAAAAGTTGTGAAATCAGTCCCATAACACGGCACCACACTCGTAGTATCATCCTGTATGTCCGAACTTTGGGTGCCCACAACTCCGAAAATAGGCGTTGCCCCCGATTTTTTTATTTATTTTTTTTTACTTAAAATTAAAAGTTCTATCCAATGGTAATAGTTTGGAGCCGAAGTAAGTTGCCGACCTATTCTAGGTTTAAGCCCAAAAAAGTCCGAAAGCAAAATACATCTGCATTTGAAATAGAGAAACACAGACGCATGGTACTATAATATCTGCATGGTAAGAGCCAGCGTTGTTATAGTTATAGACAGCAACAACAGACATTTTATATTTGCTATTCGCTACATTGTCAAAATTTACACAAATGCATAGCATTATAAAATTATTGGTGTAGCCGGAGGTGTTGTTGCAATTTGTGGCAACAACAACATACATTTTCTTGTTGCTTCCCACTATCGGTGTGTCAAACTCCGCAAGTAAAAAAACATGCAATAACAAAATGCATGTGAATTTGGCACTTCGAAAGATGTTAGCAATGTAAACAAGGAAAATCGCTGTGCTGTGCTTATGGCGTTCACCATCTATGAATACATCTTGAAGCATACAACCAACACAAGAATGTAGAAGAGTACACAAACAAAAAACATACATATGAGTTTGACAACTGAAGCGAAAAATCACATAACAAAATTAAACCAGCTGTTCAAACATCTTTACACCATGTAGATATCATTGTACCCTGGTTGGAGTGAAAACGACATGAGGATGAAAACAAAGCAGATTACTATTACAATAGCCGGCGAGGAATCTCCAATTGGTTCAGAAAGTAAATTTGGAAGGAACGTATGTTTTTGGTCAAGGTGTAATAATCACGGTTCAACTTTTTCTTGTGTTATTCTTTTATGTCAAATTCAAGATGGATTCATATGTGGTGAACGCATAAGCACAGCTGATTTGCTTTGTTTACATTGCAAACGACTTTCGAACAGTCAAGTTCACATGTATTTTGTTTTTGGGTGTGTTTGTTTACATTTATTGTTGGTATACGTACAAGGCTGATCTAGTAGAGTTTAACGCATTAGAACAGGTGATTTTGCTTTCTTATGACTCTATCAGTCAAATTCAGTGTATTTTGTTATTGTACTTTTTTGTTTACTTTGTTTGGTCATATGCATTGGTGTTGAATTTGGCATTTATGGCCAGTTTTTCAGTCAGTGGTGATCTTCGTTTCTTAGTTAAATTATGGTTAAACATCGAATTGTGTTTTTTAGTCATTGTTTAACTATGATTTAACCACCCAATATTGGTTGGTTAACTTATAGTCAGAACCATATTATTTTGACAATCAAATTACTGACTGTCAAAGTGAGAAAGGAAGATTGTATAAAATACATGTTACAGATTTGCATATTTGTACACATACGTTATGCATCATTTCTTATTTTACATAATTCCATTTTGTTTGGTCCCCTTTGTGTTTTGGTATTTACCACAAAATACACGTTTTTTCCAATAAGAATACAAGTGTTGCCATATTAGTTGACAATATGGCGACTTACATTAACTCACCACTGAAAAACAAAATGCAAAGTTAACCTCTAATGGCCAGTTTTTAAGTGGGTAGTTAACTATTGGATTACTCAATCGCAATTGAGATTTAATAAAGATTTAATGGGAGTTAATAAGTACGTTCCCAAACGCTTAAAAATTGGGTAAATGCGAGCAATTTTTTTGTTTTACTTAATTATAAGTTAATTTAATGGTGAGTTAATGTAAGTCGCCATATTGTCAACTAATATGGCAACACGTGTATTCTTATTGGAAAAAACGTGTGTTTTGTGGTAAATACCAAAACAACAAAGGGGAACAAACAAAATGGAATTATGTAAAATAAGAAATAGGTGCATAAAATCGAAGTCATTTTAACAAAAATGTGTAAAAAACTATATAGGCGCAACAATTTAACGATCTAGACTCAACGTATGTGTATATTTTATACAATCTTTATTTCTCACTTTGACAGTCAGTAATTTAATTGCCAAAAGAATATGGTTCTGACTATAAGTTAACCAACCAAATTTGGGTGGTTAAATCATAGTTAAACAATGACTAAAAAACACAAATCGATGTTTAACCACAATTTAACTAAGAAACGAAGATCACCACTGACTGAAAAAGTGGCCATAATTAACTTAGAATTAAGATTAAGTAAACCGATAGTTAACTACCCACTTAAAAACTGGCCATTAGAGTCATAGAACAAAAACAAAATCCCTGTTGTTTGTGTCCACACAAGATGGATTCATAGATGGTGAACGCATAAGCACAGCTGATTTGCTTTGTTTACATTGGAAACCACTTCCGAACTGTCAAGTTCACATGTATTTTGTTTTGTATGTTTTTGTTTACATTTATTGTTGGTATACGTATAGCCTGGATTTGACACAACGTAAATGAGAAGCAAAACCAAAATGTTGTTGTTGCCATCAATTTGCCATCAGCTACAACAACACCTGCGTCTACCATGAGTATATTTATCATGGTCAAATTCATATGTGTTTTGTTTTTGCACTTTTTTGTTTACTTCTCTTAGGGCCAGTTGTAAAGTGGGTAGTTATCTATTGGATTACTCAATCGCAATTGAGATTTAATCAGATTTAATGGGAGTTAAAAAGTACGTTCCCAAACGCTTAAAAATTGGGTAAATGCGAGCAATTTTTTTGTTTCACTTAACGTCAAAAAGCCTCTTTCTCTTTACCGAAGTTACCCAGAGATTTTCTTGGGGTAAGTTCGGGTAAAGTAACAAAAAAAAAACAACTGTTCGAAAGGCCAACATATAAGCAAGCGTACAGTTTTGCGCAAAACTCAAACAACTTTTGTAGCAATTTCTTAAACTTAACTTTAATATAGGAGATATGGAGCTATTGTCATCTTGCGAAATATTAAGAGGGAGCTTAACCCTCTAATGCTGGATTCTAAACTAATCAGCAACAGTTATGAGAATAAAGTTTTTCCTGGGTAAATTTGGGCCTCTGATTTCAAAAAAAAAAATTATTTATTTATTTATTTATTTATTTATTTACAATATATTAAACTTATAGTCAATACAAGATTAATATTAAGATTTATAGCACTGGCGACTAAGGCCTTCAGCTAGTACAGATTAGATTTGTATGGTTAGATGATCATGTTGATCTGAGAGATGAATTTATATATATTATTAATGTTTACATTGTTATTAATTTGGAGTATGTCTAATCCTTTATTATTTAGTATATTAGTATGTAAATGTGATAAGTTAGGGCAAGTTTGAAGAATATGTTTAACTGTGAGCTGTCCGTTGCAGTACGGACATTTGTCGTTTGAGTTTTTATTTAGGAGATGTTGATGTGTTGCAAAAGTGTGACCTAGACGTAAGCGGGAGAATATTTTGATCTGTTTTTTGTTAGACTGTACTAGACTTAACATTTCTCTCAGCAAAATTTATGACATTTGGCCTGGTGTGATATAAACGTTGGATGTTGAAAAGAATTACTTCAATAATATCAGATACAAACAAAATAACAACAACGATATTTCGTTTTGTGTCTTAAAATTATTGTGTTAAATACAATACAAATGTATGCTAACAATAACGGTCAATAAAAATGTGTAAAACACATTTAAATTTCACAGTTTTTTTCACCAAAACGAAGTTCTTGTAATTCCACCTGGTGAATGTTACTTTTCGTCAAACATCTCTCTGTCAAACCGACCGCACCACGTAGAGTGTGAGAGGAAACGTCAGATGAGTCAGATATTGTTTCTAGCCGTCGGTGGTGCAATGGTTGGTGTGCGCGGCTCTTGTACATGAGATCCTGGGTTCGAACCCTGCTCTGACCACCTTCAAAAAAAATAAAATTTCTTTCGGCGGCGGTCACCTCGCATAGTGACGGCGACACTATCGAGTATATAGCCATGATAAAGCTTCTCAAAATACCGTTCGGAATCGGTGTAAAACTGTAGGTCCCAATCAGTGAGTGAAAACTGGAAAGCGCACAGCTCAGTGATTGTGAGAAGTTCTCCCCGGTCCCTTCATGGGATGTAATGGGAAACCATTTATTTTTTTTTTAAGATTTATTCTATGGTATGTACGATCTCCATAGAGGAAATAGAAGGGTCTTGCTTTAGCAACTAGCAAATTTCTCGCCTAGATCGCTCAGATGTCTTGCGAGGTCGTCCACCTTTGTTGGTAGCATCATGTCATCCCGTTGTTCACGCCATGCATTTTGGCTATTTCACATTGTGACTGACTTCCATTATATGCCTCCAGCATGAGCAATTTAAAATGTCTATCGTATATTTTAAGGCTCATTGTTTTAATAAACAAAATTATGCTCTCGGGGGGCACAATCGATCATAACTGAAGTATAATTAAATCTTTGCAATTACTCTTCATGGCATGGAAAATAACCATTACTTTCGTGCGAGAATAAAACCAATATCTATAGAACCCCAAAAGTTGCTTACGTTTTACGCTGCTAAAATTTGAACATATGTATATTCAGCCCTGTCATGGCTTTCGTACGAAAACGAAGTGAATTCGTAAATGTAATTTCGTAACGTTTTGCTTTTGCTTCTTTCTATGACTTTCGTACGTTTTGGTAAAAACGAAAAAAAAAACTGAATAGACAAAACAGAAACAAGGAAAACAAAATAAGGGAAACCGAAGAAATTTGTTAGAAACTAAAAGAAAAAAGTAACTTTAGACGAATGTGAACCATTAAATTACTTCAAGAGCTGTATTAAACATCGAAAGCAGAATGCCAGGAGTTTCAATATTCTTCAAAAATTGAACCGGCGAATTTTAAGAGACGCATCTGATCATCTGTCGCACCCCGGTGCAAGGCAATTATAAACATACATATCGTTACCTTAATTTAGAAACGACGTAACTAACCATGTTTTTGAAATAGCGTGTTTTTTTGCATATTCGTATAGAACAACATAAAATACATCGTTACTGAAAAAATTAGTGTGATGTGCACGCAAAATTTGCCTCTTTATAATTAATGGATTAAAACATTTTTAAAATTCCTGAAATTATGAAATTTATTAAGTTTTTTCCTCCTCCTGTAAAATTTTAAAATGTTAGTTACGTCCTTTCTAAATTAAGGTAACGATATGTACGTGGCAACGCAGAATGTCAACTTTTAAAACTTTTTGCGTTTCGTGTATATTATTTAGTAAATCTTTAAAAAATAATATTTTATTAAAGAAAAAGTTTTGGAAAATTATATCTTTAAAAGAGATATTAAACTATACAAACTACTTTAATCAATAAAAATATAATAAGCAGTGATATTTAGTATTTTCTCTTTACATTTGTCAATTTCACTGCAGTGTTACCAACTGTTTTGAATACGCAATATTTTTGCGTTTTTGATTTTCTGTAGAAGGACAAATCGAACGAAATTGATTTCACTTTCGAACGAAATTGCGCTCTGTGACATGGCTGATTGTTTTCGTTACCGTTATGAATTTCAATTTTTTTTATTTTACAAATATTTATGATGACAATAATGAAATAAATGAAATACTGTCTTTTCCTTTTTTTAAATTGATATCTTTTTAAAATTATTTTTTATTTTAAGAATTTGCTACAAAAGTTTCTTAGGTTTTGCGAAATACCTGTATATAACCATAGAGAAATACTTAAGAGTTTCCATTAATCTCTTCTTCCATTACGCCTCTTCATGACGACGAGGTAGCAGGCCATTTCGTAGAGTTTTATTTGGTGCGGTATTTTACCAATTTTACACTTTCGTTGGACATAAAACGGACAGAAATCAAAGGGAATTCGTATTTTCTTTCAATACAAATAATATAAAATATAATTTAGCTGTCATTAGCATCAATAAACACTATTTAAAATTAGTTCCTGTCTTCTATGCTCTCTCATTCTCTATCATCGGCCTAGTACCTTTTCGATCAGCTGTGCCATAGAATTCCTCTGATATAACCAAAAAAAAACAAAAATAAAAATTAAATTTTCAAAGGAACCCGTCGCAAGTCTCAAAAACATCGGAAAGTAATGTAAAAATGCAATTACTATGAAAATGCAACACAGAGGGGAAACTTTAATTGCGTTTTATTAAAAAACTTGTTTCGGTTTTCGTATGCAGTAGGGTGGGTTTTCATATGCTGGGTCACAATTGTATTTTACAGAAGTACCTGCATTACTGCTTATAGATAAAATTTAAATTTAAATTGTAAAAAAAGGATTACGGCCTGTCTAGTTATCCTTCAGTTATAGCTAACGAACAGTTTTAGCTGTCAGTTTGTATGGAATTTATAATTTTTAACTGTCAGTTAACTTAAAATTATATATTGAATAATTGATGATTTATCCGACCTTTCGTATTGTATTCAAAAATTAAATTGTTCGACCGTTTGGTCGTATTTTTAATTAATTTTATTTTTCGATATTTCGCTACCCTTTGGGTAGCATCGTCAAGAGGATAAACACAATTATTAATTAGAAATGAGACGGATATACTATATACATATCAGGATGTATCTATTACAGGTGGAAGCGTTAAAACAGCTGATTTCAATTTATTCTTGTGGTTGTGGTCCGAGCTTGTCAAATGTTATTTATACTAATTCCTAGATGTATCTAGTACAGGTGGTAGCGTTAAAATAGCAGACGAAATTTTTACAACAATTCGTCCTGATATAACCTGAAATAAATACATCGGTCGACTGAATTTGACAATGTCGGCTCCTGAAATAAAAACAAAATGCCTTCAATTCCTACTGCTTCTACCTTACTTATTTTGCCATGATACATATATATGTAAGTACATTTGGGTAATCGGATTTTTTGGAATTTCTTCAAAAGTGGGGGTCTCAAAGATGTATATTGAAGCCAATATGGGGCTCAAACAATGTAATGATGAGCATAATTAGAAAAATGTGCAGAATATATACATATATGTACATATATACAGTGGTGTGCGATGAAATAGACTCAACACTAATCAACATTTTCAAAAGAAAAACAAATGTAGACAAATTAAATTTTGTTTATAACTTTTATTTTTAATTGTTCAATTAAGAACTAGATATAACATTTTAGAACATTAATGTCGTAATTTAAAATTAAATCACTAGGTATAAATAAGAATATTTAAAAATACCCCGTTTTGCCTGTGAATTAAAATAGAGTCATCGCGATTCATCATCTGCACTAGAATAAATAGCTGTGTCAAATAAAATGTATGTTTCATTAATCCTTTATATTATCTCAGTACTTTATGAAATAACTATTATTTTTTATCGCAGCTAAGCAACGTCTTGACATTGAATCATCAAGTCTCCATAAGTCATGTTTTCCACGCCAATTGTACCAGTGTCATAAGCTCATCTTTATTAAATTGGTTTATTCCTTTGATAGACACTTTAATGTCACGCCGCAAATTCTCAATAGAATTTAAGCCCGGCGACTGCATAGACCATCTTCGATGTGTGTTTGGGGTCGATATTATGTCGAAACACCCATCGAAGCGGCATTTCCCATTCAGCACAAGGAAACATGATGTTTTTTAATATTGTCTGTTCAATTTGGAGTAAAGGTTCTGTCCCACTGTAAGAGTAACAACCCCATACCATTATGTTTCCGCTACCATGTTTAACTGTTTGGATTGTGTTTTGGGGCCGGAATTCGGTGTTGGAAGGTCTTCGGACTATTTCACATACTCCTTGGCAAAGTGCAACATTTTTCGAACGTTCCGTTTGGATAGAAATGGAACTTTTCGGACACTTTTCGCCTTTAAATTGTTTTTAGTCAGCATTTTTCTTAATGTAGAAATCCCGATCGTGTTGCCTTTTAAGGGCGGAAGAGGTAACAAAAGTCGAACTCTACGTGGCGCAATATTTTTGGTTCCAACTGGTCTGTAATTTTCAGGGTTTTACCGTCTGTTTCCTGGATTTGGCTTATATTTTATTACGGTCTCCAATATTTTCTTTGAGCATTCAATTACAGCTGCGGTCAAAAAAATAGCAGCGCCAACACATAAAAAATTTCGATAAGAAAAAACTTTAGTTTTTCTTCGGGAACCTTAAAAGTGTTTGCGGTGATTTAAAGATGATAGTGTGCCATTCTTAATTTGACTTCATATGAAAACCAAAGTTTTTTAATTTTGCGCTTAAGCTTTAAGAACCATTTACTTCAGGAATTACATGAGTCAAAATAATAGCAGTGCCAACAAAATCTTAAAATATATTTTTTTAATTCACTAGAAATTAAGTTATTTTAAAATAAGAAGTTAAATGCCGATACTTACTTGTGTGAATTTAATACTTAGTTGTACTGCCTTTGTTGCTTCTTACTGCTTCACAACTAATGGAATCTACTTGTGTTTTCCGCCATTTTTCAGCTGTTTTTGCCCATATCTCTTTAATTACGCATATAATTGTAATTATTGTTTTTTGGGATTGATTCTGCGACCTCCTTTTTGACATCACATTGAAAATTTTTGAATGGATTCGATATTATTGTCTCGATATCGATATTATTGTCTACAAATCGCATTTTTCCGAGTCGGCTATGTGTTTTGGACAGAGCTCGCAAAATATGCTCAACCAAATTTATTTGCGCGGTCTGGTCACTCAAAAGACCGAAAAAATGAGACGGAATCGCTCAGTGTCTGAACAGAAACCCTCTTTTTCGTTTCGTTCGTGTTCTTGCTCTCGGTTTGAGCGCAACACACGAATCGGTCTCTTACTAACCGGTCGATATGAACAGAACCGTTCGTCGCTCAGCTACTGAGAGTCAGTAAAGCTAGGCATAGACGAACGATTTATTGGTGCGATTTGTAAATTTATTGCTGCGATTTATTGCATATCGTTTCTCCACACACGCTCGAACAAATCATAATTCGGCCGACGTTGATGTGTAAACATATGCTACGAAGCGGATGACGCGCTCGCATGTTCATTTTGTGTTTGAACTTATATTTTGTATATTTATAATAAAATTAAAAAACATATATATGTATATATACATATATATATAAACATAAAAAATAAATATTAAATCTAGTAAATAATAAAATAAAAGTAAATTTAAAATATATAATTAATTTAATTAACATTATCATAAATTAATACAATGCTTGAAGAGCAACTGAAATGGCTTAAGATTAGCTCAGTAGCCCACACACGTATGATTTGTTTGCAAACAAATTGCAAGTTTTTGAAAATTTTCAAAAACTTGCAATTTGTTCGCAAATTACCCCACAGACGTACATAAAAAAGCGACCACAAACCCAACAAATTGGTCGGATTTATCGTTCGTCTATGCCTAGCTTAAGTGAGCAAAGCCAACAAAAGGTCCGCAAAAAAGGTCTTTATTTTTATTGTTGCATTTGCCTTATGTTGTTGCCTTAGATATTTCGTCACAGGCAAAACATTAAAGAGGAAGGGAGAGGGGGATAGGGCGCTAAATTGTGCGTACATGCGTATGCAGCAATAGCCAGTTGCGTCGCACACATACACGCTCAGAAGACCGTTTGCCGAGTTTTTACGACGTAAAGTGTCTCAAGTGAACGCATGAGCCGAGCGAGCAAACAAAAACGGTCGTCGGTTGAGCGAAGATCAAGCTAAAGAAGTACGATGTTTGAGGGTTTTTTGCCGACAGTTTCGCATCGTGTTGGTTTTTTTCTGACAACAGGCACGAAAGAGACCAATTATTGCGAGCTCTGGTTTTGGATCATTGTCCTGCTGAGAGACCCATTTAACAAGCATTTCATATGGAAGCATACTATTTTGTAGTATTTCTACATATTGGACAGCGTCCATGATAGTTCTCAACCAGTGTTTTGATTAAAATCGATAATCTGAGAAACACGTCGAAACCTTTACATTTGCTTCTCCATGTTTGACAGTTTTGGTAGCATGATGGGGGACATATTCCATATTTTGACGACGTCTTACAAATTATCGAGACCCTGCAAACAATTTTTGATTAATCTGACCATAAACTGTTTCTCCACTTTTCAGTTGATCACTGCAGACGTGTGTTTGCATATTGCAATATTTTGGTAACTTGTATTTTGTTTTAAAGTGAGAATTTTGTCGGGCTTGTAGCGTACAGATTATGTTCACGTAATATTCTGAGAGCGGTTTCAAGACTTAGGGTAGTATTCTAAAAGTCCCGAAAGTGAACGTAAACGCAAAAGCCAACGCGAACGCCAAAGTTAAAAAATGGTAGTTTATGTATATATCACTTCACGCTCGCGTTTGTTTACGAAAGCTGTCACTGACATATGCGGTTTATAGAGTTGCCAAACTAAAATAAACAATTATAGATCAGAAAAAGTTATCTTGAGTGAAATGCTCAGAATGAAAAAGATTAAAAATTTAGCTCCATTTCAGAAGATCAACAGATTTTAAGATTGCTATTGTTTATAATACTGCAAATACCAACAATATTCACATAAAATGTGTAAAAAACCTATGTTATTTTGGGGTTAAATTTCGAATAAATGTCCCCCATCTATGTATGTATATTAAATTAGTTGTCTTTTCAAAAACACGTGCCATTTGGCGGCATGTATTGATTGTAATGTATTGGTTTTTTTGTTTATTATTGTCAACATCAACTGATGTGGATAATTTTTAAATATAATATAATAGTTTTGCAACGCATTATTTATTTAAACGCTCCATTTCTAATTTTATTATTGTAAATAAGAATTTCAGTGCGTAAACGGTATAATTTTCAACTATTTAGTTTGAACTCTATCCGTCGAATGCATTTCAGTCAAAATTGGCAACTATTACACATAAACAACTACTAAACATAAACAATAAACAATGAAATGCAAAATACTTCCATCTGCCTATCCTCGATCGACATTTTTCTTTCAATTTGTAATTTCTTCAACTAACGCGAAGAACTGTGGCGTGTTCAATTTGACAGCTGAAGTGATATAAAACGTTGCGATGCGTTTTATAAACTACCCATTGAATAACGTAACTAAACGCAGGTAGACACCGAACAGCTGTAACGTTTTATAAACTACCAAAACGACAAAAGTAACGCGAAGTGATTGATTCACGACTTATAGAATACCACCGTTAGAGATGGACAAACGTTGACGTATATTACGGGTAGTTGGTGCTAAACCATTTTATTCGGCGAATTGTTGCAGTTGGTTTTCTGCCATGTGTTTCAGAATTTCCGTACATAATAAAACATTTATGATCATTTTCGAAGAACAGTGTAATACATTCTGAAATTCCCTATATGATTTTTCCCTCAGATATCAAATTTTTTATAGGAACCCGTTTATATTCATCAAAATCACTTAGGAAACAAAATAACACAAAAATTA
Organism: Phaonia tiefii; assembly: GCA_963931995.1. Classification (NCBI taxonomy): domain Eukaryota; kingdom Metazoa; phylum Arthropoda; class Insecta; order Diptera; family Muscidae; genus Phaonia; species Phaonia tiefii. The sequence goes on from OZ008370.1 coordinate 144,038,729, forward strand.
TTTCAGAAGTAGTGTATATTTTATAAAATCGTACGTATACTCTTCCAATAAACGCGGAAATTATAGATAAAATCACTTTTTTCTGCACGTTCTTTGCAAACTGCTATTTTTTTGACCGCTCCAAAATGTCGACTAATCCGAAAAATATGGCATTACTTAAGTATTTATAACAACGTCACCAAACAAACACGTATTTCTGGTTTGTACAACACAGAATACAGCTCTTAATACAGTACCGGCAAAACAAAAATTGCCACAAACAAAAATATAATAAAATACATTTATAACAGTCATGCGCTGCTATTATTTTGACCCCGTAATTTGTATGTAACTTCTGAATTCTTTTCTCATCTCTTTAATTCTTTCTTGGCGCTCATAATTGCAATACTTAGATTGGCTCATTTTGGAACGTCAATAATGACAATTTATTAATGCTACTACTAAACATTAATCATATTTAGAACTTAATCAAATTCAAATCCAAACTACCATTAACCATTTCAAAAACAAAAAAATATGTTTTTGTAATTGACTCTATTTTAAAGCACACGTCATTACATAGCCTTGACCTGGAGAACACTAGTGTAGAAAATTTATTAAAAATGACGTCAATCTATTCAGCAGAGGACCGACCGGTCTCTTGACATGAAACACCTTGGACAACTGATTTGCAGAGAATAAAAGTTTTGACTCTATTTCATCGCACACCACTGTACATACTTAAAAAATACTCTATCAAAAGTTTGAAAATATTTTTACTGATTATGCTCGTCATGACACATCGTTGAGCCCCATATTGAGCAAAAACAATTTTTTTTACCCGAATACACTAGGAAGTGAAACTTTAACACGTAGGGGACAGACAGTAAGTACCCTCGCATAAAAAAAATTAGACATTCCCTCAATACCCCTCAAAATAAATTCCCCTACACCCTAATGCACATAAGCAACGAAGCACTGCTTCATTTGACATTTTAAATTGGATGCGTATTGAAAAGCTGATTGCGGGATAAGAGTTTGCAAAATCTGTGTTCATTCCAAGCGAAAATAAAACGATTCGCGGAGAGAAAAATTGAATGAAACTTTCTACCATTTGAAATACGAGGAGAGCCTACCTAACAAAGAAGACACAAAGAAAGTTGGGACAAATTGTCCTTTTTGTATCGAAACACTTTTTCCAGCGATATTCAGTAGCTTCGGTACCGTGTTTATACTAAGAACTGTCAGACTCATTAAAATGGACGTCAACCGCAGACTCCACCTCCTCATTGTTGGTAAATCTTTTACCACCGGGCCATTTTTTCAAGATTGGAAGTGAAAAATAGTCCGAGGGAACTAAATCTGGCGAAAAAGGTTCATGCTGAAGCAATTCTAACTTTAATTCAATAAACAAAACTTTCTTTTTCGTCAAATGCGGCCTTTTGTGGCATAAAATTCCCCATTGATGGTGTTTCCTCTCGGAAGATACTCCGTACAAATTATCCCATGCGCATCCCAAAAAAACAGACGCCCCTTTACATTGCCTGCAGATGGAAACGTCTTCACCTTCTTTGGACACGATTCTCCCACTCCAGTCCACTGCTTTAACTGTTTCTTCGTCTCATGTGTGAAGTGGTGGACCGATGTCTCATGCACGGTTATAAGTCGACGCAAAAATTCGGCTTTATTCCGGTGAAACATCGCCAAACACTACTGAAACATTTTCAAGACGCTGTTGTTGCTCTATTGAAAGCAAGCACTGCACCCATTTTGTGCAAAGCTTTCACATCTTCCGTCAATATACGATGTATAGCACTTTTTGAAATGCCTTCGGCAGACCAACATCCAATACAATTTTGTGGATTTTCTTAACCGTGTCTGCCGTGGACACCTCAATTGGTCGACCATTACGGTGTTCGTCTTGGCAGCTCATACGGCCTCGGTTAAGCTCTGCTACCCAATACTTTACTGTCGTAAACGAAGGAGCAGACTCCCCCAGAGTATAATCTAGCTCGGCTTTAATATTGCTTGGACTGAGACCTTTCAAATGGAAATATTGAATTACATAACGGTGACCAATTTTGTCCATGTTTACAAATTCACTGAGATCGTTTGCATTTGATGGCCCAAATAAAAATACTAAACAACGTGGCGCCTTTAAATTTAAAACAGGCGTTTTATAAGGTTGCCACTTTTGATCATACTGTTTTATTTTTTGTGTCAAACTGCTGGCACCATCTGTACGTCAGGACGGCTAGTTTTGGGACCGCCCTCATATGTGATTCATGCAAAAAAGCTTAACAATACAATTTTTAATAAAGTCCAGAAGACGATACCGAAATCGAAATGAAGGAAGAAGATTCCGGCAAGGAATTGTGTTTCATTTATTTGAATGAGTGCTTAGAAGGTCTTAAAGAGCCGCAAATTGTTGTTAAGCAAAACCTGATGTAAAATTAAACTCGCAGTTGAAGAGAAGAAAAAAAGGGTTTTCGAACTCATGGGCGATGTGTTAACACCTGTTTGTTACACGCTGCCTGTTCGATTTCTATGAACACATTAATAAACGTTACATTAGAAAATAAAAAAAAGAATAGTTTTTGTGCTGAAGGCTCTTTTGCTATTGCACTTTCTTTTTTCTTACATCTGCTTTAACATTAAATATAATCTTGTTAAAATAAATAAAGCAATATTTACATCACTGAAATGTGTAATTGTTTTTGGTTTGTCATAAACTGAGCGACGGCAAAAAGTATTGAATAGTATAGAGAACTTATTGCACACTTTTTCCGCTCTGATGTAGAGAGGTTGAGTAAAAGAGCATAAATGAGTCTTGTTCTCTTTATAGAATATTTCAATATAAATGCACCATTTCGACAAATTTATTACATAAAACAATACAAAAAGGATAAATGTTTTAAAAGGCATCAATGTTGATCCAATGTCCAATTATGAATGGACCAAGTTATGACAAAAAGAGAGTAATACGTTTTGAATCATTCGCCATATGTCGCCAGTGCTTTTGAGTCATACTATTCGTTCCATGAGTTCTCTATACTATTCAATACTCTTTGGCGACGACGACCTGCTTGTTTGTTCCCTGCCGCTACAGCAATACCTTCATACTTATTTCAGTACAACAACCACGTACGTGATGCTAACGCTGTGTGTTGTATGCATGTGTTCACTTTGATTGATTGTCCTACCCGTGCCTATAAACACAACAAAAGAATTGTGGTAAAAATAATTAAAATGGGTTCTAATACAGAAAATAGTTATAATGAAAAAATAAATACATAGTTCCAAAAAATCTAACAAAAGAGAAGCAAATAAAAAAAGATCGCGTAGGAATGGAAAGAAATAAGAAGGATTGTCAAATTCTTAAGAATTTTCGATATTTTTCGGTTTGAAAAAAATTGCATTTATTAATATTTTAAAATTGCGTGAGTGAATTTACAATTGATCCTCTTTACCGTTACAGCTAATAAAGAAAAAGAACACAAGCCCCATAAAAAATAATCACCACAAGTGTGAATAGAAGTAGTGAAAAATAAGAAAAATTTGAATTTTAATACAATACAAAACATTTTAATGACCATTGTCCAATCATAAAACGGACAAGATAAAAAAACTTAATACGCCCGCATCAACCAAAAATCAACTGTCCAGTTATCTGCAACTTTTTGTGACACCATCATAACTGACGAATTGTCCTACTCATCATCATTGCCAACACCAAGACCAACAATCAACATCCCGATCTTGTTTAGCCACCACCAGCAAAATGGATAGCTTTGAGGATGATGTCGTGGCACCACCAACCCCTTCATCGGAATCTCCACTTAAAAATTGGCGTGTAAAATATTTAGCCGGTACCTTGGATAAAAAAGATTTCGTTGAATTCTTTCAAAAAGAAGTCACAAAATATTTTGAATTCCGACAAGAGATGGGAGTATGTAAGTGTTGTTTCTTCTTTAGTTTCATTGACATTGTCATCCATTTATGTATTTACATATTCTGTTTTGTTTTTGTTTCTCAATTTCAATTAAACCCACAATTTAACCTTTATTTTATCGTCATCGTCGTCGTTGTGTTGATGTTATATGAGATAGATAACGGTATTCGTTAATAAAACCGCAGTGTTGTAATTGAACTTGATATTCATCTACTAGGTCATGGTAAAATAAGTAAGGTAAACTCGTTAGAACAGCTGATTTCAACATTTTTCTTGCTTAGGTGTTACTCTTATGTTAAATTCGCATGCATTTTGTTTGTGTACCTTTTTGTTTACTTTTACAGTAGATACACACATGAAGAAAATTTGACAGATTATGGACACCAAACAAAAACAAAATGCCTATGTTTGTTGTAACAATTCCTAGTGCGTTTACCTTTCTTATTTTACCATGTACTAGGTCTATGAATTCCGTTAAATCATTTTTCGTTGAAATATTGATTGACAAGAAGTGCGTTGGAAGAGAGTGCGCTCTTCTGAAGGAAGTGACTTGTATACACATCAAGGATAATAAAAGAGCAGCCTTACTAATTTATATTTATGAGAGTAATGCTACGCTCTCTCCAATACGGTGTTCCATTTTCCAGATTGTGGAATCTGCTAATCAATAAAATAATGGAAAATAGAAGGGTGTACTTTTAATTTAATTTAATTTAAATTTATACGATCCATAACCAATCAGTAGTGAAATTTATAGTTATTTATATTATGGATCAGCGATAAATTCTTCTCATCTATCAGTGAGTGTATTTTTAAAAATGTATGTGACACTAATCTATGTACAGGGTGTCCGTCGGGAAGATAGGTACTATTTGTTTGTTTATTATTTTTGATTAAATGAAAGAGAATGGATCGTATATTGATAAATGTTTTATTTAATGTCGGCAAGAATTGTCCGCCTCTGTTAGCCTCGCAAATGCGAGCTCTTTTGAGCACATTTTTCATTACATTCTCACACATTTCACGCGGTATTTCATTAATTTCATCACGAATATTTTGTTTGAGTTGCTCAAGTGTTTCTGGTTTGTTTGCATAAACCTTGCTTTTCAGATATCCCCACAAAAAGAAGTCCGGAACAGTCAAATCAGGCGACCATTTCATGAAATAACTTGTGGAAAGAAGTCTCGCAGTAATTCAATTCAATTCATTTATTTTCTTGCCAGCTGAAAGCCCAATGTGCCAAATAGCTGCAGATTATTTTATAACTTGACACATTACAATTAATTACACTGTGTGTGACCAAAAATCTGAATTGAGTGAAACATAGCGAACCTGGATAATTTTGATACGCTGAATCTTATGGTATTTCCCGTTTTTCTCTACCACGTCAAAATTTCGGGATATTTTACCCCAAAGTTTGCTGGGATGTCAACAACTGTAATATTTTTGAGACTGAATTAGAGGCAGAACGCTTGAAAATTGAAGTTTGACTTCTGAGTAAGAAATGTAGAGGACCTTAAGAAGAATACCAACTTCAAGTTTGTACCCCCTCTCCTTCCCCTTACCCCTAATAATAATGTTTTTGTCGAGTTATTAGGGGTAAGGGGGGAGGAGAGGGGGTACAAACTTGAAGTTGGTATTCTTCTTAAGGTCCTCTACATTTGAAGTATTTGAAGTGTCGAAAGATGTATTCAAGTGTCTGGGCTTTTTAAAGCGGTGCAAGAAATATTTCACTCCATCTGATCTCAATATCTACACCACCTACATCAGGCCAAAGATGGAGTATAACTCCCATATATGGGCAGGTGCTCGTAGGACTTCTTTGGATCTTCTCGACCGTGACCAGAGGAGAGCGACGGTGTTAATAGGGGATATTAGGGTATCCAACTCTATTGCCTCCCTTGAGCATCGTCGAAATGTGAGTTGCGTGTCGCTGTTCTATCGATATTTCCACGGTATGTGTTCCTCGGACATCCGTCAACTAATGCCAGACGTGAGGATACTTAGTCGAAGTACGCGGCTTTCCAGGAACTCTTATCCGTTTTTTACACACTATAGAGAAAAGTCGTTCTTCAGCCGTACAGTCCGTATGTGGAATAAACTTCCGGCTAGTGTATTTCCCACCAATTGTGACATACAAACATTCAAGGCAAATGTCAACAGACACTACTCCCTCTTTCCACCCTCCACTACCTCAATTTTTCTTCGCCAACACAATGCACTGAGTGTTGGTTTGATAAAAAAAAAAACATGTTATCCTCACTTTGTAAGGCCCTTGACCCCTCTGGGTTGTTTGATACCACCTAAGTAAATACAGGAATACCTCGTATAGTACTGCTTCGATCAGTACGGTTTCTCTATAGTACGGTTTTGAAATTTTCAAAAAAATTGTTCTAAAAAAAATAATAAAATTAAATTTTCAAAATAATTTTTTTTTTTAATTTTTAAATAAAAGTTTTGGTATTTTCACTTTATTATGAAAACATACAATTTTCGGTATTGAATGAAAAACAAATTATATGTAACAAATTATCGTTTTTTGACTCGATTATCATCATTATGTCCTCTAACCTCCTTCATAGGGGAATAGGGCCTGTAAATAGGCGCCTAGGGCCCGAGTGCCTCGATTAGTCCGGTTTCGTATAGTACGGCAAAATGGTGGACCCGATTAACCGTACTATGCGAAGTATTCCTGTACATTGAAATTTGAAATTCGCCAATTGAAATTTTAAAAAACTTCAATTGAAATTTAAAAAATTCAATTGAAATTTAAAATTCGTCAGATGAAATTGAAAAATTATTTACAGACTTTATGTATTTGATTTTCAAACTTCAATTGATATGTTTTAAATAGCAATTGAAGTTTTTTAAATTTCAATTGATTTATTTTAAATTTCAAATAGAATTTATAAGTTTCAGTTGATTTTTTAAATATCAAATGGTGTAGTCGAAAGAAAGTTTTTAGGTTCCACAATCCTGCCATTTTCATTCGAATGAAAAACAAAAAATTGATCAAAACATTTCAGTACAAATGTTGGTTCCTCTTTTTCGAATGTGCTGTCATTTCGTAACAACTATGAAAATTTTCACTTAAAGAATATGGTTTCCCATTACATCCCATGAAGGGAATGGCGAGAGCATCTCACAACCAGTGAGCTGTGCGCTTTCTAGTTTTACTGATTGGGACCTACAGGGTTACCCCGGTTCCGAACGTGTTTTTAGGTTTGTTGATTAGCCCTTCTGCACAAATTGGGTCAAAATGACCCAATTTTGAAGAACAACCGTCGAAAATCATGTCTTAGGATGGCTGCAAGTTTATACAACTTTTTCATATCCTCAGTCAGGGCCTTCTGATGGATTTTAAGTAAAAATAATTTTTTCGCGACTAGCCAATTTTTTTTCATTACATTTTAAATACTTTACTACGCGTATACAATTTGTGGGTCATTTTGACCACCAATGCTCGCGAATGCCCTATGGGCCTTCTGGGAAAAATTTTTTGGCAAAGATCCAGGAAGCTGTAGTAGCCGACACTCCCAGTTCATCGAAGATCATTCAATTTCAAGATTCGACCTCCTGCTTTTTGGGTAATTGGGAAAAAGACAAAGACGCTTTTGTTTGTCCACATACCAAAAACTCAAACAACCACTCAATCCGTCGCAATACATGCAAAAACAATTTATGCAAACAACATGTTGTGTATAAGTATAAACACCCAGAATTAAACTTCTTGTATTAAAATAAATATTGAATTTGTATATTTTATGTTCAAATAATAAAAAAAAATTAATTAACCGTTATACGGATGTGTTTTTCATATTGGGTCAAATTGACCCACAAATTGTTTATGAGGGGTATAATCTGAATTTGTGCAGAAGGGTTAGAGCCCACTGCCAATGACTTTCTTCCGTTAGCTTAGCTTTTCGTTCGAGATCGGTTAAAATGCCATAATACCACAATCGTTTGTTACAAACTTGCAAATTTAAAAATATAGAGGACACCCATGTTGTTTATGTAGAACAAAATAAAACATAAATTGAAATTCGAATACGATTGTAGTAGAGTAATGCAGCCAGCACTCCCAACATAATACAGTTATGTTGTAGATGTTAATTTAGTTTTAAACTATGACAGCTCATTATTGTATTACATAGTCATACGGGGTTGCGAACTTCAGTTATCATGTTGCATTAATATTTTGTTGGCTGGTACAATATTTGTGGCAACAACTGAAAATTGCATGTTGCTACTTGCTGGTGTTGTTGTTGTTGTTGCTGTTGTATTGTTGTGCTACACAATGTGTTCAGCTAATTTGAAGGATTTTCCGCCAACTCCAATGGTAACCATGAATTTCCGTATATTCAAGTTTCAGACCACATGTATTAGAGAATACCTGCATTCATGTATCGGTCTAGTGGACTTGTTGTTTATAAATAACAAAAAAAATCAAATGAAACAATAAAATTATTATTACTTTTTGTTTCTCGTTGTTCTTGTTGTTGTTTTTGGTGATATAAACACAAAAGTTAATTGTTTAATTACAACAAAGAAACTGCAGTGATGTCCCGTCCGTCTACGAGCAGTAAGTAGCAACTGGTCTTGTGTGCTAATGACGTATTTTCTAAAAATACTCTACTGGAACTGGATATTTTTGATCTGTGTGTGTTTTTATTATTATTATTGCTATTACATTAATTGGGCAGTTAGTTTTTATACTTCCGAAAGAGTACCCGATTCGGAATTCCATTACTTCGATCAGATAAAAAAATTTATGGCAAATTAAAAATTATAAATTACACAAGAAACTAAACAAACACAAAAATCAATGTACAAAATTGGGTATTTTTAAGATTTTTTTTTAAATCAACAAAAAATTAGAAAAACTTGTAAAATCTATTTATTTAATTTTGCAAAATCTTACTACAGCGGCTATATTCGTCTAATGACGCACAGAATCGGTTTGAAAAGAACCGGAAACGGTTTCAAACGAACCTGAAGACGGCTCGAAACATAGAGTAATACTTAAGAGCCTCTATTACTATCCTTGCTGCCTCTTCATGACGTTGACGTAGTAGCCCATTTCAACGAGTTCGATTTGCTGGTGTATTTGACCAATTTTACACTTTGGTGGACATAAAACGGACAGAAACCAAAAAGATTGCGTATTTTCGTTCAATGCAAACAACATTAAACATAATTTAGCTGTCATTAGTATCAATAAAAAATATATATTATTTTAGTACCTGTCTTCTTTAATCTCTCATTCCACATCATTTCCCTAGTACCTTTTCGATCAGCTGTGCCATACAAACCCCCTGGTACAAATGAACCAAAAACGAATCCTTAAAAGCCCAAAAAACGCGTTCAATTAAACCGAAACGGTTTCAAACGAACCTAAATTCCGGTACAACTGAACCAAATACAAATCTTAAACCCTTCTTTGCATAAATTTTCCATTATTTGTGAAATAAATCACTATGATATATGTATTTCATGCACCAGATTAAGGAAAAAATATTTAAAAAGTTCCTGGTGTAAATAAACAATACAAAACAAGTACAAAATAATGTGATTGAAATTTCCATCACCATGCCAAACTTACATGTTTTTTTCAATACCAAATAAATAAAAAGTAGAGTAGCTTTGTGCCATTTTTGTTCCTGATGATAATTCAAAACCCAATTTTTATTCTTATTTAGGCAAAAATTAATTCCACATTTACTGCATGAGATTGAGGATATTTGCATCTTCGGGTATTTGCATCTGAGTGAACCTATTTGGGGTCAATGTTCGGAACCACACTTCCTTATGTCATAGGGGGTGGAGGGGCAGTAGAACCTAATAATCTATTTGATTGTAGTTCAGGAGCACTGTTGCTTGGACGAACCCTTTTAGCACATTTAGTGGTTCCGATATTGCATAGCACAAAAGGCAGTTCGTTCCTGAATAGGCTCAATATTAGCAGACAGTGTTTTGGTTCATTATTTTCCTGAACATTTTTTATAGACAAACAACATAAAAACCGTCTTCTGATAGCTAAAAGTCTTCTAAATGAGCCAAGTATGCTTCAATAGCTCTTTTGTCCATTATTTTCCAACGAACAACACAAAATAAAGACTTATTATAATCACAATTTCACCATACCTTACTGCATGGTGATGTAAATTTCTGTCACATGGTTTTGACACATTTACAACATGTATTTGAATAGAACTTGCACAAAAGGAACAAAAATATAAAAACAAACCTTGTTTCCACTCATTATAAATTTTATATGCTAAAAAAATTATAGATTAGTATCGTAAAATGTTCCAGAAACTGCACTTTTTTTTCCAAACACAACAAACAGCGGAATTAGAACTTCAACCTGCTAAATTATAATGATGTTGGTTTTCGTTTTACGACAGCTGAGTTCCATTCTATGTAATAGTCTTGTAAAATGTTGCTAGCAACAGAAAATTTACAATACATCTCTTTTTTGTGGCGTATTTTATTTACTAAATATTATGATTCCATCATTATGCAAAGAAGGGTTAAAGGGTCAAAAAGGGTTTCAATTAAACCGAAATGGATTCAAACGGCACACAACTCTAAGAGAACTGAAAAATATTTTGGAAAGAATCGTAAAACGGTATAAGAATAACAGAGACTCGGTTCAAAAGGAACCGAAATTGTACAAGACTATTGAAATATTAGTCGAATTGTGTAGTACGTAGAGTAATGACGTATAGAGTACCCAACTGTCTCAGTAAATTGATGACATTTGGTGTGTTGCAGATGGGCGGTTGCATGTTAATAATACCAGATAGAGGCAATGACTTAAACCAACCAACAATAAATCAGCAACGGCATTTCCTTTTGTGTGTTAAAATTTTTGTGTAAACACACCACAAATATAAATAAATAAATTGTTTCCCATTACATTCCATGATGGGACAGAGGGGGGGGGGGGGGGAGAGAACTTCTCACAATCACTGAGCTGTGCGCTCTGCAGTTTTCACTCACTGATTGGGACCTACAGTTTTTTACCGATTCCGAGCGGTATTTTGAGAAGCTTTTTCATGGCTGTATACTCGATAGTGTCGTGGTGTCCTGGGTTCGATCCTTGCTCAGACCACCTTAAAATTTCTTTCGGCGGCGGTCACCTCGCATAGTGACGGCGACACTATCGAGTATTTAGCCATGAAAAAGCTTCTCAAAATTCCGTTCGGAATCGGTGTAAAACTGTAGGTTCCAATTTGTGAGTGAAAACTGGAAAGAGCACAGTTCAGTGATTGTGAGAAGCTCTCCCCTGTTCCTTCATGGGAAGTAATGGGAAACCATTTACATACATATTTATTTTGACTGAAAGGATGGTGAATTCCCCGAGCCATCGTCAGCTCTTATTTTCCCCAAGCCCAAGCAGCTCGCAAGAATGCGACTTTCCCATATTCTCAGTTTCTCCATCTGGTAGGAAGAGATCCCAAACCAGACTGCGAAGGCATAGGAACATAATAGGCCTAATGATGTATCGGTAGATCAAAAGTCTAACTTCGTTCGTCAGTCCCCCACAGCACCGGAGCATATTTAGGTAACTCGCGAATATTCCTTTCACTTTGGCCAAATTTCGATCAATGTGTCGGTAAAATTCAAAATTCGTCGTAAGTAGGACACCTAGGTACTTAAGAACCTCGGTATTTCCTATTCGGGCGTCCCCAAACCAAAGGTCAGGTACAAATGCCCTGCGCTACGAAACAGCAATCACCGTTTGCCCTTCATATAGCAGCCTCACATTAGCTAACGTTCAGATTAAGCCTCCACTTGTCGAGATATCTCGAAAGAACCTCCAGGTACTCATTAACCCTGGAGTTTGTGTTCCAGGCTCCTGCACCCGTCATGGTAACAAGTAAGTCATCAACATATACCAGTAGCAGCCAACCGTCAGGTGGTTCTGGAAAATCCCTGACAACTATGTTGTAGAGGACAGGAACTAGGAGTGAACCCTGGGGCACTCCCGCCACAACATCTCTAACGCTGGAGTACGCATCTCCGACCTTAGTACGGAATTTGCGCCCCTTTAGGAAACTAGCCACCATCCTACAGGTGTCCATATCGAATCCCATTCTCACCATTTTGGATAAGATTCCGTCCTGCCAGACTGAATCAAATGCCCTGGCTATGTCCAGGTATATCTCATATTCAACGCTCGAGTCACATAGTCTCCGAAGACCATGAGCGCATGAGACGTTGAATGTCCTCGCCGAAAACCAAATTGATTATCTTTGAGGATCCTCGTATATTCTGCCGTCCTAACAATCCTAGTTAAGATGAAGCTCTCAAATAGTTTGCCTATGGGCGACAGAAGCGAAATCGGTCTATAACTCCCACTCCTTTTGGGGTCCGCACCGGGCTTTAGTATAGAGGTCGTGACCGATTCCTTCCAAGCCGCCGGGAAATATCCCAAATTCAGGCAGTGGTTAAAAAGCACCGCCAGAAAGTTCCAAATAGCGGCATTAACCCGCTTAAGCACCACAGCTGGTATCTCATCCAATCCGCAAGATCTACGACTAGATCTCCACCGCAACGCGTCACCGACTTCGGCAAGGTTTTACGAAGCCATGAAGACGCCAGCGTCCCTCATCAACGCAAGACGACCCGTCTGCCATGGCGTCTTCTCCAAACGTCGCAGCTGGGTCTCCATCTGTCAAGCGCAGAATCTCACCATCCACGCCAAAAGTGCCGCCTCTTGCACTACCGCTCACCGAAGGAGAATCTCCCTGAATGCAATCAGCAAGGAGGTTAGCCTCGTCTTCATCGACCTCAATCAGGGTATCATCAGTATCCAACATTTCAGGAATAGGTCTCCTGGCCCGAACGCCCGCAGTGGTTTTCACCCTCCGAAAAGTCCCGCTGTTCACCTTACTACCGCGCAAATACGCCGCCCTGCTTTTTTGCTCAAACTCTCGTTGGGATCCCTGGATGATCCTGTCGAGATTGCGCACTATAGCCCGAACCGTTATAGTCCCACCAGAATCTCCAGTCCTGTCGATTGTCCGCCGAAGCCGCTTCTTTTCCCGTATAAGTTCCAGGATATACGGGGGAAGTTTGCAGAGTCCCATAGGTACCTTAGGGATAGAGGCCTCCATAGCCCCACGAAAAGCCCCGCCCACAGATTCAAGACAAGTGTCGATTTCCGAGTTTGTGACATTCCCATCGATCGGGAGTTCGCTCCCTCTCAGCCCTCCCTCAAGTATCCGACTGAACATAGTACATAAGTATTCAACTGAATATTTTTTACTGCTTTGCTACAGATGCAGTTACTACTTAAGCCCCGTACTCAGTACTTACGGAAATTTTCATTGCGTGTATAAAAATAAACGAAATAATAAATAAATAATAATACAAATTAAAATAAAAAATAATAAAAAAAATAACGAACGACCAAAAGACTTGGATTTATCTATCCTACTTTTGTTTAAAGTTGAAAGACTTTTGCGTGATTTTCATCTCACGGGTCATGTTTTTGTGGTTCCGGAGAGCATTTCGTTGAATTCTTGCTTTGACGTCTTTGATGACTTGCTGTGTCCGAACGGTACGTGGGCGGACCGTCCGGGGCGGTCTTTTATATATCCACTCTCCTCGAACAATTGTCAAATTACAAAATTTCATTTAAAAAAATTTCATATTTAAGAATATTGACCAATACTTAAGTTGCAGGTAATACTTACTATATGTATGTCGAAAAGAGTTTTACAAAACATTAGGAATGGTACTATGTTTATTGATTCGTAAGGGAGGTATCACAAAGGGCCTGGTCATAACGCCCATTTTTAATTCTAAACTAGGATTTTGCAAATAATAATTATTATGTACCATAATTTCATTGCGATCGGTATAGATACGATATACGGATGTTATTGTGTTTACCAACCAGTAAGCCATACAGACGGCCATGGCGCAACCATCATATAATGTCCTAAAACGAATATAATATGTCTCCTTCAATGTGTTAAACTTTGGGTGAGAGTATGAAATCAAATTGTTTATTCTTATGAGATACTAGCAAACCCGGCAGTCTTCGTCCTGAATTATAGTAGGGGTGAAAAAAAAGCACTCCGTGATAACGTACAAATTTTTAAATTTGGATGAGTTGTTTAGAAGATTAGATGCAAACTAACAAACTCACAAACACGTCCTCTTTACGAGTATAATATTAGTATATATTGCACTTAGAGGTCGTTTATACGATGCATTTCTTACGTGCATTTAGTCCTTGGAGTTCACGGTTTTCGTTTTTGAAGCATTTTTTTGACATTTCTCTTTACTATCGCTTGTATTCTTGTTCATTTATTTTATTTGTATTTTGCTTCCAAAGTGTTGAGGTGTTGTTGTGAAAAGGAAAAATAAAAAAAAGTGGAGTAAAGATCTAGTGGAGCTTTTACTTGTAAATTTTCGAATGAATTAAATTATATGAGAATATGTATTAATTGTCAAAAAAGAGAAACATTTTTGTGTAGCGTCCAGCGAATTGTAAAGACAATACAGTTTTACGCAACTGCAGTCAGTGTCCGTTCGTGTGAATTCATTATCATTTACTCGTACCAAACTCTCTAATTAAAAATAATTTTTTCAAATTGTTCGGTCTTTTTCTATTATTTTTTTTTTAAATTACAACGAAACTTCTTCACCGAATTGGCCACTTACATCAAATCTTTGCCGAATTTACTATTTTTAAAAATCAAAGACAGTAACCGTCGGTGGTGCAATGGTTAATGTGCGCGGCTCTTGTACCTGACATCCTGGGTTCGATCGCTGCTCAGACCATCTTAAAAATTTCTTTCGGCGGCGGCCACCTCGCGTAGTGATGGCGACACTATAGAGTATTTAGCCATGAAAAAGCTTCTCAAAATACCATTCGGAATCGGTGTAAAAACTGTACGTCCCAATCAGTGATCATAAAACTAGAAAGCGCACAGCTCACTGGTTGTGAGAAGCTTTCCCCAATTCCTTCACGGGATGTAATGGAAAACCATTTATTTATTTATAGTAACGAAGACATTGAGAATGGATAAGTAAAAAAGTGTGAATGTATTGCTATTGTTTGCGCAAAACTGTCTGGTGTAAACGGCACGCTAAGCCTCTTTCCGACAGTTATTTGCTGAGAACCGGAACCGGTCCAAATACCCGTTTCTTCTTGGAACCGGACTCGACAGAACCAGTTCTTAAAATACGTGGAACCGTACATCACTAGTTCTCATTTTACTCACTATGATTTTGTTTTAATTGTCCCATCAATAGAATTTGTTAATTCATTTATTAAGCGGTTGAATTTTGCTATTAATTTCAGTGTTTTCAGATCACAAATAGTTTATTTAATTTTTCGTCTCTGTTCTGTCCACAACTTTAATGATCAAAGCACAGCGTAGTGGTCAGAGATTGTGGTTGTTTGTAACCACAGCAGCATGTGCGTGGGATCAGTTACATCTGACAAACAAATCAACTCTACAGGTACATATGTATGTACAGTGGGTCACAGTGAAAATGGTCCACTTGTGACCAAACACTTTAAAGTGAAAAAAGTATAAGAATCCATATTAAATGCAAACGAAAGGAGGCTTAATTAGTTAGTTTATTGCATTTAAATAATAATTACATTAACAATTTTATTATTTCAAAAATATGTTACATAAAAATTAAGATTAACCGAAAAAAGCGAAAAATTCATGTCACAGTGAAAATGGTCCAGGTAGGTTTATGTTTGTTAAATACAGTATAAATAGAAAAATCTATATTTTTAATATTTTGTTGGATATCCTTCTGTCGAATAACTGAATTAAGGCGAGTTTGAATTGATTCCACCATCCTTTTTGTGTATTCTGGGCTTACTTAATCCCACTCCTCCAAAAGGACAATTTATAAATCATTTTTGTTTGAAATGTCATGTTTGCATATTTCGATTTCCAGTTCCAGCCACAAATTTTCAAGTATGTTAAAATCTGGTGATTGGGGATGAGTTTTGATTACTCTGGGACAATGACACAGCAGCCATTCTTTAACAATTCCAGCCGTGTGCTTCGGATCATTGTCCTGATAGAAATGAAAACTGTCACTTTGTTTCAGATTGTTGTTTTTAAATATTTAAATATTCCATTTTACCATATTCTCTTCAACAAAGTGCAATTTGCCAACATCAGCATCCGAAGAAGCACCCCAGACCATCACATGCCCACCACCATGTTTAACTGGCGCACGCAAATGCTTAGGGTTCATCTCCTGGTTGGGGTTTCTCCAAACGATTACTCTGCCATCTGACCCCAAAATGTTGTATTTGCTCTCATCCGTGAATAAGACGTTCTTCCAGAATGAAAAGTCTTTAACAGCGTGGCTGTGAGCAAACTGTAAACTGTATTTTTATTCTTTGAGGTTACAAATGGCTTCTTGCGTGCAATTCTGTCATTTAATTCATTCTTTCGGAAGACACTCCGGATGGTCTCGGCGTTGTATGGTCTCGGCGTTGTTTCGGTGTACTTAACATTGGTTTAATATTGGTTTGGTTAATTATCAACCGTTCTTGACGTTCACTGAATAACGTTTTTGAACTAACTTTCAGCTTATTTATAACTCGGCCTTCAGTTTTAAACCGGTGAATGAAGTGTTCAACTGTTGTGCGGGCTTTGCCAACAATTATCTGTGACTTTTTCAATTTTTATAGTGCTCCAGTATTAAATTTTGCATCTGGAGTGTGTATGGCCATCCATCTTGAAAATTTTAAATAAAAAACTGAGGGAAATGGTCAAAACCGTGTTTGTTTCAATGCATAAGTGTCAACAAAAGTAAACAGAAGATAAATGAACAAAAATGTGAAAAGTTTCCGCTATATTTCATAGATTTGTATAGTGGACCATTTTCACTGTGAGATGAATTTTTCTCCTTTTTCGGTTAATCTTAATTTGTATGTAACATATTTTTTAAATAATAAAATTTTTAATGTAATTATTATTTAAATACAATAAACCAGCAAATAAAGCCTCTTTTCGTTTACATTTAATATTGATTCTTATACTTTTTACACTTTGAAATGTTTGGTCATAAGTGGACCATTTTCACTGTGACCCACTGTATATGTTTTGTTTTTTTCATCTTCCCTTGCAGTCTGTGTTACCATGCACTGCTATGACGAAAACATATCTACGTACATATTTTGTAGTTGTTACATTTATTTATTGTAAGTCGGATGTTCATATGGCGATATTATTATTTTTTAATATTTCTTGTTATTTCCTTGCCATTGTACATTAATATTTACATGGTAATAGCAGCAGATATTCTGTTTGTTTACCAACAACACCGGTATATAAAAAAAGTACAAAAACGTAATATGTACATATCAGTTTGAAAACTGAAGCGAAAAATTCTATGAAAAAAAAATGAAATCAGCTGTTCAAACGACTTTACCTGATAGCTAATTCTACCATGATCTTTGCTTTATAGATGGAGACGAAAATTCCATTATAACTTTTGTTTGTCTTCTTTCTTAGGGTGGTATTCTATAAGTCGTGAATCAGTCACTTCGCGTTACTTTTGTCGTTTTGGTAGTTTATAAAACGTTACAGCTGTTCCGTCACTACCTGCGTTGAGTTACGTTATTTAATGGACAGTTTATAATACGCAGCGCAACGCCACAATTCCTTGCGTTAGTTGTAGAATTTAAAAATGTACACAAAAAATGTTGATCGCGGATGGGTAGATGGAAGTATATTGCAGTGTTTGAAATTGCTCTTGTGCGGGCATACACGCGGGCACAAGCTTTCAATGTTCACAGAGCCCGTGCTAAATACCTGAACCGCACATTGTCAGTTGAGGAGCATTTCACACAAGCACTCCTCACGTTGACAGAGAACACAGAGCAATTCATTTTCATTTCGCTTTCAGTGGCAAGCCACACAACGAGCTCAATTTTTTGATTAGAATGAGAGATGAAAACGAAGAGAGTACTTTTGGTACTCAGTGTTACCCTCAATAAATGTTTGCCGAAATGTTAGCGATTTAGTACTACGTTCTATATCAAATTGTACAAGCATCCAATTCAAAATACAAAAACGTAATTACATGCTTTTTTATTTTAAAATATATTGTTTTCAGGAAGTTCCGGACACATTTCTTCAGCGTATTCCTTGGCTCATTTCATGAAGAAAAGTCCACTAGGACCATGTCCGAAAATGCAAGGGTGCGAAATGGCAGCGGGTTCAAAATTTTCGGATTGGCGGTCGGAGGGTAGTAGAAAGCAAAAAAGTGGCATTAAAACGGATACCATTTTTTTTAGGATGTCATTATTTGCGTGACCAACTCTTCTGTGCCATATACCATATTCTGATACTACAGACCGACAAACATACGAACCGCGTTTTGTGGTATTCAAATGGAACATTCCATTCAAATGTTCTCCTGTAGCGATGAGCCTCTTGTCCTTGTTTACCATTTACTGTTGAATGTGACATCGTTGCCATTTTGGACAATTCTCGATACTGACAATAGATTCAAGCACAGATCTGGAACACAGATAACATCATGCAGTGTATCATCTTCCGGTTTTATGTTCACGGACGTAACCATTTCAATATTTCCAACGCCTTTAACTTGCATTTTGGAGTTATTTGCCGTCGTTACTTCTGCGCTTTTCAATTCAAAACCGTCATAAAACAACGAGCTATAGGAGCACATATGAGCTGAAGCACCGGCATCGAAAAACCATTTGTCCTTATCCGTATGCCGTGCGGAGAATACGCTAATCATTGCACTATTTGTCCTATTTTTCGAATGCTTTTGAGGGCATTATAGCATTTAGGTCCTTTTGACTTTGTTGTGCTGGAAAAAGCTAAATTGCCATTATCATTCGACCTCACATCTTGAAGCAGTTTCAATTTGATGGACTCCCCAGTGATTCTGATCCCTGAGCTTTGAATGCCCATAATCATAGGCTTGTGTATTCACTCGGTAGACCGGCCAACATCAATGAGCCTACCCACTGCTCGTCCAGACATAACCCTGCACCTCTTAGTTTGTGCGCTGATGTTAAAATCTCATTAACGTACTCATTTAGCTTTGCAGAGCAAGATTTCTGAATTAAGCCGACTCGTCTTACCAATCCTGAATCAGCAAAAATTCCTTCCAGTGTACCCATATTTCTTTGGCACTTTTGCTCTCACGGATATGAGGATACACACATTTGTCCACCAACAAAATAAGTTCTGCCTTGGCCTGGATTTTCGTCTCTTTCTTGGTTTCTGTTCCCTCTACACTGCCTCATACATCCTTCATTTGGAAGTAGTCTTGGACCTTGGAACTTCCAGTCCTCAAAGTTTTCGCTACCGCGTAGCTTCTCAATGGAATTATTATTCATTGCCATGATTGAAATATATATATCTTAAAATTTATTTCAACAACTTATTCCCTGGGCCCATAACCTGTCAAAATGCCTGTGTTTAGTTTGAAAAACAAGTAAAAAGTGAAAAGTTTTATTTTCAACAAAAGACAATTGCAAACACAATATACAACTATTGCTTTGTTTAATATTTATAAAGCTCAATATTCATTTCCAACACATTATTCCTAAAAAAACAAACTAAATTTTAACAAAGTTTCCACTTGTCTGCGAACTAAAGCCATCAATTAATTATATGCCAGATTTTAGCTGGACACTAAATAACACATATTAAAATTAATTTATATAAATCTTGATGTTTTTAGATTACCTGTTTAATACTTAGGCCTAATTTTTGAGTGTAAAATCATCTTTGATCAACGATCAAACATAATTTAAACTCTGAATTCACTTGTTAGGTTAATAGTTAACTGATGTTTAAACAGCCAAAGTTGGGCATTTAAACTATGATCAAGTGACCATATGATTTTGACAGAAAACAACAAGAAGAACAAACACAAAGCTTCTTTAATTGCTAATGTGAACAATTACAATCACCATCCTAGTTGAAATAACAATAAAAACCCATCATTTAACTCGTAGTGCAGTTAGAACTTCATTTCTGTTAAAATATTCTCCAATTTCATTAAATATTTTGTATTTTATCAATTCACTTTTGTTTTGCAAATGGCGTCAGTTTGATGCATTATAACGATTAGCCGATAAATGTATGAATACCGGTTATTTTCCGTAGCATTTGCCACTGTTGCCACATGGTAGTAAGATTATTTGACAAGTCACTGAAAAACTCTTTTCGCATTTAAAGTCAGATCAAACATAAATCAAAATCAACTGATTACCAATTTAAATAACCAGTCAAAAATAACATTTATTGTCAATTACGGCTTGACATCTACGGGGCATAGTTTTAATCAAATTTTGGCAACGCTCTTGGGGAATCGAATACCAAGCACTCTGTATGCCGGTCCAAAGATCCTCCAAGTTTTTGTATTTATTGTTTTTTATTGTCTTCATAGCGATTACAGAATTTTTATAATTTAGTATGTATATATAAAGAGTTTAAGGAGATTACCTTTTTCTGCTTAAATATATCATGTGGTTTCCTAAAATATTATTTGTGGTTTAATTTATTGAATGGAGGTGAAAATTTGCAAAAAAAAACCTTTATGAACTTAGGGTATATGATACAAACTTATAACCTACTTAAATCTAATACAAAATGTTCAGGTTGAGGCCAGCTCAGATATGTGAGTGTATTCTGAATAAGAACATTTGGCATTAAAAATTGAAGACAAGCTTTATGCATGGTAAAGAATGGAGCGTTGACAGTCATCTTCTTGAATCTTCCTTAGCCCATATTTCACTATAAGAGCAAAGGTAGTGATTTGCAGAGAGAAAATAGCCGTGATTTAGTTACAAGCAAGAGAAAACAAGCTGCAAAGAAATCGGCTATCTAGCGATAAGCCATATTAATAAATGTATGATAAAACTAAAAAATGGCAAAAAATATAAAATTATAAACTTAGCGGACATTTTTGTGCCGTAAGCTCGTCTACGCTAAATACTTCATACTAAACAAGGGGTAATCTAAGCAAGCGGTGTAACTGAAACATGCCTAATGAAATGTAACTCTTCAACATTATAGGAGGGTTGAATTTTATGTTTCGGGATTAGAGAACAAAAACAAATATTAATCATCGAAAATAACTTTATTGTTTTTCAAACTATTCCCCATGAAGATTTATACACTTTTGCATGCGTTTGAACCAATTGTCGAAACACTTTTGCCACTCTGATTGAGGTATCTCCAAAACATGCATTCTGAATGCAGCAACCGCTTCTTCAGGTGTCGAAAAACGTTGACCTCTCAGTTTGTTTTTTACGTACGGGAAGTCAGGACTATACGGCGGATGACCCATCAAATCGATGTTTTGGGTGCTCAAAAATGCAGTTGTTTCAACCGATGTATGAGAGCTCGCATTGTCGTGGTGAAGAGTGGACCGTCTTCGGCGGTTGGTTTTCCTGATTTCTTGGAAGACAACTGGTAAACAAATGGTTGTGTACCACTCAGAATTCACTGTTTTGCGTTGTTCTAGTGGTACGATTGCGACATGTCCGGTTTTTCCGAAAAAACAGGCGACCATTATTTGCTTGGAAGTGCGTCGTGCGCGAATAACTTTTGTTGGATTTGGCTCATCTTGAAACAACCATATACAGTTGACTGCTGTTTACTTTCGGCGCTTATACGTGTAAATCCAGGATTCATCACCTGTCACGATGTCATAGACGTGTTTCGACACGAGCCATTTGTTGAGCGATTGACAAATTGTGTGGGATCCAACGCGAACAAATTTTTTGACAGTCAAATGTTTATGCAATATTGAATGTATGCTGGTCCCACTGATGCCTAAGGTTGTCTCAATCTCACGATAGGTCACATGACGATCTTGCAAAATTAGTTCGCGCACAGCATCAATGGTTTTCGGAACAACAGCTGATTTTGGACGACCTTCACGAAATTTAGCCAGACAAAGTGTAAAGCAGAGATCTTCAAAACACCGCACATGTGCGAATGCTCTCACAGTAATGAAGAGAGCATGAGAAGACAATTTGTATTTGTATTGAATAAAAACTTTTAGTCTTATTTGATTATTCATGTGAAGAGGTTGGTGTAGTCGCTTGCTACTATATCCAGGGCTGCCATTTTGATCTTAAATTATTCCTATAACTTGTTACTAGACACCACTGAACAAAATGTTTAATATAGAATGGGAGAGTGCTTTTTTATTTGTCGAAAACTACTTCGGTAAAGCTGAGTGCTTACTATGCCAACGCACTGTGGTGCGTGATTATACATTGTTTATAGAAAGACATTATCGCTTATGTCATGGCGAGTATGAAAAATTATCAAATAATGATAGGGAGGAATTAGTTTTAAATCTTAAAAAGCGTTTTTATGAAAAAATAATTAATGATTACCAATAGTCTCAGGGTGAAAAATTACCTGACCGTGTCTTAAAAAGAAAGGCATCATTTGTTATTGCCGCTGCATTTGCTAAACGGTGCCGTCTTTGAAGATGGTATGTTTTACAAGGAGCTGAGCAATTCTGTTTTTGAATGCTTCGGTGAAAATGCATTAAGTGCATTTGAGCACAAAATAAAAATATAATGTTATTTGTAATATATTTATATCACACGTGGCATTTGTGTGGATTTTTTCGGGGTTAGCGACAAATTATCTTGGGTACCCTGGCGGAATGAGACAAAAATAAATTGCGCTCAAAAACAAATAACCAACACAAACATAAATGTGAATGTATATGTGTGGGATCTCTGGTCTAAAGTGACGAAAAGGGATAAGTCTAATATTGTGTATCGGATAAAATGCAATGGGGACAACACCTAAGTTATGCCGAAAGGTATACGTTGGCACCACGATGACGAAATCGAAGACACGTCTGTCTTCCCTCAAATCAGACTGAAGCGCCATCTATAAACTTATGGACCAGACAACAGCATTAACTTTGACGACGTTGATATTTTAGCGGAGGAGATCAATAACGACGATTTACTCGCGAAATACTGCATATAATTGACGTTTCCTCAGAGAAAAGACTCAATATAGCAAAACCGACACTGACCAATGCGCTCAAATATATCAGCACACAATAAGCAAACACAGGGTGGTAGATAAACTTTTGTTAATTTGTTTTTTGTTTTGTGATTTATAATACATGTAATTATTGACAATCGTTTTGTGATCAATATGTCATTAGTACGAGTATTAAATATTTTTGTGTATAGAACCCTGAGTATAATTTGCGATGCTAATCGAAATGTTGAGGATAACAAACAGTCAAATCTGCAGGTGTTTTCATTTTATGACCTCAAGCCAAACTAAACCAACACAGATAAAACCAAAGGTGAACAATCAAAATCATAAAATAAAAATGAAATAAAATGAAATGGTGATTAAAGATAGATTCGGTTGGGGGTTAGGTGTTAGTGGCAGTGAATGAACGACTGACTTAGACTATTAGACCATTGAGATACCACTTGTTAACGAACTTGATCGTTAACCCCACTGGATAACCATTTAGATTGCTCCTAGAAGCTGAAGATATTGTCTACGTCTATCTCAGATAATTGTCCCATGTTCATAAATAGGTAGAATCCCATACTAGGCATGCTCCTGCCGGCTAGTGTTGGACGCGTGCAAAGAAGATGTGTGGATTTCTTCATCATTACAACTTACTAAAGAAGTCATTTGCCATGACCTTTAGTCTTGCAGTCAGATAGTGGCCCGTCACATAGTGGCCTAGATAGTGGCCCGTAAAAACTGTGGCCCGTAAAAACTGTAACAAGCATTGATACCTTGGGCGTGGTTAAAGACAGAAGCTTGATGGATATCCTGGTATCCAATATGGGCCAGATTTGTCTTGAACGTACTTACACCGTCATATAGGAGCGTTCTTGCAGGACATGCTTACAAGTCGTTACGAACATGTCGTTCTTGCAGGACATGCTTACACGTCGTTAGGAACATGTCAACACGCTCCAATTCCTGTGGAACCCAGTCTATGGGGGGAATGTCGTACTACTGGGCCTTCTCGTTAAGAGATCTTCGGCTGTCATGGGCAGATGTTGAATACAAAAATACTGAACCCAGAGAATTGATGACCACCTGACTATGAGCGCAGACGTTGACTCCAAAGAATGCTGGATTACTATCCTAGTGTTGGTCAAGGATGCTATCTTGCAGAGTCATCAGATTATATGATACCGATGCGAATATTGCCAGCTGTCCCGGAGTTGATCATGATGGACAGGGGAGATTGGATGGATGGGATTCCTTCATCAATGACTGGGTTGTCTATATTTACTGACGGATCCAAAAAGGAAACTGACTGGAACGGGGGCAGGAATTTAAAGGCAAGACCTCCAAATATGTCTATCTCTTGGACTGGATGTGAATTGTAGTGTCTTGCAGGACGACATTTTTGCGATCACGAGAGTGGTAAATGACATTGACAAGCTGGATTCATTAACCACTAGTGACATTGTGATATTTGCAGACAGCAAAGCAGCTCTCAACGCGATCAGCTCAAATTTGTGCAAATCGAGAGTGGTCGATGAGTGCATTCAAGCTCAAGCCTCACTGACTCCCTATAGAGTAAGACTCTGCAGGGTTCATAGCCAAAGTAGCATTACTGGGAACGAAATGGCGGACTCTCTTGCGAAAATAGGCTGTTCAAGTGCAGATCAGTCCTTATTGGCGGCTACCCGATCTCGTTTCTGTATGGACTGATTGACAAATGGGCCCGATGTGCTACCGTATCCTACTGGTCGAAGAGATCGAACTGTAGGGTACCTGGGGAGATCAGGCTTAAACTGGATGAGAGTAGAACGAAACATCTTTTTCAAATGGCAAATGCGGACTTGCGACTCTTTATTAGTGTTGCCATGGAACAGTGTTGACCGCGGATTCACAGGCCGTTTCAGCACCGGAAGCGACGACCTCTGCCCCGCTACACGCTGAAAAATCTGTATTTTTTAATATTTGGAGCTTGTCGCATAAATATATTATACATGTGCCCAAACACATTGTGTTTGCTATTCAATGTAACATGTTTGAGACACAATGATTGATAGGCTGTAAGATATGTTTTTGAGACCGAAATGTGGATTTGTTTGTTGAAAACCGCTAAAAGCAAAGACGAGATGGACAACAAAGAAACAAAAAGGCAGGAGATCATCAATTCACGCAAACAGTGCTTGCGAACACGTACATGCTTCCTGCAATATGTTTCTGGGGCCATTATTTTTCAACGTGTATGTGAGGACGAGGAAGATAATGAGACAGTGGAGCGCCTTTGCTGTCACTGTCCAGTCCCGTCCTATAGGAGAACGCGGTACCTCGGGGGCCGATATTTGTAGGGCAGCATGCCCTTATCAACATTGACATCGGGGAACTGCTGGGATTCATGAGGGGGTTGCGTTGGATGCGACGTCAGAGGCACGGATAAACACCCCAACTCTCTCTCTCGCTCTCTCTCTCTGGAACCCCCATAACTCCTAACCTACTCTCACACAAAATCTTTCTATCTATCTTCTTATTTTCTTATAAAGGATGAACACAATGGGACAGCTGGCCTTCGAGTGGAGCATCTGCTAAAATCTTCGGATCTCTTGTGGATGCATGTCCTTAACCTAACCTATACTTCAGCCAGTCGGTCAACGATCATGTAATCTACGGGAAAGGGACAACCCTAGTTATCTAGTGTAGACCCCGTAGCTTACCTAATCATTCATTTCCGTGTAGATATTCACATATGTTTCTTTACCAGGAACCCATTTGTGTAGATCGAATAGTGGTTCCGCTCTCCAGTAGTCAACAAATGCACGAATGTTGGGAGCACCTTCCACCCCTTTTCTACGACCGAATCTGTCCATGCCCCATTGTGAGACTTGCCTTAACCCTTTGACGACCATACATTTTCAGCCGAAGAGATTTAATTTTTATTCATTATATTCCTGATCTGTGACCTAATAATAACTATGCCCCGCAAACAATAGCAAAAATTTTTTTGTGTGTGGTACATTTTATTAAATTTTAGCTAAAAGGCACATATACGATACTTTCCAAACATATGTTCGGTCCATGTAAGCACTTAGAAATTCGACCTTAAAGCTTTTAAGAGGTAAGTTATGGACTCAAAACGTACCTGACGTTTCCCTCAAGTACGCCCCTTCTTCGGCCCATTGCTGGGGATCAAATAGAATAGGTTAGAGAATAAAAATAACCTATGGATACATTTGATCTATCTTCTACCTGAACAATTATAGGGGTCAACAACTCCAGGGCAAACATATTTGCCTGTGGTCGGCAAATGGTTAAGCTAATGGCAGACATGGAAGCAATATACCTACCGGCAACTACACCATTTCCAATTGAAATTTGAAAAATATCAATTTAATTTTGAAAAATATCAATTGAAATTTGAAAATTATATTTGAAATACATCAATTGAAATTTAAAAGTTCTATTTGGAATTTGAAATACATCAATTGAAATTTAAAAAACATCAATTGAAATTTGAAAGACAACAATTGAAATTTGAAACACATCAATTGAAATTTAAAAGACATCAATTGAAATTTGAAACACATCAATTGAAATTTAAAAGACATCAATTGATATTTAAAATTCGTCACTTGAAATTTAAAAATTATTAACCGATTTTATGTATTAGATTTTTAAATTTCAATTGCTGTAATTTAAATTTCAATTGATGTGTTTTAAATTTCAATTGATGTATTTCAAATTTCAAATGGAATTTTCAAATTTCAATTGATGCATTTCAAATTTCAAATAGAATTTTTAAATTTCAATTGATTTTTTTCAAAATTTCAATTGGAAATGGGTATAACATCCCGAGCAGCGTAAATGCCCAGCAGCGTCTGCAAACATGTCTTCTGAGGCATTCAACTATGCCTTCTCCTAGCACGCATTCACATTCCTTCCTTCTCATAAACTGGTAAAAAAGTCAGTACTCTTTCACATCTTGCTTCTCGCATCTCGACCTGGAAAGAGGCCTCATCTAAAGGTACACAAATGTCCGTTTAACATGATTGCTTCGCTTCTCAATGCAGGTATGTCAGGAGGCCCACTCTGTACCTTCGAAAATATCACATAGACATGCAGACTTCCCTTCTTTAGGGAGGCCTGCTAGCAGCCACACTAGTGGAAGGCAGGCAGAACGTGTGCTCTTTGGCATGCACACACCTCCCTTCTCCAAGCAGGCCTGTGGACAGAATTAATGCTAATTCATTTTAAATTATGATTCATCAATACGTAATAATGACTTTTAAATTACGTTTGATGCTTGTATTGCCATCAAAAAATCGAATTCTATGAGAACTCCCAACTATTTCAGTGACATTTTCCGGTTCAAGAAGAACAGCTGTTGCACACTCTTGGTATATTACACTATGAAAATTACATTTAATTATTTTAGCTGTCGGGTCTGCAGATTTGAAAAGCAGCTTAGTCATAATGATGGCATCACTTTTTTTGTCTTAAATATGTATAAACTACGTCTAGCTAATAATATCAAGTTTCTAAACCAATTTGTTGACAGTTTATTTCGAGTATTATTCTCCCCTTTTCTCCTCGACGCAATTAACGCTATTTTGTTTGTTTGTTTCTTTTTGTTTTGCCTTTTGCTTGTTTGTCAGCGACAAGTTGCCATATACGAGTATTTACATACGTTAGATGTCTGTTTATTCTACCTCCATTGCGAATTAAGCCAATCCACTGGTACAGAACAACTCATTTGTCTAACTCGGTGCTCGTATACAACATATAAACTCATATTGCTTTGTTGCATTATAAATTAATTTATACGGTTGCTGTTTTTTTTTATTGGTCTCCTCCATAAATGCTGTCGACTTGCTGTTGTAAACTAACGGATCAAGTTCTCCGTGGCCAACATTGGCAGCCAACTACGTTCAACCAACTTATCAACATGATAAGAAATGAGGAGACACCAACATTTTTTTTTTTTTTTTGAAAAAGATGAAACTTATTTCTTTTGCCAATTCATCTTTTAAGTTAATAGTTTATCTGTTCCGATCGGCAATAAAAAAACTGCTACCAAGGACAAATGTAAGTCATACAGTTCTCAATTTTGAAAGTTCTATCCATTTAAAGTTGGAAAATTTGAAAACGTGACTTGAAACTAAGAAGAATACTTTCATTCTTCATTTACTACTCGTTCCGAATTCTGGATTATGATACGAGGGTTGAATTTTATGTTTCGGGATTCGAGAACAAAAACAAATATTAATCATCGAAAATCACTTTATTGTTTATCAAAATATTCCCCATGAAGATTTATAAACTTTTGCATGCGTTTGAACCAATTGTCGAAACACTTTTCCCACTTTGATTGAGGTTTCTCCAAAATATGCATTCTGAATGCAGCAACCGCTTCTTCAGGTGTCGAATAACGTTGACCTCTCAGTTTGTACGTACGGGAATAAACGACTTTACGGCGGATGACCCATCGAATCGATGTTTTGGGTGCTCAAAAATTCACTTGTTTCAGCCGATGTGTGAGAGCTCGCATTGTCGTGGTGAAGAGTGATCCGTCTTCGGCGGTTGGTTTTCCTGATTTCTTGGAAGTCAACTGTTTGGTTGTGTACCACTCAGAATTCACTGTTCTGCGTTGTTCCAGTGGTACGGTTGCGACATGTCCGGTTTTTCCGAAAAAACAGGCGACCATTTGCTTGTAAGTGCTTCGGGCGCGAACAACTTTTGTTGGATTTGGCTCATCTTGAAACACCCATACAGTTGACTGCTGTTTACTTTCGGGCTCATACGCGTAAATCCAGGATTCATCACCTCTCACGATGTCATAGACGTGTTTCGAAGCACCGCGATCGTATTTTTGGAGCATTTCTTTCGACCAATCGATACGAGCCTTTTTTTGAGGGATTGACAAATTGTGTGGGATCCAACGCGAACAAATTTTTTTTACAGTCAAATGTTTATGCAATATTGAATGTATGGTGGGGTCCCACTAATGCCTAAGGTTGTCTCAATCCCACGATAGGTCACATGACGATCTTGCAAAATCAGTTCGCGCACAGCATCAATGGTTTTCGGAACAACAGCTGATTTTGGACGACCTTCACGAAATTCGTCTTGGAGTGAAGTACGACCACGATTGAATTCACCATACCGTCGATAAACACTGGTCCATGATGGAGCTTCATCGCCAAAAATTGAATTAAGTTGATCCATGCACTGTTGCTGAGTTAATCCACGTCGAAAATTGTAAAAAATAATCGCACGAAATGTTCACGATTTAGTTCCATTTTTGGGCCGAGATGAATCTTTTAAGTTACTGTAAACAACACAAATATCGCTCGTATGTCAAAACGTTCTAAGTACG
This sequence comes from Phaonia tiefii, assembly GCA_963931995.1. NCBI lineage: Eukaryota > Metazoa > Arthropoda > Insecta > Diptera > Muscidae > Phaonia > Phaonia tiefii. The sequence goes on from OZ008370.1 coordinate 144,068,040, forward strand.
CATAACCTCAAAAATGTCCAACTTTACGATAGAGCTGACAGTTGCCAGATTGTAACACTAGGGTTGTCAAATCCCGAAACATAAAATTCAACCTCGTATTGAAATCAATGTGAGTGAACTCACATGAACGGTGCCTCAGTAAGGAAGCACTTTTTCATTTTAAAATAAAAACACGTATTTTTTGAGATAGTTGTGATTTTTTTTTATTGGATTGTTTTGAAGATATGTTCCGATTATGTATGGAATAAAATATCCGTCAAATGACCCCAGAGGTCTGATGACAGGCCATTACTCTTTTAATGAAATTTTCGATGATTTTTCGTAGAGATGTGGCTGAATCTCACCGATGACGCGTTGCATGTCGGATTTAAGCTCAGGAATTGTTTATGGTTTATTCGCATAAACCCGAAATTTCACACAACCCCAAAGAAAGAAATCGCACAGCGTTAAATCGCATGATCTTGGTGAGCAGTTGACATCAGATTTTCTTGAGATACTTTGTTTTGGAAATCGTTGCTGCAATAAATCAATTGTTTCATGCGCGGTGTGGCAGATGGCGCCGTTTTGCTGAAACTACATGTCGTCCAGAGCCATACCGACCAATTGTGGCCACAAGAACTCCGTTATCATGTTCCTGTAACGAATGCCGTTCACAGTCACTGCAATTTCGAACTCATCTTCAAAAAAAAAGTATGGCCCAATCACGCCGTCTGACCAAAATGTATATTCACGAAGGCATTCAAATGGAAATGCGCTTCATGGGAGAAGATATTTTTTTTTTGTTTTTGAAAAATTGTCTTCACTTTGCTTCACTTTATTTTGACTTCACTTTGCTCCATTACCCATTGAACGAATTACCGCCGCATTCCATGGTCTGTTGGTTTGAGCTCCTCAGTAAGCCGAATTTTGTGCGCATGAAGGTGGAGATCTTTTGTCAAAATTCGCTGCGTAGTGCTTCGTGAAATTTGAAGTTGGGAACGATGCCGAATTGATGTTTTCGGCGACACTCTCGTTTACGTCAACAATGTTTTCAAGAGTCCGACCGACCGACCCACTTTCAACAAATTGTTTGACCACTCTTCTGAAAATTCTTAGACGTTTGCGTGCGGTCTCAGCATGACTTTCCAAATTTTTGTAATAAGTTTTCACAATTATAACGCGTTGTTCTTTCGTAAAGCGCTCCATTTCTAATAATCGGAATAAACATATGTGACCGCTGCCAAATTTAAGAGTTGACATTTGCTCAAAAGAAAAATTACACTAAATTTAAAAAGTGCAATCTTACTGAGCCATAACGTCAAAAACGGAACTAATAGACATGGTTCAGGGCCACCCTCCTGTAAAGACAAGGACGGAAATCTCATCGCAGATGTGGGAATATGGAGAGATAATTTCTCTGCGCTATTGGTACCTGAGATATCCAATGACGAGACAATCGATCTAAATTTGGACGACGACGTCGATTGCCCCCTCCTAACCAAGACGAGGTCAGAGCAGCTATTGCCCGGCTAAGAACAATAAAGCCGCAGGAGCCGATGGTTTGCTAGCGGAGCTGTTTAAGGCTGGCGGCGATGAGCTGTTAAGGTGCATGCATCAGCTCATTAGCAAAATTTGGTTAGATGAATGCATGCCCGGCGATTGAAGTCTCAGTGTACTATGTCCCATATTTAGAAAAGGTGACCCGAGTCTCTGTGCCAACTACCGTGGAATAAGCCTTTTATCCATAGCATATAAGGTTCTATCAAGTATAATGTGCGAAAGACTAAAACCAATTATCGCTGACCTGATTGGACCATACCAGTGTGGCTTTAGGCCTGGAAAATCGACAACCGAGAAGACCCACGAAAACAAATCGGCACCTATCATCTATTTCTCGATTATAAGGCGGCCTTCGATAGCCCGATACGGGGAAACTCTACGAGGCAATGTCTGAGCTTGGTATTCCTGCAAAACTCATACGCCTTTGCAGGATGACCTTGACGAATACCAAATCCGCAGTGAAAGGTGGTAAAGATCTTACCGAACCTTTCGAAATTAAGCGAGGCCTCAGGCAAGGCGACACACTATCGTGCGATCTCTTTAACATCTTAATAGAGATTATTCTGAGAACAGCTGCTGTCAACATGCATAAAACCATCAGCAGCAAAAGTCAAATGCTGCTCGCGTATGCTGATGAGGACAAGGACAAGAATTCTGCTTGCGAATATATGTTATTTTGGACTAAGCAAGCACTTTAGAGATAAAGCCCTCTCTCGAGTAACAAAAGTCCAGCTGTACCAGACTCTCATACAACCTGTCTTGTTTTATGGCGCAGAATCCTGGGTCTTATCGCAAGTAGACGAAACATCTGTAGGAGTCTTCGAGAGAAAAATACTCCGGAAAATTTATGGCCCTATAGTGCACAACGGCGAGTATCGGCGACGCATGAATCATGAGCTGTATGAGCTTTATCCTGACATTGACATAGTTAAGCGGATCAAGATAACGCGATTGCGCTGGCTAGGCCCTGTTAGTAGAATGGATGAAGACGAACCAGCACGAAGGGTTTTCGAAACCGAACTCGAAGGAAGGCGAAAAATAGGAAGACCAAGACTCCAGTGGAAGGATCAGATTGACGAATCCCTGCGTTCACTTGGTATTGCCAACTGGAGAGATAGGGCAAAAGATCGAACTGGTTGGCGAAATATGTTATCTTCGTTTTGTAAGGTCCCTGACCCCCCGGGGTTGTTCGTGACCGGATAAGTAAGTAAGTAATCTTACTGAGCCACCCTATACTTCTAAGGTGGCTTTCAGATACTTTTTAAGAGTTTCGCTTAAAAACAATATGGTTTTTTCTTGACATTATGTGGATAACTTATTGTTGTTAGCAAATAATATGATTTTCCCATAAAATAAAAGAGATTTCATATATTTCGTATGGCATTTCCATACTGATCCAAAGAGATTCATATTAAAAATAAGGAGAGTTGGCCTTATTATTATGTGGTTACTCGTTCAAAAAACAAAGAGATGATCTCTATAGTTTTAAAGTGATAATACTCGTATTCTTGGATGAAAACCATAGAGAAATCTTATTGGTTTTCTTCTATTTTAAGTGGTACTTTTTCGTTTGATGGTACATTTCAAGCTAATGCCATATTATCAGGAACGTAGTACGAGCACCCCTAAAGCAAAAAGAATTAGGGAGACTTTTTCCAAAGAGGGATACTTTTACTGACGTCATTCGCAAAGCTATTCTACATGAGCCAGGATTTTATATTCGCTAAGTGACTTTTTATTTAGTACAGTTATAAACATTTTATAATTCGTATGCAAACATTTTTCGAGACAGAAATTAAAACTGTATCTGAAAAAATATTTCTTTCAGTGTGTAGCTGAGTATATAGTAAAGATCACATTAGGGCGGGTTAAATTTTTTTTTTGGTGAAGCGTATAGGGTAATTCCAAAATATTTCGACACAGTCCAGGACCCGACCCCTTTTGAATTGGATGAAATTTGGACAGCAGTTTCTCCTCGTCCATACGAATTCTATGACAGCAGAATTGAGTTAAAATTCAAAGTAGTTTTTGTTTTATGGTTCGTTGAAGTAGGTATTGTATGGCACTTTTTGAAAAAAGGACCTCTCTTAAAATTGGCATAACTTTGGAATGCGTTAATGGATTTCAAAATGTTGGATATCATTTTAAAGCTTGCAAAAACCTCTTTATTAATAGTCGATACAAAAGTCATGTCGTTGTGGTTCAATGATATTGAAAACTGCAACGTATCCTTTATCCTTGACTGTCCTGGCATAACGTATATTTAATTTTTGATTTTCCCCACCAAAATGAAAGCCCATCTTTTTCTCTACATCATAGCCAAATTTAATAATGGGTGCTCCATGGGATCACTAGATACATTAGGTTTGGTAAAGACTGCTCGAGGTTTGATGTTTCAGTTTCGATTTTTCAAGTAGTGACTACGTATAATTATCACAATTTTTACACCAAACGCAGTCCGATTTAGATCAAACTTTAGACAAGTATTATAATCTATCAGTCAAGAGAAAAAAAAATTTACTTCTTGCCGGAAATTAAAAAGATAATAAAATACCAATCACTATTAACCAAGTAAAGAAATTTCATTGTATTTGTAAATTTTACTTTTTATTTATTTAATGACACTATAAGTTTTAAATTCTGATGACAGTGAAAAATATCTAGTCTGGATTTTACCAATGCATAATGGGTTAACATGATGAATTGCTTGTGTTTTTGGAACAGGTTTCAATTGCGGACATGAAGCATTAAACTGTAGTTCTTCCCTTATATAGTCCTCTTGTGAAACGTAGATGAAGTTCATATTTTTGATGTTGTTTTTTGACCACGTATACATTGCAAAAGGAGTGTTTATTGCACTTTCGGTGCTTTGTATACTTGCCCGTGCCACAAGTCTTTTAAGTGTACCGCCAAGTCCGTCACAAACATTTTTCCCATGTGCTGTACAAAAATAGTTCGATTCTGCTTTGATTCCAAATTTATGGTCATGACATGTGAGGTTGTATATATTAGATTTGTTTTTATACTGAGCGGCTGATCCATTAGAAAAGTAAAAAACTTTTGACGGCATGTTTACATGTTCCTTTATAAAACTTACAAACTTATTTAAAAACAGATTTACTGCAATTGTGTTGTGTTTCATAATATCGCTTATGATTACAAAGTTTGTAAATTTAACTTCTTCCTCTGATCGGTAATAAATTCCGAATGGGTGAATCGTTGCTTGTTCATTAGTCCAGTGGTATGACTGCACTTCATTTTGTATGACGAAAGTATAATTTTCAGCAAAGTCTAAAACAACTAGTACTTCGTCAGATTTTAAACCTGCTCGTATTTTATTGAAATATATGTTTTGTTGCTTTGTTATGAAAGAGTGTTTTGGTAGTTTTGGCAAACGTTCTAAAAAATTATCTGTAAAATCTTCAACACTCTAGTTTTGTCATCAAATTTGATCTATCCGTTTGCGTCCACAAATTGTAACTTACTGTCTCAATGTTATGACCGTCAAAGAAATTATGTATAACAGACCTAAGTCTTTCAAATCCAGGACATTTATCGCAGTCACCCATATAACATGCCGCCAAAGGATTTTTGTATATTCCCAAATTAAGCCAGGTATGGTAGTCAAAGTAACTCAGCAATCGGTTGTTGAAGGCAAAAAATTTTAAATATGAACACCCGATACGCATAAAATCTACTGTGGACTTGTATTTGCCGAAGATGAGAAAATAGAAAAAAAAAAATAAAAAAATTGAACACTAAAATTCACCTATTTTGGGCACTTTCAAAGCGTCGTAACTCCGAAACTAAGGCTCTAATCGAAAAAAGTTATTCATGTTTTTCGTTTTCTTTTCGTCAATAATGGATCGCCATTATCCAACGGTCAAATTAAGGGGCCCGAGAAATCGGAATCGTGCCGTGATAATTATACGTAGTCACTTCTTGAAAAATCGAAACTGAAACATCAAACCTCGAGCAGTCTTTACCAAACCTTATGTATCTAGTGATCCCATGGAGCACCCATTATTAAATTTGGCTATGATGTAGAGAAAAAGATGGGCTTTCATTTTGGTGGGGAAAATCAAAAATTAAATATACGTTATGCCAGGACATTCAAGGATAAAGGATACGTTGCAGTTTTCAATATCATTGAACCACAACGACATGACTTTTGTATCGACTATTATTAAAGAGGTTTTTGCAAGCTTTAAAATGATATCCAACATTTTGAAATCCATTAACGCATTCCAAAGTTATGCCAATTTTAAGAGAGGTCCTTTTTTCAAAAAGTGCCATACAATACCTACTTCAACGAACCATAAAACAAAAACTACTTTGAATTTTAACTCAATTCTGCTGTCATAGAATTCGTATGGACGAGGAGAAACTGCTGTCCAAATTTCATCCAATTCAAAAGTGGTCGGGTTCGAAAATACTCATTTTTGTGTCGATATTTTTTGGAATTACCCTATAGCAAAACGTAATCTATAGGTGATTTTGAGAAATTTTGCTCAAGAGACCATAGCTCTAAGTCGGATTTGGAGCCCCCCCAAAATTTCAAAATAGATATTTTTCCATACATACATAGAATAATTTAATTATATTCGTCATAAAATCGGATAGAATTATAGTAGATTTCTCAATGTGGGCTTGTTTGAAAGGTATTTTTATCACCTTTCAGAATATGTATTGATACCAATATTTTTTTTATTTTTAGTAGAGATATTAGGAAGTTTTTGTCGAAAAATAGCCTAAAATTAACTTTTTGAATTTTTTTTTGCAGATTATGAAAGTTCAGATAATTTCCAACAACTTTTATTACGATCAATTTTGTTGTTTTCGAACTCCTTTTTGTAGGAAAATCGATCTGAAAAAATCAACATTTTCAAGGTTTCAACAAAAAAACAGATTCTGAAAGGTGATAAAAATACCTTTTGTGGGGCTCCAAATCCGACTTAGAGCTATGGTCTCTTGAGCAAAATTTCTCAGAATCACCTATAGATTACATTTTTGCTATACGCTTCATCAAAAAAAATCGTTCCATACAATTTGACCCGCCCTAATCTACATATATATTTTTGACTTATTTTGATATCTCTATGTTAGTTCCATTTCAGATTCATCAAGTCGTTTATTTGTGTGTATTTCCCTTTATCGCATATAATGTTTTGTATACAACCAAACTTGTGTGGGCACTGGAAGTACATGGGATGTCATTTCATCATTACTCTACACAAACGTACATACATATATGAGTATAAATTGTTTGGCAGTGGATATTAAAAATACATATTTTCCTAGAAACATCATTGTCCTGGTGTTATGCCACGAAAATAATGATCGGAAATAAGTTACCTTGCTTTTGCAATTAAATCGGTGAATAAACTTCGCCGTTTACTCCGCATGCACGTGTGTGTAGGGAATTATACTAGAGACTCTCAACGTGGTTATGATTTTGTTAATTATTAAAGTTCAAGTTCTCTGTGAGTCCAAGTAAACATTTGCTTGGAGCGAATAGGATACAATCAAACAAAAAGAAAAAACGAAAGACGTTCATTGAACTTTTGTTTCATTGCCTCTTTAATTTGACATATAACTCGATAAAAACGATATTTAATTATGGGGTACAATAATTTTTAATCAAATCTTGTCGGTAATATTTTCTCTTTGTATAAAATTTTATTACAAAATCAAGTTTGTTGCACAGTGGAGTATACAGACATAGTCATATATACAGTGTACCACTAAAGTCTTCGTACACCAGCTATTTTTAACTTGATTGATAAAGAAGAGAGAGCACATAAAGCACTTTTAACAAAAAATAATGAAATGCCCTTTATAAAACATTTCTATATACAGTTACAACAAAAATTAACATATTCCAACAATTCAAATACAAGTTATTAATAAAAACCCAAAAAATTCAATAATATGGCTCCAATAAAGTCTTCGTACACTTTACCTAACGTTTACGTTTTGCACTAATTAACTGTTAGTTTTTGTACGATCATAAGGGTTTTTAAGAAACGTCAACAAATATATTTTTTATTTTTTTTATGTCATTATATTTGTTCTTATTCTTATTCTCATTCTTATTCTTAGTATTATTCTTAGTCTTATTCTTATTCTCTTTCTTATTATTATTCTTATTCTTATTCTTATTCTTATTCTTATTCTTATTCTTATTCTTATTCTTATTCTTATTCTTATTCTTATTCTTATTCTTATTCTTATTCTTATTCTTATTCTTATTCTTATTCTTTTTCTTTTTCTTTTTCTTTTTCTTATTCTTATTCTTATTCTTATTCTTATTCTTATTCTTATTCTTATTCTTATTCTTATTCTTATTCTTATTCTTATTCTTATTCTTATTCTTATTCTTATTCTTATTCTTATTCTTATTCTTATTCTTATTCTTATTCTTATTCTTATTCTTATTCTTATTCTTATTCTTATTCTTATTCTTATTCTTATTCTTATTCTTATTCTTATTCTTATTCTTATTCTTATTCTTATTCTTATTCTTATTCTTATTCTTATTCTTATTCTTATTCTTATTCTTATTCTTATTCTTATTCTTATTCTTATTCTTATTCTTATTCTTATTCTTATTCTTATTCTTATACTTATTCTTATTCTTATTCTTATTCTTATTCTTATTCTTATTCTTATTATTATTCTTATTCTTATTCTTATTCTTATTCTTATTCTTATTCTTATTCTTATTCTTATTCTTATTCTTATTCTTATTCTTATTCTTATTCTTATTCTTATTCTTATTCTTATTCTTATTCTTATTCTTATTCTTATTCTTATTCTTATTCTTATTCTTATTCTTATTCTTATTCTTATTCTTATTCTTATTCTTATTCTTATTCTTATTCTTATTCTTATTCTTATTCTTATTCTTATTCTTATTCTTATTCTTATTCTTATTCTTATTCTTATTCTTATTCTTATTCTTATTCTTATTCTTATTCTTATTCATATTCATATTCATATTCATATTCTTATTCATATTCTTATTTTGATGGGGGTCTGAGATTAATAAAAAAAATTACAATGCACCATACCTAATAGACAATAGGCGTGTTTTACCGCTGGCTTTGATTATCGCTTGTCATATTCTTAAACAAAGTACCTTTTCTTAAAAAAGAAACCTAATCTTAAAGAAGTACATTTGCTTCAAAAAGGGAAACTTTTTATGCAAAAAGTACATTTATTTAAAAAAAATTATTTTTTTTTTAAAATAAGTAAATTTTCTTACAACAAATTGCATTTTCGTAAAAAACTACATTTTCTTTAAAGAGTAAATTTTTTGTGAAACAAAATAACTTGAGATAAGTACCTAAAAAAATGAAGTACCTTTTCTTACAAAATTCCTTTTCTTAAAAGTACCTTTTCTTAAAAATAAAATAATACCTTTTCTTTTCTTGAGATAAGTAGCTTTTTTGAAAATAAGTAAATTTTCTTAAAAAAATAACTTTTTCCTAAAAAGAGTACCAGTTCTTTAAAAAGTATCTGTTTTTGAAAAAAATACTTCTTTGTAAAAAAAATTCATACTCTTATGGCGTTTTCTTACAGAAAGTACTTGTTCTTAAAAATAGTAAATTTTATTAAAAAAAATCATTAGCTTTTGATATAAGAAGTACCTCTCTTTAAAAAGGACCTTTTCGGGAAAATATAATCCACATTCTTACAAAAAGTACCTAAAAATAATATTAAAAAAAAAAAAATTTCTTAAAAAAAGTTTATAATTTTACAAAAAGAATCTTTTCTTAAAGACCCAATTAAATTGTCGTATTTTGCAACGGGCGCCTTAGGCGTGTTGGAACTAACTCGTACATAATATATAGTGAAAGAAACTTGGTTCCACCGGGGGTTCTCTGACACCTTATGTAATTTTTTCCCCTTTTTTGTATATTGCGACCACGTTTTTGATTGATAAATTAATAAAACGATAATCGTTTGCTTTAAATCAAAACACGGCTAATGTTTGAACATTAAACATCAGTACTGATGTGCCAATCGTTGAAATGCACCATAATAGGGAGTTCAAATTTTGAAATTTAAATAATTAAGTGTTTAATATAAACAAAAAAAGAATTAAATGAAATGAAATGTGGAAAATGACGCACGAAAATTTACGCAGCAACTTCAAAAGAGAATTGATAGAAATCGCAGGAAAAAATGTCATCGTGTAAACATGGAATGATTGTATTGTATTGTCGTTGGTGTTTACGAAATTTATTACTTCAACCAGAAAGGCAGTCGCCCACAGAGAGGTACTAGAATGGGTGCGTCAAAACGTACATTTTAAATAGTAATTGAATCATTCGGATGAACCGACTTATTAAGCCTACTCTCACCCTGTCATCCATCGCCCCAGAGTTCAATTTAAAGTGGCTGAATAGAATGAAGACATAATTTTCATATGTATATATTTTTAATTTAGTCTGTGTTGATAAGTATCCTAAGGAACTACACTATTTCCAATTGAAATTTAAAAATTTTATTTGAAATTTAAATAACATTAATTTAAATTTGAAGGACAGTAATTGATATTTAATAGATTTTATGTATTAAATTTTTAAAATTCAATTGATGTCTTGTAAGTTCCAATTGATGTGTTTTAAATTTCAATTGATGTTTTTAAATTTCAATTGAGGTATCTCAAATTTCAATAATACTTTTTAAATTCCAATTTATGTATTTTAAATATCAAATATAATTTTCAAATTTCAATTGATATTTTTCAAAATTAAATGGATATTTTTAAATTTCAATTGGCAATGGTGTAGAAGAGTATTGTAGCCATAAATATGTATGTATGTCGCCATTATACAAAAAATAAGGAATATTGTGGTTTTCTTGGTTTTTAGGTGAAACGAATGCATAGCTGGGATACAGAATTATATAGGCAATAGAAATGCTGTGACAAATTAATGATGTCGATTACTCATCTCAGAAACGGTATAACCGGAAGCATTACAGACCACCTGATCACATCACATAAATTTTAACTGGATTGACTTCCTACAGAATACATTTTTGAACACTCTTCAATGTGACACGGAACATCGTTGTTGAAGCAATTTTCAAATTGGTCGATGACTTAGAGTCTTCATTTTAAGTGCATAGTTTGTATCAAATAATATACATACATATGTACATATTCCCACTAGGGTGATGACTTTTTGATTTTTTTTCTCAAAAATTATTTCCTGTTGCACGAATGAATGAACTTTTGCCTATTAAGGAATAAAATAACGTTTATTCCATTTAAATACTAAAAAAGGTCACGCACAAACCACTTTAAAATGATATTTTTGTGAAAAAATTAAAAATTTTTCTTTTTTTAAATCATATAAATCCAAAACGGAAAAAAGTGTCAAGTCTTATAACTTTCACGAAAAGCCACATAACCTATGAACAAAATGAGACATTGATCATAGAAATCGATGAACATCTTTCGTTTTTATTTACAATTAAGTGAAGTTGGAATCGAATGTACCTCTTTGGAAATAACGTTGACGACTTTTTTATGACTCTCAGAATTAAAGAAAATTAGTGAGAAACAAAAGGTTATCCCATTTTTATGATTGTGGTAGGAAACTAATAAGCTGTCATAAATTTATGATGAATTGCTCTGCGGGATCTTTTATTGTAGTTACTCCGTTTACATTCAATTTAAGGGGGGAAAAGGAAAGTGAATTTTTTTTATTGATGTGTGTTTTTCCTGTTAGGGATGATTTTTTTACACCAAACCACATTTATGGGCGGTCATTATTTTGAAAGTTTTGAAAAAATTACAACGCACACGTGCTGAATCAGGTATATAGCTACCATAAAAAAATAATTACAGCAGACAGTTGTCCGAGGCCTTCGGCCACGGACTGTCCCTGCAGGCTGTGTCAGAGACACGGCCATTAAGTTTAACGTAGAATACGCCATCCGATAAGACAGAAAACATATATAACAATAAATTAATTTGCTTATATTATTTATCATTTATTGTTATATATGTTTTCTGTCTTATCGGATGGCGTATTCTACGTTAAACTTAATGGCCGTGTCTCTGACACAGCCTGCAGGGACAGTCCGTGGCCGAAGGCCTCGGACAACTGTCTGCTGTAATTTTTATATTTACCAACGGCATTTGATTCAAGTCCGTTTAAAAAAAAAAATATTATGCTAAATTTTTTTAAACTTAATTTAATTTATGTATTTTAATTAATATTTTTATTGAAATAAGTTCTGCGAATGTTGAGAGGGCCGCCCTAATATTAAAAAAGGTTTACCTTATCGAGTCTTCGCATTAGTATTCGAGCGTTGTGTGAAAGCTTTACGCTTTACAATTCAAAATTAACGTTACAACAGCTTTATTGAAGCTTTCGCAAAAAAGCTTTATTACGTTAGCTTACTGTTTGTTTCACTTTTTACTAGATACATGTTGCCAAGAAACATTAGCTTGCTGTTCGTTTCACTTTTTACTAGATACATGTTCCTAAGTAATGTTGAGCAACCAAAAACACTCAATCAAACACCACACATATGTTTGAGTGTATGTGTTTAAACAAATTTCAATTAAAATTCTAGAAATATATCAACCAATATGAAATGTATATCAAACGAAAGATAACATCTTCATTTACCTACAAAAAAAATTTTAAAAAAATTCATCTAGGCGTTTCCTCAAATTCAATGAAATAAAGATTACAACAATAAAAACCTAACATGATTCCTCATACCGTAAGGTAAGACGTATTCTACGTCAAAAAGATGCGCCCATTCATAAGTACCTGTCAGTAAAATATTGAAAAATACGTAGTATAAAAAGGGGTTCATTGATCGATTTGTGCCATTCAACAAGTGGCGACGAACACGAAGGTTACCAGTAGTTTAGTTTTTTAAAAGTGAATAGTGAATTATAATTAAGGCCTTTAATAACGGCAAGGCCTTTTCCATTTAAGTTGCTGAGTAGAATACAACATGTCATTCAAAAAGAGCTCTTCTAACACGGAGAAGAACAAGGAAACCCGGACAAAGAACCTAGTCCAGTTTCAAGCGCCATCAAGAAGAGGCAACGTGGCAATTGTTGAAGCATCATTGAGTGAACGGAGTCGCATGCCCCTGAACACCCACGTCATTGGACGCTTCAAATTTCTTGAGTCCACTGCCAAAGGACGGAGAGAGAGGATCGGTCTAATTGCTATAGAGCTTAAAGCCCTATGGAGCAAAACATTGAACTTCCCGCATATATCTGATTAAGCCATTTGTGCAAAACTAACAAAACTTCTGGAAGACTACGAGCGCTGCAGAAAAAAAAACAAAAATTTGATTCATTGAAGGAACTGTTTGGCATGACCAAGGTAAAAAGCGAATGGATGTGCAAAGAGGATGAGAACCTCCATAAACTGCAAATTGAGAGCAAAGACCGCGTTGGTTATTCCAGCGGCAAACCTGGTGGTGCCAAAATCATCCACCCATCCGAGCGAAAGAGGGCAATGGAAGCGACTGTGTCCACACTTACCAGCTCAGCGATGCCTGATTGTTCTGAAAGTAGCTCGGACTCATTCGACAACAGTACAGATAGGATGCCAATGCCGCATCAACGAGCAAAAGGAAGCATAACCCAACAGACATTGCAAGACGCCTTGTTACAAGCTCAAAGCTGTCGTCCCACGGAGCAGCAACGGTGTGCCACCACCTTTCCGCTGAAGAGCATTGAAATCCTAACCCCATGTCAGTCAGGAATTCACAAGGCTATCTACAAGGAAGCTGCTCGGGTACAGAAGAAGTACTTGGTAAGCACGTTTTATCTGGAGAAGTGGAGCATGCACTTTGACGGCAAACACATTGAGAGCTTTGAATATCAGGCTGTGGTCCACAAGAATGAATCTAAAGAAATTAAGTTGACTGCGCTCAAATTGAAAGATGTGAAAGCTCAAACAATCGCAGAAGAACTCCAGAATCTGTTAGATGAGTTCAACCTGTGGGGATCAATTGTGATGATTGCTGCCGATACAACAAGCGTGAATACCGGCAAAAAGACAAGCGTTGTAGTTCGACTGCAGGGAATGTTCGAGAAAAAGGTCACCCCAAACCCAAGTTCATCAGTTACCAGCACCATGTGTTGGATCGCGTTCTTCGCGTTGTCATGGACGATGAGGTCCATGGGTCGACTAAATCACCAAACATCGAGTACTTCTTTGTGCAGGATTTGATGAGCATTTATGATCAATTGATCATAATGGTAAATCTTCCGTAATGGTAAAACTGAGATTAAGGAAACAGGCGGCTGGAGAGACGACATGAAGTTTCCCTTCCACCTCACTCTTGTCTTCCGTCACTTCACTGAGAGGAGTGAGATCCCTTTTGAAAGGTTTAAGCAGATCCCAAACATCTGCAATGCACGCTGGAACTGTCGTGCCATTCTAGCTCTTCTTGCGATTATTCTGATTCCTGAAACCCGGAACAGGTTGCGCAAAATCTGTTGATTCGTTTCTTACTCATGGACTGATCATTGGTTCAGTAGTCAGTTGAAGATTTTGAAGAAGCTCTCAAATGCTTGAAGGCAACCTCCCACGGAGATTCATCCTCTCCAATGACAACGTGAATATTTAACTTCCTTGTGTGTTTGATGATCCTATGTAATGTTATATATATGTGGCTCTAAAGCTTATGTTCAATTATATATCTGCTTACAGTGACTTCAAAAAATTGCCCAAAATGCTGATAAATAAAAATTTTAAAATCATTTTGTGCCTGAGGTTTTTTTTTTCTTAAATAAAAACTCATCTATATATGATACAGGGAAACGAGGTTGTATAGAAGTCATCACCCTAATGCCCACATCCCCATGTGTGGGGTATATAGGAAAACAAGTTGAACACACCACATCATTTCTTCCAGTGTGCACGGGACAAAAGAATCATAAATTTTACAAATATAAACAAAATATCACTTTGTTCGGCCTTGAACTATATGGTTGAACCATTGAGTGGTAGAAGGGAGTGTAGAAGAGATGGAAAGAAACAAACAACGATATTTACAAATTGAATCACAAAGTTTATATATGAGACAAAATAATAATGCCATCATCAAATTCGCCACCATGCCACCGAACCTGTATGACAACAATCCAAAATCATTGGATTAATAGTCATGTATTAAAATGCTGGCTGGCACTTGGTTTGTTTCGATTACGATTTCATCGATTGTTTTTTTCCCACATGTATCTTATTAACTTTGAAGTTTTACTTTCAGAAAAAAAGAGAAAAAAACGAAATCATTGAAAAACGTATACATTCGTATACTACATCATCAAAAGGATAGTCATCCATACATTCATATATGCAATTTATGAGTTCTGTGGGTATAACTCAATGTTTATACATTTCCGAATTTGGAAAATGTAATAAATTGTATAAATACTCAATTTGTGGTTTTGCTGTGGGAAATTACAAAATCTTATTCTAGTGATTAATAAAAATTCTAGGGATTAAATAAAAATTTCATCCAATGATTTAATCAATATGATGAATAATTATTATCTAAATAAACTTTTAGAACCTAAACTTTTTAAAACAATGTTATCTCTGTTTTCTTGTTAGACCAACGTTTGTAATTAATTAGCATATCTATCTAATTGCTTCCATGGATCAGATTATACACACAGATTCGGGCCTGTATAACTTATCTTTAAGCTAAATTCGAACACATACACTTTTTTTGTGTAAAGTATTTTGCTAAATTTGAACACGTACCCCGTATAAAATTCAGGAAGATTAAGGTAATTTCTCACCAGGTAACAAAATTTTTGGCAAAATTGGATTTTCAGTTTTGCCTTGATGTATGACTGAAAGGGACGCCAACTACAGAATAGAATACAATATTACACTATCAGATAAAATGGTACGATTTGCGGTGAAAGATATGGAATACAAATCTCTTTAACTTGAAAGAATCGTAGAATTAGTAAATATCAATGTTATAATCATTTTATTTTAGATTTACTTTAGATTAGATTTAGGGCACGTGATAATCAATACACTCGCATGTCTTTCGGCCCATTGTGATTGTTCTGAGGAGCTATAAAATACATAGATGTAATAGATACAGTCGACTCGGCTTTAGCGCAACACGCTTAACTGAAAAATATCGGCTTACTGAAATTGAGCTTTATTCCCAGTTTGATTTTATGTTTTCTTCATTCAATTCACTACGGTTTAGCGAAACTCCGCTATACTGAAAAAATCGCATAACTGAAATAATTTTTGTACTCAAGTATGGCATGTTATACGAAAATGACTTCGCTTAACTGAAAACTATGTATGGACATACTGGACGTCTCAAATGTGACAACTTTCAACAATATCTAGATGGCGACAAATTTCTGCTTAATGACAAAAATATATGACTTAAATTATACATGTAGCGGGTCCGCCAAATAACTTTTTTTTTTTGAAAATGCTATAATATTTTCTCAAATTTCTTTTTTTATTTGAAAGTACAACCCTTCCGGTTAATAATGGAAAATAATTTCATTCAAATGGCTGCCTCCGCTGGCCATGCAGTAGCCTACACGATCGGTCCAATTTTTAAGCACTAAGAAATGTTCAATTGTTGAGAACGTCGGTGAATTGATGTTGATGGCGCTTCACGCACACTTTCTGCCACAGCAGCAATATTCTCGGGTGTACGCACTATTTTTGGCTTTTCACGCTTTGGTTTATCGATGAGGATGCCAGTTTCTTTCACTTTTTTCACAAGATAACGAACATACGGAGCTGACGGTGCTTCTCTTCTTCCAAAATCCGTACGCAAATTTTCGCACACATTCTGCAACATTACCATGATTTTCAAAGTAATGTCGCAATATTTCCCAGCGTTGTTCAAATGTCCGTGAAGATAAATTCCGAATTTAACTAGCAAAGACACAAACCACATTCATTTATAGAACTCTGTTAACAGATTAACAGACATCTGTTAATGCGGTTAAAAAGATATATATATCAATAGAAGAGATTTTTAAACGATCAGAGCCTTATATATGCACGAAAATTAAATATTAAACTAATATCTAACATTATATTATTAAAAAAATTCTCGCGCCCAAACAAAAACAGCTTTGTAAAAGGGCTATTGTCCTCACATAAAAATGTATGCATTTTGGAAACATTTAGAGCGATTATTACAAAACAAGGAATTCTCCCGTACTCTCATATATCTCGTTGGCAAGGTCTTTAAATATACTTCCAGAATCTTTGCACTTTCTGATTACAGATTCCGAAAGTGTTTTTAAAGACCTTTCCAACAAGGTATGTGAGAACACGGGAGAATTCGTTGTTTTCACATAATGGGCGAATATATTTGTTGGGTGTCTGAAGCCAAATTGAAATACTTGGATCCTTCGAAGGACTTTTTGCACATTCTGATTACAGATTCTGAAAGTATATTTAAAGACCTTTCCAACGAGATATATGAGAGTACGGGAGAATTACTTGTTTTGTAATAATCGTTCTAAATGTTTCCAAAATGCATACATTTTTATGTGAGGACAATAGCCCTTTTACAAAGCTGTTTTTGTTTGGGCGCGAAATTTTTTTTTAATAATATAATGTTATAAGTTTAATATTTAATTTCCGTGCATATATAAGGCTCTGATCTTTTAAAAATCTCTTCTATTGATATATATATCTTTTTGACCGCATTAACAGATGTCTGTTAACCTGTTAACAGAGTTCTATAAATGAATGTGGTTTGTGTCTTTGCTAGTTAAATTCGGAATTTATCTTCACGGACCTGTTGTTCAAGCGAATACACAACCATATTCGTTCAGCGGAAGGATAAAACTAATTATCTGTCAAATCAGACATGAGCTAAGTGTTACCATTCACGAAATAAGCACTAGTTGAAAAAAAAAGTTAGATGGCGGACCCTTTAGAAGAGAACACACAACTGCGGGCTGAACCAAAGTCTTGTCGTCTCGTTCGCTGTTGCACAATATCAAAGTTAAAATTTTTAAATTTACCGTTTGATAAATGCAGAATATTCAAGAACATTTTATGAAAGATTTGTCTATAAAAGCAATAAAGCAATCAGCTGAATTTTGTTTGTGAAGAGAGTGACAAAAAATTAATTTAAGCAATATAGAAAAAACTGCTGTAAACAGTTAAATAATTCCTTTCAACCAAACATGTCGGATAAAACGTTAACAAATCATAGAAGATTTAAAACGATTGTCACGATTTGTCACTAAAAAAAACTCAAAGTTATGAGAAAATTAAGTCTGACTTGCCAAGAAAAGAAATCTAAGGAAATTATGGCTGCAGCCCAGCAACAGTGAGGAGAACTATAAAAAATTAAAAAAAAAACAAAAAATATTTCACTGAAACGGATCAGAGAATGCTCAAATAAACATGTCGGAGATTCTATACTTCTATGGTTTAAGGATACGAGATTAAAGAAGGCTACTATAACAGGGTCCATATTAATGTAAAAGGCTAAACAGTTCGCTGGTATGATGTATGTTTAGTTTGTACCAACTACAGGATGGCTAGAACGATGGAAAAAAGAGAGAACATTGATTTTAAGAGTCTTCATAGTGAAAAGAACAAAGCAAATATTTTTTAAGCAAACAATTGGAGTGCGAATATACTGCCCACACGTATTGAAGATTATTCTGAAGCAGATATTTTCAATGCAGACGAATCAAAACTCTTCTAACGGGGTTTTCAATAAGAGCGCTACAAAAGTTTTTTAAAAAAAAAAAACAAAACCGGTTTTAGATACCAATGAAATTCTTTATTCCTGTGAAAGTACGTTCGATGCCATGGCCACCACGGGCACGCTTGCAGAAGTCCAGACGCTGAACCCAATTTTCGACGGGTTTCAAGCATAAATTGGCCGATACTGCTGCAATCGTCGCTGGCTTGTTGGCATAGACCATAGACTTGACGTAGCCCCACAGGAAATAATCTAACGGCGTCAAATCGCACGACCGAGGCGGCCAATCGACTGGGCCATTTCGTGAGATAACACGTTCACCAAACTTGGTTTCCAATAAATTGATTGTGGCATTCGCTGTGTGGCTTATGGCGCCGTCCTGTTGGAACCACATGTCCTCCAAGTCCATATTATCCAATTGGGACCAAAAATATTCGGTTATCATTGAACGGTAGCAATTCGCATTCACAGTAATGTGCCGGTCTTGATCATCACGGAAGAAGTACGGCCCAATGACGCCGCCGGCCCATAAACCGCACCAAACCGTAATTTTTTCGGGATGCAATGATGACTCATGGATTACTTGTGGATTGCTGTCTGACCAATAACGCATATTTTGCTAATGGACGAATCCATTCAGCCAGAAATGAGCCTCATCGCTGAAGATGATCTTCCGATGAAAATCCGAATCATTTTCAAGTTGTTGCTCAGCCCAATTCACGAACATACGACGCTTATGGTGGTAAAGCGGCTTCAGTTCTTGCGTCAATATGATCTTGTAAGGATGTAGGCCAAGATCTTTTCGCAAAATTCGCCACAACGACGTCACAGAGGTGCCCAACGCTTGGGAACGACGTGTGAGAGACACATTTGGGCTTTCTTGAACTGAAATCTCAGCGGCAGCAACATTCTCGACACTACGAGCACTTCTTTGTCTCACTGGCACGGGAACATCTTGTACTGTGCCTGTGGATTCAAATTGTTCCACTAGACGCTCAATTGTTGATCTGGTAGGACGATTATGACGACCATAAATTGGACGTAGCGCTCTTAAAGTTGAGGCCACTGACTCCAAATTTCGGTAGTAAATGTTAATAATTTCGACTCGTTGTTGGCTCGTATATCTTTCCATGATGAAATGGCAAACCTTACTGAAGAGAAATGTCAAAAGAGCGGGAAAAAATATGGTGTCGTTTGCTGTCCCTATCGATTTACTTTTGTAGCGTCTCTGTTGAAAACCCCTTTACAAGGCACTACCTGATGGAACACTAGCAAATAGTGCAGATAAGCAGCCATCAGGAAGCAAAATATCTAAAGATCGCATGACACTTATTTCCTTTACAAACTCAACTTGAAGTGAGAAATATGTTTATAGTGTTGGCAAGGTTGCTAATCCCGCGATTTCAAAGCCAAAAATGGCCCTGAAAATTATGCGTCCAATAACAAAGCATGGATGACAAGCTTTTTATGGACGAAAATAATCAAAGGACTTGTTTTAGTGTTCGAGAACAAAATAAAAACATTCTTCTCTTGGTTGACATAAAATTACTGACAATGTTATTTTGAAAAATAAAAAAAAAATTGCATTTTTACCTCCAAATGCAACATCGATAATTCAGTCATTAGATCACGGTGTAATCAGAACATTTAAATGTTACTACTGAAAAATGATAATTTCAAAACAACTGTTTCACCTCGAATGTTCATTAGAAGATTTTGCAAAAAAAATAGATATGTTGGAAGCAGTAAATATGGTTAAAAAGGTATGGTCAGATGTACCTTCACAAACTATTCAAAACTGTTTCAGAAAAGCAGGCTTTGTCAGTGGTCGGGTGGGAAATGGTCTGTGCAGTAGGTGAAGATGTACTTTTAAATATAATTGTAGATGAAATAGAAGGTCTTATTGACATTGATCAAAATGTGACCAGTTGCGATGATATGGCTGATGATATAATTTAACAGGTTATTTTGGTGCTGCACTCATCGAGGAAAATTATGAGATTGATATGGAGGTTAAAGAAACTTTAAGCAACTACGTTTAAAGATGCGTTTCACTCTTTATTTTCATAAAAATTATAATATCTAATTAAAATTGAAAGTAATGACTCAAAGTCATATCAGAGATTATTTTATAAATTACATCTAATTATAAATTAATTGATACATATGCAGTTTAGAAATATGCATGTTCCTTACTTTTTTTTGGGGCTGAATTTTAATTATATATTTTTCATTACATATTTTGCATCTATATATTTATATGACAAAATTTAATTAATTTTTTTAATGTTTTCTTTTTAAATATTACCCTATTATTTTAAATTTAAAAAATTTAATAAAATGAATTCACATACATATTTGATTGAGATCGTATTTAAATTTCCATAAGGTCTGAAATTCGGTCGTGAAATTGAATTTTATATCGATTGTCCGAGTTACGCTTTAGTGAAACGTTTTTCACTTATCTGAGTAACGCTTTACTGAAATGTTTTCAGTTATCCGACATCCTCTTAAGCGAAAAAATCGGATAACTGAAACATAATGATTACATTTGTACCGTTTCAGTTAAGCGGAGTCGACTGTAGATAGACAAGGAACAATTGACAGCCTTATTAAGATATATAAGGGACGCAGCGACGATATAAAAAAAATAAAGAGTAGGGAGGTGTCAGTGGACACCCGGTTGGAACGAAGATCCTTTCGCTATATACAAAAATCCATATTTATTACTTTTTTCCATCACGTTAATCTATGCTTATGTGTTTGCAAAGCCGTGTGCGTCGTAGCCTCCTCACTAAATATCCTCCAGGGTTCGTATTTCCCTACGTGATGCCTTATTAAAACCATCCATTGGACACACCGTTTCCGAATTTCTGCTATTTTTTCTTTTAGCGATTTTAATTTAAAATAAAGTCTTCCATACGAATTGGACCACTTTATGAAAACCCCTTAGAAACCTGCAAAAATTGGTTATTTTTTCGATTGGACGCTTCGTTTGAAAAATTGTAATTTTAGCTTTTTTTAAAAAAAGTGATGCTGTATTGTGGCCGTCGTGGTGCAATGGTTAGTGTGCGCGGCTCTTGTACATGAGATCCTGGGTTCGAACCCGGCTCTGACCACCTTAAAATTTCTTTCGGCGGCGGTCACTTCGCATAGTGACGGCGACACTATCGAGTATCTAGCCATGAAAAAGCTTCTCAAATTACCTTTCGGAATCGGTGTAAAACTGTAGGTCCCAATCAGTGAGTGAAAACTGGAAAGCGCACAGCTCAGTGATTGTGAGAAGTTCTCCCCAGTCCCTTCATGGGATGTAATGTGAAACCATTTATTTTTTATGCTGTATTGAGGACATTGGTTAAAGCCTCCGACGGAGGTAAAAATTTGTTTTTTTTTTGCTACTGGACGCACCGTTTTCGAGTTATGACATATTTTTTTTTATTTTAGCGACTATCTTATTTTGCCGATTTAAAAAAAAAATCAAACAGTGTTCAATGATTTGTTAACATCTATTTGTTACACGGTACCTGTTCGATTTTTATGAACACATTAGTAAGTGTTACATTGGAAAATAAAAAAAAAGAATAGGTTTTGTGCTGAAGGTTCTTTTGCTATTGCACTTTCTTTTTTCTTACATCTGCTTTAATATTAGATGCAACATTGTTCACTGAGATAATTGTTTTTGTTTTGTCATAAATACTCGTAGAGCGACGACAACAAGTATTGAATAGTATAGAGAACTAATTACACCCTTTTTCCGCTCTCATGTAGAGAGTCTGAGCAAAAGAGCATAAACGAGGCTGAGTAAAAGAGCATAAACGAGTATTTTTCTCTTTATAGAATATTTCAATATAAATGCACCATTTCGACAATGTTATTACATCAATTTATTATGAATGGCAAATTATGAATGGTTATGACAAAAAGAGAGTAATACGTTTCGAATCATTCGCCAGATGTTGCCAGTGCTTTTGAGTCATACAATTCGTTGCTTGAGTTCTCTATACTATTCAATACCCTTTGGCGACGACGACCTGCTTGTTTGTTCCCTGCCGCTACATCAATAACATCATACTTATTTTCAAGCAGAGGCTATTGTTGTACAACAACCACGTATGTGATGCTAACGCTGTGTGTTGTTTGCATGAGTTCACTTTGATAGATTGCCCTACCCGTGCCTATAGATGTTAACACATCAACAAATTCTTTCGAATTGGACCACTTTATGAAAACCGCTTAGAAACCCGGAAAAAATAGTTATTTTTGCGATTGAACTCATTTGTCTAATTTTTTCATATTTTCGACCAAAAAGAGGATGGGTTACCCTGGGTAACCCATTAGCCATCGCCGTGCGTAATGGGTAAAGGCCGCTTTCCCTATCCCCATGTGTAATCGTGATGGGTAATTCCCCATTGTCGTGGGTAGCTGCCTATTATTTTCCCCACACCCAGTAGTAAACATTCATTACCCATTCCCCACGGCGATGTATATGGGTTAAACAGAAGGGGTACACGTTCATAGCCTTTTATACACTATAGCCTTTTCAGACTAGGCCACATATTTGACACTTGAATTTCAACATCTCCCTATCACCTAACATTATTCCATGGCGTTTCGATGACACAATGTAACGATGACAGAATGTGAAAGAGAGTGAGCGATAGGCGAATTGAAAAAACTGACTTTAGATTTGATTTTATCGGCACTTATGGCTTTTAAAATAACTTTATATTTATGCAATGAATTAGCTTTGATTTAAAGAACACAACAATTTTCATTAATTTTTACTTGTATTACATCCACATTTTGGCAGAAAAAAAAAGTTGGCATAAAAACTGTATCCCAGTGACTTTCTACTAGGATTTGGTGGATCTGAAACACTCATGGCTTCTCTATAGTATTTCTCTAAAAATTGTTCGATAACTAGAAAAAATATGAACAAAAAACAAACAAAACAGAAGGTATATTTATAGCAGGTGGTAGCGATACAACAGCTGACTTAATTTTTATCATATCGTTGCATCACTTTCCTTTAAAATTCATATGTGTATTTTGATGTTGTAGATTTTTTGTTTACTTATTCGTTTATGTTGAATTTGACAGTGAAATTCAACAAATGAAAAATTAAATCGATGTTGTTGCCGTAATACACCCACCTGTGTAACGTAAGGGAATATTTTCTAATCATAATTATCTTTGATGACCGGACCACTTGGATCCAACCAGAATTGATAAAGACAAACCTAAAGAAAGAACATTTTTTTCCAAGTTCCTTCTTATTAGCTGTTAATCGCAACATAGGAACTTTACGCGCGTGCTCGGAAAGCTAACTCGAAGTGGTAGAAAGGGGCGGGGATCTTGTCCCAGAATGCGAATGGTACCCTTTAACAAATAAAAGAATTCACGCGCGCTTTAAGGCCCCAATACATGAAAACAAAACGAAAATCTTAATCTCTTAAAACACCCATATTCAAAGAAAAACACCCTTAGAGCTGAGATGTAAAAGCCCTAGGCCTCAAAACCCTCCCGTCCTTTGGATTAATCAAGTGGCAACAAATTTTTTTTTTCGAAAAAACCCCCATTAGCAAACCTTTTCTACCTACAACCCTGTGTTTTACATAAAACAAATTACTCTTTCATATTCATCTCATTTATTTCAGTTCGCCACTAGGAACGAACGCGCAAATCAAAACATAATAAAAAAAAAAGGTGTAATATACGTAAATTATACAAAGTAGGGCTTATAAGTAAAGAGAAACTATAAATGATAAAAAAAAACAACAAAACCAAATCACAACAAATGAAGCAGAAGAGACACTATTGCATGGTTGCTTTTGTTTTCAATTGAGGAAATATATCATGCAATAAAGTTTCTTCTGATCAGCGAATCACAACCAAAAGCACAAATAATTAGTTTTTGTTTTGTATGACTTACAGTTTTCTGTTGTTGTCCATCCACGATGCGAGAAGGCCTTCCAGCGTAGTTTAAGGATGTTTTCCAGGAACAAACAAATGTTGAGATAGTTCTTAATCAACATACCTAATGTTGTGAAACATGTTGCTAGGGTTTTGATGTTTTTAAATTAATTAGGATAATAGGAATTTAAATGTAGCGCTTATATTAGAAATTTCAAATGTATCTAGTATTTATATTTTTAGAGAAGAAACTTAAATCATCTAGAGCAATTTAGGTTAAGACACAAACAAAAATTATAAGAGAATCTCAATAAAAAAAAAATGGTTATTTTTAAAATAAAAAAAATTATAGTTTTTTAAAAATTTAGACAGATTTGTCTTTTTTTTTTCTCTTCGGAAAGAAATAAAACTTTACATATTTAAGTATTGTAGTTCAATTTAGGGAAAGGAATGTTGTCCACTTGGAAACAAATATTTATCAAGTGCTACAATTATAAGTTTCTTCAAGGCTCTTGAAACAAGTGAAACGAACTTGAAGAATGACTTTTAGGTTAGGGGTTTAACTTCGTTACATGCATATCTTCTTATGAAATTTTATGATGAGTGAACCCGTATTCTGGCAATGCTATGCAACAGTTTCCAGAAGAAAATTTTAGGTTATAACCATACAAACACAGACTATTTCCTGTAGATCGGAATAGTACAAAACCATGTAGATTTGGGATGGCCACGTAATATCCCGTTGTTGTGTATTCCAGGTCTCTTCGTAGGGTAGCCAAGAAAATTACGTCTCTCGGTCCAATACGGTGAACCACGAGGTCGTGTTGGACACCAAGAGTTGAGCCACGAGAGACGTGATATGGTAAGGTTGTTCCTGGTATTTAAACAAATTATCACTAGGTGCTCACATTCGACTTCTAATGAATATAAATACCTTTTTTTTTTCTGACCGGTACTATGCACAAGACCTCCGTTCCTTAACATGTGCTTGCGTCACCCAAATTTCGGTATAACCAAAGAAAATATGCTTCCTTTTCTTTGTTCTAACCACACTCGATATCGCTAAACACAAAAATAACGCTTTAAGCTGAAAATGTGGGAATACTAATGTCACTTCCTCACCTTGTTTTCTTTATTTCTTTTATTTATTTATTTTTCTTCAATTTTCCAAATATTTAACCAAAATATCAGATTAGATTTCACTTTTTTTTTCCCACTAACTTTTCCCTCGAAAATATATGTTCACTCACAGCAGACAATATCGGAAAGACCTACCGTTGGGCCAAATGCAACGATCAAAGTTCTGCTTTGCAAATATACACTCTAATGATTGAGTGTGCTTGACAACTTGGTATAAGAGAAATAAGGATTATACGCAATTGCTGGTGCATTTCTCCATAGGTACCGTAAGTGTACATACATGCGATACAGGGTATCTTATACCTTTGAGAGTGATAATGAGTCAACTACCACACTAAATTGTGACAGTGATGCTAATATAAGGTCATACCATTATTCAAATGGGAATTTTCTTCCTGGCTTATTTAACATTAGTTGAATGTTAGGGTAGATAAAAAAAATTAAAAGAAGTATGCATAAATATTTGCATGTACTGCATTGTAAAAAAAAAATCCCTATTTGATGTTGGTATTCTTCAAAATCCACCATTACAACACAGGCTATGTAGAGTGGTTACCAACAACGAGACAAAGGCTGAAGTTAAGATTTGATATCTTTGGCATGAAATTTTCCAATGTTTTTGCCTGACATGTCCTGTAATTCGTAATAAGACGAACCATGTTTGGCGATTACTCTGGCCTTTTCATATTGATGAGCGAGTTTGCTGTTGAAGTGATCCACAGCTTTTGATTGCGCAAAGTTTTTCCTGAATACGGTTTGACCAATTTCAAAATTAACAGGGCGAGACCTCAAATTATACGTTCGTGCATTCTTTTCATACGACTTTCTTATATTGGCCTGTGCTTTTTCTCGAAGTAATTCTAATCTCTCATCGGTTTTCACAAGTGAAGATGGTTCACCCAATAAATTTAACCTTCTTAACAATGAATACGACTGCCCGTTTAATAACATGTTCTGACCAAATAACAAGTAGTAGGGGGAGAACCCAGTAGAAGCATGAGTTGAACTCCGAAGAGCACAACTTATTGATGAAAGTTTCTCATCCCAATCTTTCTGAGATGGCTTAACGTAGGATCGAATGGCTGCTAAAACGGAACGATTTACTCGCTCGCTTGCATTAGCCTGTGGTGAGTAAATTGCAGTCAAATTATGAAACACTCCGTATGACTTTAAGAGTGATCTAAACAAATTGGATTTGAATTGTACCCCGTTATCAGTAGTGATGGATTCTGGAACACCGAAGATGTGGAAAATTCTTTTCTCCATAAATTCCACGATAACGTTAGATGTAAATTTTCTTATGGGTTCCAAAAAATGAAATTTGGAGAGGTGATCCAGAACGATTATAATACCTATGTTTCCCGAGGAAGATCTTGGATAAGGCCCTAGTAAATCCAAGTATAATTTTTGAAATGGTCTAACAGATATTTGCTGTTGACCCATAGGTGGACGTAAAATTTGATTTGTATGTTTCGCCTGCTTACAAATTTCACATGAAAGAACATATTCTGTTATCTGTTGCACCATTTTCGGCCAAAAGAAAAATGTTCGGATGCGTCGTATGGTCTTACCAACTCCACCATGAGAAGATAGTGGGTGATCGTGAGCCCGTTTTATAACATCTGGTGTCATTGCGGATGGTACCCAAAGCTTCCAGGACATCTGTTCCTGTATTTCATTCCCCGTAGCGTGTTCAATGCGTTTGTAAATAAACCCGTCCTCTATTCTAATATCAGGGAGATATTTCAATCTAAATTGAAGTTTTTCTATCAAATTTAAATATTCAACAGATTTAAATTCTATCGAGTCCAAATCTATTTCCAGAGAATTTTCGATTTCCCCCATAATGATATCATCTAAGTCCATGCTATCTATTGACTCATTATTCTCTGAATACATACGAGACAAAGTATCCGGTACTATATTTTGGCTACCTTTCCTATGAGTTATTGTAAAACGAAAGCCCTGCAGCTTAAGCGCCCAGCGTGCAAGTCTACCATGTAGGTCTGATTGGGTCATCAGCCATTTCAGTGATGCATGGTCGGTGATAA
Organism: Phaonia tiefii; assembly: GCA_963931995.1. Classification (NCBI taxonomy): domain Eukaryota; kingdom Metazoa; phylum Arthropoda; class Insecta; order Diptera; family Muscidae; genus Phaonia; species Phaonia tiefii. The sequence continues at coordinate 144,095,414 of OZ008370.1, forward strand.
TTTCAAAGTCATGGCCTTCCACATACGCACGAAATTTCTTCACAGCCATGACGGCAGCTAAGCATTCTTGCTCAGAAACACTATAGTTTTTCTGTGGAGATGTCAACTTATGACTCATATACGCTATTGGTACCTCATCTCCATCTTCGTTTCTTTGAGCAAGAACCGCTCCAATGCCATATTTGCTGGCATCGCATTGGATTGAAAATGGCCGCGAAAAGTCAGGGTTGTGAAGAACGGGAGCTGAACATAATGAATTTTTCATTACCTCAAAGGCAGTTTTCCCCTCATCAAACCAGGCAAATTTTCGGGCCTTTTGGAGCATATCCGTTAATGGAGCGCTATGTGACGCAAAATTACGAACGAATCGTCTATACCACCCACATATTCCCAAGAATCTCCGAAGCTGTTTAACTGAGGTTGGCAAAGGAAAATCTCGTATAGCTTGCACTTTCTCCGGGTCAGTTTTTATCGTACCATAACCTATTATATGCCCCAAATATTTTACCTCTTTAATCACAAACTTACTTTTTTCAATATTTATAGTCAATTTCGCTTTTCTTATATATAACGCAATTTCATGCAATAACTCTAAATGCTCTTCAAAGGTTTCCGTGATAAGCAGCAAGTCATCCAAATACACAAAAACCTTTGTCCGAAGATGAGGGGGGATGACTTTGTCCATCAGTCGAGTCATCGTCTGTGGGGCGTTGCATAACCCAAACGGCATGGTGACGAACTGGTACAATGGACGACCAGGTACAGTGAAAGCAGTCTTTTCCTTTGAACCTTCATCTAAAGGAATTTGCCAAAAGGCATCCTTAAGGTCAAGACTTGTGATGTATCTTGCCTTTGGGAGCCTACTTAATATTCCATCGATTAGGGGCAAAGGATAAGCGTCTTTCACTGTAACACTGTTGACCTTTCTTGCGTCCAGACACAGCCGTACCTTCCCAGGCTTGACAACTAGTGTCACAGGCGATGACCATGGACTCTGAGATTCCTCAATGACACCTAACTGTAACATACGGTCTATTTCCGCAAATAGAAGTTTTTCTACAGCTGGCGATACGGCAAAATGTCGTTGCTTAATTGGTCGATTTTGACCGGTTTCAATTTCATGTGTCACTAGAGATGTTCGACCTAATCCTTCTTTTGAATACGAGGGAAATGAATTAACGGCAATTGCAAGTTTACTCTCCTGTTCTTCATTTAAGTTATGTCTATCCGATGCAACATTTATCTCGCTAATGTGTAAGTTATGTTGTCTATCATTTTCAACGAATAAATCTTTCCCCAACCCGAAAGAGCGTACAAAATCCACACCTAAATACAAGTTTTGAGACAATTGGGGTATTAAAACAAAGTTTAAAATATTCGTCCGTCCTCTAAAAATCACCTCTGTAGTGACTTTACCAACCGCACAGTGTTTACTACCATCGGCGGTTTTTATGAATATATTGAATTTTTCCCATTTGCATTTACTTTCTTCCAGAAATCTTTTCGCAAAATCTGACCCAAAACACGAAATCGTAGCGCCAGTATCGATCATACCTAACACTTCTTCATTAAAAATCTTTACCGTGGCAAAGGGTCTTAAATCAATGCTTTTCACATTAGAAACTATGGCTGAACAATAACATTTCCTACTTCTTACTACTTTCCTCCAAAAGTCTCTAAATCGTTTAGTCGAACGCTTCACCCGTTTAACCTGTGGTTCAACAACTATCTCGTCATTAAAAATTCGACTTCTCACAAGGTTGTACTCTGCTAGTCGAATGTGATAAGGTTTCCAATGTTGTGGAAACCCCGACTTGTTATAATTCGACTTCGTTCTCTCTTTTTCAGAGTTTCCATCTGTAGGATCGGTTTGACTTTCAGTGGATGTTAGTATTAGTTGGATTTTGGTGTGTTCTGTTTGCCTTTCGGCTGGGTTGGCCCGTTTTTTGGAAACTTGTTACACTTTATGCAATTAGGTTTGTACGTATTAGGTGAACCACACCCATAACAAAATATTTTTCTTTCAACCATACATTCGTCATATTTATGACCTGGCTCAGAACAATTCCAACAAATAAATTCTTTAATTTCATCTACCTCAATGTGTACATCCTCAGCTAAACTATGAGATTCTAGTTCTGCAATATTTCTTCGGCCCAAAATATTTCTGGTATGTCTAGGACTTGGGTTTAACTCATCTTCTAGTATTTCGTATTTCCTCACAAATTCCCTCAATTTAGATAGAGAATTTATATGGAAATGCAAAAGACCCTTTCGCACTTCTGGACGAAGGTTCCTTTTTAAGATCTCTACCAATTCTATTTCAAGTAATGGTGATTGTAACCGATCTGTTATCTTTAAGACGGCATCATAAAATGCATCAAATCGTTCGCCTACTTTTTGTTTACGACCACGTAACTGATCCAAGAAGTCGTAGTCTGTTCGGCTATCCCGAAATTGGTTGCCCAGTTCCCGACAAAGGGAATTCCAATCTAGTCTGGGAGCAGTCTTGTGGTAACGCCAGTACCAATGTAATGCTTTGTCCCTAAATAGTAAATGAAGATGACGACACAAAACATCGAAGTCACCACGCAAACTTTGCATAGTAAGGGCGTCGACTCTGTAGATAAAATCGTCAACGGAAAGAGAATCTTCATTTTCCCCACTAAATAAGATATGCCAACCAGAAATTATATTCGAGATTCTGTCCGTAGTTAACTCAAAGGATCGAGCGTTTCCCGTTCGAGCATACTGTGGTCTACTTTGTGCATTTCTATTTGATTGGCTGTCGAAATTACGAGCTCCTAAACTGGTTCTAGTTATAGGTTGTGAAATATGTGTGAGAGCTAATTGCCTGCTAACTGCCTCATCAATTAGAAGTTGAAGTGATTCTCCACTAACGTTATATTGACTATGTAACCGTGAGTTGTTCAGTTCATTAGTATTCCTCTGGGAAGTATTAACTATATTATCCGATGAAAGATTCACACGATTTTGATTGCCTCCAATAAATCCCGTGGTCTGGGACATATTATCATGTGTATTGTTAGTATTCCTTTTTTTCTTCTTTTGATAGACTTTTGGAATAGTCCCGGTTGGATTGTTATTATTATAATTTCCCGGGGAAGGCTGAACTGATGCAGATGCTTCTACTTCTGCAGAAAAATTATAAGGTTTAAGAGTCGTTTGACGACACAACTTGAAACATATGGGGCATGCATTTGTTTCCTCCAAAATCCGTAAAATACATTCCCTATGGAAAATATGGCCGCAGTGGGTTGCCACTAAACACTCATCAATTTCATAGTCTTTTTTACAAACTGAGCATTGCTTCACAGTATCGGGTGTAATCTGATTAGGAATATTCTCATTACTGCGCAAGAGAGACATTGTCTTCCAATTTCAACAATTTTTTTTTTTCTTCAAATTTAAATATATAGTAAAACTTAGGGTTTTCAGTAAAAACGGTTTGCAACACTTATACGAACATTTTCCAATGAATAGGGTGTATAATATCTGAGAATAGTTATAATCAACGGAAGTAATTTGAATATTGACCTATGAAAAGGGGACGATTGAGAAATCATTGCTCTTTTTCAACAATCGTAATTCCAAACCTCTTCTTTGTATCATACCAAATAGCCTCTATGCCTATAAATAAGTCTCTGCCTTTTCCTTGTATCAAATCACCTAACAAAAATTGAACGAATAAATATAAATATCACAGTGGATTGCCAGAAGACTTAATTTATCTTAATGCAATATTTCCAACCACGAATTTACAAAATATATCGCTCTTGGTGCAACCACCAAACAGACAACACAATAGTGACAAGATACCATCAACAAATTGATAGAATTCAAAAATAATGTTTCCTATGTGAATAAAATAGATTAGATGTAACAAATGAGGTTACCAAAACAATCAAAAGGTGTTGCATATATTCATGATTTTAAAATTTATTGCCGATGCAATTTAAATTGAAAATTCTGACGCTTCGGTGCCCCACGTTGGGCGCCATTTATTTGTAACGTAAGGGAATATTTTCTAATCATAATTATCTTTGATGACCGGACCACTTGGATCCAACCAGAATTGATAAAGACAAACCTAAAGAAAGAACATTTTTTCCAAGTTCCTTCTTATTAGCTGTTAATCGCAACATAGGAACTTTACGCGCGTGCTCGGAAAGCTAACTCGAAGTGGTAGAAATGGGCGGGGATCTTGTCCCAGTATGCGAATGGTACCCTTTAACAAATAAAAGAATTCACGCGCGCTTTAAGGCCCCAATACATGAAAACAAAACGAAAATCTTAATCTCTTAAAACACCCATATTCAAAGAAAAACACCCTTAGAGCTGAGATGTAAAAGCCCTAGGCCTCAAAACCCTCCCGTCCTTTGGATTAATCAAGTGGCAACCAATTTTTTTTTTTTCCGAAAAAACCCCCATTAGCAAACCTTTTCTACCTACAACCCTGTGTTTTACATAAAACAAATTACTCTTTCATATTCATCTCATTTATTTCAGTTCGCCACTAGGAACGAACGCGCAAATCAAAACATAATAAAAAAAAAAGTGTAATATACGTAAATTATACAAAGTAGGGCTTATAAGTAAAGAGAAACTATAAATGATAAAAAAAAACAACAAAACCAAATCACAACAAATGAAGCAGAAGAGACACTATTGCATGGTTGCTTTTGTTTTCAATTGAGGAAATATATCATGCAATAAAGTTTCTTCTGATCAGCGAATCACAACCAAAAGCACAAATAATTAGTTTTTGTTTTGTATGACTTACAGTTTTCTGTTGTTGTCCATCCACGATGCGAGAAGGCCTTCCAGCGTAGTTTAAGGATGTTTTCCAGGAACAAACAAATGTTGAGATAGTTCTTAATCAACATACCTAATGTTGTGAAACATGTTGCTAGGGTTTTGATGTTTTTAAATTAATTAGGATAATAGGAATTTAAATGTAGCGCTTATATTAGAAATTTCAAATGTATCTAGTATTTATATTTTTAGAGAAGAAACTTAAATCATCTAGAGCAATTTAGGTTAAGACACAAACAAAAATTATAAGAGAATCTCAATAAAAAAAAAATGGTTATTTTTAAAATAAAAAAAATTATAGTTTTTTAAAAATTTAGACAGATTTGTCTTTTTTTTTTTTCTTCGGAAAGAAATAAAACTTTACATATTTAAGTATTGTAGTTCAATTTAGGGAAAGGAATGTTGTCCACTTGGAAACAAATATTTATCAAGTGCTACAATTATAAGTTTCTTCAAGGCTCTTGAAACAAGTGAAACGAACTTGAAGAATGACTTTTAGGTTAGGGGTTTAACTTCGTTACATGCATATCTTCTTATGAAATTTTATGATGAGTGAACCCGTATTCTGGCAATGCTATGCAACAGTTTCCAGAAGAAAATTTTAGGTTATAACCATACAAACACAGACTATTTCCTGTAGATCGGAATAGTACAAAACCATGTAGATTTGGGATGGCCACGTAATATCCCGTTGTTGTGTATTCCAGGTCTCTTCGTAGGGTAGCCAAGAAAATTACGTCTCTCGGTCCAATACGGTGAACCACGAGGTCGTGTTGGACACCAAGAGTTGAGACACGAGAGACGTGATATGGTAAGGTTGTTCCTGGTATTTAAACAAATTATCACTAGGTGCTCACATTCGACTTCTAATGAATATAAATACCTTTTTTTTTTCTGACCGGTACTATGCACAAGACCTCCGTTCCTTAACATGTGCTTGCGTCACCCAAATTTCGGTATAACCAAAGAAAATATGCTTCCTTTTCTTTGTTCTAACCACACTCGATATCGCTAAACACAAAAATAACGCTTTAAGCTGAAAATGTGGGAATACTAATGTCACTTCCTCACCTTGTTTTCTTTATTTCTTTTATTTATTTATTTTTCTTCAATTTTCCAAATATTTAACCAAAATATCAGATTAGATTTCACTTTTTTTTTCCCACTAACTTTTCCCTCGAAAATATATGTTCACTCACAGCAGACAATATCGGAAAGACCTACCGTTGGGCCAAATGCAACGATCAAAGTTCTGCTTTGCAAATATACACTCTAATGATTGAGTGTGCTTGACAACTTGGTATAAGAGAAATAAGGATTATACGCAATTGCTGGTGCATTTCTCCATAGGTACCGTAAGTGTACATACATGCGATACAGGGTATCTTATACCTTTGAGAGTGATAATGAGTCAACTACCACACTAAATTGTGACAGTGATGCTAATATAAGGTCATACCATTATTCAAATGGGAATTTTCTTCCTGGCTTATTTAACATTAGTTGAATGTTAGGGTAGATAAAAAAAATTAAAAGAAGTATGCATAAATATTTGCATGTACTGCATTGTAAAAAAAAAATCCCTATTTGATGTTGGTATTCTTCAAAATCCACCATTACACCTGGTAAAATACATCTTGATAAAACAAGTGTAGAAAACAACAAAACAAATATAATGAATATGAAACTCAATATATACGAGTATATATAAGTATACATATGTTTGGCGAAAGCCGTTCTTCATTTTCGATAATAAATTTACATTAGTTGTCATTTTTGCCACAAAACTTCGCTACGACGATGTCTTGTCAATTCATGAAAGTGAAAGATGGGTTTTCAACATCTTCCATCCGTTCCCCTAAAATGTAAATGTGAATAGGATATTAATAGGGCAAACTCCACAAGAGAACAACAGCGCTGGGATAGATATAAAGAAGAACTCTAGAAGTACAAGAGAGAGTTGAGGAAAGTGTTTAGGAAGAGCTTTCCAACTAGGTATGTGAGAACACGGGAGAATTCCTTGTTTTCGCACAATGGGCGGAATTATTTTTGGGGGTCCGAAAGTAAATGAGGATCTTTTCTTACTTCCAAACTCTTTTTCCACATTATGATTATAGATTCTGAAAGTGTTTAGGAAGAGCTTTCCAACGAGGTATGTGAGAACACGGGAGAATTCCTTGTTTTCGCACAATGGGCGGAATTATTTTTGGGGGTCCGAAAATAAATGAGGATGTTTTCTTACTTCAAAACTCTTTTTCCACATTATGATTACAGATTCAGAAAGTGTTTAGGAAGAGCTTTCCAACGAGGTATGTGAGAACACGGGAGAATTCCTTGTTTTCGCACAATGGGCGGAATTATTTTTGGGGGCCCGAAAGTAAATGAGGATCTTTTCTTACTTCCAAACTCTTTTTCCACATTATGATTATAAATTCTGAAAGTGTTTAGGAAGAGCTTTCCAACGATGTATGTGAGGACACGGTAGAATTGCTTGTTTTCGCACAATGGGCGAAATTATTTTTGGGGGTCTGAAAGTAAATGAGGATCATTTCTTACTTCCAAACTCTTTTTCCACATTATGATTATAGATTCAGAAAGTGTTTAGGAAGAGCTTCCCAACGAGGTCTGTGAGATCACGGGAGAATTCCTTGTTTTCGCACAATGGGCGGAATTATTTTTGGGGGTCCGAAAGTAAATGAGGATATTTTCATACTTCCAAACTCTTTTTCCACATTTTGATTACAGATTCTGAAAGTGCTTGTGAAGGCCTTTCTAACAAGGTATGTGAGAGCACGGGCGAATTCCTTGTCTTCCAAAGTTGATCGATTTAAATTTTCATATACTAAATTTACTTTGGCCCACTGAGCGAATACAGTAATACTGACGGCAGAAGGGACAATTTCTTTCTATAGTCCCATGAATTACCTTTAGAAGTTATAAGTTATGTTTCTATATGTTTCTCCGATCGGCTGAAAATAATATATCATTAAATATATATGTTAACATAGTTATTTTATCGCCATAACAGACTTCTGCCAACTGTAGTGGTTTGTGTCTTTGCTAGTTAGATTCGGAATCTATCTTCACGCACATGGAGAAATTATGGTTCTTGGACGAGCTATAGTTAGGAATCACTGTGGGTGCTCCTGAATATACATTTCCCTGATAATTTTGAAGATGAACTAGATGCTTCAGTTGGAGATTGGATTGGAGAACGGCCATTGGATGATTCCAGTGAAATTGAAACCGAATCTAGAATTTTTTGTGCTATTATTAAAAGTTTCAAAACTTTTTTTTGGTATTCGAGATAACAGATTATTTATTACGATTCTTTAAAACATTTCATTTATTCAGTTCTAGTCTTACGTGTTTGTATTTACAAAGTCATTAAACCCTTATGAACTGGTGGGAATCTGGCTGCGTGTGTATACCCGATATTTATGAATTGTTAATTTCGATTTTATTGATTTGCAAATATGTATTCAATCTCTGTTTCCCTCTCTTGCACATTGCTATTGTGCAATTGTGTGGTGCTATTATTTATAATTGTTTGCAATATTTTTCTCACGTTATAATTTATACTCGTTTTCTTTTTTATTTCAGATGCCGCTCGAACCTGTAAGTACAATTTCATTGTTCATATTCATTTTGTCGGTTTATATCGTATTTTTAACACCCCGGCTTCTCATGACTATCCTCCTTTCCCGGTCCAACCATTTCCATTGCTTACTTACTTTTATTGACTATTTTACAACCTCATGAGGTCAGACGTCTTACACATATTAATTAAACAAACAAATTAAACAAATAAATCTACACTATCTTCCACTATCATTACCTCCTGATCTTCAGAGGAACAATCTACACTATCTTCCACTATCATTACCTCCTGATCTTCAGTGGAAGAATCTGAGTGGAGTAGTGCTGAAAAGTGGTCTCTCCACATTTTGAGCACACACTGCTTCTCAGTCACCAGATTCCCATTCTCGTCCTTGCAGGAGGGCAGCCCATTATTAGGCCCGTTATTCGATCTTCTTACCCTCCGGAAAAACTTTCGGGATTCACCATTCATCCTGCACATTTCGATTCTTTCACTCTCTCTGCTCCCACTGCAATTTTTTCCGCCTAAATAGTTGGGCTTCCTCCCTTCTCAGCTTCTTGTACCGCTCACTCGCAGCACGCGTTGTAACTGACTGTTTCGATGCCATACGTGCAGCGTCTTTTTCATCAGTTGCAATGCGACATTCTTCGTTGTACCATGGTTTATCCTTCTGCGGTTTTTGGTAGCCAAGTTCAGTCCTTGCAGCGGTTTCCAAAGAATGGGAGATGTGCTTCCACTGCGCATCTGGGTCTTCGGGAGGGGGGGTATTCTGCTCTAGCAGGAGAGAGAGTTTCTGTCGATAGGACATTGACATCTCCGGTATTTGTAGCTTGTCAATATCCAGCTTTTCCTGTGTTCGGCTTCGTACGTTTTTCGCCCTGCTCAGTCTTGTGCGAACTTTCGCAGCCACCAGGTAATGATCCGAGTCGATATTGGCACCTCGAATCACACGTACATCCATTACACTAGAAGAGTGCCTGCCATCTATTACCAAGTGATCAATCTGGTTCTTCGTCCGTTGATCAGGAGATATCCAGGTCGCCTTATGAATGCCATTATGCTGGAATCGTGTGCTACTAACTACCATGTTCTTTGCAGCGGCGAGATGTCTATCAGTCTCGGAGGTGGTATCATGTAGACTGTGATTACCGATGGTTGGTCGAAAGACACTTTCCTTTCCGAATTTGGCATTAAAATCGCCTAGAATAATCTTAATGTCGCGGTCAGGGCAGCGTTCATATACTTCCTCCAGACGCTCATAAAATGTTTCTTTGACCTCATCATCTTTATCCTCTGTCGGTGCGTGCACACAAATTAACGAGATGTTGAAATATTTCGCTTTGATGCGAATTGTGGCTATGCGGTCACTCACTGGGTTGAATCTTGAAACTAGGTGTCGCAGTATCTTGCCTACTATAAATCCGCACCCAAATTCGTGCTTACGCTCATGACAGCTGTAGTAAATATCGAAGTTTTTCTTTCTGGTGCAACCATATCCTGTCCATCGCATTTCCTGGCTCGCTGTGATGTCAGCTTTATATTTTCCGAGGACATCCGCCAGTTGGAAAGTGACATCAGTCCTGTATAACGTTCGCACATTCCAGGTACATATCCTTAAATCATGGTCCTTATAACGTTTGCGAGGGTCGTCAACAGTTGGGGGTTTCTTTGTTCATTAACTTTATAGCGTATTTTCATTGCCGATATAACGGTGGCGGGAGGCAAACCCAGCCCACCGTAGTTTGCATTTTACCTACTGCCAGGATGATTATGTTTCAGCCGCCCATTATGGATCAGACGCTGACCAGAATGCAGTGTGTCGAAACTGGATTTTGGTTTCTTCAATTTTGATCCGCCGTTGGCCAGGGGTGTTGGCTCATCCGCCTTCAAAGGACACAAGAATATGTCCACTACTTCGAAGAGCTTCAGTGTCAGGATCACCTAATAATCCTGAGACGTATCAGTGATCGCATTACCACTCAGGTTGCTAATTCGTTTCGCCTTCTCACTTTAGCTAGCTAACGGAGCTTTCCGATAAGCCATTGCCCAGGACATAATGCGTGGAAGTAGTGAGCTGCTTGGACTACCCAATGAAGGAATCATTTCTGGCCACTCCCAAGTGAATGGCTATCAGAAACTTTCCACCTACAAGGGCAGCCCCATGTCCTCTTTTTCCATTGCTATACAAGTTATTTAGCTACGATGAAAATCCGTAACTAGATCTTTGCCATTTCCTCTGATACGAATATGCGGGGGTGTCTTGAGCAGCAATTTTATGCTTTAAATAGTTGGAAAATTGTAGATTTTGTACAAGTGTATTTATTTCTACATTTGTAGGAAACAAAAAATACAACTTTTTCTGTAAGGAAATGTTAAAATTAAATTTAATTTAATATTTGGGGAAAATAATATTTTTCCTGTGGGAAAGAGTAGGAAGATGTTACGAAAGTCTTTTCGGGATCAAAAGTGTTGGTACTTGTAGCATCGATAAGCAGTTTAAAGCATCATGTACGAAATGCAGCGATTCGAAGATGATGATATTATTTGCCCCCAAATAACGCAGTAAATTCCCTAACCAGCGGCAGAGCTGTTGTTAGCAATGGCCTGATAATGTCGATTATTGGGTTTTACGAAAATTGTGGTAAGACGAATGTATTCCAGAAGACTAAACCCAGTGTCCCGTATTTAAAGATGGATATTTAATTGGATATTAATTTGGGTAGGAATAAAATCAACAGTTCCTAGCTTATCAAAAATTATAAAGTAAGTGTAGCAAGAGAGCTATCAAATCTTCAATCGACCAAATTCTAAAAGAAACTCCAACTGCAACAAATGGAAACTTACCTCATGTTTCAAAGTTGTAATTTCCTTTAGGCTAAGAGATCAGATTTTCTCCGGTTAGTGAAAAAAATGGGCGGGTGGGATTCGAACTCACATCGTTTCGATGTTTGTGAAGCATCATCTTCAGCAGCGTCTAGCCCGTTAAGCGACTGCGCTGTGTATTTACACAATATCCTTTTTTTTTTCATAAAATGAGAATCTACTGCTTTTCTGCGTCTCCTTTCTTTGCTGTCTCTCACGTTTTCAGAAGGTGTCAACTATGCGTTGATACACAAACAATATACTTATACTCGTATACAAATCTAGTTCATGCAAGCCAAGCGTGGAATAATTACTTGTGTTCTTTTTATTATATTTCACAAATGGTCCGCCTTCCCTATTTTCTCAGTAAAGTCTCGGACAGGCGTTGTTGTTCTTACCAGTTTCTTTCCTCAAAATCATTTATGACTTTGGTAGCACACATACATATGTATATGCGAAACACATGTACAAATGCCAAAGCAACATCACACACATACCATTTAATCGTCTGAGCCTTTGTGTATTCTTTTTTCACTTATCAAATGCTTTTGATATCCTCTGTCCTTAGAACCATTGACGACTGAATCTAAAACGCAATACATCAGCCAAAATACGAATCATTGATTTCATCTGCAATATACACGCACATTCAGGAATATTTATTAATCACTGACTGAGAGAATAATACAAAAGTATAGATGCACACTTACAAGATAGACTCTCTCGTTGTCCCTCTTTGTTTCTCTTGCTCTCGAGAGAGCATAAAGTGTGCAACAAACATAGCTGTATTTGTATCACAAACAGAGATATATTTGGGTCGCAAACACATATATTATAACATATTAATCATTGTGTCTCAATCATGTAATATTGAATAGCAAACACAATGTGTTTGGATACAATTGTATTTGCCAGTAAGTCCGCTGATTACTTCCCAGTAATATCGCAGTGTCCTGAAACCCTGCAGAGGCTGATATCCAGAGGCCTAAGCCTGTACAACTTCTACATACAATTTATCACCAACTTCAATCTACACCATATAGAATCGTCTTTATCGCAGCCTCGATATCCACACAAATGGTTATCCGCCTGCTAGTATCGACTCCACGTCCTTTGTTGGCCTCCGCGGCGTTCTGAATGGCCAGTACCTCAGCTTGAAAGACACTGCAACCGCTACGTAGTTGAGCTGAAGTTACTCGCTATATATACCAGCGCCTGTGCCCTGTTCCATCTGCGATCCGTCCGTAAAAATAGGAATATTGTCCCCATAGGGGATCCCGTCGTACTTCCATTCCAATCTTTCCGGAATAGTGACATCCACTTTATGGAGAATATGCAAAAACCGGAGAATATACGCATGGCCATGCGCAGACTGATGTCAATCACCAGCTTCCTTCTATCTGATAGCCCCTTGGGCCGCAGTAGCCTTGACGTATAAGTCCAAGGTCGCTTGTGATGTGCTTTTTCTAGCCCCAGTGATTCCCATAGCAGCCATCCTCTGAACCTTGCCGAGCGTCTTTTGTAGATTACTCTTGTCAAGGCCCTTCCACCAAACGAGACATCCATAAGTAATTATCGGCCAAACTCTCGCAGTATGCAACCACTTTGCCACCTTCAGGCTGAGTCCCCAGTTATTACTTGTAGAGATCCGGCACGCATATACGACGTTGACATCCCTCTTCAGCCTTTCCTCCATGCTCCTTGACCAATTCAGCTTCTGATTGAGGGCCACACCTAGGTACTTGGCCTCCGTTGAAAGCTTCAGTTCCACACCGTCTAGACTTGGTAGCCTGAAGTCTTTAATCTTACATCTACGAGTGAAGATAACCAATTCCGTTATTTGGGGGTTCACCCCCCAAGTTACAGGTCCTGGCCCATCGTAGCAGCTTTCCAAGGCCAGTTTGCATAAGGTCACATATCATTGGTAGGAATTTCATGATAACCACGTCATCCTCATACCCCACAATCTTTGTACCAACTTCATCGAAGGATTTCAGTACTTCATTCATCACCAGGAGCCCTACGAGTTGGAACATAACTCCCTCTGTGGTGTTCCCCTAGTACCTATCCCCCTCACGCAACATCCACCAAGTTCCGAGTTTACGAGTTCAGAGTAGGTCATGATACATTAATGTTCTCTAGAGAGTTATTTAACGCGCGTGACGACACATTGTTAAAGGCCCTTCTATATCCAGGGAGGTTGCTAAAGTGAAGTCACCTGATCCCAGATTGCGCTTCTTAAAACCCACAACCTCATGGATAGAGCTCTCAACCAATCTCCCCGCGATGTACGGGTGTTGAGACGTGCTTAAAGTGTGAGGGCTTAATGATGTCCTTATAAACAAGTCCATCAATCTCTCTAAAACTTTCAACAGAAAGGATGAGATACTAATTGGTCTATAATCCTTTGTGGAGGGCATGGACGGTCTTACCCGCCTTGGGTTTAAAAACAACACTAACCTCCCACAATTTTTCCAGAACAAATCATAGCTGGATGCAGGCCTTGAAAATGTCCACCAAAACCGGGGTTTAATCATGCATAGAGGTCTGCAGCATGACTGGTATTATCTCCTCTTTTTCTCATCCACCACATACAAACAAGACCGTAAGGTTCACCGACGTAGGTCGGCTCATATTACCAACCACATTGTCCGTATTCAGGCAACTCGGAAAGTGTGTATCCATTAAGATCTCTTGTGCTTCGGCGCTGGACTCGCTGTCATCCGTCTTGCGGATGAAACCCAACACTTTTGGGTCCTTAGACAGAACCCTTATGAATCGGGCAGTATCGTTCACGCCGAGTATGTACCCGCAGTGTTTAATCCACGTCGCTCTCTTCGACATTTTAATATCCCTTTTATAACTGTTAAAACTGCTACTGTGAGCCTTCCAGTCCTTCTCTAATACCGTCCCCTTTGCCTTGTTGAAAAGCCTTCTGGTGGCCTTGCGCAAGGTGTTCAAATGGTTGTGATCTCTGGCCCGATAAGTGAGAGGGCAAGAATCAACAAAGGAAATGTTAAGCATTCTTCTATGTCTGTCGAAATTTTGGTGATTATCAAGGCTGCGGATTAACCGGTCGAGAATAATTTCACCATAATTGTGAAATGTGTCAGTCATAAATTTTACTCGCTAAGTTTATAAATATACTTGGACATTGAGTTACGCTACGTGCAAATTAGAGATGCCAATCCCGAGATCCCGAATCCCGGGATTTCGAGCTAAAAATAAATCCCGAATCCCGAAAATATTTGCCAAAAAATCCCGGGATTTTAAAAATAAAAAATCCGATAATATCTATACATACTCAGTTTAATTTGGATTTCATTCCTAAAGCGCAAACCAAGATGGCTAAAATGCAAAGCAATATTTAAAATCACTAATCTAATGCAAAAAAAAAACACTAAATACTATACATTCACTGGCTTTGGGAAAAAATTTAAACAAATGCTGAAAACACTAATGGCCAGTTTTTCGGTCAGTGGTGATCTTCGTTTCGTAGTTAAATTGTGTTTAAACATCGAATTGTGTTTTTTAGTCATTGTTTAACTATGATTTAACCACCCAATGTTGGTTGGTTAACTTATAGTCAGAACCATATTATTTTGACAATCAAATTATGGACTGTCAAAGTGAGAAATGAAGTTTGTATAAAATACATGTTTCAGTTATGCGTATTCGTACACATACGTTGAGTCTAGATCGTTAAATTGTTGCTCCTATATAGTTTTTTACACATTTTTGTTAAAATGTCTATTTCTCTATTTTCTAATTTTACATAATTCCATTTTGTTTGTTCCCCTTTGTTGTTTTGGTATTTATCCCAACACACACGTTTTTTCCAATAAGAATACAAGGGTTGCCATATTAGTTGACAATATAGCGACTTACTTAACTCACCACTGAAAAACAAAATGCAAAGTTAACCTCTAATTAATTAACTCACCACTGAAAAACAAAATGCAAAGTTAACCTCTAATTAACTTAGAATTAAGATTAAGTAATCCGATAGTTAACTACCCACTTAAAAACTGTCCATAAAATACATCATTGGCATTGGGAAAAATGTAAACAAAAACGAAAACAGCTGTAAGCTAAGAAAATTTGTATGTTAACAAACAATTCATTTAAAACATTTTTCCAAATTCAGCATAAAGTTCAGAATAATTATCAATTATGAGTTTTATACCTCATAAGAAAAAGCCGCAGATAAAAGCTCTGTGTGGTTGTTTTTCTTGGTAAGCTCAGAAGGCTATGAATTAGCTAAGTGTAAAATATGCAACAAAGTTTTATTAACAAAAGGTCATTTGACGCACATTCATGTAAGTAGGAAACATTTTCCACTATATTTTTATTACATTTTGTTTTATTTTTCAGACCCATGGAGAAAAGTTGGAAAAAAGTAACGAAGATGCTCCCCCAACAAAAGTGCAGAAAATATCGGACGTCTTTTGTCCATCAAAAGATGAATTATTGGGTGCAGTCATTACCAGATTAACAGCGTTGGATGGTCTGCCTTTTTCGTTATTTGTGACTTCAACTGAGCTACGAAAATCACTTACAGCCCGTGGATTTGAAATGCCAAAATCACGCGAAACTATTAAAAGCATGTTTATGACATTTTATTACAAATGCAAAGAGACAACCAAACAAGAAATTGCAAGTATAAAATCTGAAGGGAGTAAATTGAGTTTCATATTCGACGAATGGGCTTCTTCTTCAAGCAAACGTTGTAACGGGTTTTTCAATAAGAGCGCTACAAAAGTTTTTTTAAATAAAACAAAACCGGTTTTAGATACCAATGAAATTCTTTATTCCTGTGAAAGTACTTTCGATGCCATTATGCATGGAACTCGATTTCGTTTGCATGACCACCACGGGCACGCTTGCAGAAGTCCAGACGCTGAACACAATTTTCGACGGTTTTCAAGCATAAATCGGCTGATACTGCTGCAATTTCACGTTCGATATTCGTACGAAGTTCATCAATCGTCGCTGGCTTGTTGGCATAGACCATAGACTTGACGTAGCCCCACAGAAAATAATCTAACGGCGCCAAATCGCACGACCGAGGCGGCCAATCGACTGGGCCATTTCGTGAGATAACACGTTCACCAAACTTGGTTTCCAATAAATTGATTGTGGCATTCGCTGTGTGGCTTGTGGCGCCGTGCTGTTGGAACCACTTGTCCTCCAAGTCCATATTATCCAATTGGGGCCAAAAATATTCGGTTATCATTGAACGGTAGCGATTCGCATTCACAGTAATGTGCCGGTCTTGATCATCAAGGAAGAAGTACGGCCCAATGACGCCGCCGGCCCATAAACCGCACCAAACCGAAATTTTTTTGGGATGCAATGATGACTCATGGATTACGTGTGGATTGCTGTCTGACCAATAACGCATAATTTGCTTATTGACGAAGCTATTCAGCCAGAAATTATGACGACCATAAATTGGACGTAGCGCTCTTAAAGTTGAGGCCACTGACTCCAAATTTCGGTAGTAAATTTTAATAATTTCGACTCGTTGTTGGCTCGTATATCTTTCCATGATGAAATGGCAAACCTGACTGAAGAGAAATGTCAAAAGAGCGGGGAAAAATATGGTGTCGTTTGCTGTCCCTATCGATTTACTTTTGTAGCGTCTCTGTTGAAAAACCCTTTAGAAACGCAATTGTGAAAACCAAAGACAAATTATGGAATATTGGATCAATAAGACTTGTAAAATCTGGGACTGCCGAAGTTTGCATTAAACTTGTCGAAGAAAGATTGGATGAATTTGGTATATCATTGACAGATGACATTGCAGCTTTTTCAACTGATGGTGCATCAACTATGATAAAAATTAGAAAAATTATTACTTCCAAGCATAAACTATGTCTGGCTGATGGCATACACCTTGCGATGGGGGATATTTTTTTTACAAGAAGCCTACTAGTAAAGTAAACATTGAAGAAGAGCAATCAGCATCAGACGATGAGGATGATTTGGAGGGTCTTGATATATCTTTAAATGGAATTACAATGGATATAACAAATGCTTTTGGCATAAAGGCAATAATTGAAAAGGTCAGGAAAATCTCAAAAATATTCCGAAAATCTGCGAAGAAAAATGATATTTTACAGAAATATGTACCTAAAGGAGGACAGGGGCACTGAACTGGAATTACTTATATTATAGACTGCAAAACTAGATGGAATACGTTATTTATCATGTGCAAGGGATTTTCTGACTTAGAGTTACAAATTAAAAAGGCCCCCAATTGACATAAAATCAGCACCCTTTACAGATGAAGAATTTCGAATGCTAAGCCAAATTACAAGCGTTATGAATCCCGTTGAAGCACGTTGTCGATCTGATATGGATCTCTGTAAAGCTGACGCTGCTTTATCTTTTATGCTGAAGGAATTATCGTGTATAAAATGCCCTTTAAGTGAAGAGCTCTACAAATCGCTTCGTAAAAGAATCCAAGAGCGTAGGACGATATACTCGACGGTAATCAACTTTCTTAAAAATCCCTGTTTGAAGTCTGAATTTGACGAAGATGTTAGTTTTTACCGCATTAAAAAGGAAATAATAGATCTAGTTTCACGTTTAGCATAGAAAAAAAGTTAAAAGATGCTATAGGAAAGTGTATTAGTCTAAAGAAATCGGATGTTGTCACTGGATTTGAATGCAATGTTCCTAGAGAGATAGAGATTTTTAAGAACGGAGGAGTTAGAGGCCCTCATATACAAGCTGCATATAACTATTTGCTCACAATACCGCCTACAAGTGTAGATTGTGAACGCTGCTTTTCTTCGGCTGCATATGTAAACAATAAGATCAGTAAACAATGTGTATTTTAAAATCCCGAATAGCGGAATTTTGAAAACCGGTCCCGTTTGGCATCACTAATGACAATCCATTGCGGCGTTCAGCAAAATGATGCGGCTAACGTTGCGGCAAGAGACACTGTGATCAATGAAGATAAGCTAGACATCACGTGATCAGTCCCCGACGCACAGTGTTTCGTCCTCATACTTATACATTGATGGGACAAAAATAGCAGGAGTAGCCGCAGATTCATGGAATTTTGTACGAGAAAATAAAAGTGTTTTATTTTATTCGTCCTTTTTTTTGGTACTTTTTTATTTTATTGTTCAAGACCATTCTATATCTATAAATACGAATATAGTTTTTTAAAAAAGAAGATGTTTTGCAAATGCATCCTCATGATTCCCGGCAAACCGTATAGCCTTTTTAGATCTAGCCACAGATCTTCATCAGCGGTTGTTTGGAATGCTGCTTTTGAAAAATTCATCAAACTAAATGCAAACGAAAACTCATCTGAATTGAGAATTGTCTACTATGCAAGTTTTCGACAAATATCACAAGCAAAACACACAAGAAAACATTTACAAACATCTTTCTATCTCCAGAGAACCATCGGTCCCCATTAGAAATGATGTTTACTGTTGTCTAAAGACAACACAATGTTTACAGGGAACAACAATTATCTGCAGTTTCGTCGTGGTCTACGTTGATCAGGGATCAGAAGTACAAAGGGTCTCGAATATTAATCATACCCTATCATTCTATCAGACAGTCTAATTTGTATCAAAGTTGTTTAACCATATTTTTTGAATCGTCAAAAGCTCTGGTACTAAGTTTGAAAGAAATGGGATCACGGATTCTGGTACCTCCCCCATGCAAACCGTGAAATGGGTCTCGAAGAGTAATCATGCCCTAACACCCTATCAGACCGTCTAATTTCTACCAAAGTTTTTAAAGCATATTTTTTTCGTGCTGGAAAATTTAGTGCTAAATTAGAAAGCAATCGGATCATGAGTTATGGTACCTCCCATAAAAATCGTGCAAAGGGTATCAAATATTAATCATACCCTAACACACTAACACTCTCTTAGAGTGCGGAATTTCTACCAAATTCGATATACCATATTTCTTTCATAGTCAAAAACTCTGTACAAAATTTTAAAGAAATCGGAAGACGGATTCTGGCACCTGCCATACAAGCCCTGAAATTGGCGTCGAAGATTAATCAACACCCTAACAGCTTATTAGACATTCCAATTTCTGTCAAACTTTTTTAACCACATTTTTTCATCGTCAAAAAGTCCTTACCAAATTTGAAACAAATCCGATCAGGGATTCTAGTACCTGTCATACAAAAGTTGCAATGAGTATCGAAAATGTACGTACTGGATTTCCCGATTTTTACCAAACTTTCCAGAACATGTTTTTTTAATGCTAAAGTCTCTGTGCAAAATTTGGACCATGACTGCTGGTACCTTAAATGCAAAGGGTTAACACAATTATCATTTATTGCAACCACTCTTCGGAAGAAGTTTCTTCTAATGTAACACATTGCTCATTTTCATCATCACGCAACCACTATTTAATATCTATTTTGAAATATCTACAACATTCTTCCTTTTACTGGGAATAGCGTTATGCCTCTTTGAATTGATGAATGGATCTGACATTATTATTAGCCGGGTCATTAAATCCTTATTGGTATTTTCACGGGATTTTTTTTTGTGTGGGACAAACGATTATTTCGAATAATTTTATGGTTGGCTTCAGGTGCTTCCTCAGATAAAGACCTGTAATGAAAATATCGTTAATATTGTTTTCGGAAATAAGAAAATTAATATTAAATTCAAAATAATTAATTACCGTGCATTAGTACTTTGTGCACACTACTCGGCATGTAGTACCATCCGTACAGGATCATATATTTAGACCTTGTTATTCTAAGAACTTCTTTAAAAATATCCTTATTAGTTTCCATGCCACAGGATAGGACTCTCAGTATTAACCCAAAGTACGCAATAAACTCTTTATGGACACCAGTTATATCTGCTGACAATTGACTATCAGAAAAGAAATCGATGAGCAATATTTCCATCGTTGGTAGTACCACAACCATACAACCTTTTCCAATAGGTTGATGATCAACAAAATTCTTTACAACAAACATATTGTTTGGTATGTAATTTTTTTACAAAATATATTCATCCTACTGTATGCAATAACAATAAAAGTAATACTAATAACGATAACAACAATATTAAAAAATCAGGGGACAACCGGTTGGAACGAAGTTCCTTCGCTTAATATTATGTACTAGTTAGTTCCAACACGTCTAAGGCGCCTGTTGAAAAATGCGATAATTTAAATGTATCTTGAAGAAAAGATACTTTTTTTAAATGATACATTTTTTTTAAGAAATTTTTTTTATAAAATGTATTTTTTTTAAGTATATATTTAGGTCCGTTTTGTAAGAATATGTATTATATTTTCCCCCAAAGGTCATTTGTTAATGTTTTTTTTTTTAAGAAAATGTACTATTTTGAAGAAGAAGTACTTTCTGTAATAAAAGAACTGGTACTTTTTAAAGACGGTACTCTTTTTAGGAAAAGGTTACTTTTTAAGAAAATATACAAGCTGAAGAAAAACGGCATCTGTAAATATATTCCCAAACATGCTCTGCAGTGACCATGTATATGTTTGGAACACACACTTCAAACATTTATATGTTTGCAAGTCCCAAACTCATGTGTATTTAAATGCAAACATTAGCATGTTTACTGACTGTTTACTGATTTTGCATGAGAACATGCGATTACGTGGAAGTATATACACGAGAGTTGAATTTTATGTTTCGGGATTTGGCAACCCTAGTGTTGCAATCTTGCAACTGACAGCTCTATCGTAAAGTTGGACAGTTTTGAGGTTATGCGTACTCAGAACGTTTTGACATACGAGCGATATTTGTGTTGTTGTCATCTCGGCCCAAAAATGGAATTAAATCGTGAACATTTTCGTGCGATTATTTTTTACAACTTTCGACGTGGATTAACTCAGCAACAGTGCATGGATGAACTTAATTCAATTTGTGGCGATGAAGCTCCATCATGGACCAGTGTTTATCGATGGTATGGTGAATTCAATCGTGGTCGTACTTCACTCCAAGACGAATTTCGTGAAGGTCGTCCAAAATCAGCTGTTCTTCCGAAAACCATTGATGCTGTGCGCGAACTGATTTTGAAAGATCGTCATGTGACCTATCGTGAGATTGAGACAAAAAAAAAAAAATAAATGGTTTCCCATTACATCCCATGAAGGGACCGGGGAGAACTTCTCACAATCACTGAGCTGTGCGCTTTCCAGTTTTCACTCACTGATTGGGACCTACAGTTTTACACCGATTCCGAACGGTATTTTGAGAAGCTTTTTCATGGCTATATACTCGATAGTGTCGCCGTCACTAAGCGAGGTGACCGTCGTCGAAAGAAATTTTTTTAAGGTGGTTGGAGCAGGGATCGAACCCAGGATCTCCTGTACAAGAGGCGCGCACACTAGTGGTACCAGCATACATTCATTATTGCATAAACATTTGACTGTCAAAAAAATTTGTTCACATTGGATCCCACAATCGTGTCGATTGGTCGAAAGAAATGCTCCAAAAATACGATCGCGGTGCTTCGAAACACGTCTATGACATCGTGACAGGTGATGAATCCTGGATTTACGCGTATGAGCCCCAAAGTAAACAGCAGTCAACTGTATGGGTGTTTCAAGATGAGCCAAATCCAACAAAAGTTGTTCGCGCCCGAAGCACTTCCAAGCAAATGGTCGCCTGTATTTTCGGAAAAACCGGACATGTCGCAACCGTACTATTAGAACAACGGAGAACTTTGAATTCTGAGTGGTACACAACCATTTGTTTGCCAGTTGTCTTCCAAGAAATCAGGAAAACCAACCGCCGAAGAAGGATCACTCTTCACCACGACTATGCGAGCTCTCACACATCGGCTGAAACAACTGCATTTTTGAGCACCAAAAACATCGATTTGATGGGTCATCTGCCGTAAAGTCCTTTGTTCCCGTACGTACAAACTGAGAGGTCAACGTTGTTCGACACCTGAAGAAGCGGTTGCTGCATTCAGAATGCATGTTTTGGAGAAACCTCAATCTGAGTGGCAAAAGTGTTTCGACAATTAATTCAAACGCATGCAAAAGTGTATAAATCTTCATGGGGAATATTTTGAAAAACAATAAAGTGATTTTCGATGGTTAATATTTGTGTTTGTTCTCTAATCCCGAAACATAAAATCCTTTATACATATACTTACATCCGACGAACCATTGGCGACTGAATACATGAAATTAAAACTCAATACATCAGCCAAAATAAGAAAAACTGATTTCATCTGCAATTTACACGCACATTCAGGAATATCTATGTATCACTGACAGAGAAAAATGCAAAAATACCGATACACACTTACAAGATAGACTCGCTCTGGTTGTCCCTATTTTATTCTCTTGTTCTCGAGAGAGTATAAATAGTGCAACAACTACGGCTGTATTTGTATCACAAACACAGATATATTTGCGGCGCAAACACATATATCATTTTAATCATGTTGCCGCAAATATGTAATATTGAATAGCATTGTGTTTGCTATTGTTTGGGCACAAGTACAGTATATTTGCGACAAGCTACAAACACTGGTCATATTTGCATCCAAACAACAAAAAACTACAGATTTTTCAGCGTGTACTTAATTTCAATAGGCTACTTATCTCCAGAAAAGAATAGTAAAGGTATAATTTTATTTTTAAGAAAATGTAGTTTTAAGAAAATATATGTTTGTAAGAAAAGGCATTTGTTTAAATAAAGTATTTTTTTGAGGAAAATGTTTTTTTTAAGAAATGGGAAGAATAGGTAAATTTTTAAGAGTAGATACTTATCCCAACAAAAGTTATTTGTACTGTGCTTAAGAATATGAATAGGTATTTTTTTTTATAGAAAATTTACTTTCTTTAAGAAAAGGCACATTTTCTTAAGTTCTTTTTTAAACTTCTTTCATTTTGGCTTTACTAAATTAACTTATTATTGGGTTCAAAACTACAATATATACTAAATATTGGTTACAGGCTCCACCTAGAAAATTTCCCATTAAACAAGAAATTTCCCAACATATGTGTGGCATCTAGTTAGTCTAGACACAAACCAAAGCAAATGTACCCAATATAGTTGATAGTAGTGGGATGTAGCATAATAGTGTTTGTTGCGGCGGAGTGAATAATTACTGCCGTATTTGTAATCAAAGTTGTAATATGTTAAAATATATTTATGTTCTTGGCAACACTTATGGTGTTGGTATACGTCGCGCTTTGAATTAGGCGGCTAAAAGCACCAGTTGGCGACTTACAACATTTTTTCACTGTTTTTTGTATGCAGTGATTTCTGCTTGTATAGAACTAGTATTGATAGTCGACACATGAAACCAATAAATTTGAATTATAAAATTGGTTAATGGTTGTTTTTTATTTGTTGACTGACATCGATCGATAAAACGAAAACTATCGTTTTACAGTGTTAAAACAAAAGTTGTTTAATTTTGTTTTCATTTAGCTCCCATACCGCAACGTGCGATAAGGAACTTCGTTCCAAAACTACTAATAATAAAATATTTAATATTAATATTATTATTATATTTAATATTAATATTATCAATCAAATATAAATATATATTAATATTAATTAATATTAATATTTAATATTTAGAATAGAATATTTAGAAGAAATAGAAAAGAATTTGAAAACAAAAACAAACTTCGTAGTGACAACTACACCTGTTAAACCAATGTAACTAAAGATACATGAGACAAAACAACTACTATTTTACGGAGCAAAACATAATTCAGAACGACAGTTGAACAGACCGGTCAGTGGTTGAGTGGTTTAATGTGCTGCTGATAACGAATCACAAATCGTCATCCAATCTGAGTTCAAATCTTCTTCTGACTGATTAAGTTTTTATTACTGATTAAAGAGTGCACTGATTATTGTGTAACTTGTAAGAAATTAAATTTTTTTTAAAATAAATGAAGAAACTGATTGTGCAATCAAATCCTACAATTACGACTAACAACTTCAATTGAAAACACGATTTCATACTAAAGGTTTTAGCGATGTATCAAAACTTATTTTATGAAACATATACAGACAGTCATATATATTTACACAAATTAAAAATTTTAGTATGATTAGAAATAAAACAAGAAAACTTCCGTGTTGCAATCGGGTAATTCCAAAATATTTCGACACAGTCCAGGACCCAACCCCTATTGAATTGTATGAAGTTTGGACAGAAGTTTCTTTTCGTCCATACGAATTCTATGACACCAGAATTGAGTCAAAATTCGAAGTAGTTTTTGTTTCATGGTTCGTTGAAGTAGGTACTGCATGGCACTTTCTGAAAAAAGGACCTAACTGATATATGGCATATATTTGGAATGCGTTAATGGATTTCAAATGTCGAATATCATTTTTAAGCTTGCAAAAACCGCTTTAATAATAGCCCATACAACAGCCATGTCGTTGTGGTTCAATGATATTCAAAACTCCAAAGTATCTTTTATCCTTGAATATCCTGGCATAACGTATCTTTAATTTTTTATATCTCCCACCAAAAAGAAAGTCCATCTTTTTCTCTACATCATAGCCAAATATCCAAATGGGATCTCCATGGGATCAATAGATATATAAGGTTTGGTAAAGACTGCTCAAGTTTTGCTCTTTTAATTTCGATTTTTCAAGTAGTGAGTGACTACGTAAAGGGGTTTTCAACAGAGACGCTACAAAAGTAAATCGATAGGGACAGCAAACGACGCCATATTTTTTCCCGCTCTTTTGACATTTCTCTTCAGTAAGGTTTGCCATTTCATCATGGAAAGATATAAGTACGAGCCAATGAGTCTAAATTATTAAAATTTACTACCGAAATTTGGAGTCAGTCCTACCAGATCAACAATTGAGCGTCTAGTGGAGAAATTTGAATCCACAGGCACAGTACAAAATGTTCCCGTGCCAGTGAGACAAAGAAGTGCCCGTAGTGTCGAGAATATTGCTGCCGCTGAGGCTTCAGTTCAAGAAAGCCCAAATGTGTCTCTCACACGTCGTTCTCAAGCGTTGGGCATCTCTGTGACGTCGTTATGGCGAATTTTGCGAAAAGATCTTGGCCTACATCCTTACAAGATCAAATTGGCGCAAGAACTGAAACCGCTTGACCACCATAAGCGTCGTATGTTCGTGAATTGGGCTGAGCAACAACTTGAAAATGATTCGGATTTTCATCGGAAAATCATCTTCAGCGATGAGGCTCATTTCTGGCTGAATGGCTTTGTCAATAAGCAAAATATGCATTAGTGGTCAGACAGCAATCCACTCGTAATCCATGAGGCATCATTGCATCCCGAAAAAATTACTGTTTGGTGCGGTTTATGGGCCGGCGGCGTCATTGGGCCGTACTTCTTCCGTGATGATCAAGACCGGCACATTACTGTGAATGCGAATCGCTACCGTTCAATGATAACCGAATATTTTTGGCCCCAATTGGATAATATGGACTTGGAGGACATGTGGTTCCAACAGGACGGCGCCACAAGCCACACAGTGAATGCCACAATCAATTTATTGGAAACCAAGTTTGCTGAACGTGTTATCTCACGAAATGGCCCAGTCGATTGGCCGCCTCGGTCGTGCGATTTGACGCCGTTAGATTATTTCCTGTGGGGCTACGTCAAGCCTATGGTCTATGCCAACAAGCCAGCGACGATTGATGAACTTCGTACGAATATCGAACGTGAAATTGCAGCAGTATCGGCCGATTTATGCTTGAAAACCGTCGAAAATTGGGTTCAGCGTCTGGACTTCTGCAAACGTGCCCGTGGTGGCCATGCAAAAGAAATCGAGTTCCATACATAATGGCATCAAACGTACTTTCACAGGAATAAAGAATTTCATTGGTACCTAAAACCGGTTTTGTTTTATTTAAAAAAAACTTTTGTAGCGCTCTTATTGAAAAACCCGTTACTAATAGATTAGGGTGGCAATGAAAATTCAATTTCGAATTTTTGGTAAATACCAAATGATGAAATTTTGAGCCCAATCGGTAACTCTAAGCCAGCCGGTCAACATTTTCGAGTTTTGGCATTTTGGGTGTAAATTTTGTATACACTAGAAAAGTTTCATTTCTCAGTTCATTTGACTAAGAAATTGCACATTGACTTGGTTTGACCTGCACATAAAGTGGTACAAATTTGTTTAAAATCCCACTTCTCTAGAGGTTCAATCTCTTAATTTAAAAAAAATTATAAATTTTTAGGAACAATTTAAATTTTGTTTTAAAGTTTGTCCAAAAAGTTGTATCTAAATGAAAAATATATTCAAGTCGGATACCAACGCCTTCTGGTAGAAGTCTAACCGCTTAAAACAAGGTATAACACGATATAGTAACTTAACGGTTGCAGGATGATATGGTGCGGGAAAATAGGCCATCTCGGGGAAAAATCTCCAAGATGACCTTATAAAAAAAAATGGTTTCCCATTACATCCCATAAAGAGACCGAGGAGAAACTTCTCAAAATCACTGAGCTGTGCGCTTTCCAGTTTTCACTCACTGATTGGGACCTGCAGTTTTACACCGATTTCGAACGGTATTTTGAGAAGCTTTTTCATGGCTATATACTCGAAAGTGTCGCCGTCACTATGCGAGGTGACCTATACGAGGTGAAAGAAATTTTTTTGAATGTGGTCAGAGCAGGGTTCGAACCCAGGATCTCATGTACAAGAGCCGCGCACACTAACCATTGCATCACCGAGGGGTGCCAATTCAAAATACAGCAAAATATGAGCTAAAAATATAAGTTATGTGCTCAAACGGATTCTATAAAATCGGATATGACAATTGGTTACAATAACCGGTTTTAGAAACCGGTTTAACACCCCGGGTTTAACACTCACAATTAAAAATCAGTGTATAAATCTGGTGCAATGGTAGTGTGCGCGGCTCTTGTGCATGAGGACGTGGGTTCGATCCCTACTCTGACCACCTAAAATTTCTTTCGACGGCGGTCACCTCGCTTAGTGACGGCGACACTATCGAGTATTTAGCCATGAGAAAGCTTCTCAAAATACTGTTCGGAACCGGTGTAAAACTGTAGGTCCCAATCAGTGAGTATAAAACTGGAACGCGCACAGCTCACTGGTTGTGAGAAGCTCTCCCTAATCCCTTCATGGGATGTAATGGGAAACCATTTACTTTTTTTTTTATAAATCCGGATTTGATTATTGCACGCTGTCTTTTATTCCAGTATTTGGAACCGGGTTTAACAACCGCGGACTCAAACAATTGCAAGAGATGAATTGAAAATACAAGTTATATGTACAAACCGGCTTAGAAGCACGGGCTTGAGGAACGAAGTTGTAGAAACCTGTTCCAAAAACCATTCTTCAAAATCGATTTGTATTGTATAAACAGTTATGACAACCGTTTTTGATTATTGAAACGTGTTATACCTCACTGTAAGCGTATAAACTTCCACTAAAAGGAATTGGTATCCGAGGTGAATATTTTGCTGGTTTTTTGAATTGGCATCCTTATAAGGCCATCTTGGCGATTTTGTCCCCGGGATGGCATACTTTGCCCCACCATATCATCCTGTAACTGTTAAGTGACTATATCGTGTTATACCTTATTGTAAGCGTATACACTTCCACTAGAAGGAATTGGTATCCGATGTGAATATTGTTTTCATTTAGATACAACTTTTGGGGAAAAAACGAAAAACCCATATTTAAATTTTTTCAAAAAAATTTAAAATTTATAAAGTTTTCCACGATCTTCAATTGGAATTATTCTTATTCTTTAAACGAGCTTAAGATCTTTTATTTGTTTTATGTTTAAAGCATAATATTTGTTCCCTGAAGAAGTCGCCCAATGTGGACACGAAATATTGGAGATAAATAGTATTTTACTCAAATTTTTACCACTTTATATTCAGGTCAAACTAAATCAATGTGCAATTTGTTATTCAAATGAACTGAGAAATGGAAATTTTCTAGTGTATCCAAAACCAGAAAGCTTTGACCACAAGTCGGCCCGGCTTAGTGTTATCCGATTGGGCTAAAGTTTTCACCACGTTAGTTTTAGACCAAATGGCATAAGAATCCGCTTGGTATTTGTTAAAATTCGAGAAAAATAATTGCTCCATACATTTCATTGTCACCCTAATATACATTGTACAATATAGTACTACCGAATGACGAGATCCCTGTGAAATGTCATTTTCAAGGGGAAATGAAGAGGAGAAACGCCCTTCGACCCTAACTGGAAACTGTCGGTTTTTAAGAAATTGCGAGAATAAGCCTTAATAATGGTACGCCTACTCCCCAGCTAGCTATTGAGTTCAGCGATTATGTGACTTGATACTACGCGATCAACAGCCTCTTTCAAATCAGGCGACAAGACTATGCTATGTCTAATTTTGGAAAGATTTGCACGTAACTGAGCCTCAATTTGATGGAAAATGCTCTGTACTCCGTGGTCTGGAAAAAAGGCATGTAAAGGGTTCGCCATCTAACGTTTTTTTTATTTTTCAACTAGTGCTTATTTCGTGAATGGTAACACTTAGCTCATGTCTGATTTGACAGATAATTAGTTATGGTTGTGTATACGCTTGAACAACGCTGGGAAATATTGCCACATTAATTTGAAAATCATGGTAATGTTGCAGATGCCGATTTTGCCAAAAAAAAATCATCTTTTCAGATGAAGCTCATTTTGATCTTGGCGGGTATGTAAACAATCAAAATTGTCGCATTTGGGGCACAGAAAACCCGCACGCATACATTGAAAAGCCGATGCACCCAAAACGAGTCACTGTTTGGTGCGGATTTTGGTCCAGAGGCATAATTGGGCCATTTTTCTTAGAAAATGAGCAAGGAGTGGCCGTTACAGTCAATGGCGATCGTTATGGGGCCATGTTGAACGAATTTTTGTTCACAAAAATTGAAGAGGAGGATATTGGCAACATTTGGTTTCAACAGGACGGCGCTACGTGCCACACAGCCGAAGCTACACTCAATGTTTTGCGCCCTGTTTTTGAAGATCGCATTATCAGCCGCAGAGCTGATGTGGTTTGGCCACCTCGGAGCTGCGATTTGACACCGTTGGACTATTATTTGTGGGGTGCGCTCAAAGATAAGTGTTACGCCGACAAGCCAGAGCCAATTGACGCTTTAAAGGACAGTATTCGTGAAGCCATTGGTGAAATACAGCTGCACACAATCGATAATGTCCTTAAAAATTGGACCGATCGTGTAGGCTACTGCATGGCCAGCCGAGGCAGCCATTTGAATGCAATTATTTTCCATTATTAACTGGAAGGATTGTACATTCAAATAAAAAAAGAAATTTGAGAAAATATTCAGTAGTTTTTTTTTTATAGCATTTTCAAAAAAAAAAAAATTATTTGGCGGACCCGTTAGAAGAGTTAAGAATTTGTGTGAAGCGAAACGGAAAAAACGTTGAGATATAATATTCTCGAAAGTTTTCGAAAGTACGGACAAGGATATCGGCGATATCCTTCCAATTGATTTGGGTTTTAACCCTTTTCAGGAATTGGTACCAATAGGGCGGTTTTCCAGTCGTGTGGGTAAGTGCCCGTTTACAAAATCATGTAATACAATTTGCAATAAGTCTATATAAAAACGATGACCGATGGAGTCATTTTATAAGGTTCCGTCGTCGTCTCTTTCCAATCATAATTGATGTGGGGACTGTTTGTTGTACACTGGTTTCAAACGGTAATAAAATAATATTAAAGTAATAAAAAAAATGCTGTCTACGATCCGAATCAGCCTCGATTTGTTTGTTTTTTTCATTAAATTTTTACAGTGTTTTATTTAAATTGCTTTGTTGTCTGTCAGTCTGTATTGTTCAAATCTAGTAACTCATTTTTAACACAGTTGCAGTTGACCAATCGAAATAAAATTTTGCAAACTTGTCAGATTTGGATGACAATACATGAATATGAAAAAAAAATTAAAACATTAAAAATTTATTAACAAAAAAATTAAAAATAAAAAAATAATTTAAAAAAAAATAAGTTACAGTGTTTTATTTATAAATACACTAAAAACTAGAAAATATTTTTTCTCTTAGCCTCAATAAGTATATTCTTCTTCATGATGGGGTTGTACAATGGTCCACCTACTTAGCACTTCAACAACAATGGTCTAGATACTTTCAATAAAGAGCGTAATTAAAATGAATTAGTTAATTAATTTTCTAGGGAACTCTCAAATAAAACGATTGCATTTAAATTGTTGTGTTTAAATTGGTTGACATCTAATTTTGACACATTATTTGACATTTAATTTTGACATTTAATTTTGACACTTAATTTGACATTTAATTTTGACATTTAATTTTGACACTTAATTTGACATTTAATTTTGACACTTAATTTTGACACTTAATTTGACATTTAACTTTGACACTTACTTTGACATTTAATTTTGTCACAATTTTTAATTTAAATGCAAGCGTTTTATTTGAGAGATCCCTAGAAAATTAATTAACTAATTCATTTTAATTACGCTCTTTATTGAAAGTATCTAGACCATAGATAAAGGAAATAACTAGATATCGCACATGCCTTGGGAAATTTCTTGTTCAATGGGATATTTTCAAGATGGAGCTGAAAGCAATAATTATAACATTTGATCCCAAATAAAATATACCATGCGAGATGTATTTAGAACAGGTGATAGCAGTAGGTGTTGTTGTCAACATCTATAGGAATTTTGTTTTGTTTAGTGGGCCGATGATGTACAAGTCAACACAAACGAATACCAACAATAACAGTACACCAAAAAAGCACATAATCAAAATGCATTTGAATTAGAAAGTGGGGAACACAACGACATGAAAAAAAACTAAATTAGTTGTTCGAATAGCACAACCTGGAAAATGATTCTATTTTTGAATTGAAAAAATGTCCCACACTGTTGAATAAACGTCAGTGAATGTTATGAGAAACGTCAATGAAAGTTACAAAACGACAACACAGCACCTAGTGGCAGTACTTGACAACGCCTGTGCGATATCTACTTATTTCCTTTATCTATGATCTAGACCATTGTTGTTGAAGTGCTAAGTAGGGCGGACCCTTGTACAACCCCATCATGAAGAAGAGTATACTTATTGAGGCTAAGAGAAAAATTATTTTCTAGTTTTTAGTGAATTTATAAATAAAACACTGTAACTTAATTTTTTTTAAATTATTTTTTTTTATATTTAAAACCCACAAAATAAAATGAATTATATACCTGCAATTTAAAACGAATTAAGAAATTTCTTTTATTTTTAAGGCGATGACGTTGTATCCCAATTAAAAAATCTAATGAATAATAAAAACCAGGGCTGCGAAGGTTCTTGTAAGTTTTCTCCATCTTCTCTCATCTCAATATTGCATTATTCTTCTATTTTTTTTTTATTGTTGAATTGGCTTTATTCTTGTTCTGGAGAAATCATTTTCAAACTAAGAACAATTTCGATTAAATTATAACAAACCTGTAAGTAATTCAGCAACAGCGAGACGATTCTCACGACTAACCCCCCACAGTACCATACAAATCCTGTTAATAACCCAATCAAACTAAGAAATATTATACAATGATTTTAAGTGGTATTACGTTTTTACACCTGTACCACCTGTACATATGTACATACAACATATTTGATATCGATATTTTCCAAAAAAAAATCATGTGTCCACTTGTAACCACTTGTCTTTGTAGTAAAATATATGTTCAAAGAGGCTGGTGCGAAAGAGGGCATTATCGATGTCCTTATGGAGTTTATATTGGGCGAAAATCCCAATACAGTGTTGGAAAAGCTGCGCCTGGAGGGTGCGACATCGGCTGTGTGCGGTAAAGTATTTAAAATTGGCGAACCCACGTACAGTTGTCGAGAGTGCGGCATGGATCCGACGTGTGTGTTGTGTGTTAATTGTTTTAAACAATCGGCACATCGTTATCACAAATACAAAATGTCTACATCTAGTGGAGGAGGCTGTTGTGATTGTGGCGACGAGGAGGCGTGGAAGAAGGATCATTATTGCGAAGAACACTTGGTGAGTGGACTCATGTATAACTAACCTGGTCGACACAATTAAGTCGTCCGTCTCATACTCGTATAACTAATTCCTAACCAAAAATAGGCGAGTTGTATATATCACATAAACAACTTGACGGCGTTTGCGTGTGGACCAGTGTTATTGTAATGTATAACCATAGAGTAAATAGGGGTAGAGAAAATCTTTCACTCACCAAATTTCTGACATTTGTCCTCGTGTGATGTATACGTTTGATGTTGAAAAGAATTGCTTTACTAATACCAGATGGAGGCAATGGTTCAAAACAACGAACAAAATAACAACAACGGCATTTCGTTTTGTGTGTTAAAATTAATGTGTTAAATACAGCACAAATGTATGCTAACAATAACAGTCAATAAAAAAGTTTAAAACACATTTAAATTTCACAGTTTTGCACTAAAATGGCATGAAAAATTAAAGCAAGAAGTTATTGTTATTCCACCTGGTGTATATCACTTTTCGTCAAACATCTCTCTATCACACCGACCGCATCACAAAGAGTGTGAAAGAAAACGTCAGATGAGACAAATGGCGGCTCTACTTCATATTTACTCTATGTGTATAACTCGTATTTGTTAAATGAACAATATTTTATTTTCAAATATTTCTTTCTTTTTTAGCGAGGCAAGGAAAACAGTTCGAGCAGTACTATTATAACCGA
Organism: Phaonia tiefii; assembly: GCA_963931995.1. Lineage (NCBI taxonomy): Eukaryota > Metazoa > Arthropoda > Insecta > Diptera > Muscidae > Phaonia > Phaonia tiefii. Next base: position 144,128,398 of record OZ008370.1, read on the forward strand.
TGCCATTAAAGAGCGCTGTGAAATTGCTTTTATAGCTATTCTTACTTTCTGTGTTAATTATTTGGAAATCGAAACGAAAGTTAGTCTTGAGTGTCTCGATGGTGATGATGCGGATGATGCGGATGAAGAGTGTTTCTGCACCGTACTCTATAACGATGAATCCCATACGTTTGATCAAGTCATACAGACTCTAACCAAAATCGCTAAAGCCACCCATAAGGAGGCAACCGAAATTGTGGCCAGTATTGATCGTGAAGGTCGTGCCGTTGTCAAATGTGATTCGTTTCTTGAGTGCGTTGCCCTTAAGGAGGCAATTGAGAAACAATCCGTACCACCGAGTCTGTCAATACCCAATAGTAGAGCGAATCAAGCGCTGCGTGTTTCGGTGCTGCATAAACGCGCAGTGGCTTGCCAACAATTCGCCCTGCAGTTGCTGACATGGTTCCAGGAGTTTCTCGTACGTCACACCACATTCCGCCAAATATTCGCTCGTATTATTATGGACAAAAAGGCGCCGTATTGCATACGTCATATATTGGAATATGATGTGGAATTGTGGAAGACAGCACGTACTTGCTGGCATCGTCTGCTGATATCGGGTATGCTCATGGAGTATGACAACAAGATGGCACTAGCCCAGGAGTTCTCTAAGAACTACGCCACTATTGTGCAGGATTTTATAAGTGACGATCATGATCATTCATATTCGATAGTTTCCCTGAGCGTTCAGCTGTTTACGGTGCCCAGTATAGCCCATTATTTGATAGCCCGCGAGGGCATATTCTATAAGCTGCTGCATACATTCTACCACAAGTCCATCGAGAAGTTTACGAAGAACAAAACGTTACATTTCTCTAAGAACGTTTCGACGTTAAGTCACTTTAAACGTGCCGCCTACATATTGTACGATCTACGTTATATTCTTAGTTTTAAGCCGGACTTTTGGACCGATGACTTGCGAGAAGGTTTCATAGAAGGCTGCAAAGCTTTGTTGCGTGTTTTGAATGCCATGCAGGGTATGGAGTGCGTCACTCGTCAAACGGGCCAACATATGGACTACGAACCGGAATGGGAATGCGCCTTTAACTTGCACATAAAATTGGCCAGTGCGATTTCATTAGTCCTGGAATGGAGTGCCACTGACAAAGATGCTTTGGTGAAGTTGTGTGTTATGGTTATGCGCTATTTGCTGCAGAATTCCTTCATTATAGATCAAGCAAAATATGAGCAGAAATGTGTAGCGGAGCACGTTGCTAATTGTACGATTTATGATGTGGCTACCAAACCAGTGTCCATACACTTGCCTTTGTCGCGCTTCTTTGCTGGCATCTATTTGCACTTGGGTCAGCACGGTTTGAATTTCGATGTTATTACCACTTCGAAGAGAACGCCGGAGGAAATAATGGAGCCCATATTGTGCACACAAGTGATGATGGCTCAGGTGAGTGAAGCTACTAAGATTTTGTATTGAACCTAAGGAAGAATTCTTTTGCTTAGACATTGAGAAATCTCCTATAATAGACCTTTATAAATATATTCGTCAACATCAAGTACTCACAATCTTGATGCAGACATATAAGTAGTATGGACATAATCTTAGAAACAAAGTTCCAGATTGTGACAACTTCGTCCGCAAATATATATTGTGAGTACTTGCAGACGGTGACTTTATAAAGCTTTAAGACAATCTTCACTTAACGTACTCAAAATTCTATCCGCAATTGTTCATCTATTATCCTTTACCACATCCTTCATTAGGTTCATTCTGGCATGTGGCGTCGCAATGGTTATTCGCTTCTTCATCAGTTATATTTTTACCGTAATGTCCGTTGTCGCACCGAAATGTTGGATCGTGATATTGTGGGAATGCAAATAGGATGTTCGCTTATTGAGAGCAACCAGTATATGATACATTTGCTCAATAAATTTAATCTTATCGAGTGGATTCAGGCGGAATACCAAGATTCTACAGAAGAGCCTACAACTGATGACGACTTCTTACGACAATTGTCGATGATCGACGAATTCCTCGAGTTGTTAGTTGTCATCATTGGAGAACGCTACATGCCTGGTGTTGCTCATGTCACCGAAGAGGATCGTACTAAAAAGGAGATCATACAACTGCTATGCATCAAATCATACTCCCACTCAGAATTAAATAGAGCGCTGCCAGATTCCCAAAACGACACAGCATTGGAAGATGTCATTGATTCGGTGGCGGTGTTTAAAAAACCACAGAAATCCGATGCCAAGGGAGTTTATGAACTGAAAGAGGAACTGTATGATGATTATAACATGTACTTCTATCACTACACCAAGGAGGACAAATCCAAGTCGGAAGAAACTCAGCGTTCGCGACGAAAGACTAAGGGCGAATTGGTATGTTGCCCGCCGCCTAAATTGCCAAAATTAACCGATACTTTCGTGTAAGTTAAAATAAACCGATGGCGAATTGGAAAACAACATAACGAGATTATGTATAATGTATAATTTTACAGAACTATTGCCAATCTATTACAATGTGATGTTATGATGCACCTTATGAATACTATTCTTGAAAGAGCATTGGATTTAAAGAGGAAAAGTTTCCAAGAAAATCATCTACAAAAGGTTGGTAGGAAAAAATGTAAGACGAAACAGTCAGCTTGATGCTTTTATTTGCTTTAGTTTTAAGTATTCTGTATATGTCCAGCAGGAACAAAATACTAGTTGAGAACTAGTAATGAACTAGTATTTTTAAACCATAGAACTAGTACCCGCCCATACAAGCAACTGTAGAAATAAACATTGCGATATCCTAGGATTGGGAGAAATTATCTGTCAAGTGTCACTTTTGAACTAGTGGTGCACCAGTTTAAGACTACTAGTTAGTTAGTTAGTTTGAAAAGAAAAACCGACAAACCTTCCCATGTCGGTAGACATAGTGTCTCAAGTGTCACGTTTGAACTAGTGGTGCACCAGTTTAAGAGTACTAGTTAGTTTGAAAAGAAAAACTGACAAACCTTCCCATGTCGGTAGACATACACTTAAGCCGCTAATTCGACCTGTTGTGCGCTCTAAGTGCGCTCTAAGTTTACCTTACTAATCTACTACATCTCTTATAGGAATTCGGTGCTATTCATCGTCGTCACAATATCGCCACTAGTCCCAATACGGTACAGGTGGGCCCGTAGTCCCGAATGCCCCGTTAAGACTCCCATCATCTTGCTCATTTCAGATTTTCCCAGTTTCAGCAAACCATTTGTCCTCAATCCATCTGGGTCTCCCCATAGAATCTTTGTCATCCTGCCTTCAGATTCCTGCTTTCACTGGACTGTATGTGCCGACTCCGCCCATTTACTCAACTCAGCGTTCGTCACCCCAAAGGGTTTCGCTCCCTCTAGGCTCACCGTTTGGAGTTTCCTGGCTTTCGTTGCTAGGAGGTTCACTCGTTCGTTGCCGAATATTCCGCTGTGCCCCGGCACCCAGATGATGTTGAGTCTGCTGTGCATAGAATAATCGTTTATCACTTTCTTACAGTCAAGGACCGTTCTAGATTTGACAATTTCCGATGATATTGCCTTGATTGTCATTTGGCTATCCGTGAAGATATTTGCCTCGACTGGGTTTGTAGTATCGCCGAGCCATTTGATACATTCCGTATCTAATCGCCCGAACTTCCGCTTGAAAGTGTGTATTATGATCCGGGGGCGTAGATGGGATTCCCATTTGGCATTTTTGCCAGGGTCCCATTGTACCAGGCGTCTCTAGTTGGCGTTAAAGTCACACAATTCGCCTTAACTCTTAGCTCAGGTATTCGGTCAGATTCAGTCGTATCTTGCGTGTAACCGACTAAAGCCCCAATTATCCGTTGGTGTTTTGACGTAAGATCCCTGTTGATCCATTCACCTATTGCCTGTATGCATTTTGCCGCAAGGGCGGCCTCGTATTTGATTCTAATCTCGATTGGCTGGATACATAAAATAGTCTCCGTGTCCCTTGACGAGGTTGTCCGAGATTAGATTAGGCTTCTGTAGAGCCAGTGTGGTATATCCGGTTTGAGGCCCCAGCATAGCGACCAGCATCTGTAGGCCTTATTGGCCCTGTCCTCTATGTGGTACTTCCAATTCAGTTTCCGATCTAAGATTACCCTTAAGTATTTACCTTATCGGATATTTTAATCGCCATTTCCAGGAATCGTGGATCTTCATATTCTGAAATTTTCGTGTTGCTTGTGAATATACATATTTCCGTTTTGTCCGGGTTTGCATATAAGCCCCTTGGATGTTCCCAGTTATACGCTATACTCAGTGCCCTCTCGGTCTCTCTGCATAATTGATTAGTATTCCTTCCCTTAAGAAGTATTATAACGTCACCTGCGTAGCAGACTGGTTTGAGTCTTTCTTCGGTAAGTTTCCTTAACAGTAATAGTTCAGAGTCAAATTATTTGGTTCTAAATGATTGGGTTTTAACAAGAAGAAATAGAAAAATAAATATAGTAGTCATTAAAAGTTGGTACTCAACTAGAGCTATGGAGATAGTACTTGAACTATAACTGTGAATTGAATTGAATTTCGGGATTTTGGGCGGAACAGAAAAAGCAAAATTAGGCAAAAGAAAGGAAAATAAAAAAACGCAAATTTGTTGTCCCCATAACGATTTGTACCCAAGCTGGTCTGTTTTATATTACTTTGCCATAATTTTATTTTGTTAATTGTATACTTCGGTTAAGACCGACTTCCGGCACTTAAGCCACCATTTTATATACATACATAGAAGAATGTGCACTTTCTCACATAAAACATAATTAATGTCATCTGCATGCATGCATGCTGGTGTTGAAAACGTTAAATAGTTTACAGTATTAACATAAAAGCAAATAACGGTTATAAATAAATGCAGCATTATATTCTGCAGTTCCTTTAGAATTGAAAACGACGCAATTTAATTTTTTTTAAAAATATAACTCGTTCAGTTCTATGTAGTTCTGAACTAGAGGCACAATAACTAGTTAGTTCAACTTCCTCTGTGCATGAACTAGTTTGACAGTTTTCCGCTGGGTGTCTACTTATATATGGATTTATTCATTTTATTTATTTTCCAGATACTGCATCTTATTGGCTATGGCCTTCAAGAAGAAGAATCCGAAAATTATCCATTCTTGTCATTCTATCAATGTTCACAAAAATTTAAGCTTCTACAAAAGCTTGAGGAACTTTCCCGCAGTGCTAGAGTAAGTAGATACTCTACAAGACACCTAATTGATGTTTAAAATAACACGGCTTTCCCTCTATGACAGGTTGAAGCTCATCGTGATTTCATTTTATGGACACTTAGAAAATTCAAGGATTTACAAGCCAAACAACCAAACCCCGATGGGCCTGAACGTATGCAAAGCGATGATCTCGAACAGAGTGCCCCAGTTAATGATGATAGTGCCAGTGGAGATAATGCTGCTGCCTCACTGACGACCGCCGAGCAGGAGAAACGTGAAAAGGAAGAACGTGCCCGTTTGGCAGCAGAGAGACGTGCCAAAATTTTGGCACAAATGCAAAAAGCCCAAAATAAGTTTATGTCCTCAAATGCGGAAATGTTTGCCAGTGCAAATGATGTGGCCAGTGATGCTAATATTGGAACTGCCATGGAATGGCAAGATGATAGTTGCCTCGAGGGTGCTGTGGCTTATAACTCTATAGCTTGTTTGGGTGTGGAGAGGCGGCTTCAACAACCAGATGATGAGAAATACAATTGTATTTTATGTTTTGAGGAGGCAACTGTTAGTAAGGATGGCCCCACATTAGTGTATTCGGCGTTTGTGCAGAAATCAAAGGTTGGCAAATAAATGTTAATGTTTAAATATATAATTTAAATTATGTCAAATATTTATTCCTGTTTATTTTATTTCCGTTATAAAATGAAAACTATTTTCGATTTCTGGTTTTAGGTCATTAAACCTGAATCAGCCTATCCTTATTCTATACACACAAGTAGTTGCGGCCATGTTATGCACGTTAACTGTTGGCAGGAGTACTATAATAACGAGGAGTCAAAGGAAATTCGGCGTCCCAGACGCCACCCCCTGCAAATATTTCCCTCGTCCCCCAGCACTGAATTTCAGTGTCCCTATTGCCGTTGTCTCAGCAATACTGTACTTCCCCTTACTGCACCACTTTCAAAGTACTCAGTGCCCAATGTTTTTCATGCCGGCGATGAAATGTTCCCCATCGATCTGTGGATAGAAGGCATTCGAGCATTTGGTGAAAATCTCAATATTCTCATGTTGACATTACCTAACGATCTGTGCATTTTCAATCTGCCCGGATGGCTATCAACGCTAAAGGAAGCTCACATCCCCGTCGATGCCAAGCAGTTTGAGAAGATGGCTCAACCAATGCCACGCATTGAATTGCCAGCAAGTTGGACTAATTTTGTTCAGCACTACATAAAATCTCTGAAACGCAACGATGAAGAAGGCCTGCTCAATATGTGGCATTCATGTGTGTATACGGTGCAAGCGTTGGAAGTTTATTTGCGAGCTGTCGGAAAGCCATTGAAAGACGAAATGTCTATACGCCATCAGAGCTGTTTGAGTGGCCTCATACGGGCTTGTTGTCTCTACAGCGGAAATTTGACACAAACCGATGTTGAGAATTTGATCAAACCCGCGGCGGAACTGTTAAATGTTGTCTTTAAGCACAACGGCGATTCAGTATTGGAATGGAATTGCTTTAGTAAAATGGTGTCGACAATTTTGATGGTCCCAAATATACTATTTGCACGTGAACGTAAGCAAAATATTGAAAATATAAATTTATTTATTTACTACATACAGTAATATCGGGTGGCATATTTATTTACTTTATTTATTTCTCTTCATATACATAACCGAGCCATTAGAGGTTATATGGTTACAAAATTTCTACCATAATTCCTTCAACATATAGATATACATATTAACCTTTTCTTACTCTACCATAATTGGAAATTACTTTATCAGTTTAATTAAAATTTTTGGATAATAACTTAAAAATAATTTAAAATATAAAATGCATTTGGGTTACAAATCCAGTCTTGCTAAATTGTTATAAAAAGTAACTTATGTTAGAAAAAAATCAATTTCAATTAAAAATTATTTCAATAGCCGAGCCTTAAAGTCCATATCCCTGACTAAAAATAACATAAACTAAAAATGTACAATGTTTGGCAAAGGTTTTAAATGATTGACTGCCCAGTCATTCGTTAATTACATATACCCAGGAAGTTATTTCTCGTTATCTCTATTACTTTAGATGTTAGCTGTACTAGGAAGGTCTATATTATCGAAGAAATGTTTGAAGAAAATATTGAATTATTTTTAATTCAGCATTTTCGGAAAGCCCAGTGATGAAATTAGTCTTAATTAGAAACTAATTCCCGTATTATTTTCCGTTTATGTATGTATATTCGGTGGCGGGAGGCAAACTCAGTCCACCGGTGTTTTTGTATTTTACCTACCGCCAGGATATTTGATTGCAGTCGCCCATTATGAATCAGATGCTGACCAGGATGCAATATGTCGAACTTGAATTTTCTTCTTTCGGCTTCTATCCGCGTTGGCCCATATGTGACATCAGTGATCTACTAAACCTGAGACGCATCAGTAGTCGCATATCCAATCAGGCTGCTCATCGAAAAGTCTCGACTTCAGCCACTATAAAAAAATATTCTACCGTTGCCCGGGAAACCACCACGTGGACAAAAAAAGTAATAGGTATATGATAAAGTACAGAAGGCTTTCAAGAACAGACGGCTCTTTGGCTTATATTCTATGAGCTACAAGAGGAGACGTGTGACTGCTGCCCTGGCCATGACATTAAGATTGTGCTAGGAGATTTTAGTGCTAAAGTAGGCAGGGAAAAACTATTGGCAATTTCAGTCTACGTGATAACAGATCCGACAACGGTATGAGACTGATTGACTTTGCCGCGGCGGAAAACGTGGATGTTAGTGATACAAGATTCCAGCATAAAGACATCCACACGACTACTTGGGTAACCCCTGATCAAAGAACGGAGAACCAAATTGATCACGTGATAATTGATGGGATGCACTAATACAGTGTAATGGACATACGAGTGATCAGAGGTGCTAACATCGATTCTGCTCACTACCTGGTAGCAACAAAGGTTCGCTCGCAGAAGTTTAAGTTGAGCGAAAATTGTACGAAACCAGACGCAGAGAAAGCTGGACATCGGAAAGCTGCAATTACCAGAGGTAGCCACAGCCTAATCAAGGAAGCTCTTGCAACTTTTGGCACAGAACCCACCTCCTCTCGATGACGATCCTGAAGCGCAGTGGAAACCTATTTCCGACTCTATAAAAACTAAAAATTGTACGATGAAGAGTGTCGCATAGCAAATGGTGAAAAGAAGGCTGCATGTATGGCAATGTTTCAAACAATTGTAACACGGGCTGCGACAGAGCGGTATAGGCGAGAGCGCGAGAGTGGGAAAAATGAGACATACAGAAGGAAGAACTAAGCCCGAAAATGCAACCAAAAAGTCAAAAACAGAACTAATAGACATGGGTCAGGCCATCCCTTCGTTAGAGACATGGACGGGAATATAATCGCAGACGTGCAGAGCATGTTGGGAGTATGGAGAGATTAGTTCTTCGTACCGGAGATATCCAATGACGAGACAATCGATCACAATTTGGACGACAACGTCGATTGCCCCCTCGTAACAAAGACGAGGTCAGAACACCTGTTGCCCGGCTTAAGATCAACAAATCCGCAAGAGCCGATGTACTTAGTAGGGACATAAATACTGTTACTTATATTTTGGGCTATAAAATAAAAACTAATTAACGTTTTTGGGACCAAATTTTTTTTATAAATTTATTGATATGTATTGTATACAAAAAGCTAAGTTTCACTCAAACTGTCAGCTCTTGGCCTTCACGGATTGGCAAATCATCAATTGGAAATGACGCACCTCACCATTGGAAAATTGAGCTGTCTTAAGCGAATCAATGTTGGGTTATCTTTTGTGGCCGACCATGTCCTCTAAAACGGTCCACAATTTCTAATCCAGAGGGTTCAGATCAGGGTTGCCAGAGGGCTTGGTATTTCTGCAAAACCCATACGCCTTTGCAGGATGAGCTTGACGACCACCAAATTGGCTACAGCACGAACCAGAGCTGTCTTAAGCGAATCAATGTTGAGTTATCTTTTGTGGCAGACCATGTCCTCTAAAACGGTCCACAATTTGTAATCCAGAGGGTTCAGATCAGGGTTGCCAGAGGGCTTGGTATTTCTGCAAAACCCATACGCCTTTTCAGGATGAGCTTTACGAACACCAAATTGTCTACAGCACTAACCAGAGCTGTCTTAAGCGAATAAATGTTGGGTTATCTTTTGTGGCAGACCATGTCCTCTAAAACGGTCCACAATTTGTAATCCAGAGGGTTCAGATCAGGGTTGCCAGAAAGCTTGGTATTTCTGCAAAACCCATACGCCTTTGCAGTATGAGCTTGACGAACACCAAATCCGCAGTGAAAGTTGGTAAGGATCTTACCGAACCTTTCGAAACTAAACGAGGCCTCAGGTAAGGCGACACCCTATCGTGCGATCTCTTTAATATCTTAATGGACATCATTATGAGAAAAACTGCAGTCAACATGAATATAAAAAAAAAATAAATGGTTTCCCATTACATCCCATGAAGGGACCGGGGAGAACTTCTCACAATCACTGAGCTGTGCGCTTTCTAGTTTTCACTCACTGATTGGGACCTACAGTTTTACACCGATTCCGAACGGTATTTTGAGAAGCTTTTTCATGGCTATATACTCGATAGTGTCGCCGTCACTAAGCGAGGTGACCGTCGTCGAAAGAAATTTTAAGGTGGTTGGAGCAGGGATCGAACCCAGGATCTCCTGTACAAGAGGCGCGCACACTACCCATTGCACCACCGACGGTCACAACATGAACATAACATCAACAGTAAAACGCACATGCTGCTCGAGAATGCATATTTTATATTATTCATTGGTTACTGCGGTGTTTTCGAGAATTGAGCAGTCAACAAAAGTGGGTCTGCCACTAAATGAGGACAAGACAAAATTAATGGTTTCAACGAGCAGGACCTCCACGCGGTAAGACCAAAGCGTGAACGTTGATTACCGTTATAATATCGAGGTGGTGCACGATTTTATATACCTCGGATCTGCCGTAAGGAGTCTTGGAGAGAAAAATTCTCCGAAAAATTAATGGTCCTACAGTGCATAACGGCAAGTATCGGCGACGCATGAACCATGAGCTGTATGAGCTATATCCCGACATTGACATAGTTAAACGGATCAAAATAACGCGATTGCACGGGCTAGGCCATGTCAGATGGATGAAGACGAACCAGCACGAAGGGTTTTCGAAACAGAACAAGAAGGAAGACTACAAATAGGAAGGCCAAGACTCGGCTGGAGGGATCAGGTTGACCGGGATCAGTAGGTACACATGCTATTACCAACTGGAGAGATAAGGTAAAAGATCTAACTGGTTGGCAAAATATATTGTCTTCGCTCTGTAAGATCCCTGACCCCCTCGGGGTTCGCGAACGGATAAGAAAGAGAACGAATCCCCGTATTCATAACAAAACGGTTTACTGGACTCAATGCCACAGTTACATCAAGAGCAAGAAGAACCACGAAGTACATCAAACTAACATCATCATTTAATAAGACAGCATCATTACTTAAACAACGAGACACTCTAATAACAAGCAATAGTTCATTTGTATCTAGCCTCCGTACTCGTAACGAAAAGCTAGAAAACTGGAAAGAAAAACATTCTTGTTATACCACTCGTAGTACTGAACGTTCATCCAGAGCCTAATTTTTCGTTATGAATACGGGCGTTGAAATGTAGTATCTTAATTAAAAGGATTGTGAGGCGTGGCATCCTCGAAGAACATTGAATTGCATATACATATATCATACTCTTAGAAAACCTGGGTAACCTAATACATATATCACGTTAATATAAATTTTATCTTTTAATAACGCATAAGATATCTTTTTTAAATTTAACCCTTTAATTTTTAATTTCCCCTTCAACAGGCGAAAAAACATCAATAATACCCAATGGCAGTTTAATGGATTTCTATACACTCAAAGTTTTCTTCCTCGCCAATGTGGTCAAAGCTCTCGTATTGTTCGAGCAGCCTCCCGAAGAATGTCTGATGGATTTTGAAGAAGAAGAATATGCGGCTATAACTGACAAACAGTTGGATAATATTTCAACGTTCTTTAATAAATATAATGTACAAGCCCGACAGAAAGCAAAACAGCGCAACCACAAGCCAGAATTCAAGGAGAATCCACAACCTGAAAAACAGCAACCACAGACGTCAGTTGTTGAAGATGTCGACGCTGGCATGAGAGATGTAACGAAAGACGGGGAAGAAACTCAGGAGCAACAAAGTGAAGAGTCACCGGGACCATTACAGCGTTTGTCACCACAATTAGTAGCCGCTCTATTGGACCACATTAAAATGGAGATGCGTGAATTCCTGCGTTGTTCTTGTCTCTTTTTCCATTTTGTTACGGATGTTGATTTCCCAGATTCCCTAGCGGCCAGCGATAGTGATACGTTTGAGAATATGTGTAAATATCTTGGCTTGAATACGCAGCTGGAAGCGTATTTCGCTAATGAAACGCCGTATGCTACTATCATGGAAATGTTTGCCTCGCATCATGACATCACCAACCTCGAAGTGATAACCAGCAAAATTAAAAAGACCGGCGATCCATTGGTTATAATGCCCAGCAATCGACCCGTGCCAGCCATGGTTAATCTGCCCGAGGACTATAGTGATCTTATAAACAGCGTCTCCGATTTTAGCTGTCCCAACAACGAACGCGAAGAAATGAAAACACCCACTATGTGTCTGATGTGCGGTGAGATTCTGTGTGCTCAGTCGTATTGTTGTCAACCTGATCTAGATGAGCGTAATGTGGGAGCCTGCACCTACCACGCCTACTTTTGTGGAGCCGAAATTGCACCTTTCCTGCGTATACGTGATTGCCAAATAGTATATTTGGGAAAAAATAAGGGTTGCTTTGTCCAACCACCCTATTTGGACGAGTACGGCGAAACAGATCAAGGTCTAAGGCGTGGCAATCCGTTGCGTCTGTGCCCTGCGCGCTATAGCAAAATCCATCTGTCATGGTTAGGTCATGGCCTGCACGAGGAGATTGCCCGTCTTAACGAGCATTCGTCGGCCGTCACCACACAGTGGCACCACATGTAGTTGTTGTCTTTGAAACGGCATCAGAATCACTGAATCCAATTTATATTATATTAATCGCACCTATGCAAATGAAATTAAAATATAGACAAACAACAGCAGTTAATGTGATTTAAATTAAATGAGAAAACAAAAAGAAATGCTAAACATATTATGATATTTACCTATACTGACAGAAGAAGTTGACGAAAAGAAAAAGAAACGGTGAAATCCGGAAGAAATCCGGAAGAAATCCCTCCTCTCTAACTATCCAAGAATTATTGAAGAAAATTTACAAACAAATGGGAATATAAATTTTACAATTTTTCTTTCCACATTTCGTCTGTGGTAGTAATAGGATCGAATAAATCTGTAAGATATGCGAATAATTGAAAAGGCTCCAGAAAGCTAAAAACGGTTGGTTTTTATAGAACATTTTCTCATAAATTGGCTACAAAATTAAAAGAAAATACAAATAAAGCTTTAGCTACAAGTTTCTCTCTTATAGACAGTCCTAGGATTTATGTTCAATTACCAAGATTCAAGCTGCAGCTTAATTTGTTATATATATTTTTTATATTACCCTTATGAAATACTTATTACATTTTAATTTTATCTTTCAAATTCAATAAAACCCTGCGAACTTTGGCTCTCTGTTATTTTCGTTCTGTATATTTTTTTAAGCTACCGTTCCTATTGTTTACTTTTAAGGAAATTTAAATCTTTCAAATTTAAAATACCACTTTTTTTCCTCCCTCTCTCACAAACCCATACACAATCCAATCTCCCTTGTTGTAAGGGGGTGGGTGGGTTGTTTTATTTTGATTACAAATAAATCTTGGACTTTTCTTAATTTATTTGAATTACTACTACATTAATGTAATATTACTACAACTTTTTTTTTTTTTCATTATTTAATAAATATTAATTGTAATTTACAAGAAAACAAAAACAGAAATCATGATCATAAACACAAAGAAACTTAATAAAATGTTTGTTTAATAAAAATTATAAAAATAAATGGTGTTATTTTTATTTAACGACTGACTTGCTTAATTTAATTCTTCGTCCTATTTGGAAATTATATTCGATTTGAATTTAAATGGCTCTACTTGCTACATTTCGTTCTAAAGGTTTATATGCATCCTAATGCGATATTAAATTATATATATAAAGATTAGGATTGAAATTTCAAACTCAGCATTCGTACTTCAACATATGTACATACATTTCTGAAGAAAATTAAATAAAAGAATTAATACATTTTTTGTATTCGTTTTTTCTGTAACAAAAAAGCGTAAGTATCTCGTACAGTTGTGGAGAGGTTTTGAAGTTAGAAGTACAAAGCGAAGAGATTTTATAGGAGTCTATATTCTGTTATACAGTGGTGTGCAATGAAATAGAGTCACACACACTTCAAAGCTTGTATTCTCTGCAAATCAGTTGCCCAAGGTGTTTCATGTCAAGAAATTCTGAACTTGATTGACCGGTGGTCCTCTGCTGAATATAATGCCGTTATTTTTAATAAATGTTCTACACTACTGTTCTCCAGTGCCAGTATTTTAAAGAATATGTAATGACAACATATGTACATCAAAAACATGGTAACATCCCATGAAGGGATTGGGGAGAGCTTCTCACAATCCGTGAAATGTTCGCTTTCCAGTTTTACACTCACTGATTGGGACCTACAGCTTTACACCGGTTCCGAACGGTATTTTTTAGAAGCTTTTTTATGACGTGTGCTATAAAATAGAGTCAATTACAAAAAAATATATTTTTGATGTGTTAACATCTATACGCGCGCCTCTAGGGCAGTAAACTATCAGTTTTAATACATACGCAAGTGTTAGGTTTGTAAGAGTAAATCATCGTTTGTTTGTTCGTTGCTTGGCAGTCGGTATTGCAAGTGATTATTGGGCGATTTTCATATAATTTTCCCACGCGATTTTCTCCGGAAATTCATAGCCGATTTTATTAATTTTTGGATTAAAAAGCTAGTGCGGGTTTCGACGAAGAGTTTAGGCCAAAAATTAAGGCGATCCGATATCGGCGAGCCGAGATTTAAGTGTTTTAATTTGGAGTAATATTAAAAAAGTGTTTTATGTTGATCTTCGGTTTTGTCTTATCATCGTTTGTTTGTTCGTTGCTTGGCAGTCGGTATTGAAAGTGATTATTGGGCGATTTTCATATAATTTTCCGACGCGATTTTCTCCGGAAATTCATAGCCGATTTTATTAATTTTTGGATTAAAAAGCTAGTGCGCGTTTCGACGAAGAGTTTATTCCAAAAATTAAGGCGATCCGATATCGTCGAGCCGAGATTGAAGTGTTTTAATTTGGAGTATTAATTTGGAGTAATATTAAAAAAGTATTTTATGTTGATCTTCGGTTATATCGTACGAATATAACAATGTTTGTATGTATGTACAAGTGTCTGTTGCTTTGCATTCTTTGACTTTTGTGGGAATAAAACAAAAAGTATTGAGCAAGAAAATAATGGCACAAGTGCTTGCACTGGGTCTTTAAATAATTTTAAGTATTAATATTATTTAACTGTAACGTCATCATATGATTGAACGCTGTTTTTTATTTTCCAATGTAACATTTACGAATGTGTTCATAGAAATCGAACAGGTACCGTGTAGCAAAAAGGTGTTAACACATCGCCCGTGAGTTCGAACACTCATTGGATTTTTTTTTTTGAAATGGTTAATGGTAGTTTGGATTTGAATTTGAAAACAAAGGTTAGCTTCTAAATATGATAAATGTTTATTAGTAGCATTAATAAATTTTCATTATTGACGTTACAAAATGGGCCGATCTCAGTATTACAATCATGAGTGCTAAGAAGGAATAAAAGAGCTGAAAAAAGAATTCAGAAGCTACATACAAATTAAAAAATATCAGCCTAATTCAGGAAACAGTGGGAAATCCTGAAAATTACAGAACATTTGGAACCAAAAATATGGCGCCACGTAGAGTTCGACTTTTGTTATATCTTCCGCCCTTAAAAGGCAACACGATCCGGATGTTGACACCTCTACATTAAGAAAAATGGTAACTAAAAACAATTTAAAGGCAAAAAGTGTCCGAAAAGTTCCATTTATATCCAAACGGAACGTTCAAAAAACGTTGCAATTTGCCAAGGAGCATGTGAAATAGCCCGAACGCAAATGGCGAAATATTTTGAGGACAGTTGAAACAAAAGTGAGGTTGGTTAATTATGATAGGAGTAATCTTCCTGTGTAGCCGTCGGTGGTGCAATGGTTAGTGTGCGCGGCTCTTGTACATGAGATCTGGGGTTCGAACCCGGCTCTGACCACCTTCAAATTTTCTTTCGGCGGCGGTCACCTCGCATAGTGACGGCGACACTATCGAGTATCTAGCCATGAAAAAGCTTCTCAAAATACCGTTCGGAATCGGTGTAAAACTGTAGGTCCCAATCAGTGAGTGAAAACTGGAAAGCGCACAGCTCAGTGATTGTGAGAAGTTCTCCCCAGTCCCTTTATGGGATGTAATGGGAAACTATTTATTTTTTTTTTTTAATCTTCCTGTACGAAGACCTTCCAACACCGAATTCGGGCCTCAAAATACAATCCAAACAGTTAAACATGGTAGCGGAAACATAATTGTATGGGGTTGTTACTCTAACAGTGGGACAGAACCTTTACTCCAAATTGAACAGACAATGGACGCTGCATATTATGCCACTATATTACCTCATATTACCTTGTGCTGAATGGGAAATGTCGCTTCGATGGGTGTTTCAACTTAATATCGACCCCAAAAACACATCGAAGCGAGCAAAAGCTTGGTTTGAAAATAATAGTGTCATAGTTTTAAGGTGGTTAAATCCTATTGAGAATTTGAATTTAATAAAGATGAGCTTAGGGCACTGGTACAATCGGCGTGGAAAATATTCCACTCAAAACCTGTTAAAGACTTGTGGATTCAATGTCAAGGCGTTGCTTAGCTGTGATAAAAAATAATAGTTATTTCATAAAGTACTGAGATAATATAAAGGATTAATGAACATACATTTTATTTGACACAGGTATTTATTCTAGTTCAGATGATGAATCGCGATGGCTCTATTTTAATTCACAGGCAAAACGGGATATTTTGAAATATTTTGATTTATACCTAATGATTTAATTTTAGATTACGATATTACTTACTTTTATTGACTATATTACAACCTCATGAGGTTGTCTTACACATATTAATTAAACAAACAAATTAAACAAATTTCAACATATTCTTCCAACTGGCTCTATCCTTCGCCTTTTCTCGCCAGTTGGTAACACCAAGGATACGGAGGGATTCTTCTGTCTGGTCTTTCCAGCGGAGTCTTGGTCGTCCTCTTTTCCTGCTTCCATCGGGTACGTTATCAAAAATCTTTCGCGCTGGCTCATCTTCATCCATTCTGATAACATGGCCTAGCCAACGCAATTGGCACACTTTGATTCGTCTAGCTATGTCCACGTCAGAATAGAGATTAAATAGCTCTGCGTTCCAGCGACGTCGGTACTCGCCGTTTTCCCTAACAGGACCATATATTTTACGGAGAATTTTTCTCTCGAAAACTCCCAGGTGTTTTTCATCCGCTTGCGATATGACCCAAGTTTCAGAGTCATATGTATGTCAAGACAGGTAAAATGAGAGTCTGATATAGCTGGACTTTTGTCCGTCGAGAGAGGGCTTTGTTCCTAAACTGCTTGCTGAGCCCAAAATAACATCTATTTGCAAGCACAATTCTCCTATCTATGTATCTCCAGGCTGACGTTGTTGTCCTTGTTCACGGCGGATCCAAGGTAGACAAATTTATCTACCACTTCAAAATTAAATCGGTTGTCAACGTTTAAGTGCGGACCAAGTCGAGAGGATTCTCTAGTCGTTGACACCATCAATTTTGTCTTGCCCTCATTAACAGCAAGACCCACCTTTGCGGATTCCTTTTCGATTCTTGAAAATACTGCAGTAACCTCTCGCAAATTTCGCCCAATGATGTCTATGTCGTCAGCATACGCCAGCAACATATGGCTTTTCATGTTAATGGTCTTGTTCGTATTTACTGCAGCCTTTCTCATTATTATCTCCATTAAGATGTTGAAGAGATTGCACGAAAGTGTGTCGCCTTGTCTAAGTCCTCGCTGGGTACAGAATGGTTCAGTGAGGTCTTTCCCCACTTTCACTGCTGATTTGATGTTGGTCAGCGTCATTCTACAGAGGCGGATCAGTTTTGCCGGAATACCAAGCTCAGACATAGCTTCGTACAGTTTTCCCCGTATGGGGCTATCGAAATCAGCTTTGTAATCGACAAAAAGGTGGTTGCTTTTCGTGGGTCTTTTCCAGGATTTGGCGTAGCGTGAATATTTGGTCAGTTGTGGACTTGCCTGGTCTAAAACCACACTGATAAGGTCCAATCAGGTTTTCAATAATTGGCTTTAGTCTTTCACATAATACGCTCGACAAGACCTTATACGCGATGGATAAAAGGCTGATACCGCGATAGTTGAATACAGGACATAATACACTGAGACTCCAGTCGTCGGGCATAGATTCCCCCAGCCATATACCGCATATCATTTGATGCATGTGAGCTATCAGTCCTTCGCCACCTGCCTTAAAAAGTTCAGCGGGTAGGCCATCCGCACCCGCGGCTTTATTATTCTTCAGGCGGGAGATCGCCGTTCTAATCTCGTCTTGGTTGGGGGGGTACAATTTATACTATCTTCCACTATCATTACCTCCTCATTTTCAGTGGAAGAATCTGAGTGGAGTAGTGCTGAAAAGTGGTCTCTCCACATTTTGAGCACACACTGCTTCTCAGTCACCAGATTTCCATTCTCGTCCTTGCACGAGGGCAGCCCATTATTAGGCCCGTTGGTCGATCTTCTTACCCTCTGGAAAAACTTTCGCGATTCACCATTCATCCTGCACATTTCGGTTCTTTCACTCTCTCTCTGCTCCCACTGCCATTACGTGCAGCGTCTTTTTCATCAGTTGCAATGCGACATTCTTCGTCGTACCATGGCTTATCCTTCTGCGGTTTTTGGTAGCCAAGTTCTGTCCTTGCAGCAGTTTCCAAAGAATGGGAGATGTGCTTCCACTGCGCATCTGGGTCTTCGGGAGGGGGGTATTCTGCTCTAGCAGGAGAGAGAGTTTCTGTCGATAGGACATTGATATCTCCGGTATTTGTAGCTTGTCAATATCCAGCTTTTCCTGTGTTCGGCTTCGTACGTTTTTCGCCCTGCTCAGTCTTGTGCGAACTTTCGCAGCCACCAGGTAATGATCCGAGTCGATATTGGCACCTCGAATCACACGTACATCCATTACACTAGAAGAGTGCCTGCTATCTATTACCAAGTGATCAATCTGGTTCTTCGTCCGTTGATCAGGAGATATCCAGGTCGCCTTATGAATGCCATTATGCTGGAATCGTGTGCTACTAACTACCATGTTCTTTGCAACGGCGAGATGTCTATCAGTCTCGGAGGTGGTATCATGTAGACTATGATTACTGATGGTTGGTCGAAAGACACTTTCCTTTCCCAATTTGGCATTAAAATCGCCTAGAATAATCTTAATCTTAATCAGGGCAGCGTTCATATACTTCCTCCAGGCGCTCATAAAATGTTTCTTTGACCTCATCATCTTTATCCTCTGTCGGTGCGTGCACACAAATTAACGAGATGTTGAAATATTTCGCTTTGATGCGAATTGTGGCTATGCGGTCACTCGATTCTGATCACTACCTGGTAGCAGCAAAGGTTCGCACAAGATTAAGTAGAGCGAAAATCGTACGAAACCAGACGCAGAGGAAGCTGGACATCGGAAAGCTGCAATTACCAGAGGTAGCCACAGCCTACTCAAGGAAGCTCTCGCAACTTTTGGCACAGAACCCACCCCCTCCCGATGACGATCCTGATGCGCAGTGGAAACCCATTTCCGACTCTATAAAAACTGCCGCAACAACCGTACTTGGTTTCGAAAAACCGCTTCGCAACAAACCGTGGTACGATGAAGAGTGTCGCATAGCAAATGACGAAAAGAACGCTGCACGTATGGTAATGCTTCAGTCAATTGCAACGCGAGCTGCAACTGAGCGGTATAGGGAGAAGAGAAAGGAGGTAAACCGTCTCTTTAGGCGTAAGAAACGGCAGTGGAGAAAACGCGAGAGTGAGAAAATTGAGACATACAGAAGGAAGAACGAAGCCCGAAAATTCTACCAAAAAGTTGAAGACGGAACTAATGGACATGGTTCAGGGCCCCCCTTCTGTAAAGACAAAGACGGAAATCTCGTCGCAGATGTGCAGAGCATGTTGGGAATATGGAGAGAGCATTTCTCCGCGCTACTAGTACCTGAGATATCCGATGACGATGGGACAATCGATCACAATATGGACGACGACGTCGATTGCCCCCCTCCTAACCAAGACGAGGTCAGAACAGCTATTGCCCGGCTTAAGAACAACAAAGCCGCAGGAGCCGATGGATTACCGGCGGAGCTGTTTAAGGCTGGCGGCGATGAGCTGATAAGGTGCATGCATCAGCTCATTAGCAAAATTTGGTTAGATGAATGCATGCCCGGCGATTGGAGTCTCAGTGTACTATGTCCCATATTTAAAAAAGGTGACCCGAGTATTTGTGCCAACTACCGTGGAATAAGCCTTTTATCCATAGCATATAAGGTTCTATCAAGTATAATGTGCGAAAGACTAAAACCAATTATCGCTGACCTGATTGGACCATACCAGTGTGGCTTTAGGCCTGGAAAATCGACAACTGACCAGATTTTCACGGTACGCCAAATCCTGGAGAAGACACACGAAAAACAAATCGACACCTATCATCTATTTATCGATTATAAAGCAGCCTTCGATAGTCCGATACGGGAGAAACTCTATGAAGCAATGTCTGAGCTTGGTATTCCTGCAAAACTCATACGCCTTTGCAGGATGACCTTGACGAACACCAAATCCGCAGTGAAAGTTGGTAAGGATCTTACCGAACCTTTCGAAACTAAGCGAGGCCTCAGGCAAGGCGACACCCTATCGTGCGATCTCTTTAACATCTTAATGGAGATCATTATGAGAAAAGCTGCAGTCAATATGAATAAAACCATCAGCAGCAAAAGTCACATGCTGCTCGCGTATGCTGATGATATAGATATCATTGGGCGCACAATTAGAGAAGTTACTGCGGTTTTTTCGAGAATTGAGAAGGAGTCAGCAAAAGTGGGTCTGACGGTGAATGAGGACAAGACAAAATTAATGGTTTCAACGAACAGGGCCTCCACGCGATTAGACCAAAGCGTGAACGTTGATAACCGTTATAACTTCGAGGTAGTGGACGAATTTATATACCTCGGATCTGCCGTGAACAAAAACAACAACGTCAGCCTTGAGATCAAACGGAGAATTGTGCTTGCGAATAGATGTTATTTTGGGCTAAGCAAGCACTTTAGAGATAAAGCCCTCTCTCGAGTAACAAAAGTCCAGCTGTACCAGACTCTCATTCAACCTGTCTTGCTTTATGGCGCAGAATCCTGGGTCCTATCGCAAGCAGACGAAACATCTGTAGGAGTCTTCGAGAGAAAAATACTCCGAAAAATTTATGGCCCTATAGTGCACAACGGCGAGTATCGGCGACGCATGAACCATGAGCTGTATGAGCTTTATCCTGACATTGACATAGTTAAGCGGATCAAGATAACGCGATTGCGCTGGCTAGGCCATGTCAGTAGAATGGATGAAGATGAACCAACGCGAAGGCTTTTCGAAACCGAACTCGAAGGAAGACGAAAAATAGGAAGACCAAGACTCCGCTGGAGGGATCAGGTTGACGAATCCCTGCGTACACTTGGTATTGCCAACTGGAGAGATAAAGCAAAAGATCGAACTGGTTGGCGAAATATGTTATCTTCGTTTTGTAAGGTCCCTGACCCCCCGGGGTTGTCCGAGACCGGATAAGTAAGTAAGTAAGTAAGGTCACTCACTGGGTTGAATCTTGAAACTAGGTGTCGCAGTATCTTGCCTACTATAAATCCGCACCCAAATTCGTGCTTACGCTCATGGCAGCTGTAGTAAATATCGAAGTTTTTCTTTCTGGTGCAACCATATCCTGTCCATCGCATTTCCTGGATCGCTGTGATGTCAGCTTTATATTTTCCGAGGACATCCGCCAGTTGGAAAGTGATACCAGCCCTGTATAACGTTCGCACATTCCAGGTACATATCCTTAAATCATGGTCCTTATAACGTTTGCGAGGGTCGTCAACAGTTGGGGGTTTCTTTGTTCATTAACTTTATAGCGTATTTTCATTGCCGATATAACGGTGGCGGGAGGCAAACCCAGCCCACCGTAGTTTGCATTTTACCTACTGCCAGGATGATTATGTTTCAGCCGCCCATTATGGATCAGACGCTGACCAGAATGCAGTGTGTCGAAACTGGATTTTAGTTTTCAATTTTGATCCGCCGTTGGCCAGGGGTGTTGGCTCATCCGCCTTCAAAGGACAGAAGAATATGTCCACTACTTCGAAGAGCTTCAGTGACAGGGTCACCTAATAATCCTGAGACGTATCAGTGATCGCATTACCACTCAGGTTGCTCATTCGTTTCGCCTTCTCACTTTAGCTAGCTAACGGAGGTTTCCGATAAGGCATTGCCCAGGACATACTGCGTGGAAGTAGTGAGCTGCTTGGACTGCCCAATGAAGGAATCATTTCTGGCCACTCCCAAGTGGATGGCTATCAGAAACTTTCCACCTCCACGGACAGTCCCATGTCCAAGATTACGATATTAATGTTCTAAAATGTTATATCTAGTTCTTAATTGGACAATAAAAAATAAAAGTTATAAACAAAATTTAATTTTTCTACATTTGTTTTTACTTTGAATATGTTGATTAGTGTTGACTCTATTTCAACGCACACAACTGTATGCTGATATACATGGCAGTGATGACATGTCGTTCTAGTCAGAGTACAATTTCTCTTACAATGATATCAGCCTGAAAATCAGTTGCTATTTGGTAGCCTTTGTGTCAACTAAAACTAAGTACGTTATTTTACATTGTAAACGCCCTTACAAGTCCTGAATAACTGGGTTGTTAGTGGAAAAGTTCCTCTCAAAAGTCGTCGTAGGCGTCATGTAGTCCACTCGTAACGTGGGTTGCCGCAGGTCCTTTTAAATCGTTCCGTGATCTTGGAAACGCAATTCAGAGCGAAAATGTTTTAGGCGGATTGCTGACATTGCTGCCACTTGCCTCTCAACCTAATCTAGTGGTTAATAAAGAGGAGTCAAAGCATTGATGCTCCTCCTCATTACTCATTTCGTACCTAAGCTAACCTGACCAACTGATTGTGACCAAAAAGCGGGACTCAATTGGTAAAAAATGCTGTTTTTAGTTTAATTAAATAGAAATACATGTATTTAGTTAAAATAAGATTGAATATATAAAATAACACGTTTAATTTTCTTTAAAATCATTGTATTACTTTAGATTTAATACGGGATGAGACCTCAATGAGACCCACAAAAAGTGGGACAATCCCGCCAAAAGCGGGACGGTTGGTCAGGTTAACCTAAGCCAGTAGGTCTACCCTATGTGTGCTCTTCGTAGTTATTTTTGAGTGCAGGCCATTAAATGACGATATCGTAAGGAATATTGGGCGCACAGCCGTTTATCAGATTTTTTTTTTTAGAGTAGAATTAAATGAGACACCGACGAATTGTACTTATATTAATTGCAATGAAATTGGATTTATTCAAATATTATTTTGTTTTTCATTTTCATTTGAATATGAGTCCTGACATACGGACATTTAGATGTAGTGCAATCCGAAGGTCCAATTTTCGATCACTTTTTGCAGCAGTTGTAGTGTTAAATCGCACGATCTGCAATTGGAAATTGAAATTTAAAAACTATCAATTTAGTTTTGAAGAATATCAATTGAAATTTGAAAATTATTCTCGAAATTTAAAATACATCAATTGAAATTTATAAATTGTATTTGAAATACATCAATTGGAGTTTGAGAAGAAACATCAATTGAAATTTGATTTTCATGCATTCTTTGCAATATTGTCAATTGGTCCTTATTAAAAAAAAAATCGTTAATTTACATTTCAAGTACAAAAACACTGTACCTAATTCTTCGTCTTGTTTGTTCGCCAAGAAAAACACGAGTGAGAACAAAATGAAGAAAAATGGAGAACAAATTCGCCCGTATAAATTATTAACTATAAGGAAATTTTTTTCGGGCGAACAAAATTTGCGATTACAATTTTGCGAACATGGAAAACTTTTCGGGTCAATATGAAGTCCTCTTTGTTAATCGTAAATATGACTAATCAAAATGTATGATTAACCAATCATTTAAATAACCAGGATATTGTTTAATCGGGTTTTCTGATTATCAGACTTGTCAGACTTAAAATTAAGCGAATCGCACCTAATTTCAATAAGGACTGAAACAATGCAGAAATTTTCTGGTTTCTGGAAATATTTCCAACCCATTCTCCGTAGCACATTTATAATGCCTCCAAATGGAAGTGTATTTTCGCGTACTGCAATTGCCAGATCGTCAGCAAATGCTAACCGTCTTATTCATAAAAAGTTGTGATAGATTTGAGAGACCTTTTTTGAATGATAAATCGTATCTCAAACCTCAGAAGTTAGCAACTTTACCCTACTACCCTCCGACCACCAATCCGAAAATTTTGAAACCGCTGCCGTTTCGCACGCTTGCATTTTAGGACATGGTCCTAGTGGACTTTTCTTCATGAAATGAGCCAAGGGATACGCTGGAGATATTTGTCCTGAACTTCCTGAATCACCCTGTATATCGTTTGAAAGCCTAAGTTTCCTCTTTTTAAATCCGGTGAGGAAATGAAAATCGGCTGATAACACTGTATGTGGTCATGGAAATATAACCATATACGAACACCACTACGTGATAAAAGACAAAAAAAAAGACCGGTGTCTCCCCGTTTTGCCAAAAGTCATGGACTTTTTTTAATGGGCCCCCCAAAGATTTGGGGCCTCCGTGTCATTCTTGCAAAAAAAAGTGATCATTTGGTCAGGCTCATATCTTGCAAATAGTTCGGAATTTTGATTTACTCTCGAGGGAAAGTTGCTTCACTTGTCATAAAGAACTTCCTAGAAATGATTCTTAACACCGTTCATATGTTCTAGAAAGTTGTTTATTGAGATCCTAGGTACATTCTTGTAGTTGATTGTTTCCTTGAATTTTGAACGGTTTGCTACCTATGGACCTGAACAGGGGATAAATGTAAAAACAATCGAATTTGTTTGACCTTGAAGATGAAGTTATTTTATACTTTGACAAGAGCTACAACTTTCCCTCAGAGATTAAATCAAAATTC
Organism: Phaonia tiefii; assembly: GCA_963931995.1. Taxonomy (NCBI): domain Eukaryota; kingdom Metazoa; phylum Arthropoda; class Insecta; order Diptera; family Muscidae; genus Phaonia; species Phaonia tiefii. The sequence goes on from OZ008370.1 coordinate 144,153,040, forward strand.
CGAACGAATTGCAAGATATGAGCCTGACAAAATGATCAGTTTTTTTTTTGCAAAAATGACACCGACCAAGATTACACCATAAAAAAGTGCATGACTTTGGGCAAAACTGGGAGACACGGATCTTTTTGTTTTTTGGTATTTTATCACGTGTCCGTATATGGTTATATTTTTTCGTGTTGCACTGTGTAATAAACTAACTTGGGCTAAGAGTTGTGTTTTGGGGTGTTCGAACACATATAGTGAAATTTTGTGGCGATAATTTTTGTAGAACATTTTGACCACGCCCCCGTCATTTTGGAGCAGTTTTTTACGAGTTTTGAAAAAAAAGTAAAAATTCTGGTTACACGTGATAGTTAGAGGGTTAATTTGTTCCACAAAAATGTTTATCTGAATCTGTTCTATAAAACTTCTGAACATACTTTGTACCTCAGAAGTAAGGAACACATAATTTTGCATGCCGATATGTTGCAGGAAACTTCCGAGGGGCGGAAACTTTGACCCGCCCTAAAAAAAAATTCTGATCAGATCTGGCAAAACGCCGATACACGTATATTTTTTTTAGACCTTTCTACCAGAATCCGTTGACAGAACCCCATCATTTTCAAAAAATCTAATTTTGTCTCACAGTGTAGTCTGTGAAAGAAATGAGACATTTATCATGAAACGCGTTTCGCTTATATTCACAATTAAGTGAAGGTATCTCATTTTGACAAGACTGTTGATTTTTTGTTTCAATGAATTCGCATAATCGTACTGAATGAATTTCAAAATGTTGCTCGAGGATATGTACAAAATTCTTTGGAAAAAACCTACATGACTTTTTCATGATTCTCAGAATTAAAGAAAATGAGTAATAAAATAAGATTATTTATTTTTTGTGATTGCATTCTGGCGAATGCCGTTCATATATGAATGGTAGGAAAGTAATGAGCGCTAATAAATGTGCGTGGACGCTGCGGTGCTGTTCTTGTTCATTTGTGTCAAAAAAATCACAGTCCCTTTTTCATTGTTGTGTGTTATCCCGTTGGCTACCTGTTACGAATGATGTTTTACAGAAATTCCACGCATATTTACTTCTTTCTTTATTGGAATAGTAAACTCCACAATTTATTGTTTTAAATGTATTTTTAACATATTTGTACATTAGTTTTTTGGCCTATAATAAAAATGTCAAAAAACATTTTTTTTTAAATTTCTTTACTGGAATAAAATAAAACAAATAAATGGTTTCCCATTACATCCCATGAAGGGACAGGGGAGAGCTTCACAATCACTGAGCTGTGCGCTTTCCAATATTCACTTACTGATTGGGACCTACAGTTTTACAACGATTCCGGAAGGTAATTTGAGAAGCTTTTTCATGGCTAAATACTCGATAGTGTCGCCGGCACTATGCGAGGTGACCGCCGTCGAAAGAAATTTTAAGGTGGTCAGAGCAGGGATCGAACCCAGAATCTCATGTACAAGAGGCCCGCACACTACCCATTGCACCTCCGACGGCCACTGGTGTAAACTAGAATAAACTACAAAATGTATTGTTTTAAATGTATTTGGACATGTCTATATTTATTAATTTTATTCGTGATTTTCAACATCTAAATTCCAACACAAATCTGCAAGCATTGAATTTCCAGAATTATCCATATGGTAGTGAAGAAATTAATTTTTAAATTTTTAAATGCTAACACCTACACCCAGCGGGAGAAATTCCGAGGCATGCAAATAAACCCCTTCCAGAAGGCCTCCACATTCAATTCTAAAAAATCCCCCACACTTTCCCACAGCGCTTCTAGAAAGAGACCTACTACCAGTGCTTCCCTTCCACTTCAACAGGATCTTATAGACATGTAACTTCTCTTCATTCTATAGGCCTGTCCCAGGTCTCCAAATAGAAGTCAAGTAGAATGTGTTGATGAGTCTAAATGCGAGCAAAAAAACATACTTTGTAAGAACCGTTGTAAGAGAAACAAAATGAAAGTGTTGAGAGGGAGATAAAATCAAAAAATTAAACCAGACCTCGTGTTTAGTTTCATCAAAGACTTTATTGAAGTATAATGTGTTTCGCTGTAATAATCACCCCTATTCTGCGTTACGCCACGCTCGGATTTTCTCCGTTTTTGCAAATTTGGTATTCTGCATTCCGTTCCGTTCCGCTTTTCTTTCGATTGTGGTTATTCTACATTACGAACGTAGTTATGTACGTTTTTCTAAGTTGTTATTTAGCTGACGGAGTTTGTTTGTGAAAAAAAAATACAAAATATAAAAAAGAATTTAGAAAAATTTAAGTATAAAACAGATAAATATTTTTTTTTATTTATTTTTTTACTGATTTGAGAGTTTTATTTAATTCATTACAGGTCGAAAACAACAACGCCCGCGCAATACGAGAAGCTGGTGGCTTTCATGCCCACAAATACGGATATTGTTGGTGGCTTCTACACGAGACCAAAGGAAAATATTCAGGCCTTTTTTGGAAGAAGTGCGACGTGAGCTGAACGCAAATAAATTTGTAAATTAAAGAAAAAATAACTCCGGCACTACAGGATTCTTCACACTGCTTTAGTTTGGCCACATACGTCTTTCTTATGTTCAGGTTTTTCTAGTCTTTTGGTACTCACTGATGTCATTAATTCCAAGAATATTTAATTCTTATTCGTTTTAACTATTGAATCGCTGGTTTGTTTCACTTAACTTCACATTTTATTACAATCTTTACACAATTGCTTATTTTTTTGTTTCGTTATCTTACGTTCCACAGCCAAACAGTTTATTGTGAAAGACACTTGTCTTCTTCTTATCCTTACGATTACGTTTTTTGCTGGAATACCAATTTACGATCCACGCGTACCGGAATGCGGGGACGTAATCGAAACGCAGAATAGTGGTGAATAAAACGAACAATATAACAGCTAACAGACAAATTACCTTGTCTTCCAGACATGGTAATTTTCCTTCATTATCAGTCATGGTACCAGGTCTTCTCTTATTTACTTACTTATCCGGTCTCGGACAACCCCGGGGGGTCAGGGACCTTACAAAACGAAGATAACATATTTCGCCAACCAGTTCGATCTTTTGCTTTATTTCTCCAGTTGGCAATACCAAGTGTACGCAGGGATTCGTCAACCTGATCCCTCCAGCGGAGTCTTGGTCTTCCTATTTTTCGTCTTCCTTCGAGTTCGGTTTCGAAAACCCTTCACGCTGGTTCATCTTCATCCATTCTACTGACATGGCCTAGCCAGCTCAATCGCTTTATTTTGATCCGCTTAACTATGTCAATGTCAGGATAAAGCTCATACAGCTCATGGTTCATGCGTCGCCGATATTGGCAGATGTGCACTATAGGGCCATAAATTTTTCGGAGTATTTTTCTCTCGAAAACTCCTTCAGATCTTTCGTCTGCTTGCGATAGGACCCAGGATTCTGCGCCATAAAGCAAGACAGGTTGAATGAGAGTCTGGTACAGCTGGACTTTTGTTACTCGAGAGAGGGCTTTATCTCTAAAGTGCTTGCTTAGGCCCAAAATAACATCTCTTATTTACATATCTGAAAAAATGCCTTCTCTAGAAGGCCTCGCAGGAGTCATGCTCTTGCACGACAATGTTAAGCTGTATTAATTTGAAAGGAAAATAAGGCCTGGTGGCAGGCCTTTTTGCCAATAACTTTGTCCCCTGTGTATTTTCGAACGCTGCTAGCATAGGGTTAATATGTATTTGCCAATCCTCCGAACGGTAAGGTCCCAAACAATTGCGAATCACAGCCTTCACGGAATTCCAGGCAATTTGTTCTTCATCACCTAAAGTGCTATCAAATTCATTGTTTTTCATTAATTTTCTAATATCTGGTTCATTGAGAACACCTGAAATCAAAATTATACATATTTTGTTAGTTTTATTGATGCTGTGCATAAAAACATTAAATAACTTACCTTCCTTTATCTTCGCCTCACTTAGTCTTGGGAATATCTGTTGCAAACATTTCGTTTAACTTCTTGATGAAATTTTTATCAATACCCAGTTTGATATGAAGGGGCGGTAATAATATTTTGCTAATCGGTACAAGAGGAATTTTAATGACATTTTCATGTTGTAATTTGAACTGCGTTCGAAGCATCCAATCTCTTTTTCTGATACTGGTTCTCTTTGTACCGAGTGTCCCAACCACAAATAAAGCACATGCCCTTTCTGTATCCCGCCTGTAAGCCGGTAAGCAATGCAATGACCTTCAAGTCCGCACATATTTTAACACTATCCAAAATTAATTTCATTGAGACGTATGATTCCTTCGTGTTAGTACTTAGTGGGATTGGAACAAGATTTTTCGTATTATTAAAATTAAATAGTAATACCGCCTACAAGGTTTTTTTCTAAGAGTCAATAAACAAACGCCATTGTTCTGTTTTGTGCTCTATGTTTATATACTGCATTAATCCATGGATATTTTTTTACGTAGGCGAAAGTATTCTCTTCATTAACTTCAAACAAATCTAATAACTCCTCTTGTCTTTTCGACATCCATAAACTTTTACGTTATTTGCCAGGATATTAACCGATGATGTGCCAAGCAAACAGCTTTCGATTGCGAAAATTTTAGTTGTCGTACCATCGAGTTCAGACGCGCTTGAGAAATCTCAATGTGTTCACACTGGGTTTCGGCTTCAGTTGGTTGAGATATCGATATTGATAATTCAGAAACGGAATTAACTGTTGGTGCAATATTTTCTGCCGTTGGACGGGGACATTTTGGCACCAGAATATTGTCTGAGTGGGGTACTGGTAGCTGAGCTGACGCAACACTTTTCTAAACTGTGGCCGTTTTATGTAGCGGTTATCAGTACTACGGCTTTGTAGATCTATCCATATCATTGGGACTCCAAATCCAATTTTTTCGCATAATCCTTTGGACCATTTCGTTAAAGCAGTATTGCATGATATGGAAATATTATTTGGTGCCCACCTCACGTCTCTTATAACTGGCAAACTCAAGTATTACGTATAATTTTCCGCAGGTCCACGTGAAATGTTTCGTCTACTTGCTGGATTTATAAATTTCCGACAGACGTAGCAAAATGAAATAAATCTATTTGGAAAATCACTTATTTCCACAGAATTATGTGCACTTAAATTCAATTTATTGTAGTTTGTACTTGTACTTTTCGCGTTCGTAGCACTTGTTGAATGGCAAAACTCAATCAATGAACGCCTATAAATATTACGTAAAAAATTGTTTCCACAATTTTACTGATAGGTACTTCTGAATGGACGCACTTATTACGGCTGGCATATCTACCTGATTCAGCCTCCTGAGACCAGGGTTTAGAAATTTAATTTATGTGCATTCATTACCATCATTCATGTATTGGTTCACGCACGTTTGCGTTTAAAATTTGTCAAAACGTTCTAAATAATGAGCACTTATAAATGTGCGTGGAATTTCTGTAAAAAATCATTCGTAACATGTAGCCAACGGGATAACACACATCAATAAAAAAGTGTTTTTTTTTACTGTGAAGGGAGCAGCTATCACAAATGAACAAGAACAGCAATGCAGCGTCTCCGCACATGTATGACCCTTCATTACTTTGCTACCGTTCATATGACCCCTTTCACACTCGGCAAGTTACTTGCGCAAGTCTCTTGCCCAAGTCTTGGTTTGTTGATGACAGAGGTAAGGTCGGGATAGGGGAATAAATTTTGAGTACAGACTTGCTTGTACTCGAAAATAAATAATCTTTTGTTTATTACTTTTTTTAATTCTGAGAATCATAAAAAGTCATCACGTTATTTTCCACAGAATTGTGTACATTAGCGTGGACGTTAGTTGTATGGAGAATTTTTTTTATTTCTTATATTCTCTCTCCCCAAATCGGTTCAGTTTTATGTAAAAAAATACCAAAAAAAATCATAGCGATAAGTTGTGCTTTAGGGGGTGCGTCCGCCCCTCAAAGTTGGTTTTCAAGTCCATTTATTCAAATGTAATTTGTTTTGTATATAAGTATCTTTGTAAAAAGACATTTTACAAGAATATGATGTATGACAATATTTTAGCTCTTCTAGTCACCCACATTAGCCTCAAAGAAAGTTTTTTGCTAAAATTAATATTTTAGAAAAAAAATGAAGAATATAACCAACCAAAATTATATTTATATTTTCTACATTATTTTCTAAAATATTAATTTTAGCAAAAAACTTTCTTTGAGGCTAATGTTGTTGACTAGAAGAGCTAAAATATTGCCATACATCATATTCTTGTAAAATGCCTTTTTAAAAAGATATACAAACAAATTACATTTGAATAAATGGGCTTGAAGGCCAACTTTGAGGGGCGGACGCACCTCTTAAAACACAACATATCGCTATGAAATTTTTTTGTATTTTTTTTTAAATAAAACTGAACCGATTTGGGGGGAGAGAATATAAAATTTCAAAAAAAAATTCTACATACAACTATCGGCCACGCTAGTGTACATATCCTCGAGCAAAATTTTGAAATTCATTCATATATTCATATTCTTGTCAAAATGAGATACCTTCACTTAATTGTGAATAATTTTCATCGATTTTCATGCTCAATATCTCATTTTTTTCACAGGTTATGTGACTTTACGTGAAAGTAATAAGACAAGACATTTCTTTGCGTGTTGGATTTTTCATGATTTTTAAAAATACAAAATTGTAATTTTTTAATCTAAAAAAATTATTTTTTTCTTCATAAATTTATTTATAACTGCGAAACTGTTGATTATGTTGACAAATAGTATAGAAATAGATTAAAGGTATTGTAATGGTTAATTTTTCTAAATTTGTTTAAACAAAATCGGATGAGGCGTTCTCGAGTAATGGTGACATATCGTCAGCTGAGAATTATTTGGGCCTAAAAGCCATTTTTATGAAAATGGAGTTAGGTATTGGTTACATATAATTTAAGTATGGTATTTTTCGATATATCTCACCAATTCTGAGATATTCTGTATCGACTTTTATCTACATCCACATATTTAACGTTACATAGTCATTACTCTAGTGCAGTGGTTCCCAAACTATTTGGGTCGTGGAACCCCAAAATTTTTTGCCAATGATCGTGGAACCCTGGATATTTTTTAAACAACGACTTTTCAAAACTTAATGAGATATTAAATGAAACAAGTATTATTTAGTTATTTCAGTTTTTATTGAATATTAAAACTTAGAAAAACAATTCAGCATAGAAATATTAATATAAATACAAAACATAAACTTAAATAAATGAAAAAAATTTTATGTGAAGAATGAACCTGCTTCTTTGATTCCATGATTCTCTCAAAATTGGGCGTTATATTTGATAACTGAACTCGTATACGTTATTTAGTTTAGTTTTTGTTACGATATTTAGTTTTTGCCGCAACATATTTTGAAAACCCAGCTTCACAAATAAGTGGTTGTAAAGGGCAATAGAAAAAAAAAAAAAAAAAAAAAAAAAAAAAATCTTCTCAAATTACCGTTCGGAATCGGTGTAAAACTGTAGGTCCCCATCAGTGAGTGAAAACTGGAAAGCGCACAGCTCAGTGATTGTGAGAAGTTCTCCCCAGTCCCTTCATGGGATGTAATGGGAATCCATTTATTTTATTAAAGGGCAATAGCATTCAAATAGCATGTTATGATAAATTTGGATATTCATCGAATACATCTGACCAGAATATTGTTAATGGTTGTTGTTGGTTGTTGTTTCTGAAGTTGACTTCTAATAGTGTATACGAATTCAATTCAATCAAATTTTCATAATCCATGGAATGAAATCCTTTTGGTTTTTCTTTTATTTGGAAAGGATTTTGTACCCAGTAATTATCTTGATTCTCTATGTTTGGAAAGTAATCACTGAGTGATTGTTGTAAGCAGGACAGATGTGTTTTTATACCATCACGGATTTCCATTTCTAAATCCAGTTCAGATTGTTCGAGAAAATCACTAAGCGTCTGGAAACACTCGAAGTTATTTTGCTCCACAGCTGAAATTCAATATTTTTTGTTTGCAATATGTTGACTGATTTTCCTTGCCAAACATAATTCGTTTAATTTTCCAAATATATCAGCAAGGTATGCAAGTGTAGATAGCCCAGTCATATTATTTAATCTGTCTGATAATTCAAATTTATTACCAATAAAATACGCCAACAGTTCCTTTCGCAATTCAAATATACGCACAAGAATTTTACCACGCGAACTTCCGAATGAAGAAGTAAAGTTGTGTGAAGACTACCCATATATTTTCACACATAGCTTTGAAAATACGTGATTGCAATGGTTTATTTTTAATAAAATTCATAATCTTCACTGCTTCGTCTAGAACAGATTTAAATGTCACTGAAATCCTTTTTGCTACTAATGCATTTCTGTGAAGAATGCAATGACTACTGTTACAGTTTTTTGCAACATTTTTAATCTGTGCTACAGCACCACTCACCTTCCCTGTCATTGCTTTTGCTCCATCGCTGCATACTTCAATACATTTTCCCCAGTTAATTGCATGCGTTGTCATAAAATTATCAATGCAGTTAAATATATTCTCTATATATGAAATATGAATATATTAAACAGCATTCTTATTTTTTTAATGAAATACAATTTGTTACGCGGAACACCAAAATTTTTTTGTGGAACCCCAGAGTTCCACGGAACATATGCACCTTGGGAACCAATGCTCTAGTGCATAGGCCGCTGTTTGGCGTAAAAGTAAAATTTTGAATTCTAAACTTACAAACAAATACTTTAGATTAGTTGTGGTCCACGAAACATGCACCAAAGCAAACACGGGCCGTATTAGTTGACGGCGTTTTTAGAGTAGGCGACGGCATTGGACTACACCATATGGCAGTCTACATAATACGCATGTATTTGGGCCCACGTCTAACTAAAATAATGTCTAACAAGTGGCCTATGGGTCACAAAACCAGAAGATGTTACTTCAGTAAAAGCTTAATAACTTTTTAGCTATTGTATGAATTAAAAGAGAATTTATATTTGTGTTCAAAACATATGCCTCAATAAGGATTAAGCATAAAATAAAAACTTATTTGCCATTTTTCTCGAAACATACTTTTTGGTAAATGCGCTAAAATAATTATCTAAATGGCAGCCTCTGAGTAAAAAATTTAAAAAAAAAATTGTATGAAACCATCATTATAGGCCAAACACATAATAATGCAGTTCGATTTGTAGGACCCAAATTAGTGTAAATCCGTTGAGTCCACTTCTGTTTTTTTTTTGTTTTTGACTTGCACAGTGTAATTACCGATGAAAAACTTCTCAAAAAAACTCGGAGTCGTTGTAAAACTGTAGGCCCCAATTGGGGAGTGTAAAACTAGAAAGCGCCCAACGCTCCGAGTGTGAGAAGTTCTCCCTCCTCGGTTCATGTTGTGTAATGAGAAACTACTTGTTTTATAATCTAAATAAATTGTTTTATAGAATTATTTCCGACCTTAACAGTTGTATTACACGTTCTTTAAACTGCAGTTACACCTACCAAGATTATCGGTTTTTCGGGATTATAAATGTCAAACTCCATAAGAAAACAATCATCGATAATCCCGGAAATGCAATAATTAAATAATATAAAATAATATAAATACATTTATACCGACCAAGATTATCGCATTTCGAAGGTCAACGCTAACCCAGAAGATCACTCATACAATTTTAAACTGTAAAGCGTGAAGTTTAATTTTTGACCTCATTTTAAACCGCCGCACAGTGTACGATTTTGATATGATGGCAACACTAAATCCAAAACTGTTTTTGTTCTATTTCGTTTTTTTCAAATATGGAGTATGGTAGTAGGCTACCTAATCATTATAAAAATAAACATTGCAATATGAAAAAATTGTGTATGCAGATTATAACAGTACTGCGAATGTCAAATATAAATAGTTGAAAACACCTGAGTATGAGTTGGGAAAAATTCATTAAAGTTTAAATTCTAAATATTATAAAATATTTCGTGGTGCGGTTTTTTTTTTTTATTTAAAAGAAAACCTATTCATAATTACATATTTAAATATAAATCAAAGAAAAAGCGTATGTTGTATACATATATATTTCTCATAAATGTTAATCATGTTTTAATAATTTAATATGAAAAATTCCATAATACTTTCTAGTCTGTATCTTCTAAACACGGGAGAGTACGGGGGCGAAAGTTTCGTCAAAATAATCTGGAAAGTGTTCACAATAGCTATTTCTAAAAGAATTTTGCAGCAGTTTGCTTCCCTGGAAATTCTTGAAGCTTTTGGAAAATGGCCACTACGATTACTCGCCGTCATTTGTTCGATTTGTAGGTTATAACACCGAATTCACGCCGGTGCACTAGGTTTGTTGATGAAGTATCAGGAAATCTTCTAGACGCTCAATAGATTATGACAAATTATAATTATTTTGCAAGCGTTTGTTCGCAAATTTTGCTAGCAGGTGGGCTAAGGCCTATCGAGCAAAGCCAAGATACTCGACGATAATGAAGATTTATTGCATAGGCTTATAATCAGGGTTGTCATAGAAACCATGTCGGTAAAACGATAATGAAGATTTATTGCATAGGCTTATAATCAGGGTTGTCATAGAAATCATGTCGGTTTTACTAATTGTCGTTTTTGCAAACCAATATTGTTTTCATTTGGTGTCATGAAACCAAGTTAGTTTTGACAATTTCGAATGTAAGTAAAACCAATGTTCGAATCAGCTGTTGCTTACATGTGTTTATTTGTTTGAATAGTTTTCATGGAAATATCAATAAAAGTAATTGTATTACACTAGAAATTTATAAAAAAAGGAATAAGTCGTTATAAATATAATACTATTGCATCAGCAGATGTACAAGTTTTGTTATTATATGAAGAACTCTCACCAAGATGGTTGACGAGATCAGTATGTAACGATTCAAGTATAAGTCTCGAAAGAAGCACAGTATCAACAATTTTTGGGAACACGACTGTTTTACGGCCTCCTCTCCAAAAAACAACCATTTTTTGAGGGGACAGAACACGTTATTTTAAGCAAAAAGAAGTAAAATAACAAAATCCGGGCAAATGCATTGTTTCGGAGTTATGGTCCCCGAAATTTTCGGATGTGTGAGAGGGTAATGGGGTATAAAAGAGGCCAAAATAAGCTCAAAAAATTAGCCAGCAGTTCTCGATAATAAAATAAAAATAACAAAATCGGGTCAAATGCATAGTTTTGGAGTTATGGACCCCTCGTATGTTGAAATTTTGAAAAATAATCAATTTTTTTTAAATTAAGGGACTTTCTCCTCTGGCTTAGGTCCAACACCGGCTTCGGCATAGTATTTTTGTGGTATAAAGCTTTCAGCGTGGCCGGACTAAGGGATTTTTTCCTCTGGGGTAGGTCCAACACCGGCTTCGGCATAGTATATTTGTGGTATAACGCTTTAATTTTTTGAGAAAAGTAAAAGAAAACAATCAATAATTTGTCAAAATTTCAACAAACGGGGTTCCATAACTCCGAAACTATGCGTTTGCCCCGATTTTGTTATTTGAATTTTTTTTCTTAAAATAACATGTTCTATGCTACGCAGTATTTTTTTTAAATTTTGGAGAGTAAGCCGTATAATAGACAAAGCCCTATTTTTAGGCTTTCTCCTAAAAAATTACAACAAAAATGCAAAAATATATCTTTTTATTAAGCAATTATTAAAATAAATCAATTCACTTACATTTTTAGAAAACATCCCGGTGCAAACAAATAACAAACCAAAAGCTGACAGCTGCTTGGTTTATTTCCAATATCAAAACCGATAACATTGGTTTCTGTGACACCTAAAACCGACATAAATTCTAGTTCGAATATAAAACCGATAACATTGGTTTTCATGACACCAATGCATTTGTTCTTGTCGTTTTCAAAACCAATAGTGACAACATTGGTTTCTGACACCCCTGAATGTCTTCTAATCCGTATATATGTAGTTTAAGAAAATCTCCTAAGACCAAGAAAGGTGTTTTAACACCGGAAATTTTACAATTGCTTAAAGAACCAGGAATCAATTTCAACCACTATGATTCTGAGTAGTGTTACTCAATGTTTAATTAATGTTCTTTCTAATGTTTTATATTTAAAAATGGAGTGATTTAAAAATAAAAAAATATAGTAATTATAAATATAAAAAGTTCGATATGACATTTTAAATAAATCGTTTGTATGGGAGGTTGGCTTTCCTATGGAGTGATTTCAGTAAATTCATTGCACATTGCACTAACTATAAAAAAACGTTTCCCCAAATTGCTTTGCTTTATCTTGAATAGTTTCGAAGTTATGGAATACTACACACCACATTAAAATCGTACACAGTGCGCCGCCAAAAATGTCGCCCATATAATTGGCTCTCATCGGTTTAATACACGGAAAAAACAGAATTGGTAAAATCAAATAATTACAATTCTGTGAATACATTTTCTGGAATTCAAATATTCATTTCTTTAAATTGAAGAAAAAATTCTTTCAATCAAAATACTTTATTTTCTAGATTTTCAAATTCATATTATTTGATTTTACAACAAAATATTTTTTCGTAATCAGCTAAATGTTTCACAGTTAGTTCAAATAAAAAACTTCGTTAATGAATTGGAAAAATCAATTCAAACTTTAGAATTTTTGACCACCTCATATTTGTTGAAATTTTATGTCGAAATATATGTTTTTTCAAATCATGATGAGGTCTTTATGACGTCATAGCCTACGAGAGAATTTTGTTTTTGATGATACTTAGGGATCTTCGATCGATACTAATTCGCATATATAAATTGCATAATTCAATTTGTATATATACGATTGATGATCAACCGATGGTATCAATGTATGAATTTCTCATACATTAACAGAAAACCAACGCAATCAGTCATAAAATTCAATTTGAAAACGGCAATATTTGTTCAAAAATATTCCAGAAAGCAAATAAAGTGTAAATTAAGTTGTATGTATCTAACAAAATCACTTGAAAGTTGTATTAATTAATTGAACAACCCTGCAAACATTTTCTATCGCATAAGTTACGTGACTGTAACGCTGCGTGGATGAAAAACATTGTATACGATATCGTAGTTGTATCTTAATTGCATCTTGTTTGGTGAGAAAGTGTACCCCGCCTAAGATACCATGATGTTTCAACTCTTGTGATACTTTCATAAGATTGTATCACGATACAATAAAAAGTAACCTAATAGCATCTTTTGTAAGTTATATTTAAGAGTCTTACCCATGCCAACAGTTTCAGTCGTATAAGTCACGTTAATGTAACGTCGTGTGGATGAAATTCATCGTAATCATTCATTCTTTTCTATCTTATAAGTAAAAGGGGACTAAAGGAATTGGTTTTCTGACTTCTTCTTTCCACTTTGCAAAAACGGTAAATTCTAAAAACGCAAACTGTCGTGAAGGCATATGTTTAAAAGATGAAAATGTGATAGGCGTGCATTTTGTTTTTGTAAAGTTGTTTACATCTAAAAATCAACTTAGAAAAGTGACGTTTAAGTAAATATTTATGGATGGCGATGAAAACGATCATTGAAATGCTTGCAGGGAATGTACCAATTTTTTTCCTTCAATACTGAAAAATTTTTTTTTAAATATTTCTTTAATTTGACTAATTTTAATTTTTGTTATTCGTTGAATTTTCAAAATTTATGAATAATATTTCTAATTGTAATTCGTTAATCAATACATAAAATTAATTAAACCAAGGAATGTTTTTGTTGAATCAAAGATTGGCAAATAGAATTCTTTGAAAATAAGAATTAAATATTTGTAATATTAACAAATGTTTTCTTGAAACTAATGAATTAATTTTCAGTTTTAACAAAAACCGTAGGATGAAAAACAACAAATCTTGTTTTGTTACATCAGATAAACTATTTCTAGGACTGAAAATTATACAAAAAATTCATTGAAATCGGACGCGATATTGTCCGATACATAAATTTGATTTCCAAGTTGATTTGACCGGCTGGCCCGATTTTGACCGACGGCTCCAATTTTAAAGATTCCGTTATTTGAAAAACATCCTAAACTTGAACAAAACTGACAAAACGAAGAGGCGCCCATTTAATTTTTCTGTTATACAGCTGTCTTCGATAATTTGGTCTCGGCTCTCAACGGTTTAATATGTGAGCCGATTTGAGCGGCTGGCCCGAGTTTTACCGATAGATCCAATTTTAAAGATTCCTTTATTTGAAAACATCCAAAATTTTTACAAAACTGGCAAAGCCCAGAGCCGCCAATTTAGTTTTTGTGCTGTACGACCGTCTTCCATAATTTGGTCTCGGCATGGAGTTACTCGAAGTTGGTCTATGCGCAAAGTTATCACCTGAATGGTCAATTTAATCTCAATTTAGGTGGTGTAAACGGCAAAGATTAGAAAACAAGGTTATCACTACCCTAGCCGCGATAAACTGTGATAGAAATGCGACAGTAGTGTTCCGCAAATCGTGGGTGGTGTAAACGGCAAAAATAAGGGGCCTTTTCGGAATTGCAACATTGCACCGCATATGTTACGCAATTCTGATTAGTTGACGCTGTTGATGCCGATCAGCTGTTGCAGATACTTGATTGTTTCTTATTTTGTTTGCAATTAAGAACGCGAAAACACTGCCAACGGAGAAGCACTTAATAAATTTAATTTGTGAACTAGATGATACTCCAAATGAGTCAAAAATGTGTAATTTTCAGAAAAGAAGGCTTTTAAAATATAAAAAAAGAAATTTATTATTGCAAAATATATGCAGAAAGAAAAGAAGAATTCCAAAAGTTTTGGAATATTATGAAGTCATCAAACAATATCCGGATGATATTTTTTTGATCATTTTCGTATGAGCCGATCAACATTTCGAGTAAGTACATTCATATTCCAATATTCACTAAAAGTTTAAAAGTGTGTAAAATCCTGATTTCAGTATGCGCTAAAGACATTCTGGACAACACGTAACATGGGCACGTTGTCCTTATAATTTGGAATAATGTTTATATGTCACTTTGTGGAAGCTGAGTAATGGTAGTGTGACCTTTCGGCAAATAAGTGACAGATTTAACATAGGAATGGGCACTGCCCACAACATTTTCTATAAAACCATCAAATCCATCTGTGGTTTGAAGAAAGAAATAGCATGGCCATCTGCATCCCAACAACAACTTGTTATGGAAAGGTTTCAAAACAGCAGAGAAAATCCCTTTCCCTATGTTGTCGGATGTGTTGACGGTACAGATTTAAAAATACTTCAACCAAAAGTGGACCCAATTAGTTACTACAATAGGAATGGGTTTTACTCCATTAACCCTGCTGTTAGATTAGGACCATTTGGTCCAAATTTTTTCTGTTTTCCCTTGTAACTTTGGAACGGTGATATATACTGACTAAATTTTTCTGCTAATGGGGTCTTTTAATAAAACAATGTTATGTGCGAAAATTAAATTTTCTAACTTTATTCAGGACTGAGAAAAATACAAAATGACGAATCTTAGATTAGAGGACCATTTGGTCAATAGTACATTTTTTCATTACCAAGCGAATGTAAATTCATGTCAAATATTTAGAAGATGTTTTTGATATGTCAAATACTTGCTTTAGAAATTATTGAACCAAAATAGTTACAAAGGATAAGATAAAATTATTATTTTGGATGAAAATTCCAGTATGGACCAAATGGTCCCTCAATCTAAGATTCGTAAGTTTTTTCATTACCAAGCGAATGTAAATTCATGTCAAATATTTAGAAGATGTTTTTGATATGTTAGCGGATGTTTTTGATATGTCAAATACTTGCTTTAGAAATTTTTGAACCAAAATAGTTACAAAGAATAAGATAAAATTATTATTTTGGATGAAAATTGCAGTATGGACCAAATGGTCCCTCAATCTAAGATTCGTAAGTTTTTTCTAATCTAACAGCAGGGTTAACAGTCAAGTAGTACGTATCGTATTTTACACATTATGAAAACGATATACGATTATGAAACGAATTTCAGGCTATATGGGATAGTAAATTTCGCTTTTTGGACGTATTTATTGGTTACCCAATATACACGCAAAGAAAAAAAACGTTTGCTCGGTTGCCACAACAATACTTTGATTGATTTGTTTTAATTTATTAATCGCAACCGTTCATGTAGTTCTCCCAAATAAACCCATATATCGCAAATGTGTATCATGTTGTTGCAAACGAGTTCTCGTTTGCATTAAACGCGTACAAAATTGCGATTGCAGCAAGTTAAAAACCGTTTGTGACAACTGAAATTAGCCATTTTTCTAATGAGAGCACAGATTACGAGGAGCGTAAATGTCTCTCATTCTCTCAATCTGTCGACTGTATACACAGTCTTATCCACTCGTTTGACATACACACTCACGCATACACATACAAGTGATCACACACAATATATGTTGGATGGACAATTGACGCGTGTAGTTTGATGCGCTTTTAGTTGTTATTTGAATGCAAAGCGAGACTAACGTGTAGGTAGGTATACAGCGGAAAATAGACAAAAATTCCAACTTTTTTTAAAACAAACTTTATGGGTAAAACCAAATTCATAAAAGTTAGAAATTTAAACAAAAAAGAGCTTATGGAAGCCATAAACAAAATTTTTAATTCCAACTCGGTTGCTGTAACCGAAAGAACAAGTGGTGGAACCGTTTTTCGTTTCTCACAAACGTTTTTTCAGCTTTAATTTTTCATAACTCGTTTACTGCAAACGGTTTTCAATTATAGCAAACGTTTTTTTAGTTAGGATAAACTAGAACTCGGTTGCTGTAACCGAGGCAACAGTTGGCGGAACCGTTTTTCGTTTCTCGCAAACGTTTTTTCGGCTTAATTTGTCATAACTCGTTTGCTGCAAACATTTTTCGGTTCTCCCAAACGAAATGGCATGTATGAATTAACAGAAGTTCGTTTCTCCCAACTACAGTTCCTAAACGAACTTCAGTTATCTGAGATTTCGTTTGGGAGGAACGAGTTTTTTCTATGCGTGTATAAGTCAATTGTAATGCATTAAACACATAGACGACAGCAAGCTACGAGCGACAACCTGTCAAAATTAAAACGCACACGTTTATATGAAAATGATTACTTTGACGGCGTCACAGCAGCACGACGACACAACGACCGTTGCAGTTGGAGCCAATATAAACTAATTTCTATTTTGAAAGGCGACAATATCAGATACAGTGTTGTTTAATGCACTAAAGTAGTTGTAATAATTTGGAGATTAAAGGCGTTTAACTAAAAACTGAAAATTTGTGTCAAACATTTTGGGATTTATTAAATGTTTTATCAGCCGGCTTTCGAATTTTTTTTGGTGGATAGCGTAGTTGAAAGAGTTCACTCAAACGCATTTCTCTCTCGCGTTATATCTTGCTTATTTCATACTTTTTGCATAGTTTATGTTGGAATTTGTACAGTTGTATACAATAACACTATCAAAAAGCTGAAATATTCAATGAAGAGAGTAAGAGAGAGAGTAGAGAAGTACTAGGGTTTCACTCGTTTTGTTTGTTGGCATTTGAGTGAAGAGAAATTTTGACTGTCTACTTGTACATCGTTTTTGGTTGAAACAAATAATTCTGAATTGAAAAATTTTCTGCCCAGAAAAAATTATTGTTTAACTATGCGCGTTCAAGGTGCACAAAACCAAACTCGCGTTCAATTTTTCACGTTTTGTAAAAAAAACCACACATATTCAGTGAAAAACGGAATGTATTTTTATTTCTTCTTGGTATGCTAAAATATAATTTCGCTATATAAAGATTTCTTGTGTAGCCGGTCTTCGTTCGGGGGTATGCCAAAATATGGCTTCGCCTTTTAAATATTTCCTGCCTCTTCGGAATGTATTCTAATCCACTCATTATAAACAAACTATAATGAAAATAAAACATATGCATGTACTTCGTGTAAAGAAATTACAAAAACAAATACTCTTTTCAATAAATACTCTTTCATAGCTTCCTCATGGCGTTTCTGCTCCCTTACCGATTCCTCTTTCAGGTACTTCAAAATTTTATTCTGATTTCCTCGTTTCGTCCTTTTAGCTTGTGGCTCACCGTCTTAAGATTCTTGGGAACTAACACATGGATCTTCAACGTT
This sequence comes from Phaonia tiefii, assembly GCA_963931995.1. Lineage (NCBI taxonomy): Eukaryota > Metazoa > Arthropoda > Insecta > Diptera > Muscidae > Phaonia > Phaonia tiefii. Next base: position 144,171,151 of record OZ008370.1, read on the forward strand.
TGCGGAGTCCTGTTTTTCATCTAATGATTAATCAGATTAACGGTAGGTGGTTCAATTGAATGCCTTGTGCCATAAATTTTATCAAAATCACCAAAAAACTCCCATGTGGTCGCGTTTGTTCCGGAATCCTTATTTCGTTTTTTTAATCCTTTTATATGATGTTTGTAAGTTAATATTTTTCCTATTGATTTGCTCCTTGGTCAGATTGAAGTCAGGGTTTTGCTCTTTAATTTTTTCTAATACTTTTCTCCACAGTACCGATTTTTTCTTCCTTCCTGAAACAAATTCCTCCTCAATGTCCAAACGTGTGGCAATTATTAATTTAGTGCATTGACCATCCACCTCGACCCTAAAAAATTTTTAAAAATAATAAAGTTAATAATTCAAAAAATAATAATTCAAACTTACTCATTCATTGCATCAGCCATTTTGATACTGCGCGTTTTTACGTTGTTTGCACAAGTTATGCTTGATTGTTGCCATTTAGAACATTTGACGCTTAAAGTGTTGCCATACGTTGCAATTACGAATGCGGTGCGCAGCACATGCAGTGCAGTGTTGCAATTCCGAAAAGACCCAAGGTTATCACTACGCTGGCTGCGATAAACTGTGATAGAAATGCGACAGTAGTGTTCCGCAAATCGTCCCTCGAAAGCTATTAAACTACCTAGTTTGCAAGTTTTAACGAAAATCATTGATACGTTCGTATTAATGGAATATATTTTATTAACCCCACAACATGCGTTTTGGAAATTATTAAGGGTAGTATTCTAAAAGTCCCGAAAGTGAACGTAAAAGCAAAAGCCAACGCGTACGGCAAAGTCAAAAAATAGTAGTTTATATACCACTTCGCGCCTGCGTTTGTTTATGAAACCTGTCAGTGGCATATGCGGTTTATAGAGTTGCCAAACTAAAATAAACAATTATAGATCAGAAAAAATTATCTTGAGTGAAATGCTCAGAATGAAAAATATTACAAAATTTAGCTCCATTTCAGTAGATCAACAGATTTTAAGATTGCTATTATTTATAATACTGCAAATACCAACAACATTCACATAAAATGTGTGAAAACCCTATGTTATTTTTGGGTTCAATTTCAATAAATTTCCCCATCTATATTAAATTAGTTGTTTTTTCAGAAACACGTGCCATTTGGCGGTATGTATTGATTGTAATGTATTGGTTCTTTTGTTTATTATTGTCAACATCAACTGATGTCTATAATTTTTAAATATAAATATAATAGGTTTGCAACGCATTATTTATTTCTTTGACGTTTGGGAATAAGGTCTTAAGTCAAAAAAATGCATTTTGGGTTTTTGATTGGGTTTAACTCAGTTTTATTTTCTCTTTCGTTTGGTATTAATAACTTAAATCTAGCACAACTCCATCCAATCGTAATCATTTGCTCTTTAGGCAATAAGTCAGAAAATTTCATATATAAATAATTTTCAATTTAAAATTACGAAAAACTACAGTTTCTGACTTAAGACCTTATTCCCAAACGTCAAAGATTTAAACGTTTCATTTCCAATTTTATTATTGTAAATAAGAATTTCAGTGCGTAAACGGTATAATTTTGAACTATTGAGTTTGAGCTCTATCCGTCGAATGCATTTCAGTCAAAATTTGCAACTATTAAACATAAACAGCTACTAAACATAAACAATAAACAATGAAATGCAAAATACTTTCATCTGCCTATCCTCGTTCGACATTTTTCTTTCAATTTGTAATTTCTTCAACTAACGCGAAGAACTGTGGCGTTTTCAATTTGACAGCTGAAGTGATAAAAAACGTTGCGATGCGTTTTATAAACTACCCATTGAATAACGTAACTAAACGCAGGTAGACACCGAACAGCTGTAACGTTTTATAAACTACCAAAACGACAAAAGTAACGCGAAGTGACGGATTCACGACTAAGAAATGGGAACAAATTTTGCTTGGACGTGGAAATACTACGTTGAAACAAACAGTTATAAAACATTTTTCGTGAAACTGGAAGAACCAACAACTCTAAGGGACATTAAAAGGTATGCAAATATTTTAATAAATCTTTATTTTATTTTTAAATTTATAAACTATTCTATTTACAATCTTAACCAAGGAAGTCAATCTTAAATTATAACTTACTAATTAGGAATACTCAGTTAAAAAAGTACTATCACTTATAAAATCATTCAGTTAAAATTAAGGCGAATAATATAATATTAAAAATTATCTAGTAATTTATATATGCGATAATTTAATTTTATTTACAACTTAAGTAATAAATGTGAATGTTAATATACAAAATTATTAAATATTTAAGTAGTACGGTACAATTTTCTGTTTTTTCATTATTTTTCTGGACTAGATAAATTGGTGTATGTGATCCAATCATGTATTTACAGGACTCTTAGTTGTCCCCGTACGCATAACGAAAAACTAGTTACTGGGTGTACGGTCCGTACAACTAGAATGTTTGATTCATAACAGTTCCCCTATTATTGTCTAACTCTAATATGAACATATCTGTTTTACGACCAGAATTCAACCTCAATTAGTCACACGATAGCCGGTGACTAACTTTTCGTTATGAATACGGGGGTTGCATTTTACAACAGCAGATGTACAAAATATTAGTTACAAATTTTATTACAACATTTGAACTCACTCAAATATACTTATAATTTATATCGTATGGCCCTATGCTCCACATTTGAACAAGGGGCCTAAATATAAATATTTATAAACATAATTTATGAAAATATTTGTATTTACAGATTTTTGAATTCTTTTTTGTTTAGAAAAGATTTCAAAACTGTGATTTGACATTTTCGTACCGAGTGTTAAATGCGTTGAATGAATTAAAAAAAATATATATTATAAATTTCATCGTGAAATATTTTGCTTAAGAAGTTGTTTTTTCAAATTCAAAATGATTTCAATATCTTTTCAATTCTCTCTCCCATGGGATGAGTTGTTCAACTCTATAGGCTGCTGCCTTTACATATGGTGGGCTGATGCTTCGGCCGATACATTGGGTTTATCGGGGGATTCTTCTTCGTCTTTACATTGTTCCATATCGATTACTAGACAATCATACGCAGGTGGTGGTATATCGAACTTCACCACACTGTCATAACTTGGCGGTAAGGAATCCACAATTCGTAGGATGTCATTTTGGGAATTGATCTGAAAGGATATAAAGGAGAAATATTTTAGTTTTTGAAATGTTTATTTTGTAAGTTTATAATTTTAGGGTTTATAATTAATTATTATTTCTTTCGGTTTCGATAGCTATCAAGCATAAGTGTTTCAATGAGTAGGTCAAAAATAGAAAACGGTTTGCGATTCTCTTCCCAATCATAATGGGACTTCAAGTGGAAGTGCATCCACTGTATGGAATTCCCAGCTGCAAAGAGACAATTTCACTTTATACAATTCGACACCCTGGTAAACTAAAATTTATAAACGTTGGATATGAGAGAGCTTGTCACAATGTGTGACTGTGCGCATTGTAAACTCGCTGATCAGGACATACAGTTTTGCAGCGAATCCGAACGTTAGGAATTGAGATCGAGATACTGCCGCCGTCCCTAAGCAAGATTACTCATGCACAAGAGTCGCGCAAGCTGGTCATTGCACCACCTACGTCCATATACTAGTAAACGGGGAAATTTTAATTTCACCTCTGACATGCCCCGCAAACTAACGAACCTAAACGAAGTTGAAAAATAGATATAGGCTCAGATAGAGCCCCTCTCCTAAGATGACACACTAGCTCAATATGATCATGATACAACTGATCCTGACTTACATATATAGACTGTTTGAGCATCAGAATACAGTACACAATACTTTAACGAAAATAGATTTCGAAACAAACTAGGAATGAGGGGCCATTGCCAAGCAGCTCGAAAAGGTAGAAACAATACTACAAAAATTGTAACAATGCAACAACAACCGGCATTCTGTTTTTGTTTGGTGCGTAGTTTATGCCAATATCAACGCACACTGAAAAGTAAACATTTGACAGCTAGTGCGCAGCCATGGTACAAACCATAGAATAACACATACTATAGAAGAACTTATTCTCTCATCTGACGTTTCATTTCACACTCTCTCGGTAGGTCTGTGGAAATGTTTACATACACCAGGTGGAGTTACAAAATATGTTCACTTAACTATTTCCTGTCGTTTTGGTGTAGAACTGAAAAATTTAAATGTATTTTGCACTTTTTTGTTGACTTTTAACGTTGGTATTCATTTGTATTGTATTTAACACAACTAGTTTGCCACAAAAACACGAAATTCGGGTGTAGTTCCTTTGTGGATCGCTGTATACTATTGCCACCATCTGGTATTATTGAACCCATATTTTCCACCCTCCACTGTGTAATTTCCATCGTACCTATGACGTTTAATTTATTGAGCGAATAAAACCTTCTACGTATGTGTTATTCTATGGTACAAACAAATGGTAGAAGCACTAGTCCAGCTGATTTGAACTTTTTTCTGGAGTGAGTCTTTCTCTTATATCAAAGTTTGTTTACATTTCTTTGTCTGCAACCCCCTTTCACCTACAATTACTCTGTTTTTGAAGTGTTTTCTTCGTAAAAATCACATGAAACATTTTAATTTTCACACTTAAACACTTTCAAGGTATCAATAATAAATTTTCTTAATGGCACTTTTTCCAATTCTGTTTACATTTTCCAAAAACGATGTATAAGTAGACAGTCAAAATTTATCTTCACTCAAATGCCAACAAACACAACGAGTGCAACTCTAGTCATTCTCTGTTTCTCTCTTATTCTCTTCATTGAATATTTCAATACACATGCAGCTTTTTGATAGTGTTATTGTATATAACTATACAAATTCCAGCCATGTTGAAGTAAAATTACATAAACTATGCAAAAAGTATGAAATAAGCAAGATATGACGCGAGAGAGAAATGCGTTTGAGGGAACTCCTAGCACTTTTTGGTTCTCTTTTACCAGGGTTGCCAAATTGCGCACATCTTCTGGTCGTCTAATCCGAAATCGTCTTTGGAAAAATGCCTTTGAGTGATTTTTTAACATTTTTTGGTTCACTTTTTCCAGGGTTGCCAAATTGCGTACATCTTCTGTCTAATTCTAGATCGGCTTTGCATTTTCCAGCTAATTCTCGTCGAAAGTAACGGAACTAACGACAGTTTTGATTCGTTTTTTATGAAACTTTTTTTCTGCCAAAATTTGGCCGTAATACAAATAAAAATTAAAGAAAATTGTTGTGTTCTTCAAATCAAAATTAATTTATTATATATTAAGTTATTTTAAAAGTTCAAAGTGTCAATAAAATCAAATTGAAGGTCAGTTGTTTCAATACGTCTATCGCTCATTCTCTTTGAATTTCTATTCTGTATGAAATTTGCAGCTAGGAAGTCTACCGGCTGTGTCATCGGTGAATTCAGAGTGGGAACAAAAGCAGCACTGGAATTCTGTAACGTTTTAACGATAAAAATCGGTAGTTAAATTGTCAAAATTCATAAAATCATAATACAAAATTTCCGAATTTTTATCGCTATAAAGTTACAAATTTTTCTGTTACAATTTTTTTTTTAATGGAGGAAAAAATGGTCTTGAACCGGATAAGGATTGAAAAACGTATGCCTAATTTTTGAGTGGAATATCATCTTTGGCCAACGATCAAATATAATTTAAACTCTGAATTCGCTTTTTAGGTTAATAGTTAATTGCTGTTTAAACATCCAAAGTTGGGCATTTAAACTATGATCAAGTGACCATATGATTTTAATAGAAACCACGAAGAAGAACAAACACAAAGCTTCTTTAATTGCTAATGTGCACAATTACTATCACCATTCTAGTAGAAATTACAATAAAAACGTATCATTTAACTCGTAGTGCAGTTAGAACTTTATTTCTGCTCAAATATTCTGCAATTTCATTAAATATTTTGTATTTTATCACTCCACTTTTGTTTTGCAAATGGCGTCAGTTTGATGCATTGTAACGATTAGCCGATAAATGTATGAATCCCGGTTATTTTTCGTAGAATTTTCCAGTGTTGCCACATGGTAGCAAGATTATTTTACAAAGCACTGAAAAACTCTTTCCGTATTTAAAGTCCGATCAAACATAATTCAAAATCAACTGATTACCAATTTAAATAACCAGTCAAAAATTGGGTCTTAAACTAGGAAAGATCAATAAAATAAAAATAACATCGGAAGTAATACAAAGACGGTACACTGTATCGCCAATCCCATGGCAATGGTTGATTCTATTTCGACACAACAATATCTGTTCATTGGCTTTCAATGAATGCCTACATAGGGAAGAAGTTGTGAATATTGATGATTTCGGTAAAGAATTGTGTTGGACGTTTTCGCACTAGTAGGTGTTGTTGAAACAATTCTCGTTAATTTGAGAATTGTATGTCCCTATATATACCTAAATACTTGTGGAGAAGGGTTCTGATGAGATGCATTGGTGGGCATCGAAATAGCTTTATTCCCAACCGTCCACCGAAATAATCAATTTCAAACTTTTTCTATTAAAAATAATTTTTAATGGGAAAAATTATCTTGAACCGGATAGTGAATGAAAAATTTCAACTTAGAAATATCGATAAAATAAAAATAACATCGGAAGAAATACTTTTCTATTACATCCCATGAAGGGTCAGGGGAGAGCTTTTTTCAGTGCAAATTATTTATAAGCTTTTGCAAAAAACAATGAGTGTTCGAACTCACGGGCGATGTGTTAACCCCTTTTTGTTACACGGTACCTGTTCGATTTCTATGAACACAGACCCACAAACCCGGAGGTAGAGTTAATATAAAGTATATTATGTACGTATAACCACGTCACTATTCTCTTTGCTATGCATAAGACAAAACCGAAGATCAACATAAAACACTTTTTAAATATTACTCCAAATTAAAACACTTAAATCTCAGCTCGCCGATATCGGATCGCCTTAATTTTTGGCCTAAACTCTTCGTCGAAACCCGCACTAGCTTTTTAATCCAAAAATTAATAAAATCGGCTATGAATTTCCGGAGAAAATCGCGTGGGAAAATTATGTGAAAATCGCCCAATAATCACTTTCAATACCGACTGCCAAGCAACGAACAAACAAACGATGATTTACGGTGCGTTTATACGGGACAGTTTGAGACAAGATAGTTGAGAATATGTATTAGTTGTCACAAAGAGAACAATTGTTTGTGTGACGTCCAGCCAGTTATAAAGACAGTACAGTTTTAAGCAACCGCCGACAGTGTCGTTTCGTTAAATTTCGTGCTCTGATTTTTTGTTACTTCGCTCTTTTGGCATTGTATTTTGTCTTACTTCTCCAAATTACAATGGAACTGAGGTACTCTGCAAAATTAGACATGTATTCATGTTTATATGTTTGTATTGTCAAACAATATTTCAATAAAAATTACCAAAATTTTCAAACACAAATATATTTTCCAATTTGTAAAGTCGTTTGCGATGTTTTGCTTTTTTCACAAATTACTACGAAACGTCACCGATATGGCCGATGGCTGAACTAGTAGAGGTTGGCGCAGTAGGATTTGTTGTAATTGTGTGAACCAACAACAGGCATTTAGTTTTTGTTTCATGACTCTAATAAAAAAGTACAATAACAAAATGCACTGAATTTAACAGATGGAGTCATAAGAAAGCAAAATCAGTTGTTCTATTGCGCCAACCTTTACTAGTTCAGCCATGAACTGGCCGCTTATGTCAAATCTCTTGCCGAAGTTACTGTCATTGAAAAATCAGAGACAGTGGCGAGGCAAGTGAGAGAAGTGTAAGTGTGGTAGTAAAAATGTGTGAATGTATTTCTACTGTCGGAGCAAAACTGTCCCGTGTAAACGCCAGGTTACTCTTACATACCTAACACTTGCGTATGTATTAAAACTGATAGTTTACTGCCCTAGAGGCGCGCGCATGGTAAAGTAAGTACGGTAAACGCACTAGGAATTGTTACAACAAACACAGGCATTTTGTTTTTGTTTGGTGTCCATAATCTGTCAAAGTTTCTTCATGTGTGTATCTACTGTAAAAGTAAACAAAAAAGTACACAAACAAAATGCATGTGAATTTGACATAAGAGAAACACCTAAGCAAGAAAAATGTTGAAACCAGCTGTTCTAACGAGTTTACCTTACTTATTTTACCATGGGCGCGCGTATAGATGTTAACACATCAAAAAAAAAAAAATTGGGCACAAAATAAATTTAAAAAAACTATGAAACTGGCTGAAAAAACACTGTTCATCCGGTTGCTCGAAAATGCTAATTTTCAGAAAATCGACGGTCGGTGGGCTTTGAAAAAATCGGTTGACCGGTTTCGGTTTTTGAATACTCTAGCGGTGACCCATGTTAGCCGGGACTTCAAAGCGCTCGGAAGTGGTATGTAAAATGAATTTGGTTCCCCAAAAATTACTGCAATGTTATCGCTTTGTTATTATGTTATCGCTTGTAATTATGAGAATACAGGGAAATAAATCATCACTAAATTAAAGGGAAAAAATTCAAAATTCAAAATTCAGTTGTGACACCATACAAACCATAGACTAATGCTTATAGTAGACCCAATAGTTCTGCCACCAAATTTATGACATTTGGCCTGGTGTGATATTTACGTTCGATGTTGAAAAGAATTGCTTTACTAATACCAGATAGAGGCATTAGTTCAAAACAACGAACAAAATAACAACAACGGCATTTCGTTTTGTGTGTTAAAATTATTGTGTTAAATACAACACAAATGTATTATAACAATAGCAGTCAATAAAAAAGTGTAAAACGCATTTAAATTTCACAGTTTTTCACCAAAACGACATGAAAAATTAAACCAAGAAGTTATTGTAATTCCACCTAGTGTATGTCACTTTTCGTCAAACATCTCTCTATCACACCGACCGCATCACGAAGAGTGTGAAAGGAAACGTCAGATGAGCGAAATATTTTCTCTACTAAGATTTACTCTATGGTGACAACCTCTACTTCGGCTGGGAAAAACACTAATGTGGTTGTGACAGCCTCTAATTGGGTTGTGACAACCTCCAATTCTGCGTTGACGACCTCTAATTCGGTTGTGACAACCTCTAAATTCTGTTACGGCGAATTCGGCTGCTTCAACCGAATTTTTCTTTGAGTGTGTAGAGGTAATTCAAATTAAACTACAATTATAATAACGCCTTGTTCACGCTGCCGCGAAATTGAAGTCTTTCGCAATTTGGGCCGAAATTGAGTTGAAATTGCTCAATTTCGCATATATTTATTTTGACAACTACGAAATTGTGATATTTACGACAATTTCGTCGAAATTGACTTGAAATTGTCGTATACAACGCTGTTTTCATGGTAAAATAAGTAAGGTAAACTCGTTAGAACAGCTGATTTCTTGTTAGGTGTCTCTCTTATGTCAAATTCACATGTATTTTGTTTTGTGTTTTTCTGGTGTGCCGCCGTCGTCGATATTTTTTTGAAGTTCACGCCGCCGTCTTTAAAACATGCTTCGACTTAAAATGTTAGCCGATATTATCAATTAAGCTGCATTTAAAGGCCCGAATTACTAAAGAAAATATCTAAATTTTTTACACAACCAACGAGATGAACCTAAAAGTAACGTCTGCCGAAAAATTACATTTGATAAAAACTCAGTTGCCGCCGTCGATTAATTTTTTTTGTTGCTCTAACGCCGTCGATAATTATGGGTCGGCTTCGTTCACCGAACACGTGGTTACTAAAATTACAACAAAAAACGAAACAATTGTATGCCGCCTCATTCATCAGATTGAAATTTTAAGTTTACATCGAAATAGGCTAGTGAAAATAAACTTTAAACCTTGGTGAATCAGTGATTCATGTTAAAGTTCACGTAATTTTGGTTATTGTGCCCAGGCACTAAAATTTTACTCATGGCAATATTTGTAAACAAGCAATTGTCATTTTTCAACGAAATTGCTCAAAACCTGTGTGAACGATTTCAATTTCGTTCGACAATTTCAATCCGACATTGCCAATTTCGTGGCAGCGTGAACAAGGCATAACATAACTAATTTGCCCGTCGGCCGTCGGTGGTGCAATGGTAATTGTGCGCAATGGTAATTGACCCTGCTCAGACCCCCTCGCTTAGTGATAGCGACACTATCGAGTACTTAGCCATGAAAAAGCTTTTCAAAATACCGTTTGGAACCGGTGTAAATCTGTAGGTCCCAATCAGTAAGTGTAACAACTAGAAATCGCACATCTCACTGATCTTGAGGAGCTCTCCCCAATCCCTTCATGGGATGTAGTAATGGGAAACCATTTGTTTTTTTTTTTTAATTTGCCCCATACACACTGGTCTCAACTCAAAGCTTTTTTTTGGCATAATTCAAAAATAAAGTTTAATCGTTTTCAAAACTAGAGGATCAAAATCATAAACAAGAAACATTTTTTGGAACATCGCTTCAATGAAGCGCCATAGAAGACAAGAGGTTTTTCACGAATTTCTCAAAAATGTATTTGTGTGTATCCAAACAAAAAAAGACAGATTTTTCAACGTGTACGCATTTGTGGTCGGTATTCCAGCTTAACAGTGTTGTGAAGCTTAATGTCAGTTATGTCGCCGCTATAAGGTGAAAGCTTAATAAACGATCTCACCTCAAGCGGTTGGTGAAATCGCTAAGGAACTTTCTAGACGAATCTGGAAATATATAGCGCTAATGTAAGAAGGTTTAGGAAGAAGTCCGACGCACAATTCGTGGAGAGTTGCGTCTGAAATAAATAGCGATAAGCGATGCATTTCGAGTCAGACTGTGTTGAAATGCTTAAAAGTACGAAATGTCAAGTAATAGCAAAGGGTACAGCGTAATTGTGAATGTTAAGTTTGTGTAAATAAAGCGAACTATTGAACTTATCGTAATTTATAAAGAAACTTGTTTTATTAACGATAAAAAACAGCACTAACAATGGACAGACTCTTATCATAGGCTGCCACAAAATATCAATAACAACACGCTGAAAATTGTGATTTTTTTGTGATTGTTTGGATGTAAATATAACGTCTTTGTAGCTTGTCGCAAAAATATAGTAAACTTGTGTCCAAACATATTGTGTTTGCTATTCAATATTACATGTTGGAGACGCAATGATTTATAGGTTGTAACATATGTTTTTGTGACCCAAATGTGGCTTTGTTTGTTGAAAACTGCTGAATACAAAAACGTGACATAGAACAAAGACACAAAGCAGCAGATCTTCGGTTCATGAAAACAATAGCGGCATTCATGCAAACGTGAAAGCCGAGAACTTTTGCTCAGCGCAAGTTTCCCTCTCACCGTTGCATGAGGCACCAGGTAAAGTTGCTCAGCGTAGTTGTGCTCAAAACCATATCAGCTGACCAAGATGGATACATAAGGTGGTAGCAGTAGCAATTGCATGTATTATGTATGTGTACTTTTTCTGTTGTTCTAGTGCTATAACCTTATTTATCCATCCTAGTTAGATGACAACGAAATATGAAAAGTTTACGAGTTTCTCCATCCCACGTTTGCGCTGCAAATTTGCCTCGAAAACTTTCCACTTTTGAGCAAGTCGCTTTGTATGGGAAATTTGTTTGTTTTGACGTTTGCTGTGCAAGTTTACGATGTTTTCGAGTTTACAAGGTTCTTTCGAGCTTTCATGAAGACCACTAATGATTGCAAACATGGTTCCTGCAAAATGTTGCTGGGACCGTTTTCTTTCTCAGCATGAATGCAGTTTGGAATTGTTTCCTATTTATTTCCATTATACCTTGGATCCGTTGGCTGCGAGTCACACTTGAAATTCGTTTTGTGGTAACTTGAGAGATGATGGTGGATTTTTTGACTGTCACTTAGACTGTAGTCGAATGAGAAAGTGAATCCAAGTCGGTAAATACCAAGGTGTTTTTAAGCCCTACCTATTTTAGATCTGTATATCAAAGTATTGTACGTCAAGACTTGGGTTCATAAGACGCAACGATAAATGGGTAACCAAGGCTGCTTAAGAAGGTTGTGGAATAAGAACAGCTGATTTGTTTTTTTTCATGCTGTGGTGCCGAAGTGGTGCACACTAGCTGTCAAATGCTGTTTACCTTTGTTTTGTGTCCGTTGTTCGTAGTACATTGATGTTGACATAAACTACACACCAAACAAAAACAGAATGCTGGTTGTTGTTGCCTTGTTGTAATTTTTGTAGTATTGCTTCTACCTTTTCAAGCTGCCTTGTGGGTAACATTTACTAATGGGTGCTCACGAAGCTCAACAAATTTCAGGCCTCACCCACTACTGATGAAGATCTCGTCAGTGGAAACCTCAATTTACTGCAAGCAAAATCTAGTGCGTAAATTTTGTATATGGAGATGAAACATTAAGCTAAATATTTTACGACTTGAACTTCTTTTTATGACAACAAACAGTAAATATAACAGACGACTCAATCCTAAATATTTTACATGTTAGTCGAGTTTTATTTGAATTATTCGTAATTAAGAGTAAATTTAGTATCATAATTTCACATGTCATTTCAATAAATTGCTTGTTTAGGAATTCACATTGGGCGTCAAGTTCAAGGTATGTAAACATCTAAACCAGTTGGTGTAGCGTTTTAAGAATTCATATACCAAATGCATTGGGATAAGTGTCTTGTTTTACCAGTATATTATTATTTCATCATTCCTCCAAATGCCTATAAAAGTACAACGGTCCCCCAAATTGATTTCAGAAATTAAGATAAAGAGGCACAAGTTATTTGAGTATTAAAATTTTATACATATCGCACAGATCAACGCGCACAACTCACAGAATGATTTCAATAATTGGAGGTATGTATTCTAATACAGTGGCAGACGGTTAATTCTTGTCCGGAACGTAGCGTAATGCAGATGCATATTTGCAAGGTTACTGGCGTAAAACAAATTAAATCATCTGTTAGATTTTAACCTTTCAAACACATCCTGTTAAAACTCACGACACGTAGTCGGCGAACAAAATGATCGTTTGTTAAGGATCTTTTTTAAGTAAATTCGATCGTCGGTTACCGATTAGTTGACAACTCCAATCAGCCGATATGTGACCACTCGATAACTGCAAATTAAGTTTCCCAAACTCCACTGAAGATACTTATAATGTTTTCGTTGTTAAAATTTTAAGACTTATTTTGAACAGTTAAGCGCTTGGTTACGAACGAGAACAAAGAAAACGGTAATAAAAAAGTCGTTGTTTTTAATGTTTCATCTATGTTCCAAATATTTCTCCCCCTGTAAACTATTTAGTACATTTTCTAACTGTTGCTTGTTGTTGACCACTTTGCACACAAATATTTATTTATTCCCTAAAACTTCTGCAAATTGTAATCTCCAAAACAAAATGAGGCTACAATTTTCTCTTAAGTTAAAAAGAGTTTAATTATACTTTTCTCATCACAAATCGTTCCACTGGATCTGATAGTGTAATAACATTGATTTTAACGTGTCATTTCGTCGGTTGATTATTGTTTTGTCGTATACGACATTTTTGTCTCTTTCGACTTGATATTGTGTCTATAAGTTTCTGTGTCTTCTCTTTCCGAATCTGTTGTCAGATTTTTGAGATATCTTACGGTTACTGAGATGTTGTCCCTAATTTTTGTTGTATATCCATAAAAATTTGCCAGATGTTAATATTGGTTTCACCGTTTCAAACATTTTGCATTTACGACAAACCAATAATTAACCGACGATTTCTGAAGGAAACTTTTTAAACGCCGCGTTAGACTATTAGTGCAAATAACGGGTTTTTCAATAAGAGCGCTACAAAAGTTTTTTTTAAATAAAACAAAACCGGTTTTAGATACCAATGAAATTCTTTATTCCTGTGAAAGTACGTTCGATGCCATTATGTATGGAACTCAATTTCTTTTGCATGGCCACCACGGGCACGCTTGCAGAAGTCCAGACGCTGAACCCAATTTTCGACGGTTTTCAGGCATAAATCGGCCGATACTGCTGCAATTTCGCGTTCGATATTCGTACGAAGTTCATCAATCGTCGCTGGCTTGTTGGCATAGACCATAGACTTGACGTAGCCCCACAGGAAATAATCTAACGGCGTCAAATCGCACGACCGAGGCGGCCAATCGACTGGGCCATTTCGTGAGATAACACATTCCCCAAACTTGGTTTCCAATAAATTGATTGTGGCATTCGCTGTGTGGCTTGTGGCGCCGTCCTGTTGGAACCACATGTCCTCCAAGTCCATATTATCCAATTGGGACCAAAAATATTCGGTTATCATTGAACGGTAGCGATTCGCATACACAGTAATGTGCCGGTCTTGATCATCACGGAAGAAGTACGGCCCAATGACGCCGCCGACCCATAAACCGCACCAAACCGCAATTTTTTCGGGATGCAATGATGACTCATGGATTACGTGTGGATTGTTGTCTGACCAATAACGCATATTTTGCTTATTGACGACGCCATTCAGCCAGAAATGAGCCTCATCGCTGATTGTTGAGGCCTCTTAAAGTTGAGGCCACTGACTCCAAATTTCGGTAGTAAATTTTAATAATTTCGACTCGTTGTTGGCTCGTATATCTTTCCATGATGAAATGTCAAACCTTACTGAAGAGAAATGTCAAAAGAGCGGGAAAAAATATGGCGTCGTTTGCTGTCCCTATCGATTTACTTTTGTAGTGTCTCTGTTGAAAACCCCTTTATAACGATTCGTGGAGAGAGAAATTTAATGAAACTCTCTTCCACTTGTCGTACAATCATTCTGCTTTTGATTTACACTATCAGTTTTTGAGAACACAAAAACATCCGTCTGCAAAGTGACAAAGAATATGCAACAGTTATGAAATAAAAATAAAATACAGAAATCAGCAAATTGTGAACAAAGACTAAACATTTGTAAAAAAAGTGACGAAATAAAAGCTTTTAGTGCCAGTTTCTATAATTTTGTTCTGTTCCTTCAAAATGCAACCCTGGTCGCATAATTTGTTCATTTTGCTCAAAATCTAAGAAATCTAACAGATCTGTCAAAATATTGTCTGCAAATCGTTCTCCTCAAGTTGACTCTATTCCATCTTCTCTCACCAAATGATAATTTTGACATACCCAACGATTTCTCTAACAGTGTAACACGGCCTTAAGCCTGTGTAATAAAATCTAATCGGCAACGCTTTCTGTGACCGAATGAGAGTGGTGTAACACGTCGTGGCAACGGAATTAAAGTGGGGGAAACACGTCACGTTACACAAAAGTACAAGTGTACATATAGGCACAAAAAGTGTATGTGAAAGTACAATAAGTGTAAAAAATTACAAACAGTGGGCTCAAAGGTAAAAAAAAGTAGACACAAAAGAACATAACGTGTACACAAAAGTAAAAAAGGGGATAACAAAGTGCTGAAAGTGTGCAAAAAAGTTTAACAAGAGTGCAAGTTTTAAACTAGAATACAAAAAATGGGCACCACATAAGTACAAGAAGTTTAAACAAAAGTACACAAAAAGTGTAGATAATTTTTCAACAATTCTCTAAAACTATATTTTTTAAAATCTCTCTATAGGGTAAATTTTTCAAAATCTGCTATGTAATAAGTAATATTCTACATAATTTGTAAAACAGCTGGGGAGAAAATTTTGTAAAAATATTCAATATTTTTGTAGTATTTTTGACGTGTTAACATTTATAGGCACGGGTAGGGCAATGTATCAAAGTGAACACATGCAAACAACACAGAGCGTTAGCTTCACATACGTGGTTGTTGTACAACAAAACTCTCTGCCTGAAAATAAGTATGATGGTATTGAAACAAGTAGGTCGTCAAAGAGTATTGAATAGTATAGAGAACTCATGGAACGAATTGTATGACTCAAAAGCATAGCGACATCTGGCGAATGATTTAAAACGTATTACTCTCGTTATGTCATAACTTGGTCCATTCATAATTTTGATGTGAAACATTGTTGCCTTTTGAAACATTTATGCTTTTTGTATTGTTTTATGTAATAACATTGTCGAAATGGTGCATTTATATTGACATATTCTATAAAGAGAATAAGACTCGCTTATGCTCTTTTGCTCAGACTCTTTACATGAGAGCGGAAAAGAGTGCAATAAGTTCTCTATACTATTCAATACTTTTTGACGTCGCTCTCTTTATGATAAAACAAAAACAATTATTT
This sequence comes from Phaonia tiefii, assembly GCA_963931995.1. Lineage (NCBI taxonomy): Eukaryota > Metazoa > Arthropoda > Insecta > Diptera > Muscidae > Phaonia > Phaonia tiefii. Next base: position 144,187,346 of record OZ008370.1, read on the forward strand.
CAGTGAGAAAAAATAAATTGCAATAGCAAAAGAGCATTCAGCACAAAAAGTAATCTTTTTTTATTTTACAATGTAACATTTACTAATGCGTGCATAGAAATAAAACAGGTACCGTGTAACAAAACGGTGTTAACACATCGCCCGTGATTTTTTCAAAAATGTGCTTAAAATTATTTTGCGGAAAAAATATAATATAGAGTGCATTTTCAAAAATAACTAAAGAGTAAATTATTTAAAATGTACTAAAGAGTAAATTTTTAAAAAGTATACCAACGGTCTTATCATACAAGTCACATTCACTTCACATGCCATTTTAGACATCGCATACTAAACAAAGTCCTTACCGAAAGATATTCGATAATAATTATGTAAAATGTACCACAAACAATAAATATTTTTGCAAAAATCATTCGGCAGGTTCTTAATTTGGTCAAGAAATGAGGTTGAAAATTACAGTGAATGTGAAAGTGATTTACATGTTAAGACCATAAGAGTACATTTTTCGAACATATCCTTAGCAGTACATTTTTGAAATATTTCCTACACCAAATAGTACGTAATTCAAAAATTTATTAAATAGTAAATCAAAAATTTACAAGAGTATTTTTTTTTAATACCTGAAGAATATTTTATTTAAAAATGTACAAGTTTATTTTTTTTTAATAATATACTATAAAAAGTATTTGTTTTAAATATTCTATTTAAAGGGTGATTTTTTTGCTGTTTAGGTTTTCTGTTTTAAGTGTTTGCCAGTTCACGGGTGATTTGTGACATGTGTCAAAGTCAAAAATGTTAAGTTTGCCTTGCCATTTCTTCATGATTAGACTTGCAAAAGAACAACGCTTGCAAATTATTTAGTTTTATTATCAAAATTCGTGCTCTGTGACAAATGTGTTGCGCAAGTCACGTCATCACGCGACGAGGCTCATTTTTCGCTATGTGGGTAGATGAATAAACCGAATTTTCCAAGGCTGTTCAAGAGCTGCGAATGCATCCTGAAAAATGCACTGTTTGGTGCGGTTTATAGGCCGGCTGCATAATTGGACCGTACTTATCCAAAGACGATGATGCACAATGGAGCAAGGCACCGGTCGATGATCACGGATTTTTTAGCCCTTCAATCCAGTTAGATTAGCAGTAAATATCATCAACAACACAAGCTTAAATTTAATCGTTATATTCTCGCAATTAAATTTTATCAGGTACAAGTCAAATCTACGCTCTTTGAAATGCGTAACTTGTTATGACTGTTAACTTGTTTATTCATGGCTTATAATTTCATCAGTAAGAGCCTGTGCCAATCGGTATCAAAGTACTATGATGAAAAAAAATTTGTTATGGTGAGAAGAATTTCAATTATTGGTGTGCCAATCGATATCTTTTTTGACAATAGTAAATTTTGACAGCTTCATCATAAGGATAAGACTTCAGAAGCAATTGAAATATAATTTTGAGTAATGAATATTTGTAGAAAATATTTGCCATTGCTTTTACTAATGCTTTTGCGAATACGATCTTTACATTCCATGAATATTTTCATTCTGCAAAATTTCTTCCACATTGCTAGAAAATTTCATCCAAATTGCTACCAAATTTCTTCGTCTTTCTTTACAAATATATGATGAACAGAGCTCAAGGCAGAGAGTAATATACTAAGAGTTTGCAAAAGGTGTTTTTCTTGTGACGGGAAACCAATAAATGTCACTGGAAAAGTTGGAGCACAGAGTTATACAAACTTGGCAACCCATGCAGAATGAGAAAAATCTTTATTTTCATAAATTAGTGTTTAATATGTAATCTCTATATATAATTTTTCTCTATCACTTCATTACATTTTGCTTTATGCCACTTTATACCCCATTTTTCCTTGATTTCATTATCACAAAAACAAAGACGATCTAGAATTAGACGACCAGAAGATGTACGCAATTTGCCAACCCTGGTAAAAGAGAACGAAAATGTGCTAGAAATTCAATCAAAGGCATTTCTCTCACGCGTCATATCTTGATTATTTCATACATTTTGCACAATTTATGTAATTTTACTTCAACATGGTTGGAATTTGTATAGTTATATACAACAACACTATCAAAACGCTGCTCGTGTATTGAAATATTCAATGAAGAGAGTCAGAGAGAGAACAGAGAATGACTAGGGTTTCACTCGTCGTGTTTGTTGGCATTTGAGTGAAGAGGAATTTTGACTATCTACTTGTACATCGTTTTTGACAAAACCAAAAAGGATGTACAGGTAGAGAAGAAAAAAACCCCGCAATTTGGCAACCCTAGTAGAAGAGAACCAAAAAAGTCGACGCGATTCACTTAAACGCATTTCTTTCCCGCGTCATAACTGACAAATACACAGTCAAAATTTCTCTTCACTCAAATGCCAACAAACAAAACGAGTGAAACCCTAGTACTTCTCTACTCTCTGTCTTACTCTCTTCATTGAATATTTCAAAACACGAGCAGCTTTTTGATAGTGTTATTGTATATAACTATACAAATTCCAACCATGTTGAAGAAAAATTACATAAACTATGCAAAAAGTATGAAATAAGCAAGATATAACGCGAGAGAGAAATGCGTTTGAGTGAACTCCTAGCACTTTTTGGTTCTCTTTTACCAGGGTTGCCAAGTTGCGCACATCTTCTGGTCGTCTAATTGTAAAAAACACACTCAGTTGATGACTTTTGTACTTTTGGTTCAATGCACAAAGACAAATGTGAGAGAAAAGCATTAAGCAACCCTACATACTTCCAGTCATCTATCGCTATTTGTCTTTCTTACTTTATCCTGCATGTTTCGCCAAATCTATGTTTCTCTATGGATCAGCTGTGGCATAGAACCCCCCCTGGCGGAAGGAGTATCGATGAGACAGCTAATCAAGTCAGTACTTGGAGAACAAATAGAGAAGACGCTTTCAAAGAAGAAAAGGTGATAGGTGACTGGGTTGCATGGTGTGATTCTCAAACTTTTGCTGCCGCGTGTAAACCTAAAAGTACAAAACACATCAAAATGTAATGAAGTGTTAGAGTAAAATTATTTGTGTAGATCCCACATAACACGCAAATTGTGAAAATTAAAGATTTCTCTCATTCCACTAGCATTCTCTATATGTTTTCCCAGTATCTCGCGGTCTTCGTTTAGTACAAAAACAGCTGCTGCAAACTCTTATTAATGTTACTCGGAGACAGAGCTACAAGTCGACATAAAAACTTTGACAAAAATTTCGATCGGCGTTGGATCAAGCCGATGATTAAACACAGTTTCAAAACAAAAAACTAATGTTAGTAGAAACTATAAGTATAAATATAAAGATAGTTGAGAATATCTATTAGTTGTCACAAAGAGGAAAATTGTTTGTGCAACGTACGCGTCCAGCCAGTTATAATGACAGTACAGTTTTAAGCAACCGCCGATAGTGTCGTTTCGTTAAATTTCGTGCTCTGATTTTTTGTTTCTTCGCTCTTTTGCCATTGTGTTTTGTCTTACTTCTCCAAATTACAATGGAAAAGACATGTATTCATGTTTATATGTTTGTATTGTCAAACAATATTTCAATAAAAATTAGCAAAATTTTCAAATACAAATATATTTCTCAATTTGTAGAGTCGTTTGCGATGTTTTGATTTTTCTCAAATTACTACGAAACGTCACCGATATGGCCGGTGGCTGAACTAATAGAGGTTGACGCAGTAGGATTTGTTGTAATTGTGTGAACCAACAACAGGCGTTTAGTTTTTGTTTCATGACTCCAACCGTCAAATTCAACACAGATCGATATGAACAAACACAGTAAACAAAAAAGTACAACAACAAAATACACTGTATTTAACAGATGGAGTCATAAGAAAGCAAAATCAGTTGTTCTATTGCGCCAACCTTTACTAGTTCAGCCATGATCTGGCCGCTTATGTCAAATCTCTTGCCGAAGTTACTGTCATTGAAAAATCAGCAGTGGCGAGGCAAGTGAGAGAAGTGTAAGTTTGGTAGTAAAAATGTGTGAATGTATTTCTACTGTCGGAGCAAAACTGTCCCGTGTAAACGCCAGGTAAGCAAGAAAAATCTTCAAATCAGCTGTTCTAACGAGTTTACCTTACTTATTTTACCATGGTTTCGTATTACACAAGTTGTTTGTCCGCTGGTGTGACTTTGTTAAACGTCAAAAAGGGCTAGGACTAGTGAAGTATTATTCACCACGCAAATGTCATATTTTTACAAACCTGTGCACTTTGATACGGATTGGCACAGGCTCATATTGTTAATAGAGACAAACATTTTTCAAGTTTAAATAGCAAAACATTTGAGGCATTATAATTTCAGTACTTAAAGTCATGTACTTTTATATAGTATCCACTATAAACAATTTCTTGCAATCGGATCCTAATATCCTGATAAAAATTGTTTATTTACAAGGACAGCAAACTAAAAAAAAAACGTTGTAGCTGATCGCACGAACTCTTTAGTGTTTAAATTAATTTGTTAATATTTTTCGAACAAAAATTGTCTTCTAATTAAAGAGTAATTTGTAATAGTAATTTCAGTTAAACCAAAATGAAGTTCAAGTGAATTAGTAGTGAACTAATTTCCATGAATTTATCAAAATATGTACAAGTGTAGTGGATTTTAAGTAATTTTTTCTATAAAGATTTCTATATTTTAATTTTGATTAGTATGAATGAACTGGTAAGGTGTTTTATGATTTTATTAACAAGGTTGGGAATCAAATGGATTTTAGTTTTTTTTATATTCGTATACGATTTCGGCAAAATTCTAACTCACTGAACTTATAAATATTTTACGCTTTTTATTTTTTTCAATTAGCATTGTTTCTAGCAATATTGACAAGTACTACCCATGGATATGCAACCATTGGCGTGGAGAAACCTTTCAACAGTCTGGAACGTGACACATTAGCGGTAGACACTGTTAGCTATTTTGGTTTAGCTCTCAAATGCCTCCTAGATGTTGTTGGAGACCCAGACACTATAAACGCTATTCGCAATGCAATGGTTGGCACCGTAACGAGAGCACAAAAAATTCCTGCCCATTCCTTGATCCGTAAACACTATATGGATGTAGTTTTAGAGGAAACATCTTTAACTGTCGCTTCTCTAGCGTCTATACATCCAGTGTGTTCGAATCTTCATTCCTACTGTCAGCATCGCAAAGATTTAAAAAAATTTGCTTCTCCGCCAGAGATTGACGATATGCAAACGTATTTGTCGTTGACAGGACCAATGGCGAAATGCCTAATGCACAATTATGGCGATGACATGAAGGATCAAATCTATAAGATATTTGAAGACGCTGTTAATGGAATTCGTGAAGATGGTGACGTGCATGATACACCGGTGAAAATGGTTCTTGTTCAAGCACGGTATATAGGAAGGGAACTGCTGAAACTGGATAATAAATGCAAAAAATATGCATTATCATACAATCATTGTGCTCATCTTCGATAGTAAAACGGGACATCATTTCTTTGAATCTAATTATATTCAATGTTTACAAAATCAATAAAGTTACATATGTATGACCATTTCCATGAAGACCGACCGATATCAAAAATAAGAGGTCAATTCACCGATTTTCACGAAAGTTACTATATGCAGTTTTTGATGTGTTAACATCTATACGCGCGCCTCTAGGGCAGTAAACTATCAGTTTAATACATACGCAAGTGTTAGGTATGTAAGAGTAAATCATCGTTTGTTTGTTCGTTGCTTGGCAGTCGGTATTGAAAGTGATTATTGGGCGATTTTCATATAATTTTCCCACGCGATTTTCTCCGGAAATTCATAGCCGATTTTATTAATTTTTGGATTAAAAAGCTAGTGCGCGTTTCGACGAAGAGTTTAGGCCAAAAATTAAGGCGAGCCGAGATTGAAGTGTTTTAATTTGGAGTAATATTAAAAAAGTATTTTATGTTGATCTTCGGTTATATCGTACGAATATAACAATGTATGTATGTATGTACAAGTGTCTGTTGCTTTGCATTCTTTGACTTTTGTGGGAATAAAACAAAAAGTATTGAGCAAGAAAATAATGGCACAAGTGCTTGCACTGGGTCTTTAAATAATTTTAAGTATTAATATTATTTAACTGTAACGTCATCATATGATTGAACGCTGTTTTTTATTTTCCAATGTAACATTTACGAATGTGTTCATAGAAATCGAACAGGTACCGTGTAGCAAAAAGGTGTTAACACATCGCCCGTGAGTTCGAACACTCATTGGATTTTTTTTATTCCATTAAGCTATTGCCACTTACGACTTTCCAAACGATTCACAATTGCTACTACGAAATGTGGCAACATTTTCTGTAAGGGGTGAAAAAAAAGCGATACGGCAACGCGTTTGTAGCCAGTGCTAACAAATACATGGGAGCATCAGATGTTTTTGTAGTTGTAAGCCGCAACCATAGATTAATACTTATAGTAGATCTACTAGTTCTCCCACCAAATTTATGACATTTGGCCTGGTGTGATATTTACGTTTGATGTTGGAAAGGATTGCTTTACTAATACCAGATAGAGGCAATGGTTCAAAACAACGAACAAAATATCAACAACGGCATTTCGTTTTGTGTGTTAAAATTATTGTGTTAAATACAACACAAATGTATGCTAACAATAACAGTCAATAAAAAAGTTTAAAACACATTTAAATTTCACAGTTTTTCACCAAAATGGCATGAAAAATTAAAGCAAGAAGTTATTGTAATTCCACCTGGTGTATATCACTTTTCGTCAAACATCTTTCTATCACACCGACCGCATCACGAAGAGAGTGAAAGGAAACGTCAGATGAGACAAATGGCGGCTCTACTATAAATTTACTCTATGGCCGCAACAATCGACATTTTATTTTCGATCATTTGTTTCAGTTGTCACAACTCTACACAAATATATACCAACAATACAAGTGAAACGAAAAATTACATGAAAAAAATGTAATCTCCTGTTTAAACGACTATACCTGATAGATAATTCTACCCTGATCAATATGTATAATATTTACCACGCGTTGTTGTGAACAACTTAATTCCAATTTTGTTTTCAAACAGAAATAAAAATCTATCGTTCAAATTTAGAGATATAAAAGTATACATAGTCTCCCATTAAATAAAATAATTTTATTGAACTTAAAATGTGTAAGTCATTTCGGAAATTTCTGCTTTTGAGTCTCTCATTTTCATGACATTAAACATGTGGCATGACATTAAACATGTGGCAACATTGTCATTGCTCAAGTTGGAATTTAAGTGGAAAATTGAAATGAAACTTAATATCGCTTAGCTGTCCCGTACAAATTGAGCTATAATTAACTTTAACGGGGCAAAAAAAAACACTATATCTCTTTGGTATGTAGTTGCCAGATCGGCAATCTTTGTTGCAATAAATTGAAAAACTAATGGCTCTGCTATGATTGCAAATTTCGAAAAATCGAAATCTCAAATTTTTAAAGAAACATGTGATAAAAAAATTTTAAATGTTGTCCACATGATTTAGTTGTTAGTATTTTGTTCCTAAATTTTTTGGTAACAAGTGAATATAAAGGATATCCCAAAATTCACGCAACATTTTAATTGAATTGAAAACAAAGTTTTTATTCTACTTATGGTATTATTTTTAAGTACATAGGATAGGGTTATTTATGGAATAAAACATCTGGCAAATGGCCTCCACGGCTTTCCATACACATACGTATTCGTTTGTCGAAATTTTCCATGACTTTTCTGCATAAATCTGGTCGAATTTCGTTGATGCAACGATGAATCTCCTCCTTTAAAGCACGAGTGGTTGTGGGCTTGTTAACATAGACCTATGATTTTAAAAAACCCCATAAAAAAATCTAATGGTGTTAGATCACACGATCTTGGGGACCAGTTCTGGTCACCAAATCGATAAATCACTCGACCTGGAAATGTCTCTCTCTTGCAGTAATTGAAGAGTTTCACGAGCTGTATGACATGTGGCACCGTCTTGTTGAAACCAAATATTGGCCACATCAATTTCGGCAAAAAAAAACTGTGTTATCATGTCGCGATATCGAACACCAGTAACACCAGTAATTGCGACCGCAAAACTTTCATTACTTTTGAAATATTGTTCAATAATGAAGACACGCTGTTCTATCGTGTAATTTGCCATTTTTATTAACCCTGAACTGTCAGCTGTTTTTTTTTTAGGGTTGCCAACTCTTTTCTACGTCGATAGCAGCAAATTTAAATGTTGCGTAAATTTAGGGACACCCTTAGTAGAAACTAATAAAAAATGGTACAACAATTTCAGTCGGGTGAAACGACTTAAACATACCCTCTCCCGAAGTCAGTGGGTCCGAGTTCTATTTAAAATGGTTCATATTTTGTTTGCCAGCTGACCAAACTTTTTTTACCCGAATGGGCGTGTACAATTCGCCGATATTCAGTATCTGAGTTACGTTGCGCAATATATTATCTATTACCCAGTTTAATTGGGATCCATTTTGTATTTTTGTGAAGTACAAAAATGGGCGGGGCAATTTTGTGCCTAATTACAACGAAGCTTTTGACAAAAGATTGCCCAGTACCAAATACAAGACCGATATAGCGACGATCAACCGGAGGACAGCCCAAATTTTGTATGAAAGGTACCAGAATGGAAGTGGTAGAATCACTTGCAGAGTGGCGTCTAGTTTTTAGTGGGAGACTGACGTTTGACGCGAGTTATAGTGCCGACAAGCAGTGGGTATTCATGACACAGCTGGTGGTTGGAATTTGATAGAGAACAGGGTGAATGGGAGAATGAGCAATAAGCAACTAATAGCAAACTGAGTATAAATTGTGTTTGATTGATACCAAAAAAACAAACAAGGAAAGGTTTCCCACTATATTCCATAGACGAATTGTGAAGAGCTTCTCACCTGTGAGCTGTGCAATTAATGTGATTTTACTTCCACTGATTGGGACAGGTTCCGAACATCATTTTCAGAAGGTTTTTCATGGCTAAATACTCGATAGTGTCGCCATCACTTAGCGAGGTGATGGCCATCAAAAGAAATGTAAGGTGGTCAGAGCAGGGATCGACCCCACTTTACCATGTACAAGGGTAGTACACACTAACCATTGTGCCACAGGGAAACATATGCCATAGTTACTGCCACATCTACTTCCAATGCTAACGTATGCAGGACGTATATGGAGGAATTTGACATTGCTGAGCTAATTTGAATGCAGCATGAATTTCTTATGATATATTGGCTTAGATGTATGCCCAAATATGGATGCGAAGCGCCAATGCCTCGACTCCTCTTTCTCAAGCTAACCTACAGTCACATCATGACCGAGAATACGGATGATATGAATATCATCGGTCGGACAGTACTAGAAGTTATTGCCGTATTTTCAAGGATCGACAAGGAATCAGTGAATAGAGGTGAGACAGTTTATGAGGACAAAACTTGGTTCATGGTTTTATCAAAGAGACATTCGACTTAATGCCGGGAACTCTTATAGCTACAGAGTGGGCGAATTTATTTGTCTCCGATCCGTCGTAAAAAATAGCACTGTGGTAATAAATAAATATTACGTCGGTCATTGTTGATTTCACTCCTCCGATTTTCATTAGCCCGATTTTACTGATGAGATTTTTGTTTTATTGTTATTTAAACATCAAATTTGTATGAGAATTAGCATTAAGGTTGAGTAAGTGCTGGCTTGGGAACCAATTAGAGGATTACTGGCAGAGACTGGACCGCTGTGGCTGCTGATACTTCTTATGTCATTGGCTTAGATCGGCTGAAATTTATACGTCCATGTTTTTGGTGGATATAGAAATGGTGTTTTTCTTACAAGTCTTATTTCAACTTCTTTCACTTTCCAAATAAACCACGGCCGTCGTGAATTTGAAAAGAAAGAAGCTGCCAACATGAAAACTTCGTGGCGATCGCTGCTGCCGTCGCCACCGTGGGTTAAAAATAATACAGCGGCAAGAGTACGATTAACGGGTTCCCTCAATTCGATATCTTATTTTTGAAGAACACCACAAAATTAAATACAAAATTATCGATATATTGGGGATATATTACACCGAGAGAAAAAAATGCAAAATCGTAACGAAACAATTTTAAATTGCCACAAAACGTTCTCGATTTCGACGTAACGTGCAAAATGCAAAATTGGCACTATTCAATGTTGATTTTTCGACATTGGCCAATGCAAATTTGTGGCTGTTTCAAACTTTGTTTGAGAAAGTCAGGAACATTGGGCAATGCTGTTTTATCAACGATCCAGCTTCAAAATAACATTCAAATTTTTAACATTGCCCAGTATTGTTTTGTGAACACTCCACTACGATTTTGCATTGTGATTTTTCGCTCGGTGTAGAGATATATAATATTGACAAAATATATTTAGGTAGAAAACAAAATACTTTCCCATTACTTCTCATTAAGGTACTGGAGAAAGCTTCTCACAATCTGTGGGCTTTCTTTCTTTCACGTACTGATGGGGACCAACAGTATTTCGTCGTTTTCAAACTGTTTTTTGAGAAGCTTTTTCACGACTAAGTAGTCGATAGTCTCACCGTGACTAACAGAGATGTGCATCGTCGCGACAAATGTAAGCTGGCCTGAGCAGGGACCGAACCCACCTTCACATGTACAAGAGCTGTGCATGCTAACCATTGCACCACCCACGGCCACATCCGAAAATAATTTTAAAATTCCATAACTTTGTGTTGGTGTTGCTTGGCCTACTAAACGTTTAACCACCGGCGATATTACCGGTCCTCAGCAGGGCTTAACAACACTGACTTTCACGCGTCGGCAGTTTTCGGTTTATTTAAAATTTCAGCGTTGTTGGCTTAGGGGTCTTCTGTAGTAGGGTGTCTCTAATAATGCCCAATATCTCAATAACATTTCTGCATTTCTCTAATATTTTGGGGTGTAAATTATCGGATAACGGATTAACCACAGGCGATATTAACACTGACTTAACGGGCTTAACAACACTGACTTTCAGACGTCGGCTTTCAGCGTTGTTGGCTTAGGGATCTTCGGTTGGAGGGTTGCTCTAATAATGCCCAATATCTCAATAACATTTCTGCATTTCTCTATTATTTTGGGGTATAAATTATCGGATCGAGAGGCCTCGGATATCGTACACTTCCCGAGACAGCCACCAAAACTTCGAGTAGATACCAGCTAGGTCGCCGCCTCCGCCAACCATCAATTGGTTCCGCCACCGATAATATCGCGTCAACTCCACTCTCTGATCAGCGGTAGACATCTTAAAGCCATTTTAGGCTCAATTTCTGACTGTTTATTTAAATTGATAATCAGTTGATTTTGATTTATGATTGATCTGACTTTAAATACGAAAACGTTTCTTCAGTGCTATGCCAAATAGTCATACTACCAATATGGCAACTGTCGCAAACACCACGTAAAATATCCGGTATTCATACATTTATCGGCTCATCGTTACGATGCATCAAGGTGACGCCATTTTTAAAAGAAAATGTATGTAATAAAATACAAAATATTTATAGAAATTGGAAAGTATTTGAATAGAAATGAAGCTCTAACTGTACTACCAGTTAAATGGTACGTTTTCATTGCTACTTCAGCTAGGATGGACATTAACAATTAAGCAATTAAATATGCTTTGTGTTTGTTCTTCTTTTTGTTATCTGTCAAAATCATATGGTCACTTGATCATAGTTTAAATGCCCAACTTTGGCTCTTTAACCGGCAATCACATATTAGCCTAAAAAATGAATTCAGAATTGAAATTATGCTGGATTGTTCATCGAAGCTGATTTTCCACTCAAAAATTGGGCCTTACAGCTCATTCAAAAACGATGTACTAATGAGGACAGTCTAAATTTCTCTTCACACGCTGAAGAATCTGTGTTTTGTTGTTTTTTGGATGTAAATATAAAGTGTGTTTGGAGCTTGGAGCAAACACATTGTGTTTTCTATTCAATTTAGCATGTTTGAGACACAATGATTAATATGTTATAATATATGTGTTTACGTCACAAATATGTCTGTGTTTGTGATACAAATACAGCTGTGTTTGTTTCACTGTTGCTCCCTCGAGAGCAAGAGAATTAAAAAGAGGGACAACGAGAGAGTCTAACTTGTAATTGTTTATCTGTACTTTTGTATTATTCTCTCAGTCAGTGATTCAGAAACATTCCTGAAGGCTTGTGTAAATTGCAGATGAAGTGTTTCTTATTTTGTCTGATGTATTGCGTTTTAGTTTCATGTATTCAGTCGTCAATGGTTCATCGGACAGAGTTGATATCCTCTGTGCGTGATCAGTCAAAAACGAATAAACGAAAGCTCGTACAGTTAAATGGTTTGTGATGTAACTTTGGGTTTTGTGTATGAGTTTCGTATATATATATATGTGTGCTACCGCAGTGAGAAACGATTTTGGGGAAAGAAACGAAAGGGCAACAACGTGAAGCCCTTGACTATCCGGGCCTTTACTGAGAAAACCAGAACGGCTGACAATTTCTGAAATAAGTGTATTAAAAAAAAAACACAAGTAATTAATCTACGCTTGGCTTGCATGAACATGATTTGTACATAAATATCTTGTCTGTGTACCAACGCATAGCTGAAACCTTCTGAAAACAAAAACGTGAGAGACAACAACGAAAGGAGAAGCTAAAGTACAGCAGTTTCTCATTTCATGAAAAGAAAACCAAAAATGCATTCAATGCCTATATGTAAATGTAAAAAGAGCCGATGTAAATCTATTAATTTTTATAATTAATTATTTATAAATGTGGATAAAATTAAATAAGTAGTTTCCCATTACATCCCATAAAGGAATTAGGGAGAGCTTCTCACAACCAGTGAGCTGTGCGCTTTCTAGTTTTATACTCAGTGATTGGGACCTACAGTTTTAACAGCGATTCCGAACGGTATTTTGAAAAGCTTTTTCATGGCTAAATACTCGATAGTGTCGCCGTCACTATGCGAGGTAACCGCCGCCGAAAGAAATTTAAGGTGGTCAGAGCAGGGATCGAACCCACGATCTCATGTACAAGAGGCGCGCACACTAACCATTGCACAACCGGCGGCAATGTTAAAATTAATTATAATAAATAATATCGGGTTTTTCAATAAGAGCGCTACAAAAGTTTTTTTAAATAAAACAAAACCGGTTTTATATACCAATGAAATTCTTTATTCCTGTGAAAGTACGTTCGATGCCATTATGTATGGAACTCGATTTCTTTTGCATGGCCACCACGGGCACGCTTGCAGAAGTCCAGACGCTGAACCCAATTTTCGGCGGTGTTCAAGCATAAATCGGCCGATACTGCTGCAATTTCACGTTCGATATTCGTACGAAGTTCATCAATCATCGCTGGCTTGTTGGCATAGACCATAGACTTGACGTAGCCCCACAGGAAATAATCTAACGGCGTCAAATTGCACGACCGAGGCGGCCAATCGACTGGGCCATTTCGTGAGATAACACGTTCACCAAACTTGGTTTCCAATAAATTGATTGTGGCATTCGCTGTGTGGCTTGTGTGGCCGTCCTGTTGGAACCACATGTCGTCCAAGTCCATATTATCTAATTGGGGCCAAAAATATTCGGTTATCATTGAACGGTAGCGACTCGCATTCACAGTAATGTGCCAGTCTTGATCATCACGGAAGGAGTTCGGCCCAATGACGCCGCCGGCCCATAAACCGCACCAAACCGTAATTTTTTCGTGATGCAATGATGACTCATGGATTACGTGTGGATTGTTGTCTGACGAATAACGCATATTTTGCTTATTGACGAAGCCATTCAGCCAGAAATGAGCCTCATCGCTGAAGACCATAAATTGGACGTAGCGCTCTTAAAGTTGAGGCCACTGACTCCAAATTTCGGTAGTAAATTTTAATAATTTCGACTCGTTGTTGGCTCGTATATCTTTCCATGATGAAATCGCAAACCTCACTGAAGAGAAATGTCAAAAGAGCGGGAAAAAATATGGCGTCGCTTGCTGTCCCTATCGATTTACTTTTGTAGCGTCTCTGTTGAAAAACCCTTACATACATATTGAAATCGAAGAATAATTCGTTTCTAAATATTATTATATTTGTGAGGAAATTCGCATATGTTTCCGCCTAAGTATATTTAGGTTTGGGGGAAACACTTGAATACTTCCACGTAAGTATATGCATGTTTGGGATGAAGAACGCAAATGTTTCCACGAAAAGCATACATGTTTGTCAGTAAACAAGATACTGTTTGCATTTAAATACAAGTTCGGTACTTGCAAACATATCAATGTTTGAAGTGTGTTCCAAACATATACGTGGTTCCTGCAGAATATGTTTGGGAAAATATGTTAGAGAGGCTGTTATTTTTCAGCGTGCACTCGAATGACAACAAACAAAACGAGTGAAGCCTTAGCCATTCTCTGCTATCTCTCTTACTCCCTGCATTGAATATTTCAATACACGAACAACTTTTTGATTGTTGTTTTTGATATTGTATGTAACTATATAAATTCCAACCATATTGAAGTAAAATTACATAAACTATGCAAAAAGTATGAAATAATCAAGATATGACGCGAGAGAGAGAAATGCGTTTGAGTGAATTATTATTGCCAAATTGCGCACATCTTTAGGTCTTCTACTTCTTGATCGTCTTTGTTTGTTTTTAATATTATACGCCGGTTTAAAACGAAGGTAAAAATACAACTTCAGTTTTTACAGATTACACCAATGCTAATTAAAAAATCCCAACACTGATAAGTATACATCACCATGCCATTATAGTGGCAATTTATACAAATAATCAATTGATTTTAAAATAATTAAACAGTAAATATAATAAAATACTCACATGCGTTACACCTCTGCCACTGCCAACCCGATTACCCGTCTCATCTATAGGCCCCGCCCATATGCACACGCCCATTCGATGTGTCACATAACCACAAATTATAACACTAACAATTAGCATGCCAATGCCCAAGGCAAATACCAACCAACGACTTTCCGGACTATTGGCCATGTCATGCAGATTCTTCTCCAACTGCAGGGCGCACATTATCAGGATGGGCACCGCAATCATGGCCACCAGCAGATCAATGATCGGTCTTTGTTGATTCATTCTGAAGGTAGTTGTTGTCGCTGATGTCGTCTCTTCAGCTGAATCAGTTGTAGCTGGCGATGAGGTGCGAGTAGCGGTTGTCAGTGTTATTGAACGTGCCTGTATCGTATTGTGATTTTGAAGTACCATGCTGAAAGAGAGCAAGGGAGTAGAGAGAGAGAGAAGGAATTAAACCACAAATCGATTACAAAAACTTATCATTAAGTGAAGTACCTAAAGTACATACTGGTAGTTAACATTTCATTTCCGTTTAATTTCTTGTTTTGAAGTGAAATTTAAAATTAACTGATAAATAAATATTGACACGAGTATCGAGGGTACTAGAATGGCGTTGTTTGATTTGTTCCGTCGTCAGCAAGATCACGTATAGATGGTTCTCGTATCACATGAGCCAACCGATTCTAACATTCACATCGACGGGGTTTCATTCACCAACAACCATATGCGTGGCGTTGGATATTGGGGGCGTATTAAAGTTGGTTTTACGACGGGAGGTTTCTACTGCAAAATACGCAAAAACAGTTAATTGCTATAGTTTCTTATTATCATTTGTTTTTATTATTTTATTTGTTTTTTTGTGTCGTATGTTTGATTATATGTATGTATGTACCATTTATGTATCATTTGACACCTTATGTGTTTTGTTTTCATTGTTCTGACGATAGTGAGAATGGGATTCCCGCGTTTTAACTCAATTCTTTATAAACATTATTAAATATTCGCAGAAGCAAAAATAATAAAGTTTTGTATACTTTTTGTTCTTCCATAGAATTTGCATTAGGATGGGTCAATTTGTAAGTGGAAAAAAAATTAAGTCAATTTTGAGTCTCCCTATTTCGAAAAACATGAAAATGAATTATATTTTTTTATCGATTTTTGCTCAAAATGCGCATCGAAGCCTACCTGCAAAAGGGTCGTAACACAAAATGTTCAAATTTAAAATTTGTGGTAAAACAGGGGTTATCCCAAAAACGATGTACAAGTAGACAGTCAAAATTTATCTTCACTCAAATGCCAACAAACACAACGAGTGAAACCCTACTCATTCTCTGTTCTCTCTCTTACTCTCTTCATTGAATATTTCAATACATGAGCAGCTTTTTGATAGTGTTATCTTCTTAAAGAGTTACACTCATCGGTGACTAACTGACTCTGTCATACTTTTTTGTCACACTTATGAACACTTTTTGAATATACACACAAAAAAACCAAAAAAAACGAAAAAAAAATCGAAAAAAACGAAAAAAACGAAAAAAAACAAAAAAACGAAAACAAAACGAAAAAAAAATTAAGAAAAAACGAAAACAAAACAAAAAATTTCATAGATTGTTGTGCCACTCTTAGTTGGAAGATCCAATTGAGAGCTTATTCTCTGTGCGTGAATACATAAACGGTACAAGCTGACAAACGTGTAAATCATTTACACGTTTGTTGCAATAAGAAACAACAACTATGCCTCTCTCATCTTACAGAATTACCTTTTATTAAAAATCGATTAAAATTAAAGCATGTTTCGACGGCGGCATAGGCGCGTTCCAATCCACTAGTTGTATATATGTAACTATACAAATTCCAACCATGTAGAGGTAAAATTACATAAACTATGCAAAAAGTATGAAATAATCAAGATATGACAAGTGAGATAAATGCCTTTGAGTGAATTTCTAGCACTTTTTGGTTCTCTTTTACCAGGGTTGCCAAATTGCGCACATCTTCTGGTCGTCACAGCTGATCCAAAGACGATTTCGAATTAGACGAACAGAAGATGTGCGCAACGTGGCAACCCTGGTAAAAGAGAACCAAAAAGTGCTAGGAGTTCACTTAAACGCATTTCTCTCTCGCGTCATATCTTGCTTATTTCATACTTTTTGCATAGTTTATGTAATTTTACTTCAACATGGTTGGAATTTGTATAGTTATATACACCTAGTGGATTGGAACGCGCCTATGCCGCCGTCGAAACATGCTTTAATTTTAATCGATTTTTAATAAAAGGTAATTCTGTAAGATGAGAGAGGCATAGTGCAGATAACAGACTATTTGCTGCATGAAATTGAAGCCCATGATATCGATGACATTTAATTTCAACAATAAGGCTGTTTTTTTATTCCATTAAGCTATCGCCACTAACGACTTTCCAAATAAAACGCTCCACACTTAATACTACGAAATGTGGGAACATTTTCTGTAATATGTGAAAAAAATTCGATATGGCAACACGTGCCAACACAGTGCCAATAAATACATGGTAGCAGCACATGTTGTTGTAGCTGTAAGCTGCAACAACAGACATTTAATTTTCGTTCATTCGTTTCAGTTGTCAAATTCTACATAAATATATACCAACAATACAAGAATACAAACAAGTATAAAATCAAAATACATATGATTTTGGCAAGTAAAACGAAAAACGACATGGAAAAAATTTCAGCACCTGTTTAAACGACTATACCTGGTAGATAATTCCACCATGTTCAAATAAGCTTGTTTTTTTATTCCCTGCTAAACTAATTTTTCGACGAATTTGTATGGAGTGCCGCTTAATATCGCTTAGTTCCCCATACAAAGTCGTCGAAAAATTAGTTTAGCTGGGAATAAAAAAACAGGCTTAATATGTATAACATTTACCACGCGTTGTTGCGAACAATTTAATTCCAATTATGTTTTCAATCGGAAATAAAGATCTATCCTTCAAATTTAGAGATATAAAAGCATACGTAGTCTTCCATTAAATAAAATAAGTTTAATGAACTTAAAATGTATAAGCCATTTTGCAAATTTCTGCTTTTGAGTCTCTCCATGGTAAAATAAGTAAGGTAAACTCGTTAGAACAGCTGATTTCTTGCTTAGGTGTCTCTCTTATGTCAAATTCACATGTATTTTGTTTTTGTACCGTTTTGTTTACTTTTACAGTAGATACACACATGAAGAAAATTTGATAGATTATGGACACCAAACAAAAACAAAATGCCTGTGTTTGTTGTAACAATTCCTAGTGCGTTTACCTTACTTATTTTACCATGAGTCTCTCCTTGATAACATTTTCATTCACAAGAATTGATAACAACATTTTTCTAAGTTATCTTTTTGTTGCCATTTCTTGAAATGGAACTTGTGGCAACATTGTCATTGCTCAAGTCTGAATTTAAGTGGGAAATTGAAATGCCACTTAATATCGCTTGGCTGTCCCGTACAAATTAAGCTATAATTAACTTTAGCGTTGTAAAAAAACACACTTAATATGTCGCTACTTGGCAAACAGGCTTTGAAAATCTTGGCATTACTACGGGAAAAATTCGGAGAATTGTGAATTTCACGCATCCTTTTATAAAAATAAATAATTTTTTCCACAACATCTCTAGAAGGGAGCTGTGGTGCGCTTAATAGTTTCAATCTTACAGATTGGGATACACAATTTAACACCGAATTCGAACGGTTGTTTGAGAATTTTTTTCAAGGCTACTTACTTGATAGTATCGCCCTCACCAGAGGTAACGGTCTTATCCGCAATGTGTGAGCTTAAGCACGGGGGCACCCTGTAAGAGGGGATGCGTGGTTAGGTTAGATTACCTCTCGATGCGGTTCCTCCGGGTATCTAGTAGAGACCTGAACAAGACTTTTCGGATGGGCATTCAAGTCATTAGTTTTTTCTCAGGACATGTAATGTAGCGGAGTTTCAGTTACCAAATACTTCAAGGTTCTGAAAAAAATTATTCGAATGCTTTTCCGCCTGTACCACGAAGTACTCGGTTGTCGCAACTTTTCTCTAGTTCATGTTTTAAAAAAGAGTCTTGAATGGCCATTCAAGATATCTTGTACAGATGTCTATTATCTAGTAATTTATGAAAACCAAATGTTCGTTTGACGTAAATAAATTTCTTAAACGAAATTTAATTGTCTTAATTTCGTTTGTGGGAAACGAAATTTGTCTCCGCCTGTACACAATACTCAGGTCAGAACTAATTTGATGATCCCTTTGGCAGAGAATATAGAATTTCAAATAATTTGTAACTTTCCACTATGTGCTTGCTAATTATTTTAAAGATGGAATTGGATCAAAGTTTTGTGGGAGACCAAATAATAAAATTATCACATCGTAATATCAGTAGTGCATGTTTCCAATATTTATACAATTGGTGTAAATTGAATATGTAAATAATCTCAACTAATTGGTGTAAATACATGTTAACTTTATACGATAGTTGATATATACAGGCAAAGCTCTATTAGCGGAATTAACTTCTGCAATACGGAAACATTTCTATTAAGCGTTTGTTAAAGTTATATTTTGTATATTCGCCTAGAACATTTGTACATTAGACCGACCCAGGTCTCGTACAAGAAAAAGCAAGTATACATATTACGATTTCTGCAATCCTTTGGTGAATAACTTCGTTGTGGCCGTCGGTGGTGCAATGGCCGAGCACACTGATCTCCTCTTGGTGAACCACCTTAAATTTCTTTCGACGGTGGTCACCTCGCTTAGTGACGGCGGTACTGTCGAGTATTTAGCCATGCAAAAGCTTCTCAGAATACAATTCGAAACCGATGTATAACTGTTGGTCCCAATCAGTGAGTGTATGATTAGAAAGCGCGCAGCTCACTCCCCAATCCCTTCATGGGATGTAATAGGAAACCATTTTGTTTTTAATTTCATCTTTGTTGTTTAACTATTTTACAAATTACATTGATCTCAGATTATTAGACAGTATTAAAGTAAGGAAGGCGAAATGCTACTTAATACTTAGATCCTCGAAAAAGAGTGCCTGTTATACGTCCTAAATCTGTCAGAACAGCAGAGGATAACTCGTCTACAACTTTTGCAATTAAATTACAGATTAATGCTCTAGTCACGATTGATTATATCACTAAACTGGTTGAAGATAATGAGTCGATTTTTCCAACTTTTATAAAAAAAGATTTTTGAAAATAATTTCTGAAACAAATTGTTAAAATAATTAGAAAATTTGTCTCTCAATTTTTGTTATCTTGGATCCGAGTTAATTTTAGAAAGTTGTTATTCCTTTTACGATCGTGTTTTAATGTTACTAATAGATCATGTTTTTTCGGGTTATACGGATTCGAAGTCACATTTTTGTAACCAAAAAAAATTTCCTTCCTTTTTTATGTTTTGGTGTTTTGTTTGAAACACATTCAGCGAAAGAAAAATGAACATGCAGTTTTGTGCTGTTCATATAAAATATAGGAGAAAATAGAGCTAAATAATATCAGGGAGTTTCCCTAAATTTGGGAAATTCTAATTCCCCAAATTGGACTTCGTCGAAGATTATCGCCCGTATTTATAATGAAAAGTGATTCACTGGATATACGCTCCGCTCCGTACAATGAATATGTAACTAGAATGTTAACTACTCGTTAGTCAAGAGTTGATTCATAACAGTTTCCTACATACTGTCTAACTCTAATGTGAACATGTCTGTTTTACCCAAATGCAAGCCAGATAGTCATGATTGTTGTTATTGGTAAAACGACAGCTGTTCGTTACAACTTAAGCTGAGTACTAAGATCGTTCACGTGAAAAATATTGAGCAACATCTATTTGTTTCGCTGCGAAATGAGACAGCAACATATCCGCGATGAAGGCTATATATTTTTCTGTATTAAAAATTTTTAAACACTAAAAATCAATTTTTGTTAAGAAATTGAGCGCCAGTAGAACATTGATCCTATCTTCCTTCAATTTGATTAGTAGTTGCATTTTTCTTAGCAACATTAAAATTTTGCTCAATGAGCTGGGTACTAATATCGACATTTCACGTGAAATTTTTCAAATATTCATACAGAAAAAATGCTTGCGAAATATCGGCGAAAATGATAAATGCGCCAATTCTCATTCAAATTGTCGGGAAACTTAATTTTTTGTGTTAAAAAATGCTACGAACGCAAAAAATATGATAGTCAATCCTGATTTGTTGCTGGGCAATGACGGTACGTAAAAATGTGAGTTTTAAAAACAATTTCACGCGAACCAACTTAGTACCAGGCCATACATACATATGCACATACATGTTGCTGATTTTTCGCGCGAACAACTTAGTACTACACGTGCGGAAATATTTCGTCGATATTCCGCAGGCGTTTTTTTTTTGTATGGGGGCTTGTAAAATTTCACGCGGAATGTTGATCTTAGTACGAGCCTTTAGATATTAATTAAAAATCCTTAGTCTAGTGACACCCAGTGTATAACGTTTCTTTATAAATACTGTATATTTCCGTAACGCGTACCAGTATATTCAAGTCGAAATCTTCAAGAACAATTCCGATTTTTGATTTTACAGTGTAACCTCTCTAATTCGGACACTCGCTAGTCCGGACTATCCAGTAGTCCGGACAGCTCAATGTTTCGGACAGTTTACAAATTTTACCTCTGTAGTCCGAACATTTGTTTTTTGCTTTTGTTTATTTAGCAGCTTTTGTACGTTAGCCCAAAAACAATAACACAAACGATAGAATATGTGAATCTTACTTTTAAAAGAATTTAAAACCAGAGCTCGAAAACTGCACAAAGAAAACATTATTTATATCACTATGCATCATTTTGCAACCTAAACATTTTGATACTCTTGAGACTCAAACAACTGATAGTTACTGGTGAGTGAAGAAAAACCCTAGTTGGGTTTGGTCTGATTGACTAAGGTTTTTTTTAATTGGCGTTTGAAGTTTTAGGCTTAGAAATGAACTTTTGATAAGAGAACACTTTTGGTAATGCCTACATCTCGAAAACTATTCACATATTTGCTCAAGTGCCTTCGACAAAGTTGTAGCTCGTGAACTGCCCTACAAAAAACCCTCAAACACTTATTTAATAAAATGCCACCTTCATGTTGAAAAACTTATAAATTTAAAAATAAAAACGGCGAAAATTTTATTTTTTACATTTTAAAGTTTTTGATCACGAAGGTGGAATTTTTTGAATAAACGTGTTTTGTAGGGCAGTTTACGAGCTACAACTTTGCCGAAGACACCCAAGAAAAATCTTGAACAGTTTCCGAGATGTAGGCATTAAAATTATTTGATATTTCAAGCACTAAATTATTTTAATTTCTGTTGCACCTTGGTTAGTTTCCTCGCCTCTTGTACATGAGATCCTGGATTCGATCCCTGCTCTGACCACCTTAAATTTCTTTCGGCGGCACTATCGAGTATTTAGCCATGAAAAGGCTCCTCAAAACACAGCTCGGAATCGGTGTAAAAGCTGTAGGTCCCAATCAGTGAGTATAAAACTAGAAAGCGCCCAGCTCACTGGTTGTGAGAAGCTCTCCCCAGTTCCTTCATGGGATGTAAAGGGAAACCATTTTTTTTAAATCAATTTTTAATATTATTTATTTTTCATATTTATTATTTCATTATAAAATCAATAAACATAAGTAACTTTCGACTTTAAGAAATTTTGTACTGTAGTCCGGACAATTGAGTAATCCGGACTGTATCTACTATTTGGTCTCTATGTAGCTCTTAGAAAAATATATGTATGTATAAAACCAGTCGATATTTTATTAGTTTTATTAAAATGTCGCAGTTTTCGCACCGTAATTTGGCTTTATTTAGTCACTGTTTCTTATGTTGTTATTACACCACACTGTTATTTTCTTTAGTATCATTACCCTTATGTTAAATTGTTTTAATACTTTTGAATTATGAATAAAAAACATAGTATGAACTCACATTGTATTAATTCCCTTTGTAAATTTGTTCATTTTATTTTACCAATTCATTTTACATTTCACTTTACTAAATTACCCAATTTTCTTCACCACGCAGAAAGTCACCAAATTTTACCACGAAGAATAAATTAACATTTCGTACACAGCCTCCTTCTCTATTTTTCTGACGACATTTGTAAACAATGGTCAGTTATTCTTCAGCGATCGGTGCGTTAACAGTGCGAGGTTACGATTTGTGTTACCGGTCGTAAAGTGTGCGGAATAAAAACGTGATTTTGATAAAAACTTTTAATAAAATAAATTAACTAGTGTTGACGTAAATCAACTTTAAATGTATTCTTGGAAAAGGATCCATTCATTATCTGGCAAATAAGTATAATATTAGAAAGAGAACGAATCCAAAGTAAAATGTGCAATTTCAATGGTGTTTGTGGTAACTTTCGCGGCTCTGTCGGCTGAGCTATTCTGTTTATCTTCGGCTTCGCTGTGTGCATATGAATATCAAAAACAACAACAAAAGTATAGTGTCGGCAAATTTTAATTGTGCGGTATTATCGGCCATAGAGAAAATATCTATGTGTGTAAATAACTAAACGGGAATAAACGGTACGGTAACTAACTAATTCATACATATGTATGTATATTATGTTGAATAGGTCAACGAAGGGAATCATCTTAATTGGGGTGTGTACAAGGTAAGAAATACAGTTATTCTAAACGTATTAAATATATTTATTTTGAGACAGCTTAATTTATATGTGAATGTTTTAGTTTATTGTGACCAATTTTGCTGATATTTATATTTTGATTTTTGTTAACCGGTTGTTTTTAAGTTTAAGAAAAGGGTACGAATCTATTTAATTTATCCCCCTAAAGTTGGGAATAAAGTTTCATAGGTTTGTTTTCTACCTCACCAGAAGTGACGAGCTTTGTTAATTAATTTTCGGGTGACAAATTAATTTAAATAAAAATAAATTATTTTTCTAACACAATGTTTGACTAACGCATGTTCGTTATTTTGGCAAGAGTACGGTTTCCGAGGCCCCTCATTTCCATAACTTTTTTTTTTCAAGCACCCCAAAATAAGCCGAAAAAATAAAATAAAAGTTATCGATAACTCTCTTAGTTATCGAGATATAGGACGTTGAAGTTTTTAAAAATCAATAACTTTTTTCGCCATTTAATTATTTTCGATAACTTTTTTTGGAGCACCCCGAAATAAGCCGAAAAAATTAAATAAAATTTATCGATAACTCGCTTAGTTATCGAGATATTGGCGTTGAAATTTTAAAAAATCAATAACTTTTTTGCCATTTGATTAATTTTCATAATTTATTTTTCGAACAACCCAAAATAAGCCGAAAGAAAGAAATAACACCTTCATGTTGAAAAACTTATAAATTTAAAAATAAAAACGGCAAAAATTTTATTTTTTACATTTTAAAGTTTTTGATCACGAAGGTGGAATTTTTTGAATAAACGTGTTTTGTAGGGCAGTTTACGAGCTACAACTTTGCCGAAGACACCCAAGAAAAATCTTGAACAGTTTCCGAGATGTAGGCATTAAAATTATTTGATATTTCAAGCACTAAATTATTTTAATTTCTGTTGCACCTTGGTTACTTTCCTCGCCTCTTGTACATGAGATCCTGGATTCGATCCCTGCTCTGACCACCTTAAATTTCTTTCGGCGGCACTATCGAGTATTTAGCCATGAAAAGGCTCCTCAAAACACAGCTCGGAATCGGTGTAAAAGCTGTAGGTCCCAATCAGTGAGTATAAAACTAGAAAGCGCCCAGCTCACTGGTTGTGAGAAGCTCTCCCCAGTTCCTTCATGGGATGTAAAGGGAAACCATTTTTTTTAAATCAATTTTTAATATTATTTATTTTTCATATTTATTATTTCATTATAAAATCAATAAACATAACTAACTTTCGACTTTAAGAAATTTTGTACTGTAGTCCGGACAATTGAGTAATCCGGACTGTATCTACTATTTGGTCTCTATGTAGCTCTTAAAAAAATATATGTATGTATAAAACCAGTCGATATTTTATTAGTTTTATTAAAATGTCGCAGTTTTCGCACCGTAATTTGCCTTTATTTAGTCACTGTTTCTTATGTTGTTATTACACCACACTGTTATTTTCTTTAGTATCATTACCCTTATGTTAAATTGTTTTAATACTTTCGAATTATGAATAAAAAACATAGTATGAACTCACATTGTATTAATTCCCTTTGTAAATTTGTTCATTTTATTTTACCAATTCATTTTACATTTCACTTTACTAAATTACCCAATTTTCTTCACCACGCAGAAAGTCACCAAATTTTACCACGAAGAAAAAATTAACATTTCGTACACAGCCTCCTTCTCTATTTTTCTGACGACATTTGTAAACAATGGTCAGTTATTCTTCAGCGATCGGTGCGTTAACAGAGCGATGTTACGATTTGTGTTATCGGTCGTAAAGTGTGCGGAATAAAAACGTGATTTTGATAAAAACTTTTAATAAAATAAATTAACTAGTGTTGACGTAAATCAACTTTAAATGTATTCTTGGAAAAGGATCCATTCATTATCTGGCAAATAAGTATAATATTAGAAAGAGAACGAATCCAAAGTAAAATGTGCAATTTCCAATGGTGTTTGTGGTAACTTTCGCGGCTCTGTCGGCTGAGCTATTCGGTTTATCTTCGGCTTCGCTGTGTGCATATGAATATCAAAAACAACAACAAAAGTATAGTGTCGGCAAATTTTAATTGTGCGGTATTATCGGCCATAGAGAAAATAACTATGTGTGTAAATAACTAAACGGGAATAAACGGTACGGTAACTAACTAATTCATACATATGTATGTATATTATGTTGAATAGGTCAACGAAGGGAATCATCTTAATTGGGGTGTGTACAAGGTAAGAAATACAGTTATTCTAAACGTATTAAATATATTTATTTTGAGACAGCTTAATTTATATGTGAATGTTTTAGTTTATTGTGACCAATTTTGCTGATATTTATATTTTGATTTTTGTTAACCGGTTGTTTTTAAGTTTAAGAAAAGGGTACGAATCTATTTAATTTATCCCCCTAAAGTTGGGAATAAAGTTTCATAGGTTTGTTTTCTACCTCACCAGAAGTGACGAGCTTTGTTAATTAATTTTCGGGTGACAAATTAATTTAAATAAAAATAAATTATTTTTCTAACACAATGTTTGACTAACGCATGTTCGTTATTTTGGCAAGAGTACGGTTTCCGAGGCCCCTCATTTCCATAACTTTTTTTTTTCAAGCACCCCAAAATAAGCCAAAAAAATAAAATAAAAGTTATCGATAACTCTCTTAGTTATCGAGATATAGGACGTTGAAGTTTTTAAAAATCAATAACTTTTTTCGCCATTTAATTATTTTCGATAACTTTTTTTGGAGCACTCCGAAATAAGCCGAAAAAATTAAATAAAATTTATCGATAACTCGCTTAGTTATCGAGATATTGGCGTTGAAATTTTAAAAAATCAATAACTTTTTTGCCATTTGATTAATTTTCATAATTTATTTTTCGAACAACCCAAAATAAGCCGAAAGAAAGAAATAAAATTTATCGATAACTCGCTTAGTTATCGAGATAGTTGGCGTTGAAATTTTTAAAATAATTTTTCATTTTTGTGTAGTTTTCTTGAGTGGTAAAAAATAAGAAGTAAAATTGCTGAAAGTTGTACATATAAAAGGTTGCAGCCCCCGATATCCCGATAACTAAAGAAGTTATCGATATATTTTATTTAATTTGTTGGGGTTATTTTGAGTTGTACCACGCTAGTCCACATTAAATTGGTAAAAAAGTTGTCGATAATTTAAAACTTTAACCCACGATATGTCGATAACTAAACGAGTTATCGAAATTTTTAGAAAATTGTTGAGCTTATTTTGAGAGTTAAAAAACTGGCAAAAATTCAGGACCTGGGGCAGGCAAAAAAAAAAATTTTTAAAAATAAACCAAAATTAAAGAAAAGGTAAAGAATGTGAGAACATGGAAAAGTAGCTATCGCAGGGACCTATGTTGCTCGGACCGTGTGGTAGAACTTTTGAGAAATCGTTAAATTTATGTTGCTCAGGCAGGGGGGTTAAAATTCCCTCTGTACCTTAAGTCGATGTGTGGCAAACTCGGAAAAATCACTCGGTACTTTTAAAAAAAATTTTTTTTTTCTGGATGGTTACCATAACCAATCTCATGGTTACTGTACGCACAAAAGTGGACTTATAAGGACTTACAGACATCCCACGAAAAAAAGAATGACACCACGGAATTCGTGACACAAATACCTTTCGTTGAAGTACCCACACTAATCCATAGCCAAATGACCCTGGGTGTGACAGTTTTTTGGACCCTGTGGGCCCCATAGATCCGTGCGACGGCTAGTTTTCAATTTCCTCACATTCTTTAATATTTCTTTAATTTTGGTTTTTTTTTAAAATTTTTTTTTTTGCCTGCAGCTGGTCCTGAAATTCAGCCAAAAAACTTGTCGATTTTTTAAAATTGTAACACTCGATAACTCGATAACTAGGCGAGTTATCGAAAAATTTTATTAAATTTTTTCGTCTTATTGATTAATGAAAAACATTGTCGGATCGAGGGGCCTCGGAAACCGTACTCTCCCCGTTATTTTTATATATTAAAATTATTTATGTACTTTGTGATAAGTAACTGTATTTCACGTCACATAATTCTAAGCGAACCACAGATTTACCATTCATGAGCTTTAGCTTGGCCGACGATGATTTCGAAAAAATATTACCAAAAAATTGGGTGAACATGATAGTGATGCTAACAACTTCGTTTATATTTTTATTTGGTATCAAGAAGGGCGGTAAACCGACAATAAACATCCCGAGGTTCCCATAGCCGACGTTCATGCACGTGAGTCTCAAGTCTGTGGTCCGCTTTAAATATTAAATAACATTAACACAGTGCTTGACTCTGAAATTTTTTGAATAAGAAGTGGGTCACCCAGGGGGTAAACATAATTCGAGACGCTGAATCCAGTGTGGCGGTAACCGATTTTCTAGGTTTGCTCTTGTTTACTATATATGTATTTGAGATCAAAAATTATGGTTCCTAGTACCTAAAAATCTAAATTTTTCACAATTTTCTACCATTTATTGAACATAAATCGATGTATGTATTTATATCGGTCGAAAAACTAACTTACTGATAAACATGCATGCCAAACAAAAAAAATTAAAAGTAATAAAATTAAAAAATTTTAATTTTTTGCAAATAGTTTCTTTTAATGTAATTTCATAAAATGTTCAGTTTAACTATAGCAGAAACATATTTTTTTTGATTTTATTACTTTTTATTTATTAATTTTATTTTTTTTTTGTATCTTTTGCATGCACATTTATCGACCGATGTATTATTTATACATATATATTCAATAAATGGTAGAAAATAGGTACTTATAACAATAATTTTCGATCTCAAATATCTCGACAAAAGGGAGCCAACCAAGAAAAACGGTTAACACCACTCAATTCAGGGTACTCGAATTAGGTTTACCCTCTGGGTGCCCTGTTTGTTATGTTTTTGAACTCGCACAGTGTAATCAATATGAAAATTTACACTTGCCAGAGAAAGTCTATGTCCAAAGTTAGTCATAACAGTTAAAGATACGAAATTGTATTCAGATATACGCATATTATCCTTTTGCATTTCTTGATACCATTTCGGTTATGATATTTTATTCACGGGAATTTAGGGAGAAAAGACCGATTAGCAGCGTACGGGTAGAAGAAAGTGATAGGCATTCGTTTCGGGCTCATTTCATGGTGACATTTTATTATTTTTGTAGAGGTCGAGTATTGTACGTTGTTCGGCATTTTCCCTGACCAAGCTTAGCGCATTTCGAAGATTAGCTCTGTTAACCCACGTTAACCCAGAAGATTGCTCTTACAAACTGAACCATACACGCTTCAGATGGCGACGAAAATACTCTTAAGCGTCTAAACGGATTGGGAGAGAGGCGCTTATGGCGACTTAAGTTGATTTTTTCCCTCTGCGTCGTCTATATTTGCGTCGTATATATTTTTGGAAATTGTTTGCAATTTTGGAAAAATAATTTAGTTGTACAGGATTTAAATTGTACTTACTGCTTATAAAAAAAATTTGTTTTTCACTATTACTGTATTGTGTTTAGCAATAAACCGTTTTGGACCCATTTCTTTCTTTCTTTTTTTTCCACATATACCACCGCATGTGTGCGCTGGTTGCTCGTATGAGTTTCATGCAAATGTGGCAACTTCATTCTCTCAATTGAGAGATTTCGTAGGAGCGCCAACAAGAAACTAGACCCCTTTCACACTCGGCAAGTTACTTGCGCAAGTCTCCTGCCCAAGTCTTGGTTTGTTGATGACAGAGGTAAGGTCGGGATAGGGGAATAAATTTTGAGTACAGACTTGCTTGTACTCGGAAAGTTGAAAAACTGACTTGCGCAAGTAACTTGCCGAGTGTGAAAGGGGTCCTAGAAAATATTCTACCAACACATTCCTCCGATCTCGGCGATCTCTCGGTATTTATTATGACGTGGAATGCCCTACAATTCCATGAGGTCAGATTATGCCTGTAACGGGACAGGATTTCGATTGAGAAGGCTTACGAATTGGTGTAATCCATACAAAGACGTTTAGCGAATCAAGTTAGTAATTGGGGGGAAAGGTCACTTGGATTATTTTTTCTTTTATACGCAGACATTTCCTAATATGCTCACGATGACGCACTCGATGGAAGCAGTAAAACACGACGACCAAAACTCCTTTGGAAAGACCATAGCGAAGGGTCCCTCCGTAACCTTGATAACTGGCGAGAAAACGCGAAGGATATAACCAGTTGGAAAAATATGGTGAAATTTGTTTAATTCGTTTATTTACTTAATATTTATATTATTTACATAACATGTTATTTACATAATAGGCATGAAAATATGTGTGGGAAATACATGATAACACTTTGAACCAATTTTCCTAATATTTTTCAAAAGATATCGCCAACTCAATTAAGGTTTTGTAGTAAGTTTTGTTGTACGCGAATAATATTTGCATGCAAAATTTCAGTTGTCGACAATAAATATTTTTCCCCGACTATGAGTCGGTCTAATTGAAATGTATGTTTAATGCGTACGAATGTCTTTGGGGGTATTTTGTTAAAAAATGTCCAAAGTGTTACAGTGGCATACTAAACACGTTCCCATCAGAACTTGTGGGCTCTATCATAGAGTAATACTTAAGAGTTTCCATTACTCTCTTCGATGGCTCTTCATGATGACGAGGTAGTAGGCCATTTCATAGTTTTATTTGCTGCTGTATTTTACCAATTTTTCGTGCAATGCAAACAACATAAAACATAATTTAGCTGTCATTAGTATCAATAAACCCTTTTTAAAATTAGTTCCTTTCTTCTTTGCTCTCTCATTCTACATCATCGGCCTAGTACCTTTTCGATCAGCTGTGCCATAGAATCCCCCTGGCTCTATACAGTTTTGCCATATATATTTTTAAAACATCTGTGAATTTCTCGCTAAAACACGGTTCTTTACGAAAAAGAACCTGCTTTAATATGAGGGGCTTATTGTAAAAACATGATTAGCCACACGATTTGAAAAAGTCGTTTTATCAGTTCATTCAATTACTTTACGCCATCGCAACGTCCCCTGAAAATATTTTAGCTACTTTTTACATTTACACTTTATTCATAATTTTTTTTTGTCAAAAACTCGATAACACCGTAGTAGAAAACGATGGATTATGAAGAACATTGCAGTGGAAGTGATTATTTTGTTGTAGATACTGATTGATGACAGCGTGATAGACAAAGACTTTTGCCGACAGATGATGAAGTAATTTCAGAAACCAGCGAGGTATGATTTATTTTAACTGATGTGGCTTAACATTTTATAGCAAAACAAAAATAAATAGAGTATTTAAATTTTTGTGACTTACAATGTTTTTGTTATTCAGGAAAATTGTGTGTTGCACAATAAGAGGAAAAGAAAGCGCAACTCTCGTCATGAGTATTTTTGTCCAAAAACTATGAAAACTGTTGTCGCACGGAAACTAGGACCACCTTGTAGTTGCGAACAAAATTGTATACAGAAGCTTAATAACATCGCAGAACTCATATTTAACCAGTTTTGGAAACTAGGATCTTATGATCTGCAAAACAGCTACCTCTTTGGTTGTATTCATGTGGGAATAAAGAAGAGATCGTATAAACAGAAAACTAAAAGACAGCAGTCTAGAAGGAAATTCTCAGCTCGTTATTTCGTTGAAAGCTATGTTCCTTGGTGTGAAGAAAATGGAATTCATCCTGCAAGACAAAACGCCTATCGAAACATATTTTGCACCGAGTATAATATAGGTTTTAAACTCCCCAAATCTGACACCTGAAAGATGTGTGATGAGACAAACATCAAAATTCAAGCTGAAATACAAAATAATGATGACAAAGAAGCCGAACAACTGACAATTATTCTAAATGAACATAAAGACAGCGTTACAGCAATGCAAGATTTGCTTAAATCAGAGACCGAATATTCAATTCAGCATATGCATACAAAATTGGTTATATCTTACGATTTGCAGCAAGTTTTGCCAATTTCAAAACTAACAAGTGGACCTGCATTGTACTGCAGCAAAGTTGGCTTATGCAATTTTGGAATACACGATTGCACGACTGGACGGGGACACATGCTTGTTTGAACGGAAAATGTGGCTAAACTTGGAGCTGATGAAGTTGCTTTCGTGCTACTTAAATATCTAAACACCAAAACCGACGTTGATGATCTTGTAGTTTTTACGGATAATTGCCCTGGGCAGAACAAAAATTGGCTAGTGATGTCTTAGTGGATGCAATTAAGGTTTAAAACTATAACGCATCATTTCCTAGTTAGTGGTCACATCCATTTGCCTTCTGATAGAGACTTCGCTTTAATACAGAAGAGACATACGAAATATTATCCGCAAATTTACTGCCCCGAAGGTTGGCACAATGTTATTAAAGAAGCAAATAAAAACACCCCATTTGTCGTCACAGTTATGGAACAAGCATTTGGTGGACGGATTTCTCTGGTGTATACACATTTAACTTTAAAGCAGAAAATACGAGATCAATTTTTGTAAAGCATTCAATACAAGGAGAGCATAAGGAAGTAAGTACTTTAAAAATGGGAAGACCTGCAATTACAACTTTAAATGGATTGAAAAAAAAATACACAGAATTCTTAAAACTAGCGGCAAAAAAAGTACACAGCGTAAAATCTGCCATATATTCCACCAATTTATCATTCCTTCTACAACGCTTTGGAGCCGTCTTCTGCTGAACCTGAATTATACTTATAGAAATTATTTCATGTAATAAATAACCTTTTAATATTTATTTCATTTAATTTTTGTTCAAAATAAAAATAATAAATTTTTAAATACAAAAACATGATAAGCCAGTTTTCTGGGTATACTATGTGACGGCTATGTGATAGTAGTCTTCTGAAACACTAAATACAAGTATCTATGACATGATTTAATCAAATCCCTATTTTCTGCATTTATTTCAAACTTCAAAGACGATTTTTTCAGAATTTTGATTTTGTGGCTTATCGTGTTTTTACAATTACACACACAACGCATCCGGAGACAGAAGCATACTACTCACACACCACTCACCACCGGATCTGGTCACACACATGCCGACTAAGTCCCTAAAAGCCCCGTAAAGGGGACACTCGCACAAAACATGGAGTCAATCTTCGATTGGCGCTTCGCAATCAAACGACTTCCGATCCGCAAGTCTCAGTAGAATATTGTTTTACCTATTCCTATTTCTCTAGTATAAGAGCACATTCATGGCATATTAGAGCGATGACACACACAGCGGTTCGCCGACTCGGTACATGATTCTGTGTTTTCAAATGATGCAAGCTACACACGCCGGCATTGATTTCAGTCGGCGAAAAAACGACTCGACACGTCGTTTACTTTAAGAAACGCCGAATCGGCACTTGTTTCCATTGTTTTCTATGAGCGCTGACACACACAGCGGTGTGCCGACTCGGCGATGGCACATACGGTGGTTTCTGTCGACTCAGCAGACGGGCAGCAGTGAAAAGTTAGAATCGTTGCGGCAACCAGTGTATCCACGACAGTCGACCTGAGTGGACATAATGGACGACGATTTAAAATATATATTGCATTTGGGCTTGCTATATTATCGTTGGAATAGAAAAAGCAAGAAGAATCGACGAATGTGGGTGCATCCAATTGTAAATGATCGTCTAACCAAAGGACATTTTTACACTTTATTTGCTGAACTACGAGAAGATGAGGACAAATTTTGCTGAATATGAATGAATTTTGCTGAATAGCACTGCTTCTGACGAAGTCATTTTGAATACTGAACCAACGTTTGTGTTATCGCCGAGTCGGCGTGCCGAGTCGCCAAACCGCTGTGTGTGGCATGGTAGAGTTGGCGTGCCGAGTCGTCGTGCCGAGACGGCGAACCGCTGTGTGTGTCATCGCTCTTACTCTTCTAGTTTTAAGAGCTCAAGGAGAGCGTTAAAACATTACAGCTCTTGGAGAGCGGTAGTGTACACTCATACCATAATTAAACCATCACAGCCCAAGAAAAGCTGCTGCTGGAAAATGTATACAACGTAACTGTCTATATATTGTACAGCAATGTATGTACTTTTATTCTATTATACATATTCATTTTATACATTCAACTATTTGTAAAGTCAGTTAGCAACAGGAGCTCAAACCTTATAGTCATGAAGATTAATTAATTTTAATAAAAATAACTTTAAGTTCCAATAGCGAAGCTCAATTTGTGGCCTTTTATTTCAAGGGGAAATAAAGGGAATCAATACCGCTCTCCAGATTCTAATCACAACGATCTGGAGTCAACACATTCAATTAATAAACCCTTTTTGTTAGCCCCTCCAAAACTGTGAAAAATAAGAAAATCTGTTCATATGGTAACACTGACTCTATAAGTATATTAAATCCAGAGTGGCATCGGCATCGCGTTAGCACGTCACGGCATTTGACACATTTGTGTTAAATTGTAAAAACTAAAATATTAATATTTTCAAATGTTAATTGGTCATAAATGTAGCTCAATGTGGGAATATAAATAAATAAATACCTTGCATCAAAAGCGGTTTGCAACAGCAGGTCTCCAGATAGGCTAACACGCATTTTGGAGTGATAATTTGTTTGCTGACGTTTGTTGTATTTTTGTTTATTGTGCTTTGAGACAATTTTTTTTGTTACGTTTAATTAATAATTTATTAAGCTTTATTTATAACACGTGGTGCAGTTTTATATTCAGCATCGTAAAAACGTAAATAAAGTTCAATATCAAACAGAGAATTTTAACGTACCAGTTTTTAGAATGTTGTTCGGTGTTATATCTCATTCAATCACATTTGAATTCTCGTGATATTCTAAACATTTTCATGAGATTTTATTTATAGTTCACTATGATGTTTGTAATAAGTTTCGTTTTAATTTTTTTATTTTCTACTAAAAATAAACATTTTATTATTGTGTGTCTTTCTTATTAATATAAATATCATTTATTATAGTTGAAAGCGTTCATGTGACAAGTTCAAAGACATTTTGACGACATAGACATAGAACATAAATTGCAATTATTACATACAGTGGAGAATATCGTTAGGTGAAATGCAAACGGCACTAACTCACATTTTCAATATTTTGCGATATGGAGTAACTAGTGTAATGCTGTTATTTAACGGTTGCATTTTACAACGCCAGGGAGTCAAGAAATCACTGTATTTTTGATCTGTATTTTAAGGTTAATGAAGCCGACATTTTTACAAAAAAAATCTGAAAACTTTTTATCGTTTTACCAAATCAAATAGTTCTATGAAATCATATAAAGTATTTTTATCAAATACAAGAGAATGCATCCATTTAATCCATTTAAATTTTGTTTCTTAGTTAAGCGAACCATAGACTTATCGTTCAAGAGCATGATCTTGGTCGATAACTTTTTATCTGACTGATGAATTTGAAAAAATATTTACAAAATATTGTGTGAACATGATAGTGATGCGAACAACTTCCATTACTTTGGTTTCAAGAAGGGCGGTAAACTGACACTAAACTTCAACGATAGCAGATGTTCATGCTCATGAATGACAAGTCTGTGGTTCGCTTTAGGGCTGTACCATAGACTTGTCGTTCAAGAGCATGAGCTTGTTCGATAACTTTTTATCTGACTGATGAATTTGAAAAAACATTTCCAAAATATTGTGTGAACATGATAGTGATGCGAACAACTTCCATTACTTTGGTTTCAAGAAGGGCGGTAAACCGACACGATAGCAGATGTTCATGCTCATGAATGACAAGTCTGTGGTTCGCTTTAGGGCTGTACCATACCCTTGTCGTTCAAGAGCATGAGCTTGTTCGATAACTTTTTATCTGACTGATGAATTTGAAAACAACATTTCCAAAATATAGTGTGAACATGATAGTGATGCGAACAACTTCCATTACTTTGGTTTCAAGAAGGGCGGTAAACCGACACTAAACTTCAACGATAGCAGATGTTCATGCTCATGAATGACAAGTCTGTGGTTCGCTTTAGGGCTGTTTGCATTTCCGCTAACGATATGTCAATGGAAACTTTTAAAAAAAAATTAAAAATTTTACAAATTTATTCGCACCATCAAAAATTTTCGATACGAAACTTGAATTTTTAAGCAGTTTTGTACATTATAATATTAGTTTTCAGATTTTTTTTTTGTAAAAATTTAATTTTCATTAACATTAAAATACAAAAGCCGATCAAAAATACACCGATTTCTTGAAGTTCTGGAGTTGTAAATTGCAACCGTATTATAATACCATTACGCCAGTTAATCCATATCGTAATCAATTTATTTATAAATATAAAGAAATGATTCATTACCATTACGAGTTTCGTCATTTACTTTGAGAATTGATTGATGCTATGTAACTTAAACACAGCTTGTGTGAAACTTTTCCATTGATTCTGTTAAACCTGTTATAACACAATGATACCAGTTGTGAAACATCTTCATTAATTTAATTAATACTTTTCCATGTATTAACGAAATATTTTTAGAGCATTTACGAAAAGTGTTAATTCGCTTTCCGAAACAGTTTCATTGGGGTTAGGGAGTTTGAAGCGATGCGTCCTAAATAACTGGTTACGCGGACGACAAAATTTTTTCTTTGGTCCATTTCTTTACCGCCTAGCTTTCATGCCCGGAAAATCTCGGGGCCACCCAAAACATGATAACCATTCGCATACCTTCTTTATTTCTTGTGCGTGAATTTAAAATTTAATAAGCACAGACACAAACCACTTTAGTGAGCAGAGCTCTGTTATTTCGTTAACAGGGATCTGTTAAAGTACTATAAACGGAAGTATTTTCATATAAACATGATTTTTGATGTAATAAATGAATGAATATCACACAAATTACGAATGGTATAGAAAACCAATACCAACTTTCAATATTAGTAACACAACATTTTGAATAACATATTAATATTTCCAATAGGTGGCTTAGGTGAATTTCCGTTAAATAGTTGACAATATGTTACTTTTAAGTTTGTTTGCCTTTTAGGGCTAAAAAATAAACTGTTTCCCATGACTTCACTTATCCCATGAAGGGATTTGGGAGAGCTTCTCACAACCAGTGAGCTGTGCGCGTTCTAGTTTTACACTCACACAATTGTTCATGTTATTCGTGACATACGGCCAGTAATGCTGGAAAAAGTGGCCAAAAGTTGGACGACCAGAATGCGCTTCGTCATGAACAGCCTCTGTGGTCATATGCCCGAAATCAGCTCCAAAATTTTTTTTATATAAATTTAATTTTGTGTGTTATTGTTTACAATTTTAATTTCTATTGGATTTAAAGAAACAGAATTTTTTCTAAACGTGGAGAAAGGAATCGGCGGTAAGAGATTTGGGTCGAATTAAAGACCATCACTGAATCAAACATCTATTTTGAGGACCTTGAATGAACATATTATTTGGAAGGATAACAAAATTGGAGAACCGTGCATTAAACGTATCGAGAAAAAGAGGAGACTATATTGGGAAATAAAATGTGTTTTTTAGCCGAAATATATGTTTTATGCACAAAGTCACGGTGTTGTCAAACCGTCACGTAGTTGGGGAAGAATCATGGAACGAAATCCCTTTTTGTAATTTATGCATTGAACTAAAATATAATGGTTGTTAACAAATTGTTACAGATGTGTGTCACTAATATTGGAAGTTTCTAATGTTTTCTATACCATTCGTAATTTTCATTTAATACATTTAATTCATCAAAAGTCCAATATATGTAGTTCAATTTCTTGAACTTTAACAGATCCTAGTTAAAGATCCTAGTCACTCTGCTAACGAAAGTGGTTTATATCTTTGCTAATAAATTCAAATTTAACATCACGCACATCTTTATTTTTTCATAGAATCTATGAAATACTTCAGAAAGGCAGTGATATGATAAATACACTGTTGGAGCAATTGACCTGATAGGGCATTAACCGCTGATAATAAGAAAATTTGGCCGTTGGACCATATTTTTCGAAATATGGGCATCTAAAGCTGAATGCATAATCGCGCGTAACTTAGTCATTTCTTGGCCGATCCTGTTGAAAAGATTTAATTAGAAAGGTTATTCTAAAATGTGCAAGTGTGTACTATATTTGTTTTTATTAACCCTTTGGGGGCTAGTAGAAAATAAAACGATTTTTAACCTCACATTGTTGATAATCATTTTTAAAAAAAATTTTCTACTTTTTGAACTCAGCGCAGCAAACTTTGACGGTTGTGAAATTTTTGTGTAGATAAAAGAATTTCTGTTAAAGTAAAGTTAAGCCAAACATATTTTATGTCATCTTTTCGTAAAATCTTAACATTTATGTAAAATTTTGCAATGTCAATGAAATTTACAAAGAAAAAACTTAATTTTGTAATAAAAATATTTCATAAATTCATATATATGTATGTTTCAGTGTATTATTCAGGCTATAAATAATGGCACACTAAAATGACAGACAGAAGGGTACGAAAGTCAAGCAACACCCTATCATCAGCGATAAGTTATTGCCCCTGATTATGACGTTAAGCCCAACAATGAGTGAGTGAGTGATCTTTATAATGTGATCTTTATCTTTTTGTGTACATACACAACTGAGTACTCACACGGTGGTGTGCAAAACTGTATCCAAATCTATTGTCTTACTTCCATCTGTGGTATTTACGCTTGGATAGATAAACTATGTGTACACTCCAATCCCACAGAATCATCGTCCATCACTCCTCGCATTACCCTACAAATCGTTAGTTGAAATGCAAAATAACGTAACTACAATTTATATTTGTATACAGCAGCTGAAAAGGATAACTTATAAAATGGAAAGGAATGCGGTTTTTGCAGCCATATTTTCGATTTTTACCTTAAATAAGATTTTAACTTGAGTAAGAATCAAAAATATCGCTGCCAAAACTGTATTCAATGACATTTTATAAGGTTTACTGAAAATTTTAGTTATCATGTTTTGAATTTCAACTGACGAAATGTTAAACGGCAATAGCTATCACGGCTGAATCCCTACTGTAACGTACCACATGACGCTGGTGATAACAAAAGGTCATTTTACATTACACAGATTATTCTGATACATTTTATTGCCTACTGCTTAGTTCGTCGACAGTGTCGTCGTATTTGTATTTGCAATGAGATCCAAGTATTTTTTCTATGTTGGCTCTTTGTTCCTGGGGGTATTGCCCATTTGTTATACCAGGCATACGAGTCTGTGTGATATAGAAATAGACTGACACCAAAAAGGTATTCCAGATGATTTATATACATATGTGTGAGCTTATGGTCGACGATCTTGTGGACAGATTTGAATCATACAGAACATAAGGTACTAAAACTTATCTCTAACTAAGTGGATGGATGCATCACTTTAAGCCCTTACACACGTATACTCGGGATTATAGTTACAGTCGACTACAAATCTAGAATAGTTTTACTTTATATTATTTTATTATTTACTTGAATGGTTATTTACATATTCTCACATGTGATAAGATCCGTTCATATTCACCGAGTTTGTAGTTGGATGAAAGTCATGTGACTCTTGACAGCAACAAATATATAAAAATATATTAGTATTTACAAATGACTTAATATGAGCAACGTTTTCTTTCTCACACACATTTCTGTGGTGTTCTGTAATAACTAACTATGTTAAGAAATTAACATTGTTAGTAAATCTATAAAGTTTTAATTTTTGTCCAATGCACTTCAATGCTGTCAAAGGTCCATAAAAAGGGAAACAATTTTAATTAAAGACATTTATAATTAAAGCTTAACGAGTAAGAATAGATTTTCTTAAAAACCGACATAGCCGGTTGTAGCAAAAAACCATAATAATCTCTTTTTCTGGCATTTAAATCTGCATAAATCAGCGGTACAATATCATTAGTGTAATTGCACAGTTGGAAACGGTAACAATAGTTCAAGGCTAGTAGTTGTTCAAGTACAATTCACGGTGCGACGGAGGCAAATTTTACAAAATGTTCGAGTTAGTTCAAATTTTAAGCGGACATAGATTCCAGGCAGCGCCGAAATAATAATGAGATCAAAAATAAAAAAAACATATTGGTCGATTTTTTTCACTTCAAAACTAAATTTTCATCAACGTTTTGAAGACATGCGTTATGAAGCAATTTAACGAAAATTGTTCAAAACTTCAAACTGACTAATACTATACCAAAGTACCCATGCATAGACTAATTCTTATACTCGACTTAACATTTCTCTCAACAAATTTATGACATTTGGCCTGGTGTGATATGAGCGTTGGATGTTGAAAAGAATTGCTTCAATAATACCAGATAGATGCAATGATTCAAAACAACCAACAAAATTACAACAACGATATTTCGTTTTGTGTGTTAAAATTATTGTGTTAAATACAACACACTTTTACAGTTTCACAGTTTTTCACCAAAACGTCATATAAAATTTAAGTTAGAAGTTTTTGTAATTCCACCTGGTGTAAGTCACTTTTCGTCAAACATCTCTCTCTATCACACCGAACGCACCACGAAGAGTGTGAAATGAAACGTCAGATGCGTCAAATATTCTCTCTAGTAAGATTAACAGCCAGTCACTCACTTTCGTTCTTATCCCAGGCGTTAAATGTTATTGTGTGATTGTGTGTTTGCAAAATCGGAAGCCACTAACTATTTTCGCTGTCATCTATACGAACGAAAATGTCAAAACCAGTCACTTGTCTTTTGGTTGTCGCAAAGCTGGATATCAAATAAAAGCTTGAAACAAAAACAATTTATATAGAATTCAATGGAAGAAACACAATGGACAGAAAATAATGTCATTATAATAAATTTGTTATTAAAATATGTTTCCATTTCAGCATAAAAACGCCAACTTTGCGGCACCTGCAGATACTGGTTCTTCGTGCTCTTCTCTCTCGGTCCGAAATTAACTGGCGAACGTCAAGTTTATGTTATTGCTTTGAACAACAACCACACAAACACACGTAAAACCATGCGAACGACAAGTCGAAAGATAATGACTCGCTTTTTAAAACGAAAATGAATGACTGTCTTCGTTCGCTTGGTTTTTGTAGGAGAGAGTGTATGTGGGGTCCGATTTTGTACTGAATTGTATGTTTTCGTTCGCTTGTAAGTGACTCCCAAATCAGCTGTTTGTCGCATAGAAAGAAAGCGAACGTTAACGTTCGACATCGTGACTTTGGCTCTTACTTTATGTACCCACGTGCGGTACTAAAAATATTGCTCAGTTGCCCAAAAACATCGATTCCACTTCTCAATACGTCTTAAAAAATAATTTAAATGACCTATTAATAGGTGTCGTTGGGATCTGGATACTGCCGTGCAACTGGGCGGCTGTTGAACACTGCCTCTACTTCGGTGAGCATTGTCTCCATTTCCTCTTGATTAAGGGATGAGTTGCCCACAACTTGGCTTACTTTACGGTTGCCTCCCACAGCGCTGCGAAATGCGGGGCCCTTGGAGGTATGAATATGAACTCGACCTTGCACGACGCTGCGTATAATTCGACGGCTTCTCTGTTTTTCTCGAATGCATTGTGTACGTCTGTGGGGGATCGCTCCCACGAAATTCGTAGCGTTGTCGCGTTACACTTTGCTTGGAAGTCCCCGTCTTGCAGCAAACCTTTTAAAAGAGATAAATTGGACACCAAGTGAACTTCCTTGACGATTACATACGAAAACTGCAATATACGCGGGCGGATAAATAAGCCCGGACTTTTTGAATGAAACAGTTTTTTTTTGCAAAAAAAATATTTATTTTTCAACATAATCTCCTTTTACCCTAATACACTTAGTCCAACGTTTCACCAATTTTTGTATCCCTTCCAAAAAATAGGATTTTTCGAGGTCCATAAAATAGGCATTTGTTTGATCAATAATTTCATCGTTGGAACTAAATCTCTTTCCACCGAGCCATTTCTTTAGGTTTGGAAATAGGAAATAGTCACTGGGGGCTAAATCCGGAGAATATGGTGGATGAGGTACCAATTCGTAGCCCAATTCATGGAATTTTGCCATTGAGACTACACACGTCTGCACCCGTACGTTTATGGTCAATTGAGAGCAAACGCGGCACCCATCTTGCAGACAGCTTTCTTAAACCCAGCGGATCATTTAAAATCGAAACCACACTGTCATATGACATGCCTATGGTATCAACAATCTCACGCACTTTTACTCTTCGATAGGCCAACACCATATCGTGGATTTTTTCGACATTTTCGGACCTCAATTGGCAGTCCAGAACGTTCAGCGTTATTTGTACTTGTGCGACCACAACAAAGGTCAGTAAACTACTTTTTTTCCATTGAAATCGATGGTGCAGAGTCTCCATAGTATTTATCAAGCTTTTCCTTGGTTTGACTGACCGTTTTTTTCGCAAAAAATAATGTTTAATGAGCACTTGAAATTCACTTTTTTCCAGTTTTAAAAAAATCACGAGGTTGTATGTTTTTGTATGTTTTGAAACGCAAAGTAAATAACGGAACTGGCTTAAAATTTGACAGTAGTCTAGTAACAGGTGGTACTTGATGGGAGCAGTGTTGTATTTCATATAACTACGAGGGAAGTTCGAAAAGTCATGGACTTATTGATCCGCCCTCGTACATTTTCTTTGGCAGTCTCCCTCGGATTCTAAGCGAAACGTTACCAGGTCCACAAAAGTCCACACCAACTATTGAAAATGGACGTATCGCTCTCAAACTATCAATGGGTAAATTCCCCATAACCTGTGTCATTAAAAAAAATCTAGAGATATCTAGATTTCGTGGCCTAAACATCTGATTTTCCATACACAAATCAGCTGTTCCTGTGAATGAAATCTAGACAATCGAGATTTCGGTTGCAGCATAAACGCGGTATATAATGATAACAAATGCTGACAATAAGGTCAGCTTGATTTTGTTGCAAAGGCACAAAACAAGAGTGTCGCCGAAACCCCGAAAACATCAATTCGGCATAATTTTCAACGACTTCAAATTTCACGAAATACTCGTACTACGCAGCGAATTTTGACAAAAGATCTCCACCTTCATGTGTGCAAAATTCAGTTTACCCAGGAGATCAAACCAGCAGACCATAGAAAGCGCCGGCAGTTCGTTTAATGGCTAGTGGAGCAAAGTGAAGTCAATGCCAATTTTTAAAAAAAAGTCATCTTCTCCGATGAAGCGCATTTCCATCTGAATGGCTTCGTGAATACACAAAATTGTCGAATTTGGGGCTCAGAAAATCCTCATGCAATCCGTGCGAAACAAATGCTCCCACAACGAGCAACTGTTGTCTGGTGGGGATTTTGGTCAGGCGGCGTGACTTTTTTGGTCTTACTTTTTTCAAGATGAAGCCGAAATTTCAGAGACTGTGAACGACATTCGTTACAGGAATATGATGAGGGAGTTGTTGTGGTCTCAACTGGATGGCATGGATCTGAACTACTTGTGGTTTCAGCAAGACGGCGCCAGCTACCACACCGCGCATGAAACAGACTATTTATTGCAGCACCGATTTACGGAACAAATTATCTCAAGAAATTCTGATGTCAACTAGCCACCATGATCATGCGATTTAACGCTGTGCTATTTCTTTCTATGGGGTTTTGTGAAATCTCGGGGTTATGCGAATAACCAAGAAAAATTCATGAGCTTAAATCCGAGAACCAATGCGTCATCGGTGAGATACAGCCACATTTCTGTGAAAAAGTCATGGAAAATTTCATGAAAACAGTAATGGCCTGTAATCAGAGCCGTGCGGGCTGTTTTTCGGATATTTTATTCCATACTTAATCGGAACATGTCTTCTTTGCAATCCAATAAATAAATCACAATTCTCTCCAAAAAAAACGTGTTTTTAATTTAAAATGAAAAAGTGCATTCTTACTGAGACACCCTTTGCATTATAGAGAATTTTCCTACATTTTTTAACAACCCAGTTTTGTGGCTCTACTGAAAAGTTGTTAATTTTGAGTTAAGACTCTTTGGTAGTTAGGTTGCGATATGTATGTGACAATAACTCCGAACCGATGGAAATTTAATTTAATCGGATTTACTGAAATCCCAGCTTAATCTTTGTGCTTGTTTTTTTGTTTTCATCTGAAGCGAAAGTTGTTTGATATCTTTAGAGACTTTTCCAAAATTTGAACGAAATTTATATTTTGCAAAATCACATAAATTGTTCTCTGAATTTCCGGGTTGTTAATGAATAAATATCCCGTATGTATCTCGTTGAGATTGACCAAATTGAATTAAAAACAAATTGCATCTTTTGTGAGTTTTTTTCTTTTCCCATCGGATTTTGTTCTTCTCATACAGCCAGAACTTTATTTGAACAATCGTTAAATGATTGTGTTAATTGAATCAATGAAGTTTCATGTGAATGTTGAATTTCGAAATGTGTGTTTGAATTCATCAAATAAACACGTTATCTTGAATACTGT
Source organism: Phaonia tiefii (assembly GCA_963931995.1). Lineage (NCBI taxonomy): Eukaryota > Metazoa > Arthropoda > Insecta > Diptera > Muscidae > Phaonia > Phaonia tiefii. Next base: position 144,231,268 of record OZ008370.1, read on the forward strand.
ACATACATCTTGAACTAAGGGTATTGAAGGAGAAACAAATACATGGCCCTCGGCAGCGGAAAATATTAAACGTAAACGGAAATATTTACATTTTTATGGCGGTAATTTACATTTATGAACAAAACCAGGAAAAAAAATAACGACAAAAAAAAAATGTTCAAACAAAAATATATGAACAAAGAGATGGGACTTGGAAATCTGTTGATTGTAGATATTTAAAATGCGATAAAATATTAATTAAATTGTTGTCATTTTTATTAACCACTTTTTGTTTATTTCTGTTTCTGATTAGAGTTTTTGTCTCAGTTCATTTCGTATTGTCACGACAGAGATACATATGTTTTCTAGGGAATTAATTGCTAATATTGCGCAATAGATACGTAAAGTGGAGATACGTAAACATTTTACGTCAAACAACTTTTTGAGTCTAGTATTTGTTTAGACACTCTCAGAACTAATTGTTTGGATAGTGGTTGTAGGGGCCGTTAACTAGGCTATTGCCACCGAATTGAGGTTACAATCAAATTGGGGTCGCCACGGCCGAATTTAGTCCCCACAACCGAAGTTTGGTTAAAGCAACCTCGCTTCATAATTGATTCGACAGTGACAACTGAATCTTCAATTATATTCGATCTGCCAACTACATTTTTTATAATTTCGGTTGCAACAACCGAATTTGGCATAAATTTCAAAATTTAATTTAAATTGAAAATAAACTTTTTTGTGATTTTACATCAACTTTGCGCCAATATCGGCGGACGAAATTTGAAAAAATCGATAAATTCCAATGACTTCACTCTGTAATATCTTTACCATTTTTACCCAAATGTGGAAATCAGTCGAAAAATATTAAATCTTTTTCGATTACTTGCATATTTATGGAGATATAAAAATTACAACTGAGAAAATGCGATGAATATAATTGCAGTTTACGACTTTCGTTTATACAAACTGTTAAAGTAATAGAAAAACATATATGTTTTTCCGATAATTCGTATAATACGGCATTAGCCAATTTCGATGGTTAACCCGCGATAACCCAGAAGATTACTCATACAATTTTAATCTGTAGAAACTGAAGTTTAATTTTTAACTTCATTTTAAACTGGTTTTCATTTTGACGCGCAACACTGTTAGCTACTAAAAAATGCAACCATAATAAAAACATACGCAAAAAATCAACTGTTTGACATATGGAAGCCGGTCGAAACATTTTCGACGCGTCGCCGGCACCAAAACGTAATCCGTTAAGCACAGCTCAGTGGTTGGGAGAAGTTCTCTCCCCTATCGCTTCTTGGGATGTAATGGGAAAATATTTCTTTATTTATTTTCAACCAGCTGTTATTCTATGACGATGCAAAACGTAATGATGCTGTGCTATAGGTCGGCTTTCAAAAAATAATTACATTGATCAACTCCCTCCCCTTTATGGGGCTCTGGAGTGGTGTTGAAAAAACCTTATATTTAGATCATATTTCTAAAAGAAAAGTAAGACACATTAAAATAATTTTGTTTTTCAAAACTATATTACTTTTTAATAAAAAACTAGAGATTCGTTTTTGTTGAAGTAGTTATTTTCCCTCCGGTCGGGAAAAAAATTTTCGGGTCGTTCAAATGGCCATTTGTCGAGTTCTAGAACAGCCGATATCGGTGACATTATATGAGATAGCGAAACTCTGGCGACAGAATGCTCATTCCTGGCAATGGTGGACCCTAATTGCCATTGAAAAGTAATTTTCAATAAAAATTTCAAAACTTTTTTCAATGTGGCCCATAAAGGGTTAAAGTTAAAATGTAACCTACTAGTTGTAATAAAGTTTTTGTTATTAAAGATTTCCGGTCTTAAAGATTTTCTCCTCTAGGGTAGGTCCAACACCGGCTTCGAGGTTTATTTTTGAAAAATATTAGTTTTAAATAAATAAGAGCGGTTATATAAAAGTTTTTTTTTTTAAATTCCACAATGGGTTAGTTAAAAGTAAAATATTTTTACCAGCATTTGTAGGGCATAAAAAAACCTTTCCAATGGCATTAATTTCAATCAGGTGGGACAAGTAGTTTGAGAGATACGGGTCCAGTTGGACTTTGCAAGCCCATATCTCCAGAAGTTGGACCGAGCGACAAAAACAAAGAGATATATTTGAGCTGAGCCCAAAAGGTTATATTGATGATAAAATTTTGATTCTATTCCAAGAATTGCTGCTAAACTAGATTTATGCCAAACTATTAAATAGTGTCAAAAACTTGGAAACAAATTAGATTGAAATAAGTTTACACATGTCGGAACTACAATTTATTCTCACTGTATTTCATAATCTGCTCTTTTGATCAAAATTTTTTGTCGCTTAAATATAAAAAAAGCCCGTCTACAGTTTATTAAAATTTTCGACAAAAAACTTCTGGTTGTAATAAACGTTTGTAAAACTGGTTAAAATATTTAGTACCAGCAAAGCACTTCCTTGTTATACTGGCGAAACACTTGCTTCAAGAAGAACAATAACAGGGTTTTACCAGCACACTGTGTTTGTTGTATTTATGTGGGCAATAACTACCTGAGTAGTTGGGCATTAAATAACTATGCACTTGTTAAACATATACATGTTTGAACTTGCCACTGTTTTCAAATCTAAGGTGAAGTTTTTGTTTAAGTTTTTGAAATTATTCACTTTATGCACTTGAATTCATTAAATGTTATTTATACATGTATGCATTTTTTATTTTCTCACGGGGGTTTTTCTTTGTTTGAATTGGAGTTTAGTTTACATTTGAATACAATTAATTATGTGTCGTTTAAATTAAATTTTAATATAAATTAATGACACCGAAATATCAAATTCACTGCCGGTTGAACCGTTTTGTTTTCTAATGTTATCTAGCAACGTTTTTCAAGTTCAAACTGCTTGTGTGCCAAGAGGGACCCGGACGCGTCCGTAACTCTCCAAAAACCAGTTGTAACTAATAAACCTTTTGCCACAAACGTCGTTGATTGACTGTTAAATTTTGCACTAAACTTCAAAGAAATTACAATTACAAACAGACAGAGGGACGGACGGGCGAACGAACAGTCAGACGGACAAACAGAAATGCACTCGGATACTCTCAGATTCGTTTATATACAAATAAACAACAACAAAAAAAGACAACAAAAAATATACGTACAACCGGGTCTGTCGCAGTTACGGTTTTATGAACTGCAGCAGTTTGGAGGAGTAGGTTCCCCCGCAGTATGACAATTGTTGTTGTATGTGCTCATATAATTGTTGTTGTTGGCGTTATTATTATGATCAAATTTAATTTAATATCAATGTATTTAATAAACGGGCATGACATTTTGTTTGTTTGCATTTCACAGACGCTTACAGAGCTAGCTGGCTGACGACTGCCTCCTCGTTGGGTCTGGAGCAGGCAGGAGTTATAATAGCAGCTACAGCCGAGTGTGACTGACTGACGACTGTTGCTTCAGTTTTCTGTTGTGACGTCGTACATCTGTGGGTTTTCGGTTACGGTCTTGGTTTTCAGTTTAAGACAGACGGACAAACGGAGCATGAGCCAACAACGAAACTAACATCAACAAAATATCTTACACTCCGAAACTCACGGTTGCGGTTTACTTTTTCCCGCTGCCGCTGTATTGTCAATGCTGTTGTTGCTGCTGACGCTGCGGAAAAAGAGGTTGGCTTTAATTTCAGTTTTGTAAATGCTAACGTTGGACTTTAAACTAACAAGACCACAAAAACAAACAAAACAAAAAAGAACGTGATGGCAACAGCTGACAAATTTCATATTTTAAATAGAACGCTGGACGTGGCACAGTGACTCGAAACCGATTTCCATTAAACAATTGTGGAAGAAGTCGTATTCCAATAAATTCGAAACTGGGAGCAGATGAAAATGTGGTTTAACTAATACATATTAGAAAAAAACGTCTCGTCGGGTTTTGTGATAGATAAAAAATAAATAAATGGTTTCCCGTTACATCCCATGAAGGAATTTGGGAGAGCTTCTCACAACCTGTGAGCTGTGCGGTTTATAGTTTTATACTCACTGATTGGGACCTACAGTTTTACACCGGTTCCGAACGGTATTTTGAGAAGCTTTTTCATGGCTAAGTACTCGATAGTGTCGCCGTCACTAAGCGAGGTGACCGTCGTCGAAAGAAATTTTAAGGTGGTCGGAGCAGGAATCGAACCCAGGATCTCCTGTACAAGAGGCGCGCACACTAACCATTGCACCACCGACGGCCACTTTCGGAATTTTAATTCACTTCGGAATTAAATGTTCATGAGCACGTGGGTTCGATTCTTGCACTGACCACCCTATATATCTTTCGATGACGGCCACAATCGAGTAATTAGTAGAGTATTACAAAAACCGGTCAATTCTAGAAACCGGGTTTTCAGTTGCTTCGAAAACATGGGTTTTTTGATTACACCTATTTTGTTGAAGGTAAAACCCCGTTTCCACCGGTATCGGGTTTTATAATCAAGTCTGAAACACATTAAACACTTCGCGTATTTAACAAGTTTTGGGACCGGAATCAGCTGATTTTTGTATAAAAATCAGAGGGTAAATTCGCCCCCCCCATGTGTAACCCATGCACATCGTTGTGGGGACTGTGAAATGAACGTTTACCCATTACCTACAGGCTATGGGGAAAATAATGGGTAGCTACTCACGAAAGTGGGGAATTTCCCATTACCTTCAGGGTAATGGGGAAAGGGGAAAATAATGGGTAGCTACCCACGATGATGGGGAATTACTCATTACCCAGAGGGTAATGGGGAAAGTGATGGGTAGCTACACCCACGACGATGGGTAACGCATCCCTATTTTTGATCGAGAATATGGCAAAATTAGAAAATATTTCTATATCTCGGAAACGGAACGTTCAATCGAAAATATAACCAATTTTTGCGGGTTTCTAAGAGTTTTTCAGAAAGTGGTCAAATTCGTATGAAAGAATTTAAATTTAAAGTTTGAAGGCACGTATAATAAAAAAATAAAAATAATCGCCAAAATAAGAAAATCGCTAATATAAAAAATAATAATAATAAAATCGCTAATATAAAAAATAATAAAAATAAAAATGTCTTCAATATAGAATTTTTTTAAAGGAAAACGCTGAATCTAAAATCACTAAAACGCCCTCATGTCCGTATCTCGGAAACAGTGGTCCAATTCGTATGGAATTTTTTTTTATTTTGGCTATTTTTTGAAAAAAATTCTTCCATAAAATTGGAGCAGTTTATGGAAAAGCCTTAGAAACTTACAAAAATTGGTTATTTTTTTGATTGGACGCTTGGTTTTCGAGATATAAATATGAAGGCATTGTATATATTTTTTGTTTGATAAAATTTAGTTTAGCGATTTTTTTTAAAAAAAAGTGATGCCATTTTAAAGACAGCCATTGGTTAAAGTCTCCTATGGAGGTACAATTTTTATTGTTTTTTCGAGTGGACGCACCGTTTCCGAGTTATAGCCACTCTTTTATTTTAGCGATTTTTCTGAAAAAATGCTTCCATACGAATTGGACCACTTTATGAAACACCCTTAGAAATTTGCAAAAATATGTTATTTTTCGATTGGACGCTCCGTTTCCGAGATATATCATTTTTTTTCTGATTTTTTCATATTTTCGATCAAAAATGGGGATGGGTTATCCTGGGTAACCAATTACCCATCGTGGTGGGTAGCTACCCATTATTTTCCCCATTACCCAGTGGGTAATGGGTAATCATGATGAGCAATTCCTCATTGTCGTGGTTAGCTACAAATTATTTTCCCCATACCCTGTGGGTAATGGGTAAACGATCGCTACATTAACCCATTACCCACGGAATATGAACCCTGATAAAAACTAACATAAATCAAATGTTATTTTTAGATTCACAAATTGGGACCTTACGCGAGTTCCGAATGGTTTCTTTCTTAAGGGAAGCATTTTCATGGCTAATCACTCGATAGTGTCGCCGAAAGAAATGTAAAGTGGGTCAGAGCTGGGATCGAACCCACGATCTCACAGGCCAATGATTCCAGCAATATTGAATGTAATTGAATGGTCTCTCGCTGAAGTTGATATGATTTTCGAATTTTAATGAAATTTTGCAATTAAGAAACATGATTTCTATTTTCAAACATGATTTTATGCTTCAATAAGTTTTATTAAATGACATTTTCAAATAATTTGTTTAATCAAATTTCAAAATGATTTTATGACTTGAATAAGAAATAACTAAAAATTATTTAAGAATTAATTGAACTTTTTAAACATAATTTTTTTTTAAATTTAGAATTAAAAAATTATTTTATAATTTTTATTATTTATAAATAATTTTTTTAAACTTAATAAGATTTTCATATATGAAAATCTCTTTCAAATTTGAATATGATTTAGGAATTTGTTAATGTAAATTTTAACAAAACTTTTAAATTTTATATTAAACACGCATTCCAAATTGGAATATGACATAATTGTTTTATTTCAAATTAAAACGTAATTGTCGTATTCGAATTTTTTTTTTGGAGTTAGTTCAATTGACCCCTGAGTAGCTCACTTAGTTGTCGTTAGGTGATAAGTCCGCCTACTGACAGACTTGGGCCCGAACTCAAGGACTAAGTACATACATATGATAGCACGATGATCCTGTAATTTTTAAAAAATGTTTAGTATCCACTTTAATTCCAAATTTCTTTACTTTTTTATTATAAATATTCGTTTCATCTTATCTGCCATAACATTGAAATTATTCGGTATTGGAACACTGTACGAATATCGAATTACATATTGGGCGTTATACTTAAAAGTTTCTTGCAGTCGTGCCTCCCAGAAACGTTGACACAAATAAATAAAAAGGAATAATGATACACACAAATTATTATTTTATACCCCCATTCATTTCTTTCCATTTTAAAGGGAAAATTTGAAATTGGAACAATTTAAAAATTCACTATTATAATCATGAACTGCAAATGATTAATGGTGTGGAATAATAGTTTGAGTTTTAAACAATACTGGCTAATATTATCCCAAATTGAATGGATTCGAATTGACGTTTTGATGGATGTTACCGCTATCCTCAATGATTCAATAACAAATGGTTTAATTTTGACAAACATAAAGTGGGTAAGTTCGATATGATATTGAGGTTACACGATCAAATTATATGGATGAAAATGTGTGGATATCTTATAACATCTCTAAACATTTTTTGTCGTCATTTCATTCTTCCTCTTTCTTGGAGTTTTACAGTGGTGAATATTTTCAAATGCTGCAAATTAAATGACAAACCTTATGGACGGACTGACTACCATATCGTAATAAATAGTTGTGAAGAACACATTTTACACAGTAAACAAAAATAACAATCCAATGGAGAACGAACTTTGTGTCTTTTCAAATAAGTCATTTATTTTAAACTCCCATATGACCAATAATCATCAACCGTTATAATATGATTTTGAAAATAAACCACGTAAATTTATGTTTTTGTTTTTGTTTCAGTTAAATCGGTCAATGGCTTTTGCCTTAATTGCCAAAACTCGACATTCATTCATCGCCTCAATTTTGTTTTTGTTGTTTTTTTTTTTAAATCGTATACAAGTTATTATCGAATAGTAGTACTACAATTTAGCTAGACCGTGGTGAGTTGACCAAATAATTACCATTTAAATTATCAAATTAGATAATTTGATTAGTTGTAGTTTTTGATTGGAGGGGTTTGGAATACAACCACGCCTATGTGAGAACTATAATAAGAAGGACTGCGATTTATAATATAGAGATATTCACTCATGTGTTTGCAATTAAATTAAACACTTCTGCTTGGCTTTAGCTGAAAAGAAGTGCGTCATAAGGCCATTACGGGTGAAGGGGTAGGTATGGGCTATAATAAGAGTACGCAAAGATTTCAGATTCCGCTAATAAAGTAAAAAAAAAAAAGTTTGGGGAGAGCTGTGTACTTTCTAGTTTGGGACCTACACTGATTGGTACCTACAGTTTTACACCGGTTCCGAACGGTATTTTCAAAAGTTTTCATGGCTAAATACTCAATAGTGTCGCCGTCGCTAAGCGAACCGAAAGCAATTTAAGGTGGTCAGAGCAGGTGTCGAACACACGATCTCATGTACACTACCATTGCACCACCGATGGTCACTGTTCAAACATCTGCCAAACATAAATCTGGCGACAGTATTCTGTGAAGACCACTGAATTTGGGGTCTTTTCTGCACAACAACACTTTAAACTGAGAGATTGGTCTGCACCAGCTAAATTCTGAAGACACTCGCTATACCAGTGACCGGCAAACACATACAACCTTAGTTTTGTCGTTGTATGAGTTAGCTGCACTGAGAGAAACAGAAGAGTCATTCTGGCTTAACGGAAAACATTTCGGCAAACAAAAAATCATATACCCATTCTTCATGGAACATTTCTCACAGTGCAATGGCAACGACTAGCAACGATCAACCTTCTTGTTCGAATGCTCCAGTGCAGTGCTGCCAGATTAGGGGATTTATCACCAAATTGGGGATTTCTTTTCAAAACAGGGGATTGTTTTTTTGGTATGGGGATCCGGGGATTTTTTGGGGATGAAAATTTAAGATGTATTTATTAAAAGCGCTTCTTTTGTATCATTGTTTGAAAGTTTTGATCTGGCACTACCTAAATCAAACCAAGCATACACACACAAATAATATTTGGTGTTGCGTATGTGTGATTGCAAAAACAAAGAGAAGAAAGTTACTGTGGCAAGTCTACACTGTTTGTTATTGCGTTGCCAGTAAACATTTGCAAATCGTTATTGGTAAATGTTGTCAGCAAAAAGAATTGCATACACTTGTCCATAGACTAATTACTATACTAGACTTAACAGTTCTCTCAGAAAATTTATGACATTTGTTCTGGTGTGATATTTACGTTGGATGTTGAAAATAATTGCTTTACTAATACCAGATAGAGGCAATGGTTCAAAACAACGAACATAATATCAACAACGGCATTTCGTTTTGTGTATTAAAATTATTGTCTTAAATACAACACAAATGTATGCTAACAATAACAGTCAATGAAAGAGTGTAATAAAACACATTTAAATTTCACTGTTTTTCACCAAAACTACATGAAAAATTAAAGTCAGAAGTTATTGTAATTCCACCAGGTGTATGCCACTTTTCGTCAAATACCTCTCTATCACACCGACCGCATCACGAAGAGTGTGAAAGGAAACGTCAGATGAGTCAAATATTCTCTATAGTAAGATTTACTCTAGTCCCAGAAAATATCAACATGTTTTACTGGAAAGCCTGTACGTGATACCAACAACAATAAAACCAGTAACAAACATTTTTGATATTTGGCGTTGCTGAAAAGAATAGCAGCAGTGGAGAAGAAATAACGAGAAATACTAAAACTATGTACAAAACAAATAATGAAGTAGATGAATCTGAAGATTATGAGACTTAAGTACTTGATACACTAAGCCTTAATGACTTTTAACCAATGTCCAGATCGAAATGCAGATCTCATTTGTCATAATCTTTTTGTTATAACTAATTATTATTAAAATAATAATAATATAATAATTTATTATGTTTACATTGTTCATTATTTAAGTTTTCGTTTTTTATTTTAAAACTTAAAACTTTCTCGAACTTCCTTTAAAACTATGGGGATTTTCCGGGGATTTTAAATTTTTTTTTGGGAAGTTTCGGGGATAAAAAATATCAATTCGGGTATTTCGCCTAAAAGAAACTGGCGACCCTGCTCAAGTGAGACTAAATGATTTCGTTTGGCTTCGTTGAATACTTGAGCACATGTCGATGTGAAAACACGAAGCTCAAAAATCCACGGTACATCCCAGTGGCGGAAGTCATGACCTGGAAGGCCTGAAATCATGGCCAAACAGGCCGTCTTTAAAATGCGGAAGGCCTTCCTTACACATTACCTCCACCTTTCTTTTTAACATTGCGTGAGATTGGGAGGCAAGGCCTTCCTTGCCCTTTGCCTAAAGAAGGCCTTAGAAGGCATGCAAAGAGGAAGTCCTTAGAAGGCATTTACTTTAATTTGTTAATTAAAAATAAAATTTAAATAATTTATTTTATCACAAAATCAACATCCACTTCTACAAATTTATTTATAAGTATGTATGTATCTATCTTAGAAAGTTGTACCACGCCCAACTTTAAATTGGAATTTTCAAAATTACCCTGAAAAATATTAAATGAAAAATATAATTATAAAATTTGCATGAAATTTTCCAATTAAAAAGAATCGGAAAAGAAATATCTCAAAATTGTAAACATTTTCTTTTTGGTTATATCTGAGGAAAAATGCATGCATTCCGCAGGCCTTATTTTAGGAAGGCATTACAAAAGAACCATTCCTCAGTCTTTATTTGTGGAAGGCCTTGCGACTTCCGCCGCTGGGATAGGCTTTGCCGGTCACTGCACTACACATACAGAGAAGAGATTCGTTGTTACAACTGTACTTACAGCCAGCTAAAATTTGGCGGTTCCTTGGACTATTACATTATTCAGTTGTGATTACCAATAATTGTATTCAGTATCACCAAATGTTGTGCATATCAATTGATTTGTGATTCAATTTTGGTTGCAAGAACTGAAATATTTAGTTGAAGTCATGTGCGTGAAGATAGATTCGAATTTAACTAGGAAAGACACAAACCACTTTCGTTAGCAGAGCACTGTTATTACGTTAACAGCTATCTGTTAACGTACCAGAAAGGGAAGTATGTATATTCAAATAAACAAGGTTTTTGGCGAATAAAATTAAAAAGAAAAATACAAAACTGACAAATCGTATAAAAAACATTACGAACATTACAGTATGAGTGGCACAAATCTGGAACAGCTTATCAGCGAGCATTATATTTTGGTTCAATGTTTATAATTTTAGAAAGGACTTTGAGCCTAAATCAAAGATTCTTCGCCAATTAAATGAATATCTAGCAATAAGTAGGATCATGTTTTTTTGGGTTATATTACTCCGAGGTTTCAGACGAATTTCAGAATACAATAATTTTAGGCGTTTTCCTTTCAGCTCTTTACTCTACTTTTGAACACCTCCTCACTGTGTCCAAATTAAGGACTCTTGGCCGACGAGACTTACACCAGATTAAAGCCCCTTGCAAGTGCTTTCCAAATTTACCACACTTATATTTCAGGGGAATTTGAGAACAGCGATATTTGGAATTTAGTATTGTTCCATGTCTTCACATTTTGACCCACTGTGCCCAAACTAAGAATTCGCTGCGGAAGAACTGAAATATTTAGTTGAAGTCACAGACAACAAGTGACAAATGTGATCTGTCAATCGAGTATTAGTTCTAGCAATCAAATTATCCTGTAGTGGTGAATATTCTATTTATTGGATCAACGAAAAAATTTAAAAGCTAATTCGGTTGTACCAAATATGTAATATATTCGCATACTCAACTTGAATTTAATGGTTGTCACAATCATTTGTTCATGCATATCCCATTCAGAATTTTGTAAAAAATAAATAAAAAAAATTATTTATATTAAAATTTTTTATTTTATATTAAATACAAAGAAAATTATTATTATTTCCAACCAGGGTTTGTTTTTCGTGGGTAATGGGTAAACGATCGCTACCCCAGGGTAACCCATTACCCACAGGATATGGGGAAAATAATGGGTACGATTGGGAATTGCCCATCACAATTACCCATTACACATAGGGAATGGGTATGCGGCCCATCGCCATGGGTCATGAGTTACCTAGGGTAACCCATTCCCATTTTTGATCGAAACTATCTATATTTCGGAAACGGAGCGTCCAATCGAAAAAATAACTAAATTTTGGGGGGGTTTAAGGGTTTTCCATAAAGCAGTCCAATTCGTATGGAATTTAAAAAAAAAATCGCCAAAATAAAAAGGTCGCTGAAATAAAAAAAATTATATAACTCGGAAACGGTGCTTCCAAACGCAAAAATAATAAATTTTTTACCTCCACTGGAGGCTTTAATCAAAGGATGTCTTTCATACGGTATCAGTTTTAAAAAAAAAATCGTTAAACTACCATTTTTCAAATAAAAAATCGCTAAAACGCACATATGTGTTAGCGATTCTTTTTAAAATTAAGTGATGCCGTATTCAAGACATCCATTGGTCAAGGCCTCCCACGGAGGAAAAAACATTAGTGCTTTTGCGGTTGGACGCACCCTTTCAGAGTTATAGCCATTTTGTTATTTTAGCGAATTTCTTTTTTTAAAAACAATCTTTTTTACGAATTGGACCACTATATAAAAACCCTTAGAATCCAGCAAAAATTGGTTATTTTTTCGATTGGACGCTTCGTTTCCGAGTTATTGGCATAAGGGCGTTTTAGTGATTTTTGATTCGAAAAATTTTATGTTTAGCGATTTTTTTTTTAAAAAAAAGGCATCCATCCCTACTCGAGACATCCATCCACATCTTCCACAATAATAGTTCCTCCATACCAGTTACCCACAATTTTAGGATTAGCGATTTTTTTTTAAAAAAGGTGATGCCGTATTCAAGACCTCCCTCCATCCCTACTCAAGACATCCATCCAAGTTTTTGCATATGTTTGTGAAGGCGTCAATGGTGGCGGCAGATTCAACGATTGTGTTTAAACATCTCATTTCTACTCAATTTATGGTAATATGAACTAGTAAAATAAAAAAATACATACCATTCAGAAACTAGTGTGGTGAGATACGATATATCAACTGGGCATATTCGTCTTGTCGACAGCAGTAAAATATACTATACATGAACTCTAATGACCTTCTTTTGATTTCGTATAGGAAAATATATGTCAACCGTTGTTTTTGTTCAAAGCATATCAAATTCTGGGTCTATATATAAGTATTTGTATACTTACCATATTTTTCTTCTTCTTACTCTTCTTCTTCTTTATATACTTTTTTGTTTTTTCACAAATTTGTTTCTCAGTTTCTGTTCAAAATAATAGATTTTCTGAAAAGGACTCGTGTAACATTCAAATATAGTTTCTCTTATGAAAAATCGAATACATCACTTTGTAACAAGTATTTTTCTGACAGAAGCTAAATAATGATGACAGTGACTAATATTTGAACACGAATTCTAATATTGTACTTTTTATTAGTTGTATCTTCCATTTCAGATGAATGAGATTTTAGAAATACTCAAATTAGTTAATACAACTTAATTTCTGTAGTAACAACTTATATTTAGTAAAACCTATTTTTAAGTTAGCAATAACATCGACAAACAATTCTGATGTTTGACAATTATGAATTCTAATCAAAATATAGACGTTATCATGGAATTTTCAATGCCTGAATTGATTTCCAACAAATCTTTTCCCTGTGTATAGGCTCCGCAAAAAATCACAGATTTATCTACTATTATATTTTTCAGTACAACACCGTTAAAAATCCTTGGTTCAGTAGTTAAACCTATACGTAAGGGCTGAAAAATCTGTTTTTCTTTCGTGTTTGGATGCAAATATAACGTGTGTTTGGAGCTTATCACAAATAGAGTATACTTGTGTCCAAACACATTATGTTTGCTATTCAATATTATATGTTTGAGACATAATGAATAATATGTTGGTGATCCAAATACAGGTTTGTTTGCGATACAAATACTGTTGTGTTTGGTGCCTTGTTTACTTAATTTTTTTGTCGCTATGCTCTGTTGGTGGTGCCTTGGTTAGTATGCGCGCCTCTTGTGCATGAGATCCTGGGTTCTCGATCCCTGCCCTGACCACGTTAAAAAAACTCCTTTCGGCGGCTTTTAGATAGTGTTATTGTATATAACTATACAATTTCCAGCCATGTTGAAGTAAAATTACATAAACTATGCAAAACGTATGAAATAATCAAAATATGAAGCGAGAGAAATCCGTTTGAGTGAATTGCTAGCACTTTTTGGTTCTTCTTTTATCAGGGTTGCCAAATTGCTCACATCTTCTGGTCCTCTAATTCTTGATCGTCTTTGTCCAATCTTTCAAGACTTTGTTCCAGGTTTCTGGTTCTAACTCACGAATTGATCAGACGGTATTAGCCTTAAAGGTGTGAATCACAAATGACAAGCAAAAGTCTAATGGGGTCAAAAAGTAGATCCGCGGCGGCAAATTGACATCGCCAAGAGGGCTGATAATACGATTATAGAACTTAGTGCGCAAAAGATCGACTGTTTGATCAGCTATGTGATATGGTGCGCCATCTTGTTGAAACAAAAGATGATCCAAAATCATATCTTCCATTTCAGCGCATACAAATTTCGCAAACATGGTTTTGTAGCGCTCGCCGGTGACTGAAATGGCGCAGCATTTTCGAAAAAAAATGGTTTCAGATCCCCAGAAGCGACAATTTTGTTTGTTGACAGAGCCGCCAAGATGAAAATGCGACTCGTCAGAAAAGTTGACTCTCCAGGCAAATTTAATGTCCGATTGGAACTTCTGTAAGGCCCATATTTCCAAACGTTGTTCAAACGTAATTCCGCGGAGGAGGTATGATACCAGCCGATTTAGAAATTATCACAACCGCATAAGAGGTTACCACAACCGAACTAGACATCGTCACAGACGAATTAGAGGTTGTCACAACCGAAGTAGAGGTTTTCACATCCGAACATAAAGCAACTATTGTATAGAGAAGAAAATTTACACATGGAGTGGAATGCCAACAAAGAAAACGAGTGAAGCGTGTCGTTTCTCTGCTCGCTCTCTTACTCTCTTCGTTGAATATTTCAATACACGAGCAGTTTTCTGATGATGTTATTCTATCTAACTATAGAAATTTCAACCATATTTAAAAAAAAATTACATAAAGTATGTAAAAAGTATGAAATAATCAAGTTATGACGCGGGAAAGAAATGCGTTTGAGTGAATCGCGTCGACTTTTTTGGTTCTCTTCTACTAGGGTTGCCAAATTGCGGGGTTTTTTTCTTCTCTACCTGTACATCCTTTTTGATCCGAATTAGAGGTTCTCACAGCTGAACTATAGGTTGTCGCAACCGAACTTGAGGTTGTCATAACCAAATTAGAGGTTGGTTTCTTTCCGATTACATCCCATGAAAGGATTGGGAAGAGCTTCTTACAGCCAGAGAGCTGTGCGCTTACTAGTTTTACACTCACTGATTGGGCCCAACAGTTTTACACCGGTTCCGAACGGTACTTTGAGAAGCTTTTTCATGGCTAAGTACTCGATAGTGTCGTCGTCACTAAGCGAAGTGACTGCCGTCGAAATAAATGTTAGGTGGTTTGAGCAGCGACCGAACCCTCGCACTCATGCACAAGAGCCCCGTACACTAACCATTGCACTACCGATGATCCAATTAGAGATTGTCACTACCAAATTAGAGGTTACCACAGCCGAGTTAGAGTTTGGCACAACCAAGTTTAGATAGTGTCAGAACTGAATTATTAAATTTTTGACGTTTGGGAATAAGGTCTTAAGTCAAAAAAATGCATTTTGAGTTTTTGATTGGATTTATCTCAATTTTTGTTTCGTTTGGTATTAATAACTTAAATCTAGCACAACTGCATCCAATCGTAATCATTTGCTCTTTAGGCAATAAGTCAGAAAAATTCATATATAAATAATTTTCAATTTTGATATTCCGAAAAACTACAGTTTCTGACTTAAGACCTTATTCTTAAACGTCAAAGAATTTATATGAGCAATCTTTAGGGCAACGAATTCATTTAAGCCAGTTAGTAGGCCTTACAAGAGAAAGGAATGACAGACCTCCCGTCCTATGATAATTTGGAACGACGATTGCCTATGTGGGGTGGGCCATTTGACTTGTTTTCCAAGCGTAATAGAAAGCATGCAAACCACTTATTTTTCCTGCTGGGACTGTTCTCACTAACATGAGTGTTAAAATCAATCGAATATTATTCATAGTGCACCAATTTCATTCCAAAATGTTAATCGTGATGCAACAACAAACGCCTGTGGATGGAAGGGAGCTTTTTGAAACCACATTCTGAGCAAGTGTATAAAGTTTTATCAAAATATGTAAGAAAATCTTATATTGTAATAAATTCAAAAAAAAAAGAAAAAGAAATAACACTTTTAAGGAGAATGATGAATGGCCCTAATAGTTTTTCCCTTAGTCTTGCCCCACTGTGATGTGGTGTATCGTGCCAAACCACACGTATGTACTACGATTTTTTGTGATTGATTTGATTTTTGTTTGATTTTACTTTTATTATAAATAAACAATACTTAAGTGTGCTACATGAAAATGTTTACTTTTACTCGCATCTTTCTTCACGTCTTTAAAATTCTCGAATCTCGACTCTCAATTCTCGATTTCGTCGATGTTTTCTTTCAAGCTAACATTATCGCACATTTGACATTCCCACTGAAAGATCAAAGCGATTGGATTTTTTATTTTTGCAAAACCCAATATTAAATCTACTATATTGAATTTTATCAACAAACTGTTCACATGTATTAATGTTTTCTTTTGGTTGTTTTTTATTCAACAATCCGGCACTCTACCGGATCGATTTACTTAGAATGTAGGCACTTCAATGAATTGCAACGATATTAATGGAAAGAATCGTTTCAGAAAAAAAATAAATATTATAAAATTGTTTTTTTTTTCAATAATTGCACAATAATTTAAGTCATTTCATTTCATTTCAAGTGAAATGATTTACAAGTCTACAAATCCATTATTGCAAAATATACAGATATGTATTAAGAAATCGATAACTATTGTGGGTTTATTAAAATTCTGTATTACTTGGATTGCAATTCAATTCCATTTAGAGAACCGACAATGTAAATTGAAAAATTTGTTGTGTATACAGGGGAACACAAATTGTTGGTTTCTATTTAAGCTAAAAATAATACTTCTAGATTTGGATTCAATCCAACTTTGTACGTCCAGTACTTGAATTACGTTCAAAAGAAAAATCACAATTATAATCCAATTTAAAAGAAAGTTTGGATTTTGTAAGGTTGGGTAATCCCATTTACTATATATTTATATAAAGGATCAACATTTTTCAAAGTTGTAAGGAAATTTTCGGAATCTTGTGGAAAAGTACCCCAGCCTGTTGCATACAGAATGCGCCTCACATAAAACCAACCACTTTTCTCTTAAATTCCTTATGTAAACATTAGTTCCGATTTTAAAACCACACTGAAAGACTGTTCGATAGCGTGTTTTCGTTGCTGCAATGAAATGTTTTGTACATTGAAATATTTCGTTGTTGCTGCAACGAATCATGACCCCGTATAACGACGAAAGTCTAACCAGAATGTTTTTAGGCCCTATCACACGCAAGCCATGAGTTGATTCATAAGAAATTCCTAAAGTAGAGGCTTAAAGTGGATATAGAGTAGAGTCTTCTTTAGGGAGAGTCTTCTTATGAGAATAGCCCACAAATTCTCGATGGGATTCAAATGGGGGCTTTGAGCTGGCCACTTCATTGTTTGGAATTCTTCCCATTTTTGCACAATTTTGGCAGTGTTTTTTGGATCCCCTCTTGTTGAAAAGTTATTTCTGTTGCAGGGTAGCGCATTCTTCAATAAAAGCCGGCAAATTGTTCTGCAAAATATTTAGATACGATAGCACACCTTATTTACAATTCCTTCAATTTTCACCAGAGGACCAATGCCCCACCAAGTGAAACATCCTCACACCATTACACTACCACAACCGTGTTTCGCCGTTTGCATGGCATGGTGTAATTGAATGGTTTCATCGGGCGTCTTCCAAATATATTGTATTCCATCAGATTGGAAACCATTAATTTTTGTTTCATCCAACAAAATCACTCACTACCAGTCATCAGTTGTCCACTTTTCATGCGTTTTGCAAAAATGAATCCAAGCCTTCACATTCTTGTCGACATTCTCCTATCCATTTCTTTGTGTCCACTTTAGTCCACTACTGTATATACTGTCCAGCTCTAATATGAACACGTCTGTTTTGGCAAATAACAACCCTGATTGTCATTGTTGTTGTTAGTAAAACGACTGTTCTTTGCTAAAAGTAAGCCTGTATTCGTCTACATATGTCTTAGACATTCGTTAAACACAGTTTATTGGAAGTATTATGAATTAAAAATCATTAGTCAGATAACAGCTGGGGGTTAACTTTTGGGTATGAATAGGGGGAATGTGTTGAAGATTAAATTTACTGTGATGTGGCTTATTTCATTCTCTTTCCAAAAATGTATACACATTCAAAGTTGACGTAACGAATAAGATGTTGCAACGAATCTGACGTTTATGCTACGAAACTGAAATTGTCGTATCCAAAGTTGCTTTGGCTGTACTAAGTGACCATACTACTTTTTTTCCAACTGTGCGTCAAAAGATGGACATATATTTGACAGAGACAAAATTGAGAAAACAAATATTAATTAAACTTATAAACTGATTGGTACGAACTATACAATGACGAAGGTTTTCGAGTCTACTCTACACTAGCAGATCTAATTGTTTGAAAAGAGGTTGTAACAACCATAAATTCGGTTGTTGCCATCGAATTAAAAGTTGCCGCAAACGAATTGAGGTTGTCGCGACTGAATTTATTCTCCACAACTGAAATTCAGTTGAAACAACGTCAAATGTGGATGTGACCACCTCTATTGTGCTTCTGGCATCCTTTAATGTATTTGCCACAACCTCTAATGCGTTTGTGACAACCTCTAATGCGCTTGTGGCAACGTCTAATGCGTTTGTGACAACCTCAAATTTGAATATGATGACATCTAATATGGCTGTGGCAACCCCTAAATATGGTTACGGCTAATTCGGATATTTTCCTCTGCGATCGGTAAACTGCACCCCATCTTTAAACGAGATGAACAAGAAGTTTGATATCTACGTTATATGGGTACCGAGAAACAGGAAAATTCCCCGAAACGAAACTGGCGAGATTCGGTATGACGTTACTGACGCGAGTATCAGGCGGAATTTGTGGCTATTAGCGAAAAGATTAGAGTCCAGCAGCCATTGGGTTCAATTTCTTCTAGGACAGTCAGGCGGTAATCAAATCACTGGAATCAGTGTTCCTGAACTCAACATCTGACCAGGACTGTCGAAGATCTTTTAAAAAGTTGACACATCAGTAGGATATTCACCTCATTTGGATGCCGGGGCACAGATATATTCGGCGGAACTGCAGAGCGGATGAGCTAGCCTAGGGACTACCTTACACGTTCCACAAGAATTAGAGCTCGATGGCATACCTCTAGCGACTTGTTATCATATCCTGCAGTTATGATGCTTTATGATGATGCTGGAGAGGTGGACGAAGAACATAAATTGTGTGCACATAACACAAATCTGCTCGATAGTGGATAGCATCAGATCCATGAATCTTCTGTCTCTAGCCAGGCCCGGGGTAGCACTGTTTGTTTAAGTTTTGACATGACACAGACTAGTTAGACATGCGGCGTAGAAAAAGTTAGGGAAAATGACTTCCGTAGAAGCTGTAACAATGAGGAAGCGGAAGTATCCACTAAATATATTATCTGCACGTGTCCGGCAGGAGGATGCCTACTATGGGATCTTAGCTATTTAGGGAACTGGAAGAATTATCTCAGATAGGCGTAGAAAAATTTCTACGCTACTTGGAGCCAACTAAATGAATATCCGGTGGCGCTAACACTAAATCTCGTTAGTCTATGGTATCGCAATGACTAATAAATCTAAGTGGAGCGTTCATTGGCGGCCACCAACACCTAACCTAAACTAACCATATCTATACCTGCGTGTGGGTATCTCGTTTTCTACATATAGGCTAGGTTAGGTTTAGATTGGAATGACAGCCTGCATGTCTGACTCACATAGACTTTCTGGTCCGTTATAGTACCACAGTGACAAAAGGAAAAGGTGAGATTTTCCTACTCCTTCTCACCTCAGCCAGATTTGCTAACTCCCCAAGGAAATGTAAGCCCAGTATAGCCTGCCGCCTTCAGTAAAGTGCGTGGCATAGACACAATAGGTGTTCTATTAACTCCAACTCCTCTTCGTCGCCGCAGCTTCTGCAAAAGTCATGTGTCAAAACTTTCAGTCTCTCTGCGTGTCGTCCAATAAGACAGTGACCCGTCATGACAGGCACAAATGTCCCTTAAACTCACACTGCGGGGAATTTCTAATACAAAATATTGTTGCCCCTTCGTTGCTGCAACAACTAATGTTTTTTGCTGCCACGAATACATCAATTGTTTTTGAGATTTAAACTATAGCTACATACTTGGAGTATCTTATACGTTTTTTAATATTTTATTTATTTATTATTATGTTGTGTCAAACATTAAAACTGACAAATCTAGTGAGTTGCTATGAAACTGATTTTTACGGAATTATGCCAAAACTCGAATGGCAACAAACAAATCGAGTGAAACCCTAGCCATTCTGTGCTCTCTCTCTTACTTTCTTTATTGTATTTTTCAATGTACGAGCAGCTTTTTGATAGTATTATTTTACGTAACTATACAAATTCCAGCCATGTTGAAGTAAAATTTCATAAACTATGCAAAAATATGAAATATAACAAGAGAGAGAGAGAGAGAGAAATGCGTTTGAGTGACTTGCTACCACATTTTGGTTCTCTTTTTTTGGGTTTGCCAAATTGCGCACATCTTCTGGTCATCTAATTCTTGATCGTCTTTGATCATGCCATAAAACAGTCATAGTTTCAAGTCCCTTTTTTTTGCATCCATGCAGAAACACTTCAAAACTATATATTTAAGTACATAGATGGTCAAAGTTTCTCTCGAGTTTAATGTTAACAACGAAAACGAGTGAAGCGTTACTTTTCTCTGTTCTTTCTCTTAGTCTCTTCATTGAATATTTCATTACACGATCACTTTTTTGATAATGTTATTGTATATAACTATTTTTTGTAATTTATTTCTAATTTTTCGACCTTTATTTTATTTATTATTCTCGACTAATTATTCCAGCTTAAGGTCTCTTCAGATTTCATAAAACTTTTTAGATTTTCTCGATATTCCGATTTCCTTTGGAAATCTTCTTTAGGAAAGCTTTTATATTAATTATGTCAAATTAATATAAAAACTTTCCTGAAGAAGATTTCCAAAGGAAATCGAAATATCGAGAAAAACGAAAAAGTTGTATGAAATCTGAAGAGACCTTAAGCTGGAAGAATTAGACGAGAATAATATATAAAACTATACAAATTCCAGCCATGTTTTAGTAAAATTACATAAAGTATGTAAAAAGTATGAAATAATCAACATATAACACGAGAGAGCAATGCTTTAGAGTAAATTGTGTCGACTCTTTGGTTTTCTTTTACGAGGGTTGCCAAATTACGCACTAAAATTGGTTGTCTACTTCTTGATCGTCTTTGAACACTTAGACGTAAATTTGGCAGAAAGCAATATAACAACATAGATTGTATGCTGCCTCATTCATCACAATGATATTTAGAAAGGGCTTAATGCTAATATGCGTGAGCTTTTAGTTCCCGCTAAAGTAATATTTCGACGACTTTGTATGAGGAGCCGCTTAAGATCGCTTAATATCGCTTAGCTCTCCATACAAAGTGGTCGAACAATTAGTTTAGGCTAATAAAATACAAATAAATCAATGAACATTTTCCCATTACACCCCATGAAGTGACAGAGAATAACATCTCAGAATCACTGATTGACTCATATTAGACTCACTTATTTTAGACTCACTCGTATTAGACTCACTGATTGGTGTCTACAGTTTTATACTGTTTCCGAGCAGTTTTCATGCTTTTTCATTGCATATTACTCGATATTAGTGATGCCAACTCTGAAGGAACGAAACCCGCCGTCGAAGTACCTAAAAAGTGCTAAAAGGCGCCAGATAACGAAAACGGCCAGAAAAATTCCAAAAGTGCTAAATCGCGATTAATAAATAACGGGATTTTCAAAAGTGACAGACAGATTTTAACAGTTCACGTCGATTATGTTGTTTTATCTTTTTTAATTTTTCTGTTACTTATATTTCTGA
This sequence comes from Phaonia tiefii, assembly GCA_963931995.1. Taxonomy (NCBI): domain Eukaryota; kingdom Metazoa; phylum Arthropoda; class Insecta; order Diptera; family Muscidae; genus Phaonia; species Phaonia tiefii. The sequence goes on from OZ008370.1 coordinate 144,253,249, forward strand.
CAATAGAGACAATCACCATGGCAAGTTCCGGTGTCGAGAAACACGTGCGAATAATAATACTTTATTATCAAAATGCATGTTCTCTTCTGGCAACGCTCCGCGATACGACACCTATTTTTGAATAAATGGGTACCTCAACAAGCATTGCCGGATTTAGAACGATGCCAATCAATATCAAGTGGCAATGCATTTACAGATTACCATTGTTAGGTTTGTATTGTGGTCCGTCAACGGAGATTGTTACCGACCTGTTGTTCCATCAGGACGTCGCTATGTGCTACGCAGTCGATCCCACAAACGGGCATTCTGCACTACCGATTTAAGAATTATCTCACGCAGAGGCGACGTGAACTGGCAACAGACACCGCGTGATTTGACTCACGTATACATTTTCTTGTGGGGTTTCCTTAATTCGCAGATCCAATAATCCACAAATACCAGTGCCCTCAGACAACGTAGCCCATCATCCCATCGTTCAAATTTAGACTGATATATTGTTCGCCATATTTTCGCCACATAATGTTCTTGATAAGCCTTTCAAATAAAACAAAGAATTCGGTGACATCTCACACGCAACTTGTTTCATTAAATTTTAACATCCTCTATTGGAATGTCCTCTCAGATGTGCACCCGAAGAAAACGATATTTGTAGTGCGGATTTAACGAGTGCCAGCTTTACCTGAAATTTTTGTTTTCTGTTGTCTCTGGTTATACCAACCGACTTTCGTAGAAAGACTCCATGTCTTTCATACGTTTTCGTTATTTACAATAGTTTGTTGCTTATAGAGAAGTGTTTTGCAGCAATCATACATTTGCAATAAATACATATCATTGCCTTGGACAATAGAGAAATGGAAAAGAGCCGCTATGCCTCTCTTCGCGTTCTCTTGATGACGACGATTTAGTAGGCCATTTCGTCGATTTCGCGTTGCTTTTGTAATTTACTATTTGCTTGTCATAATACGGACAGAAATAAAAGGGAATGCGTATCTTTGTTCGATGCAAACGACATAAAACATAATTTAGCTGTCATTAGTATCAATCAAATACTTTTAAACTTAGTTTGCTGCATGGTTTATAAAATGTATGTCTTCTTTGGTCTCACATTCTACATCATTTTCCTAGTACCTTTTCGATCAGCTGTGCCATGCAAACCCCCTGCTTGGACTCATCATTGGGAGTTTAACCACTTCCTAAGAGAGGGGTCTGCTTTCCATATCTTCAAAGTGTAAGTGTATAAGTATTAAGCGTAATAACCAATACAAAAATAGAAGCAAAGAGTCAACGGTGTTAAACGGTGGAAGCAACAAATTATTTAGCAAATTGGTGTTGTATGGAAAACGGGCTAAAGGGCCAAATAAAAAAAAAACGCGTGCACATTACGCATTTTTGCAAAAAAGCGCCAATGACTGTTTTTCTCGTTCTCAAGGTTGAAAAGTGATAAATCTAGCCCCAAAGTTGGCATCACTGCTCGATATTGTCCCGTTACTAAGCGAGGTTACCACCTTCGAATGAAATGAAAGGTGGTCAGAGTGGGAATGGAGCAAACGTTCATAACATTGCAACTGAACATTGCACCACTGGCGGTCACAATAATTACCACTTGAATTACACCTTTCCAATTTAAAACTTTATTATATCCTTCAACTTTTTCTGTCAATGAAATTATTTTCATTGCGACGATGAATCTACTTCACTTCAACTCAAATTCGATTAAAATATTCTTTTTCAACTGTCCATCATTTGTATTTTAGAATTTCCTGACATGAGTGCCCCTATTACATTTACGCCTTCAAATCTCAGCCAATATTGTTTTTTTCTTCAAAGAAACCAACCTTTGGAGCACCCATTAAATATAACTATCTCTTGAACTTAGCGCCAGAATGTAAGCGCTCAGAAATCGATTCAAATTAAATAATATTAAACAAAAAATAAATAAATTACCTAAGAATCTAAATATAATCTAAACCTGTATGCTAATATTTTAATAAATATAATTTAATATCAAGATTTATGTCATCGACATTGGTTAGTACAAAAGTCGCACATGTGTTGTTTGTACAGTGCGAACCACAAGATGGTTATAGTCGTAATTTTTAAAAATTTTAAGTGAATACGATTAAGTTGGGTGAGGTATCTCTGGCTTACGTTAATAATTTAAGATCTTAGTAATAATTTAAGTTTAGAGATCAACGATCATTAAGCGATATGGACATGGATTTCCACTTACAAACCAGCTTACAAGTAAGTACATATTTTGTTTTTCTTTGCACAAAGAAATCTGCTTTGATTTCACTGGCTGCTATAGAGAAAATAAGATTTGATTTTAACCTGAGGCTGAGATTTTAAATCTCAAGTGGTTTTTAACAACGATTTTAACCATTACATATATTTTATTAAATTAATATTATTATTTTCAGTTTATAACTAAAAAATTTTGTGTTTTTTGTTTTTGAAAATATCGATATTTTCTTCACCGCGAAATTCACAATATTTGTTGAACGTGTCCAAGTGTCTGGGAGCAAAAGTCCAACATATGTAGAAAACATAAATTAGACAAGTGGGCGGCCGGCGAACTGTCGAAGCTGTTTCCTTTTAGTTGGTTAGTCGGTGTGTGACACAACGCAATGGGAATTTTCTTAATGAAATATTTATCTTATTATGTTTGTGTGTGCCAATTGAATACGTATTTTTATTATTCAAAAACAACCTATTAAAAATATTGTCAATATGTATTTTACAGGTGTTTTTTAATATTGAATGGTAGATAAAATAGAAGTCGATATGTTTGATTACGTGGAATTTTAGAATTTGTTAATTGAGTTTTTGTATCAACTCAATTTGCATACCACTGTGGTTATACTAGTATACAGTTTAAAATGGGATGAGTAAGTTGCGGCCACGCGCTGAACGAACAAGCGATTTGGCGACGTGCGATTGAGCGACAAATAAAAATGAAAACACAGGAAATTACGTTGCTGTGGTCACGCAATTGCTGAGCGACAAGAGGATTTTCTGATCAACCGAGCGATGAAGCTTGCATTAAATTTTGTTTCAATTTTCTTGATCAGCGCTGGGCGTGAAGAAAGTCAGAGCGGAATGTTAAAGTTGTTAATAGCAGGAAAGCCACAAAGAATATACAAATATATCGATTCATAGTTTTTTTCCACAGAAAAATACGTCAATAAATATGAACAAGACTGCCAACCTAAATACTTCAACGAATCGCACTGTACAATGATGTTTTTACAACAAATCGCTTAAGCGATGTCGCTCGGTGACTATTCACTAGTCGCTCAGAGTCGTCGCTGAGTAGCAAGACACCCTATAGCATAATCGCTAAAAGTCCAAAAAAACCACGCACGCTACCACACTGAAAGAAACCTGCGACACTTTTCATTAAATTGATGAAGAACATTTCAATAATCTTTTATCAATATTTCGTCAATATTTATGTTGATTTAACGACAACGTTACATCAAGTTAATGTAAATTTTTCTTCACTTTAATGTAAGTTTCGGCTCAAGTTGAAGCAAATTTGTCACCACCTTGATGTAAATTATTCATCAATTTGCTGTACATTTGCCGTCAATTAAATGTAAGGTTGTCACCAATTTGATGTAAGTTTGCCATCTATTTGATGTAAATTGGTCATCATTTTGATGTAAATTGTTTGTTAATGTGTAGCCAAACCTTTTGGTTTATTTTTCATTGTAAAAAATTCACAAGAATAGGGTGCAAGAGAGCACTGAAAATGCTCATAGCATGGATATTGTCTTCTGTCCATTGCACTATTTTCTATTATGTATTTATTTTCCAATTTTCTACTAGCTTTTTTCGTTTTATCTCAATACTACGTCCATATTTTGAATTGATCCCACTAATTATTTGTAATTCCCAATGATGAAAATTGATGTAAAAAAGATCATCAATTCAATGAAGCTGAAAAAGGTGAAGAATCGCACAATCTTCAAACTGAAGAACCTTTTCATAAATTTGATAAATTTTGTCATCAATGACAATGACAAAGTTTGTTATTGTAGGAAAGAATCGAAAGCAGTTGCGACTGACGAGTCTCTGCTGGAATATATATTTTAATTTCTAAGCGGCGCTCTCACGAACTCGCATAATTGAGAGAATGGAGTTGCCACATTTTCATGAAATCCTTAAGAGCAACCAACACATATGTACATACGACCAGGGGATATCCATGCCACAGCTGATCGACTATGAAGTAGGAAATTGATAGGAAACAGTGAATATGCTACCAGAATCAAACCATACAGCAAACTATTCAGTTGGCAATATTGTAACTTCGGTTTTCTCATATAGATAGTGCTTTTGTTATTTTTGAAATGATTTCGATCGTCTGACGTCATGGATGATAAAAACCATTTTCGTCATATTTTGCTGTTTTATATCCGAAAAAGAAAAATAGCCGCGGAAACACACTGGGATATTTGTGACGTGTATGGTCTGGATGTTTTAACAGAACGCACATGCCAAAGCTGGTTCAAAAGATTTTGTTCTGGAAATTTCATTTTCAAAAATAGTTACAGGAACTGTAGGCCAAATGAGGTTGATGAGGACGAAATCAAAGCCATTATCGAATCAGTTCCTGTTCGAGAAGCTGCAGACAAGCTGAAGGTGTCGCACACGACTATTGAAAGCATTTGAAACGGTTTGGACTTGTCAAATGGCTTGATAGTTGGGTTCCACAGGAGCTTAAGGAAATCCACTTAACAAAGCGGAAAAGCATTTGCGATTTATTAATCAAACGCTACAAAAATGATCCATATTTGAAACGCATTGTCGCTGGAGATGAAAAATGAAATCTTGATAACAATGCCAACCGAAAGAGATCCTGGTCCAAGCACAATAAACACGCTCAAATTTCATCAAATGCTGAACTACACTAAAATGACACAACACAACCGTCCATTTGGTGGTATTTTAAGGAAGTAATTTATTTTGAACTACTTCCAAACCATAAACTCTGACTCTGAATTGGTAAATCGCAAACGTGGGGTTTTCCATCACGAAAATGCTAGGCCTTACACATCTTTGCAAACTTGGAGCTTGGATGGGAAGTGATGCCACATCCACATTATAGTCCTAATGTGGCACCTTCGTCTTTTCATTTATTCCAGAGTCTGCAAAACTTTTTGCATGGAAAATACTTCAATAGAAAAGAGGACCTACAAACCGAGTTTGTTCGAGTATATTTGTGGGACGGAACGGCATTCTATGAATTTGGTATCAAAACGTTGCCCGAATAATGGCAGAAGTCCTTGAACAAATTGGCACCTACATTATGGATTAAAATTAATTATTTGAATAAAATAATTTAAAATTTCTTTCAACAAAAAACCTGAAATTACTTTCGTTCCAAGCCAATAAGTTTAAAATGCTCTGTTCTTTTCCTACTTCATAATCGATCAGCTGTGGAATGGATACCACCTGGTCGTATGTACATGTGTCGGTTGCTCTAAAGAATTTCATGGAAATGTGGCAACTTCATTCTCTCAGTTGAGAGCATGGTAGAAATATAATGGTAGATGCAGTACGACAACAAATACAACAAGCCAAAAACAACAGGCATTTTGTTTTTGCTCAGTGTCTGTGTGGTGTCAAGTCAGCTGTAATGTAAACAAGTTTGCAAAAAGTGCCATTCAGAAAATGATTGTGTGTTATTTGATATATTGAAAGTGTTTAAGTGTGAAAATTAAAACGTTTCTATGTAATTTTTGCAGAGAAATATTTCAAAAACAGCAGTTGCTGGCGAACGGGGGTTGCAGACAAACAAATGTAAATAAACTTTGACATAAGAGAAAAACTTATTCACACTCAGTCCAGAAAAAAGTTCAAATCAGCTGGGCTAGTGCTTCTACCATTTCTTTGTACCATGGTTGAGAGAGAGTTCGTGGGAGCGCCACCAAGAAAATACAAAATATTTTGTTCTAGCGGATTTTCGTAGCGAATCTTCCCTGCCATAAAAAATCTATGTAAACAAAACTGTGTCATAGGTGAGGTGTTGTGTTCCTCTTGGACCCGTAAAGTAAGTTATTTTAAGCGATTCGCTCATACCTGGTAAAAAGATATATTCTTGACAAAAGTTTATAGTTTCCGATTTTATGATACCATTAGGTTAGGAGTTGGTTGCAGTCGATGAGTGCCCAATTAGAGTTATTAACCCAATATCATACAACGGGCTAAATATATTAAGCGCTAGCTCCACCCAAGAAGTTGGAGAGTTTGCTCCAAAAAGCTCAAGATCTTGCCTACGCCTATCTAAGAAAATGGGCTAAATATATTAAGCGCTAGCTCCACCCAAGAAGTTTGGAGAGTTTGCTCCAAAAAGCTCAGGATCTTGCCTACGCCTATCTAAGAAAATTCTCCTAGGTCTTTAGATAAGTAGGGTCGCATAGTAGATATTCCCCTACCGGCTAGAGCTGGACACGTACAGAGAAGACGTTCAGTTGATTCTTCATCTTCCGCATCGTTACATTTTCCACAGAAGTCGTTTGCCCTGACCTTTAGTTTGGCGGGATGTCTATATTAGGGTGTTCCAAAATATTTTTCTTTTTCGATTTTCATGGTTGCTCAAGCTTGATTGGAAAGTTTATAGGGTAAAGTATATTTGAGATTTTTTTCGGAATTTTCGGAAGAGTTTTAGAGGTCGCACAAGTCGAATTTCCCCCAAAAAATCTGGTATTCCGGACGTTTTTTTGAATTTTACTTAAAACTCGGTCAATAACCACGATTTTCATATTTTGTAAGTCAAAAGTTTTAAAGCAAAATTTTCAAACTTTTATTGTATATGCATAAACCACCAGTTTTGGCAATGATTTTGCTCAATAAGGTACAACGTCTTACATTTTTTTGTACATTTTGGATAAATTTTGTTAATAACGTTTATAATTTTTAAAATTTCTATCCAAATTTAAAAAAACTAATGATGCACTCTAAAAGACGGATAAATTGCAAGCAATTTTGTAGAGCAATCATATATATGGTTGCTGCAATATGCTGACGTGGCCATTTTTTGCCACGTGTAATTTTTTGTCGTTACTTAGTGCATGTATACTTTTTCAATAATACAATATTTAAAGCAAATCCGATGAAAAAGGACAAACAGTTTATAATATTATTAGGTTCATACAATGGGTAAATTGTTTTAAAGTGGCATAACTCTGGAACAGTAACTGCAAATTCAAAAATTTTTTTTACAAAATTGCTTGGAATTTACCCATCTTTTAAAGTACATCATTAGTATTTGAAATTTTTATAGACATTTAAAGCAAAAATAGCAAAGAGTATTATTAGTTTCATACAATGGGTAAAAGGCTTTAAAATGGTATAACAGTGGAACAGTAACCGCAAATTCAAAATATTTTTTTACAAGATTGCTTGGAACGTCTTTTAAAGTGCATCATTGGTTTTATAAATTTTCATAGGAACTTTAAAAGGTGTAAAGCGTTATTTACAAAATTTACCCAAAATTTACGAAAAAATTTAATAAGGAAAATCATTGCCAAAACTGGTGGTTTATGCATATACAATAAAAGTTTGGACGTTTAGCTTCAAAAATGTTGACTTTAAATCTAAGAAAATCGTGGTTATTGACCGAGTTTTGAGTAAAATTCAAAAATCGCTTGGAATACCCGATTATTGGGGGGAAATTCGACTTGTGCTTACGGAAAATCTGGAAAAATTCTCAAAAATACTTTATCCTATAAGCTTTCAAAAAAAGCTTGAGCAAAAAAAAAATTTATTGAGGGGACACCCTACGATCTGTGGCAGTGACTTAATTACAACTCGAGTATCAGGGAAGATATTGACCCTAATGACTGCTAGGCTATTATCTCCCAGCCAACCGGTTACATCCCTAATAGCTAAAATGTCTATTATACAGGGTGAGTTAGTCACGACCCGCCGAATTTCACCAACGTATTTCTTGGCGCATTTCATGAAAATATGTTCGCTACCACCATCCCCGAAAATGCAAGTGTGCGAAATGGCAGCGGTTTGAAAATTTTCGGATTGGTAGTAGGGTAAAATTGCTAACTTCTGAACCAGTGGTCAGATTTTTTTTGTTTTTGGGTTTGTTGGAAAGGTCTTTGGGAGACCTTTCAGAATCAATAAAAAAACTAAAATTGGCGAGATACAAAGGTTAAAAAAAAAATTTAAAAAAAAGACATAAGAATGTGCACATAACCTCAATTTGCTCAGCAATATGACAGGTAACTTATGTTTTTTTTTACTCTTAAAAGATAGCCCTACCGCTTAATTTTGCAAAATGTCCTAGACGAAGCCCAGAGGTCTTACCGTTTCAAAGTTCAGCCAATTCTTCAGCAAAAAATTTCAACAAAATAAAATCTTAAACTTGTTAATTTACAAAAACAAATGAATGTGTCCTGTTATTTCGCTTCCAAAAACCAAAAAAAATTTTTGCATTTCAGTTCCAATCACCCATCTCTAATATATGGGTGAGGGTATAAAACTTTCAAAAAATATAATCTCAAGACAATAAGTTAATCAGTTCGATTAATCAGTTTACCATGAAGTTGATTAATCATAATCATGAAGTTGATTGGTCAAACGACGAATGTAAATAAAACTTGTAGGACATATTGTGTTGCAGCAACAACAAAGTCGTCAGATAAACTAAACTATCCATTGCTGAACACTGACGAAACAGTTTCATTCCAGCGATGAAGCATTTTTCTTTGAGTAATGTAGGGTACTATGAGCTTAAACAGGAGGAACCGGCAATGGATTGGATGTTGAATAAATTTGGCCCAGTCGAGTATAAATTTGTTTACATGTCTCTTGATATTAAAATGGCATTACTTTGAAATCTGTTGTGGTAATATCAAGGTAAGATTACCTTGAAATTTCGAATAAAACAAATAATAAATAAAATGAAAACCAACAAAAAAAAAAGCCATTCAGCAGAAATTTCTTAAATTACAATATAAACAAAATCATATGTTAAAATACTTATATAAACCGAACAAAAATGTTTATAAAACAAAGAAAAATATAAAAACCAAAATAACCAAAACTATATGTGCTGTTTTAGAGGTGGCTGGCTGACTGACTGGCTGGTTGGTTGGTTGGTTTGTTTTCCATTAACAACCCGATCAGCATTAACTGGTGTGGATATGAACTTAATTGTGGCCTAAAGAACTGCATGAAATTAGGCCACAATTTCCCTTTCGGTCTTAGGTAAGCAACATTTTGGTTTACAAAAAAAAATACAATTAAATTTAAAAGTTTCCCTTTCATACTCAGGGAGCAACACCTCCATTTCACTTCACACGTGCCCCTAAAGTGAAATATACTCTGGCGGATTTAAGATTGCTTAGTCCGTCGTTCATTTTCTTTTTGCCCTTTTCGCACCACAGTCTAATGGACTTATCTTTTCCAACAAAAAACAACAACAACAAAAAAAAACAAAACAACAAAAAGCAATATTTTTTTGTTAAGTTAATTTATGTTATTTTTATTTACAAAGCAACAACAACAACAAAATCCTACACAACAATATCAACAACAACGAACTCATTTGTAAATTATCATTGGAGTCATTGGAACACGCACTTTGTGTTTTATTAACCCTAATTGCGCTCAGACCGACAGAGACCCAAATATAAATAATTTCTTAAAAACAAAAACAGAGAAAACACACAGAGACACGCTATTTAATTTGTCTGACAAGAGGTATCTGGAACACTTTTCCTCCACTCCAGCCAATCATGTTTATATGAGGGTCATAAAGTTTATATGACTGTTAACATTCCCATTTTCGAGAATTGCAACATTTCTTGTGTTTTCCGTTTGTCAGAATTTCGAAATCATTAAGATATTTGTTATCAGACATATGAAGAAGACTGTGGTGCCATGTAGAATATAATTCTGAGGTTTGTTTTCAGTGATTTATTAAGTTTAAAATCAAACTATCAGGGAGATACAAAAAAGATCAGGATATATTTGACCTATTTCGGAAACTATGAACTTTTACGCCTCCACAAGTTGTTAATACAACACAAATTTATAATAGCTTTGAGGTATTTATGTAGAGATTGTGTAGCGATGTATGTACAGTTCTGAATCGAGAGAATATAAATTAATTAGCTGTTGCAGATAGTCACTACATCTACCCTTTCCGCACTGACAGAAGAACTCTTGAAAATGGTGGTTAAACACGTTCGTTATTTATGTTCGTTTATTGCTATAAAAAGTTGCGTAAATCTGATAATTTTTTCGTTGCTGCAACAAAACATGTCATACAAGAATTATAGGACCATTCGTCATTGCATTGCTGCAACGAATAAATTAATAGTGTAGTTTCAAGAAAACACGTTTAACAATACAATTGTCAGTGTTTCAGATTTGAAACTACATATTGATATTTGGAATTTCTTATACTTTTTCAAATATTTGTATACCCTCACCCATAAGCATGGGGGTATATATCATTTAACATGGAAAAAATGTAACGTATAGAAGGAACCATATTACACCCTTAGTACACGCTGAAAAAACAACCTCTGTAACATATTCTCCCAAACATATTCCTGCAGGAACCATGTACATATATCTTTGAAACGCACTCCAAACATTCATATGTTTGCAAGCCCCAAAGTCACTTGCATTTAAATGCAAACAGTAGCATGTTTACTGGCAAACATGTTTGCTTTTACGTGGACATATATGCATTCCTCATCCCCAACATCCATGTACTTACGTGGAAGCATTCGCGTGTTGCCCCAAACTTCCATATACTTACGTGGGAACATATGCGTATTTCCTCCCAAACATAATTATGTTTAGAAACGAATTATTCGTTGATTTATATAAAAAATTAAAAGATTTAAAACGGCATTTTTTACGATTACTTGCATTTGTTACTTGCATTTATTTCTTTTTTTCATTAAATGGGAATCTGCTGTTCGTCTGCTACTCCTTTCTTTCTTGTCTCTCACGTTTTTGTTTTCAGAAGGTTTCAGTTATGCGTTGGTTATCACTATACGTTGGTACACAAACAATATACAAGTCCTGTTCATGCAAGCCAAGCGTGGATGAATTACTTGTGTTTTTTTATTGTACTTATTTCAAAAATGGTCCTCGAATCCGATTTTCTCAGTAAAGGCTCGGACAGACAAAGGACTTCAAGTTGTCGCCCTTTCCAGTTTCTTTCCTCAAAATCGTTTCTCACTTTGGTAGCACACGTTCATATATATATATATATATATACGAAACACATACACAAAAACCAAAGCATCACAAACCATTATCCGTCCAAGCCTTTGTTTATTATTTTTTCACTGATCAAGCGCTTTTGATGTCCTCTGTCCGATGAAGCATTGACGACTGAATACAACAAACTAAAACGCAAAACATCAGACAAAATAAGAAACACTGACTTCATCTGCAATTTACATGCACATTCAGCAATATTTCTGAATCACTGACTGAAAGAATAATGCAGAGACAGATACACACTTACAAGATAAACTCTCTCATTGCCCCTATTGTATTCTCTTGCTCTCAAGAGGAGCATAAACACTGCATCAAACACAGCTGTATTTGTATCACAAACACAGATGTATTTGGTTTGCAAACACATATATTATAACATATTAATAATTGTGTCTCAAACATGTAATATTGTATAGCCAACGTAATAACACAATTTGTTTGGACACGAGTATATTATATTTGCGACAAGCTCCAAACACGCGCCATATTTGCGTCCAAACAACAAAAAACGAGAGATTTTTCAGCGTGTATCTTTGGATGAAATTCGTTTTAGGACTGACTAAGATGATTGGGCCATGTTAGTCTGTCTGTCTGGCTGGCTGGTCAACACTATAATTGCCGTAAATCTTTTCCGATCACAATGAAATTCTGTCAGTGATTATTATTTCCCCCAAACTTAGTTTGGGATTGAAAATAGACATTGTGACCACACCCCTTCTTTCTGGTATATGTGATTAGCTTCAACTAAGACATTGGTTAATAATTTATAAATCTCTACTAACCTGGTTAAAATTGACAGGATTGCCACGCCCATGCTGGTACCCCCCATACAAAAGCTGGAGGCCGTCCGGTTAAAAAAAACACCGTTTCCCATTACATCCCCTCAAGGAATTGGGTAAGACTTCTCACAACCAGTGAGTTTTGAGCTTTCTAATTTTTCACTCACTAATTGGGACCTACAGTTTTACACCGGTTCCGAGCGGTATTTTGAGAAGCTTTTTCATGGCTAAATAAGACCGCCGTCGAAAGAAATTTAACGTGGTCAGAGCAGGGATCGAACCCACGTTATCGTGCACAAAAGCCGCGCACATTACCATTGCACCACCGACGGCCACGAATACTAATTGAGATTTCGGTTGCCGCAATAGAAATATTGAAGAAACGATTTTGATTATGTGTATATGATTCGATCCGGAATTACTTCTTAGAAGAACATTGTTTTATTTTCTTATGACCTAACAGATCAGGGGTTTATACAATTATGGACGCTTTCACAATGTCTAGTTATCCTACAGTTAGACCTAACAACAAGTTTTACACGCAAAGAAAAAACTCGTTCCTCCCAAACGAAATTTCAGATAACTGAAGTTCGTTTGGGCACTGTAGTTGGAAGAAACGAACTTCTGATAAGCCATACATGGCATTTCGTTTGGGAGAACCGAAAAATGGTTGCAGCAAACCAGTTATGAAAAATATAAGCTGAAAACAACGTTTGCGAAAAATGAAAAACGGTTCCGCCAACTGTTCCCTCGGTTACAGCAACCGAGTTGTAGTTGGTCCTAACTAAGAAAACGTTTGCGAAAACTGAAAATCGTTTGCAGTAAACGATTCTTGAAAAATTAAAGATGAAAAAACGCTTGTAAGAAACGAAAAACGGTTCCACCAACTGTTCTTCCGGTTACAGCAACCGAGTTGTAATTAAAACTTTTTTGTATGGCTTCCAAAAGCTCGTTTTTGTTTAAATTTCCAACTTTTTTGATTCTGGTTTTACCCATAAAGTTTGTTTTAAACAAGTTGGCATTTTTGTATATCTTTTCACTGTATACCTACACGTCTATCTCGCTTTGCATTCAAATAACAACTAAAAGCGCAGAAAACTACAACGCCTCAATTGCCCATCAAAGATATATCGACAAGGTAGAAGCATTAGAGTGTGTGATCACTTTTATGTGTATGCGTGAGTGCGTATGTCAAACGAGCGGATACGACTTTGTATACAGTCGACAGAATGAGAGAAATTTACGTTCTTCGTAATCTGTGCTCTCATTAGAAAAATGGCTAATTTTGTTATCGCAAATTTGCGGCAAATGTAATTTTGTACGCTTTTGATGCAAATGAGAACTCGTTTGCAACAACATGATACACATTTGCGATATATGAGTTTATTTGGGAGAACTACATGAACGGTTGTGATTAATATATTAATACAAATCAAACAAAGTATTGTGGCAACCGAGCAATAAACGTTCAGTTTGTAGGGAATTTATAATTTTTAACAGTCAGTTAACTTTAACTTTTTTTTTAAAGACTAGGTCGAAGATTGCCTCCGAGGGATTGGTGTTATCAATTGGAGGATAAAAGCTAAAGATCGAGCCGGTTGAGAAACATGTTATCCTCATAGTGTGAGGTGCTTGACGCCTCTAGGTGGTTGGAGACCTCCTAAGTATGTAAGAAGTAATTTATACAATTGGTCTAGGGTTTGAACACACATTGGCGGACAATCGTTTCGCAGTTTGTGATTTCGCATCAACGCCTTAGCATTCTACACTCATTCCATTGTATCGACTGCTCAACTGCTCACTGCTCGTGTGCCATAAACTCATTTCTGAGAGTGTAGTTGCTTAAATGTTTGAGATAATAACTTCATAAAGTTTCTAACTCTAGGATTGAAATTTTTGATTGACACCCAAGATCAAGTGGCGTAGGGTATTCCTTGGCCCTCATTAACAAATTTTAATTTAACGTCAATACATCAATGCGCTTGTATTTTTGGTCTTCACAAACTTATTGAAAATACTAATGTACAATTTCTTTTATTTTAAAACGTCTGCAACAGCCCTAAAACAAAAGCCCATAAATTAACTATTCCTGAGTCACGGTTTAGCAAAATGAACAAATTTACTGTTAGTACCATTCATACCGTATGGTCTTTTGATTTCTTATTCTTTCGTTCCAAAAGAAAGAAATTCAAGATTCAGTATTTCATTGTTATATCAATAAAGTTGGCTTAATCGGGTTGAATGCGGGTTTTGTGTTTCTTTTGTTTTCAATAATTCTTTTTTTTGATAAAGTTTATAAATTTCTTGGCAAAAAGTCGTGACAGACAAAAAGGGAATTAAGATAACAAATATTTTATATTTATACAACACAGGGATTTTCCTTAACTGCGCTCTTATCAAGGCGAATCTTTTTTAACCCAGTATTAATCTAAACAATACAAGTAACCTGCGCATAATCTGTCAGAATCATTAGCATTTCAGACACCTCGTCTGCTACTGAAGTCTTCCGCATCAACTGCTAGTTTAATGTATTTTTATTGACTATAATTATCGCTCGATCCTTTTTTAGCTGCAACAAATTAATCGTTGTTGAATTAATTTGTCTTATTTTATTTCCATCTGCGTACACCATTTACTATGCAGTCCGTATGTCTGTCAGTCTGACGGGAGTGGATGGATGTTGCATTTGTAAATGCGCTTCCTCATCCAGATCAAAATAATTAATAAATGTTAATTTCTAGTTAAGAATAAAAGATAAAAAACAACAACAACAGCGAAGTAGAACGCACTACACATGTGTGTTGTTTTGTGCGAATTATTGAGATGCGAACAAAAGTATTCGTCACTAAAATAAATACACTCGCGGAAATGATTGTTTAATAAGATCGTAAATTCGGTTGTTGCCACAGAATTGTGGTTGTCACAACCACATTGAAATGTACTAAAAAGTTCACATAGTATACAAAAATTTAACCTGTGTATAATAAAAATGCAAACTGTACTATCAAGTACATAAAGTCTACCAAAAGGTACAGAAAGTGTACTAAAAAGTACCCAACGTGAACTAAAAAGTACACAAAGTGTACTACAAAGTTAACAAAGGATACTAAAAAGTACACATTGCGCACTAAAAAGTTCTCAAAATGTACTCAAAGTGTACTACAAAGTACACAACGTGTACTACAAAGTACACAAAGTGTACAAAAAAGTGCACAAAGTGTACTGCAAAGCAAACAAAGGGAACTAAAAAGTACACATTGTGTACCAAAAAGTAATTAAAATGTACTAAAAAACACAGAAAGTGTAATAGTTCTCAGCATGCCTATATCAAGGGCAGGTCAACTGAGACGGCTCTCCACTCTATAGTCAGCATAATAGAGAACTCTCTTGAGAATAAGGTCTTCGCTCTAGGGACCTTCCTGGAGATCGAGGGAGCCTTCAATAACATTCAACCTTCGGCGATTCTTAGGTCGTTACAGAATCTAGGAGTCGACAACAGCTTAGTGACACGCCTAATTGGGAAGCTTCTGGTGGATAGATCCGTCAAAGCTGAATGGGGTGGTGTTACAATTGCTAGGAACGTTAACAGGGTGACACCGCAGGGGGGAGTTCTGTCTCCACTATTATGGATAACTTCTGTCAATGAACTGCTTCTTGAATTTTGCTGGTCCTAATGCCAGGTCTTTGCCTATGCCGATGATATTGCTATCATCTGTACGGGTGGAAACCTCAATTTACTTAGCATTCGTACAACCAGCCTACTTAGTCTGATTTCGAACTGGACCGCTAACAACGGACTATCACTTAACCCACTTAAATCCGAGCTTATCTTGTTCTCTGGGAAATATAAAATACCCGCATTTGAACTGCCGTCAGTTAATGGGGTGCAATTACAGTTGACGGAAAAGGTCAAGTGTCTGCGAATAATTCTCGACAGAAAACTGTCTTGGAAACCGAATGTGGAGGAGAGGGTGAAAAAGGCGTCTGTTGCTCTTTACTGCTGTAAAGGGGCGATAGGAAAGCGCTGGGGCCTGTCTCCTAAGATCACCATGTGGATTTATACGGCAATAGTCAGACCAATATTTCTCTATGGCATCGTAGTTTGGTGGAGGTCCCTCCAAAAGAAATATATTCTGAATTCCTTGATGAAAATTCAAAGATCAGCACTGATTAGCGTTAGTGAGACAATGGGCACGACGTCAGGTACTGCACTCAGTGCTATCCTGAACATCTGTACTCCTGATATCATGGCCGAATCGGCAGCCGCTACATCCCAGGCGAGAATCAGAGATTGTGGCGTTTTGATATCGGGGCATTCCGGACACGCTGAATTACGACACCGGATCAACTCTATTCCCGTAAAAACGGACTACTGTATCCCCTACCTTCTACCAGCGACAAATCTACGGACTTCTATTCCGAACAGGGAAACCTGGGAAAAGTCACTGGAAGGGGATACCAGTAGTATCAGATTATTCACGGATGGACCAAAGTTGGACGAGCAAGTAGGCTGTGGGGTCCATTTACCGTAAACAAATATAAATATCTCCTTCAAGCTGCCTGATCACTGTAGTGTATTTCAGGCGGAAATTACCGCCATATTGGAGGTTGCTGAACTACTGAAAAGTAGTGTCACAACCCTCCAGAGAATATGTATCTACACAGACAGCCAGGCTGCCATAAAATCCCTGGAAGCCATGTTTGCTACGTCCCTGACTGCGAAAGAATGCCAGTCATCACTTAGGGTGATGGCAGAGTATTTTGACATCAGGCTCATCTGGGTACCGGGACACAGCGACATTCAAGTCAACAGCTAGACAGGGTCATTCGGCACAGGTTCTTCCGGCAAAAGAAGGTGTTAGTATGCCAATCTCTACCTGCCGTTTGCACATCAGGCAGTGGGCCGATAATATGTTCAAGGACAAGTGGAGACTTACTTCAACTTGCAAACAAGCCAGCGTCCTCTGGTGGACATAGGTGGACAGGAAGAGGACTAGGCAACTACTTAACTTGCCGAGAGGCATGTTATCCACAATGATAGGAACACTTACGGGACATTGTCTTATAGGAAAACACGCCCTAAGATTTGGACATAGAAACTCCACTCTCTGTAGATGCTGCATGGAAGAGGACGAGGAAATGACGAAACACCTTCTCTTGGACTGCCCTGCTCTGGCAGGACTGAGAAGTAGGATAGGTAAGTAGGAACACATTTAGTTAGCACCGTAGCCCTACAGGATATTCCTGTAGGTCTTATAAACAATTTTATTGAAGGGTCAACTTGGCTAGGCGACTAGTCAATAGTTGCTATGGAGGAAACTGCAGGTGCTGCAATGGGTTGCTTTAGCCGTAGTTTGTTAGACAGCGTGCTGTCTTGCAGCCTTTTCAACCAACCAACCAACGGTATGAATCCTTTTTTCAGGGATATTCTGCAAAAAAAATTAATTTTTAAGTTTTTAGTACGGAGATTTTGCTGATTTAAGTGCTGAAACATACAAACTTTGGGAGGCAACATTTGAATCAGTAATATTTAGTCATGAGAAAATGTTGAAGATATTTACGATATCCTTCCTTCTCTTATGGTATGGCTGCATTTGGAGGGCGAGGAAGGTCGGAAATATGTTTTGTTCCAAGTAAAATGAATGCGGAAGCATGTGTTGACTTTTAGGCAACAATTTAATACACGTTGCTGGCGAATTATACGGGGTGCATTGGACGTTCCAAAAAGAATCCATCGATCCATGCCGTTTGTTTAAAAAATAACTTTTTTGAATCCCATAATATACCATTGCTGGAGTGACCAGCCATTAGTCAGGCACCCAACTCAATTGAATACCTGTGGGGGATTCTTTCCGCCAAGATGTTTTCAAAGTCAAAGCATATACGAATGGGTGAAAAAGTATATGGCCGCCTTAAGAAGTTTTGGTGGGTTCTACGCCACATAGGCTACAACAAATTCTTATAAACACGATCAACACAATACTACATTAATTACATAATTTAATTGTTCAACATTAAGAATTAATACACAGTTTAATTTTTGCGCATATAATTATTTTCTACGAAGAATATAAGAATTACTTTTTTTTGTTTATTTTTATATATTTTTCAAACCACACATAAATACGTAATACAAACTAAAGTATAAAATAAATATGAAAAATGTATAATTTTCTAAGCTATAACTCAATATAACACAGTGCACGTATCATTATTTGTCGGATGTACGAAGGCGGTCCCAAAACTTGCTGACCTGCCAGTAGTTTGAAAAAAATATTTTGGAAAAAGTGGCAACCTTATAAAACACATGTTTTAAGTTTCAAGGCGCCACGTTGTTTAGTATTTTTATTTAAGCCATCAAAAGGAAAGTATCTCAGCGAATTTCTAAATATGGGAAAAAATGGTCACCCTTATGTATTTCAATATTACCATTTGGAAGGTCTCAGTCCAAGCAATATTAAAGCCGTGCTAGTTTACGACTACAAAATACTGGGTAGCAGAGCTTAAACGAGGCTTCAACGATGAGCTTAAACGGAGCTCCCAAGACGAACACCGTAGTGGTCGACCAATTGAGGTGTCCACGCGAGACACGGTTAAGAGAATCGACAAACTGGTATTGGATGATCGTCGGCTGAAGGAGCGTGAGCTAGCTGAAATGACAGGCATTTCAAAAGTGCTAGCTGAAATGATAGGCATTTCAAAATTGACCGAGGATTTGAAGATGAGAAGGCGATAGAGCAAAAACAGCGTCGTCAAGATGTTTATAGTAGAGTGTTTGGCGATGTTTCACCGCAATAAAGCCGAATTTTTATATCGATTTATAACCATGTATGACACATGGGTTCATCACTTCACACCTGAGACAAAGGAAGAGTGAAAGCAGTGGACTGGAATGGGAGAATCGTCTCCAAAGAAGGCGAAGACGGTTCCATCTGCTGGCAAGGTCATGGCGTCTGGTTTTTGGAATGCGCATGGGCCAATTTTTATTGATTGTCTTCAGAAAGGAAAAACCATCAACGGCGAATATTGTGCTAATTTATTGCAGCGTTAAAGTGATGGAATTGAGGAAAAAGGCAGCATTTGACGAAAATGAAAGTGTTGTGTGTCATCAAGACAAAGCTCCAGTACAAACATCCACTATTGCGATGGCCAAAATTATTGAATTAAAGTTCGAATTGCTTCATCACGCACCTTATTCGCCAGATTTAGCTCTCTCAGATTTTTTTCTATTTCCAAACTTGAAAAAATGGCTCGGTGGTAAAATATTTGCCAACAATGAAGAGGTGAAGTCTGCGGTGGATGGCTATTTTTAGGAGTTTAACAGTACTTACTATAAACAGGGTATCGAAGCCATTGAATTTCGCTGGGAAAAGTGTATCGAGCTAAATGGGGATTATGTTGAAAAATAAAGAAAATTTTTCATAACTTTAGGTCGGCTAGTTTTGGGACCGCCCTCGTATATGTTCTTGTGCCATAATTTTGTTGGCCCAAAATCAGATAATTTCACGTTTGCCGTATTGTGGTCAGACTGCGGCAAATAAATATTTCACATTTTTCGTCAAATATTTCCTCAATGTGACCGTACCTTTAGTTGCATATCGGTCATTCTCTCGTTGCACTCTGCCCTCTATCAAATGTTCAACTACCATTTCGATCAACTGTGGCATGGATCCCCAAAAACGATGTACTAAAGTAGACAGTCAAAATTTATCTTCACTCAAATGCCAACAAACACAACGAGTGAAACCATAGTCATTCTCTGTTTTCTCTCTCTTTTATTGTATATGACTATACAAATTCCAACCACGTTGAAGTAAAATTACATAAACTATGCAACTTCTGGTCGTCTACTTCTTGATCGTTTTTGCCTCCCATCCACTCTAGCCTCTATCAAATGTCCAACCAAGTCCAACTACTATTTCGATCAGTTGTGGCATGGATCCCCAAAAACGATGTACAAGAAAAGAAGAAAAAACCGGAGCAATTTGGCAACCCTAGTAGAAGAGAACCAAAAAAGTCGACGCGATTCACTCAAACGCATTTCTATCCCCCGTCATAACTTGATTATTTCATACTTTTTACATACTTTATGTAACTTTATTTAAATATGGTTGGAATTTCTATAGTTAGATACAATAGCATCATCAGAAAACTGCTCGTGTATTGAAATAATCAACGAAGAGAGTAAGAGAGCAAGCAGAGAAACGACGCGCTTTACTCGTTTTCTTAGTTGGCATTCCACTCCATGGGTAAATTTTCTTCTCTATACCAGAGTTGCTTTATGGGATCCCCCTGGTTGTATTTTAGCTAAATAACGAATACTTTTAGCAGCAACTGTCTACACACAACATCTAGCCCATTCACACAGGCGAATTTATAAATTATTGTGGGATGTTGGCGGGTTCGAAGTTGTAATAAATATATAAACAATGAAATATAGAAATACATACATATGTATGGCTATGTATACATATGTATACATACTCGTATATGGATCTACATTTGTGTTGTTTCTGAGGAACATATACATATGTATGTACGTGTGAAATTAAACGATACTTACTTTGTTGTTCAATTATTGTGTGGTTCTTGTTGGGTATTACTGCTTTTCTTTATAACAAATTCAGAATGTTGACAAGGAAATCAAGCAAAAATCAACAGAAGTATTGAAAGCCAGCCAGAAGAAAGAAAACAAGCGGAAAGACGCTAGCTCACTCCTTTACGATGAATTCGCTAAACTGTTGCTGACGCACTTTTCGGTTGCTGCTTTTGAATTGTGATGTTTGTGCTGGCTGCTACGTAGCGGATATTTTTGTTGTTTCTTTTGTTGCTACTTTTGTTGTTATTTTTGTCAAAATTCACCTTTGGATCTTAGTAATATATGATTTTGAACATTTGTGTTTTCTTTTCCATTTCTTGTTTCAATTGGAAATTCTTGATAACTCTTCTCTAATTTTTCAAGAGATTGTTATGAGGTGCAAATTTTCCTTTTTTTGATATATTTTTTTTTGATTTTTGTTTTGGGGTTTCCAATAGAATTTGGCGTTTTATTTCAGTTTTAGGAAAGCGAGAACTGCAACGTTAATGATTTAGTGCAATTTCAAGGGAAAGGAGGAGGAGACGCAGGCCGTCGATGTACAGATTTTAATGATGTCGTTGCTTTAGCTTTTAATAGATCTTTTGCTGTAAAGTTGTTGTTGATGTTGCTAGTTCTGTGTGTGTTTTGGATGCTGTTTGTTGTCGGCAGTTGTTGGCACTGTTGTCGTTAATTTCAATCTCTGAGCTATTGAGTCCCCACTCGCTCACACGTTTAGCCATTCAAGCAAAAACCATACAACCAACCATTCAATGGGTTATTGCACTTTTGGTTGCAATGGTTTTTTGTTGTCACTGCCGATGCCGATGCTGTTGCTGCTGCTATTGTTGTTTATAATATTACAAAACTTTAATGTCGTCGTTGTTCTCGTTGGCGATATTAGCTCTTGCTGTTTCTAATGCTGCTGCTTCTGTGCTGCCTCTTATTTAGGTTAACCAGACAAATGTTGTGGTTGTGTCTACTTATGTCTGTATTTCGTTTTGTTGCTGATTTGCTTATTTTGTTGCTCTTCAGTTTTCACGATTTTTCCATTTTCATTTCAGCCACAAATTGATTGCTTCAGACTTTATTTGGTCCGCCTGCTGCTGCTCTATTAGCGTGTTTCAAATTTTGGTTGTTTATGGCTCTGTTTTTAGTAGCTCAGGGATTTCAATGAATTTGTTCTCATTGAATTTAATTAGACTTAAACGATTACGCCTCTTAATTTTGTTTACATTTAAACGAGACGTTTTATGTTGCATTACAGTAGTAATTTTCTCTGGGATTAGTTTTTTTGTTCCTTAAAAACTGAGTTGTTCCCTTGAATTGTAAGTTTTTGCTTCAAGATATTGTAACAAATTTTGTTCAATATTTAGCTGAAAATTATGAAAATAATTATGATTATAATATTTACTTAGTTCAAAAATAAATATTTTATTCATTTAAAATAAATATTTAATTGATATATATAAATTTACAAAAATTGTTTATAACATTGTGACATAAATGAAAAGAATTTGTTTCGGGCCTCAACCAAACCAAAAAATTGTGAAAGTACTTGGACGTGGTATCACAAAACCCCGCTCGGTTTTGTACCCATACGAGCGAAAATTTGAAAAAATTTAAAAGTTGTGAAATGGTACAATCATTTTGGAACCCAAAATTTCATTTTTGTTCATTAGTGTATTTGACAATATTGTTAAGTATATTAAGCACTAACACTTTGTAGAAGATATCAATTTGAAATTTGTTTAATATTGAATACATATAGGTGAATATTTGAAGAATATGGTTAACCACAGCACTTCTACACCAATTATGGAGCTCTAAACATAATTTTTTGTTGATTAGTGTATTTAGAAAAGTTATCAATAAATTTATAAGCTACAATTCTTTTGAAGACAGCTACCGATATTTATTAGCCGTTAGGCAAAAAATGTCAAACATAAAATATATGCAATTTTTCATGAAGTTTCGTGAAATAATCGATTAACAGTGCACTTTTGCTTAGAAATTTATTAGAGGGAATTGTCAAATGGGAAAGTAGCTACAATATTGTCCAAGGTTGTAATCCAATATTTCAAGCTGTTTAGGATTTATTGAAGTAAAATCAGAAATAGGACCCTGACCCACCTCCAAAATTTTCTTCGGCCTGTAAAAAATATTGTTACGTACATATAGGGGCAAAACCGAGTGAGGTTTTGTGATACTACGTACAAGTAAAATAAAACGAATAAATGGTTTCCCATTACATCCCATGAAGGGACCGGAGAGAACTTCTCACAATCACTGAGCTGTGCGCTTTCCAGTTTTCACTCAGTGATTGGGACCTACAGTTTTACACCGATTCCGAACGGTATTTTGAGAAGCTTTTTCATGGCTATCGTGTCGCCATCACTATGGTCAGAGCAGGGTTCGAACCCAGGATCTCATGTACAAGAGGCGCGCTCACTAGCCATTGCACCAGTACTTTCACAATTTTTTGGTTTAGTTGAGGCCCGAAACCTACTGTTGCACAGTGTAATCAGATTATTCTAAGTAACGTCAATTCAAAAATACGTAGGCGGTTTGAAAGCACCATGACATTTTGAACTTCCCTCATAGTAAGGATACGTATTTAAGGCCCATATTCAGTTCTGGCTAAATTTTCGTAAGAAATTTTGTCATTTATCTCTAAACGGAGAGTTTTGTTGCAGAGAGTAACCACCTCACTTTGATTTAGCTTGCAAATATTTCAATAATTATCCCTCTTCGCACTCCATTTTATTTTTAAGGCATGTGGTGGTATTACTTTTGTTTGCTAAAATTATAAAAATGTCAAAATTCTGAACCCAAACAAATATCAAACACTTGTTTTGGTAAGAAATAACTTTGGCGTAACAACCCTGGAATTGATTTTGCTTATGTAATTTTCGCAATGAGCTCAGAACCAAGCAAATGGAAAGTGGGCGAAATTCAGGAAGTTTTCGTTATTTTTTACACACGTTCTTCTTATGGCATAAAAATTGAATACCGGGCTTTACCGGGTAATGTGTTACGCTGGATAACTCATTAACTTTCGATATGGGGAATGACTAACGATCGTTTACATTTACATTTACACACAGTGTATAGGGAAAATAATAGGTTGTTACCCACAGCGGTGGGGAATTACCAATAACGATTACCCATTACCCATAGGGAATGAGTAAGCGGCCTTTACACATTGTCCTCGGTGATGGGTAATGGGTAACCTAGGGTAAACATCCCCATTTTTGATCGAAAAATTAAAAAAATTTAGAAAAATCTGCTACATCTCGAAACCGAGCATCAAATCGAAAAAATAAAAAAAATTTTCTGAGTTTCCACATATTTTGTTGATGAAGTGGTCCAATTCGTATGGAACATTTTTTACAAAAAACTGCCAAAATTAAAAAATCACTAAAATCTAAAAACGTTAAATTAAAAATATGGCTATAACTCGGTAACGATGCGTCCGATGGAAAAAATTATATATATGTGGATTTCCTGAGAAAGATTAAACCAATGAGTATCTGTCATATGGCTAACAGCCTGTTTTTGTAACTATCTTCAAACAGCAGGCGTGCAATTGCTAGACAAGCAATCAGGTTTTCAATTGAGTTCATTGTTGCTTTTCGGTTGGGCATAAAAGCTCTTTTTCTTGGTTGTGTTCCTGTCAAAGAACAATATTACCTTCATGTTTTTATTGGCATTTCTTAAAGCCGGGATACGACGGAATCAATGGTAATATTACGAAACACTTAACCAAAAAATGTCTTGTTTTTCTCACATATATATATAATGCTATATTGAGACTCAATCATTTTCCGACGCAATGGAAATGTGCTGAGATAACGATGATACCAAAACCCAATAAACCAGAACATTTGCTTACATCATATAGGCCAATCAGCTTATTGGCGACTTTCTCCAAAATATTTGAGAAAATATTTTTGAGCAGATTATCTCCTATTCTCGCAAATCGCAAAATTATTCCAGACCATCAGTTCGGATTCAGAGAAAAGCATGGAACACCAGAACAAGTACACCGTGTAGTGAAAGTTGTAACCGATGCATTTGAAAACAAGAAATACTGCTCTGCGACCTTTCTGGATGTACAGCAAGCCTTCGACCGAGTGTGTCATCAAGGCCTTCTTTATAAGTTAAAAACATATTTGCCTGCCCCCTACTACCAGGTGCTCAGAAGCTACCTTAGCGAAAGACACTTCTACGTGAAAATAAACGACGAAACTTCTGAAATTAAACCCGTAAGAGCAGGGATACCGCAAGGAAGTGTACTGGAACCGGTGTTGTACACAATATTTACTTCAGATATGCCAACTGCAAGTAATGTTACAGTTGCGACATATGCTGACGATACCGCAATTCTTGCGTTAAGTGAATCACCTTCAGAAGCATCGTCACTTGCCCAGAAACAGCTTGATGACATGGGAGAATGGCTGCAAAAGTGGAATATAAAAGTAAATGCAGAAAAATCAAGCCATATGACATTCTCATTGAGACGTGGTGACTGTCCTCCCCTTCGACTAAATGGGAATGAAATTCCTAAAAGTGAAACGGTGAAATATCTGGGAATAATTCTTGATCGGCGACTAACGTGGAAAACACATATTAAAAATAAACAGCATTATTTAAAGCTAAAATTGAAAAAACTTTGGTGGCTATTGGGAATCAAATCTAAATTGAATCTGACTAACAAACTCACAATTTATAAAGTCATACTAAAGCCAGTGTGGACATATGGTATCCAGCTGTGGGGTACAGCAAGTAACTCCAATATAGAAATACTTGAAAGATTCCAGTCGAAGACATTGAGAACAATTACGAACGCACCATGGTTCATCTCTAATAAGGCCATAAGGCGAGATCTAAAAATATTATCTGTTAAAGAGGAAATTAGGAAAGCCAGCGATCTATACTTGCAAAGACTTAGCAACCATGTCAATCCTAAAGCTATATCACTGCTAGACTCTACAGAAGAAACTAGAAGACTGAAACGATGTCACATTTTAGACCTACCTTTTCGGTCTTAATGTAAACTTAATTTTATTTTTTTTTTGTAAATAATAAATTAATAATAATAAGTTTGTTAATAAATTGTAAATAACATAGAATAAGTATAATTTTAAAGTAAATTTATTCTACTTTGTTTTATGTTATGTTGCTTACTGAAGCATCATAACCAAATTCATTTTTTTTTGTAATTAATAACGAATTTACTTATTGTCTTACAGACAGATTGTAAATAAATATAAGAAAAAAAAAAAAATATATGCTAAACGGGGGCAACCCGAGCCATCAGCTGAAAAATCAACAACAGCTGATTGTAGGTATTAAAAAATAAATAAACAAACGAAAATAAACACAATTTTTTGCTTTTTTTACCAATTTAAAATGATTTCCTCCGTTGCTCTCGGTTTTCCTATTAAAACTACGGAAAATGATGATAGAGAAAGTCGCCTAAGCCGTAGGATTTTGCGTGATTGAAATAAAAACACATCAATATAACCCACACGAACAATTTTTTACGATTGTCTATTTTGACATTTAACATTGTACGTTGTTGACTTATGTGAACCTACACTTTGACGATAACTAAAAGCTTTTGTGTTTACACTCAAAAAAAAAGTTTACAAAAACCAAAAATGAAATTCGTTTGGCTCTAGACGTGCGATGAGAGAAAAAACAAGTTACAAAAACAGGCCGTTAATTATTTTCGCCAAAACATATTTTTATTTTACCGTTTTTTTTTTGTTTTGGCGATTTTTTGACAAAATGTTTTTTGTATCTGATTGTGACCATTTCATGACCACCACTTAGAATCCTTAAAAAATTATCTAATTTTTTCAATTCTACGCCCCATTTCCGAGACACAGACATACGGGCGTTTTAGCGATTTTTTATTTGACAAAGTTTTAGTTTTCGAGATTTTTAACCCCCATACCCTGTAATCATGATGGGTAATTTCACCGTCGTCGTAAGAAACTACACATTATTTTCCCCATACTCTGTGGTTATTGGGTAAACGATCGTTAATTTGATGTTGAATTTTATCCAAGTTGTTTGTAATGAAAAATAGATTATACATTTCGTATGAGTTCAAAAAAATGCATCATAAGTTGTTAGTTACTGAAAAATGTCAGCAATACAATGAAAGTATTTAGTAATTTGATGTTATAAATTTACATGTTTGTGTTTTGACAAGTTTTTAACAGAATGCTGTACAATAATGTTACGTATGTCAACATGGTAACTCTTTGACGCCCACACACAAATATGTTTGCCGTACATGCTGAAAAAACAGTCCAGCAACATGTTGCATTAACCAGGTAGATGTTTGCAAGCATTGTTTTCATGAATTGAAGATTTGCGACTTAATTGTTTCTTTATTCTCTGTCACGTTTTTGTTTTCAGTAGTTTTCAACAAACAAAGCCACATTTGGGTTACAAAAACATATATTAGAGCCAATTAATCATGGTGTCTCCAAATATGTAATATTGAATAGCAAACACAATGTGTTTGGACACAAGTGAACTATATTTGCGGCAAGCTATAAACACGATATATTTGCATCCAAACAACAAACAAAGACACATTACTCAGTGTGTAGGGGTTTTTAGCACCTATAGTTGTACAGGTCGGTGATAGAGCAAATGTATCTATGGATGATTTATAGTAGACGATAGGGACTAGTACCGTACGCAGGATTTTCTTTCGGGGGGCCAACTTGAAATTTTGGTTGCAAAATAGCAAACAAAAAAATGGTTTTCCACTACATCCCATGAAGGAATTGGGGAGAGCTTCTCACAGCTACACCCAGCGAAATAATTTTAAAGGTAATATATTCTTCTCGGTACTCTCAATGCCCTGGGTTTTTGGTGAATAATTTTAATGCATATATGTATCATTATGTATATTATGTCAGAGAATATAACCACTCGATCTCTTTTGCAAGTTAAATGAAAAGTGTAGTTGTTTTTTCTGATTCTGGTGCGAAATATATATAAAGGCAACATGATAAAGAAACCGAATTCGAACTGTAGTAAAAAGGAACTTAAACAGAAGTGAATTTTATTTGATTGATATTTTATTGTTTTAAAATTAACGTAGGTAAAATTAAAAAAAAAATAATTTATAAAGAATACCTGTAGGAAAGTACCTAAGTAAAGAAGAAAAGGGAAAATTTTATGATTATCATGATGAAGGGCTGTCCAATCGGGAAATTTCGAGGCGATTGAATAGATCTAGCTGTGACATTGACAATTTTATAAAATAGGGTGGCCAATATGGAAACACAAAACGACCAGGAAGGACACCACTGATCAGTGGCAGCGCCAAAAGAGAGATCAAAAGGGTTGCTGTTAAAGAAAACTTAGGCGATAAGGAAATTATTGCTGAATTGAGCTTGGGAGCAGGGTTGCGTCGTGTTCAACAAATAATGAAACGCGACTTGCAACTGCCATATGGGAAAAAGTATGCAAAACTTGGTCTCATGCCAAGACACGAATTAGACAGATTTAAATTCGCTGAAATATACACATTTTTGGATGAGCGGTGATATTTTCCAATGCAAAAATTTAATTTGAATGTACCTGAAGGCACGGACGAATATTGGCGTTCCAGAGATTTTTCCAAAATTATGCGTCAGCGGCGAAATTTTGGCGGTGGCTCCCTTATGGTATGGGCAGGTATGAGAACCACTCCAATATGTTTCGCTTGCACAAGAATTGACTCCGAGTATTATATTCGACTATTGGATGTCGTTTTAGTTAATTCTGGAGACGAAATTTATGTCCCAGAATTTATCATCCAGCAGGACACCGCAACAGTACATCGGTCTAACAATACTCCAAAGTTTCTGGAGCCGAGAAATAATACAAACTTTCGACTGGGCTATACTTAGTTCTGATCTCTATCCGATCGAGAACCTCTTATCTATTTACCTACCCAAGTTTACCACCCAGGACTCCAGTTGAAGAAAGGCAAGGATCGAAGAGTAACAATACCAGAAAATGGAAGGTAACTGATCTTGCGCATATTCATTCGTTGATAAACTCAATGCCAAGATGCTTAGTAGAAGTTATCAGCGTTAATCGAGATCATACGTCGTACGAAACTTGTTAAAATATTCGAATAAACCTGTTGCCTTTAAGTTGCCTTTTAAGTTACGTTAAATATTTCGCACTAGTAATTAGTTTATTTTTGTTGATTCACCTTGAAGAAGTCATATTCATAGTATTTTTGCTGAAAAGTATTTATTTTTGCAAGGACTAATACAATATTAGATAAACACCTGAAAATTCCTCACAACAAACGGATGCACCATGTCGAAAACAGGGGCTCACGTGGGGGTAACGCGTCAAGTAAATTTTGAGTCAATACCGTAACTTAAAAAAAATTTAAAGTCAAATTTCAATGTCTTTACATGGACCGAACATATGTTTGGCAAGTATATAGGACTTCCAGCTTAAATGGAAAAATGTACCAAAAAAAGAAATTGCTGGTCCCATATTTTGCGGCGCATCTATTACACTGTGCGACACCAAAAAAAAATGATGGGGTTCTGTCAACGGATTCTGGTAGAATGGTCTAAAAAAAAATATACGTGTATCGGCGTTTTGCCACATCTGATCAGAATTTTTTTTAGGGCGGGTCAAAGTTTCCGCCCCTCGGAACGTTCCTGCAACATATCGGCAATCAAAATTGTGTGTTCCCTACTTCTGAGGTACCAAATATGTTCAGAAGTTTTATAGAAAAGAATCAGATAAACATTTTTGTGAAACAAATTAACCTTCTAACTGTCACGTATAACCATAATTTTAAGCAACAACTAACTAACTGCAACTAACTAACTAACTGCCTTCTTAGGGTTAATAATTAATTTTGTCATTTTGCTGTTTCCATTAAAAATAGTCCACATAATATAATGATTTTTATCATATTTCATCTTTTATCTAACACTTGGGCTAAGATTTGTGGTTTGGAGTGTTCGGACACATATAGTGAAATTTTATACTTTTGCTTACTTATCCGGTCTCGGACAACCCCGGGGGGTCAGGGACCTTACAAAACGAAGATAACATATTTCGCCAACCGGTTCGATCTTTTGCTTTATTTCTCCAGTTGGCAATACCAAGTGTACGCAGGGATTCGTCAACCTGATCCCTCCAGCGGAGTCTTGGTCTTCCTATTTTTCGTCTTCCTTCGAGTTCGGCTTCGAAAACTCTTCGTGCTGGTTCGTCTTCATCCATTCTACTGACATGGCCTAGCCAGCGCAATCGCGTTATCTTGATCCGCTTAACTATGTCAACGTCAGGATAAAGCTCATACAGCTCATGATTCATGCGCCGCCGATACTCGCCGTTGTGAACTATAGGGCCATACATTTTTCGGAGTATTTTTCTCTCGAAGACTCCTACAGATGTTTCGTCTGCGTGCGATAAGACCCAGGATTCTGCGCCATAAAGCAAGACAGGTTGAATGAGAGTCTGGTATAGCTGGACTTTTGTTACTCGAGAGAGGTCTGTATCTCTAAAGTGCTTGCTTAGCCCAAAATAACATCTATTCGCAAGCACAATTCTCCGCTTGATCTCAAGGCTGACGTTGTTGTTTTTGTTCACGGCAGATCCGAGGTATATAAATTCGTCCACTACCTCGAGTTATAACGGTTCACGCTTTGGTTTAATCGCGTGGAGGCCCTGTTCGTTGAAACCATTAATTTTGTCTTTTCCTCATTTACCGTCACACCCACTTTTGCTGAACCGCAGTAACTTCTCTAATTGTGCGCCCAATGATATCTATATCATCAGCATACGTGAGCAGCATGTGACTTTTGCTGCTGATGGTTTTATTCATGTTGACTGCAGCTTTTCTCATAATGATCTCCATTAAGATGTTAAAGAGATCGCACGATAGGGTGTCGCCTTGCCTGAGGCCTCGCTTAGTTTCGAAAGGTTCGGTAAGATCCTTACCAACTGTCACTGCGGATTTGGTGTTCGTCACCAAAGGCGTATGAGTTTTGCAGGAATACCAAGCTCAGATATTGCTTCGTAGAGTTTCTCCCGTATCGGACTATCGAAGGCCGCTTTATAATCGATAAATAGATGATAGGTGTCGATTTGTTTTTCGTGTGTCTTCTCCAGGATTTGACGTAGCGTGAAAATCTGGTCAGTTGTCGATTTTCCAGACCTAAAGCCACACTGGTATGGTCCAATCAGGTCAGCGATAATTGGTTTTAGTCTTTCGCACATTATACTTGATAGAACCTTATATGCTATGGATAAAAGGCTTATTCCACGGTAGTTGGCACAGATACTCGGGTCACCTTTCTTAAATATGGGACATAGTACACTGAGACTCCAATCGCCAGGCAGGCATTCATTTAACCATATTTTGGTAATGAGCTGATGCATGCACCTTATCAGCTCATCGCCGCCAGCCTTAAACAGCTCCGCCGGTAATCCATCGGCTCCTGCGGCGTTGTTGTTCTTAAGCCGGGCAATAGCTGTTCTGACCTCGTCTTGGTTAGGAGGGGGGCAATCGACGTCGTCGTCCATATTGTGATCGATTGTCCCATCGTCATTGGATATCTCAGGTACTAGTAGTAGCGCGGAGAAATGCTCTCTCCATATTCCCAACATGCTCTGCACATCTGCGACGAGATTTCCGTCCTTGTCTTTACAGAAGGGGGGCCCTGAACCATGTCCATTAGTTCCGTTTTTAACTTTTTGGTAGAATTTTCGGGCTTCGTTCTTCCTTCTGCATGTCTCAATTTTCTCACTCTAGCGCTTTTATGGCGATAATTTTTGTAGAACATTTTTACCACGCCCCCCGTCATTTTGGAGCAGTTTTTTGCGAGTTTTCAAAAAAAAAGTAAAAATTATGGTTATACGTGACAGTTAGAGGGTTAATTTGTTCCACAAAAATGTTTATCTGAATCTTTTCTATAAAACTTCAGAACATCTTTTGTACCTCAGAAGTAAGTAAGACACAATTTTGCATACCGATATGTTGCAGGAAAGTTCCCAGGTGCGGATACTTTGACCCGCCCTAAAAAAAATTCTGATCAGATCTGGCAAAACGCCGATACACGTATATTGTTTTTAGACCTTTCAACCAGAATTCGTTGACAGAAAAAAATCTAATTTTGTCTCACAGTGTTATTAGATGATAGATCACGAAGATAATCAAAAAATTAAATTGCTTCGGCCGAAAATGTATGGTCGTCAAAGGGTTAAAAACAAATTTAACTTTGAGATGCCAGAAAATACATGCAAGATTTGAAATTCTTGCCATGTGTGCGGTTGTTGTTGAAGATACAATACAGCTGACAGTTCATGGTTATTAAATAAAGAACTTTATATCAATGAAGAACTAGTTTCCATTGTTGACAAAATATTCTAAAAATAATGAGGGAGTTTTTAGCGACGAGGCTCATTTTCAACTTGATGGCTTCGTTAATTGTCAAAATAGTTGCATTCAGAATTCATAAATACACGAGCGAAAAAAACAAAAGCATCAACAATAAATATGGTCTGAGTTTTGGGCTGGGGCTATTATCGAAATGCGACTGGTCGGGCAAAAGCAATAAACGGTGCTCTGTCGCGAACTAGTTCTTTCGTTTTGTTGTTCCCAAATAAAATGCAATCTTTCATACATTTTGGGACACCCTTTAAAAACATTTTACAAAAGTATGACATAATTTTTACAATATATGTAATTTTGTTTAAAGTAATAACTGATGTATGACGTGGACATACAAAATTAATCCAATTAGTGATTTGGTACACTTTAGACGAAATTGGGATGAATAGTCAGTTTGTTTTTATTGTATTATTATGTTATCAATGTATTCTAAAGATACATTTAGTTCCAAACTTATTACACCCTCCTCGTATATGTGTTCAACCCAGATACATCCCAGATGTACTCAAAATGCATTTAGTATCTGCAGATTGGCCTAATAAAATATTAAATAACATTTGCTATTTATGATATTTTCTCGTTGTTTTGTATCTTTACCTAAAAAAGACTACTATAACCCTCTAAATTAAGATAAGATGTAGTATGTTTTGTTTTGGTTTTATGATATTTATATCTTAACCTATTGGATTATGGAAAAAACCACATTTGCAAAAGTTCTCGAAAGAAATTTATTTTAATTTCACAAAAATTAATTAAAAACAACATCGTATATAAGAACTAACATATAAATTTGAATAAATTATTAACGATTAGAAGAAACAAGTGTGGACCTTTTCAAAACAAAAATCTATTATTCAGTTTGTCCATCCCTTTTGATTTGGAGTGAATGAGAATCTTATTAGTTTTTGTATGACGCGTAACTAAATTCTTAAATATAAATATGTTTACTGTTCCAATATACTTGTGCAAATGCTTTCTTGATGCCTAAACAATAGGCACAGGGGTGATCAGAATCAGAACACACTGCCCGCGGTTTTTCCCAAAAGTCATCTGTTTGGAATTTGTTTTTTAAACCGAATATGACCGCCTGACCAATTCCAGACCCATTCTGGATTTTGTTCTTAAAAACCAAAAAAATATGTTCTTATTTTTGACCTGAGAATCAACCTATTCCAATTCAAGCTATTTTCTAGCTATTAATATATGGACGCTTTGGAAATCTATGTATTTTTATTGTACATCACAACGGGAACTCTGCTGTCACTTGGCAAAAAGTACTTGTCCTGAGATAGGTGAAGAGGGGATATATCTACAAACTGGTTCCAAAGTCTTTAAGCAGAGTCAAGTGGACTAAACTACAGTTGGTAGAGTGGGACTAAAAAAAAGAGTAAATTGGATAATGACCAAATGGGTCGGACCTATGGGATCTACTTGAACGAAATGAAACGGGTCCTCCTAGAAACAAGGAAATGTGGGTACTCGAATTAAAACTATTACATTTCGATTTTCTATAGAAATAAAGAGGAAGAGAAGTTTTCAACCGAGTGACAAGCGCATTTGTAATGAGCGTCTACCATTACTCACAGGGCAATGGGGAAAAAAATGGGTAGTTACCCACGACGATGGGGAATTACCCATCACGATTACCCATTACCCACAGGGTAATGCGGAAAATAATGGGAAGTTACCCAGAAATGATGGGTAATGGGTTATCCCGAGTAACTCATCCTCATTTTTGATCGAAAATATGAAAAAATTAGAAACAATTTCTATATCTCGGAAACGGAATGTCCAATCGAAAAAAGAACAAATCTCTATGAAATTTTTCATACCGTATCTGCACCATATTCAAAACAGGTTCTGTTGAAGGTAATCTATGCAATTTGTTCATAACATTTTGCGAACTTTTTCATAGATTCTATGAATCGAAGCCGCTCAAAACATATATAAAACATATTCATAGATTTAATGAAAGCTGCCATAGAATCGTAAGAAACAAAATCTATGAAATTTGTTCATAAAATCTATGAAAGATTTTCATAGATTCTATGAGTAAAAATCTGAAATATATCGTAAAATTTTTGAAAGTGTTTCATAGATTCCATGAATCGAAGTCTATGGCATTTATAAAACATTTTCATAGAAACGAAATCTATGTTATTTTTTACATCTATTATTTTCAAAGATTATATTAAAATTAAATAAATAAATAACTATTTTCCGATTACATCCGACGAAGGGACAGGGTACTTCTTCTCACAGTCTCATTAATCTATGAAATTTGTTCATAACATTGATTTAACTTTTTCATATAAAGTAGTCTATGAATATAAATGTGTGGCATTTGTGGAAACCATATATTTAATATTTTTATAGATTTAATGAAACCTGTCATATTACTTTTAGCCAAAGAAACCTTTCATAGGATTAATGAAACTAATTCATAACTTCTATGAAACGTTATCTACGAAATTTGTTCGCAATTTCTACAAAACCTTTTCATAGATTATATTCAAAGTAATATGTAAGATGTATGAAACATTTTCATAGATTTTATGAATTGAAATCTATCAAATTTGTTCATACCATTTATTTGTTAGAAATCTATAACACATTTTCATAGATTTTACGAAACCTGTCATTGAATTTTCAGCCGAAGAAATATTTCATAGGATAAATAGAATTAATTCATACACGATTAATTCATTAAACAATTGCTATGAAATTTTTCGTAACATCTGTGAAACATACTCATTAGTTCAAAGCAATATATGGAAATTTTTCTTAGATTCTATGAATAAAATCCATCAAATTTGTTAAAAAAAAACTGTAGAATATTTTCATAGATTTTACGAAACCTGGCATTGAATTGTCAGCCGAAGAAACATTTCATAGGATAAATATAGTTAATTCAAAAACGATTAATTCATTAAACGATTGCTATGCAACTTTTCATAACATTTGTCAAATATATTCATTAGTTCAACGCAATATATGAAAATTTTTCTTAGATTTTATGGACGAAATCTATCAAATTTCTTAAAAAAAAAACAGTAAAACATTTTCATAGATTTTACGAATTCTGTCGTAGAATTTTAATACATGAAATTGTTCATAACATTTAGCAAACTTTTTCATAGATTCTATGAATTGAAATCTGTGAAAATTTTTCAATGTACATATATTTAAAATATTTGTATAAATTCTATTAAAATTAAAAATTTTCATACCCGAGATCTGTTTACAATCTTTTATCATTTATCCTACGAAATGGGTTCGTAACATTTATTAAACTTTTGCATATATTCTATGAATGGAAATCTGTGACATTTGTTCAAAACATGTATAAACGGGTATGTGATGGAAATCGATCGATTTAAATAGAAATCGATTTGATTTAACTTATTTATATTTTCCCGTTATTCGATAATATGAAGGTAAAAAATAAAATATTCGAAAAATATCAAATGGAATTCAATTTTGACTTGATCGATTTTCATCACATACGGGAAAATAGTTTCATAGAATTTATGAAACTTGCCATAGAAATTTCTGCAGAAGAAACATTTTAGCGAACCTGTGAGAGATGTCAGAAAATCTATGAAAATGTATTATAGATGTTTGTAACAAATTTCACAGGTTGGGATTCATAGAATCCATTAAAAAGTTTTATAAATGTTATAAAGAAATTTCATTGATTATTTTTGTTAGAATCTATGAACGTGTTTCATAAATGTTACAAATAAATTTCATAAATTTAGGTTTATAGAATCTATAAAATTTGTTTATAATATTTACGAAACTTTTTCATAGATTCTATGAATCGAATTCTTTGAAATTTGTACAAAACATCCATAAAATTATTCATAACATTTTCGAAATCTGTATTAGAATTGGAATGCATCCTTATGCTGTCTGACAAACTGTTAAACTATTTTGGATTTAGGTCGAGATCATCAAAAGACACAAAATATTTTCCGGGAAACTATATGGGACTGTTTGCGATCGTCGCACTGTGGGTCCTTAGCCTGAAAAGATTGGCAAAAATCAAAAGTTGGACAGAAGCATTTGTTAAAATAAATGAGTGTATCGAATAAAGAATTCCTCAAAGATTAAGAATCTGAAAAGTTTTTTGAAATTGGATAAAATTTATGAATCGTAGAACCGCTCCAATTTGCAATAATCTTCCCTCCGCAGAAAAAGGCGTAAATTTCAAAAAAAATATTCTCTTTCGACTTGAATTCTAGCACAGAGCAATATAAAAGAGCTTCCTTCTATACCTCTCTTTGTGTTGTCTTAATGACGACGAGGTAGTAGGCAATTTTATCGAGTTCGAGTTGCTTTGGTAATTTACTCTTCGGTTGACATAATACGGACAGAAATAAAAGGGAATGTGTATTTTCGTTCGGTGCGAACAGCATAAAACATAATTTAGCTGTCATTAGTATCAATCAAACACTATTTAAACTTAGTTTGCTGCATGGTCTGTAATCTGTATGTCTTCTTTGATCTCTTATTCAACATCATTTCCGTAGTACCTGTGCCATAGAAACCCTATGATATATATACAAGTAAGGTGCAAATCACTGCGAGGTGTTAAACATCCCTGCTCTCCTATGTTAAAATAGGAGTCTATCGTCAACAAAAAGGATCCCCTCCCTATTCAGCGTAGCGAGGCTGACCGTTTCTCGATAACTTTCTCCTAACAGTCTACCCAGATCCCCGCCATGGTCTAAACTGTGCCTAACTAGTTCATTTTCCAGAGAGGCCTTCCTCTCTAGAAATTCAAGCGCCCCCTTACCAGGAACACGTCGATCATACCGAAATCCACCATCCCGTATATTTCAGCACAGGATGGGATCCTAAACGAGCCATCGTCAGCTCTTTGCGTCCGCAAGCCCAAACAGCTCTTAAGGATGCATCTCTCCATTTTCCTAAGTTTCTCCATCTGATTGGAAGAGATTCCGAACCAGTCTGGGTATGGGTCTGATGATCTATTTGTAGACCAACAATCGAACCTCTGTCGAAAGGCCTCCACGGCAGCGTAGTACTTGAAGTGTAAGAAATGGGTCTGTGCCCAACCCGAAGGTTAGGTCCAAAAGCCCTGGCCTCCCGGGGCAGTAACCGCCGCAGTCCCCGGAAAATAGTGGCCTAGCACTTATCGACGTTCAGTCTGAGTCTCCACCTATCGAAGTACTCAGTCAATACCCCCAGATACTCATTGAGTATGAAGTTCGTAACCCTAGTCCACGGGCTCGTCAGGGCCACGAGGATATCATCAACATAAACCAGCAACAGTCAGCCCTTCGGCGGTTCTGGTAGATCGCTGATGAATATGTTGTAGAGTACTGGACCCAAGAGCGAACCCTGGGGTACTCCCGCTACAACATCTCTAACACTCGAGAGTGCGTTTCCGACCTTGGTCCGGAATTTGCGCCTCTCGAAAAAACTGGCCACCATCCTACTGGTGGCAGTGTCAAATCCGCGTCCAGTCATTTTATGAAGGATTCCATCTTGCCACACAGAATCAAATGCTCTGGAGATATCGAGGGCCAATGCAATAGTGGCTTGCCTCGCATTCAACCCTCGCGTCACATAATCGCCCAAAACCATGAGCGCATGCGACGTAGAGTGCCCCCTCCGAAAATCAAACTAGTTGTCTTTGAGGACTCTTCTATCCTCCGGTATGTCGACAATCCTAGAATGATGCTGTTAACAAATTCATCATGTTATATGTAACGACACCTCTAAATGCAATGAGAATTCTTTAGTATATATATGCTCGAATAACATAGTCAGCACCTGAACACAATTCATATTCGCAAAACGTCTTTAATTTGCAATTAATGACGTATATTTTAGTTATCTTTTGTAAATACGTGAAATTTTTATGAACATTTTTCATAAGATCTATGAAATTAATTAAATAAGTTACATTGAATTAATGCAAGAATTTTAATCAAGAGCATATTATAGATATTACAAGAAAGTTAACGAGTTCAAGTGTTTTGTTAATGAGATATATGTGTAGGTCGTTGGCGGGTTTGGAGTGACACCAAATACAAGATACAATTGAAAAATGTTAAGTTTAAACAGGAGTCGTATTTATTTGGGTTTCACTGTCTTATACAAATCTGTTATTGAGCAAAATTCTTGAATTGTTCAATTTGATTCTGTTATTTAACTTTTCAATTATAGATTCTGTTTTTGGTTATTTTGTGTTCTTGTGAAATTTTTAATTCGCTTAGAGAACTTTCTATTAACGTTTTGTGAGCTAACGCGTTGTGGGCCAACAAACAGTTGCCGTTACGGGTTGAAGAACAACATCATCAAGTTCTTTCACACAAACTCTTTCGTTCTGGTTATGAAAACAGAATTTCCTTTTTTTCTACACATATTTCGTTGTTCGTTTTATGCCTGAGCTGTTGTTTATCAACTATTCTATGCTACTGCCAAGTTGGTGGGAAGGTAGGCAGGTAGGTAGGTAGGTAGATAGATGGTTGGCTGGCTGGCTGGATGGATGTACTAAAGTTTGCAGAGTGGTTAGGTGGGTTTTGTTTGGGCCTTTGTTATTGTTATTGGCAGAGGTACGGGTAGTGTGTATGGTGGGTTATACGTACGTACTTTTTGTGGTCTAAACCAACAGACGAAGACACCGTTGGTTTGGCGGCGATGATGATGAACACTCTGGGTTTTGTTTGCTGGCTCACTCGATTGTTTAGCTTCAAAACCAGTTACGTTAAACAAAATCATTCATATAAGTACTTTCAAAAGAAACCGGCTCTGGTAGTTGGCTATTATGTACTTTTGTTTAATTCCTTCCTTCTTTTAGGGAAAACAAAGATATGTATTTATTTGTGTTTTATTTCACTGAACACATTCCACACAAAAAGATACTACAACTATTTAGTTGACTCTTTACAACAACATCACTTTTAAGTGTTTAAAATATTTCAATTTCATTTCAATTTCGTATCACTGTTTTCGTTTTGTATTTTCGAACAGATTCTAGAGAATTTGTATTCTTGGGATTTTGGATTATTATTATTATTTTTTTTTTTAAATTTATTTCTTATTCTCAGATTTTATTCGCACACTCACGGGTCGCGACGCGATTCTTTATTCACTCGCACTGAATTTGCTCTCGTCTCCAATACACACAATTGCTCACAACGACGTTTGCCAAGCAGTGTTAAATCGTAACTGAACTGATCCGCCAAATGCGTTCAACAATTTTGTTATGGGTTGGTGGCGCTTCTGCTGATGTTGCCGCTATCGCAGTCGCTGTCGCGGTCGTCTACGCCAGCAACACCGTTGAGATCACGTTAATCACTCGCTTGCTCAATAGCCCCATCTGGCGCTCGCTGATTCTATGCGTTCTTCATCATCTTGTTCTTGCTCATTTTCCTCAACTGATCAGATTTTGTTGTTAGCAGAGACTTTCTCTCATTTATGTTGTTTGGTAAATACATTTCATGTCATTTCATTTATTTTCTTTTCATTTCATATTCATATCAGTTCTCATTCGACAAATGATCAAAATAGCTGAATGCGATATATCGTATTGTTTGTTGTCTAGCTCTACTTAACGTCGCAAAAGGCTCCAAATAATATATAAAGGGAATGAGTTATGACCTGTGAATGAAATGATAAAAAACCGCATTTATTCTACCGAAATCGTATATCCATGTACGGTGAAATGTTTTCGTATATATGAATATGTGTTGCTAGCTTTAATTCAAATTTGTCAGAAAAATGATTTCTTTAGAAAACGGTATTTCTTTTGACTTCTCCCTCACGAAAAATAGAACAATCAGTCTTGGTGGCAAGAACTGTAGTAATTTAGACAAGGTGGCTTCTTATATCCGTGTAAGTAGGGATCAAATAACCCACCCACAACATATTCGATCTGTCATCTGTCTAGATATAAATGCTCAGTGTTGCTATGAGACTCGAGACAAAACATTTTCCGGAAAATATATATAGGCCTGGTTGTGATCGTCGCACTGTGGGTCCTTAGCCAAAAAAGAGTGGAAAAAAACAAAAATTTGAAAGAAGCATTTGGTAAAATGAATGAGTATATGGGATTAAGAATCTGAAAGGTTTTTTGAAATCGGATAAAATTTAGGATTTCAATAATGCGATAATTATTTTACTCGTGTCTCTTGAAAATTTTGGAATTGCAATATTTTTCGGTCCGCAGGAAAAGGCCCAAATTTACAAAAAAAACAATGAGTGTTAGAACTTACGACCGATGTTTTCATTGGAAACATGCATTAGAAATATCTTACATCTGCTTTAACATTAGATGTAATATTACATTGGAAACATCTTAAATCTGCTTTAACAGATAACAAAAAGTATTGAATAGTATAGAGAACTTATTGCACTATTTTTCCTTGCTCATGTGGCGTTCTGAAGTTTATTAAACGTTGGGCAAAGGAATTTCAGATCCCTACGTAACGAAAAATCGTTTTACTTCACTAGTCCGCCCTATTCTCGAATATGGATCTGTTGTTTGCGACCCCCACTATAATTTGTATGTTAATATGATTGAATTGGTTCCGAAACAGTTTCTTATTTTTTGCCTGAGAAACCTTCAATGGAACCCGAACCATAATCTTCCTTCGTATAGAAGTAGACTAACATTTATCAGATTGCCGACTCTTAGTAGTAGAGGCGGGTAGGGGCGGGTAAGAGTGGCGGCGATGGGTTCGCTCGATTAAAAAAAAGAGCATAAAACGGGTCTTATTCTCTTTATAGAATATTTCAATATAAATGCACCATTTCGACAACATTATTAAATGTTTCAAAAGGCGTCAATCTCCCGCATCAAAATTATGAATCGACCAAGTTATAACAAAAAGAGAGTAATACATTTTCAGTCATTCGCCAAATGTCGCCAGTGCTTTTAAGTCATACAATTTGTTCCATGAGTTCTCTATACTATTCAATACTCTTTATCGACGACGACCTGCTTGTTTGTTCGCTGCCGCTACATCGATATTATCATACTTATACAACAACCACGTATGTGATGCTAACCCTGTGTGTTGCTTGCATGTCTTCACTTTGATAGATTGCCCTACCCTATAGATGTTAACACATCGAAAAATATCTTCTTCCAACTTGAATTGTAGGCAAACTATACAGCCAATAATTATTTTACTGGTGTCTATTGAAAATCATTTTATTTTACAATGTAATACGAGTAAAAGAGTGAACTCATACGTTGATTTTGTGTATGTTGTTTAATTCCGAACATAAAAAGTACAGTCGGAAAAACAAAACTGTCGCAGGTAGGGTCATATCTAACCTAAACAAACTGGTCTGCATGGATGCAATGCACGAAAAACGCCGCACGTCTGAAGCAAAAATATTGCAAAACGCTTGAAATTTGGAAAGGAGCATCTGCAAATCAAAGTTTAATTAGTTTGGTTCGGATGGAAAAGCTTACAGAAGAAGTTCACTAAACAAATCGTTGGGTCCTAGATACACCATAAAGACCATTAAACACGGACGAGGGAAAGGTGATGGTATGGGGTGAATTTAGTTGGTATTCCAGCGGCGGAAGTCATGATTTGGAAGGCCAGAAATCATGATCAAACAGGCCTTCTTTAAAACACGGAAGCCCTTCCCTACACATTACCTACTCCTTTCTTTTTAACATTGCGTGAGATTGGGACGCAAGGCCTTCCTTGCCCATTACCTTTAGAAGGCCTTAGAAGGCATACAAAAAGGAAAGCCTTAGAAGGCATTTACTTTACTTTAATTTTGTTAAACAAAAATTTAATTAAAATAATTCTTTTTTATCACAAAATCATTATCGACTTCTACATATTTATTTATATGAATGTATGTACCTAATTTAGAAAGTTTTACCACACCCACCTTCAAATTGAAAGTCAGTTTCTTCTAAAGGTTTATAAAAATATTCTGAAAAATATTAAATAAAAAATATAATTTTAAAATTTGTATGAAATTTTCTAAATAAATTAACAATTAAACACAGTCGGAAAAGAAATTTCTCAAAATTTTAAAAATATTCATCTTGGTTATATCTAATAAAAAGCCGCATTCATTCCGCAGGTCTTATTTTGGGAAGGCATTACAGAAGAAGCATTCTGCATGCCTTATTTGTAGAAGGCCTTGCGAATTCCACCGCTGGGACAGCATAGATGGTCGAATAGACCAACACCAATATAAAACTATAATGGAATATGCAACTGAACCATTTTCGTGAGAAAAAAATGTCAGTTACATATGTATGTATATTTTTAAGAAGGACAACGATCCTAAGCATACTTCCCTAGTAGTTGAGAAGTAAAATATCTGAACATTGACAAAATCCTCGGTCCTCATCAGACCATTTTTGCCATACACTATTGTTTAAATAAAATACGCTGAAAAATCTGTCGTTTTTGTTGTTTGGATTCAAATATAATGTGTGTTTGGAACTTGTCGTAAATATAATATAAATATATTGCGTTGCTATTCAATATTACATGTTTGAAACACAATGATTAATATGTTGTAATATATGTGGTTGCGACCCAAATAAATATGTGTTTGTGATGTTGTGTTTGTTGCAATGTGTATACTCTCACGAGAGCAAGAGAATAAAAGACGGACAACGAGAGAGTCTATCTTGTAAGTGTGTTTCTGTATTTTTTGCATTATTCTCTCAGTCAGTGATTCATAAGTATTCCTGAATGTGCGCGTAAATTGCATATGAAGTCAGTGTTTTTTATTTTGGTCAGTGTTTCTTATTTTGTATTGTGTTTTAGTTTCATGTATTCAGTCGTCAATGGTTCATCGGACAGGGGATATCAAAAGCACTTGGATCAGTGAAAAAAGAATAAACAAAGGCTCGGACGGTTAAATGGTTAGTGATGTTGCTTTGGCTTTTGTGTCTGGGTTTAGTATATATGTGTGCTACAAAAGTGAGAAACGATTTTGAGGAAAGAAACTGGAAAGGGCCCTTTGTATGCCCGAGCCTTTACTGAGAAGATCGGAATGGCGGACCAGTTGTGAAATATAATAAAAAAAATACAAGTAATTAATACACGATTCTCTTGCATGAACTAGATTTGTATATAAGTATATTGTTTGTGTACAAACGCATAGTGATAACCAAGGCATAGTTGAAACCTTCTGAAAACAAAGACGTGGGACAAAACAAAGAAATGA
Source organism: Phaonia tiefii (assembly GCA_963931995.1). Lineage (NCBI taxonomy): Eukaryota > Metazoa > Arthropoda > Insecta > Diptera > Muscidae > Phaonia > Phaonia tiefii. Next base: position 144,296,507 of record OZ008370.1, read on the forward strand.
GAATTAATAAAGCAGCAGAATCTCATTTCATTAATAATAATGCATTAAATGCAAGTAAATGTAAAAATGATCGTTTTAAATCCTTTAATTTTTGTTATGAATTAGTTATAAATGGTATTAATTTTGGTCTTAATTTTTAAAATTGATTATAATAAATAACACGTATGTATATAAAATTCAAAGAATACTTCGTTTCTAAATATTATTATGTTTGGGAGGAAATACGCATATGTTTCCACGTAAAAGCATGCATGTTTGCCAGTAGACATGCTACTGTTTGCGTTTAAATTCAATTGAGTTTGGGACTTGCAAACTTATGAATGTTTGAAGTGTGGTCCTTCCAAACATGTACATGGTTCCTGCAGAATATGTTTTGGAGAATATGTTACAGATGTCGTTCTTTTTTCCAGGGTGCAGTAAACCATATGAAAACTGAAATTGATCAATTGTACCCTTTAGTTCTGAAAATCATGAATGGAAAACTGTTATTATTAATTATGAATTTTTTCTTACAATTATTGATGGTAAAGTTTTAATTGAAATTTCAAATATCTCATCGACTTTAAAATGAGCAATTTGTAAAAAGACACAGAAAGAAATAATCATCAACATTTGGACGACTTAACAAGTGATGAACATAACTATGACTATGGCCGCCGGTGGTGCAATGGTAGTGTGCGCGGCTCTTGTGCATGAGGACGTGGGTTCGCTCCCTACTCTGACCACCTTAAATTTCTTTCGACGGCTGTCACCTCGATTACTGACGGCGACACTATCGAGTATTTAGCCATGAAAAATACCGTTCGGAACCGGTGTAAAACTGTAGGTCCCAATCAGTGAGTTTAAAACTAGAACGCGCACGGCTCACAGGTTGTGAGAAGCTCTCCCTAATCCTTTCATGGGATGTAACGGGAAACCATTTATTTATTTTTTTTTATGGAATGACTATTACGTGCTAGAGTATGGACTTCTATTTCGCGAGAGGTAGAACTTTCGACGAAACTTACTTTGCTGCATGTTCAATAATCTCCGTCTTCTTTGGTCTCTCATTTTACATAATTTCCCTAGTACCATAGAAACCCTCTGATAGTGTTTGATACAAACGACAGCTAAATTATGTTTCACGTTGTTGCATCGAACGAAAATACGCATTCCCTTTTATTCCTGTTCATGTTATGTTCAACTAAAGGCTAAATTACATTAGCAACTTGAACTCGCTGAAATTGCCTACTATCTCGTCGTTATCAAGATAACGTGAAGAGAGGCATAGCGGCTCTTTTCTATTTAATATCCCCTGATCTAACATGGGGTTTAGTGAGTTATTAGCCATACAAACTCTCAAAACGAACCGTTCGTATTCGGTACAAAATCGTGGTTGGGAGAAAAAAATAAAAACAATTTGTTTCCCATTTCATCCTATGAAGGGATTGGCGAGAGCTTCTCACAACCCATGAGCTGTGCGCGTTCTAGTTTTACACTCCCTGATTGGGATCTAATTTTTTACACCGATTTCGAGCCGTATTTTTGTGAAACTTTTTCATTGCTTAATACTCGATAGTGTCGCCGTCACTGCGAGGTGACCGCCGTCGAAAGAAATGTTAAGTGGTCTGAGCAGGGGTTGAACCCACGTACTCATATACATGAGACGCGCAATATGTTGCTGGGGTTGATATTTTTCAGCGTGTAGCACTAGGTGAAAGAAGAAATCCGACTCCTTTTATACGTTTCGTATCATTGCCGGAGTATATATAGAAGTAACCAAATGGAAATTGCGTTATGCCACTTAAGCCATTGTAGGATTCCATAATCCGTGTAACCTGATCGAGTCTCGATTTTTCAGAGAGAGAGAGAGAGAGTTCTTGCATTTCAGGTACTAAGCCTGCTGCTCAAAATAAAATCCAGGCTTTTGGTACTCGCTGAAAGCTTAATTTAAGAATCATTCAAAGTGATGAAAGTTTTATACCCTGAGGTAAAGGTTTGCTTAGTCTTGGACGGGTTCATACGTAACCATCTGGACAAATTCTGTAGGTTATCCTGGAGAATGCCTCCTATGGTTTTAAAACCTCGTCCGTAAATGGTGTCGTTGCCAGCTATATTAGCAAGCTATAATAAAATTCTATTTCTGCTCCAGTGCGCAGTGGGCCAAAGTAAATTTAGTATTTGAAAATTGAAATCGATCTACATTAGAAAACCAGTAATTTCTCGTGTTCTCACATACGAACTAGCCGATTAAACAAGGAATACACAAAAAAGATGGGGAAAATTTTCTTTATTTTTCAACATAATATCCTTTTAGCTCGATACACTTTTTCCAGCGATATTCAATAGCTTCGATAGTAAGCTTTATAGTAAGACTATCAAACTCCTTAGAATAGTCATCAACCGCAGACCGCACCTCTTCATTGTTGGCAAATCTTTTACCACCGATCCATTTTTTCAAGTTTGGAAATAGAAAATAGTCCGAGGGAGCTAAATCTGGCAAATAAGGTGCGTGATGAAGAAATTCGAACTTTAGTTCATTAATTTTTTCCATCGCAATAGTGGATGTGTGATCCACAATTTCATCACTTAAACGCTTCAATAAATTAACATAATGTTCGCCGTTGATGGTTTTTCCTTTCTGAAGATAATACAAATTAGCCCATGCGCATCCCAAAAATCAGACAGATGGAACCGTCTTGGCCTTCTTTGGATTCGATTCTCGCATTCCAGTCCACTTCGGTGACTGTTCCTTTGTCTCAGTTGTGAAGTGGTGGACCCATGTCTCATTCACGGTTATAAATCGAAGCAAAAATTCGGCTTTATTGCGTTGCAACATCGCCTAACACTCTATTGAAACATCTTCACATCTTGCTCTATTGAAAGCAAGCGCGGCACCCATCTTGCACACAGCTTTCTCTTCTTAAATCTTCGGTCAATATACGATGTATAGCAGTTTTTGAAATGCCTATCATTTCAGCTAGCTCACGCACCTTCAGGCGACGATCATCCAATGCCATTTTGTGAATTTCCGTAATCGTGTCTGGTGTGGACACCTCAACGGTCGACCACTACGGTGTTCGTCTTTGCAGCTCGTACAGCCTTGTTTAAGCTCAGCTACCCAATATTTTACTGTCGTAAACGAAGGAGCTGACTCCCCTAGAGTAGAATCTAGCTCGGCTTTAATATTGCTTGGACTGAGACCTTTCAAATGGTAATATTGAAATACATAAAGCTGACCAATTTTTTTGCATATTTAGAAATTCAGTGAGATAGTTTACTTTTGATGGCTCAAATAAAAAAAATCCAAATAACGTGGTACCTTGAAACTTAAAACATATGTTTTACAAGGTTGCCACTTTTCACAAAAATATGTTTTTTAAACTACTGGCACCTTCTATACGTGAGGTCGGCTAGTTTTGCAACCGCCATCGTATCGTATTCGAAAGCTTTTCGCAAACACTTTCAGAATCTGAAATCCAAATTTACAAAAGGGGGTAGGAAGTAAAAAATGCTCTTATTTACTTTTATACCTCCACCATAAATTTCGCCCATTGTACTAAATCAAGGAATTCTTACGTGTTCTCACATGCCGCATTCGAAAGCGCCTCGCAAACACTTCAGAATCGGAAATCAAAATGTGCAAAAGTGATTGGAAGTAAGAATGTGTCCTCATTTACTTTCAGACTCTCTAAAATACTTTCGCTCATTTTGCGAAAACTTATGTTGTCTTTGACAGCTGCCAATTTTAGTTTTCAAGTACATATGAAAAGCTTTATGAATTTGATAAGGAATACGAGGCAACTCCAGTGAAACCCACAAACGTGTAGATATAAATTATTTTCAAGAGAGTTGCCAGCAATCAAACAACTTAAAAAAAAAACAAAATAAAATTTCAAATGAATACAAATTCAAAAAATACAAATTCAAAATAATATATCAATTTTTTTTTCCATACTTTTTTACAATTGGCACCCGATTTCACAACCATGCAATCTCATTGTGCAATGTGTGTAAAATACTTTCGCTCACTTTGCGAAACCTTATGTTTTCTTTGACAGCTGGCAATTTTATTTTTCCAGAACTTATGAAAAGGTTTATGAATTGAATACGAGGCAACTTCAGTGAAAGCATAGATAAATAAAAAACCATAGATGGTGAAAGATAAGTGGTGGATTTGAAAGTAAAAGGATTTTTTCTAGATGGCGCCGGAGTGTTGGATATGGGCAAATTTCTCTGGAAACAAAAACTATTGAGAAAACTATATAACCAAATTTTTTTTGCATTTTTTATTGTGTACAAATATTAAAAGCGATATGCTTTTCTATTAATTATATTCTATATTCAAATTTAAACAACAGAATCGAAATAAATATTATGTTTAAGTACTTTTTCGTCGCATCCGAGTGAAAAATGGTCACACGGAAACAGCCTTTGCCCTCTGGTGAAAATGGTGATTAAGCAAATGAGTCATGTATGGTTTTTATTTATCTATGGTGAAATCCACAAACGTGTGCATATAAAATATTTCCAAGAGAGAGTTGCTAGCAATCAAACAAATTCAAATAAATACAAACTCAAAATTTACAAATTCAAATAATACATCAAATTTGTTTCCATACTTTATTACAATTGGCACCCGATCCCACAACCATGCAATCTCATTGTTCGAGCAATTGGGAAATTTGAAATGCATTTGTGAATAATGGTAATTATTTTTGCATTTGTATAAGATAATGCAAATTCAAAAATCTCAATACTGGTAATTATTGCATTATTTTCTTGTGCAATTTTCCATAATATGTTTGTGAATCCATCCTTATTCATCGAGTGATTGATATGTCTAAGCCTACTTAAGATATGATTTTAATGAGTTCGTGTCCACGCCTACATTTTGACGGCAAAATTTGCATCTCGTTAGCATGTTGTCGTCTTGTCGCCTCAAATTGATTTTCTATGTCAAATCTCGCAATTCATACATCAGGAAGTTTTTTCTTTACTACCAGCATTTCATGACATTTACTGTCGACGCGCGTGCGTGGTTAAATATTGTGGACAAACAGAAACAGACAGACGGAGGGACGGATTCTTCGAGCAAATACTATGGTCTGACAACTGTCAGCATAAATTAGCATAGGCTCACACAGTTGTAGATACAGATAAGCAGCAACCACAAGCAAATAGACAAACCGATACACTGAAGATACCGTCGACTATGACAGCGCAGTCCAGAATAGAACTTAAGTGACAGATGGAAGGCGTGTTTCTCTACTCGCAACATACGACAGCATAGCGCTCCTCACGTACTACGATACTACTTATACTATTTTAGCGTTAAGCCTCAAGCCTCTGTACTTGTGTCTTACTGCCTTAGTTTTCCTATCGTGCTCATATGGCATCGACTTGGCATTCCTCTCTGCGACGGATAACTGGTTAGCATTCACGTTTGGCCGCAAAAGATATCATCATATGTTCGTCTGTAGATGGTGCTGGCTTCAAAATCATTCCAAGTTCATTTCAGGCGTTTGGGTGGTGGTGTGTCGTCCGTCGTACGTATCATGGAGTCACTTACACACAACCAAAAACGAAAATCGTAGCAGAAAACGTTTGTTGAATTAGAATTTCACAAGTTTCACCGCATTGCAAACCAGCAGTGGCGATGTTGGCGACAGCGACGGCGGCAACCAAAATAAATAATAAATTCAAATAAAATAGAATAAAAAGAGGTGCAAATTATTCTGGTAGCACAATAACATTTCGTATCATCCACAAAGTGTATTTGCTTTATGTTATCATCTAATTAAATTTATCTTAGCGCTAAGATTACGAATTCCAACATTGTCTGTTGTTGCATTTGTTTTGCACTTTGAGTAGAGTTGAGTGCGCTGTGGGTTGGCAACACACAGAAGGTTGTAGTGGACCAAGCACATGAATAAATTCGAAAGATTTACACATATCGCACCCTAACTACACAAGTGCCATAACTCAAAATTTCCAGATTTCATTGCAGCTTTTAATCTAATTGCCAAGGATCATTTCTATCCGTCGTAAAAATCAAGGGTGTGAAGATAAATTTATCCGATAAAAAACCGAAATAATTATTTCTGTCAATGACATGGGTCGCTTCCTAAAGTTGACTATAATATCTCCGATCTGAAATGGAATCAGCATATATTTGTTGCTCCCATGGGGCTAATTTGGAATATACAGGTAGTCCATTCACTTTTATCAGGGATGCCCAATACTGACACTCAAAATCATTATTTCTGTCAATGACATTGGTCGCTTCATAAAATTGACTATATATCCGATCTGAAATGGAATCAGCATATATTTGTAATGGGGGTGTTATGTGCTCCCATGGGGCTAATTTGGAATATATAGTTAGTACATTCACTTTTATCAGGAGTGCCCAATATTGGCACTCCAAATCTCTGTTTCTTTCAATAACATGGGCCACTTCATAAATTGGGCTCTATCTCCCATCTGAAATGGAATCAGAATGTATGTATATAGGCGGCGCTGTTTATGCGCTTCTACGAGGGTTGCATTTTATGCAAATATTAATTAAAACAAATATTAATCATCGAAAATCACTTTATTGTTTTTCAAAATATTCCCCAAGAAGATTTATACACTTTTGCATGCGTTTGAACCAATTGTCGAAACACTTTTGCCACTCTGATTGAGGTACATATCTCCAAAACATGCATTCTGAATGCAGCAACCGCTTCTTCAGGTGTCGAAAAACGTTGACCTCTCAGTTTGTTTTTTACGTACGGGGATAAAAAGAACTCATTCGGTGCCAAGTCAGGACTATACGGCGGATGACCCATCAAATCTATGTTTTGGGTGCTCAAAAATGCAGTTGTTTCAGCCGATGTGTGAGAGCTCGCATTGTCGTGGTGAAGAGTGATCCGTTTTCGGCTGTTGGTTTTCCTGATTTTTTGGACGACAACTGACAAACAAATGGTTGTGTACCACTCAGAATTCACTGTTTTGCGTTGTTCTAGTGGTACGATTGCGACATGTCCGGTTTTTCCGAAAAAACAGGCGACCATTATTTGCTTGGAAGTGCTTCGTGCGCGAATAACTTTTGTTGGATTTGGCTCATCTTGAAACAACCATATACAGTTGACTGCTGTTTACTTTCGGGCTCATACGCGTAAATCTAGGATTCATCACCTGTCACGATGCCATAGACGTGTTTCGAAGCACCGCGATCGTATTTTTGGAGCATTTCTATCGACCAATCGACACGAGCCTTTTTTTGGGCGATTGACAAATTGTGTGGAATCCAACGCGAACAAAATTTTTTGACAGTCAAATGTTAATGCAATATTGAATGTATGCTTGTCCCACTAATGCCTAAGATTGTCTCAATCTCACGATAGGTCACATGACGATCTTGCAAAATCAGTTCGCGCACAGCATCAATGGTTTTCGGAACAACAGCTGATTTTGGACGATCTTCACGAAATTCGTCTTGGAGTGAACTACGACCACGATTGAATTCACCATACCATCGATAAACACTGGTCCATGATGGAGCTTCATCGCCAAAAATTGAATTAAGTTCATCCATGCACTGTTGCTGAGTTAATCCACGTCGAAAGTTGTAAAAAATAATCGCACGAAAATGTTCACGATTAAATTCCATTTTTGAGACGAGATGAATCTTTTAAGTTACTGTAAACAACACAAATATCGCTCGTATGTCAAAACGTTCTGAGTACGCATAACCTCAAAAATGTCCAACTTTACGATAGAGCTGTCAGTTGCAAGATTGCAACATTAGGGTTGCCAAATCCCGAAACATAAAATTCAACCCTCGTACGGTGTTAGGCGGTTAGGCATTAGAAGTTCATTCACCTTTGTCATGGGCGACCAAGGTTAGATAAAAAACGACCTGGTCAGTTTTTTACAAGAAGAAAAAATAGTTGTTTCTATAAAAAGATACAGATAACTTTCATACAGTTTTTAACGTATGTAGCAAAACCAATGCTTTGCCTCTACTGAAAATTTGTAAATTTTGAGCTATAGCTCTTTTGCAGTTAGGGTGCGAAATCTCTTTATTACCTTAGTTTGATTAAGTTGATTAAGGGATATGGTTAGTTTTGGAACGAAGTTCCTTATCGCACGTTGCGGGAAAAAATTTTAAACAACTTTTTTTTAACCGTATTATGCTATATCCCAGTATACAACCCAGTATTATTCTGCATACTTTTAGGATTTGGTAATTAGTAAATATTTGTACAGTCAGGGACGTATGTATGTGAGGGTTATGTTCTTTCATGTTGGCTTTGAGATAGTCATGCCATTGTGAAGTGTGCTGGCTTCAATGGAAGACATTATGACATAATTACGGCTAAGGAAAGCGGGCTTCGCTCAACATGTTGGAAGTGTAAGGAATGCGATGTTGACTTATTTTTAGGTTATTGCCTTTTGCGTTATTAACAGTATTACCCCATTCTGTGTGCTTGCAGTTCAAGTCTCCCGCTAGTACATACGAGTAGTAGTTACATATTTGAATTTTGAAGATTCATAAAATCAGATAGTTTTTGCAAGTCTGCTCGTATTGAATTTATATTACCGGCCGGATAGTACGTACATGTAATAACTAAAAAGTTGTCGCAGTCAACGGGTATCTTTATGGCGCATGTCTCTAATGCATTTAGCGAATATCTACTTTCGTTATCGTGACTGTAGTATTGTATGTTATTCTTGATTAATATAGCAGTTCCCCCACCCCTTGTTGCATCAATTCGACATTTGCTTATGATTTTATAATTTTTAAATATTAAATTGTGTGTATGGTTTAATTTTGTCTCATTTAATAGGACAGTATCTATTATATACCTGCTCCTAAAAATGTCCCTATTCTTGCAAAAACGACCAATTCTAAAAAAATATCATTTCTTAAAAAAGATCTTTCTTCAAAAAAATATCTTGTTATAAAAAATACCTTTTCTTAAAAAAAACTACTTTTCTTAAAAGTACCTTTTCTTAAAAATAAAATATTAAATTTTTTCTTGAGATAAGTAGGCTTTCTGCAAATAAGTAAATTTTGTTACAAATATCCTTTTCCTAAAAAGAGTAGCACTTCTTTAAAAAGTATTTGTTCTTACAAAATTACTTCTCTGTAAAAACAAAGTCATACTCTTACGGCTTTTTCTTACACAAAGCACTTCTTCTTAAAACTAGTACCTTTTCTTAAAAGAAACATTATCTTTTAATAGAAGAAGTACCTCTCTTTAAAAAAGGACCTATATAATACATATTCCGGAAAATATAATACATATTCTTACAAAAAGGACCTAAAAATATAATTTTTTTTTAAAAAATACATTGCAGAAAAAATTACCTTTTCTTAAAGATCTATTTAAATTATCGTACTTTTCAACGGGCGCTTTTTACGTGATGGAACTAACTAGTACATAATATACAGGGTGATTCAGCAAGTTCCGGAGAAATTTCTCCAGCGTATTCCTTGGCTCATTCCATGAAGAAAAGTCCACTTGGACCATGTTCGAAAATGCAAGGGTGCGAAATGGCAGCGGGTTCCAAATTTTCGGATTGGCGGTCGGAGGGTAGTAGGGTAAAGCTGCTAACTTCTGAGCCAGTGGCCGTTCCAAAGTTATGACCATTTTACTGAAATGCAAAAATGTTTGTTTTTGGTAGCGAAATAGCAGCACACATTTATTTGTTTTTGTAAATTAACACGTTTAATATTTTATTTTATTCGGCCTTATTCCCGTTGTCGTCGTCGACGTCGTCATCAGATTTTTGTCAACTTTAGAACGTTATAAATGTTTTGTCACATCGACAACAACAAAGTTTTTGATGTCTATGATCCAAAAACAACCCTGTTAAAATATTAAGCAAAATATTTTTTTCCAAATGCCTTCAAGTCGCCAATAAAAATGGTGTCGATATTGTATTGACGTCGACGACGACAACGACAACGGGAATAAGGGCGATTGAAACATTTCAGTAAAATGATCATAACTTTGGAACGGTAAGACCTCTGGGCTTCGTGTAGGTAATTTTTGGAAAGGCAAAAGTATGGCTATCTTTCAACAGAAAAAAACTTAAGTTACCTGCCATCTGGCAGAGCAAATTGAGGTTATGTGAATCCCCCACCCCCCTCCATTTTTTCCGAAAGCTCTGTATCTCGGCGATTTGACTTTTTTCTACTTTTTTTATTGATTCTGAAAGGCCTCTTAAATACCTTTCCAACAAATCCGACCACTGGCTCAAAAGTTAGCAACTTTACCCTACTACCCTCCGACAGCCAATCTGAAAATGTTGAACCCGCTGCCATTTCGCACCCTTGCACTTTCGGACATGGTCCTAGTGGACTTTTCTTCATGAAATGAGCCAAGGAATACGCTGGAGAAATTTGTCCGGAACTTTCTGAATCACCCTGTATAGCGAAAGAAACTTCGTTTCAACCGGGTGTCCCATGGCACCTCATGTGATTTTTTCTTTTATTTTTAACACAATTTTAAAATTGATAAACTACAAATTTTATTTGAGTAAATATAGATATAATATTGAGAATTTAAAGGATAATATTGAAAACATACAAATTGTTTCAAAAAGAAACTGAAAAATTATTATTAATGTCCAGCTTAAATAAGGATAATGTTGCAGGAAGTGAATGTAGGATGCAAAGACTGCCTATACTTACTTACTAAGATGGCCTCAAATAATCCAGAGGGTTCAAGAACCTTACAAAACGAGGATAATATATTTCTCAAACCGGATTGATCTTCAGCTTTTTTCTCCAGTTGGTAACACCAAACTCTCGCAGGCAATCTTCCACCTTTTCAGCGAAGTCTTGGTCGTCCTATTTTCCGTTGTTCTTCGAGTACTTCTTCGACTACCATTCGCACTGGTTCATTCTGATCCATTCAAATTAAACTACAGTTTTCTAACAAGATATGTGTGGACACGAAATGAGGATAGTTTCTTACTTCCCAACACTTTTTGTACATTTTGATTTCAGATTCTGAAAGTGTTTATAAAGAGCTTGTGCGAACACGGGAGAATTCCTGGTTTTATAATGCAGATCGATTTAAATTTGCAAATACATACTAAAATTACTTTGGTCCACTACACACTGGGACAGAAGTATCATTTTCCGTAAAACACTAATCATAGCTTGCTAAAAATAATATTGATACCCTTGAAGGTTCCATTCAAGTGTCGCGCTAGCACTATCTGATGTTGGGTGCCAAAGTACATGGTCGATCCAAGTCCATTTTCTTCTACACATATCCAATTCAATAGGACTGTTGTTTGTGTGTTGCTAGAGTTCTTCATTAGAAATTGTATTAGGCCAGAAAATTCGGAGTGGTCGCCCCAGACAACGATAGATAAACGTTTGAATTCATGAACGTCAGAATTCATGGTTTGGAAACAGTTCAAAATAAATTAATAAAAAAAAAATAAATGGTTTTCCATTACATCCCATGAAGGAATCGGAGAGAGCTTCTCACAACCAGTGAGCTGTGCGCTTTCAAGTTTTACACTCACTGATTGGGACCTACAGATTTACACCGGTTACGATTTTTGAGAAACATTTTCAGTTTTACACCGGTTCCGAACGGTATTTTTGAGAAACATTTTCATGGCTAAATACTCGATAGTGTCGCCCTAACTATGCGAGGTGACCGCCGTCGAAAGAAATTATTAAGGTGGTCAGAGCAGGGATCGAACCCAGGATCTCAAGTACAAGAGGCGCGCACACTACTCATTGCACCACCGATCTCAAAATAAATTACTCCCTTAAAATCCCACCAAATGGACAACAGAGCCATTTTTTAGTGCAGTTTAGCCTTTGAGTGTGGCCGTCGGTGGTGCAATGGTTAGTGTGCCCGGCTCTTGTACATTTGATCCTGGGTTCGAACCCTGCTCTGACCACCTTCAAATTTCTTTCGGCGGCGGTCACCTCGCATAGTGACGGCGACACTATCGAGTATATAGCCATGAAAAAGCTTCTCAAAAATACCGTTCGGAATCGGTGTAAAACTGTAGGTCCCAATCAGTGAGTGAAAAGTGGAAAGCGCACAGCTCAGTGATTGTGAAAAGTTCTCCCCGGTCCCTTCATGGGATGTAATGGGAAACCATTTTTTTTTTTTTTAGCCTTTGATGAAGTTTGAGTGTTATCATCGTGCTCGGACAAGGATGTCTTTCAATTGACATTGTAATAAAGAATTTATTTTTCATCTCCAGCGACAATGCGCTTCAACAATTTATCATTGTTGTTGCGTTTGAGCAATAAATCGGAAGTGCTTATCCGGTTTGTTTAGTGGATTTCCTTATGCTCGTGCGGAACCCAAATATCAAGCCTTGTGATAAGTCCAAGCCGTTTCAAGTGACTTCAGATTATCTGCAACTTGTTAAACAGAAACGTGTCGCTCAGATTCGATAACTGCTGTGATTTCGTCCTCATCAACTTCATCAACTCCTGTAGCCATTTTTGATCCTGAAATTTTGAGAACGAAAATTTTTGAACCATAGTTCTATTAAAACATCCAAACTATACACGTCACGAATATCCCGGTGTGCTTCCGCGGCTGTTTTGCCGTTTCGGAAATAAAATGTAAAAAAAATCGAATTTTTTTAAGTTTTTTGCGATTTTTTATATGTTCACAATTTTTGTTCTTTCCCTACAACTTTCGCTCAGAAAGTAAATCAAAATTCCGAACGGTTTGCAAGATATGAGCCTGACAAAATGATAAATTTTTTGCAAAAATGACACCGAGGCCCCAAATCTTTGTGGGCCCATAAAAAAGTGCATGACTGTGGGCAAAACTGGGAGACACGGGTCTTTTTTTTTTTTTGGTCTTTTATCACGTGGTGGTGTCCGTATATGGTTATATTTTTTCGTGTTGCACTGTGTAATTAATGCGTTGGATTGATGAAATATGGGAATATGAAATGCAATGAAATGCATTATATCAATTGAATGTATAAAGTCATCAAATTAATAACAAATGCAATTTACAATTACAGTGCAAATACAATTTACTAGTACGCTACATTAAGATAAAATTTATAAAAATAATGTCATATAGAGGGTGATTAAGGAAGTTCCGGACAAATTTCTCCAGCGTATTCCTTGGCTCATTTCATGAAGAAAGGTCCACTATGACCATGTCCGAAAATGTAAGGGTGCGAAATGGCAGCGGGTTCAACATTTTCGGTTGGTGGTCGGAGGGTAGTAGGGTAAAGTTGCTGACTTCTGAGCCAGTGATCGGATGGGCTTGTTGGAAAGGTCTTTAAGAGGCCTTTCAGAATCAATAAAAAAATAGAAAAAAGTCAAATCGCCGAGATACAGAGCTTTCGGAAAAAAATGGAAAACAAATTCACATAACCTCAATTTGCTTAGCCAGATGGCAGGTAACTTATGTTTTGAAAGATAGTCATACCTCTTACCTTTCCAAAATGACCTAAACGAAGCCCAGAGGTCTTACCGTTCCAAAGTTATGACCATTTTACTGAAATGCAAAAATGTTTGTTTTTGGTTTTGGAAGCGAAGTAACAGCACACATTTAATTGTTTTTGTAAACTAAGACGTGTAAGACCTTTCCAACAAGCCCAAAAACAAAAAAATTAGCAACTTTACCCTACTACCCTCCGACCACAATCCGAAAATGTTGAACCCGCTGCCATTTCGCACCCTTGCATTTTCGGACATGGTCCTAGTGGACTTTTCTTCATGAAATGAGCCAAGGAATACGCTGGACAAAATTGTCCGGAACTTACTGAATCACCCTGTATATTAGCGGACAATTAAGTTTTACTAATCTACATTTTACATTAACTCAATGAATAACATGCATTATATTTGCCACAAGCTTGAATCAAACTGATTCTTTATTTTCATCAAATTGATGGACGAATATGAAAAGCAATTGATGTACGGTTTTACATGTATCCAATGAAATGTGTTGTAGGTTGGAAATTTATGAAATTTTACATCAGGACAATGCAGAAGTTCCTAATTTTCATGCACAGTTTTCGATCAGTACACGAGTGTATTTATCTATTTATCACAAAGGAAATAATATGTATGATTCCAAAAATGTTCCTTTGCCACAATTACCTTAGCCAAACGAATTTCAGTTTCTACCAATTTCTTTTGGTCTTAGCGACAGTTTTCTTTGCGGGCACTATTCTTTCTTGGAATTTCAAATATTTATCAAGTTCTGAGTTCTTGAAAGCCTCCAATTATTATCATTAATTCTTTTGTAGAGCAAGAAAGACAGTAGATTTTTATTGGACCTACCATAATGTGATTTTATTTTATCTTTTAATTACCATAAAACAATATATGTATTTAACTTCGCTATCTTAGTAGAGCTGTTTATTTCGTAATACAAAGATTAAAATGAACTTTAAGTTAATTAAATTGCTGTGATAATGGAACTAAAATTGTTGTTCTAGAAAATTGCTGTGAACAAAGGGAGTTCCTTTTGGGTGGCACATTGGGGTCAATTCGAAAAAAAAAATTGAGGCTAAGTGGAGTTTGTCATATCGTCACCTCAGTATTAGAGTTCTACATATGAGATTAAAATCCTATACTTTTAAAGCACTCCAAGACTGTCAGTCCAAGATAATACCAATGCAATTCAATTCATTGTATTCATCCAAAATTAATTTTTTAACAATATTCACATGAGTACATTTCTTTTAATGTGCAATTAAACATTTGTATAAATTACTTGTCGCAGTGCCTTATTACGGGTCCGCCAAATAACTTTTTTTTTTTGAAAATGCTATAAAAAAACTACTGAATATTTTCTCAAATTTATTTTTTTTAGTTGAAAGTACAATCCTTCCGGTTACTAATGGAAAATGATTTCATTCAATTGGCTGCCTCGGCTGGCCATGCAGTATCCTACACGATCGGTCCTATTTTTAAGCACAGTATCGATTGTGTGCAGCTGTATTTCAACAATGGCTTCACGAATATTGTCCTTTAAAGCATCAATTCTCTCTGGCTTGTCGGCGTAACACTTATCTTTGAGGGCACCCCACAAATAATAGTCCAACGGTGTCAAATCGCAGATCCGAGTTTTCCAAACTCCATCAGTTCTGCGGCTGATAATGCGATTTTCAAAAACAGGGCGCAAAACATCGGGTGTAGCTTCGGCTGTGTGGCACGTAGCGCCGTCCTGTTGAAACCAAATGTTGCCAATATCCTCCTCTTCAATTATTTGCCCGATAACGATCGCCATTGACTGTAACGGCCACTCCTTGCTCATTTTCGAAGAAAAATGGCCCAATTATGCCTCTGGACCAAAATCCGCACCAAACAGTGACTCGTTTTGGGTGCATCGGCTTTTCAATGTATGCGTGCGGGTTTTCTGTGCCCCAAATGCGACAACTTTGCTTGTTTACATACTAGGGTGATCAGTTCGGTTTTCAGAAACCGGCTACTCGGTTTTTTCATTCATAAAAACCGTCGGTTTTTTTTAAATCCCTGTTTTTCGAATATCGAATATTCCGGTTATTTTTTTGTCGAATCTCGGTTTTTTGGCGTTCGATATTTTTTATTTAATTTTATTCATAATTGTGTTAAATGCGTACTCGTACATGTTTTTTTCCAGTGTTTTGGCCGAACAACCTGATTGTTAGTTTTATAAATCTGGTAACTATTACAAACATCTGTTTTTTCATGTTTTCCTTTCCATTCACATTCTTACAAATAAATTGATACATGCCAAACAGCAAAATTTAAAAGCAGAGCTATATTTCTTTTATTAAAGTTAAAATAGTGAATAAATTGTTTGACCTAACATTGAGCAGGTAAGTTTTTTGGTTTATAATGAAATGTTGTGCTGTCTTACAACGGTGTTCAACTCATTTGGATGTAGATGTCTTCTGTATGGAAATATTTTGATCGAGAAGGAAAGGATAAAGCTAGAAAGGATAAGCTAGGTAATGCCCTAAGCAATTAGGTTGCAGGGGTTCCTCGACCTCTGCTCTACTGAACCATTTGAGGAGTGTACATAAAATTGACGCAGCAACCAAAGCAGACCACAACGTAAATGAAGAGGCGGGTGGATCCGTTAAACCAGTTGAAAATTGTTCTATGCTTAAATACGTTTCCAAAAAAGAAACTATTGGTGAGATTTTTTCCCGCTGTGTTGCTGAGGATGGACTTTCTGTGCGTGCACTAAAAAAATCTAGAGTGGTGCTGGCTTATTTACAATCAAAACAATTCAAGATGCCGGCTTCTGAGACTACAATATGGGAGAAAATATATGATTTCTATCTATCCAAAAAAGGCGAGTTAAAGAAAAAATTGATATAATTAAAGCAAAAAAACCAGCGCTTCTCTATTGTGGTCGATGAATGGTCGGATATATCTTACATAAAATACATAAATGTTACTGTGCGAACACTTGATCCCGAAAGCAAATTGTTTGAAGTTTTTAACCTCGGTTTGGAGGAGATGAAATTAAAAGGCACAGCTGTTAACGTGGAACAAGTCATCAAACGAAAGTTGGAAGAATTTGGCTTAGATATGCAGCATGACATAGTAGCATCGACCCATGATGGTGCAGCGGTCATGGCGAAATACGGCCGAAGTATTGATTCAGAGGCGAAGCTCTAAATAAATCACCTCATTCATCGCTGTGTTGTTGAGAGCTTTTACAAAAAGAACTGCAATGTGGTCAACAATAACGAAAAGTGAAGAGGATACTAACGACGATGAAGAATATGATAACGATAATGCTACAAATAATTATTTCGACTTTGTAGATGGATACAAGACTTTAATTGATAATGTAAGCTCTATTATAAAACGTGTTAGAAAATGCGTTTCAATGTTTAATAAGTCGGCTGAAAAGCAAAAGAAATTACAAATGTTTGTAAAAGACCAATTTAATAAGGAGCTTAAACTTATCCATGATGTTAAGCACCGCTGGAATTCTATGGCCAATATGGTTTCTCAATTTTTAAAATTGCACAAATGTGTGAATCATACTTTATTGGACTTAGGACTGACACCATTTAGTGAAAATGATATCGCAACTTTGTCTGTGCTTAGTGACACCCTTAAACCTTTGGAAATGTCTATACAAAAACTTTCTGCAAACTCTTCGACTTTAGCTGATGCTGAAGGTATTTTTAAATTTTTACTTAAACACTTTTCAACAATTCAAAACCAATTATCAGTTAATTTACATGAAATTCTAAAAAGACGTATATCAGAAAGACGTGTTCACAAACTTGACAGATTATTAAACGACTTGTACACAATAAGTCCAACTAGTACATAGAGTGAAGGGGCATTTTCAATGTCAAGTTTTATAAAAACCAAAGAAATATATAGGTATACACCCAAGCACTTAAATTGTATCTTGTTTCTTAAATGTTACTTTAGGGAAAACTAAAGATTAAATTAAATATATTTATATATAATCAAGTATTTACAAATGAATTGTTATGTTTTGTTTGTCTTTGTTAAAATAACAAACTGATCTCAGTAATGTTTTGCATTGTAATTATAATTGAACTAAAAGTTTACTTTTTATAAGTATAATTGAATTGTTTTCTGTTATTTTTTAATAAAATTTTTTTGTCAAAAATTGTGTTTTAATTTGTTATTTGGCATACATTTGAAAACCGGATTATCCGGTTTTTTCTGAATTTCAAAAAAGGCACCCGGTTTTTTTTAAATGCCATTTTTCGAATAATTCGAAACCCGGTTTTCGCAAAAACCCCAATAATTGATCACCCTATTACATACCCGCCAAGATCAAAATGAGCTTCATCTGAAAAAATGATTTTTTTTGGCAAAATCGGCATCTTCTGTAAGTCGATCGCAGGCCCATTTTCCCCATATTTCCCAGCGTTGTTCAAGCGTATACACAACCATATTCGTTCAGCGGAAGGATAAAACTAATTATCTGTCAAATCAGACATGAGCTAAGTGTTACCATTCACGAAATAAGCACTAGTTGAAAAAAAAACGTTAGATGGCGGACCCGTTAGTTATAGAAAGTAATTATAGAAAGTATAAAGAAAGTAATCTTAAATTATACATAAAGTGAATATACACATACCAAGTTGGAACTCAGCTTGCCTTATCAACTGCTGATCACAAAATTTGTTTTATGTAAAAATAACAATTTTACCCCACTGTGCTGTATACGTTTTATGGGTTATTAAACAAGTCATTTAACGCAGATATGCATGTACTTTGTCGTTCACAGCGAATGAGTATAATTTGTGGGCTTGTTTTTCCATCTTGCGATAATGATCACCTGCTCGCCAACCTGAGAGATTTTTTTTTTAATGTGACGTCCAACTATAGAGTTGCAGTTTTTTCTCTGCTTTTTGCAATAACCTGAACTAACATGTGACAAGTGCATAGTTAGTGTATCTTAATTTCTAATCTCTAACTACAAAAAGTAACACAAACAAAAACAAATAAAAAATAAAAAATCATTCACAATGATGTGATAAATCTGTGCATTACTCACGTATCACGAATGAAATGAGTTTGAGGACGACATCTCTGTAAAGGGGCGTTAGACTGTCATTACACTGCAATATTTTGAGAATGATTCAAAAATATTTGCTGTTTTATGTTGCTGAGTGGGAAATTCTGAATAAGTCATATTTCCTGATTTACTTATCATCGTTGTTCAGAGAATCAACTAATTTTACAGTGATACGAATTCGACGTAAAAGAACAATCTAAGCACGTGATATTTCTGGAAACGTAATTAGTTCTATACAGGATTATAATACTTTACTTTATTAGCTAAAGGTATTGCTGACTCTTTCAAATAGAGGTTTTAAACGACGAGGATAACATACCCGTATGTTTCAAAATATGTAGTTGTATTTATATCACTTTGTATTCAGTTCGTCACACTAAGCCGTTGCAGAGATTCTGCCACCCGTTCGTTTTCCATTGGATTCTTGTCAGTCTTATTCTAACACTTCAGTATGTCTATCCATTCCTCTAACATTTACATTACAACATTACATCTAATTGACGAAAAATATACAGCAAATTGATTAACAATTTACATCAAAATGGTGAAAAATTTACTTCAACTTGATGACAAACGTACATAAAATTGATGTAACATTGTCGTTGAATCAAGAAACAAAAAGGCCCCAGATATTCAATTCATGAAATCAATGCTTGCAAACATATACATGTTTCCTGCAATATGATCCTCCTGGGGCCGGTATTTTTCAGCGTATAGGAGGAGAAAAATCAGGAGAGTGACTCGACCCCGGTCGAGTTAAATCCAGAAGCGTCTACCCACAGTGACCGAATGTCTGGTCAGCGTCTGTTCTCCATGTTAGGAGTGGCTGTTTATCACAATAGTGGTTCTACTTAAAACTAACTCCCCCAAGCCGGGCTGCCTCGCGTACCGTACCTATGTTAGTTCTCCGTCTGGGGTATCTGACTATTTTGATCCCTGGGCGCCTCAGTAAGTACTCGGCCGTCGGCCAAGTTCTTACCGTACTACTGGCAGCATTGGTGTGGTCGACCTCAAAGCCTCACTATAGCAGAGACTCTCGACAGATACCATGTAGACAGAATCATACTCCGGAACAGAAGATGGCTGCGTTTAACGCCGTGTACTATGAGGTTCGTGGATATTCTTCCGTGTCACCTTCTGTCTGCTTTTACCAGTGCCGAATTAAGCTCATTGCGTTTGAAAATAAGCGATCTATTGAGCTTTACAAAGCCTGGTGCCAAACTACATGTTGTTGACAAGAACGACATTCTGTCCCGTCCAAGAGCTCGAGTTTGTTTTTTTCTTTGAGAAACTGAAGGTGTCATTTCTTATTGTTTCTGCCAGATTCATCTTGGGGTGTATAAAAGCGACTAGGGCGCCACACCTGGCATAATATCCACCGAAGCTTTATGGAAGACAGGTACCTGGATGAGACTAAACTTGTAAGTGCTGCGTGGGAAGTTACCACACTTTCTGAACCAACGTTCTGCAACAAGCCCACATGTAGCCTTCAGGAAGTCACCGATTATGTCAAAATCACCGTGGTTGAGTGAAACGTATCTACGAATGCTACTGAAAATGCAGATTCAGAGCGAGCGAGCGAGCGAGTCAGAGCGAGGATGATATTACATTGAACAAAACAAAACTGGTGAGCTGTCAGATAGCCTACTAGAAGACACCGACAACGAGGCCAAAAACACGCTACTACAGATAAACCACCACCACTATAAAGCTGCTTCTGCAGCTCTCCTGTTCCATATACAAAACAATAGAGCCGATATTGTCTTCATCCAAGAACCTTGGATAAATCATGGCAGGATTTGCGGATTAACCCTAGTGAGATAACGTACGTCTTTGAGACGTATGAAATATAAGCATTTATTTATTTCTTTGATTTTTAAGGCGAATACTGTTCGTTGGTTTTGCAGTTTTAAATTTTATGGCTTTTCTTTAGATTGCATTTTTTTATAGAGCAAGACTTAATCTTATTAATTTGAAACGAATTTTATTTTAAATCATTTTGGAACCTTTACCAATTAGACCTCAAACTAGCATACGTCTTTAAGGCGTATGGTTATCTTTTATGTATGAAAAAATAAGGTTATCTTTCTAGGGTTAAAGACCCCCTGATTACAACATTCTCATTTTCAAAGTCATAGGTATGGCGAAATAACATTATCATCTTTTTTTCATCTTACAATTTCGAAAGAGAAGTTACCGCTATCAGTCTGGAGATGGAGAATGGCAGCATCTCGTTAGCGTCAGCCTATATGATGTATGAAAATACTGGATCCCGCCCGCCGCTTCTGTGGAGGAAGCTAATTGAGGAGGCTGAGAGGGATAGAAAGAGTCGTATTCTTTTTGCGGACTTCAATGCGCACCATACAATTTGGGGAAGTACCAACATAACTAATAGATGTGAGATACTTCAAGATTATATTTTGTTAACTAACCTTTATGCCACCTTTAATACTAAAAATAAACAAGAGGTCCTTGATGTCACCTTTGCATCACAGGATACCTTTGAGTTAATGGAAGGATGGAAGGAGTCGAGCGAGCATTCCTTTGCCGACCATCGTTACATACAGTTTTCTCTCTCACAGAAGATCGCCGTTTTGTCTGTTCTAAGAAACGTTTGTGGATCAAATTGGGCCAAGTACAAACAAAGTTTGAACAGTTTTATGAAAACCATTCGTCTCCGCGAACCAACTAAAACCGCCGAGTACCTACCGAGATATCAAAGAACATTCGAGGTGGAAAAAATATCTGAAAATCTTGCAGAAAACTTTTTAATAGGGCAAAGTCCTCAAGGACGGAACGAGACTGGAATGTGTAGAAAATTAGACTGATAGAATATAAGACAGTGTTAATATCTTCAAAGAGAAGGTATTGGAGACATTTCTGCGACTGCATTGGAAATGAGTGCGAGACTGAGCAAAATCCTCTCGACGACTCCCACCTCACTGGAATGTCTGAAGGAACAAAATGGGCGATGGACGACATAGAGTAGTGAATTGTTAGACTTCCTGGAAGCTGGTTCGCAGACATAAGGTCGGATTCACCACAACAACCACGTCAGCTCCAACGTTTCGGGAAATATCGTGACAGAAGAAACACTACAATGGGCAATAGGAAGTTGTAAACCATACAATCTCCTGGCCCTGACGGCATAGCACCAGTAGAGTTACAAAGTGGACTAAATATTTTGGCTTCCTGGTTACTGAAACTTTATACGAACTGCATCAAGCTATCGTATATTCCATTTAGATGGAGAGAATCCAAGGTGGTATTCATATTTGTCCAAAGGATTTTAATTTGTCTGTCTCTTATCTTTCCTTCTGAAGGCATGCGAAAGGATGATTGACATCTACGAACGATCATAGATACTTCTCATTGGTCCACATGCCAGCACGCTTGCAACAAAAGCAAATCTACGGAAACCAATCTAAAGGCTCTAGTGAGCTATATAGAGAAATGTATTTATTTCAAGAATTACGCTCTTGTCGCATTTCTCTATATAGAAGGTGCCTTTAGAAGGCCCCCACGGCTCTCTGACCTTTTTCATGAAATATTTCATGACTTTTTCACAGAGATGTGGTAGTATCTTAGCGATGACGCGATGGATCTCGGATTCGAGCTCAGGAATTGTTTGTGGTTTATTCTCATAAGCCCGAGATTTCATAAAACCCCAAAGAGAGAAATCGCACGGCGTTAAATCGCACGATCTTGGTGGCCAGCTGACATCAGAGTTTCTTGACAGAATTTGTTCTGGAAATTGTTTCTGTAATAAATCGATTGCATTTCGTAATTGATTTGAGCTACATAATTGATTCGCTTATGACAACTGAATCTTCAATTATATTCTTCCTGCAAAATAAATGTTCTATAATTTCTATTGCAACAACCGAAGTTGGAATTTATTCGGATGCATCGAATGTGGCACCAATTAAGGTGCAACAACCGAATTTGGAATCAATTCGGTCGCAATGACAGAATTTAGCCGTAAGTCGGTTGCAATGACCGAATTAGGCGCCAATTCGTTAATTTCTAATTAATGCTGTTGGTAGAACCGAAGTCATTTTAAATTCGGCTGCGGCAACATAATTACGTATACACTCCGGTTCACTTATTTAAAGTCGCTAAAAATTGCGTATTCAGCAGCCTGTATCTTTTGCAATTTGTAACCGACTGCAGAATTTTAAAATGGAAACTAGACATCTTGAGATATAAAAAACAATCATGACAATAGTGGCTTCTTAACTAAAGAACGTTTTTTGAGCAATTTAAAAAATAAGTTCAAAAATGTGCTATTTTTTTTTGGTTCACTTGAATAAAGGCACTTTAACTAATTTTAATGAAAAACAATTTTCATGTTTTTTAAAATTTATTTTACTTTATTTAAGAACTATTAGTAATGGGTACAACCCCCTTTCTTTTTAATAACTTCAAATATACGGGTTTTCATTGAGTGATAAAGAGAATTTATGTAAAAAGAGTACCACTTCTTTAAAAAGTACCTGTTCTTAAAAAAAGTACTTCTTTGTAAAAAAAATTAATACTCTTAGGCTTTTTCTTACAGAAAGTACTTCTTATTAAAAATGTTAGCTTTTCTTGAAAAAACATTAGCTTTTAAGAAAGGAAGTACCTCTCATTAAAAAAGGGAACTTTTCGGGAAAATATAGTACACCATCTTACAAAAGGGACCTAAAAATATATATTTTTTTAAAAAATATATTCAATAAATAAACATGTTTTTTAAAAAAATTTGACACTACAAAAAGTATATTTATATTTGAATTTGATTTGTATGACCGATTTTTGTTAGTTTTTGGTTAATGTATGAGAAATTCATACTACATGATTACACGTCATGAACATTTATCTAATAGAAAAATGGTTGGTGTTTGTTGGAAATAATAGACAATTCAGTTCAACATACACTCACTGGCATGACTAGTTTCGAACTCCGTGACAAGTTCATTATCAGATGCCTAACAACTGTGCCTGAATTGATACCATCGGTTGATCATCAATCGTATATATATGCAAACTCAATTCTGCATTTTACATGGTGAATTAGTATCGATCGAAGATGCCGTAGAATCCTGGATTATATCGCAAGTATATTTTCTTAAAGATCCATTTAAATTATCGTATTTTTCAACGGGCCCCTTAAGCGTGTTGGAATTAACTAGTACATAATATATAGCGAAAGGAACTTCGTTCCAACCGTGTGTTCCCTGACACCTCATGTAATTTTTTCCGGCTATGCGAATAATCGCCCAAGTGAAAATCGCCCAAAACCCAAAAATGAACAATCGCCCAAAAAATATGGGAAAAAAAATTGGGCGATTGTTCATCATGTTTGGGCGTTTTGGTATTTTTATTTTTTTGGGTGTTTGTTCATGATGAATGAACTTAATTGGGCGGTTGTTCGCTACAGTCTTGGGCGATTACACCACAAAATGGTAGGCGTTTGTTCATAAATTGGATTTATATTTTTGGGCGAATGTTCTTAAATTTTTGGCCGATTTTACCTCTTTTTTTGGCCATTTTGGTTCGTAAGATGATTTAGATGTAATAGATTGTAAAAAACGAACGCTGGAAACAAAAAATCATCGCTTACTTTAAAAATAATTAAAAAAATAATAAAGTGAACCAAAAAAATAGCACATTTTTGGACTTTTTTTTTACAAATTGCTCTAAAAAAGTTCTTTAGTTAGGAAACCATTATAGTCATAATTTTTTTTAATATCTTCAGATGTCTAGCTTCCATATCCATTTTAAAATTCTGCAATCGGTTACAAATTGCAAAAGATACAGGCTACTGAATATGGAATTTTTAGTGCCTTTAAATAAGTGAACCGGAGTGTATGTCAACGATGCGGTTAAAATTCTAAAACCAAATACATATTATATTAAAAAAGTGAAAGTATTGGTGCCGGGGTGGTATCAAGATTCTTTGGGGGAGATTAAGAAGTGTAAGCAAAAATATTGTAGTTATGGTTTTTAAATTAAAACGTCTTGTTTTGGAAAACAACCACATTTTTCAGCCTGCTGAGCAAGCTGATGCCAACTGTTCTGAAGTTTTTCAAAGTCGGTCATTTGAGATGTGCTGCCAACGCCTGTAAATAGAACGGTTTAAGATCTAAATCAATGGACACAACAGGTCAGAATTGGTGCGGTGATCATGATGGCCGAGTCTTCAAAAACTGGCAGAAGTGGCATGTTAAATGAATTTATTACCCTAAAGATTACCCCATGAAAATTACATTATTTGTAATTATTTATGAGAATACTCGAAAAATAATTCACCACTATATTAATAGACAACAATTTCAAAAGTCAGTTGAGACCTATCTCAATTCCGTTGTGACAACCTCCAATTCAGCGGTAACAGCCTTCTATTCGGCTGTCACAACCTCTAATTCGGTTGTGACAACCTCTGATTCGGCGGTGACAACCTCTGATTCGGTGGTAGTCACCTCTAGTGTGGTTCTGACAATCTCGAAATTCGGTTACGGCTAATTGCGCTGGCTGAACCGAATTTTTCCGTGAGTGTATAACAGATGAACTGACATGATTAGGAACTACCTGACCTGTTCCACCGGATATGCAGCATGAGGGTATGCAACTATCTGCATGGAAGCTCATGGATAAAACCGAATATGTCGGACATGCGAATGATAGATGGTATCGTGGCACAAAATGCAGGTCAGGTATAGCCAAGTTATGACCTGAATCGTGGGGTCATAATTGCTGCAGAAGCAGTGACGATGAAGAGGAGGATGAGAGCGTCGAACTTCACATATCGTCACCTGAAATGCCCAAAGACGTAACCCTCAAAAAATAAAAACTGTGTTTTTGATCGAATATAATACTCCAAGCTAAAATATATATGTGCAAAATAGTAGACTTCCAAGTTCCTAAGGTAAGCTGCGGAATGAACGCGTTTAATACTGAAATACTTTGGATTTTATAAGGTTTTTTGCTTCTCCTGTAAAATTTTGAAAATGAGGGTTACGTCTTTGGGCATTTTAGGTGAGGATATGCTACTGCCCGGCCTTGTGTGAGAGTAGGATAAAATATCTGGGATCTTACTTCATGGTGGATCTTATAAACATTCAAGAAGTTTAAATGAATGATTTTTCTGCTGAGTACTAATTGGTTCGACAGTGACGAAAGTACGTCTCTTCTTCAGCCCCATCCTCGAATATCGGGATCTTGTATGATATGACTTGAACAGCTATCATATGGCTATGGGACAGAATATGACGTCCCGTGGTATCACAACGGTCCTCATTGGTCTAAGTGTGTCAATAGAGATAGCCGGTTCTACCTAACCTCTACCTAACCTCTACCTAACCTACTGCGGTATTTTCGAGAATCGAGAAAGATTCAGCAAAACTGGGTTTAACAAGACAAGACAAAACTAATTGTTTCACCAAGCCTGCATTACTTTGACACAAAGCTTTAACGCTGATAAACCTTATAACTTCGAGGTAGCGAGCTATGCAACCATTTGTGAGATAAACCTCTCTCTCCAGAATCAAAGATCCAGCTATATCGGACCTGTCGTGCTTTATGCCGCAGAATCCTGGATCATATCGCAAGCGGACGTAGCTGCATTGGAAGTCTTCCATAGACAAACGATTCGGACAATATAGGGACCTACAATAGACAACGGCCAGTATCGACGTCGCATGAACCATTAAACCAAATAACGCCGTTACACTGAGTGGGCATGTCAGTAGAATGAATACGGGTTAACCAGCGCGAAGGGTATTTGAAGACTAACTCCAAGGATGCAGAAAGAATAATGAAAAAGACTCCGCTGGAAAGATCAGGTAGACGAATCCCTGCGAAATCTTGATGTAACCAACTCGGGAGAAAAGGCAAAAGATCGACCCGGTGTGATAAACATTTTATCTTCGTTTTGAAAGGCCCCCAACCCTGTGGTTGCTTGAGGCCAATTCTTTAATTATATTTCCCAATTTATCATTTTTCTCGTTACCAGATTCGAAATAAAAACATCCAAATATTTGTCAATATTCATATACAACAGTTATACTTTTATTGTTTCTGAAGAGATCATTAAATGCAAATTATAATTATAATGTACATATGTATGTATGTATGTATGTGTGTTTACATAATTATATAGTAAATATTTATTTACCTACATATGTAAATATGTAGGTGTATCTGAACGTTCAATGATATTTTTAACAAATTTACACAAAATACTTACAAAGAAACAACAAACAAGCCCTAAACATATAGTATGTATGTATGTATTAGTATGTATATACTTACTAATAGTATCTCTAGTTTAAAATTAAAACATCTGCATTAGCTCTGTAATTTCCTAATCAAATTACATGTCATTATATGTAGAACTACATAACAGAAAAAAGTAACCGGTGGGAATTTTGAGAGTTGAGATTTATTAAAAATCGATAATATAAAATTATTGCATTGTCTAATAAATCCAGTTGGTATACAAATATTATGAAAGATTTAAAAAAATATTTTTACCAGCGTATGAGTGATAAAAATTCTTGGGGATAATTAATTATCAATCATACGTTATGGTTATCAGGAAAACTAAAAACCGGGAAGCAATTTCAAGATACATGACAATACAACGAATTACGTACACATGAATTTGATTGGAGACATTGATTTTTCTGTAAAAAAGAGTCGTCACGTCACTGAAGAACCTATATAATAGTATAAAAATTTAGATTATCCTCAATGGGTCAATATATTAAATTTATAATTTAAAAAAAGATGTATATATTCTGAAGTTCCCCCTGTAAGGGATAATATGAAATTATGACATATTCTAAAAAATCCAGTTTGCATACAAATGTTATGAAAGTTCCTCAAAATAAAACAACTGCGTATGAGTAATAAATGTTCTTGCGATTAATTAATTATCACTCATACGTTATGAGTAACCGGAAAATAATAATACGGGTCCTATTTCAGGTTAGACTGCGGTTCAGCGAATTACATTCGCAACAATTTGGTTAGTAATATTGATTTGTCTGTATACAAGAGTAAATGAAAATCCAAAAATCATGGCAAATATTTTAAATTTATAATTTTAAAAAAAGATGTACATATTCTTAAGTTAAGGGATAATATAAAATTAGGTCATTGCCTAATGAATCCGCATACAAATGATATGAACGTTTCTCAAAGAAAAAAAGCCTGCGTATGAGTAATAACAATTCTTACTATTAAATAATTATAACTCATACGTTATGGGCAATCGGAAAATAATAATACGGATACACTGCGGTCCAGCCAACCACATTCACAAAAATTTGGTTTGAAATATAGATTTTTCTGTAAACACGAGGAGGGAATGCGTTCAGCTTTGGTTAAAGTATGATTTGAATGTTTGCTAACAGTTGGCGGTACGTACTGACCGCTTGGTCTTTCTAATTCTTCCCTGAAATGTACCCACTGTTTATAAATACTTAGTTGTGGTGGTTACAAGTCAACACAAACGGTTGATGAATTCGTTAACTATAGAACATGCTGAAAAGTACTAGAAAGTAGTTGAAAATTTACTATAACGGCAAAATCACTGTCATTGATTGAGTGAGTTTGTTTTCAAAATGCGACGAAGTGTACGGCTGAACTTTGTTCTCTAGCGTTACAAATTAGAAAGATTTGAGTAATTTCAAATTAACCAATGGATAAACAATTTCGTTATGAGAAGATTTAGAATATTGCTTACATTTTTTATTCCAATAGATATAGATAGATCGCGCAATTAAGTCGTTAACAGATTATGCTAACTTTAGTAAACGCAGACCATAATACTAGTTCTTACTAAGATACGGTTACAATTTAGAAATACGATTTGTAATTTTCATTTTAAAAAGTATGTGCAGCCGGCGTTATTTTGGAAATCACTAAAAGCTCTAGTTTAAGAATAATTATAAAGATGTATTGTAATAGCAAGAGATCTCGTTCCACACGGATTTGAATTGTTCAATTAAGGGGGTTCTGACTGTAAACGCCTTTCCTTTCTAGTAGAACTTCCGCGTCTGTCAACCCTAAACATTGTTAGTAACTTGAAGATCGGATGAATACCAGCGGCCATTGAATAAGCTGTAGTATTTTGGTTGCAATCTGTATTTTGAAATTTGTTCTATACAATCACAGCGTTGTCCTGCTGTACATCGATGTCATTGGTGTATAGAAGTAGTAAACTGTAGGAGTTGCCGATGGTATTAAATTGTGTAATAAATTACGGTTACTTTGCCTTCTGGAATATCCACATCGATTGGG
Organism: Phaonia tiefii; assembly: GCA_963931995.1. NCBI lineage: Eukaryota > Metazoa > Arthropoda > Insecta > Diptera > Muscidae > Phaonia > Phaonia tiefii. Next base: position 144,325,306 of record OZ008370.1, read on the forward strand.
GCATGGACAGAGATTTCACCCTTTACAACTTCAATGCTAAGGTGGCGAATATAAAAATGGGGGGTTTGTCTAAGATTGTGAATATACTTTAGTAATTGTATACATCGCATCCATTCAAAGTAGGGTTCTTGTCATCTGAGGCTAACATTTACATGTTGCTGCGCATTTTTTATTAATTATACGACCCCTCATTTGACAAAATTTAAAAGTCACGATTGTAATAAATAAATAAGAAGCTTTAAATTTCATCATTTGTAAAGTCCCTAAGAGTTGCTATAAAATCTCATCTAAAATTGGCTTTACGTAAAATTCACTGACGATCATTTCGCGAACACGATATTTTGCAAAATGCAATCAGTGATGTAGGTGCGTAGCATTAAGTGCTACTATTTGTGAGCAGCTTTTAAAACTCTAGCTGATCTGCTCTGAAAACAACACGAGAAATAAAGGATATGCTCACATTTACCCCAGCCTTTTTAGCATTTTAGCACTAGGCGGCTTCGAGATACTTGGTATTTTTAAAACATTTTCGCTTTTGGTATTTGGTTGGCACCTTTGTAATGTATCCTTTGGAATTTTTTCTATTCTCGAAAAAAGACTCTAAACGTTATTTCCTCGACCAAGCGTTGTGACTATGAAACTGCTAGACAGGTCTCATACGTAATACGTAAGAATGAATGATACAAATTCAATATGTATTATTTTTATTACTCATACGCCATAGATGCCATAAAATTAGTAACACATAGTTTTTGTGGAAAATTTCGACGCAAAAATGCATGAGGCCGGGCCCGCCTATAAAAACCGTTAATAAGTTCAAAGACACAGTATAAATTCTAATTTATTAGATTACTGGCTAAATTCCTAACTGTCTCGCTGGCAATTTTTGCATTATTCCTAAGAAACTACCCTACGCGTTAATACCTCGACCAAGCGTTGTGACTATAAAACGGCAAAGCAGGTCTACATTATAGTAGAAATCAATGTTGATCTGTCGGGCCGTGACAGTTTTTTATTTGTATCCATTTCTGAAGCAAATCATTGCAAATTATAATAACCTTAATTAGAGGGGGTTTTATGAAGAAAACTTTCAGTGACTTCCAAACATACATTTTTTAAATGACTTTTTCAAAATCATTAAAATTTTATTTTAATTTTTTTGGTATATTGCGAAAAATTTCAGAAATATCAACCATCAAAAAAATGTGTATTATGAACCTATTTGGTTGAACTGCATTGTAAAAATAAGGTTAATCTCTCCGTCACATGTAAATTTTAGCCATAGCTTCTTAAAAAGGGAGTTAAAAAAGTTACTTACGTATGAGTGATATAAATTCCATAATATCGTGTTGTATTATCTTTATCACTCATACTACGTTTAGACGGTGGCCTATATCGCGATATCATATCACGATACGTCAAAAAAATACACGTATAAACGCTTTAGCGCGATATAAAGTTTGTCACGAACGTTTACTATGATTTCGCTCCATATCACGATATTTTGCCACGTAGCATCACATGGCTGTTTATATCATGATGTGTTGAATATCGTATAAACAGGAACATGGGGATATCACGATATGATTGATATTGCGATAAGTGTCGTATAAACGAGGTATCATACTATAATGTGTTGAGTAATGTATATTGTGAACCTAATTGGTTGAACCGCAGTCTACAAGTAAGATATATTTCTGCGTCACATGCAGATTTTAGCCATGGGTTCTTAAAAAGGGAATTAAAAATGTTACTTACGTATGAGTAATAAATTCCATAATATCGTGTTGTATTATCTTGATCACTCATACGCTGTAGATGTCATTAAATAACAAATAACAAATTTCAATCCATTTTAGCACTTTTAGTTTTTAGAGACGCGAAAACTACAACTTTTCAAAGTCGCTCAGGAATTATAGGAACTTGGGATATTGTAAAAAATTGCAGAAACGTCAACATTGGCACATTTGCATTGTGAACCTTATTTGTTGAACCGCAGTGTGCAAATAATATTATATAATATTTTCCATAAGTTCTTAAAACGGAACTTAAAGAAAATTCTTCTTCGTACGAGTGCTACAAATTATATGGCTTAATTATCACTCATAAGTCTGACTTCCCATAATACCGATTTAGATTATTTTTATAACTCATACGCTATAGATGTCATGAAATTAGTAACACATAGTAGTTTTTATGCCAGATGTCGACTTTATGACTTTGCTAATAAGTTCAAAGACACAGCATCAGTTCTAATTTATTAGGTAACTGACTAAATTCCTAACATTTTCCCAAGTTTTGTTTAAATGTATTTTTAAATTTGCTCGACATTTTTGTTAGTACTCAGATGTCTATTTAGGGTTAATAGCAAGTTTTAATCCATTTTCAAAAACAGAATTTTTCAAAATCGTTCAAAACTTTAAGGAACTTGGGTATCGTCAAAAATTTCGGAAATATCAACATTTAAAAATGTGTATTATGAACCTAATTTTGTTGAACCGCAGTGTACATATAAGGTTATTCTCTTCTTCACACGAAACTATTTGCCATAGGATCTTCCATAGAGAACTAAAGAGAAGCCACGAGTGTTTCATTTCCACTAGTTTTTCAGTTTTTTATGCCAGTTTTTCCGCCAGAATTTGGATGTAATAAACGTACAAATTAATGAAAATTGTTGTGTTCTTAAAATCAAAGGTAATTTATTGAATATAGTTATTTTAAAAGTCATAAGTGCCAATAAAATCAAATTTTTCAATTCGTCTATTGCTCACACACTTTCACCTTCTGTTCTGTATCAAATTTGCAGCTAGGAGGTCGGACAACTACATATGTCATCGAGACCCCCTGGCTTCTTCAAAAGGGAATTAAAAAATTTTGCTGACGTATGTGAGCTACAAATTGTATGGGATAATTATCACTTATACGACAGAAGTTCCATAATATCGATTTATATTATTTTTATAACTCATACGCTATAGATGTCATAAAATTAGTAGCACATAATTTTTATGAAAGAGTAAAATTTATGACTTTCTCAATTAGTTCAAAGACACAGTATCAATTCTAAATAATTTCGTAACTGCCTAAATTCTTACGACCTTATTCATAAAAACTTATGAGAGGCTTGAGATACGTTATTTGTCTGAAAAAACGGTTCTCAAACCTCTCATAACTTTTTATGAATAAGGCCGTTAACATTTTCCTATGGTTTTTTTTAAAAATATTCTTTTAGATCTGCTGGCATTTCTGTTAGTACTCCAGGTGTTTATTTAGATTTAATACAATATTTTTAGCCATTGTACATTTGTTAGTTTTTGGCAGAAGTTTAAAATTTATAAGAATATTTTAAACCATTTTTTTTTGCAAAACAATTTTTTTTTGCAATAATTTCTTACACTATGCCACAAATTCTGACTAGCCACACACAAAAAAAATTGTTACGAAAATGACGGATTCAATAACAAACTAATTCTGTGATGTCGATTTTTGCAATGTAGATAATGTAAATTGAATGGGAGTTATCACGTTTAATTTCAATAACGAAATGTGTTGGATCAATAAAAAGAGTTGTTGATTTTAATTTTCTATTTAATACAACATGTTGTTGGTTTGATAAAGATAATTATTGAAAGTTTAACAGTTTACAATAAAATGTCCTATTGAATTTTAGAGTAAATGGTAATACAAATTGTTATTGTACTGAGTCTATGTTGATATGACTAAAAATCAAAATAATGGACAACACTTAAAAAATGTTTTTTACTTGTATGAGCTTTTGCATAATGCATCCTCATAAATCGTTGGAAACTGTAAGGCTATTTGAAATTTAGCCACAGATTTTGATCAGCAACGTCAACTCACTTGCATTGAGAATTCTTCAATAGCACCAAAGATGATAGAAATATCGTAGATGGTGAAATATAAGTGGTGGATTTGAAAGTCAATAGAAATTTTCTAGATGAAATGGGCAAATTTCCCTGAAATCAAAAACTATTGGAAACACTGTTTAACTCTGCTTTTTGCCCTTTGTGTTGTCAAAATATATCAAAAACAAAATGCCTTTCTATTATCTGTCTTTTCAAATTTCAAATTTAAACAGCAGATCCGGAACAAAAACGATTTTTGAGTGGTTTTTCATCGTATCGTATCCAGGTCGCATGGTAACAGCCTTTGCCATCTGGTGAGAATGGTGAATAATTGAGTACACCATCTATGGTAGTTGTATCCTCCCTGATAGCACACAAACACAAGAAATATTTAATTAAAATATTTTCTTTACTATGTTTCAAATATTATCTTTATTGTAAATGCGAATGTATTCAACATTTTGTTTATCAAGTGCAATTTATTAGGTGTTATTTTCCAACATTGCAATATTGATCAACATAATAACGGGTTTTTCAATAACAGCGCTACAACCGCTAAAACCCGTTTTAGATACCAATGAAATTCTTTATTCCTGTGAAAGTACGTACGTTGTCATAGACCATAGACTTGACGTAGCCCCACAGGAAATAATCTAACGGCGTCAAATCGCTCGACCGAGGCGGCCAATCGACTGGGCCATTTCGTGAGATATCACGATCACCAAACTTGGTTTCCAATAAATTGATTGTGGCATTCGCTGTGTGGCTTGTGGCGCCGTCCTATTGGAACCACATGTCCTCCAAGTCCATATTATCCAATTGGGGTCAAAAATATTCTGTTATCATTGAACGGTAGCGATTCGCATTCACAGTAATGTGCCGGTCTTGATCATCACGGAAGAAGTACGGCCCAATGACGCCGCCGGCCCATAAACCGCACCAAACCGTAATTTTTTCGAGATGCAATGATGACTCATGGATTACGTGTGGATTGCTGTCTGCCCAATAACGCATATTTTGCTTATTGACGAAGCCATTCAGCCAGAAATGAGCCTCATCGCTGAAGATGATTTTCCGATGAAAATCCGAATCATTTTCAAGTTGTTGCTCAGCCCAATTCACGAACATACGACGCTTATGGTGATCAAGCGGCATCAGTTCTTGCGTCAATTTGATCTTGTAAGGATGTAGGCCAAGATCTTTTCGCAAAATTCTCCACAACGACGTCACAGAGATGCCCAACGCTTGAGAACGACGTGTGAGAGACACATTTGGGCTTTCTTGAACTGAAGCCTTAGCGGCAGCAATATTCTCGACACTACGGGCACTTCTTTGTCTCACTGGCACGGGATCATTTTGTAAAGTGCCTGTGGATTCAAATTTTTCCACTAGACGCTCAATTGTTGATCTGGTAGGACGATTATGACGACCATAAATTGGACGTAGCGCTCTTAAAGTTGAGGCCACTGACTCCAAATTTCGGTAGTAAATTTTAATAATTTCAACTCGTTGTTGGCTCGTATATCTTTCCATGATGAAATGGCAAACCTTACTGAAGAGAAATGTCAAAAGAGCGGGAAAAAATATGGCGTCGTTTGCTGTCCCTATCGATTTACTTTTGTAGCGTCTCTGTTCAAAAACCCGTTATTTGAATCAAATACGTAGGGTTATTGATTTAAGCATTTGTTTTCAACAAGCGTGTTTGTTGAATATTTTGTCAACTCTTTTTTCTCTCTGTGTATGACATATGCACAAGGTAGCCCAAAATTTATCACCCTATCGGAATATGATGTACCTTTTGGAAATGGTGGCAACTCTTGGTTTTATTAATAATATTTGTGAAATAAATAAATGGTTTCCCGTTACATCCCATGAATGTATTAGGGAGAGCTTCCCACAACCAGTGAGCTGTGCGCGTTCTAGTTTTAAACTCACTGATTGGGACCTACAGTTTTACATCGGTTCCGAACGGTTTTTGAGAAGCTTTTTCATGGCTCTGTTCAAAACCCATTTTCATCTGAATGGATACAAAAACAACCAAATTTTGTACTTCTGTGGCACTGAAAATCTTTAACCAAAACCAATACTTCCGCTCAAAGCCTCTCAATGACGCGCCATTTACGACAGAGGTGTCACCAGACCTTATAATTTCGAGGATAACGTGGTTGATGTGACTGGTGAGCGATACAGATCCATAATCTACGATTTTTTTTTTAAAAGATTTGGCCGCTCCAGACCTCTTCTTTTATGGCTTTTTAATGTCACTGGTATATGTGGAAAAGCCACATTTTCTGGAAGCTCTCAAAGGCAATACAGTAACTTATCGCCCGAAGATCTCGCCAAAACGATTGAAAATGAGGTGAAAAGAGCCCAAGTGGTCAGCAACTATTGCAATATTTCGAAATTATCTTCAAAATGAGATAGGAAAAACCTAAAACTTACTTCATTTCAAAACCTAATACGCTTAGCTAAGTACTATTTCTAGGGACCCATTTTTGTTCATTCTGAGAATACTTTACCGTAGGGTCAATAATTTCCATAGGGTCATAGTTACAGTATTCAAAACACCGACAATTTTGAATAACCGGTTTTCGGTTTATTCGAAAAATTTATTGAATAGAATTGAACTGAACTGAATTGAATAGAATTGAATCGAATTTAATTGAATGGAATTAAATTGAATTGGATTGAATTGAACTGAATTTAATTGAATTCAGTTGAATTGAATTGAATTGAAATGAATCGAATTTAATTGAATAAAATTGAATTTAATTGAATTGGATTGAATTGGATTGAATTGAATTGAACTGAATTACATTGAATTAAATTGAATTGAAGGAAATTGAATTGAATTGATTTGAATTTAATTGCATTGAATTGAATTGATTTGAATTGAAATAAATTAAATTATATTGAATTGAACCGAATTGAATTGAATTGAATTCAGTTGAATTGAATTGAATTTAATTGATTTGAATTGAATTGGATGGAACTGAATTGAATTGAATTAGATTGATCTAAATTGAATTGAACTGAATTGCATTGCATTACATTAAATTGAATTGAATGAAATTGAATTGAATTGAATTGGTTTGAATTGAATTGATTTGAATTGAATTGAAATAAATTAAATTATATTGAATTGAATCACATTGAACTGAATTGAATTGGATTGGATTGAATTCAGTTGAATTGACTTGAATTTAATTGAGTTGAATTGATTTGAATTAAAATGTATTGAATTGCATTGAATTGAATTGTATTGAATTGAATTGAATTGAATTGAATTGAATTGAATTGAATTGAATTGAATTGAATTGAATTGAATTGAATTGAATTGAATTGAATTGAATTGAATTGAATTGAATTGAATTGAATTGAATTGAATTGAATTGAATTGAATTGAATTGAATTGAATTGAATTGAATTGAATTGAATTGAATTGAACTGAATGGAATTGAATTGAACTAAATTGAATAGAAATAAATTAAATTAAATTATATTGAATTGAATTGAATTAAATTGAATTGAACTGAGTTGGGTTGCATTAAATTATATTAAAATAAATTGAATTGAGTTGACTTGAATTAAATTAAATTGAAATGCAATGAAATGAATTGAATTGAATTGAATTAAATGGAATTGAGGTGAATTCCACATTCTTATTCGTGTTACAATCGCAAAATGTAAAAGCTGTTTAATATAAAATTGATAAGTTCAATTCAAATTCAAATTAAACTCAATTAAGTTCCAAATTGGATGACATTTGCATATATGAAAATCTTATAAAGTGTAAGAAATTAATGTATTTGCTAATTTAAATTATTTAATTGTTATTAAAATTATGAATTAATTTTGAAATTAAAAAAACCTTTAAAATCTTATTTAGAAGTTATTCAAGCTATTTTTTCCTTAAGAATTGGAAAATAATAAAGAAATTACAATAAAAACGCTAATTGCAGAAAAAAACCAGTGATCTGTATAGCTCATAAGAAATAGAAAAATATTCTTCTAAGAAATAACTTCAGATTGACTCATAAAATATAAAAAAAGGCTTTACATTATTTGTTTAACTATCCTTCTGCAGCATGTCCAAATAATATTATAATTTCAACAGCTTGTGTACTATATTACAGCTGGATTGTCTCCTAATGTAAATTACGCCTAACAATATGTAGTCGCTACCATATACCAACTCACCACGAATGTTTGATGATACTACGTGATCTCACCACAAATGATTAGATCGATGCATTTATTTCGTGAACAATAGAGAACAGATAACGTTATTACTCAAAACGGCTATGGAGCGTTGAATTAATAAAAAAAACCCCGATGGAAGAGAAACTCGGATCAGTTAATATGTAAAGATTTAATTGGGTATGTCAAAATGGCTTAGATAAAGAGAACTAACGGGTCCGCCAAATAACTTTTTTTTTTGAAAATGCTATAAAACAAAAACTGAGAAAAAGTATTTTCTCAAATTTCATTTTTTATTTGAAAGTACAATCCTTCCGGTTAATAATAGAAAATAATTTCATCCAAATGGCTGCCTCGGCTGGCCATGCAGTAGCCTACGCGATCGGTCCACTTTTTAAGCACATTATCGAAACTAATTATCTGTCAAATCAGACATGAGCTAAGTGTTACCATTCACGAAATAAGCACTAGTTGAAAAAAAACGTAGATGGCGGACCCTTTATTGTACTTATCGTACTTTAACAACAAACTTGTTTCATTAACGGTAAATAAAATAGTGCTAAGAAGCACAATTACAAAATTAGGAAATTAGTGTCTATATTTTTTCCGTATTCAGCTGAGTTGTATGCGTCGTTTGAATGCTGTTACGTGAAAAAAAATCAAAATTGCATTTCACGGGACACTCTAGTTTACATGCTAAGAAATCGGTTATTTTGGAAAAGGAAAATCTGTAAAAACTGATTTAATCACTAAAATGGTCACAAGGAAATATATTTTATCTCTCTATAATTCGATTAAAAAAACAAATTCAAAATAATTTAAAAATATCATTTAAAATGAAATAAATATTAAATTTTTAATTAGTTTATAATTGTTGTTAATTTTTTTTAAAACTTTCCGCGAGATATGTTGGCAGATGACACATGTTTGATTTTATTTTTTTAAATTTAAGGTTTTTGTTTTGTTTTTCTACAATGAATTTCATTAATTGTATCAGTATGACAATACATTAGTGTTGATTTCTAACATTTTGATTAACTAGTTAAGGGTTTCAGTAGATGTTTGTATACAGAATTTACGTATTTTTTTGTTCAACATTTAGTATGTGATAGTGAAGTTGTAGGTGGGGAAGAGAGGCAAGTGGATTAGTTAGAATATTAATGTACAAACTGTACAATTTCTAAGATTTTCAGATTTTTTTACATAAAAATAATAAGTCTAGTGTGTTGAAAATAAGTTATATAAGGGCTTTTCCGGTTTATGAAAATATTGTACATATGCACTTTAGAATATTTCAGTTACTTAGTTGGGATTTAAACCATACATTTTGTCGAATACTTTTGTAGGATGGAAAAATAATTTCAATCTGACCAAGGCGCAGGGAGGACTATTTTTTATTGTTGGTTTAATTTTTTATTAAATAAATAAATAAATAGTTTCCCATTACATCCCATAAAGGGACTGGGGAGAACTTCTCACAATCACTGAGCTGTGCGCTTTCCAGTTTTCACTCACTGATTGGGACCTACAGTTTTACACCGATTCCGAACGGTATTTTGAGAAGCTTTTTCATGGCTAGATACTCGATAGTGTCGCCGTCACTATGCGAGGTGACCGCCGCCGAAAGAAAATTTGAAGGTGGTCAGAGCCGGGTTCGAACCCAGGATCTCATGTACAAGAGCCGCGCACACTAACCATTGCACCACCGACGGCCACTTAATTATTAGACAAAATAAAAAATGCAAATTAATATTTGAACGACTCAACTTGTATCAAATCCAAAAGATTCGCCCCTTTTATTGTAAATGATGGGATGCTCCTAAAGCGAGGCCCAATAAAAGCGCACGATTTAATTTAAAAATTAGTCACATATTTTTTGACCGAATGGTGATATTTTTATAGCGATTTGATAGCGATTCCGATTAAGTATGGAATATAGTATCTGGAAATAGCAAACAAACACTTCCGCGGAGGTTTGCGAGCGGTCTCAGCATAACTTTTCCCATTTTTAGAATCTGTTTCACGGTGATAACACGTTCTTTCCTTGTGTAGCGTTCCAGTTATAATAATGAGAACAATCGAAGACGGCTGCTGTCACATGACCGAACTGCCACTTGTAAAGGAAAAAAATTAAAAATCTTAGACTTTAATAGGGACACCCTATATAATCAGATTTTTACAAATATGTGGACAAAAATCATCTACAAAAACCCTATTCATCGCAGTAATATTTTTGCTGTGGTTGTATTTCGCCATTGCGATTATATTCAAGTTCCGCCTCAAATCTAGCCTGACAAAATGTTTCAGAATGTTTACAGCCATGAATTTCAATCTTTTTCGATCCATCCATATGCTCTGTCAGTTTCCCTCGACGTGGTTTCGATTCGACCACAAATCATCGCATTAATACCCGTATTCAGCTCAAATACAATTTTCATTCCTCCAGAATTACGTGTGTGTCACAAATATCGAAAATAAACCGACTATTTCCAAACATACGAAATTGATCACTTTTCATCACGATACCGAATAACTGGACTCGCTTTCCTTCAATACCTCGCTCATTTTAAAACTCGGAGTCCCAGTCGAGTTTAAAAGATTCGAACTCGTAGAAACGATTTTTATCAAAGATTTTTATTTTTCGACTTGCGAGCGATCGAGCTCTAAATATATTTACTTCCCTCAGCATTTCTGACAACGGAAACATAATGATAGATGTTGTCCCGGAAATTAACATGTGGCAGAATGAACATGTGGCACAATATTCCTGTCACAGTAGATGTTGATACCCCAGGCAGAGATGACTTTCGTTTCATCTTTGTGAAAGGGCAACTTCTCCGCTTGTCATGACTTCTGTTCTGAAATAAATTAAAATGGTATGATAGCCTTTATACAAGGTATAGTCTAACCTTTTTAGAATGGACTCCAAAGCCTACTTTTCCATATAGTTTGGACCCATCAGTGTAGCAGTCTATGTATTACCTGGTATTCCAATCTTGCCTGTCCGGGATATAAGTAAGAAGTTTCTCTAAAGGTAGAGGTGAATTGCCGCAGATCTCGTAAAATCATCCCAAGACCATGTGGGTTGGTGATCCATCGCGAAGAATGTCTTAGGCGGCTTTCCGACGTTGCAGTCATTTGTGTTCTCAGCAAATCTCGTGGTAACAGGATAAGCCCCAAACCCTCGATAGGGATTGTGCCGTGATACAGATCATTGTCATTCTCTGAACATTTGTCAACACACTTAGGTAAGTGGATTTTTCTAGTAATTCTCATTAAGTTGAGATTTGATTATCTCTATAAGGTATGATAGTATAACTAAATCCTTGTGGACAACAAGGATGGGAATCGAAATAACTAACTCAAATAATCAATTTCACTCCATTTTGAAAAACTTATTTGTTATTAAAAATAAATTTTAATAGATAAAACTGATCTTGAAACGGAATATTATTAAAATCCATAAACCTGCCACAGAAAAAGGTGAGCATAAGAAATCTGCAACTACCAGTGGCAGCCTCAGCCTGCTAAAATAAAGCCTGCTAATAGAAGCGGCTACAATAGACCCCACCTCACGACAAACCAGGGTGCGAGGAAGAGTATCGCATTACAATCGAAAGCTGCACGTATGGCAGTGCTTCATTCAGTGAAACCGCGAGCTGCGACAGAGCGCTGCAAGCAGAAATGGAGATAGGTACATCAACTATTTCAGCAAAACGAATGGAGTAAAGAAAGTGTGTAAAAATTTAAACTTACAAGGACGGACGAAGTCCGAAATATCCACCGAAATGTTACAAGCCGAACTAGCGGCTAAGGGTGGTGCAATGGTAGTGTGCATGTGGGATCGATCCCTGCGCTGGCCACCTTACATTTCCTTCGATAACGGTGACATGGCTTAGGGATGAAGGGCTTTAGCGATATCATTAGCCGAGACCATTCAAATAACAATAAAACATTTGAAACCCCAATATTCTTTTTCAGTCTACTATTTTATACGAGTATATATAAGTTTGAATTATGACTAAAACGTCAATAAATTAGCATTAAAAAGAAACGTTTAATTGCATTCCAATTGCATTTCCATGTACAACAAACTCTCAAGTATCCGTACGTATAACCCGGCTCTTGCTCTGGAACAGTTCTGAATGTCCTCCGTCCTAGCACTAAAAATAAACGCTTCATTGCATTCCATTTGCATTTCCATGTACTCCTCCGTTATAGCATTAAAAATAAACCCTTCCTCCATTGCATTACAATTGCATTTCCATATACAGGGTGGGTCAGTCACGACTGGACAAATTTCACCAGCGTATTCCTTGGCTCACAAATAAATGTGTGCTGTTATTTCGCTTCCAAAATAAAAAAAAAATTTTTGCATTTCAGTCAAATAGTCATAACTTTGGAACGGTAAGACCTCTGGGCTTCGTTTAGGTAATTTTGGAAAGGTAAGAGGTAGGGCTATTTTTTAAGATATCTGCCATCTGGATGAGAAAATTGAGGTTATGTGCACGTTCTTATGTCTTTTTTGCAATTTTTTTTAAAGCTCCATATATCGGCGATTTCACTTTTTTTTTATTTTTTTAAGGATTCCGAAAGGTCTCTTAAAGGCCTTTCCAATAAGCCCAAAAAAATCTGACCACTGGTTCAAAACTGCAATTTTACCCTAGTACCCCCGACCACCATTCCGCAAATTTTCAAAACGCTGCCATTTCGCCCCCTTGCATTTTCGGGGATGGTCGTAGATGTACATATTTTCATGAAATGAGCCAAGGAATACGCTGGTGAAATTTGTCCAGTCGTGACTGAACAACCCTGTACACAACAAACTCTCAAGCTTCAAATGTTCCGCACTTTCAAATGTTCCGCACTTTAAACTTTTATTTTCTTCATCTTTAATTCGAAAATAAGGCTGTACTTTTTTTTAATTAAGAATAAAAATATTTACTTTTAAATTTTCTTCAAGTCGTTACCAAAAACTGTATCGACAGAAATAGAGTCGTTGCAATACAAGAACGGCGTCAATCCTACTAAAGCGAACCGCAGACTTCTCCGTCATGAGTATGAGCTGATGATTTTGAAAAAATATTACCAAAAAACGTTGTAAATATGATAGCGATGCGAACAACTTCGATTACGTTCTTATTTGGTATCAAGAAGGGCGGTAAACCGACAATAAACATCAACGATAGCTGATGTTCATGCTCATGAATGACAAGTCTGTGGTTCGCTTTACAGAAAACCAAATATGTATCGATAGCCGGCGATTGTTTTCGATAACGACTACTGGCATACAAATTGTTTTGTTTTAAAGCGAACCACAGACTTGTCATTCATGAGCATGAGCTTGGTCGATAACTGTTTATCTGGCTGATGAATTTGAAAAATATATTACCAACAAATTTTGTAAACTAGTTAGTGATGCGAACAACTTTGATTACTATTACTATCGATTACTATATGGCGGTAAACCGACAATACACATAACTGATAGCTGATGTTCATGCTCATGATTGACAAGTCTGTGGTTCGCTTAAGATGATGACGACAAGCGGAATAAGGGTGAATAGTTCCTTGTGTAAGCATCATGGGTAGGCAATTACGAGTAACTTTCAATGACGACCTGAAGTGGTAGAAGTAGTAGCTGCAATAGGTCTCTCGATTGACATTGATTCATGTCAAAAACTGTTCAGTTGTATTACGTCTGGTTAAATCTTACAGCGATGAAACACATGCAATTTTTATATACAACATGTTACTGCTTTAGAAATAAAGAAGTTTTGTTTGCGGGGTTGTCAATGCCTGAAATGACATATGAATTTGTATAAACATAAAATTGCATTTTGGCAGTTTTTAAAGTATACAATTATATATATATTCCTTCATATATACTATATAGGTATATTGTTTAATTTCTCTTTTATATTTTCATTATTTATGATTTTTTTTTATAAATCCATATAACTTAATTAATTGTCTACTGTTTCATTTGTATTAACTACTAGTATGGCCCAAGAAGAACAGGAATACATTAACAGCTGATACCACATGCAAAAGATCGCCACAGCTGATTGATGCGCTCTATAGTTAAACCATCAGCTGTTTGATGTGGCAGCAGCTGTTTGGGCTACACATTGCATTGCATTCTGTTTGATGTGGCAACAGCTGTTTTTGCTACACATTGCACTACATTGTATTGTATCTGAACGAGCCATTACGTATGGATAATTTGTTATGTTTTTTATTTTTAGGAATATTTACTGATGTCTCTTTCAGTTATCAATTGTTAGTTATACTTTTATATTCAATTATTCTAAGTTATTTTATATGCTGTTTTATATTTTCTATATGTTTTTGAAACTATTTACTTGATTTATGTTTATACGAGTATGATGACGCCAATGATGGGCTGATAAGTTGAGATACGATAATGATATCGATATCGATGACATGACATGACATGTAGCTTCATGTTTGTTTTGAGTACATCAATTTAAAATTTGTATTATTACTTTTTTGTTATCAATATTATCTTACGTTTACGTTACGTTTTACGAATAGTTTACTTTTTTTTCTTTCAGTGTACTTTCTTAACATGTATGTATGTATAAATATTTAACACAAAATAACACTTAGAATTTTCGGAGTTTATTCTTTTCTTGGTTTCAGCTTGATCCATTTCCGAATGCAGCGGATCTGATACGGAACTTATTTTAAACTCTATAAAATAATTTATTAATGTGTTTCACATTTAGTTTTAGTTTTAGTTTTATTTTTGGTTTGTAAATATTTGTTATACCCTACAATTCCTGGCTTCGAGTGACTATGAGATTGATGAATAATTCCGATTTCGATGGAGAATTTATGAGGAAAATCGGTGATGATTATGATGAGTTCCGGCGGGCGTTGAAGCAACTACCCCCACTGCTCCGGCAGATGATGTTGATGAGGGTGTATGGGAGTGGTGAGATGAAGAGGTTGGGGCAGCTGCGGTTGCTGTGGACAGAGCAACCGCAGGAACCACGCTTCAGCGTTTCACCCCAAATAGATTTGGTATCGACTTGATCTTTTTGCGCGAGCAATTAATATAATCCTTGTAGGAGTCGGAACGTAAATAACGTGGATACGAGTCACGTTCCATGAGATGGTAGACATGGGCGGCAGCCACATCGAAACACCAGCGGTTTGGCCCATTTGTTGAGTAGACCGCCTCTCGTGCTAACTCCACCGATTTCGAATCGACATTGACGGCGCGTGGAGCATCGGGTGCTAGAAATTCATTCCAAATGCGTTGAATGGCTTCTTTGATTTCATTTTGAGGTAGTGCCTTCATATCGTGAACAGCTTCCCAAAATCTGTAGCAAAAAAATTAAAAATATCCAAGCTAGTTACCGCTTACATTGTAGAAAATATATCCCTTTACTTACAGCAGATTTTCGTAACTGTATTCCTTTTCTAAAAATTTAGCAAACTGCTCTCGACCCATAGGATCCTTTAGCAATTCTCGCATACTAAATGCCCAACGTTTGACCCGTCTCATGGGTACCTCTTTGCTGTAATCGAAAGTTATAAAGAAATTTACATGTCAAATATCTACAAGACATCGATAAACGTACCTATTTTTTTCTGCATCCCACATTTCCGTGCTATCTGTTTGCCAGGGGTTTGGCAACTCTGGTGATGTAATAAAATAATCAAATTCATTATATTGCTCATAATACGATACCAATCTGTAAAGAGAAAAAAGGACACGATAAATTCTATACAACAAATTCAAAACTCAAGAAATCAATAGCTGATTTGAAATGTAGTTTTATAGGATTGACTGCAATTTTGTTCAGTGAGACGACCGGCTAAGTAATATTTAAAAAATCACATGAGGTGTCAGGGGACACCCGTTATAGTTGCATCCAAATAAGAAACAAAAACGATTTTCAGTGTGTATGCATATTGGTCTTTCGGAGCTTGAGTGAAAAAACGGCTACCAAACCGGTTTGGCTTGCATCAGTAACTAGAATTTAAGGAAGGTTTGGGTCATACGGCATTAATGCTTGTGTTGAAATAAGTACACCCTTGATACTCTCATTCAAATTCTAAATTCTTTCTATAGCAATAGGTAGCCACAACACCTATTGCACTTTCTAGTTGACTCGGTATATTTTTTAGACTTGGGTATAGATTTTCTGGTTCAAGAACTCTACTGTTATGCTAGCAACACGGCATGCACTTTTAATTAGCTGGAGTCGATTCTCCTTAATTCTATTTAGAATCAACTCTAAACTGCATAACATTTGTCAGTTATTTATACAAGGATATCATCGAAAAAGTTAACAACATTTGGTACTCGCTGAAAATCAGTTTTTTTCTTGTTTGGATGCAAATATAACGTGTGTGTGGAGCTTTTCGCAAATATAGTATACTTGTGACCAAACACATTGTGTTTATTATTCAATATTACATGTTTGAGAAACAACAATTAATATGTTATAATACATATGCGTGTGATCCAAATACATATATATGCTTGTGACCCAAATAGAGCTTTGTTTGCTTGCTTCGACTAAAGTATATGGATATTTTGGATGAAACATGCATATGACCCCACGTAGAAGTTTACATCTTTAGAAGTAAACTTGCTAAAGTTTGCATTCTAATATAAATGAGTTTAGGACTTGCAAATATATGAATATTTTGAGTGTATTCCAAACAAACATATTTATGGTTCCTGTAGAATGTGTTGAAGAGAATAGTTTGCTGAGGTCGCTTTTTCAGCATGTATCTTCTTTAAAACAACCCATTCTCCTTTGGAAAATTACACAAAAATTTAGAACCCCATAGACAGCTTGAGTCAGACGATTTGAACAAAATCAATGTTAGCTTCAAATTTCGTATCCATTCCCTTCCTTTTTCGTTGTAATTCAGAAAATATGAATTGAAATTCGGAAATTCCTATTGAAATTAAGAAACGATCAAATGAATTTCAGAAATTGCTATTGTTATTCAGAAATTCCAACTGAAATTCAGAATTTCTACACCCTTTTCAATTAAAATTTAAAAAAAATCAATTGAAATTTAAAAATTGTATTTGAAAATCAATTGAAATTTCAAACACATCAATTGAAATTTAAAAGACATCAATTAAAATTTAAAACACTTCAATTGAAATTTGTAATACATTAATTGAAATGTGAAACACATCATTTGAAATTTAAAAATCTAATACATTATGTCAACTAAATTTTCTAAAATTTCGGAAATTTGGAATTAACCAAAACCAAAATCGATACCAAATTCGGTTGGAGATACCGAATGTGTTAGTGCTGCGACATCGATCTCAAAACATCGATGTTTTACAACATCGATGTTTCAAAAAAAAGAGACATCGATGTCTATAAAACATCGACCTCACAACATCGATGTTTTCCAACATCGATGTTTTTGGGGATGTTTCATTTTTGGTGACTTTTTTTAGAAATCGAGGTACCAAAATTTAATCAGAAGGGGTAATTTACACCACTGGTCACAATCTGAGTTAGGCAGAAACATCGCTGTTTCTTCGATCATCAATGCTTTTGCCGATGTTTTGTTTTTGCTGAAATTCTCTTTTAGATATGTGTTATCAGCATATAAATCACCCTTTTCCACGATATAAAGGCGAAAACTACAAAACTTGATTAAAATAAATAGTTTCCCATTACATCCATGTATAACCAGCTACGCATACGCATAATAGTGGTGGTTGGCGTCTGGCGGCGAATAAATGGGCAAATATAAACAATTCGAGTTTATATTAATATTTTATGGTTTATATTTCCTTATATTAAGGCAATTTGTCACAATCGTCACACAGAAAAACATCGATGCAAACATCGATATAAACCATAGATGTTGGAAAAACATCAGCACTAAAACATCGATGTAAAAAGTACTCGATGTTTTTCAAAAACATCGATGTTTTCAAAACGTCGATGTCGATGTCGCAGCCCTAGAATGTGTCATCAACTTAGGTGCAACAACCGAATTTGGCATCAAGTAACTTTTCGATATGGTATCAATTCGGTCGCAATAATAATTCGGTTGCTGTAACCGAATTTTGCATAAATTCTGTAGGTACAACCGAATTAATTTTCAATTCGGTTACCACAACATAATTTTATGTATTTCAAACATGACGTTTAAAATTCAAAAACAAAAATTGTATAAAAAAGGTAACATAAGTGCAATTGTTTCTGTTGCGGCGGTATCAAGTTTTTTTTGTGGTTATTAAGTAAGGGAAGCAAAACTATTGTAATTATGTTTTTTTTTTATTAAAACGTCTTATTTTCCAGAAAATGGCTATGCAGATATGAACAGTTTGAAGTTTTTGAAGTATTTCAAGGACGGTCGTTTGAGATATATTGCAATCGTATGTACATATATTAAACGGTTCACGACCTAAATCAATAGATACAACACGCCAGAATTGGTGCGGGGACCCATGACGGCTGGAACTTCAAGAAGATCGGAAGTGGCATGTAAATCAAATGTGTTACCCTAAAGATTACCCTATATAAATGACTTTTATTTCACGCTTTGTGTTTTCTTTTTATAAAAATACAGGAAAATAAATAATCACTTAATAATAAAAAAAGAAAACTTCCAAATTTATTTGTTACACTATCTGAATTCTGTTGTAACAATCTGCAATTCGGCTAATGAGGTTGTGTTAACCTCTAATGAGGTTGTGGCAACCACTAATTCGGTTAAGACAACTTCTGATTCGGATGTGATGGCCTAATGTGTGGTTGTGACAACCACTAAATTCGGTTACGGCTTATTCGACTATCTCAACCGAATTTTTCTCTTAATGTTTGCAACAAATTCACCTGAGTACTACTTTATACACGAAAAAAAACAGAATTGGTAAAATGAAATAATTACAATTCTCTGAATAACATTTCTGGAATTCAAATATTCATTTCTTTAAATTGAATAAAAAATTCTTTAAATCTAAATACTTTGTTTTCTAGATTTTCAAATTCCAATTATTAGATTTTACAACAAATCAGCTAAATGTTTCACAGTTAGTTCAAATATAAAACTTTGTTAATGAATTAATAAAATCAATTTAAACATTCGAATTTCAAAACCACCTCATATTTGTTGAAATTTTATCTCGAAATATATGATTCTTAAAATTATTATGATGCGTTCTTTATGACGTCACAGCCTACGAGAGAATTTTGTTTTTGATGATACTTAGGGATCTTCGATCGATACTAATTCGCATATGTAAAATTGGCCATCGGTGGTGCAATGGTTAGTGTACGCGGCTCTTGTACATGAGATCCTGGGTTCGAACACGGCTCTGACCACCTTCAAATTTCCTTTCGGCGGCGGTCACCTCGCATAGTGACGGCGACACTATCGAGTATCTAGCCATGAAAAAGCTTCTCAAAATACCGTTCGGAATCGGTGTAAAACTGTAGGTCCCAATCAGTGAGTGAAAACTGGAAAGCGCACAGCTCAGTGATTGTGAGAAGTTCTCCCCAGTCCCTTCATGGGATGTAATGGGAAACCATTTATTTTTTTAAATTGCATAATTCAATTTGTGTATATACGATTGATGATCAACCGATGGTATCAATTGGGGCACAGTAGTTAGGCATCTGATGATGAACTTATCACGGAGTCATGCCAGTGAGTGGGCTTAACAGAATTGCCTAGTATTCCAACAAAACCCAACCATTTTTCAATTAAAGAAATGTTCCTGACCTTGTAAAGGGGTTTTCAACAGAGACGCTACAAAAGTAAATCGATAGGGACAGCAAACGACGCCATATTTTTCCCGCTCTTTTGACATTTCTCTTCAGTAAGGTTTGCCATTTCATCATGGAAAGATATACGAGCCAACAACGAGTCGAAATTATTAAAATTTACTACCGAAATTTGGAGTCAGTGGCCTCAACTTTAAGAGCGCTACGTCCAATTTATGGTCTTCAGCGATGAGGCTCATTTCTGGCTGAATGGCTTCGTCAATAAGCAAAATATGCGTTATTGGTCAGACAGCAATCCACACGTAATCCATGAGTCATCATTGCATCCCGAAAAAATTACGGTTTGGTGCGGTTTATGGGCCGGCGGCGTCATTGGGCCGTACATCTTCCGTGATGATCAAGACCGGCACATTACTGTGAATGCGAATCGCTACCGTTCAATGATAATCGAATATTTTTGGCCCCAATTGGATAATATGGACTTGGAGGACATGTGGTTCCAACAGCACAGCGAATGCCACAATCAATTTATTGGAAACCAAGTTTGGTGAACGTGTTATCTCACGACATGGCCCAGTCGATTGGCCGCCTCGGTCGTGCGATTTGATGCCGTTAGATTATTTCCTGTGGGGCTACGTCAAGTCTATGGTCTATGCCAACAAGCCAGCGACAGTATCGGCCGATTTATGCTTGAAAACCGTCGAAAATTGGGTTCAGCGTCTGGACTTCTGCAAGCGTGCCCGTGGTGACCATGCAAAAGAAATCGAGTTCCATACATAATCGAACGTACTTTCACAGGAATAAAGAATTTCATTGGTATCTAAAGCCGGTTTTGTTTTATTTAAAAAAACTTTTGTAGCGCTCTTATTGAAAACCCCGTTAGTATGAATTTCTCATACATTAACTGAAATCTAACGCAATCAGTTATAAAATTCAATTTAAAAACGGCAATATTTTTTTCAAAAACATTCCAGAAAACAAATTAAGTTTAAATTAAATTGTATATATCCACTAAAATCACTTGAAAATTGTAGGAATTAATTGAACAATTAACCTATTTTTTTCTTCAATACTGAGAAAATTTTTTTCTAAAAGCCAGAAATGTTTCTTTAATTTGACTATTTTAGTTTTTGTTATTCGTTGAATTTTCAAAATTTATGAATAATATTTCTAATTGTAATTCGTTAAACAATACATAAAATTAATTAAACCAAGGAATGTTTTTGTTGAATCAAAGATTGACAAATAGAATTCTTTGAAAATAAGAATTAAGGATTTGTAATATTTACAAATGTTTTCTTGAAACTAATAAATGATTATAGAAAAAATTCATTGAAATCGGATGCGACATTGTTCGATATCATAGAATTTTTTTCTGTGTATATTGTTTAAACACAACTACATTATCGACATAATCCTTTAATCTTCGTCGGTGTAAACGCCGCACAAGGCTTTCAAATTCTTCAGTCATTGTGGGGTTCGTTTCCTTTTTGAAAAATTTCTCGATTTCAAGATCACATTAATATCTAAAAAACTACTTACGCCTCTGCCGCTTTCGACACTTTTATCGTACGACGTTCCAGCTTCTGTTTCCTTAACGTTATGATACGTGTTAATAATTCTATGGGATTTTTCGCTACTGATGCTCCACCCGATCCAGTGCCATGACTTGAGGCACCACGACGATATGCTTTTTTAATATCAATCTCGGTTGTGTTCACACAACCGGGCATGGGACGATGGACATCCCAGAATGCTCGCTCTTGAGAGTCAAGAACTTTACGTTCCAGCTTGTCACGTTTCTTGGCTACTTTACTTTGAGATTCGGCCTGAAAGGATATTTTGGGATAAAGATTAACGTTATCAATATTATAATCGATTGTATGCGTCTTACCTGCATGAATATGAATTCCCACTTTCGTGAGAACATTTTTTGTAATTTTGCCAAATTCTCGGCCTCGTAATCGGCCAATTCTAAACGTGTCTTATTTTGCATTGTCCGCTTGCAAAGGTAGACGGCATAGTCGGTATTCTCCGGCTCCCAGCAGTTGGAGGGCCAAAAGTAGGGTGTTTGGAATCTATAGGGTGGAAAAAGGAAATTAGTTAATAAAGACTTGATATTACAGAATCGGTGTAAGAATAGTTCTTTGATATGATTATAATCAAAAAAATTAAGATTTAATTAGTACAAATATTTTAATACACAAAACAAATTAAAAATACTTAAACCCACTGTATATTGATAACCCAGCAAACACCATAACTTTTTGTTGAATATTAGAAAAAAGTCTGTTTATAATTTTCAACTGGTGGAAGTTCCGGGGGGGGGGGGGGGGGGGATGAAAGAATTTATGCATCTAGGAAAGATTATGTTCATGTTATGATTGAAATGGGATGAAATACCACTCGAACCTAGGTACCTCGAAAATTCCATGTAGTAGGCAAAGGAAGACGATGAGAATTAGAATTTTATATTTTTAGTATCTACATAATGCAGGGTGTCTCAAAAGAAAGTTTATATTTGTTTAGCTGACTGCGTGAACGCATTAAATCTGAGGGAATTCAGTCACTATGCAGCGTGCTGTGCTTGCGAGAGTTTTACAAAACCGGTGATTCAGCGACTGTACTGCGTAGAAGACTCTGTAGTTTTCGAGGGTTTCGTCACTTGAATGATGCGCCAAGTATCCCTCTCATTCGAAGGTGGATCAAACAATTTTGAAGGGACCGGTTCAACAGTACAAAAGGCAAAATCTGGTAGCCAAGGTAATCAATAACGGCAGAAACCCTTAAGTGTGTAAATCAGTCTCTACGTGAGTATCCGAATCCCTCACGGAGATGATTTCATTCGATACATTGTCGAAATGTTTTCGTTTTGTAAATTTTAGGTAAGATACCAAATGAATGAATTCATCCAGACACTTGTTTGAAATCATTTTGCGTTTTGGTTTAGAGGTTTAACTAAAAATTCAAGATCCACAGAAATCGAAAATATTTCAAGCAGCGACTATGAAGTTGGGACTTAATTGGGAAATGGGTAATATTTTGCAAAATGTGGGAAAAAAAACAATTGATAGAGTTTCGGAATCAGTGGTTGCAGCAATTTAGTTAGTTAGAAGACAAACGCGGAAAATCATTTTGCGTCGCATGTAAAAAGCCTTTGACAATTTTTCACATTTAATGAAACAGTTTCGCATATTCAAAATGACGAGGAAAAAATATATCAGGTTCCGATACACAAGTTTCGGAACAATGAACAGCTTTATCTTGAAAGACAAGTTCAGCAAGCCAAGTTGGGTTAGGTGTTGGTGGCAGTCGATAAACGACTAACATAGACTTATTAGTCCATTGTCCGTTGTGCGTTAGCTCCACCGGAGAACCATTTAGTTCCCACTAAGAGATAAATCACCCATTTTTCTAAATATGTAGTATACCATAATAGACAGTCTCCTGCCGGCAGGTGTTGGACAAATTGGCGAATTCTCGTATACCAGG
Organism: Phaonia tiefii; assembly: GCA_963931995.1. Lineage (NCBI taxonomy): Eukaryota > Metazoa > Arthropoda > Insecta > Diptera > Muscidae > Phaonia > Phaonia tiefii. Next base: position 144,348,617 of record OZ008370.1, read on the forward strand.
AACTCTTTTGTTCTAGGAATTCCTTTCCGGTATGAGAGTGTGGTGTTGCCGATCGAATAGTCGTTCCACTTTTTAATAGTCAACATTACCAGAAATGCTTGCAATATCATCCAGCACTATTCCGAATCCGACCATGCCCCATTGTTACAGATATGTTAACCTGATGGCGGACGTGGAAGCAACCTGCCTACTATAATGTCCACCGGCAACAAATATAACATAACATTCAGTGCATCAGTGCGGAACACCCGTGATGCACATCATCGCCATTCTCTGAACCGTACACTGAACGGAAAAGCATCGTCAAAGGGATGAAAATGTCCATCACCCCAACAACTTTTGTCATCGAAAGTTAGCTAATCTACAAATTCATTCCCGCTACGAAAATGTGTTCATCAACTGCAAATTGTTGGTAACTGTGAATTTGATTCATTATTGCAACGAATTTGTTTCCCTGCTGCATTGAATTTGTTTCATAGATGCAATGAATAAGTATCGTTCTTACAAAGAATTTATTTCATTGCTGCAATGACTTTGTTTCGTTGCTGCTATGATATTGCTTCATTGCTGCAACAACTGTTTTGAAGTGTGTTTGAAATTATTTATTATATTATTGTTAATAATTTGTTTCTAATTTTTTCGACCTTTATTTTAATTATTCTTGACTAATTATCCAAGCTTAAGGTCACTTCTGATTTTATAAAACTTTTTGTTTTTCTCTTTTCTCTCTCGATATTTCGATTTCCTTTGGAAATCTTCTTCAGGATAGTTTTTAATATTAATAATAACAAACAAACATCAATACAAATTAAAATGATAATTTTTGACAAATTGTGAAAAGGAATACTATTTATACATATTAATGTTCACATAAAGTAGAAATATTAAATCGAACAACATTTTAAAATATTTTAAGACCATTTAATTTTTTTTATTATTAACCTATTTGTTTTTATTAATTAAGATTCTAAAATTTTTAGTGAAGTTGTACGTATCTACTTTCTTATTAAATTGCGAAAACTGATAAAAACTTGCGAAAATTAGCGAAAAATTACAAAATTTTAAACAAGCTACAAAATTACCTAATAAGCACTAAACCCAAAAGAAATGGCAAAAACTCTGTTAAGAAACCGTTAAATTCGCGAAAATCCGCAAAACCTTGCCAACCCCAGTATGACAACGATCTCCGAAATTACTTAAAAATCGACAAAGCTGTAAAGAGTAAGAAAGCTTACAAATTCGCTAGCAATGCTAACATTGCAAAATTTCAAGATATTGCAAACTCGATAATAAACTCCAAAAATTTCGTAAATAGTTAAAAATAAAACCGCGAGACCGCAAAAATTCGCGACCTTTGTTTTAATTTCCCCTATTATTAATATTTTTATTTTTATTTAATAAACATCTATAATTTTGAGCTAAGTTATCTGTGTCTACTTTAAAATTTTTCCTTTTTCCAAATGGAACATTATTAATCTGTAACATTTCTAACATATATCTACGTTTTTTATAATTTTCTGTGTTTAAAATAGATGTATTGTCGAAATCTGGATAGTGATTGAAATCTCTACAGTGAGTTGATAACACTGTTTTCGTTGTTGAATTATAATTCCTATACTTTTGGTCATGTCTGTGTCCTGCTATTCTCGTTTTTAATTTAGTCCCTGTTGTTCCTACATATACTTTCTCATATTGTTCAATATCATTAGCACCACATGGTATTTTATATACTAAATTTGACCTATCTGATTCTTTTATTCTATCTTTAGTTTTTGTAAATAATCTTCCAACATTATTAATTATCGTATGTGCCATTTTATATTCCCTTTTGTTATATATGTTCGAGTTTTCTATCCTTTCCGAAAACCCAGGTACATAAGTTAATGATTTACAAACTTTCGGTTCTTAAATTTCATCTCCATTGCGTGATTTTCTAATATCGTATTGTCTTAACAATTTGCAAATGAGTTTATTAGGAAAACTATTATCTACTAATATATTTCTAATTATTTCTTTATTTTTCTTATGAAATCTATTATCACTTATTTTTAATACTCTATCTATTAGATTTTTGGCTGTGTTAATAATAATTCTCTTTGGGTGTTTTGAAAAATAATTTATAATTCTACCTGAGGAAGTTGGTTTTTGATACCAATCTATTAATAATTCATTTCCCTTCCTTATCACCAATGTGTCCAAATATGAAATTGAAGAATTCTCTTCTTTTTCAATAGTAAATTTTGATGCTTTGATCAAATGAGTTTAAAGTTGTCAATAAAATGTCAATCTTATTCTCTTTCACTATACAAAATAAGTCATCAACATATTTTGTTATTATTTTAGGTTTTACTGTCAATTTTTCTAAACATGTATCTAATAATTTTTCCATTACGATATCTGCTATTATTGGAGATGCTGGAGAACCCATAGGAAGTCCTTTTAGTTGTGTATATATTTTTTCATCATATTGAAAATATCTATTATCAACAATGCAGAATTTTATAATTTGCATGAATAAATTTTTATTCATATTTGTTAACTCTGAAATCTTGTTCCAATTTTCTTCTATAATTGTAATGGCCAAATCAACTGGAATACTAGGAAATAACGACACAACATCCAGTGATATTAATTTTTCATTATTTTCAATCGAAAGATCCTTTAATTTATCTTTAAATTGTACCGAATTGCTAACATTATATTTAGAATTTTCTGTTAATTTTTTAAGGAAATTTACTACAAGGTGGCGCAAAAGTAATCCTCCTATCAGAAAATGCTATAAATTTTGCGATTGGCCCCTAATGTCAGTTCTGTTTTGACATTTGTGTAGTAAACACATGCGAAATACACGTTAATAAACAATGTTACGCTACACTGCTCCAGAACGCGGAATATTGCTGACTATTTATTTGACCAATATTCGGTCGGTGACTTTGGCACAACGTGAATTTCGTCGCAGATTTCCTGGCCGTCCAACGCCTACTGGTGAAACACTGCGACGTTTAGCCGCTCGCCTCGAAGAGACTGGCACAACACGAGATGCTGCCCAGGCGTGGCAGACCCCGGAGTAGCCGTTCTGCAGAGAATATTGCTGCTGTAGCCGAGGATGTCATGGATGCGCCGTCGACATCGAACAGACGACGTGCCACGCAAATGGGTATCAGTCGACGGTCTTTACAGCGAATTTTGGTACAAGATTTGAAGATGTTTCCGTACAAAGTCCAGACGGTGCATCAGCTGTTAGCTGCTGACCGCCAATCGCGTCTAACATACGCTCAAGCCATCCTTAATCACCACCAAGAGGAAGATGATTTTTCATCAAAAATAATCATGAGTGATGAGGCCCATTTCCATCTTAGCGAGTACGTAAATAAGCAAAATTTACGCTTCTGGGGCACTGAAAATCCGCTTGTAACCCACGAAGAGCCATTACACCCGCTCAAAGTCACTGTATGGTGTGCTGTTTTCGCTGGAGGAGTCAAAATGCCATAAAAAGGGTTCAAATGACAATCAACTGTGGCGGCGGCCATTTACATGACATCATATTCTCGACTTGATGTAAAAAAAATTAAAAGACCAAAATAATATAATCCACAAGAAGAATCAAAGTTTTTCATTTTTTTTTTTAAATTACAGCCAAAAAACATCGGAAGTTTACTTTTGCGCCACCTTGTATGTATTTACATAGTTAAATAGTTATTTTGTTTGTACTAGTTCTTAGTATTTTAGTTTAGCGATTTATTGAAAATTGCTTGTTCAAACTCCTTATAGGTCATTCGCGTTGCAAAAAATTTCTTGACTTCGATCATAAGTCCGAACAAAATATAAACTGTTCACATTGGTTTTTTTCTACGGATTTGATTAAAAGTCAAGGGGCATTGAATAGGTGGTGTTACTATGACAACAAACTCACCAAACTTACGACAATATACATTTTGTTTTGTCTGGTATTTTCCCACAATAAAATTCAGCACAAATGTATACCAAGAGTAAAAGTAAACAAAAAAGTACAAAAACGAATTACATTTGAAATTGAGAAAGAAAAACTAAGTCGGCTGTTCTAGTGGTACCACCACTTCAATACGCCTTGATTGAAATGGTTGTAGGCAAGTGTACTTTTTATGTAGTGTGAAGTAAAACAGCGTTGCATAAAGCAAACCAAACATATTTTTCTTGATTTTCAGACAACCAAGAAAAAAATACCTTATTTGTTGGTTGTCAAATTGTGTGGGCAAATTTTCTTGATTTCTGCTTAAAATCAACAAACGTGGCAAAATCAAGGCGCAAAAATCTGTATTTTTTTCCGTTTTGGTTTCCGAGACATGTATGTAATTTTTTAATATTTATTCATGCGGGGGACGGTTGCGAAAAATGAAAGACATATTGACTTTTTACGAAATGTATGAAAATCCCCCTGACATTTTTTTTAAATGGGAGTTGATCCGCAAGTCATCGGGGACTGTGACGTGTCACCTCTTAGTCATTTATGAATTCTTTAGGAAATTTCCAACTGGGGAGTGTTCATGCTTGATTGTTCTAAAAGTTTTTCAGATTAGTGAAGCTTATCCCATTTTGAGCCACTGGTCAAGTTTTCGAACAGTTTTTTACTATTTTCAACCAAATATTTTCCTCTGACGATGTATACGCGAAGCAAACCGCAATGATGCAGTGTTATAGGAAATTTTGTTGGCTTTGAAAAAATATGTGTTATTATTAGCTTCTGAAAATACCGTTCGGAATCGGTGTAAAACTGTAGGTCCCAATCAGTGAGTGAAAACTGGAAACCGCACGGCTCTGTGATTGTGAGAAGCTCTCCCCTGTCCCTTCATGGGATGCAATGGGAAACCATTTTTTTTATTTTTTTATTATTACACACAGAGAAGAGATTCGTTGTCACAACTATATTTACAGCCAACTAACATTTGGCGGTTCCTTGGACTATTACATTATTCTGTTGTGATTACCAATAATTGTATTCAATATCACCAAATGTTGTGCATATCAATTGATTGGTACTTCAGTTTTGGATGCAAGAACTGAAATATTTAGTTGAAGCCACAGCAACAAGAAATAAATGTGATCTGTCAATCGAGTTTTCGTTCTAGCAATGAAATTATGCTGTAGTGGTGAATATTCAATTAGTTGGATGAACAAAAAATGTAGAAACTAATTCGGTTGTACCAAATAATATATTGGCATGCTAAACTAAAGTAATTACTTGCATTTGATGGCTGTCACAACCATTTGGAGATGCTTTAACTCCTTATGAATTTTATAGAAAGAAAGTAAAAAAAATAACTTTTTATTAAAATTGTGTATTTTATATTTAAACATAAAGAAAATTATTATTATTTGTAATCAGGGTTCGTATTTCGTGCCCATTTTTTTATCATCCACTATCATCCACAATAATAGTTCCACAATTTACTGCATGTGTTTGTGAAGGCGTCAATAGTGGCGTCATATTCAACGATTATGTTTAAAAGTCTCACTTCACCTCAATTTATGATAATATGTATACTTCGCTGGCTGATATCTATAACTATACACTTTATTGTTTTTTCACAACTTTGTTTAGCACTTTCTGTTTAAAATATCAGTTTTTCTGTAAAGTCCTCGTGTAACATTCCAATATACGTAGTTTCTCTTTAACAACAAAACCTGTTGTGAAAAATCGAATACATACTCACTCGTAACTGTGCAACAAGTGTTTGTGTAACAGAAACTAAATTACGATTACAGTAACTAATATTTGAACACGAATTCTAATAAATATTATACTTTTTATTAGTTGCATCTTCCGTTTCAGATGAATGAGGTTTTAGAAATACTCAAATTGGTTAATACAACTAAAGTTCGGTAGTAGCAACTTGTATTTAGTAAGATCTATTTTTAATCTATCAATAACATCGACAAATAATTCTGATGTTTGACAATTATGAATTCTAATCAAAAAATGGACTTTATCATGGAATTTCCAATGTCTGAATTGATTTCCAACTAATCTTTTCCTTGTGTGCATTAAAGGCCGTGTTAAACTGTTAGCGAAATCGGTGGATATGTACAAATTTTCTTTTGGCGAGAGAAGTTGGAATAGTGTAAACTTGAGAAGAACGATTTGTAGAGAACATTTTCATGATGCGATCAGGGTTGGTTGCATTGTGAATGAAACGAACAAATAAAGAAAACGGCAATAAAAGCTTTTATTTTGTAACTTTTTACAAAAGTGTAGTCTTTGTTCACAATTTCCTGTTTCCTGTATTCTATTTTAATTGTATAACTGTTGTATTTAGTTTGTCACTTTGCTGACAGATGTTTTTGCATCCTCCATAAATAATAGTGTAAATCGAGAGCAGAATTATAGTACGATTTCTTTCATACAGAAGAGAGTTTCTTTCCATTTCTTTCCTTTGTTTCCATTTGAGAAATAGATGGCGCTATTTTTAAGATGGTTGAGAACCTGTTGATGGCACATGATTGAGTGTTGAGTGTTGTGACTAAATTTCTCAGTACATTTTCGATAGTTTTAAGGTCTCAATAGACCGGATTGTTTGCGTTACAGTTATCTTTCAGTCCCGAGGCGGCCAATGGACTTCCGAGTTTTCGAACACATTGCGCAAAAGATCGATTGTAGCGTTGGATGTGTGGCTCGTAACGTAGTCCTGTTGAAAACAATGCGTCGTCCGTGCCCGGCTCTTAAAATCTTGGGAACAAAAAATCGCTCAGCATGGCACGGTAACGGTCGCCATTGACGGTATCGGTGGCTCCTTGCATATTTTCGAAGAAAAATGGGCCTATGATGCCGCCAAGCTAAAAACATCATCCTCGAAGGCATGTGGATTTTCCAAGCCCCAAATGTGAAAATTTTGTTTGTTTACGCAGCCAGCCAGCCGAAAAGATAGGACCGGAAAAACATCATCGGAAAATATGATTTTTCGGTTAAAATTCTAATATTCAGCCAAGCGATCTTCAGCCCATTCAGCGAAGCGAAAACGTGTTGAATGGTCTCGAGATATGGACTAATTTAACTTTACTGACTCATACTGACGTCTCTATGCAAAAATGCCTGCGATGAGTGGGAGAAATGTTAAATTTCTCCCAACATTGGCGAGTTGATGTTGATGGTTGTTCAAGCGCACTTTCAGCTAAAACGGCAATATTTTGCACGCTCGACGAGCAAGTACAAGAGTTTGTTTGTCCAATAAGGACCCGGATTGACAGACTCGCTTCACAAATTGATCCACTCTAGTACTCTTGATGATACGCTAGTTCTACCGAATTTATTTCGTAGATTTCTTACAGTCTGAGTCAGAAATTTGGAAAACTAGTTTTAATATTTCCCAATTTTTTTCAAGCATAAAGCGACCTATTTCGTAAACTTCTAACCTTGTAACAAATAATCTGCCACTTCATGAAGGGTTTTTCAATAAGAGCGCTACAAAAGTTTTTTTTAAATAAAACAAAACCGCTTTTAGATACCAATGAAATTCTTTATTCCTGTGAAAGTCCGTTCGATGCCATTATGTATGGAACTCGATTTCTTTTGCATGGCCACCACGGGCACGCTTGCAGAAGTCCAGACACTGAACCCAATTTTCGACGGTTTTCAAGCATAAATCGGACGATACTGCTGCAATTTCACGTTCGATATTCGTACGAAGTTCATCAATCGTCGTCGCTGGCTTGTTGGCATAGGCCATAGACTTGACGAAGCCCTATAGGAAATAATCTAACGGCGTCAAATCGCACGACCGATGCGGCCAATCAACTGGGCCATTTCGTGAGATAACACGTTCACCAAACTTGGTTTCCAATAAATTGATTGTGGCATTCGCCGTGTGGCTTGTGGCGCCGTCCTGTTGGAACACTCACAGAAAACTTCGGTTGAGACAGCCGAATTAGCCGTAACCGAATTAAGAGGTTGTCTCAACCTCATTAGAGGTTGACACAATCGAATTAGAGGTTGACATAACCTCAGTAGAGGTTGACACAACCTCATTAGAGGTTAACACAACCTCATTAGAGGTTGTCACAGCCGAATTAGAAGTTGACACAACCTCATTAAAGGTTGACACAACCTCATTAGAGGTTGACACAACCTCATTAGAGGTTGACACAACCTCATTAGAGGTTGACACAACCTCATTAGAGGTTGTTACAGCCGAATTTAGATAGTGTCACAAATTAATTATTAACGTTTTTTATTATTAAATGATGATTTATTTTCCTGTATTCTTATAAAAAATTCAAAAAGCGAGAAAATAAAGTCATACATATTGGGTAATCTATATAATAATAAATTTGTTGTACATGCCTCTTCCGACCTTTTTCAAGTCCCGGCCATCACGGGACACCGCACTAATTCTGAAATGCGGCTGATGTATCGGTTAATTTAGGTCCTAAACAATTTTGTATACAGACGATTGCAGCACATCTCACATGACCGACCATGAAAAACTTGAAAACTGTTGATATCTGCTTCAATAATTTCTGCAAAATAAGACGTTTTAATACAAAAAATATTTTACTTACCTTTCTTAATAACAGCAACCAATTTTGAAATTTTTTAATTCTTTTTAAAATAACATTTGATTATAGAATTTTAAACGTCATATGTTAAATTCATGGCATTAGGTCGTGATAACCGAATATGAATTCGGTTGTACCCACAGAATTCATGAGAAATTCGGTTACAGCAACGGAATTGACACCAAATTCGGTCGTTGCAACCGAATTAAAGCTAGATTCGGTACTGCGACCGAATTGATATCAAATTCGATAGTTACAACTGAATTGATGACAAATTCGGTTACTACAACCGAATTAATGCCAGATTCGGTTATTCCAACTGAATTTGGTACCATCCGTATTTATTTCAAATTTTAGAAAATTTAGTTGACTGAACGAATATAATTGGAGATTCAGTTGTCACAACCGAATCAAATAAGAAACGGGGTTGCTTCAACCGAATTTCGGTTGTGGGGACTAAATTCGGTCGTAACAACCTCAATTCGGTGGTAACAGCCGAATTTATGGTTGCTACAACCTCTTTTCAAACAATTAGTTCTCTGAGTGAACCGCGATGGAAATCCGAATCATTTTCAAGTTGTTGCTCAGCCCAATTCACGAACATTCGACGCTTATGGTGGTCTAGCGGCTTCAGTTCTTGCGTCAATTTGATCTTGTAAGGATGTAGGCCAAGATCTTTTCGCAAAATTCGCCACAACGACGTCACAGAGATGCCCAACGCTTGAGAATTTTTCCACTAGACGCTCAAATTTTTCCACTAGACGCTCAATTGTTGATCTGGTAGGACGATTACGACGACCATAAATTGGACGTAGCGCTCTTAAAGTTGAGGCCACTGACTCCAAATTTCGGTAGTAAATTTTAATAATTTCGACTCGTTGTTGGCTCGTATATCTTTCCATGATGAAATGGCAAACCTTACTGAAGAGAAATGTCAAAAGAGCGGGGAAAAAATGACGTACTTTGCTGTCCCTATCGCTTTACTTTTGTAGCGTCTCTGTTGAAAACCCCGTTAGATGTCAAACTCAAAATTGTACATGACCAACCCTTTAAATAGCCGATTGATGCGTATTTCGAGTCAGTCTGTGTTGAAAGGCGTAAATGTACGTAACGTCAAGCAATAGTGTAAAGTGTTGAATATGTAGTAATTCCGAATGGCAAGTTGGTGTAAATAAAAAGGATTTTGTCAATATCGTAATTTAAACAACGGTCAAATTACAATTATTAAATTCGTAACAATATTTTGGCAAACTGAAAAGTTTTGTGAGAAGGATGTGTTGGAAACCAACATATTTGATAACACAAAATAAAAATTATGGAATAAGGAATTTATTTATTTGTTTTAAATTGCTAAATCCATATTTAAAATCAGAGATTAAAAAAAAAAAATTCAACATTTTTTAAGTTTTTTTATAAATTTAATTTTGGCTAATGTTCAATAAATTTCTCTTCAATTAGGCCTGTGGGCCTCAATGAAGAAACTAAGGATGTACCACACCTAAACTATGCCTATGTGAAATTGCATTTTCATGCAATGAATCGTTTGTAAAAAACCCCATTATTTACTTTCCACAGTGTCCAAAGTTATGTTTAATTTAAAGCAACTACAAAAATTATGAAACTTGACACATATTATTTTCTTCGGCCACGTGCACAGAGAGAATTATCTTCATAATATCTATGAATTTCTTCATAGATGCTATAAAATATTTCATTATTTTTCAGCCAAAGAAACATTTTATAGAATCTATGAAAGATTTTCATACATTCCATGAAGTTAAATTTTTGAAACTTTTTATGAAATCTTCGTAAAATGTATGAAACTGCTACATAAATTCTATGAAAATATTTTATACCCCTATGAAATATTTCATAGATTATATGAAGCAAAAACAACGAAAGCTGCCTAAAATCTATGAGAATCTATCATAATAACTACGAATAAGTTGCATAGGACCTATGAAAATCTTTCATGGAATTTATGAATATGCTTCATAGATTCTATGAATCATTTTCAGAGAGAGAGAGCGGGTGAGGATCATGGGGAATAATAACGATTGTTCATCGTTTTTGTAACGATTATTACTTTTTATCGCGCAAAGGGAAATACAAAAATATGTGTTGTTGCCGTTTACGTCATGCAGAACAGCAAAGAGTAAGGAAGACCAGAAACAGCAAAACACCACGCTAGAAATATAATAATGTCTATGTTGCCGGCTCCAACTCTGTTGTAACTCTAAATTAATAATCTTCCTTATTCTTTTCTTAATCTTATTTATTTCTTGATTTAGTTTTCATGCTGTACAGCGACATCTCCAACATGAATTTCAATGCTTCTAATAATAATAATAATAATAATTGGTTTCCCATTACATCCCATGAAGGAATTGGGCAGAGCTTCTTACAACCAGTGAGCTGTGCGCTTCATAGTTTTTATACTCACTGATTGGGACCTACAGTTTCACACCGGTTCCGAACGGTATGTTGAGAAGCTTTTTCATGGCTAAGTACTCGATAGTGTCGCCGTCACTAAGCGAGGTGACCGTCGTCGAAACAAATTTTAAGGTGGTCGGAGCAGGAATCGAACCCAGGATCTCCTGTACAAGAGGCGCGCACACTAACCATTGCACCACCGACGGCCAATGCTTCTGCCTTTCACTAAATATCAGTGTATGAGAAAGTGAGTGAGAAAGACTTTTAAGATTTATTTATAGGTATAAACATATTTCGATTTCACAACCAAGAATGAAGTTCGTAAATTATTTTTAAAATCTTTTCTCATGAAATGTATAAAAAATTCTAACAAATTTCTAAAACTATTATTATTAAATTTTTAATGAAGTATTTTCATAACGATAATGAAATGTTTTCATACAATTAATGAAGAATTCTTAATGCAACTTTTCTATGAACACGTTTCGTAAATTTCGTAAAATTCATATCATTTCATTCATAGCATCTATGAAATTTATGAAAAATTGTATAGGATTAACGAAGAATGTTTCATTAATATTATGAAGAAAATTATTTCAGTGTGCTAATGTGGCTGCTCTCATTCACGGGTTATACTATACACATGAGAAACTTTATAATAGATTAACTTGTCGATAACAACTACATAGTGTTGCAATTTTAAATTTTTACATTAGTTCATTTTTGATAAAAAAAAAAACATTTGCCGACACTACGAAACAATTCCACTCGCGTGACGAAGCGTTTTCTTTCAGTGTAGTGTACAGCAAATGAAAATTATGCCTTCATTTTTTGCGAAATAAGAGTTGCATTCTATTTTTCGGTCTACAAGAATTTGCACACAAATAGTAACCTAACAACGGCTTCGGCTCTAAAAATTATAATACAGCGGAACACGTAGCTGGACGAGAACCAGTTGGTACATTGGACAACCCAGTTAAAAACTAACTATATCCTAAGGATAATTTCAACTTTTTCTTTATCACACACTACAAGCTGAAAAAACGAGCCCAGCAACATATTGCTGGAACCATGTATATGTTTGCAAGCAATGTTTCCATGAATTGAAGATTTGCTGCTTTTCTGTTCATTTGTTGTCTGTCACGTTTTTGTTTTCAGTAGTTTTCAACAAGGAAATCCTCATATATATTATAACCTATTACTCATTGCGTCTCAAACATGTAATATTGAATAGCAAACACAATGTGTTTGTATACAAGTATACTACATTTGCGACAAGCTACTAAAACGGTTATATTTGCATCCAAACAAAAATAAGGGACACATTTTTCAGTGTATGTATTACTAGAGAGAACCACTGGAAACCCAATAGGTACCACGTAGGACCAATTAGATTTGTTGGGTACATATTTTGGAACTCTCCATTCCTTAAATTGTTTACCAGATCTTACGATTCGAATCTTCTTCAGTATAAATCGTACCTGTAAAATGTTCCATCATTTCTCACCGTCAACTGATGATCATCGATGGGAAAGATATAACCATGTGAGGCTATTAAATGGGCAAAATGCAAAGCTTCTGTGACATCTTCAACATCCAGATTTTTCAATATCCACGATATCAAATCAGCACCCGTAAATACGGACGGCACTTTGGTCATGAACCCTTTGACAGTGCGCACCGATACTCCGGTACTTTCAGCTTGCATTTTCTCGATAATGGCTTCCATCTAGACAGGTTAGATTTCAAAAATGTCAACGTTTAGTTTGAAGATGAAACTGAACTTAGTTGAGGCACCCACCTTTTTGTATACCAAGATATTGGGAGCATCTTCATTTTTCTTACTGTGGTTCCCCGTTGCTTGGTGTGGTTGTTGAGCTGCATGTGGTAAATGGTGATTCTTCTGATGTGAGCTTGAAGCGGCACCCGAATGTGAAGAAGACGATGATGAACCAGCGTTGCCGCCCAATTTGTGGCATTGCAGGGATGTGGGCAGAAGCGTTTGTTGGTTCGCCGAGTTAGTGTTGTTCGAGGAACTTTTCGCATTGTTGACTGAGGCGTTTGTTGAGGCCGTGGGACAGGCACCACTACTGTTGGTGGTGGCCGCGGTAGCTGTGGTGCTATGGTTATGTGTGGTGCTGTTGGTGGTTGTAGTTTGTACTGCCGTTGCGGTTTCCCGATTTGATGATTTATTGATAGTGGTAGTGGGGGTGGAGGTGGTGGTGTTGGTGATTGTGTTGGTGGTAGTTGGAGATGTTGTATTTGAGGTGGTATATGTTTCCGTTTTTGCATTTTTTATTTGATGATTCGGAGATTTTAAATCCTTTTTCGGTGTAGTCTTAGTAGTAACTTCGGTAGGCAATTCTTTGTTATCATCCGGTGAGGATACCGTGACTGTTATTGTGTGAACAACTTCTCTGGTGTTGAGATCCTTGATAGACGGTTCATTTTGAGATGTTTTGGATTCAGTGTAATTTGTTATAGATTTCGAACTGGCATCCATGGTGCCATTGTTGATGGATGTATTGGAGGTGGAGGTGGAGGTGATGTTGTCCGCCATGTCGCATGTATTCCGTGTAGGGGAATTCGCAGCGATTTTATGGACCATGACTGTGGAGGCTATCGTCGTTTGCGTTTTATCTACTTCCGTAGACATTGTTACCATGTTTTTTTTGTGGTCTTAAGTCCAAAGAGCTGTGTTGATTATGTTAAAAATAGATTTGCTGTGAACGCTCACGCTGACGCTGCCGCTGCCGTTGTCGTTTACTCTACTTCAAGTTGTTTATTTATTGCCAGTAAAATTACATTCGAGTAAAACAATGAAACTTCTTCGTGTTTTATATGAATGAATTTATTGATTTGTAATTTGCTGTTCGAAATGTTTGTCTCCACTCCAAGTTAAGTTGCTACTGAATCCCTGTGTGTCATTTATTATGTTGCAATGTCACGGGGTAAGGTAAACCGACAACATATTTGAGTCATAGTTTACACAAACACTTGTCTACACCGACTGGCACTCGAATTCGAACTCGTACTCTTACTTGCACCCACCACAGACCCCGTATACGTCTTAATAAACTCCGACCACGACACGGAAAAGGGCACGCACACGAAAAGTCTATTAAAGAGCTGTCGCTTGACGCCTTGTTCCTGACTTTGTGTTGCGTTGTTTGGCATAAAATATCGTTGCTAAAAGCAATACACCTTACTTGACTCCTCCCGCAAACGAAACGACCGTAATAACTCTTATATCCTGCGGCTACACCTACCACATTTAATTTAATTTAAGAGTCCTGCCGATTACACATGCCCGTAATTGTTAACATCTGTGTATAAACTTCAGTACTGGAATGGTTGCAATTTTCTTTAATTTTCTATTTCAATTATACATTTTCTTCACAATTTTCCAGTGACTTTTTCTTGTCGAGTTCTTTTTTTCTCGTCGTTTAGCACTACATGCATATGCACACACTCGAAGGAATCGAATTGATTTTGATATTTTTGGTTGCTCTCTCAAAGGACATTAATGGTATTGAGTGTGTCTGCTTATTTATAACCTCTCGTAAATGTTACTGCTGTGCATAGGTATCCATACCAGAATTGTCTATTTGTGTCTGTGTTGGTGTTATCGAGTTCTCATTTGTTTCAATTTCACACCTCACACACGCTTATACTTGAATAAAGTCTACTCTCTCTCTCTCTCTCGGTGTATCCCTCTAGTCCTGCCACTTGTTTTTTATGTGTTGCTATCGAGTGTATTCTAGTTTTCGTCCTTTACAAAACATCAAACTAGAAATAGATAATTTCCTTTTTTATTTTCCGCTTTTCAAACCTTGCAAAATACCGTTAGTTGTATTGCAGAGAGAATCCTTGCACAATGAGAGGTCGCTAAGAAGGTACTGCCAGCATAAAAAGTCTGACATCGTGTGGCTACAGCGCCTGCGTTATCTTTTGCGGAGCAGACAAAAGGGGTTGCCAAGGAATTTCAGAGTAAATACATGGGTGGAAATAATAGTAGCAGTAAATAAAGTTTAAATAAAACGTTTAAAATTCTGTTTTTAAATGAAAATACAAAAAGTTTGAAATTATTTATTAAAATGAAAACAAAAACCAAAGCGCAGTTCACTGGTTATGGAAAACTGATCCTGCTCCCTAAGTTGTATGTACTGGGAAACCATGTTTACATTTTGTTAAGATAAAATTTTCTCATAGAATTTGCTTATGGGAATTCTACTTCGGGAGAACCTGACATAAATGGAAATACACAATTTTTAATTTAAATTCAAAATCATTCCTAGAAAGTTCATATGTTCTAGAAAGTTGTTTATTGAGATCTTAGGTACATTCTTGTAGTTGATTGTTTCCTTGAAATTTGAACGGTTTGCTGCCTATGGACCTGAACAGGGGAAAAAAAGGAAAAAAAATCGAATTTTTTAAGTTTTATTTTTCGATTTTGATCTTGAAGATGAAGTTATTTTGATTTTATATGTTGGCAACTTTTAGTCTTTATGACAAGAGCTACAACTTTCCCTCAGAGAGTAAATCAAAATTCCGAACGAATTGCAAGATATGAGCCTGACAAAATTATCACGTTTTTGCAAAAAATGACACCGAGGCCCCAAATCTTTGGGGGCCCATAAAAAAAGTGCGTGACTTTGGGCAAAACTGGGAGACACAGGTCGTTTTTTTTTACTTTCATCACGTATTGGTGTCCGTATATGGTTATATTTCCATGACTTAAAAATTACACACAGTGTTATTTAATCGGAAATGGAAGGAAGTTTGCTTCGTTCAAATCATAAATATCAATATTTGGTTAAAATTAGTATACAGAAAAGTTTTATTTCAAATTTATCTATTGATTTTAACAAATTCTATTTGAAATTTAAAAAACAAACTTCAATTGCAAACAAAACCTCAATTAAAAAATATCGTTTGCATCGCAAAGATCAGTAGAAACTCAAAGGACAACAATTGAATTTGATAACTCATCAAACGAAATTTAAGGCAACGCAATTCAAAATTTAAAGTTAAAGGGTGTCTCAGTAAGCATGCACTTTTTAATTTTAAAATAAAAACACGTATTTTTTGAGATAGTTGTGATTTTTTTTATTGGATTGTAAAGAAGACATATTCCGATTATGTATGGAATAAAATATCCGTCAAATCTCGCCGACGGCTCTGATGACAGGCCATTACTCTTTTGATGAAATTTCTATGACTTTTTTACAGATATGTGGCCGTATCTCACCGATGACGCGTTGCATCTCGAATTTGAGCTCAGGAATTGTTTCTGGTTTATTCGCATAAACCCGAGATTTCACAAAACCCCAAAGAAAGAAATTACAAGGCGTCAAATCGCATGATCTTGGTGGCCAGTTGACATCAGAATTTCTTGAGTTAATTTGTGCTGGGAATCGTTGCTGCAATAAATCGATTGTTTCGTGCGCGGTGTGGCAGGTGGTGGCGTCTTGCTGAAACCACATGATCCATGCCGTCCAGTTGAGGTCACAAGAGCTCCGTTATCATGGTCCTGTAACGAATGCCGTTCACAGTCACAGCAATTTCGGCCTCATCTTCAAGAAAGTAAGGCACAATCACGCCGCCTGACTAAAATCCACATCAAACAGTTGCTCGTTGTAGGTGCATTTGTTTCTCGTGGATTGCATGAGGATTTTCTGAGCCTCAAATTCGACAATTTTATGTATTCACGAAGCCATTCAGATGGAAATGCGTTTCATCGAAGAAAATGATTTGGTTTTTGAAAAATTGGCATTGACTTCACTTTGCCCCACTAGTCATTAAACGAATTGCCGGGGCTTACCATGATCTGCTGGTTTGAGCCCCGGAGTACGCATGAAGGTGGAAATCTTTTTTCAAAATTTGTTGCGTAGTGCTTCGTGAAATTTGAAATTGTTGAAAACGATGCCGAATTGATGTTTTCGGGTTTTCGGCGACACTCTCGTTTACAGCAGCAATGTTTTCAAGCGACCGACCGGTACGTTGGCGCACAGGTGTCTTACTGTCCATAGCCAACCCAGTTTCTTAAAAGTTTTGGACCACTTCGAATGGTTTACACATTAGGTGCACTTTCTTGACAGAAATTTCTTCGAAGTTTGCGAGCGGTCTAAGCATGACTTTCCAAATTTTTGTAATAAGTTTTCACAATTATAACACGTTGTTCTTTCGTAAAGCGCTCCATTTTTAATAATCGGAAGAAACATATGTGACAGCTGCCAAATTTCAGAGTTGCCACTTGCACAAAACAAAATGACACAAAATGTAAAAAGTGCAATGTAATTGAGACACCCTTATACTCAAGGCTGCAAAGCGTTTTATCTACAGTGGCCAAAACCGAAATCAAAAAACCGGTGAAACCAGTTTACCGGGTTTTTAGCTATCAACCGTGTGCGTGGGTGTATGTATCGGGTGATTTATCAAGAGATTTTTTTTCTAGGGTTTTACATTAGATCAACTTGATCAACTTGGGATTTTCATTAAATCAACTTGTCATTGTATTTTTGTGCAATATTGTTTCGCGTTTCATTACGGATTGACTGAGCCTGGCACTCTCTCAGTCGTCTGTGGGCTTTTGAAAAGCGTAAGAAGATCTAAAGCCCACATGTATTTCTTGAAAAGGCCTAAGAAATACGTTTCTGGCTTAATGGCTATGTCAAGATGCAAAATTATTGAGCTGAAGAGCAATATGAAGAGGTTCAAGAGCTGCCATTACATTCAAACAAAACAACGGTTTGGTGTGGTTCATGGGCTAGTGGAATCATCGGTTAATATGTGTTCAAAAATGTGAGCGGTATTGGCGTCCGATGTTACGGCATGATAATGGACTGTTTGATACCTGATATTGAAGACCGTGATTTCGACGAAATTTTGTTCCAACAAGACGGCGCTAGTCGCTACACAGCCCGAAAAAACCATGAACAATTCAGCAAACACTTAATTTCACGCTTCCGATCTGTTACTTCCCACTACCCACTTCAACACTCCAACTACAGCATATGGAATGCCTCACTGTACAAGACGAACTGCAACAAAAGCTTACAGTATTATGGTATTTTTACATTTAACGGGGTACGGTTCATCAGTGTTGGAAGTTTTGTTTGCAATGGATTTTAATTTGCATTACTTTATCTAATGCAATCACAAAAGAATTACTATTGTTCGCAATGGTTTCAGGTTTCTACGATAAATGCCAGTTTGTGGAATCGGATGCCAATTGTAATGAAATATGGGAATGCTATTAACTATTCTGAATTTGTTTGACGGCTGCAAATCTGTTTTGAAGGTATTTTATATGTAGAGGTTTGTGACTTCGATTGGTGTTGCCTCGTAGTACTTTTAAATTTATAAACCTGTACCCTAGTGCTACATTATTCCTGAAAAACATATTATAAAGAACTATTAAAAAAAACGCTGATGAAGATCTGTGGCGAGATCTGAAATAGCTATACGGTGTGCCAGGAATCATGAGGATGCATTTGCAAAACATCTTCCTCTTCAAAAAACTACATCTCTATTTATAGAGATATAGTATGGTCTTGAGCTTGAACAATGAAATAAAAATGCCAAATAAATAAGAAATCATCCATAAAGAACTATTAAGTAAGGAAAGAGTTTCAATATCGTCGAAGGTTGCAATGAATCGAAAATAAAGCCCCGCCCTTCAGCTTAAATCTTGTTTGGCCTGTAAAGAAAACTTCGATCAGGGTTTCTGATATCATGTCCAAGTACTTTTATATATTTTTTTTTTTGGCTTGGTCCAGAACCTAAATCCACTGTCGCACAGATATATTGATTTTATTTTTGGACTCTCCTCATATTTTCATATGAAATCAGTGAAAAATTTTGCTATTTATTTTGTGTTGTCTTTTTTAAATTCATGAAATATGATTATATCTGTAAAATATTAGAAAATGTTCGAAATATGACACTATCACTACGCTGTATGAAACAGAGTGTTAAAATTTGATATTTATCTTCCAATATGTGTAAAAAACTTTGACTTGTTTTGTATCATGTATGATCAGGCCAATTGAAAAAATTGTTCCCAAACCTGCGTTTTTAACTATTTTTTTCACCAGTTTTTAGTTAATATTTGGTTTATTTGCGCATTTTAGGATTTAGCTCATTATTTGACTTTTCCTCTTTTTTAGCTCGATTTTGTAGAAGACTTCTGGCAACACTGCTGAAGAATAATAGTTCGTCAGTCATTGTCGTCAACATCTTCTCGGACAGTCAGGCGGTCATCAAGTTCCTGAAATCAGTATTCCTTCATTAGAGTGCCGCATATATCTATACTAGATGGCCAAGCAGTACGATGTACACCTCATGTGGATATCAGGGCACAGAGGCATTCCGGGGAACTGCAGAGCGGATGAGCTGGTCAGACTAGGGACTACCCACAGGTATTGGAGTGTGTTGGCATGCCCCTAGCGACTGCCAAGCCAATCCTGCGAGAGCACTCCTATATAATGATGCGGGAGAGATGGACGATTGGCACTGATTTCTTAAGACAAATCTGACCCATAGTCGTCAGCAGGAGTACAATGAACCTTCTGTCTTTAGCCAGGCCCAAGGTATCAGTTCTCCTTTCAGATTTGACGGGGCACTGTTTGGTAGGCATGCGGCGAAACTAAACGTCAGGCAAATGACGTCCGTGGAGCTGTCCCGACGAGGAAGAATACACTGAACATTCTCCTTACACCGGCGGGTGGATGTCTACTATGGGATCCTGACTATTTAGGGTCCTGTAAGAATTATATCAGATAAACGTTAGACAAGATCTTAGGATTCTTGGAGCAAAGTTAATTGTTCTCTGGTGGAGCTAGTGCTTAAATTATTTAGTTTATGGGATCGCAATGGAGGCATTTAGAAATTCCGTGCTGATGTTGTCAAAGTCAGCTACAAAATACAAACCATCATGTACACAAAATGAGAAAAAATTGAAACACCTCGTCTAACTTGATACTTTCGTTTATGTTTTAAATTGCGTCTTATTTGAAATTCTTTGAAATTTTATCAACAAACCAAATGTGAACAAATCAAAATTTGACAGTTTAAACACGGACACAACAAACAAAACAAAAATCAGCAGGGCTTATGGGATTACCTGATAGATGGTTGTATTAACCACATATCCCTACACTACTTTAAGGGACCAAGAGACGTGTGGATAAGTTTCTCGACTTCATGTTGAGACCAGCTTCGATTATTTCACATCCACTTCGAGTTTGACCTTACACTCTTAAACAAGTTGAGGCAACTTAATTTTCTTGTCAGATGTCGAAGTAAAAGGTGATGAGCCACTGCGAAAATATCACAAATTTTAAGAAAAAAACACTATTTTTATATTCTTTCAATATTTATAAATAATACTACAAATCATATTTATTTAGTTTATCTATTTCCGATAATGTTTTTGTTATTTATTTTTGCGTATGCGTATGAAAGTTGTTGGAACTTCCCCTGACACTGCTGGATAAGTTGACATCAACTTCAAAAATCTAAATCGCTTTGATTCTACTTCAACTAGTTTGTACAAACCACCAACATTAATAAGTTGAAGTTAACTTGAAGTCGCTGCTATTTATACACAAGTCTAAGGCCCATTTCATTATGTGTATCTCCTGTAAAGAATCATTATAGGTGACGATGTATGTATGAATTCATAACACAAAGTAGATGGATGATTCATTCACTTTAAATAATCTTACACAGTTACACATGTTTCTTGTGATAATGGCGCCATCTATCCGTCGGTAGTAAAATTATTTTCGTAACGAGGAATGGTTTAACAACGAAGCATTGCCAACATTAACAACTTTTTCATTTCCTCTGTTACCGAAAATAATTGCCTGTAAATGTGAATTTACTATTTATAACGTTGCATATCCTTAGGCGCTGCAAACACATTTGTGTGAACAGTTTTTGGTAATTGTTACAAAGCTATTGCAGTTTTATTGTTTTAATAAGATAATAGTTACGATAATCAGTGGATATGATTGGCAGTCAACAGTCTAATCACATTCACGTCATCTTTGACATCATAAATTGACTAAATGAAGAATCTGACGTTAACATTTTAGTTACTTTCATCATACATATAACGAGTGTATTGTAGCTGCATGAGAACTTAAAATATTGTTGGAATGAAATTTTTGTATTATAATCTGGTACATTATTTTATGTTGCGCCGTCTTATTGGAACCAAATGTTGATGTTTAACTGATTAATTTTTGGAGAACAAAAATTCAGTCAGCACGGTTCGAAGTGATCGCTATTCACCATAACGGCAGCTCCTTGCTCATTACGAAAGAAATGCTGACAAATGATGCCGCCAGCGTATAAACCGCACCAAACCGTACATTTTAATGGATGATTCGTTAGCGGCTTGATGATTATCGTCGCTCCAAACGAGCAATAACGCAACGTATTGCTGGCTCACTAGGCCGCTTATGTTGACCGTAAAATGCACGAAGTGCTCTGTGCACTTCGCGAACAGATTTATTTTTTTCAAAGTAAATATCCACAATTTGGAAACCATACTGAACAGAAATGTCAACACAGTATGAGATTATCAGCTGTGAAACCATAGTTATCGATACCGATAGTTCTCATGCAGCTAAAAAAAACACCCGTTATAATTTAATTAAAAACGGCAAGTTTCACATTTTTGTGTATGTATTTAAATGCCGTCGGTGGTGCAATGGTTAGTGTGCGCGGCTCTTGTACATGAGATCCTGGGTTCAAACCCTGCTCTGACACCTTCAAATTTCTTTCGGCGGCGGTCACCTCGCATAGTGACGGCGACACTATCGAGTATATAGCCATGAAAAAGCTTCTCAAAATACCGTTCGGAATCGGTGTAAAACTGTAGGTCCCAATCAGTGAGTGACAACTGGAAAGCGCACAGCTCAGTGATTGTGAGAAGTTCTCTCCGGTCCCTTCATGGGATGTAATGGGAAACCATTTATTTATTTATTTTTTATTTAAATGCGAATGATTAAGTCTTAACTACAATATTTTTAACTAGAATCCAGATAATAATATCCATTCTAATTATTAAAATATAAATTTATAGTTTCGATTTTTCATTTGGATTCAAAAATTGATTAATTGAAATCTAAAAATTGTATTCGAAATTCAAAACAAGAAACATCAGTTTAGAAATTAATTGAAATCCAAAGCCCAAACAAAATATAAAAATATTATAATCCTTACTCCTTACCTATGTGGCCTCAAACAACCCAGAGGGGTTCAAGGGCCTTATATAAGAATAACATGTTTTTCCAACCGGCTCGATATTCAGTTGGTATCACCAGTTGGTTTTCGACTCTATTCTATAGAGATGGTTCTAGACGTTACTAGAACATTGAACTGTTTTTCAGGCAGAAATCATGGCATTCGCAGAAGTTGATTGATTTTTAATACTTTTCCCGTGATCCAATCGAGCTGAAACTTCGCAGGCAAACTAATGGCGAAAATATGGCCGGGATTGGACAAAGGGGCGTAGTACCTCCCACACAAATCACAAATTAAAAATCCATTATTTCTGCTCCTGTTAACGGTATTTTAAAAAAAATTGGGTATGTTGGTTAGGTGTACATATTCTAAGATCTGCTGCAAATATGGGCGGGATTGGACAAAGGGCGTGGTCTTATATAAGAAATTTATAGCCAAAAACCATGTTTTGTACGGGTTGGTTTTTTTAAATCTATGTAAAATTCACACAGTCGATGAAGAAATTCACACACATGCTCGCTGCAAAAAACGTACCCATCAACATATTGCAGGAAACATGTACATGTTTGCAAACATTGTTTGCATGAACTGAAGATGTGGTCCCTTTTTGTTGCTTTGTTGTCTGTCTCGATTTTGTTTTTAGAGGTTTTCAACAAATGAAGCCACATTTGGGTCTCAAAAACATAAATTATAGCCTATTAATCATTGTGTCTCAAACATATAGTATTAAATAGCAACCACAATGTGTTTGGACACAAGTATAGTATATTTGCGACAAGCTACAAACACGTTATATTTGCATCCAAACATCAAAAAAAATACAGATTTTTCATCGTGTATTAACAAACCAAATTGTAGCTCAATTTACGTATTGTCTACGATCTGAGTTATTTTTAAAAAGATCGTACATTTTGTTTGTTTTAAAAACATTTTGAAACAGGTGCGGTAGGATTCGAACTCACATTCGCTGAACGATCGATTCGATGGTTGTGAAGCATCATCTTTAGCACCGACTAGCCTGTTACGTCACCGACTGTATGTCCTTTTGGTTGTTCATGTTATATTTGTCAAAAGTACAAATTATCATATATTTTTATTTTAACCAAAACGTTTATTAGAATTGGAATACATATTGATAAATGTATTTGTTAACCAAGTTAATTGAGTGTGAATTAGTGTATTGCTGGAAACAATAAAAAACTTCATCAAATGTTGGGGTATTTTCTACAAAATTCTTCGGTTGTCCCATATGTAGATTTTTCCTTCAATATATGATTAATTTTTTGGTAGATCAATGGGAAATTTAATAGGGCGTTGATATGTTTTACTTACCAATTTTGTTGTTAAAATATTAAAGTTAAATTTCTTTCTGTGTATAAAATCGCTGCAAACTGTATTCCTTACTTCAAAACTTGCACACAACTGTCGTGCATCTCGGAATTAGATGGCAAAGCAGTTTGATATTTCATCTTATTTGGCTACCAGGGCACAGGAACGATAGAGCAGATAAGCTACAGAGATTATGGACTACTTTACTTGTTCCACTGGATGTGGAGCATGTAGATATGCCCCTCTCTAAATACAAGCTCATGCTTAAAACCGAAGCCCTTAGGCATTCGAAAGATATATGGTCAGGAGGCACAAATTGCTGGATCACCAGATAGGTGTGGCAGAGTTATGACCAGAATCGTTTAAAAAACTTGATATATATTCGTAGGCAGGATATCTCTAGTCTTGTAGCTGCGATTACTGGGCACTGTTTGAAAATCAGACTGCAGAAGTTGCGGGGGGATGAAGAGAATGCTGAGAGTATCGAACATCTGATATCGAACATTGAATTCAGGGAGTTAAGCTGGATGACTTTAGACAATTTTTGCGGAGCATAAATTGGTTCGGCAGGGGTTATATATCTCATTTTGGAACGCCCCTTAATCGAAATTATATAAAATATTTATTATAACCAAACTATGTTGGGGACAATCATGGGATATAGCTAAGAAACCAGAATTTATAATAAAAGCCATTTGAGTGCAATAACTCGAAAACTTAATGAGATACTGTGCAAGGAAGTCGAAGAAAGAAATAATTTTTTTTCAATTTTTAAAACTTGAAAAAAGTGAAAATTTTTAAAGCGAAAAATAGTTGGCTTGTGTTGGAGTTGTAGACAATTCACGAAAGCACATTCACTGTTCATATCGGTAATAACAAAAATGCAAATTCAAAAACGTAGCTCTTGACGCAATAATATCGGACTTTAGATGACGACACATTTATGTTCGTAAAAAGGTTACCACTCTAGCACTGAGATTACAGAATGTTTAGGTAACAAGTGAAGGCAAATGTGCTTTCAAAAACTAATCACTCTTCTTGTGGAATTGATGAATAGAATGTCAAACTTTTCATTTTTTTTGCGAGGGTACCGTTGTTGCCTTACCGACGACTGGGGTTTCCATTTCTAGGTTATTAATTTAGTTATTATTTATAAAACATCTA
Source organism: Phaonia tiefii (assembly GCA_963931995.1). Lineage (NCBI taxonomy): Eukaryota > Metazoa > Arthropoda > Insecta > Diptera > Muscidae > Phaonia > Phaonia tiefii. Next base: position 144,373,331 of record OZ008370.1, read on the forward strand.
CATAATTGTAATTAATACAACTAATAAAATATAACTAATAATAATTTCGTTTCGTTTCTTTTTTTTTTAGAAAATTGTTGTCTGCGATTAAAATTTAAAGTAAGAGTGGAATATGTCCTTGCATTACATCCCTATGTTAAAGGTTAGTACACAATCAAAGTCTTTTATTATTTATAAACCTTTTTGATTTAGATTGTTAACATTTTAATTAGAATTGACAAATACCAATTTTGAGGAAAAATACCAATTTTGTAAGGGAAATTAAAATTCCTTCAATGATCTTTAACATAATTTAATTAAAAAAGTATCCCTCACTTTTAACCGGTTAATAACGATGTTGATCCACCAATACATGTCCACTGTGAGCAGGTTACACACATTATTTCTTACAACAATCGTAGTTTGATTTGACATTTCCGCATTTTCCAGCGTTCACTGAAAGCAATTCACTAATCGACTAGCACCTAGAGTAGTGTGTCAAAATCGTTCTAAAGCATTGGCCACGCTTTCTCTTGTAGCTGCCATAACTCTGGGATCACGAGTAGCATATTGACTCTCAAATGTGAAATAGAATAGTATATAGATCTGCACTAAATATTAAATTTCGAGGGGAACTTTGCAAGGACATTTGAGTTCAAGACAGACATTTTTTTTAGAATTTCCAATTCTGCCTCAATTACAGTGATCGAAATCTTCATAACAACAAGTCCAAATGTACTCTGGTTTTTTTTATGACGATTCCCAAAATATTTCGTGTCTAGCATTATGTTCCCGTGAGCTGGACTATTTTTAAAAAATTTTTTTTTTTTAGAATATCCTTGAAAAAACGATGTAATAGGACATGTTTTGACATGTTTCATATACCGTTGGACGCACCAGAAAAAAACTGTTTCATATGATACATACTAATATTGTATACCTTGTCTGTAGCTAAAGTGCAAATTTCTTTGAAAAACTCAAAAAAATTGTGTTTTTAAAAACGGTCCAGCTCACGGGATCTGAATGCGATCTCGAAATATTTTGGGAATCATCATAAAACAAACCAAGGTAAACTTTTTTCGTCACCATACAATGAGAGTCGGTCTAATATGTAATACATGCTTTATTAATTTAAACAGAATATAACAATATAATACAATATTACGATACAAAATTTAAATAAAAGGTTCACGAAGAATAGGGCGTCAACGAATTCTCTCCATCGATTTCTGTCTCTGGGAAGTGGTTTAATTTCGTCCCATGATAGCCTTCGATACCTGTGCGGGTTCCATTCAAGTGCATTTCTTGTAATATCTGATGTTGGGCGCCGAAGTATATTGACGATCCAAGTCCATTTTTAGTTTTGTGCATTCACAATGTTCATATATTTTCATATTTTGAACATTCACAGCACTGTATTTGTCACACCTGAGCGACAGAATTTTTCTCTTAATGTTATTTTATGCTCGCTGAGTTTTTCGACTGCTTTTCTATCTTTATCTTCCTAAAAATTAGTTTCGTTGCAATAACGAAATTGTTTCGTCAACTATAATTGAGTAGCCCACTTGCAAAGTCCGCTATGTTAAAAGAACGAAATTTTTAGAAAATCGATTAAAACTTCTAGTCCTGAAGTGGAGTTATGGAAACTTATATTACTACATATGATGAAATGCATTGTCACCGGGAGTGATTTTGCTATAATAAATAAAATCACGCTTTAATAGAAAGCTTTTAATCTGTATTTTTAATTTAAACATAGCCAGGTTTGCAAATTTATTTTTAACATAGACACTTATGCAGTTGTGTAAAATTAACATAACGAGTTTTGAATCGGTACTACACATAAATGTTAAATCTAAATAAATAACTTTAGAAATATATTATACTCTTGATTTGTCTTCATCATCCATTAAAGTTTCTTCGGTATCAGTTGCTTCTTCTAATGCAGCCATCTTCTTGGAGAAATCTATAATATTTTAGACTATCGATAGTAGGCCAATCCCCTCCATAATGTTTCACGAGTAGGCTCCTCACGTCATTTAATTTTGCAGATTTTACAGAAACGCCTACATTGATCAAAGCTGGTTCAATATGTTTATACGATTTACCTCTTTTACAAATATTGCCGTAATTATTCACTTCCGATACATAATGAGATTCCCCTTTCACGCCAATTTGACCATTTTTATCTTTCCGCAGAAAGAATCTCTTCGAGGCATTAAATTGGAAATGCCAGGATCCAGGCAATTTAAGTACAGTTCTTGTAATTGATTTCCAATCATAAAAATTGAAGTCTCTGCCAAGTCTAAGTACCGTGGCATATTTTTCGAAAATATCAAAATATGTGTCTGGTTCTGCAATCACTTCTAGAGACCGTGTTGCTCGTTCGATATGTCCAAAAATACGGTCGGGAGGCAAAAATGAATGATCCACAATGGGGAATGTTATTGTAATATGTTTTATATTATTTGGGGCCTTAGTTTTTAACCAATAGGCGAGCATTTCCAATAGTATTGAATTCTTATTTTGACCTCCACAGCCATCGCAAAATAGTTTAAGATGATTTACAGTATCTTCAAACGTTGTATTCATCAGACGATGAAATAATGCTGAAGCTATTTGATTGGATCCTTTCAAGGCCTCTGATTCCAGCCAAGTGTAGATAAATGTATTTGAAATATTATGCGGCCCATTGGAAGGTCCTTGACAAATTGTTAAATTATATACATAAAGCTGACGGCTAAAGTATGCGCTTTGGTCGGGAACTTTAGGTAATACTAAATTTTTTTGACAATCGAAAGATAGTATAGTTTCGTTATCTTGAGAGCTTTTAAGGTTAGTGTAAAACCATTTAGCCTTTAACTTGTGAATCCGAAATTCGCCTATTTTTTCTTGCTTTTTAGCTTGATCGCGTCCACGTGCAATAGCCTCCTTTAACTGGATGCACTTTGAGCAGGCATCTGTAGCCGGCGTTTTAAAACTTAAATTAAAGTATTTGTTAAATATACGTCGAAAAAATTCAGACTTAACTGGAACATTTGCGGTATTATTATTATAATTCTCATGAAGTTTTTTTATATTCAGGTGGCTGGATAAGTATTGCACAGTAGATCTTCCTCGCACATAATGTGATTCTATGGCTTTAATGCCCTTTATATACGCCATAACCGATTTAAAACGTTCAGAATACTGTAGAGATTTTCTATCACCGCCTCTTCTCTCTTTCGGAAGTTCCATTGAAGTTAAATGGTTTTTACAAATTCTTTGTAATCGGTCCTTAGATACTCCCAAAATAGTAGTAAACGCTTTTGGGCACACTTTCTTTAATATAATTTGGCATTTTCCATTGGATTTCACAACTTTTTTTTGGTATAAAATAAAATATTGTTTGAGATTTGGTTTTTCCTTGTTTTTTCGGTGTTCGTGCTGTACAGTATTTCAATAGAAATAGATCCTGAGTAATTTTGTTTGACGATGAATAAAAATGATTGTGAAATTTACTGTAGTCCTTTTGGGATAACTCGTTGCACTTGTAGCCCTGTTTCGAATTTCCATGCACACACTCTGGTATTTTTGGCGGACCTTTAGGTTTGTGTCTGAAGCGAAAGATAGAAGCTCTCAAAATATATTTGGAAGCAGAAAATGGAAGCATAAACACAGAAGCATGACTGTTTAAATAACGACGAAGTGCAGTTTAGTGCTCAGGCGCTTAAGGTTTCAACATTAAGTACGAAATATAATCATACCTATTCGACTTTGCAACTTCTCTCTTCCATGTTGATTTATCAGCAAGTTTTTTCCGTCCTCTTCGATTCGGTGCTTGATTAACTTTGATTTCTTGAATGTCCATTATTTACAAGAATAATAGATTAATATCATAAAAAGATTATTTTAATTATGTACGTTTGCAATTGAACAATAAACACGCGAACTGACTCTGACAGTCAAGATGACGCCATTTGCAAAAGTCACTACGTTACATGGCAACTTTTGAAAGTTTATATGTAACTTAGAGTTATTTAAAAGTGAACTGCCCAACAATATAGAGAGTTTTGCAGGAATATTGAATATTTAAACACAACTTAGGCGAAACTTACCGAGTTTTTAACGAGATTGATAAGGTCTTAGGATGGGCTTTTAAAATACAAATAAAATGGAGGGTTTTGCAGAAATTTTATTTTTTTTAACTTAGCGGAGTTTGCAAGTGGACTACTCAATTGTCGTCGGATATAGGAGACTTTCATTGTAGCAACGTAAAAACATTAACGAAAATGTTTCGTCCATGCGACGAAGCGTTATTCCCTCAGTGTATCCTTAGCAACGTTTCGCATTAAGTGGCACCTTTTTTGCATTTTTCGAAGAGAAATTAATGGACATGACATTAAAACTCAACGTACTGTACAAACACTCCCGTTAACTCCACACTCGTTGGGAATTTTTGCGGCCAAAATGGATGAATTGGACGACAGTGTGCAACTTGTTTGCCTTTCTCGAAACCTTGTTGCCATTTTAGTGCGCCCTTTGATGGTGTTTCCATATTTCTAGTTGGACACAACTGCATTTCCTCTCTACAATTTTTCTGATAGTTGAAGTACATGTAGTCCTTTTGATTTCAAAAGTATAAGTTGTTCATTCTCGGAGGTGTTAAGAGCATTTGCGCGTCCCATGGTGTTTGGAATTTACAACAAAACTGTTCACTAATTTCCATACATTGCAGTCAAGTGTCATGGCCCACTTGTTCAATATAAAATAATTCCTTATTCAAGTGATGCATTCAAAATCCATTAATTTATTGCCTGTAATTTTAAACAAAAACAATTTTATTTAAAAAAAATAACCTAATTTTTGACCTGAATGTGGGTAAGATCAAGATTTGCTCTCGTGGACATGAGTGGCGAATAAATCTTCGTGCTTGAGCAATCGTCTTATTGTCGTGATCGTATGTGAGCCAAAACTTGCTATCTTAAATGTGAGCTTTTTTATATTTTTAAAAAATATATATTTGACTTGCTCCATGAAAAGGGACCTCTGCGCCGAAAAGTAGTTATTGAGAAAAACGCGTTTAAAAAAAGCGTTTCGTTCATTTTTTCATATATTTCATTAATTATGTTCATCTTTACAGGTGAAAACTAAAAGACATAGAAACTTGCGGTTTGCGGCATTTGAAAGAGCTTTTTTTTCCCTTAAGAATCACTCAAAAATTAAAAAAAAATTTTTTCGGCTCAGAGGTCCCTTTTCGTGGAGCAGGTCACATATAAATATTTTTCAAGTTCCCAGTGAGGTGTACGATTTCTAGTTTTACGCACTCTCATTGGGACCTTCAGTTTTACACCGGTTTCGAACGGTATTTTGAGAAGTTTTTTACATGGCTTAGTAATCGATAGTGTCGCCATCACGAGCAGGGATCGAACCCATGTTCTCATGTACAAGAGCCGTGCACACTATACCATTGCACCACCGACGGTCATCATGAGCATTGTACTTAGTTGTTGTTACGTTTATAAACGAAAATACTGTAGCAGTGATTCTAAAGTATATTAATATTGATATTTTACAACATTTGTAGATGCTGTCTTCGTTTTTTTTTTTTAAAGAGGCGGTACTTTATATCAATTCCAGGTTTTAACTTTTGACTATCAGTATTCGTTTCTTATTATTTATTTTTTAATATTTTATCCCCAAACGGTGGTTTTACGAAATGCTGGAGTCGAGGCCGTAGTGGAGTCGTGCCTCTTCAAAGTCGTCAAATTTTGGTCAGATACAACCTCCCTATTTTATAGCAAATGATCGAAATTATTAATTTTGGAGTTCAAATCGTATGTGTAATTTTTTAGTATCTCTCTAATGAAATTTTGAAAATCCGTTTCATATGGAAATCCCTTTTTATTAATTGAAATACAATTTAAATTTAAAATGTATTTTTTATCTTAACCCTGCTGTTAGATTAGAAAAAACTTACGAATCTTAGATTGAGGGACCATTTGGTCCATACTGCAATTTTCATCCAAAATAATAATTTTATCTTCTTCTTTGTAACTATTTTGGTTCAAAAATTTCTAAAGCAAGTATTTGACATATCAAAAACATCCGCTAACATATCAAAAACATCTTCTAAATATTTGACATGAATTTACATTCGCTTGGTAATGAAAAAACTTACGAATCTTAGATTGAGGGACCATTTGGTCCATACTGGAATTTTCATCCAAAATAATAATTTTATAAGAAAAATAACTATTTTGGTTCAATAATTTCTAAAGCAAGTATTTGACATATCAAAAACATCTTCTAAATATTTGACATGAATTTACATTCGCTTGGTAATGAAAAAATGTACTATTGACCAAATGGTCCTCTAATCTAAGATTCGTCATTTTGTATTTTTCTCAGTCCTGAATAAAGTTAGAAAATTAAAATTTTCGCACATAACATTGTTTTATTAATAGACCCCATTAGCAGAAAAATTTAGTCAGTATATATCACCGTTCCAAAGTTACAAGGGAAAACAGAAAAAATTTGGACCAAATGGTCCTAATCTAACAGCAGGGTTAAACAAATATCAGATATCAATTCCAGCCAACTTCGATATACTTTATATAAGTACTCCAGGGTACAAAAAAAAAAAGGTTCAATGCTTTCTACTTCTATTTTTGTCTCATACTATTGACACAACTGTAGCGGTTTGAATTATTTTAAGAGTTAAAATGACGCGGATAATATACAAAAATTGAAACGTTATACATTTGTGTTTGTATTAAAAAAATACACATTAATATAGCCAAAGATTAACGTCCCTAGTCTTTAATAATACCGTACAAATCCTGAACACTCTACGGTGTTGAAATAGCCAGCACCCTAATAACCTGTGGCATACAGTGATGTTCAAAACAATAGACTTGATTTTATTGATTTTATTGGTTTAATTTTTTTTAGTGGAAGCACAAACATTTCATTTATTTTTGCAAAACAGTTTAAAGCTTTAGAAACTTTTTTTAAATTGGTTGGTTGGTGGGTTGGTTTAAAAGGCTACAAGTCAGCACGCTGCCTAGCTAAAGAAGCCCATTGTGATACCTGCAGTTTCCTCCATAGCAACTATTAACTAGTCGTCTAGCCAATTTGCCCTTTCAATATTTTTGTCTATAAGACCTACAGGAATATCCTGTAGGGCTACGATGCTATTTAACTAGATGTGTTCCGAATATCCTACTTCTCAGTCCTGCCAGAGCAGGGCAATCCAAGAGAAGGTGTTTCGTCGTTTCCTCGTCCTCTTGCATGCAGCATCTACAGAGAGCGCAGTTTCTAGGGCGTGTTTTTCTACAAGACAATGTCCCGTAAGTGTTCCTATCATTGTGGATAACCTGCCTCTCGGCAAGTTAATTAGTTCCCTAGTCCTCTTCCTGTCCACCTGTGGCCAGAGGACCCTGGCTTGTTTGCAAGTTGAAGTAAGTCTCCACTTGTCCTTGAACATATTATCGGCCCACTGCCTGATCTGCAAACGGCAGGTAGAGATTAGCATACTAACACCTTCTTTTTCCGGAAGAACCTGTGCCGTAGTACCCTGTCTAGCTAACGCATCCGCTACGCAATTGCTTGGAGTGTCGATGTGTCCCGGTACCCAGATGAGCCTAATGTCAAAATACGCTGCCATCACCCTAAGTGATGAGTGGCATTCTTTCACCGTCAGGGACGTAGCAAACATGGCTTCCAGGGATTTTATAGCAGCCTGGCTGTCTGGGAAGATACATTTTCTCCGGAGGGTTGTGACACTACTTGTCAGTAGTTCAGCATATCCTACTTGCTCGTCCAACTTTGATCCATCCGTGAACAATCTGATACTACTGGTATCCCCTTCCAGTGACTTTTCCCAGGTATTCCTGTTCGGAATAGAAGTCCTTAGATTTGTCGCTGGTAGAAGGTAGGGGATACAGTAGTTCATTTTTACGGGAATAACGTTGATCCGGTGTAGTAATTCAGCGTGTCCGGAATGCCCCGATATCAAAACGCCACAATCTCTGATGCTCACCATGGATGTAGCGGCTGCCGATTCGGCCATGATATCAGGAGTTCAGATGTTCAGGATAGCACTGAGTACAGTACCTGACGTCGTGCCAATTGCCCCACTAACGCTAATCAGTGCTGATCTTTGAATTTTCATCAAGGAATTCAGAATATATTTCTTTTGGAGGGACCTCCACCAAACTACGATGCCGTAGAGAAGTATTGGTCTGACTATTGCCGTATAAATCCACATGGTGATCTTAGGAGCCAGTCCCCAGCGCTTTCCTATCGCCCCTTTACAGCAGTAAAGAGCAACAGACGCCTTTTTCACCCTCTCCACCACATTCGGTTTCCAAGACATTTTTCTGTCGAGAATTATTCCCAGACACTTGACCTTTTCCGTCAACTGTAATTGCACCCCATTAACTGATATATAAGCACGGGTTTAAGTGGGTTAAGTGATAGTCCGTTGTTAGCGGTCCAGTTCGAAATCAGACTAAGTAGGCTGGTTGTACGAATGCTAAGTAAATTGAGGTTTCCACCCGTACAGATGATAACAATATCATCGGCATAGGCAAAGACCTGGCATTAGGACCAGCAAAATTCAAGAAGCAGTTCATTGATAGAAGTTAACCATAATAGTGGCGACAGAACGGACCCCTGCGGTGTCGCCCTGTTAACGGTCCTGGCAATTGTAACACCACCCCATTCAGCTTTGACGGATTTATCCACCAGAAGTTTCCCAATTAGGCGTGTCACTAAGCTGTCGACTCCCAGATTCTGTAACGACCTAAGAATCGCCGAAGGTTGAATGTTATTGAAGCCTCCCTCGATGTCCAGGAAGGTCCCTAGAGCAAAGACCTTATTCTCAAGAGAGTTTTCTATTATGCTAACTATAGAGTGGAGAACCGTCTCAGTTGACCTGCCCTTGATATAGGCATGCTGAGAACTCGATAGTAGATTCTGTGGAAGATTATTTCGAACGTGAATGTCCAGTATCCTTTCAAATGTCTTAAGAACAAAGGATGATAGACTGATTGGTCTGAAGTCCTTTGATTTGACATGAGAGCATTTGCCCGCTTTCGTGACGAAAACCACTTTAGTTTGCTTCCAAATGCTAGGAATGACTCCCAGCATAAGGCAGCCACTGAAGATTGCCTCCAACCAACTACAAGATAGGTATAGTGCCTCCTGTAGTTGCGCGGGAATTATCCCGTCAGTTGCGGCCGATTTATAGGGCTTAAAGCATCTAATGGCCTTTTTTATATTAAAATATATTTATTCAAAACATATGAGGGCGGATCAAAAAGCCCGTGACTTTTCGAACTTCCCTCGTAGTTATATGAAATGCAACACTGCCCCCATCAAGTACCACCTGTTAATAGACTACTGTCAAATTTTGAGCAAGTTCCGTCATTTACTTTGCGTTTAACAGCTGTTAAAAACACACAACCTCGTGCATTTTTTTAAAAATGCAAAAAAGTGAATTTCAAGTTCTCATTAAACACTATTTTTTGCGAAAAAAAACCGTCAATCAAACCAAGGAAAAGCTTGATAACTACTATGGGGACTCTGCACTATCGATTTCAATGGTAAAAAAGTGGTTTACTGACTTTCGTTGTAATCGCACAAGTACAAATGACGCTGAACGTTCTGGACGGCCAAATTGAGGTAAATACCGAAAATGTCGAAAAATCCACGATATGGCAGTGTGGTTTCGATTTTAAATGATCAGTTGGGTTTAAGAAAGCTGTATGCAAGATGGGAGCCGCGTTTGCTCTCAATTGACCATAAACGTAATCGTGTGAGAACTTCAAAGGATTGTTTGGAGTTGTTTAACCGCAATTCGAAGGAGTTTTTGCGGCGTTTTGTAACTGTGGATGAAACATACTCCGGAGACCAAGCAGCAGTCTAAACAATGGGTTTCTCCGGGTGTTAGTTTGTCGGCCAATAAAGTGATGGCAACAGTTTTTGGGATGCACTTGGTATAATCGACATCGATTACTTTCAGAAGGGAAAAACAATAAACGGCGAATATTATGCCAACTATTGGACCAATATAACGAGGATTTAAAAAAAACGACCCCTTATGGCCCAGAAAAAAGTTATTTTTCATCAGGATAATGCACGGGTGCACACGTGTGTAGTCTCAATGGCAAAATTCCATGAATTGGCCTACGAATTGGTACCTCATCCATCATATTCTCCGGATTTAGCCCCCAGTGACTATTTCTCGGTGTCTCGGCTCGGTGAAAAGAGATCTAGCTCCAACGACGAAATTATTGATCAAACAAATTCCTATTTTATGGACCTCGAAAAATCCCATTTTTTAGAAGGGATACAAAAATTGGAGAAACGTTGGACAAAGTGTATTGAGCTAAATTGAGATTATGTTGAAAAATAATTTTTTTTTGCCAAAAAAAAACTGTGTTTTATTCAAAAAGTCACGGACTTATTGATCCGCCCTCGTATTTCTCAATAAACAATTAACAAAATGTTCAGATTTGAAATTAAAAATTATGTAGTTTCTTTAACCAATGTCGATGCCTTGCAAAAATCGTGTCGCATCCAAAATTGTGTCGCATCCAAAACGCAATATATTTTGGGGCTGTTACAATTACGATACAAAATCCGGTGAGATGTGGTTTTGTCACGACTCCAGCTCAACTCCTGCTTATTTGCCACCCTCTTGATCGGCGACCATTTCGCCAAACTATGATACACAAATATATAATTTTTTTCTCATCCGATCATTAACTACTTTTGCTCGAATATGGTCTTCAGGACAAACAGTGTTTTCTTGGGAAGGCGTCGTTTTATATTGTCAGCTTAGCTATGGCTCCTTTAAAGCTATTCTTTTCCTCGCTCCAAATTTCGGTAGTAAATTTTAATAATTTTGACTCGTTGTTGGCTCGTATATCTTTCCATGATGAAATGGCAAACCTTACTGAAGAGAAATGTCAAAAGAGCGGGAAAAAATATGGCGTCGTTTGCTGTCCCTATCGATTTACTTTTGTAGCGTCACTGTTGAAAAACCCTTTACAAATTTGTCAAATAAAAATATTCGTTGTCAGCTAAATTTTATCTCTTTAAGTATTTTTTTTAAGTTCATGTGTTTTATCATTATGGATCTGCGACTTTAAATATTTCACTGATGCGCTGTTTAAGTTTTTACGGACTTGTAATGGGTTCCAAACGGATCCGCTAAATCGCAATTTCACTGAATCGGTTTATTGTTTGTTTACGGACACGTGACGGGTTCGAAACGAGTTCGAGAACTCACATTTGGTTTTTTTATCGTTTTACAGACCCGTATCGGGGTCGAAACAGAGTCCTTTTTTGTGCACATTGGGTGTGACATTAATTTTTCTGGTTGTCTGTCTCTCGCTTTCTACATTGATAAAGTAATGAAATGGTTGCGGTTCGTCTTGTACAGTGATTGATTGCGCATGTGTGCAGTCATTTACTATATTTGATTGTAGTAGTTTAAGTGTGTATGACCGGTTTTATGTACGTATTTGTTTGTTTGCCTCAATGTACTAAAAGGCTTAATATATTTTTGCAAAATTACAAATTTTTATACTTTTGTGTATACTTTTTGTACTTTGTTACTTTTATGTGCAATTGCAATTTCCTGGCCGTCCTACACCAACTGTATAAACACTAATTCGGTTAGCCTCTTGCCTCGAAAATAGGGGAATAAAATCTGATACCAGCGGCGTGAGCGGGCCTCGTAGTTCTCGTTCCGACGAACATATCGCCGCTGTGACTGAAAGTAACGCGGATGAGCCGTCTACCTGGTCCAGATGGCTTTCCATGCAATTGGCTATTAAACATTCGTATCTATAGCGCCGTTGGTGAAAGTTTTGAAGATGTCCCCTTGCAAAGGGCAGACAATCCAGTCCAATTGCATCTAAACTACACTGACTTTCTCTTGAAACTCAATGATGTACTGTGTTGCAGAATATGAAAAACGCGCACATGAGGTTGAAAAGTGACTATATCCAAATAGTTTTTTATTACATCAGATGAGTAGGAGAATATCCAAGGATGTCAGAACAACAAAGCATTTGAAAAAGCTCCCCTTACTTCCCGAGAAATGGGTTTCGATTGGGCAGCACAATTAAGTGTAAGTTTCCAACATTCACCGAAATGAATTGAAGGCAATATTTGTACACGCTGACAAATATCGGCCCCAGCAACATAACATGTACCTGTTTGAAAACACTGTTTTCATGAATTAAAGATCTGCTGTTTTTTTGGTTCCATGTTGTCTGTGTCGTATTTGTTTTTCGCGGTTTTCAACAAAAAAAAACCTCACATTTGGGTCTCAAAAACATATACTATAGCCTATTAATCATTGTGTCTCAAACATGTTATATTGAATAGCAAGTACAATGTGTTTGGGCACAAGTATAGTATATTTGCGACAAGCTACAAACACGTTATATTTGTATCCAAACAATAAAAAAGACATGTTTTTCAGCGTATATGGTACCCCGTTCTGCTAGTCTAGAACATATTTTGAAAAAGTATAGATGAGCTCTTCGTTATTTTTTTTATGAACTTTAAGAACACAATATTGAATTTGGGTTATTGATTTGCGATTTCATGGTAAATAACAGGGTAAAAGGTTTTCCTTGAAATGAATGTTTGTGAATTTAATCCAAACTCAAACTGGAGCGTACCATTTCCGGAACCTCTTGGAACCTCGATCTTTTGTACATTAAAAGCGGAAAGTTTTGAAAAACAGTTTAATGCACGCTTGTTTTGCATTCTGCAATTCTATGCGATACAATGTACGATTTTTGGTCGAAATTTATCAAAAATTTAATTTTTTTAACGAGATCCATTTTCATCAGATCGGATACTTAAGCAAACAAAATATGACTCAACGTCACTGTGTGCCCATTATTTACGTCGGGTGTGTCATCGAGTATTATTTTTTCCGGGACAACCATGAGCAATGAGTTTTTATGGCCGAAAAATTATGAATTGGGACTGGTGGACATGCGGTTTCATTGCACACACAGCTCGCATGACACATTTGACATTTGGACATTCTGAAGGATGCGTTTCCGTTTTGGGTAATGTCTCGTTTTGGCGATTTGCAGGGGCCGGCAGGATCACCCAGCTTAACCGTTTCAGGCCCCAAAGAAAGGTGTTTTGAAGTTTCGGGTTTATGTGAACAGAGAGCGCGAGAACTTATCGTTCGATGCTTTCGCCAAACTGATTGAAAATGCGAAAAAAGAGCATAACTAGTCATCAACAATAGCGACGCGCACTTGTGTATATCATCTTGAAAAAGTAATGGAAATCAACTTAAAAGTCAAAATAAATATGCAAATATAACATTATGTCATGACATGTCATGTTTAAAGATATAGATATATAGATATAACGCGAAGTAAAAAAAAATCGCGAGTTCTTACGATTTTTGATATATAGCATATCATGCTTAAAGGCTTTTCTAAAAAAAATTTTCGCTCTCTCTGCTCCTCGTGAATATATAATTTCAGGGGACTTCATAATGTAATATATTAATTTGTTTATAAGTTACACTAAATGTTATAAATCTGACTTCCTGCCAATCACGCGATAATCAAGTTAATAACAAAAGATAACGATGCACATTTGTCTCGAGATAATATATTCTGCTTTATGAAAAAATCACATCACTGACATTTAGTCAGAGTTACAGTATATTATTTTGCACAGCACTGTACATATGTTATTGACACACTGCCAAGCTACACACTCTTACTCATACAATTTGCCACTGAGTCTAGAACTGTAATATATCCATTTATCAACTCGATCGCCTATAAAACGGCGTTTTGGGCAAAATACACTTAAGAATAAATTTAGCAGTCCGGGATCAAGTGTCAGTACTCGCACCATAAACCGAAACTCGAAGAAATGAAATACATACTCACCATTCTTCTAGCAATTTGTGGTAAGTTCGTTTCATTGTCTAACCGATAAATCGTTTAGATCGTTATATATCTACATATATTTTTTTAGCTTTTCCAAGGGCAAACCTTGAGTCCCTCGATCCAGAAATCAATAAACTGCTGATCAATTTATCCAGTATTGCTGTATTGATTGGCGATTTATTATTAAAATGCCCATCAGCATCTAGCGCCTACATCACAACGGGTACATACGTATTCTCTTTGAGGCCACCTTGTGACTACGATCATTGGACGTTTGGTCTTACAACTTATGAAGCTAATTTGAAGAAGACAGTTGGCACGTGCATTAATGGCTATCCTGTTCCTGATAATGGTGAAATTCCTGAATCCGACATGTTAGCGTTGATGAACACTTTAAAACATGCCTTTGCTTCTGCTGCTGAGGCTATCACTTCCATGAAAAAAAAGGGAAAAAAGACTCATGAATTTGAGGACATATTTGCAAAATCCTTAAACAATTTTAAAGGCGTTGAAACTGATGATCGTATAATTTCGCTTACACAGGTATTACAGGCATTTGTTTATTATTTGCAAGAATACATACATGGAAAAGATCCACTAGCACACATAGTCGAAGGAGTATTAAAACTTCCCGCGTGGATATTAGGAGCAGGTCATGGGTCCTGGAAATGGCGTTAATGGTCGTTAAAAGCAATAAACTTTAATTATATAAATTATATATATAAATTTGATTATATATATGTCCGGTACTTGTGCATAAATTATCTATTAATATCTAATACATACAATGGGATTTTTTAATAAAATGAAATAAAAATGCTTTAAAAGTTTGGTTGAACTAACCTTTACACCTGCAGTATGTCAAAATGTCATTGGAATGTCAACACTACCGTCGCTAGCACTTATTAACTCACCACAAATGTTTGATGATGCTACGCCATCTCACCACTAACAATTAAGTCAATGCCGAACTTTTAGGATTACTCGAGAATGTCCGCGAAGATAAATTCCGAATTTAATTAAGTAGCAAAGACACAAACCACATTCATTTATACAAGTCTGTTAACGGGCTAACAGAGATCGTTAATGGAATCAAAAAGAGATACACAACAATAGAAGCGATTTTTAACCGATCGGAGCATTATGATATTTTATTACATTAATTTATTAATAATATTTTATTATTAACAATTTGTCTTTTATTATTAACAATTTGTCTCGCCTAAGAAACATTAAGAAACAAGGAATTCTCCCGTGTTTTCACATACCTCTTTGGAAACCTCTTTAAAAACACTTTCAGAATCTGAATATTTCAGAATATTTCAATTGGGTTGCAGACACCCAAAAAATTCGCCCATTGTGCGAAAACAAGGAATTCTTCCATGTTCTCACACACCTCGTTGGAAATGCCTTTAACAACTCTTTTAGAATCTACAAAAAGTCCTTCGAAGAATTCAAGTATTTCTATTTATTTCCAGATACCAACAAAATATTTTCGCCCATTGTGCGAAAACAAAGAATCCTCCCATATTCTCACATACCTCGTTGGAAGGTCTTTAAAAACACTTTCAGAATTTGAAATCAGAATGTGCAAACAGTCCTTCGAAGTACTTTCATGCTTCAGACATCCAACAAATATTTTCGCCCATTGTTCGAAAGCAAAGAATTCTCCCGTATTCTCACATACATCGTTGGAAAGCCCTTTAAAAACACTTTCAGAACAAGTCATCACAGAATGTGCAAAAAATCTTTCGAAAGATGCAAGTATTTCAATTTATTTCCAGTTAACCAAAAAATATTTTCGCATATTGTGCAAAAGCAAGGAATTCTCCCCTGTTCTCGCATACCTAAAAATACTATCAACAAAATATGCTTGATCAATATTCCAACATCTGCCGTGATAAAGATGCTCGTTCAAAAATTTGGAAATGTGCTTTTCTAATTATGCTCATCACGAAAGACCCGTCCATGTTGACAGAAAATATTGGACACAAACGAATTTTTTTTTACCCAGATACACTGGTAATCGGAACTTCAACGGCCCGTATAACGTTCCCGTCATCAGCTCTTCATTGCGCATCTTTTTAGACCCCCTCCAACAATTCTACCAGTACACCCTAATGTACAGGCTGGTCCAAATACAAGTATCTTTTTAAAAATTAAATAAAAATAAATTAACTGAATTTCTTTTGGTATACTATGGCTTTATTAGAAATAACAAATATTCCAATTATTTATGGAACAAGATTTCCGTAATCATGGCTCTGCTGTGCTCGCTGTCGACTCAAATACCATTTCCAGCAGCATTTTCGAAAAAAATTGGCCAATGATGCTACCATTTCAAAACCCCCACCCAACTGTCACTCTTTGTAGATGCATTGGCTTCTCCACAATGTGGTGCGGGTTTTTCGATCCCCAGAGGCGACAATTTTGTTTGTTGACATAGCCGTCGTGATGAAAATGCACCTCGTCAGATAAGATGATTTTTCAGCCAAACTCGATGTCCGATTGGATTTTGCAATATTTGCAATGTTTCCGAATGTTGTTCAAGAGGTACGGAGGAGGTACGATATTGACTGATTGACAATATTTCGAACAGAAAAAATCTAGCAGTGTCAAAGTAACATATATGATTTAAAAAGATAGCTGCATTTGGACAACCCGTTGTGTATTGAAAAGTCCAATTCCAAGTTTAACCACAATTTAACTAAGAACCAAAGGTGACCATTGTCCCAAAAATTATCCCTCGCCAACCTTATCGTCGCCGCGGACCCGTCAACGTTTGATAATTTTATTCTTGACTAATTATTCAAGCTTAAGGTCACTTCTGATTTTATAAAACTTTTTGTTTTTCTCTTTTCTCTCTCGATATTTCGATTTCCTTTGGAAATCTTCTTCAGGAAGGTTTTTAATATTAATAAGTTTTCGAGAATCGAAATATCGAGAGAGAAAAGAGAAAAACAAAATGTTTTATAAAATCAGAAGTGACCTTAACCTTGAATAATTAATAAAATAAAGGTCGAAAAATTAGAAACAAATTATTTTTTGATAATTTTAATAATTTCATGCGGTGATTTTTTTTACTTCTACGCTACGCAAAGGTAGCGTAAAAACAGAATAATTATATTTAACTCGAGTTATTATCTTTTGCGCGGCCCGGTACCATTTGATCCACGGGCCGGTACCGGTCCGCGGACCGGCGGTTGGGAACCACTGCCTTAGAGGACACTCTAAGTACAGAAATGTGTATCTGATAGCCTAATAATGTACGGATTTTTGTTATAAAGTACACAATTCATACACTAAAAGTGTAATTTGTGGATCTAAAGGTTTAGTTTGTGTGGTTCGTGAACTTGTTATAAGTACATCCGTCTAGGACTAAAATACACTAAAAGTGTTAAAATACTCTAAAAGTGCTAAAAGTACTTTGCACTAAAAGTACAAGTATTAGTACAAGTACGCAAAATTTACTATATAATTAAAAGATAACACTACCGAATGGTGAGAGTACACACGAAAGTACGCTTAAATTGTCATGCTAGTAGTGGAACTGTCAAAAAAAGGTTCCATGTCAAAAATTTCAAAACAGTGTTATTATAGCTAACTAGTGCTAAAAGCATACTTTAAAGAGTGCTAATGTGTACTTTTGTGTTAATGTTATTTATAGTGCTAAAAGTATACTTTAATGGGTGTTAAAAGTCCTAAAATTACTCTGCACTAAAGGTATTAGTAGTAGAAGCAATTGTTGGAGAAAGTGCACAAAATTTACTCGATAAGTAAAGTACAGTACCCTAACGTACACTAAAATGTACGCCAAAAGTTCACTGCCGAATGCTGACAGTACACTAAAAAAGTACGCTGAAATTGTCATTATAGTACTGAAACTGGTGTGATGTCAAAAATCTCAAAAATGTGTTACTTTAAAGAGTGCTAAAAGTGAACAGTACGCTAAAAGTACACTTTTGTGTTCGTGTTATTTGTTGTGTTCTTAAAATGTGTTAAAAGAGGGCAGTACACTAAAAGTGTACGTGGTTATATTTGTAGTGCTGAAAATATACTTTAAGGGCGGTTTAAAAATTAGAGTACATTGTATTAAAATGTATAGGCTCCACAAAATTTACTCTAAAAGTACAGATATTGCTCAGTATGTGTACTTCAGAATCCTGAAGGTGCACTTTATGACCCTTAAAGTGTACTTTACCACGACTGCAGACAGTGCACATAATATGACAAAAGTGTTATATTGGTACATCCATCTAACACCGTAGGAACACATTAAACGTGAATCCAATATATATATGTATCTCGATTCCATTTTAGATCGGAGAAGTGTCAAAAATATAAAACAAGCCATGTTATGGGTAGAAATAATGAATTCACGTGAGAAAAGTGAATGCACGACCTGTAAGTTCAAAATTATCTCTATGGAAGCAAATCTTATATACATATATATTCCGATTCCATTTCAGATCGGACATATAGTCAAAACGATTGGTAGAAATCGCGACTTCGAGTGCCAATATTGGACATTCCTGATAAAAGAGAATGAACTACCTGTATACTCGAAATTAGCCCTATAGAACCACGAGACAATCCCAACCTACACATATCCTGGTTACATTTCAGACCAGAGATTTTGCCACAAATATGAAACAATCCTTGCCCTTGGTAGAACTAATGAATTCAATGCCAATAATGTACACTTCTGATAAAAAATAATAAGCGTGTTTTGGTTACACCGCTTGCTTATATATTCGCTTATTTTGTATGAAGCACTTAGCGAAGACTTAGCAAGAACTTAGCGACGAGATTCATTTTCGCTAAGTTTAAAACAAAAATATTTTGACATCGTTTACCGTTTTTAAAAATTATTCATATTTTTTTACAAAATGACTTCTCGCTAAAACACCGTTTTCTTTGCAACTTAGCAAGCGATAATCGCTTGCTTGTAACCAAAACACGACTAACGAATGGACTGCCCAATATTGGCACTTGATTATTTGTACCAATAACTTAATTTTACCAACAAAATATTTAAAATTTTTGACATTTCACGGATCTGAAATAGAATCAGGATGTATATCAAATATAGCAGCGTTTTCTGTACTTTACGGTGTTAGACGTGCAATATAGGAAGTTAATTCACCATTGTCAGGAGCGACGTGGACTGGGGATAATAATGGGTGGTTACCCACAACAATGGGGAATTACCCATCACGATTACCCAGTTCTCACACGGTTATGGGGAAAGTGATGGGTTGTTACCCATGACAATGGGGAATTACTCATCTCTATTACCCATTACCCTCAGGGTAGTTACTAGGGATGCCAAACGGGAAATCCCGAATCCCGAAATCCCGGGATTTTTTGGGATTGATGAATTTTTATAAATAAATCTCGGGATTTTGCCGTCGGTGGTGCAATGGGTAGTGTGCGCGGCTCTTGTACATGAGATCCTGGGTTCGAACCCGGCTCTGACCACCTTCAAAAAAAATTTCTTTCGACGGCGGTCACCTCGCATAGTGACGGCGACACTATCGAGTATCTAGCCATGAAAAAGCTTCTCAAATTACCGTTCGGAATCGGTGTAAAACTGTAGGTCCAATCAGTGAGTGAAAACTGGAAAGCGCACAGCTCAGTGATTGTGAGAAGTTCTCCCCAGTCCCTTTATGGGATGTAATGGGAAACCATTTATTTTATTATTATTAATTTTGAAGAACATAAAACTAAACACAATGACAAAAGTTCAGTGTGGTGTTATTTTGTTGATGAGTCGAAAGGTGCACCTCAAGCAAAAAGCAAATTGTGCAAAAAGGATTTAAAAATCAATGGCGGCTCTAAAAAAGGTTTAATAACACATTTTAACGTAAGTTAATTTTGGCATATGTATGTCTATTATACGGCTTACTCTCCAAAAATTAAAAAAATTATTGCGTCGGGTAGAACATGTTATTTTAAGCAAAGAAAGTAAAATAACAAAATCGGGGCAAATGCATAGTTTCGTATTTATGGGCACTGACATTTCGGATACTTGTTCCACTCAAGTTCCGTGTAAAGCCATTGATATCACTTTTTGTATAAAACAAGTCATAACAAACTCAAAAAATAATGTACAATTTTTCAATAAGTCGCTTAGTTATCGAGTTATCGGATGTTTACGTTTCTCAAACAAAAATTTAAAAATTTTTTTTAAATAATTTTTGTTTTTGTTTGAGAAAGTAAAAAAAAATCGATAATTTTTCTAAATGTCAACATCCGATAATTCGTTAACTAGCGACTTATCAAAACGTGCTACATTATTTTATGAGTTTCTTTTGAATTGTTTTATACAAAAACTGATATCAATGGCTTTACACGGTACCTTAATAACTCCGAAACTATGCATTTGCCCCGATTTTGTTATTTTACTTTTTTTGCTTAGAATAACGTATTCTACCCCCCTTGCTGTTGTTTTTTGGAGTGCAAGCCGTAAAATAGACCTGTTCCCAAAAAAATTTAAAAACATAATCCCGAAATCCCGGGATTTCGGGATCGGGATTTCCAAAATCCCGAATCCTGGGATTTTTTAAAATCAATCCCGTTAGGCATCCCTAGTAGTTACCCTCGACAGGGTAATAGGTACCCAGGGTAACCCATCCCAATTTTTGATCGAAAATATAAAAAAAATTTTATATCTCGGAAACGGAGCGTCCAATCGAAAAATAACCCATTTGTGACGATTTCTAACGGTTTTCCATAAAGTGGTCTAATTTATATGGAAGAATTTTTTTCAAAAAATCGCTCAAATAAAAACGTAGCACGGTGCGTCACACATATGAGCGATTTAGCGATTTTTTATTAAAAAAACTTTAGTGTTAGCGATTTTTTTAAAAAAAAAAGTTGTGGCATGTTGAAGACATCTATTGGTTAAAGCCTCGTATAGAGGTAAACAATTTATAATTTTCGCGATTGGACGCACCGTTTCCGAGTTATAGCCACCTTTTTATTTTAGCGATTTTCTTATTTTGGCGATTTTTTTGAAAAAAAAATCTTCCATACGAATTGGACCACTTTATGAAAAAACCTTCGAAACCCTCAAAAATTAATTATTTTCTCGATTTGATTTCCGAGATAGAACCTTTTTTCTAGTTTTTTCGTATTTTCGATCAAAAAAGTGGATGGGTTACCCTAGGTAACCCATTACCCATCGTCGTGGGTAACTACACATTATTTTCTCCATTACGCTGAGGGTAATGGGTAATTCCCTATCGTCGTGGGTAGCTACCCATTAATTCCTCATTACCCTGTGGGAAATGGGTAATTCACCTCTGGGTAAACGTGACAAACAGGGGAAAAATTGGTCACCGTTATGTAATACAATATCTCCATTTGAAAGGTCACAGTCCAAGCAATATTAAAGCCGAGCTGGGGGAGTCTGCTCCTTCGTTTACGACTGTAAAATATTGGGTAGCAGAGCTTACACGAGGCCGTACGAGCTGCCAAGACGAATACCCGTAGTGGTCGACCAATTGAGGTGCCCACGCCAGACACGATTAAGAAAATCCACAATCTGAAATTGGATGATCGTCCGCTGAAGGTGCGTTAGCTAGCTGAAATGATAGGTGTTTCAAAAAGTGGTATACATCGTATATTGACCGAGGATTTGAAGATGAGAATGCTGTGTGCAAGATGGGTGCCGCGCTTGCTTTCAATAGAGCAAAAACAGCGTCGTAAAGCTATTTCAGTAGAGTGTTTGGCAGTGTTTCACCGCAATCAAACCGAAGTTTTGCGTCAATTTATAACCATGGGTCCATCACTTCACACCTGAGACAAAGGAAAAGTCAAAGCAGTGGACTGGAATGGGAGAATCGTATTCAACGAAGACGAAGATGGGCCCATCTTCAAGCAAGGTCATGGCGTCTGTTTTTTTGGGTGCGCATGGGATAATTTTTATTGATTATCTTCAGAAAGGAAAACCATCAACGGCGAATATTATCATAATTTATTACAGCGCTTAAGTGATGAAATTGTGGAAAAAAGAAGGCCGCATTTGACGAAAAAGAAGTTGTTGTTTCAATGCTCCAGTTAACACGTCCACAATTGTGATGGCCAAAATGAACTAATTAAAGTTCGAATTGCTTCATCGCCAGATTTAGCTCCCTCGGACTATTTTCTATTTCCAAACTTGAAAAAATGTCTCGGTGGTAAAAGATTTGTCAACAATGGAGAGGTTGATGGCTAGTTTAAGGAGTTCGACAGTTCTAACTAACGGGGTTTTCAATAAGAGCGCTACAAGTTTTTTTAAATAAAACAAACCGGTGTTATTACCAATGAAATCCTTTATTCCTGTGAAAGTACGTTCGATGCCATTATGTATGGAACTCGATTTCTTTTGCATGGCCACCACGGGCACGCTGAACCCAATTTTCGACGGTTTTCAAGCATAAATCGGCCGATACTGCTGCAATTTCACGTTCGATATTCGTACAAAGTTCATCAATCGTCGCTGGCTTGTTGGCATAGACCATAGACTTGACGTAGCCCCACAGGAAATAATCTAACGGCGACAAATCGCACGACCGAGGCGGCCAATCGACTGGGCCATTTCGTGAGATAACACGTTCACCAAACTTGGTTTCCAATAAATTGATTGTGGCATTCTGTGTGTGGCTTGTGGCGCCGCCCTATTGGAACCACATGTCCTCCAAGTCCATATTATTCAATTGGAGGCAAAAATATTCGGTTATAATTGAACGGTAGCGATTCGCATTCACAGTAATGTGCCGGTCTTGATCATCACGGAAGAAGTACGGCCCAATGACGCCGCCGGCCCATAAACCGCACCAAACCGTAAATTTTTGGGATGCAATGATGACTCATGGATTACGTGCGTATTGCTGTCTGACCAATAACGCATATTTTGCTTATTGACGAAGCCATTCAGCGAGAAATAAGAATGAATCATTTTCAGGTTGTTGCTCAGCCCAATTCACGAACATACGATGCTTATGGTGGTCAAGCGGCTTCAGTTCTTGCGTCAATTTGATCTTGTAAGGATGTAGGCCAAGATCTTTTCGCAAAATTCGCCACAACGACGTCACAGAGATGCCCAACGCTTGAGAACGACGTGTGAGACACATTTGGGCTTTCTTGAACTAAAGCCTCAGCGGCAGCAATATTCTCGACACTACAGGCACTTTTTTGTCTCACTGGCACGGGAACATTTTGTACTGTGCCTGTGGCTTCAAATTTTTCCACTAGACGCTCAATTGTTGATCTGGTAGACGATTATGACGACCATAAATTGGACGTAGCGCTCTTAAAGTTGAGGCCACTGACTCCAAATTTCGGTAGTAAATTTTAATAATTTCGACTCGTTGTTGGCTCGTATATCTTTCCATGATGAAATGGCAAACGTTACTGAAGAGAAATGTCAAAAGAGCGGGAAAAAATATGGCGTCGTTTGCTGTCCCTATCGATTTACTTTTGTAGCTTCTCTGTTGAAAAACCCG
The DNA here is from genome assembly GCA_963931995.1 of Phaonia tiefii. Classification (NCBI taxonomy): domain Eukaryota; kingdom Metazoa; phylum Arthropoda; class Insecta; order Diptera; family Muscidae; genus Phaonia; species Phaonia tiefii. Next base: position 144,396,735 of record OZ008370.1, read on the forward strand.
TTATAAACAGAGTATCGAAGCTATTGAATATCGCTGGAAAAAGTGTACCGAACTAAAAGGAGATTATGCTGAAAAATAAAGAAGATTGTTTTGTGGCTTCTTTGTTAGGTCTGGTTAGGCTGGTTTTGGCCCTCGTATTTTGTGACAATTGTCAAGTGTTATACAAGAATACGTGAAAAAATTATTTGTTTTGATGCTATACGATATTAGAAAACGCATTATAAACCTTGACTCTTTTTTTATATAAATTTTATTTTCTTGGCGAAAAATGTCATCTTAAAAATATTTAGCCTTCTCTAAATAACTTTATCGGATAAGTTTATGTTCACACACTTAAAAAAATCACTATGGAACGATACCAATCTACACGAGGTCCCCCAAATGGCAATGCATCTGCAGGAAGCCATTGTTTGGTACGGATGGTGGTCCGGCGGCATCGACAGTTTATACTCTTCGAAAACTATAATGGCATTGGTATCACCATCGTCGGAGAGCACTAACGACGGAAGATAACTAATTTATTTCGGCCAAAAATGTTGTCCCAACAGGTCGGCACTATGTGGTACGCAGCTGATGCCACAATGAACATTCTGCGAGAGTGATTTGAGGGCATTGTTATCTCATGCAGAGGGGACTTGAACCGACCACCGATATCCTGCGATTTCACCCCGTTACACTGTTTCTTGTGGGGATTTCTTAAGTCGCAGGTATATGGTAATAAAACAAGTGCCCTTAACATAACAACCCATCGCTCCAATTCAGCCTGATGTATACACCAGAGTTATGAGACCGTAACGGATGTCCATTTAGGACAAAATGTACGAAGAAACGGTTCCGTCTCGAATTTGTAACGGATTCATATGACACACTGGGTTGTTGAATAAAGTAGTATGTTTCTGTTTTAATGATTGCTATCACTAGTTGCTGAAAATTTGAGCTCGAAATTACGAGAAAAAAGTTCAGGGCATTAACGGATTAAAGAGTGGAGAAGTAGATAGCGTTCTTCTCGAGATGGTTAGCGAAGCCGCTAATGGTGCGTGGTTAAGAGATGCGACTGATATGAACATCCTCCTGGGGTGCATTTTGAGTGAGTTTGGGTTAAACTGCGCAAAAGTACGCAACGTCAAGTAATAGTAAAATTTTGAATATGTATCAATTGTAATTGTGAATGATAAGTTGGTAAAGAAAAGTATTGTCATTATCATCATTTATAAAGAAGACCGTTTTATTAGAGATACGTAAACCAACGCTAAACGCGACACATCGTGGCAATATATTGAATTTTAAAGAAAACATGAAACCCACCCGCGGCATTTACATTTTTTTTCACTAACCGGAGAAAACATGATCTCTTACAGCCTTAAAGGAAATTACAACTTTAAACTTAACGAGGATCTAAAACAACTAAATTTGAAACATATGGTAGGACCAAACCAAAACAGAACGGGACAAATACAATTAGAATAGTGCGTTCTATAAATAGAACTTTCAAAACTTCTGCATCAGTGCGTGTAAGTAGGAAAGCAATGTGTAAGTAGCGACAACAATCACTCTGCACACAATCAATAAATGTCTTCGGTTAGTGACTTGTGTAAATACACATCGCAGTGGCTTAACGGGCTAGACGCTGCTGAAGATGATGCTTCACAAACATCGAAACGATCGTCCACCGAATGTGAGTTCGAATCCCACCCACGGAATTTACATTTTTTTCACTAACCGGAGAATACATGATCTCTTACAGCCTTAAAGGAAATTACAACATGAAACGTAATCCAGTAAAAATTTGTTGTTCGCAAGAAAAAAAAATTAAGCAACAAATCAAAGTGACAAATATACGTGAAAAAACCTCATTTATTATAAGGCAAGGAATTTAATACGATGGGCTTAGAGGGTATGTAAGACAAATGAACAAAAGCAGACAATAGAACAATTGGTTGGATCTACGAAATGAGTTCGTCAATTCGATAAAATACTGGCTTAAACCAAAGAATTACTTACCGCAGCAACTGGTTTTATTACTTACCATATAATTTTCTCATGGTTTTTGTTTTCAAAAATAAAACAAAAAGCCTGTTTCTCTAACTCGAACGAAAGGCGAAGGCTGAAAACACACCGGATCAAACAAAACGTTTTTGATTCGATAGTCAAAAAAACATTTTTTTTATTTGAACACACACCAAGAGAAACAGAATGTAACAAAACAAAAATTTTTGATTTCTTGGTTCGTTTGGTGTGCGTTGACAAAAATCAATTAAATTCAGTTGCTACTTCTATCCACAGCTTATGAATAGTACGTTTATTAGCATGTTCCGTATCTTTAATATTATAGATAATTAAAAAATAAAATAAAATAATCCATTATTTTGTGAATTTTTCGGCAGAGTAAACATGGAGAAATAGACAAGAGTTTCTATCCCTCTGTTTACGTTCTCTCGATGACGACGAGGTAGTAGGCCATTACTGTTGAATTTGTGTCTTTGGTTGCACTTAAAACGGGCAGAAATGAAAGGGAATGTGTATTTTCGTTTGATGCAACCACCATAAAACATAATTTAGCTGGCATTAGTATCCATCAAACAGTATTTAAACTTAGTTGCTGCATGGTTTGCTTCTTGTTGCTTATCGCGCTCTTGCCCATAGATTAATTTATTTATAGATTTGTTATCCGTCCCATCTGACGTTTATCTTTGCACTTCATCAATGAGGAAACGAACTTCTGTCAGCTGTTTGCTGTTTAATTACAACAATTTGAGCGAGCATCGAACAAAATCCTCCATGTTTAGTTCTGTGTATTCACGATGTTCATATATTTACATATTTTGATTATTCACAGTAACAATTTCACCTGTGTTTATCAAACCTCAATGACAGAATTCTTCTCTTGACGTTCAAACTTGCAACTTCCACAACTTCGCTTCCCTTCAACCATTAAACCGATGAGCGAGTTGACAAATCTAACGGGTTTTCCAACAGAGACGCTACAAAAGTAAATCGATAGGGACAGCAAACGACGCCATATTTTTCCCCGCTCTTTTGACATTTCTCTTCAGTAAGGTTTGCCATTTCATCATGGAAAGATATACGAGCCAACAACGAGTCGAAATTATTAAAATTTACTACCGAAATTTGGAGTCAGTGGCCTCAACTTTAAGAGCGCTACGTCCAATTTATGGTCTTCAGCGATGAGGCTCATTTCTGGCTGAATGGCTTCGTCAATAAGCAAAATATGCGTTATTGGTCAGACAGCAATCCACACGTAATCCATTGCATCCCGAAAAAATTACGGTTTGGTGCGGTTTATGGGCCGGCGGCGTCGTTGGGCCGTACTTCTTCCGTGATGATCAAGACCGGCAGATTACTGTGAATGCGAATCGCTACCGTTCAATGATAACCGAATATTTTTGGCCCCAATTGGATAATATGGACTTGGAGGACATGTGGTTCCAACAGGACGGCGCCACAAGCCACATAGCGAATGCCACAATCAATTTATTGGAAACCAAGTTTGGTGAACGTGTTATCTCACGAAATGGCCCAGTCGATTGGCCGCCTCGGTCGTGCGATTTGACGCCGTTAGATTATTTCCTGTGGGGCTACGTCAAGTCTATGGTCTATGCCAACAAGGCAGCGTCGATTGATGAACTTCGTACGAATATCGAACGTGAAATTGCAGCAGTATCGGCCGATTTATGCTTGAAAACCGTCGAAAATTGGGTTCAGTGTCTGGACTTCTGCAAGCGTGCCCGTGGTGGCCATGCAAAAGAAATCGAGTTCCATACATAATGGCATCGAACGTACTTTCACATTAATAAAGAATTTCATTGGTATCTAAACCCGGTTTTGTTTTATTTAAAAAAAACTTTTGTAGCGCTCTTATTGAGAAACCCTTTATGTATAAATTAATATATGGCAATGTCTTTCGTGACATACGTAACATTCGCAGAGTTCTTACAACATTCAAATTATTCTATCTCGTGAACTGTTGAACATAGAGCTATAATTTTTTTTTTGGAAAAATTATTTAGCTTAAGCTTAATTAAAATCAGTGATTTAATTGAAAAAAAATTACTGAATTTTGGCTGTAAAAATGGTGTAATTTGTCGTGACTGACGTAACGCATTTTTTCACCCATAATGCAGGTCACTTTTCCAAATGGCATTTCTCTAAAAGTTTCAATGTGAAGTTTATTTTTTTTGTCCGGATATCTTCTTCTATGTCTATAGTTTAGAATACAATCAGTATAAATGCGTCAAAAAATTATGCTCAAAAGATGTTGAGGTTTGAGCGAAATAAGTTCCGTGACTGACGTAACGTGACTGACGTAACATTTTTGGTATTGAACAATTCTAATACGTTAAGATACATTCTGAAGCCGGTGTACATGTAATTGTATATCATTGTGTTTGATTTTTTGTTAGTTGGTATGAGTTCCGTATTTTAGGGTATGTTTGGGCGGATGATCACCATCATCACCATCCATCATCTTCGTACGCTATTGTAAATTTTACGAAAATGAGGAATTATAAAAAGACATTGCCATATGCTCTCACCTGTCCAATCTGTTTTCTATCATTTTTCTACTACATAGCACTGTGCAACACCAATTTACGGGGTGGACGATTCCTGCGCCAAATGATCACACTAGGTGAGAATACGCAAACCCCAAAAATGTAGAGCGCTGTGTAGCTACAGTTTTTTTTTATGGGCGTGGCAAGTGTGAATTTTCTTATTCGATACTGTCCGAGATATATTTAAAAATCGAGCATAAATATTGAATTGAGCGAATTCTTGTGATAACATGTCGTCAGTGAAATTTGACAGAATATTTCGTAGAATATTCAAATGCTCAATTTCAAAGTTTAAGGGGTCCTTTTCGTCATTTGTTCGAACAGTACCAAAAATTGACACTAAAATAACCAGCTGCGGAATCAGAATGTTCCACGAATTTATTCCTCATTAAATTTCATTATGGGTCGTCATAGACAAAAATTCTCTATATTTATTTCCAGACGTTTTTTTTTTGTCCTAGAGGACTTTACTAGAGGATTTCCCAGACGAGAATCGTTCATCTTCAATTTGCGTATGTCCTTTTTATAAATATAAATCTTGGAATCTTAAAATTTAAATCTGAAATGGTTTATTTTGAACACACTATGTTCTACAAATATATTGTTAAACAAATATGTATATATTGCTCAAGAAATTTGTCCTTATTGTTTACATGTCCTTCAGTCCCTTTTCAAAAAATGTCACCCTTGTTAAAATATGGCAGAATTGATGTACATATTTATGAAAAAACTACATTTTTGAATTGTGGAACATAATAAACAAACAAAGGACAAAAAGGACACGTCTGGAAATAAAGATAGAGAGTTTTTGTCTACGACGACCCATAACATTCTGAATTCGTAGCTGGTCATTTTAGGGTAAATTTTTGGTACTTTTTGAACAAAGAACGAAAAGGACCCTTTAAACTTTGAAATAGAGCATTTGCCTGTCAAATTTCACTGAAGACATGTTATCACAATAATTCGTTCAATACAATATTTATACTCGATTTTTAAATTTATCTCGGACAATATCGGATAAAAAAAATCAAACTTACCACGTCAATAAAAAAAAAGTGTAGCTAACCAGCGGTCTAAATTTTTGTTGTTTGACTATACTCACCTAGTGTGATCATTTGGCCCAGGAATAGTCTACCTCCAAAGCAAAAACCTAAATTTTATTGTATAGTATAGTCGATCAGCTGTGTTATGAATACCCCCTGAGCAAATAAAGCTGTAAAGTGCAACGAACGAAGAAAATAAAATAAAAGCGTTTGTTTTGTTTCGTTTTATTTTGTGTGTGTAGTCTCATAAGAAACAATGTTCTCTTCATAGAGTAATGGCATATAGAGACGCCAACTCTCTCAGTAAATTGATGACATTTGGTGTGTTGCAGATAGGCGGTTCGATGTTGGAAAGTATTGTTTTAATAATACCAGTTAGATTCAATGGCTCAAACCATCCAACAATATATCAGCAATGGCATTTCGGTTTGTGCGTTAAGAAATATATAGTAACAATAAAATATAACAAAAAAGCCCTAAATACGTTTAAATCTCACAGTTTTTCATCAAAACGATATGAAAAATGTAAGTCAACAATTTTTGTAATTCCACCTGGTGTAAGTCAATTTACGTCAAATAACTCTCTATCGCATCGACCGCACCACGAATAGTGTGAAAGGAAATGTTAGATGAGAACAACGGCAGCTCTATACGTCATTACACAGTGCAACACGAAAAAAAATAACCATATACGGACAACCACTACGTGATAAAAGACTAAAAAAAAAGACCCGTGTCTCCCAATTTTTCCCAAAGTCATGCACTTTTTTTTTATGGGCCGCCAAAATTTGGGGCCTCGGTATCATTTTCGTAAAAATGTGATCACTTTCTCAGGCTCATATCTTGTAAACCGTTCAGAATTTCGATTTACTCTCTGAGGCTTTAGTTGTAGCTCTTGTCCTAAAGAACCAAAATTGCGAACATATAAAATCAAAAAAACTTCACCTTCCAGATCAAAATCGCAAAAAACTTAAAAAAATTCGATTTTTTTTACCTTTTTTCCCGTGTTCAGGTCCATAGGTAGCAAACCGTTAAAAATTCAAGGAAACAATCAACTACAAAAATTTACCTAAGATCTCAATAAACAAATTTCTAGAACATACAAACTTCCTGGGAATTATTCTTAACACCGTTTTTTAATTTCATTTGTTTTTTATTTACTTCAACATTGAGATACTATGCTATCTATTACAAAAATATTAAATAAAAAGTATTCGTATTATGTTTATAATGTTGATGGCCCTGGACTTGTAAATCGCGCTCTCTTAAGTTTTGGATCCAAATCGTCGTCCGAATCGTCCGAATCTGACTCTGATTCAGCAATTATGGTGTCCACAGGCACGTTGCTTCCAGACTGCCCTCCATCATCAGCTCTTTCTTCTTCAAATACTTCATTAACTTCATCACAGCAAATCTTCCATTTATTTTCGTAATATTTGATTTTTTCCATTATATCTTTCAATGTTTCATAGCGTTCTTTCATGTTGATACCCATTGCTAGCGGAATTGGAGCTACAACTTTGCCTCAGAGAGTAAATCGAAATTCTGAACGGTTTGCAAGATATGAGCCTGAGAAAATGATCACATTTTTACGAAAATGATACCGAGGCCCCAAATCTTTGGCGGCCCATAAAAAAAAAGTGCATGACTTTGGGAAAAATTGGGAAACACGGGTCTTTTTTTTTTAGTCTTTTATCACGTAGTGGTGTCCGTATATGGTTATTTTGCCATGATTTAAAAAATTATACACAGTGTTACTCTATGGTTCTCTTGCTTCAACAAACAAAAAACACGTTGTGCTTTAGCCGGTGTGTTTTCAACCTTAGAGAACAAAAATTAGTCCCTCACATTCGGCTCAAATTAGGATTCTCTAATGGCCAGTTTTTCAGTCAGTGGGGATCTTCGTTTGTAAGTTAAATAGTGGTTAAACATCGAATTTTGTTTTTCAGTCAGTGGTTATCAATGATTTAACCACCCAATGTTGGTTGGTTAACTTGTAGTCAGACCCATATGATTTTGACAATCACATTACTGACTGTCAAAATGAGAAATGTAAGATTGCATAAAATACATGGTTTTGTTTTGAGTATTTGTACATATACGTTCGTCAAATTGTTGCGGCAACATTATTTTATACACATTTTTGATAAAATGACTTCGATTATATCCATTTACTTCTTATTTTACATAATTCCATTTGGTTGCTCCTCTTTGTTGTTTTGGTATTTAGCCCAACACGGATGATTTGTCCAATAAGAATATAAGGGTTGCCATAATCATTAACAATATGACGGCTTACTTTAACTTGCCACTGAAAAACAAAATGCAAAGTTACTTACAAAAGTTACAAAATGCTAAATTATCTTTCAATTACGATTAAGTAATCCGATAGTTAACTACGCACTTAAAAACTGGCCATTAGTCGAAAGTTTCGTTCGTCTGACTCTATGTTTGTTCCCAACTGACTGCCCATTCGAAATAGAGAAACCAAAATTTGTAGTGAAAAGTTTTGAAAAATTTTTTGTTTTCATTGTGGAACCCAAATCAACTTACCTTTGTCTAGAACACGAATGAAAGCTATCATTCGAGACAGAGAAACAGGCTAAAATATATTTTTTTGTGTATTCAAGCATTTCGTTTTAATAATTTATTAAATATTTATATTAACTTAAACAACTCAATAATAGAATGATTAATTCGGTTTTATATTAATTTAAAAATTTTAAAGCCAATATTTGTTGAATATATTTAATAGCTTAATTTGTTCTTTAGCTAAAATTAAAGATGTTACTTAAAATGTATGGCTTTTTTTTCAAAAACAACATTTTTAAATAGTAGTACTAACTAGTATATGTGTAAAATAAAATAAAAAAATGTTTCATAGTCGGTTAACACATGTATAAAAGTATAAAAAACCACATTACAATTAATACTATAGTATGTTATGGAAATTATTTACAAAAGTTATAAATTACACACATTTAACCTATAATTTTGAGTTTCATTTGCAGTTTCATTTTAATAGCTTTTAGTTGACCAGGGTGTTCAAAATATAACAAGATGGGAAATTAAATATACGGGGTTTGCATGGATGAGATTTACATGTAGCGGATAGTAGTAATATATGTTAACATATTATGATAGTTGAGTACAATATTATTTTTGTTCGTTTAACTGTTTTAGAACAAGATGATTGTTTTATATGTTAAAATAATTTTTCAACTCGTATGGAATTGTCAAGTTTCATTGTATGACAATTAACTTTTAAAGTACGAAACATTGCACACATGTATGAAAGGTTCACTGCCAACTTTCCTAAACAAAGCTTGATGACAAAACAAACTAGTTGTTTACGAGACTTGACATAGAACCCTTTGTCTATATAGTATTTATTCTAACTATAAAGGACGAATTTTCTTGAACCTAGAACAACGAATAATGTGTTTAATGTTGGAGAAAATATCGATTTGTTTAACAACTTTTTTTAAAGAGACCAAACTAGTCACTTATCACACATGAGCTTAGTTGATACCTTTGCATCTAGCTCATAAAATATGGCGCAAGGGGTGACTTTGGCCAATCTACTAGTGCCAAAGTTATCATTTTTGAGCAGTCATCGAAATCTCACAAGCTCCGCATAAAAAAAACACATTTCGCGAGAAATGAGTCGAATATTAAAAAAAAACCGCTTTCAATTACATCCCATGAAGGGATTGGGGAGAGCTTCCCACAACCAGTGAGCTGTGCGCTTTCTAATTTGTCACTCACTGTTTGGGACCTGCAGTTTTTCTCCGGTTCCGAACTGTATTTTGAGAAGCTTTTTCATGGCTAAATACTCGATAGTGTCGCCGTCACTACGCGAGGTGATCGCCGTCGAAAGAGATTTAAGGTGATCAGAGCAGGGATCGAACCCAACGTTCTCATGCAAAAGACCCGCGTACACGAGCCATTGCACCACCAACAGCCCCGAGTATTCCGTCATTTCCCGCAAGCAAAATTCCGCTCGTAAGACTTTACTTGTAGGCACTACCTACAAAAACTTTAACCTTCACCTTACTAGTACTAGCCTGGATGATCTTTTCGATTTTTCGTTTTAAAAACTGTTTTGAAACTCATTAACCAATTTTGGTTTTTGGATTTTGCCATTTTTTCTTCATGGTGTAAACCCTGTATTCAGTTTTTATGAATTTTAGTTCCCATAAGAAGAACGAGTAGAAAAGATAGCGAAAATTTCGTGAACCGAAAATTTCGATCACTTTTCATTTGCTTGGCTCTTGCGAAAATTTCTTAAGCAAATTCAATTACAGGGTTGTTATGCCAAAGTTATTTCGTACGAAAACAATTGTTTGCTAAGCGTTGGGACGGCTCCCGATTCAAGACGATATAATCCGATGAAAACGGCGTCGCCATGCGGCAGGCTTGGGATCTGTCACTTTGTATCTCTACTCACTAGGGTGACCCTAATCAATTATTTTGATTTCCATATTATATTTTTTTCAATTATATTTTTTTCATTTTCAAATATGAAATATTTTTTGTTCAGTGATGATGTTTTTTTGGTCGAGATGAAAATGTTCACATTTAGTTTCGATGGCGATGTGTTCTGCACAAATAGACTCCTTGCTCCTACTGCAAATTTGTAGGGTGTTCCTTCCAGATATAACATGAAACATTTGCCATTCAGATTTATGCATAGTTGCCACACCGACCTTTGCTTTGACGCAATGCATAATAATTTCTGAATATTCTCTGGACCATAAACAGCTCTATTATTGAGGACTTTAGACAACAAACCTAAAGATTTAGTATTGGCTACGACACAAGAGCACTATGTAACATTTTCAACGAAGTCAAATAAACATGATCTGACTTCTCAGGTCTGTAATGGTATGAGCTCGATTGCAACATGCATCTCTTGTTTGTGTTTACTGTCCGTACAACGAACATTTCAATGGCAGTGTTGAGAAAAAGTTATACATTGTGACGATTCTTCCTGAGTTTTTATACTTAAGCTTCGTATTCAGTTCTTGCGGAAGTTTCGTAAGAAATTTTGTCGTTTATCTCTAAACAAAAAATTTTGTTGCGGAGAGTTGCCACCTGTCTTTGAGTTACCTTGCAAATACTTCACTAATTATTTCTCTTCGCACTCCATTTTATTTTTAACTGAGGTGGTATTACTGTAAAATGCCAAAATTCCGGTCCCAAACAACTGCTTACCTACGAAATAACTTTGGCGTAACAACCCTGTAATTGATTTTGCTTACGAGATTTTCGTAAGGAGCTGAGTACCAAGCAAATGAAAAGTGAGCGAAATTGTCGGTACACGAAATTTGCGTTATTTTTTATATCTCGAAGTTTTTATTTTTGATCTCGAAGCGCGTACCGTTTTCCAATTTTCCTAAAATTTTCAGAATAATATTTGTACTTCAACTGTCTCCTTCATTTTCAAAAGCAAACATCAACAAAATGCCACCCTATTGTAAAGAGTATTTCTTGACTGGTTGTGTCCAAATTTATTTATTTAATACTTGTGTTACATTACACGATGTTACGCAGTCCAAAATACCTGGGAGGTTTTGTCGTTTAAAACATGAATCTGTTTGTGAAATTTGCCAAACGCCCCCGGAATTTTGACTGACGGTTAAAACCCCGGTTCGGCGTACCGTTATGAACTTATAAGCTGTAGCTTAGTTGATTATAATTCGATTTTAAGTTTAAAAGATAGAAGCTAAGACCTTTCGAACAATGTATGTCCAGACCACACACTTTCAAAAAAAATTTTTAATTTTTCAACTTCGGTGATGATTTACCACATTATTTTATAAAGAAACCACACTCCTCATGAATTTATTAAAAACTACGTTTATTACGCAATTTTCTTTTTACAAATCTTTTTAAAACGCAACTTTCTTTTTAAAAATCCATTAGTAACTGCCTTGTTATTGAACTTGGAATTGTGAAAATCATTTGACCATAAATAATGCACGATTGAACATATTTGATTGAATATAAAAAATCATCAAATTGATAAAAAAGTTTTCATGCATATAACGAATAACTTCCATAAAATTGATAAAATAATTTCACAAATATGAGTAATCAAGTAGATTTTATTTAGCCATGAAAAAGCTTCCGAAAACTTCCCTTCCCAACCGGTGTAAAACTATATGTCCTAATCAGCATACAAGCTCTCACCAATTCCTTCATAGATTTTGTTTTTAGATTCTAACAATAAGTAGGCTGCACACTTTCTAGTTTCGTCTTGATTGGATGGGGCCTACAGATTAACACCGGTTCCAGACTAGCCCATGGAGTTGTTAGGCACACTTTTGGCAAGTGAATGGAAATTTTTGAAGTTTAATAAAAACACATCAGCGGTCAAACAACTTGTGTAGAGTGAAACTGAACTGCCGCCGCATCCGAAATTTTTCACATTCTAATTTCGATTACGATGACTGAATCCATTTTAATAAGTATATTTACTAGGGTGGATCGAAAAAAAGTTAGCCCCCCGAAAAATTCCTTTCACATGTCGACATTAACTAGTTCAAAGGATTTTGCGATATTCGATTCTTTAACTGGCCCAATCTTAACCTCAAAATGACGGGTTTTCATTCGGTTTCTCATTATGCTACGATAAAAGTTCTTCAATCTGGTAACAATATCTTATCTGTCAAAACGTGCACATTCCTATTCAATTGAAAAATTGAGTCAAGCATAGAAAGGTAAATTCCTCTATTCAAATGTAAAACTTCATTTCCTCCAAATGGGGAACTAAATTATCTGAACATTTTGGGTGACAATGCAATTTTTGCCGATTTCAGAATGAATCACCCGAACAATATTGAAAACGGGGAACTGAACTGTCCAATCATAGGCTCACTAGTACCCCTAGATTAGAATAAACAACTCAAATTCAAATTGTTCGTGGAATAATCCAGCATAATGGTTACTTTGCTCAGTGGGAAAATATTTTATTCAGATTATAAGGACTAGGGAAAATCAGATTATAAGGACTAGGGCAGTGAAGAAAATTCTTCAAATTAGAGAATCCAAAAACTCAATTAGCAACTCCAATACGGGTATTAGAATATTCCGGGTTCCTCAACTAAACTTTGATTCTGAGAATTACACAGAAATGATCGATTGGGAACAAGCTGTATCAGAACCTCCTTTGACCAGAGATCTATTAAACGAAGATTTGAGACGATTTATCGAGATATGTAATAAGGAAAATGCAATTTTTCAAAATCCGTGTCACACACAGGCTGTGGAAAGATGGGTGAAGTTTGTAACTGAAGCATCAACGAATAACTGCAGCGAGGAGAAGAGGGAAGGATGGATAAGAAGCGTTCTATTGAGCGGAGAAATCATGTAATTTTTTAATACTAAAAAGGACTTCAAAATATAGAGCTATTCTCTAAAAACTCGCTTGGTTCAGACGTGTATTTGTACCGTAGTCCAGGAGTTCAGAGATACTTTGATAATTTATTCAGTTCATTCAGTTATATTTTCTCAAGAAAGAAATAAATGTGATTCTTAAGAATGTGTGAGAATTATTATTATAGAATCAGATGAGATATTGTTACCAGATTGAAAAAGTTTTATCGTAGCAGAATGAGAAACCGAATAAAAAACCGTAATTTTGAGGTTAAGATTGGGACCGTTAAACAATCGAATATCGCAAAATACTTTGAACTGGTTAATGTCGAGATGTAAAGGGAATTTTTCAGGGGGCTACCTTTTTTTTCGATCCACCCGCATTACATATATATATATTGTGTAATAATATAATTTGGTTTCTAAAAGTGTTTTTAATCATCGACTTCATCCAACGCCGATCGAATGTTGTGCGCGGCGCCGCTGCCAAGTGTTTATGTCGACTTGTAGCACTGTTCATCATTTATTTATAAAACCCGGTATTCAGTTTTTATGGAATATTCTTTCCATAAGAAGGACGTGTATAAAAAAAAGCAAAAATTTCATGAACCTCAGTTTTTACGAAAACTTCGTAGGTAAAATCAATTACAGGGTTGTTACGCCAAAGTTATTTCGTACGAAAACAATTGTCTGATAATTGTTTGGGACCGGATTTTTGACATTTCGATAATTTTAGCAACAAAACGTAACACCTCATGCGTGGAAAATAAATTGGAGTACGAACGGGAATTACTAATGAAATATTATCAAGGTAAACCAAAGATAGGTGGTAACTCTCCGTAACAAAATTTTTTTTCGTTTAGAGATAAACGACAAAATTTCTTACGATAATTCCAGAAGAACTGAATACGGGGCTTAAACAAAACAAAGAAAGAGGAAGAAATTTGGTAGCAATTTGGAAGACATTTTCTAGCAATTTGGTAACAATTTTGTAGAAAGAAAATATTCATGGATTGTAAAGATCACATATGCAAAAGTAATGGCAAATATTTTCTAACAATATGCAATGCACAAACATATATTTCAATAGCGTCTAAAATCTTCTTATGATGAAGCTGTCAAAATTTACTATTGTTTAAAAAGATATTGATTGGCACAGCCGGAATCAAAAATTTTCTCACCATATCAATTTTATTCACCATAGTACTTTGATACCGATTAACACAGGCCCATAATACGTTTTACAGTTTAAAATCGTTTCAAAACTGATCACGCTGCTAATAGTTACCCGCACGAAGTGACGGTCATACTCAGGGCTTTGGGAGTCTACGCAATATTTTCAAAATTGGGTTACAATCTCTTCGTCTAGGCCTCCAACGTACTCTATATCATTTCACCCGTGTATTTTGGCTATAGCACCGTAACTGGAATTTCTGTAGTTTACAGAAACATCGTTTGATTGTGCAATTAAAGGTTCGAAAGTAGTAAAGACAAAAACCCACCCAAAGACTCGCGTCCTATCATTGCGCTATATTCACAACACAAGGGAAATTTGGTTAGTGTGAACAACTGTAGTCAGGTATATAGTTAAGGGTGGATACACCACATAAATCAGCAAATCCTATGCTTGAAATTCTATACTATATTAAAAATAAAGACTGCCACATTTACAACCAATTCCTTTAATTCAAACGATCGCTTTCGCTCGATTACTAAGCGACAAACAGCTGATTTGGGTTTGCACTAACACGCATCAGAATGACAAAGCGAACGAAAATCAATGCGAATAAAAACGTAAGCATTTGAATACAAATTAATGTTTGTTCGTTTTGTCGTTATGATGCGTGTTATTAGAGACACAAACCAGCTGTTCGCGAACGAAATCGTTCGATTAAGTTCGAGAAATTGGTTGTTTATACACTATAAACAGAAAGATTAACCATCGATAACTGTTATGAAAGAATATGGGGAATGCGACCACTCTTTAATGTGAGGTCCTCTGTGTAGTACAACTTAGACGAAAATCGTATAGTACGAATTGAATGTTTGTAGTATTAATTATATGGAAAACATCCAAATTGTAGCTCTAAATTTGATAGAATAAATATAGTAACTAACAATTAAATTATCGATAACATTACAATCTTTCAATTGAAAAAAAAAACAATAGTGGCAATTTTAGTCACAATTTTCAAAATAAACGGATAAATAGATAGTTTAGCTGTAAACAATTTCAATCCGAAATGATCAATGAACGATTGAATTTCAACCTCTTAAGGAAACTACGTAGATGTTGTTAATTTACAGGAATTATAATAAAGTATAACCAAAAATTCCAAGGCACAGAGATTGAAACAGATGCAATTTTGGAATGTCAGTTAAACCTTTTCATCTTAAAGCGCCATTTAATGTTAACTTATCGTGATATTTTTGAATAGACTTAATCTAAATGGTGACATATGTATTATATTATTAGGGTAAATTGCACAGCATTTTATGGATTACGGTTTAAGAAGGTAATCCTAATATTTTGCAAACACTTAAATACATAAGCCAATGACATATGCGGATCACACATCCAACTACATAACAGTTGTAGATTAATCCATCGGTTTAACAAGTAGTTAGAAACAAAAATTAAAACAAAATATAACAAATTCTAAAATTTGAGGTTAGTGCATTTTTATAATCCATTCGTTTAGATTAAAATTGATTTTCTAATAAAAGAGCGCCGTTTTTGTTACTGTGGCAATGCCACAATGTTAATAGTGTTGCCAGATATGAGGTTATTTCTTTTTGTATCCAAACGGAATCTGGCAACACTGCAATTAGTTTCACTTTACTTCTAAGCGGCGATAAATTTAATAGCCTCAAATTAACATTCGATGAACAAGGAACCCAATTAAATTGAACATGTTTAAAAAAGTGACTTTTAGTTTAAAGCTTACCACACACCTATGCGACAAGAAATCGCGACCCTTTGGCACATAGCAAGACGATTAATGGTGATTGTGTTAGTGTGTGAGCAGCATTTCTGTGATCTCGTAACAGTGCGTAAGAGGGTCCTCGTCTTCCCATCTTATCTAGCGAATTCCAATAAATATACCCCAAGATAACTTAGTTACTAGTAAGCGTTTTCAATCCTATTTGCCATTTCCGGGATGTGGCTGACGGTTACGATTGTTGTTGTTGGGATTATTGTTGCTAAGGTTATTGGCACGTCGATATTTCGGCGTCAAAAAGTAAACATCTGTTTCGGGACCAATGCCTCCTCCACCGATATTCAGATTCGGTACAGGTAATGGTGGTATTGGCGGCTGTGGCAACCGATAGTTGTTGGAGCGATAATATTGGTTGGGCAAAGGGTTACGAACCACATGGGGGTGTGATATAAATTCACTGTCGGGATTAATGGCTGGCAAAGGTTGGCGATAGTTTACTAGAATATCGCGGTGCAACGACACAGGTTGTGGTTGATATTGGCGACCAGGTAAACGTTGGTGCTGCTGCTGTGGCTGTTGCTGTTGTAGTGGAGGTGCATAATATTGCTGTGATTGGTGCGACAAAGCAGGGGGAGAATCCTGCTGTTGTTGCTGCTGCTGCTGCTGCTGATAGGCCAATCTTTGTTGCTGTTGTTGATAGGTATTGAAGGGTAGACTTTGATAGGGATTTATAAATTCCGCATCTGGGTTTAAGGGAGGCCTATTGGGGGCATAATTGACATATGTATCATTCTCCAAACTCCAAATCGGTTGCTGCTGTTGTGCCGCAGGGGGTGGCGGCGCGGGCCGGTAATTGATAATTTTTCGGTTAGGAGCATTCTGGAAGGGTTCTTCATAGAAACGATTGTTTTGCCGACTGGGACCATAATAGTAGCCAGGATAGTCACGATTACGCTGTGGCTGTTGTACCGGCAATGGTTCGGGATAACGTTCCCTCAGCGGTGGCGGTGTTTCTGGCGGGGTGTAGACACCGAATTCCGGCTTATTAACTGCTACCCATCTAGGTTGGGAGTTATACTCCTGCTGATGCTGCAGCTGTTGCTGTTGCTGCTGGTGCTGTTGTTGTTGCTGCTGGTGCTGTTGTTGTTGCTGCTGATGCTGCTGTTGGAGTTGGGGTTGTTGCAAGTATTTTGCTCCCACTCTTAATTTCTTGCCACGTTCTTGCTGTTGCACCGGCACCAATGTGGTAGTACTCACATATTTGGGTTCCTCGATTTCTTCTCTACCTTGTGCCTGTAAACCCACATCCCCCGCATCCACCTTTTCTAATTGTACAGCTCTAAAAGAATCCACATCATCCACGGATGGACTATAGGTAACCATAGGCTGGAAGGGTTCTGCATCAAATTCTAAAGGTGGTTTGAATGTATTCCTCACTCCCTCGGGTGTAACGGACTTGGCTGCGTCATAGTTATAGTCAAACACTGGTTTGGCTTTTGGAGTTCTGGGTATATTGTTATCACGTAGCTCCTGATTTTGATAGTATCGCAATGTTTCGCGTATAGCAGTGACTTCCTGTTCAAAGTTGTGCAACGGCCGTTGCTTGTAGATGGGACGTGGCTTGTAGCGCAGTTCCGGTTTCGGCGTGATGACCACAACATTTTCATCCTCATAGCGATGATTAGGAGCCAGAGGTTGCAAGTAGTTGCGGTGTTGTTGCAAGTTCTTATATGGTTTCTTGCTGGTGGCATACAATTTAACCGGTTTTGGCGAGGGAGTTGGATTGGGTTTAACGGTGCTCGACAGGAATTCGTCGATGACATGCGGCGAGCCGCCCTGCTGACGTTTGGCCTCAAAGTATTCGTAATATATCGGATTCGATTTGGAGAATGAGTCAATATGTGATTCTGGAGTTGTGGGAACAAATGATAAAACATCGGGTCGCAACGTTGGTCCCGCAGTGACGGAGTAAATTGGTATAGGCACTGCGACTGGAACTGGCACAGGTTCAATTTGTGGTGCCGAAGGAGGTGACGACGGAGTCGGCTGTAACCTGGAGCCAATAGCTGGCGATGCTGTTGGTGTATATATAGGTCTGGGAGAGGGTGTAACAATATGTATGACCTTGGGAGTATATTGGGTAATTCTCGTAATTCCCTGTCTATAGGGTGACTCTGTAGTGGTAGACGTCGTGGTAGTAGTTGTGCTGATCACTGGAGCAGCCGTCGTTGTAGTCGTGCTGTAGACTCTATACCTCGTTGGAGTTGAGCCACCACTGGGTCTTCTTTCGTTTTCCGGTTTTCTCAATTTACTGAAATGATCTGGCGGCGGTGGCACTACAATACCTGGCACCAAGGGTCCTGGAGGTACTGGATTTGTGTAATTACTTTTATACACAAATGAATAGGGTGGCGGATAGTACAGCGAGGGATCATCTTCATCAAAATCATCTGTTGAATTGTCCAAGGAGCTGTTTCGTCCATATAGAAATGGTCCCAGTATGGGGAAAGTTATAGGTTTTAGTGATGGATCCGAAGCCGTTTGGTTGCTATGAAGCCATAATGAGGGCGACGGGTAGTTGTAGCCCGGCCCGTTTTCTTTAATAGCTTTAATCTTTCCCGGCCGGGCAATAAGATTTTTCTCGTCGTCACTGTCACTCTCGGACGCCGTGTTGTCGGCGGTGTAAACTGATGACGACTCGTTCGGGACCGGATAGACGACCGTGAGTTTATTATTTCCGATAAGCTGTATGGGGCCATTTTCTTCGAGCTGGACAGGAAAGGGTGGCGGAACTTTTGGATTGTCGGGAATTTTAATTTGCCTACCAGCGGCATTGTAATCGTCGATAGCTGGCCACGGTTCATTGGAGTTATCCTCATTCAAACTGCCACCCTTGATGACCAACAAATGGTCTTCGGCCAACCAAATGTCCTCCTCATTCAAACCGCCATAATTTCGTTCATTATCCTCGGGCACCTCTTTGTTGGGTAAATAACTAATGACTCCCGGTCTTTTGGGCGTCCTACGAAACAGTTCCTTCTCGATGAGACCATACTTACCATCCCTCACTTGATCGGCTAATGTCTTTTTGGAATCATCTTTACCTTTCTTGGGTTTCAGTGTATTTTCCTTGCCAGATCCAGCACTTAGACGCAATATGCCATTATCCCAGTTATCAAAGTCGCCCGCGTCATCCAACAGAGCTTCATCATCATCATGGTAATCTACATGATCTGCTGATGCTTTTGGAGAGTCTGTTGTGGATGTCGTTGTGCTATCGTTTCGAATGTTGGCATTAAGCTTGTGGTCTCTATATGTGCTGCTTAATACCGCAGGAATTCGTTGTCCGCTTGTACGAAGTTCGGCGTCCTGGCTAGACGTAACGTTGACTTGTTTGTTGCCATTATTTTGAATGTGCCCGGCAACGAGACGTTGAATCATGCGTGGCCTGAAAAAAAGAGAAAGCTTTAGTTCTAGCTGTTACAGATAAGGAAGTTGACAAATATAATATAATTCTGACAGAATGTTGCGCAATGTTCCTGGAAATCCCCAAGCTAATTCTGAGGGGCCACATAGGTCATAATAAAGATGTGTTCATATGACTCTGGACAGGTTGTGTTCTGTTTTGAGACGCAAGTTAGTCTAAACATTTTGTTGTCGGACCGCCACATAGGATGAAATGATTTGTTAACATGAATGGGAAGTATTTTTTTTGGCGAGCTCCTCATAAAATTTTTTTTGCGGATTTATGCTCCCAACTGGGTGGTCATATTTACTCCCAGATAAGGTCCCCTCAAGGGATTCTGAGTGGTCTTAATTTTATCACGTAACGTCTACAACGCAAGTAATGTACTTGAAACAAAACCGAGATGCAAGTATAACTACGTAAATAGTTTTGGATAGAAAAGTTGAATTTTTAACTCGCAGTTGTGCTCGAATTTGTGAAATAGTACGTTGATTTGAAAGTTCATACCTAAATTTAGGAATCACTTTCGTTTTCCCACCACGATTACAAGAAAGGCAAATCTACAGAAACAGCTATGGACGCTCTAGTGAGCTCCATAGAGAAATATATTTGTCGCATTTGCCGATATTGGTATCCGGTACTTGAAATGGTTTAAATATCGGGCGCCCTTGCCACAAGCCCTACCAAAAGTTTAGGGGTTATCTTTCTTTGTTCACACCAAATTTGAAGGGTAACAAATTATTGTAACGTCCACAATATGTCTTAGATATTCCTCGCGATGCATCACCAGCCCATATGGTCAGGGGATGGTTTTGAGGGATCTGCAGCAATCCACAATAGAAGTCGACTATATGACACCCACTTCTACCTTTGAGAGAAACTTCTCCACTCATACTCCGGACCGGCAGGAAGGGAAGGGACACATACCAGGTAATATAAGGTAATATAAGGCTTATAGACTGATGGCTCCACGCTAAATAATGAAATATGGCTTAAAATTTATTCTAAAGTGGTGGGTCCAGACCTGGCACAAAATATTGTAGTGTCTTTGTGGGTAAAGGCCTGGCACGGTCCACTGTAGTGTCTTTCAGGCAGAAGTCAGCACAATCGGAGTAGTTGCTCTTTGGCTGACACGAAACATCATCACTGCGCGGGGTATCAAGATGTACTCTGACAGTCAGGTTGCTATAAACTCTTTGAAATCTGTATTCCTTACATAAATATCTGTACACAACTGTCGCGCATCTCTAAATGCGTTGGTCATACAGTTCCGCATTCATGTTATACACCTTATGGTGAGGCACATGAACATTCTAGCAAATCATAGATTAAGGCAACTCTCGCCATGGGGCATGTTCGGAGTCGGTTGATTCACAATCGAAATACACCCAGCGAAATAAATATAAAGGCAACACCATTTTTTGATTTTTCCAAATGTTTTGAGGAATTTTCAAGTTTTTATTTTATATTGTATTAGTCCTTGCAAAATTAAATACTTTTCAGCAAAAACACTATGAATATGACTTCTTCAAGGTGAATCAACAAAAATAAACTAATTACTAGTGCGAAATATTTATAAAGGCAACAGGTTTATTCGAATATTCTAAAAAGTTTCGTAAGACATTTGATCTCCATTATCGCTAATAACTTCTACTAAGCATCTTGGCATTGAGTTTATCATCGAATGAAGATGCGCAAGATCAGTTACCTTCCATTTTCTGGTATTGCTTCTTTGCGATCCTTGACATTCTTCAACTGGAGTCCTGGGTGGTAAACTTGGGTAGGTAAATAGACCAGAGGCTCTCGATCGGATAGAGATCAGAACTAAGTACAGGCCAGTCGAGAGTTTGTATTATTTCTGGGCTCCAGAAACTTTGGAGTTTTCTTAGACCGATGTACTATTGCGTTGTCCGGCTGTATGATAAATTCTGGAACACAAATTTCCTCTCCAGAATTAAGTAAGACGACATCCAATAGTCGAATATAATACTCGGAGTCAATCCTTGTGCAAACGAAACATATTGGAGTGGTTCCTCGATAATTCATACCTGCCCAAACCATAAGGGAGCCACCGCCAAAATTTCGCCGCTGACGCATAATTTTGGAAAAATCTCTGGAACGCCAATATTCGTCCCAGCCTTTAGTTACATCCAAATTTAATATTTGCATCGGAAAATATAACCCCTCATCCAAAAATGTGTATATTTCATCGAATTTAAATCTGTCTATTTCGTGTCTTGGCATGAGACCAAGTTTTGAATATTTTTTCCCATATGACAGTTGCAAGTCGCGTTTCATTATTTGTTGAACACGACGCAACCCTGCTCCCAAGCTCAATTCAGCAATAATTTCCTTATCGCCGAAGTTTGCTTTAACAGCAACCCTTTTGATCTCTCTTTTGGCGCTGCCACTGATCAGTGGTGTCCTTCCTGGTCGTTTTGTGTTTCCATATTGGCCACCCTATTTTATAAAATTGTCAATGTCACAGCTAGATCTTTTCAATCGCCTGGAAATTTCCCGATTGGACAGCCCTTCATCATGATAATCTTAAAATTTTCCCTTTTCTTCTTTACTTAGGTACTTTCCTACAGGTATTCTTTATAAATTTTTTTTTTTTTTAATTTTACCTACGTTAAATTTAAAACAATATAATAACAATCAAATAAAACTCACTTCTGTTTAAGTTCCTATTTACTACTGTTCGAATTCGGTTTCTTTTTCATGTTGCCTTTATATATATTTCGCACGAGAAACAGAAAAAACAACGTCACTTTTCATTTAACTTGTAAAAGAGATCGAATGGTAACAGTCTCCGACATAATATACCTAATGATACATATATGCATTAAAATTATTCACCAAAAACCCAGTGCATTGAGAGTACCGAGAAGAATATATTGCCTTTATAATTATTTCGCTGGGTGTAGCTGTGAGACGCTCTCCCCAATTCCTTCACGGGATGTAGTGGAAACCCATTTTTTTGTTTGCTATTTTGCAACCAAAATTTCAAGTTGGCCCCCCGAAAGAAAATCCTGCATACGGTACTGGTCCCTATCGTCTACTATAAATCACCCATAGATATATTTGCTCTATCACCGACCTGTACAACTATAGGTGCTAAAAACCCCTACACACTGAGTAATGTGTCTTTGTTTGTTGTTTGGATGCAAAAATATCGTGTTTATAGCTTGCCGCAAATATAGTTCACTTGTGTCCAAACACATTGTGTTTGCTATTCAATATTACATATTTGGCGACACCATGATTAATTGGCTCTAATAACGGGTCCGCCAACTAACTTTTTTTTTTGAAAATGCTATAAAAAAAAACTACTGAATATTTTCTCAAATTTCTTTTTTTATTTGAAAGCACAATCCTTCCGGTTAATAATGGAAAATAATTTCATTCAAATGGCTGCCTCGGCTGGCCATGCAGTAGCCTACACGATCGGTCCAATTTTTAAGCACAGTATCGATTGTGTGCAGCTGTATTTCACCAATGGCTTCACGAATATTGTC
This sequence comes from Phaonia tiefii, assembly GCA_963931995.1. Lineage (NCBI taxonomy): Eukaryota > Metazoa > Arthropoda > Insecta > Diptera > Muscidae > Phaonia > Phaonia tiefii. The sequence goes on from OZ008370.1 coordinate 144,419,655, forward strand.
CTTTAAAGCGTCAATTGTCTCTGGCTTGTCGGCGTAACACTTATCTTTGAGGGCACCCCACAAATAATAGTCCAACGGTGTCAAATCGCAGCTCCGAGGTGGCCAAACGACATCAGCACTGCGGCTGATAATGCGATCTTCAAAAACAGGGCGCAAAACATCGAGTGTAGCTTCGGCTGTGTCGCACGTAACGCCGTCCTGTTGAAACCAAATGTTGCCAATATCCTCCTCTTCAATTTTTGTGAACAAAAATTCGTTCAACATGGCCCGATAACGATCGCCATTGACTGTAATGGCCACTCCTTGCTCATTTTCGAAGATAAATGGCCCAATTATGCCTCTGGACCAAAATCCGCAGCAAAGAGGGTGCATCGGCTTTTCAATGTATGCGTGCGGGTTTTCTGTGCCCCAAATGCGACAATTTTGCTTGTTTACATACCTGCATGATCAAAATGAGCTTCATCTGAAAAGATGATTTTTTTGGCAAAATCGGCATCTGCAACATTACCATGATTTTCAAAGAAATGTCGCAATATTTCCCAGCGTTGTTCAAGCGTATACACAACCATATTCGTTCAGCGGAAGGATAAAACTAATTATCTGTCAAATCGGACATGAGCTAAGTGTTACCATTCACGAAATAAGCACTAGTTGAAAAAAAAAACGTTAGATGGCGGACCCTTTATATTGCCTTTATAATTATTTCGCTGTGTGTACTACACTCTAATACGGGAAAGGGATTTCTGGATCAAGAGTTCCTTGTGTAAAGAGATACGAGAATTTCTACATGGACTGTTCGAAAATTAAAGATCAGCTAGGCTACGGGGTCTATTATAGGGAACTTGTTATGATTCTCCTAGACTATCTGATCACTACAGCGTAGATCAAGCATACATTTTGGTGGTCACGGAATTGACCGATTAGAATACTTCTATGTGAGAAGAAGTAGTATTAGAAGTAGGCTAAGGACACAGGTTGTGGCAAAGACAAATCTGGACTTTTGTGGATAGCAAAAGATCTATGAATCTTCTGTCTTTAGCCAGGCCCAATATATCAATGCTTGTTTCAACTTTAACGGGAGACTGTGTGATTGGAAGACATGCGGCGAGACTATAGCTCAGGGCGAATGACTTCTGTAAAAGCTGTAACGACGAGGAAGAGGAATAATCGACTGAACATCTTCACTTCACGTGTCTAGCACTAGTCAACAACAGAATGTCCATTATGTGATGCCACCTATTTAGGGACCTGGAATATTTATCTCAGATAGGCGTAGATAAGACCTTGCGCTTTTTGTATAGAACTAAATGGTTGTCCGGTGGGCTAACGATTAGCCTCGTAATACAGTGGTATCACAATAGACTAAAAAGTCAAAGTGAGTCGTTCGTCGACTGTCACCAACATATAACCTAAGCTAACCATAGAGCGGACGAGCTGGCTAGATAAGGAAGCGACATGCCTGTTCCGCATGAAAGCTCATGCTAAAAAGCGAAGTTCTCAGACATACGAACGATATATGGTGTGAATCATCAGGCAAGCATCTCTAAGTTATAATCTGAATCACACTTTAAACTTGGTGTCCAGTTCTAGACAAGATATGTTTATATGTTAGTAACTATGATCACTGGACACTGTTTAATAGACAGACATGTATCTTGACTTGAAATCTCAGCTCATGGTCTATGCAGAAGCTGTAGGGATGAGGAGGAGGACGACTGCGTCGCACATGTCGTGTGCTACTGCCCGGGTTTTTGTGTGAGTAGAAGACATCTCTAGTCGAATCAAATTAGGCTAGTTGCGGTGGATTGGGCATGTTATCAGAATGGATGAAGATGAGCCAGCGCGAAAGGTTTTCGATAACGTATCCGATGGATGGAAAAGAGGACGACTAAGACTCCGATGGAAAGACCAGGCCAAAGACTCCCTCCGTGTCCTTGGTGTTAACAATTGGTGTGAAAAGGCGAAGGATAGAACCAGTTGGAGAAATATGTTAAATTTTGTTTAATTTGTTTGTTTAATTAATATGTGTAAGACATCTGACCTCATGAGGTTGTATAATAGTCAATAAAAGTAAAGAAGATCTTACTTCGTTTTTGATGCAACAGCCAGTTGGACCCAACGACAGATTCTGTGCATTTTGCCTAGTGAGGTCATACCTGAAAGAACGGATCCAAAATTGAACTTCCAGAAAAACTTTAGGGCAATCATACCGCAGAAAGACGAGTGGAGGAACCACTTACTGCTGCAGGATTTTGACATGTACATGTTTACGGATGGATCTAAGACGGGTAGTCGAGTGGGAACTGGGACTTACTTAACATCACTTGGTATAATCTTTCAAGCGGAAGTAGTGACAATATCGGAGACGTGTCGTCAGTTGCGAAGAGTGTGAAAATCTTTTCGGACAGCCAAGCGGCAGAGAATTTTCGGACAGCCTCAGTGGAGAATAGATCGACACTGGTTCGTGAATGCAGGAGTCTGCTAGACGAGATCGCCGCCACGACAATAATTTCCCTAGTGTGGGTTCCCAGTCATACGGAATTAATCGGAAACGACGCTGCTGATGAACTAGCCAGGAAAGTTTCTATGGAAATGCGGATGAACGAAGCGTGATCGAAAGCCGTCGGAGAGAGGGGGGTAACGGAATTGATCGCCACCTCCACCACGAGGCGCATGGAAACTGGAGAAAACTGACTATTTGTCACATCATGGAGAATTTGGCTTAAATATGTCGGTAAGAGAACCGAGTTGCTGATGACTCTAAACAGTAATACGATAGCCAGAATGACAACTGGCATACACGGTCACTGGACGATTGGTACACATACTGCTAACATTGGAATATAATACAGGCGTTACTGTCGCAGTTGCGACAGCAAGCTTAGGCGGGAACACTATCTAATACACTGCCAATCTTTGGGAAAACATAAGGAGAACAACTTTGGGAAAGCTGTGTTTAACGGTATGCAGGAACTGGGGAGTATTGAACTCCGTCTACTTCTGAAATACAATAACAGTACTAATTGGGTAAAAGTGGGTAACCTCGTTCCTATATTTTGTTTTCAGGATAACGTGGCTATTCAACACGTTGTCACTGCAATTTTGGTGAATTTCCTTGGAAGGAACTCCCAATCATTCTAACCTAACCTAACATTTTTCAGTGTACGAATAAATAAGCAATTGTATGGGTGGTGTTTCTTTTACTAAGTCGCAGTTTAACGAACGAATGAATAGGTAACCAAAAAAACTCCCCATCCATAAGTGCTTTCCATAGAAACATTGTAAATTAACAAAAACAAGCTATGATCTGGTGCTCGTAGTCTTAATCGAAAACTTAAGGAATTCAAAGCTAGACAAATTTATTACCCCAAGAATTATGCGGCCACAGACGCAACGCATAACCCCATGACTCACAGTTACAGCCACTTACGATGGCTATAACACAATCAACATCCAAATACGGCCAAAACATACATTTTCCAAAATTGGCGTAAGTAGAAGATACAAAACAACAACAAAAAATGTTCAACTCACGTTTTTGGTGTCTGCTGATTGTGCAGAATTGTGAATTCTACGTCGGTGTCGTTGCCAGGAAACATCACTGTGGTTACCTTTCTGGTCTTCAGATCGTCTGATGCCGTCGATGGCCGTCTATTGGAGAGTGTCGATGGCGGGCTGTTGTTGTTTTGGTTGTTGCTGCTATTGTCATTGTCTCGTTGGCCCGATGGGGTTCTATAGCGTTGATTTCGGCGTACAGTATTTTCGGCGGCGGAGGTGCCTTCGACATTTGTTGGTGCCCGGAGCTGTTGTCGTCTCTGTATGGCTTTATGCTTGCGCCGACTATCCACATCTTCAAATGACTGGCCGCCACCACTGCTATGGAAACTTCGTTGTTGTCGTATATTTTGGCTTTGGTCATTGCTGGCCTGCGGTGTTGTGGCATCCACATGCCTTACGAGACGAGTCGATGTTAAGGTGCTCGATTCGTCTATGATGGCTGGCTTTGAGCTAGAGCTGCGGCTGGTGCCAGTCATAATTGCCTCAGCCGATGATGATGCCGCGTGCTGTCTTGTCAATGGCAGACGTCTTTGTTGACGTTGGCCTATTGCCGGTGATTTCGTGGAGGCAGCTGTTGTCTCCGTTGTGGTGATGCTAATGCGGCGACGACTTAATTGTGGTGGCCTTGCAAGTGAAGGGGCCACTGGAGTTGTGGTGCGTAGCCCAGACTGCCTGTTCCTTGCGGAAATAATGCTGTGTGATCGTGATGATGATGTAGATGGTGTTGCTGTTCGAGTTCGAGAAGACGATGACGATGAAGATGTTGCTGAAGATGTGATTGCAGGTGTAGTAGCCACCACTGCCGCCGCCGTTGCCACTGAGACCAACAGAAATAGCAGCCACAACATGTGTCGTGGAAGTGCAATATTTTGGCACAAGTTTAAGGCCAACGACTTCATCTGTAATTGAAAGAGAGAGGGAGAGAAGCAGATAAAACCAAAAGGAAACATTAATATTAAGTATAAACATGTTGATCATTTTCAAGCAACTGAGTTCATTTCACTTAAATATAAAATGAAAAACTCGCAAATGTATTATGCAATTTAATTCATAATACATTTGCGAGTTAGATGCAATTTTACACGGTTGCAGTAGGGGGAGTAGGGGAATTCGAGGTGTAGGAATATTGTTGGTTTTTAAGTTTTTGTTAACATCTTTTTGGTTAAGCTTCACTGCATCAGTTTTTGTCTGTTTTCTTTTATTTTCTGTTATTGTTGTAACAATTTGGCAGACAGTTTCGGCTTCAAAAGCAAATAGTCGTAGTTTATAGCCTCCTACATAAGAAGGAGTTACATTTTGTTTCCCATAACGTTTGTAACGCTTGCAAAGCAAAAAGAACAAGACAAGTTAAGACTTTTCATAGTGGAATTTGATTGAATGCCACATGTTTGATGAAAGCATGTCAATTGATCTAACTCCCCAAAATAAAATGGGGAGAAAATTAGAGAAGAAGTTTGGAACTTCTGTGTATTGTAATATAAACCTAATGCGAGGCTCAGACATAGTTGATGCTAACTCTTTCATGAAAATATACAAGGTATGCTTAATTACGACAAGATTAAGATGTTTTTGTTCTACTAAAATAGATATCTCAAAATATTTAAAATGTGAAGTTACATCAACTGGCTTAAGAGTAGTAGAGTCAGTCGATGATTGACTCACACCGAAGAACCATTTAGTTTGCTCCAAGTAGCTCAAGATCATCTCTACGCCTATCTGAGTTAATTCTTCCAGGTCGCTAAATATGTAGGATCCCATTGCAGACATCCTGCTGGACACATGCACTGAATGTTCAGTGGATTCTTCCACTTTCTCATCGTTACAGCCTCTACAGAAATCATTTGCCCTGACCTTTAATGTCTACCAATCAGACACTGCCCCTTTAAAACTGAAACAATCGTTGATATCCTGGGCCTAGGTAGAGACAGAATACCGCTAGCACGCAAACAGAAAAACAGAAAATCATTGAGGACAGTTTATAGATTTAAGCTTGTTTTGAGTAGGTTACATAGATACGTAATATTTTTATGAAAATTGTGCCTATCATCTATGAAATTGTCGAAAAACTTGTTTTATAACAACTACCAAGAAAAATTTTTTCAGTGTAGTATATACCTTGAGGATATACCAAGGACACTACTCCACCACCGGATATTTAAAATCGGTGTCAGTCAGCGAATTGATCAATTAAAAAGTGTTGGACTTAGGTTCTGATTTTGACTACGACCCTATAATTTTCGAATTATAATTTTTCTGGTTTTACTCTCACCCTGGTATGTACGCAGGGAGGCCCTCTTATTTCCTTAAGAGGTGATTTTTCAATGCAGTGTTATTTTTCAACCCAAATATCAAGTTGGGCCTACCCGAAAGAAAATCCTGTGTACGGTACTGCTCACACCTATCAATAAGGTGGATCGAATAACTACGTTCATGGAATTTTTGAGGTCCAAAAGGTTCAGTTTTTTTTGTACCGAAACGTCATAAGCATGGAATTACAGAGGGTAACAAATTTTAAAAAAACCTAGGAAATGTGAGAAAACAATCACACTGACCATTGAAAATCTCTCCATCATATTCTGTCCCATTCGTTTAACCAGTGAATTGGCATGGTATGGTTAGGGCCGTTCAAGCTATACGATAAACCGTGCCGAAACCCGTACCGAAAGTGGCTGAGGAAGAGACGTAGATTAGACCCGAATCAGTTAGTACCCTACAAAAGGTCATAACGTCATTCAGTTCAACTCCCTGAATGTCTGTTACATCCAAAATGAAGTATGATCTCAGATATAGTCTTCTATTTACACAAAATGCCGGGAAGTAGCTTGTGAGATGGTCGACGCTCTCGTACTCCTCCTCATCTCCATAGATTCTGCAATCACCATAAGCTGAGATTTCATGTCTTGATACATGTCTGCCTATTAAACAATGTCCAGTGATCACAGCAGCTAACATAGGGAGATATCTTGTCTACGACTGGATACGAAGTTCAAGGTACGATTCAGGTTATAACTTAGAGATACTTACCTGACGCTTCAGACCATCTATCATTCGCATGTCTGAGAGCTTCGTTTTTAAGCATAAGCTTTCATGAAGAACATGTCAGACCGTCTGGCCCACTCATCCGCTCTAAGGTTAGGTTAGGTTATATGTTGTGGGCAGACGATGAATGAGTTGCTTAGACTTTTTAGTCTATATGTCTATACGCAATCAAGCGTTAGCCCTACCGGAGAAGCATTTAGTTTGCTTCAAGGAGATCAAGATCTCATCTACGCCTATCTGAGTTAATTCTCCCAGGTCCCTGAATATGTAGGATCCCATAGTCTATGTACTTCTGGCGGCTAGTGCTGGACATGTGCAGAAAATATGTTCAGTGGACTCCTCCTCTCGCTTGTTGTTTCAGCTTTTATAGAAGTCATTTGACCTGATCTTTAGTCTAGCCGCATGTCTACCAATTACAGTCTCCTGTCAAAACCGAAACAAGTGTTGATATATTGGGCCTGGCTAAAGACAGAAGATTCATTTTGAGTTTCGTAGTCTCTGCCACTCGTCCGGCTCTCCTCCATTAACACTGCATTATCTCACAAGACACAAGGGGCATTCCAACACGTTACAATTCAGACGCAAACTGTAGGGTAGTCCTTGTCTTACCAGTTCATCCGCTATGCAGTTTCCCAGAATGTCTCTATGCCCCGGCGTCATGTCGTACTCGTTGATTTTAGGACTGCTGATTAAAGGGACTTGATAACCATCTGGTTGTCAGAGGAGACATTAACCCCAATGACTGACGAAATATTACACCTCAGCTAGTCGGTCACTTCCGTGATCTCCAAAATTTATGCCTGCACGCCGGAAAATTTTTATTTTTGTTTGTTGTTCGGGTGCAAATATAATGTGTTTATAGCTTGTCGCAAATATATCACACTTATGCCCAAACACATTGTGTTTCCAATTCAATATAACATGTTTGGGACACAATGATTAACAGGTTATAATGAATGTATTTGTGACCCAAAAGCATGTGTGTTTGTTTTAACTGCTGAAAGCAAAAACGTGACAAAGAAAAAAAAGCAGCAGATCTTCAATTCACGAAAATTATGCTTGCAAACATGTACATGATTCCTGCAATATGTTGCTGGGGCCGATATTTGTCAGCGTGTGATATACGATGTAATTAGCAGATAGTCTACGAGAGACAAAACAAGTTCCCTATTGTAGACAACGTAGCCTAGCTGATCTTTCATTTTCGAACCGCTAGTGTTGTAGTCCGGGCAGATGTTGATTTCAGGAAGTCGGATTCCAGGGACTGGATTACCAACTGACTGTCGGAGGAGACATTAACCCCAATGACTGATGGAATACTATACCTCGGCTAGACGGTCACTTCCGTGGTCACCAAAATTTCTGCCTGATGTACGACAGAGAGACTACTACAGAGTGACAAAACAAGTTCCCAAGTTAATTTAGGGAGACACATGGGTTGAAATCCACTTATCCCACTCTATACCAGGAACTCTTATATTCCAGGAATCGCTTTCTGGTATGAGAGTGTGATATTTCCGATGGAATATTGGTTCCGCTGTCGAGTAGTCGACAAATGCTGGAACCTTGGGAGCACCTGCCAGCACTGTTCCATGGCCGACTTCGACCATGCCCCATTGTGAGAATTTCCCTAACCCGATGACAGACCTAGAAACAATCTGTCTTCGTATAATACTCATCGCCAACAATAATAACATTACGTTCAGTGCAATTCTCTGAACCCAGTACTGCACAATAGGTGGGTTCCTCAAATACCTGTCACCATACGATAACCCCATCGATCAACACTACTGTACAGACCCAGTGAATTGCTCTGATTACTTCACGTTTTTTTCGACGAAGGTCACTTCGATTAGTGATGGTGACACTATCTAGTACTTAGTCATGAATAATCTTGTCACAAAACATTCAGCGCCAGTGTACAACTGTTGGACCCAATTAGTGAGTGTAAAAATGATTGTGAGAAGCTCTCCCCAAACCGCTTCATGGGTTTTAATGGGAATAGGTGTATACATATTACACCTTATCTTCAAAAGAGTCATAACTCATTGGTGGACTTAAATTTGTTCCATAAGAAGTACATGTATATAAAATAACGAAAACTTCATGAACCGAAAATTTCGCTCACTTTGCATTTGCTTGATACTCAGCTCTTTGCTAAAAGTTCGTAGGCAAAATTAATTACAGGGTTGTTATGCTAAAGTTATTTCGTACGAAAACAATTGTTTGATAATTGTTTGGGACCGGAATTTTGACATTTCGACAATTTTAACATCCAAAAGTAACATCACTTAGGTTAAAAATAAAATGAAGTGCGAAGAGAAATTAGTAATGAAATATTTGCAAGGTAAATCAAAGATATCAATGTTGTAGTCGAAAACTGTATCAGCCTTCTAGTAAATTGTATCGGTTAGAGGCAAGCCTACTGAGTTGATCGGTACATCTGAAATGTCTGTATCACGTAAAATTTGTGCCTCTATTGAAAATTGTGGGTTATGACCCTTTTGAAGTTACAGTGCGATACATACATATGTTAAAAATGTTTTTAATGATTTTTTCAATCTTCTGCAGTATCCCTTTGCTTAGGGGTGTCGAGAATGCGCACCAAACCGACCAACTTGTTGACTGCTGGTCTAAAGCTGTTATTTGTTTTTCTGATGCCTTCACGATCGATGGTAATTAGTTGTTGCAACGATGAGCTCCCCACTCGCTGCTTATCTGTTTGCCTGATGTTAAATACCTGTCGAGTTGCTGCTATTACAGTTAAGCTAAGCATTAGTCAAGCTTGCTTGAATGTTGTTATTGTTGTTGATACTGTAAGCGTGGCTATAACGAGTGTTACGTTCATCATCCATAATTGGTTGATGGGTGGTAGGTAGGCACGTGCTTATATTGTTGTTGTTTAATTTGTTACGTCTTTGTATTTGTTGTTGATTAAATAATGAATTAGGTAAATTGTTTAATCTGCTATTGAAAACATATTGTTGCTGTAATGACATTTTTCTATTGATCCAGTTTACCCAATAAAATTGTAAAATCAATCTTAAGCGAAAGTTTAACAAATGTTATTTAAAAATTGATTATTTTTTAAAGAAATCTTTCGTGTTTTGATATGTTTTCAAATGTTTATGGATTTTTTTAAAGTTATCCATAACTATCGTTATTCACAGAATTTTGCTCAAAGATTCCCAAATTTACTCGAAAATTATTCGAAAGGTTCAATTTATCTTACAACTCCCATACAAATTTCATGTCCCGGTGGGAAATCGTAAATCACCAAAAGGAGGATGAAGCGGCAAACATCGCAAACGCACGAAGGCGCGCATAAAAAATTCCTCTCACTGCTCAAAAAAACGTCTTACGAGATTCGAGTCTCAGGAGTACTTTCAACAATTCAATTTTAAACAACTTTAAAACAACATAAGCTTGAGATTGTTGCTTTTTTGACCAAAGAAATATCGAAGTGATGTTGATTGCGGAAACAGAGTACGTATTTACCCCCCATGTGTAGCCCATACACCTCGTCGTGGGAAATGGTTAGTGAACGTTTACCCATTACCCATTGGGTATAGCGAAAATAATGGGTAGCTACAGACGACAATGATGAATTACACATCACGATTACCCATTCCACATGGCGAATGGCCTTACACATGGCGATGGGTAATCGGTTACCCAGGGTAACCCATCCCCATTTTTGATCGAAAATATGAAAAAATTACACAACATTTCTATATCTCGGAAATGGAGCGTCTAATCGAGAAAATATCTAAATTTTGGGCGTTTCTAATGGTTTTTCATATAGTGGTCCAATTCGTAAGGAAGATTTTTATCTCTCCAAAATTAGAAAGTGGCTAAAATGAAAAATTGGCCAATTGCGAAAATAATAATTTTTTTCTTTCCACAGGAGGTTTTAACCAATGGATATATTTCTATCCCTTTTTTTTAAATCGCGAGAACTAAAATTTTTTGAATAAAAAATCGGTAAAACTTCCTTATGTCTATATTTCAGAAACATAGCGTTCAATCGAAAAAACAACCAATTTTTGCGTGTTTCTAAGGGATTTTCATAAAGTGGTCCAAATCGTATCCACGAAATACGAACCCTGGCATGTTACAGATAAACACAACTTTTGCACACCAGGTTATAAATTCTATAAAACCAGTCACCCAGACGGCAAAGTCTATGAAGGTACGGGAGTACTTATACGTAGCAAAATTAAACATTCCAGTTTTCGAGGAAAAATTCCTGCAGGCAACTTCATTATTCTTCAGTGTCAAAGGGGAGATTTGACTCTTTCCGCAATTTATTGCCAACCCCGTTTTTACATAACAGCTGAATAATCTTGCGAATTCTTTGGAACACTGGGCACGAAGTTTTTTGCCGTTGGTGATTTTAATGCCAAGGATACCCATTGGGACTACCGCCTAATTAGTCCTAAAGGTCTTCAACTCCACCGGGCGATAATATCTTCCAGGGAGAACCTCGATTTTAAATCTCCTGATACACCCATATACTGGCCATCGGATCAAAATAATATACCAGACCTAACAGATTTTGCGATCACAAAGGGTTTACACAGAAACATAGTTTCTAGTGAGGCACTATTCGGTCTATCATCAGATCTGTCATCAGATCATTCACCTGTAGTTTTTACTCCTTTTGAGAATACCACGAATGATGAGTTTGAAACTCATCTAACATTCTATAAAACTGACTGGTAGAAATTTGCGAAATTCATTAATAGTCATATCCACACACGCTAAAAAAACGGTTCATCAAAATATTGCAGAAACCATGTACATGTTTGCAAGCATTGTTATAATGAATTCATGATGTGGTGTTTTCTTGTTTCTTTGTTGTACGATATGTCACGTTTTTCCTTTCAGCGGTTTTCAACAAACAAAGCCACATTTCGGTCTCAAAAACATATAATACAAACTAATAATTATTGTGTCTCAAACGTGTAATAGTGCATAGCAAACATTATATGTTTGGACACAAGTATACTATATTTGCGACAAACTTCCAAGCTTCCAAGAAAACCTTTCTTCCAAAGTTCTGAATCTTGAACTAAACTAACTATAAGAAATCTACGATAGAAATGGAGTGTCATCAACGCAGTTTGTGGATCAATTTGTGAAGCAAATTGGTCAATCCGGGACCATATTGAACCAAAGAACTCTTGTACGTGCAGGTACAGTGCGTTCAATTGAAAATATTGCCGCTGCAGCGGAAACTGCTATGGAATACACATCAACATTAACTCGTGACCATTCGCAGCAGTTGAACATTTCTCGTAATTCTTGGCTACGATTTTTCATATGATGATGATGACCATCCGATGTGTTTTCGCTTCGCTGAATGAGCTGAAAGTTCGCTGGGCTGAAGATGCTAATTCTTACTCAAAAATCATCTTTTCCGATGAAGCTCAGTTTCACCCTGGGGGCTACGTTAACAAACGAAATTGTCGCATTTGGGGCTAGGAAAATCTCCACGTCATCGAGGAGTAGCTGATGCATCCACAGCGAGTAACTGTTTGGTAGGCCCACATAGGCCCATTTTTCTTCGAAAATGAGCAAGGAGCCACCGTAACCCGTCACTGGCGAGTGTTTCTGTGCCATGTTGAGCGATTTTTGTTTCACATAGCCAACGTTACAATCGATCTTTTTCGCACTATGTTCGAAAACCGCATAATCAACCGAAACTCGGAAGTCCCTTGACCGCCTCGCAGTTGCGATTTAACCCCGTTACACAATTATCTGTGTCGCCGTGAAATAAAAGTTTTATGCAAATAACAATAAATATTGGCCCGAACCATCGAAAAGTACAGAAAAATTGAGTAGATCGAATGAGGTAGTGTAAAGCAAATCATGGAAGCCATTTGAACGATGCGCAGAGGAGCCGATTGTAAAAAACAAGGTAACAATATCATATATTTTAAAGTATTGATCTGATCATATTAGAATATACCAGATATTTGAAGGCGAGGAGCCACCCTGTGTTAACATAATTGGTGCTACAGGGTGTCAAAGACAGACAAAAACCATGTTAAATGTTGCGGAATATCTTTTACCTTTATTAAGTTATTTTCTATCATATTCTGAAGCCACCACTAAATTTTGATCATTTCAGTAAAGAATACACTGTACAAATTTTTATGTTATCTCAAGTCGTTTGCAAATGCCGACTGCTCAAAGTTGGAATTTTTTTCAACCTGTAAAAAACACAATGTTTTCTCGAAAGGGTACCATGATTCATTTGGTATTTTCTTTTTTCCATGAAACCTATACAAATTTGTGAATTTTTCTGAAAGAAAAAACTGTAGAAAATACACCTAATGTAATATTATGATCATTTGGAAATGCACCCTACAGTCAAACATTTTCTGAAAATGTGCCACTTTTGAACAAATTTTTCACTTTCGATATTTGGCAAAAATTTAGCTCGGGGGTTTTTTGATATATGTGACCTGCCCCACGAAAAGGGACCTCTGCGCCGAAAAAATTTTTTTTTACTTTTTGAGTGATTCTTATAGGAAAAAAACGCTCTTTCAAATGCCGCAAACCGCAAGTTTCTATGTCTCTTAGTTTTTTTTACAAATCACCTGTAAAGATGAACATAATTAATGAAAAAATTTAAAAATGTGATATAAACAGATAATATACAGGGTGTCCCCTAAACTTTTGTCTAAACTTAAACACGTGACAGCTGAGAACAAAAGCTACAATGTTTGTTCTTACGCCAATTGCCTAGGTGGCTTCGTTTTCAAGATATTCGTGTTTAAAATAATTGCATTTTTGAATGTATTTTCAATAAATGCATAATGTACTTTTTAAATGAAAAAGAAATATCATTGAAAATTGCTTCAAAATTGATTTTAAATAATTTATTTTTTCGTTTGAAATGAAAACGAATTTTTTTTTAAAATGTTTCAATTAACGAAAATTTTCAAAATGAGAGCCTTGTTGCGTTATGCACTTAGATAAGCGGTCTCTTATTTCAGTTGTAGTTCTATTAATAGTCATTTCCTATCGCATTTGATTTAAAATCAATTTTGAAGCAATTTTCAATGATATTTCTTTTTCATTTAAAAAGTAGATTATGCATTTATTGAAAATGCATTCAAAAATGCAATTATTTTAAACACGAATATCTCGAAAACGAAGCCACCTAGGCAATTGGCGTAAGAACAAACATTGTAGCTTTTGTGTTCAGCTATCACGTGGGTTATAATATTTGAAATTTAAAAAAAGTTAAAAAAAAAGTGAATATCAAAATTTTTTTATTTTTCATAGAGGCAACACTGCATAGTGAACATCGTACAAAGTGCCAGAGAGTCGAAATACATCGCCAGATGATCAGGTTGAAGGAAGAGTTGCATATGCGCAAACGCGTTTTTCTCAATAACTTCTTTTCGGCGCAGAGGTCGCTTTTCGTGGAGCAAGTCACATATGTTTTTTATTTTATTGTAGATTTAAATGTTCTTACATACACGCCAGAAAAGAAATTGATCCTATTCGTAAATGAGCTCAGGGGAGCTTAATATGTAAAAAAGTCGAATTTTCGTTTGGGCTTAAAAAAGTCGACGATTTTTTACTATTTGGAAAAAGCTTAGTCCGATTACATTGGTCTATAACATAAAAAAAATACATATACATATAAAAACACAATAACATATAAACAAATTAGTAAGATACCATCAATATGTAATATACTACTTTAACTATCATTTTACCAAAATTATTTATTTTGAGTTTTCTTGGTATTTCTTCCAAAAGTGTTAAAGACATTTTTGAAACGTTGATATTTCTGATTTTCTGAAGAGGGGTTTGCCTTTCCAACCGTATATAATATGCCAACGTACAGTATCACAACAAGTGTAGGTATTACTCGCGAACCTAGGATTTTGACCTGATATTGCAATTTCTATACCATGTCGATTGCATCGTTCAGGAAGACAACTACAATATGCCATTGGCAAACCACTTCAAATTTTTACCTGACGTCATTATTTAATGAAACTGTGGTTTAGGATTTTGCCTAATTTCGCCGAAGTCCTCTTCAAATTCCACCTGCAGTGGCACATTCTATGAACTTGATTAAATGCCCCAAACCTATACCAATACATCTGTGTACTTCATGCTCCTTTTCTACAAATGTCTAGTACATTCCACAATGATTAAATGAATACTTTAAAAGTTGTGATATTATTACCATGATTTTCCAATCGGCTCCACTGTGCGATGTTGTGTTTCGTTCATAAACTTACCAATAAAATCATCATTTTTCAAAAATTTCTATTATTTTTTCTAAAGAGAAATTAAATTCCAAGTTGTACATGGCCCAACTTATATTTGGAAAGTAAATAATGAACTATAAAAGAAATATCAAAAATAATTTATTAAATAAATGTTTTAATTACTCCACCTTAGTTTCATTGTTTTTACAAGTATGAACAAAGAGCACTGTATTTTTCATCATCTGTTGGTCGACGTTTCTGAAGGACTAAAATATATACAACCTTTTTATTATTGCGCCTATCCAACATTTCCCTGATGTCTGCCATTTTGCTGTAGAGCAAATTGTTGTTCATGTCTGCAGCAAATACAATGTCTACTTCATAATCCATGAATTTGCCTTGAAATTGACAGACCACCATTGCCCCCTTTTGTTGGTCCAAGAAAAAACATAAATCTAGTTTTATTTCTCGACGAAACTCTATTATTATAACTTATTTAAAATTGTGAGCAACAATCAATAACTCGATCAATCTCTGCCAAATTCCATGAAATTTGTTCATATCCTACAATTTTGATTATTGATCGACACCAGCAATTACTATGCGATTTTGAATAAGAACTAAAGCACCAAAATCTTATTTTAGTTCAACTCTATGAACCGAACAGGTAGTTGGTTAATTGTTATATTTCAATCTCAAGTATAAATACAATTCCAATACTAATATTTTTTATATACAGCATGACAGTATATCAGTAACTGGGTGCAGGTATGCCAGAGTTGCCACATGTACAATCATTTCGATTCCGAAATCCGGGGATTTTCCGGATTTCGGGATTTTTCGGGATCCCGGGATTCTCCGGGACTTTTGATAAGACTTGTTTCATACAAAAAAGTGATATCAACGGCTTTACACAGTACGTTAGTGTCCGAAATGTTGTGAATCCCGAAAAATCCCGGTATTTCGGGATTCGGGATTTCCCATGTGGCATCCCTAGGGTGTACGGAAGTCCGCGTTTTTTGGAATTTCAGAAAAAATACTTTGACTATGACTTCTTCAAGGTAAATCAACAAAAATAGACTACTAGTGCGAAATATTTATAAAGGCAAAAAGGTTTTTTTAAATATTTTAAAAAGTTTCGTAAGACATCTCCATTGTAGCTGATAACTTCTAACTAACAGTCTTGGCATTAAGTTTATCATTCAATCAGGATGAGTTACCTTCCGCTTTTTTTGAATTGCTACTCTATGATCCTTGACATTCTTAAACTGGCGTCTAGGGTGGTAAACTTGGGTAGGTAAAATATACCAGAGGTTCTCGATCGGATTATTATCAGGACTCAGAGCAGTCCAATCGAGTGTTGGTATTATTTCTGGACTCAAGAAACTTTGGAGTTTTCTCAGACCGATGTACTACTGTGTTGTCCTGCTGGATGATAAATTCTGGGACACAAATTTTCTCTCCAGAATTAACTAAGACGACAACCAACAGTCGAATATAATACTCGGAGTCCATTTTTATGGAAACGAAACATATTGGAGTGGTTCCTCTATTACTTATACCTGCCCAAACCATAATCGATATCTTTCTGCAAAATTCTGAGCAAAGAAGTGCGAGAAATGTTCAATTGCTGCGAACGGTGGCGAGTTGATGTTGATGTGTATTCCAGCACACTTTCAGCTACAGTGGCAATAATTTCCACTGAACGCATTGGAAGAGCACTTACACCAGTTATTATGTCCAATAAGGACCCGGATTGACGAACGCTTTTCAAAATTTATTTTAAATTTATTTCGTAGACTTCTTACAGTTTGAGTTGAAGACTCAGAACTTTGGATGAAAGCTTTTAATACTTCCTTCCTTCTGTCCAAAATGTATCATATTCTGTGAAATATTGCGATAAAACAAAAATCAGTTTATCGGAAAAATATTTCGAATCTCGTAAGGTTTTTTTTTTGTGGTGAACTTGTTTCAGGTTAACGAAATAACACTTAATGGAAACGTTGTTTATTTCCCGGTGACGTTTTCTATGTATCCTACCCTAACTACAAAAGAGTCGTAACACAAAATTTACAAATTTTCAAAAAACTGGTTCTGCTAAGTTAATAACTGTATTACAAAACTCACATGCAGAAAAAAAGCCCCAGCAACATATTGCAAACACCATGTATATGTTTGTAATCATTATTTTCTTGCTTTATGCTTTCTTGTTGTCTGTCACGTTTTTGTTTTTAGCAGTTTTCAATAACCAAACCCACATTTGGGTCACAAACACATATATTATCTAAAAATAGTTTCGCGTTACATCCCATAAAGAGATTAGGGAGAGCTTCTCACAAACCAGTCACTGATTGGGACCTACCGTTTTACACCGGTTTCGAACGGTATTTTGGGAAGCTTTTCCATGGCTAAATACTCAATACTGTCGCCGTCACTATGCGAGGTGCAAGGTGGTCGGAGAGGGGATCGAACCCACGTTATAATGCACAATAGCCGCACACACTACCATTGCACCACTGACGCCCACTCATTGTGTCTCCAACATGTAATATTGAATAGTAAACACAATGTGTTTGGAGACAAGCTACAAACACACTATATTTGTATTTAAAACAACAGCAAAAAAAGGCAGATCGAAAAGTGTGCAATAATAGATAATTGCAAGCGGGATTTTTTTGACGAAAGGGAGGAGAACATAACGACAGGTTTTTACGACGGATAGAAAGTGTTGTCTGTTATTGTTTTTAATCAGGGTTCTTTGTAATTATTCCTGTACGGAAGTGAAAAAATCTAAATCCCGAGGGTTGGTAATAATTTCGGTTTTACGAGGTTGGTTGAAAACAGGACTGTTATCTACTCTTCCAGACCTCAATATTCCCTATGTCATATTTTGACTATAGATCCGTGAAGTCTTTAGTAGTTAAAAACAAAAAAAAATATTTGTGTATGAAAAGTTCATACTACAAGCTTGCAAGGTCAGGAACCTTTTTATAATTGTAAAATGGTTTGTTTTTGTAGGAATAAAAGACAATTCAGTTAAGCACCCTCACTGGCATGACCAGTTTGAAACTCCGTGACAAGTGCATCATCAGATGCCTAACTACTGTGCCAAAATTGGTACCATCCGAAGATCATCAATCGTATATATACAAACTCATACATGCTATTTAAATATCGTCGTTCCGAAGTTATCTTCACGTATCTGGTATCTTCGATACAGGTGGTACTGAAATTCATCAACCAGCAAACATGGGCATTATAATGTTTTATTCCTGAATACCAATACAATTCACCACACGGGTCACAGAAATTGGTACACGGCTGCTATTGAGGCGAATTTGATTAATAATTTAGAAACGCAGACATTTTTCTGTAATATACCCCACTGTTCGATTTTCAATGTTTAGATATCGCAATAATCTATCAAATCGCAATAATAATCAATAATACAATCGGTTTTTTACACAAAGTTGTCTCTGGCTTGTCGGCGTAACACTTATCTTTGAGGGCACCCCACAAATAATTGTCCAACGGTGTCAAATCGCAGCTCCGAGGTGGCCAAACGACATCAGCTCTGCAGCTGATAATGCGATTTTCGTACATCTCCCACATTTTCGCACACATTCTGCTACATTACCATGATTTTCAAAGTATTGTCGCAATATTTCCCAGCGTTGTTCAAGCGTATACACAACCATATTCGTTCAGCGGAAGGATAAAACTAATTATCTGTCAAATCAGACATGAGTTAAGTGTTACCGTTCACAAAATAAGCACTAGTTGAAAAAAAAACGTTAGATGGCGGACCCTTTAGTTATGTGGTTATCCTGTGCTAGTTAAGAAACCCACATATTTGTCACTACTGACCAGGGTTCAATCAGAGAATGGCGGCGATGTGCATCATGAGTGTAATGTTATATTTTTTGACCGTGGACAGTATAGGAAAGCAGATTGCTTCTGCATCTGCAATCAGGATATGGCAACTCTCATAAAGTGGCATGGTTAGAATCGTTTATGGAACAATGCTGGCACAACTATTCGATCAGAATTACTACACTCTCATACGGGATAAGGATTCCTGGAACAAAGAAGTTCCTGGTATAGTGGGAGAATTGGTACCCAGATGGCCCGAACATGAACGATCAGGTAGGACATGGGATCTAGTCGAGGGAAATGGGGCTGTTTATTTCTCGTATTTTAGTGTGTACAGGCGGAAATTTAGGCTGATATGCAAGTGTCCGATTGCCATTGTGGCCAATGTCTTCTCTGATAGTCAGGAGGTAACAAGTCTCTGGAATTAGTATTCCTGAACTCAACTTCTGCCCACGACCATTTTACTGAGATTTACGATATTTACCTTATATGGGTACCAGGGCACAGGGATATTCCGGGGAACTGTAGAGTGGATAAGCTGGGAAGACTAGGGATTATCTTAATTGTTCCACAGAAGTTGAAACGTGGTAGCATGCCCCTAGCGACTGGTAGACATGTCCTGTAGAAACGCTCCTATAGGATGAGTACGTGTACGCGTAATAAAACTCTGGCCGATAGTGGATAGCTGGAGTTCCATGAACCTTCTGCCAGGCCCAAAGTATATCAATGTTTGTTTTAGTTTTGACGGTGCAATATCTGATTGGTAGATAAGCGGCGAGACTATAGGTCAGGGCAAATGTCTTCTGTAGAAGCTGTAATGATGAACTAGAGGAAGAATCCTCTGCACATTCTCTCCAGCACTAGCCGGTAGGAGTATGTCTACTATGGTGTATAAATGGGTGATTTTTTTGCTGCTTGGTTTTCAGTGTTAAGAGTTTGCGAGTTCAGATATGATTCTTGTCATGTGTTAAAGTCAAAAACGTTCAGTTTGCTTTGCCATTTCATTAGGTATAGACTTACAAACGAACAACGATTGCAAATCATTCGAGTTTTATTTTCAAAATTTGTGCTCTGTGAAAAAAGTGTTTCGCAAGTTACGTCCATTTTATGGTGTTCAGCGACAAGTTCAGCACCAATGGTTACGTCAATATACAGAACTGCTGAATTGCCGAGCAGCTAGAGGCTGTCAAGAGCTGCTAATACACGCTGAAAAATGCACTGTTTGGTGCGGTTTATGGACCGGCGATATCATTGGAATTTACTTGTTCAATGACGTTGGTGGCCGCAATAATGTTGCTTTGTGAAAAATGTGTTTCGCAAGTTAGGTCCAGGTCTTCAGCGACAAGGCTCATTTTTGGCTCAATGGGTTTTTGTCAATAAAACGAATTGCAGAATTCGGTCCGAAGAGCAGCTAGAGGCTGTCATGAGCTGACAATACATCCTAAAAATTCACTATTTGGTGAGGTTTATGCACCGGCAGCATTATTGTGGCCGCAACGTTACGGTCAATGGTCCAAGGTACCGTTCGATGACCACCGACTTTTTTTTTGCCCTAAATGGTAGAATTGGAAGTGTGACACATGGCCCACTGCACGCGATAACATTAATCAATTGAGAGGCAAGGTTATTGAGCATTTAATCTCATGTTGTGGCGCTGTAAATTGACCGCGTTGTTCGTGCAATTTGACCTCACTATACTATTTTTTGTGGGGCACGTAAAGTCGTTTGTTTATAGGGACAAGACAACCACAATTGCTGCAGTGGAAGACAATATTGCACATGTCATTGGTGAGGCACATGACTCGTGTCATTAGTGAGATGGAAATATTGGATTTTCAGAATGGACCACGTGAACCGTAGCCGTGGGCAAGATTTGCATGAAATAATCTCTACAGAGTAAATGACAGGCATTGATTTATGGATCCAACTAAACTTTTCATTCCCTTGTAAAAAATTGTCTGTGTTTTCTTCCATATTCTAAAACCAAATAGCAAAAAAAATCACCCATTACATATTTAAGAACCTAGGAGAATTATCTAGACAAGATCCTGAGCTTCTTGGAGTAAACTAAATGGTGGTTGTCCGCTTAACCTTGTTAGCTCGTGGTATCCCAATGGAATAAAAAATGAGTTGTTCATCGACTGGGACCAACGCTAAACCTTACCTAACCATCAACTGATTTCCATTATCTTGCTATCACCGAGGTATTTCGAGATATAATGAAGTTCGAATTGCAGTTAGAATTTGGGCATAAAACGAACAATGCGTATTTTTCTTCGAGGCAATTAGCATCAAACATCATTTAGCTGTCATTAGTATCAATCAAACACTATTTCAACTAAGTTTACTTTCAGTTGATTATCCCTCATTCTCTCTCTGTGCTGTGGCATGAATACCCGCTGGTTTAACTAACAACACTCAGGTCTATCAGCTCTGCATTTGACTAAAGCAGACATGTTCACAAGTTAGTTGGACAGTAGATAGAAAAGTTATAAATCAACCCATTAGTATAGAGCGAGTAGGTCTACAAAAACATTTGTGCGGCGTTTACATATACTAACTAACTTTTCGTTAAGAATACGGGGGATTGACTTCACAGTGACACAATTAATATACCGCGTCACATGAAGTCTAAGACTAAATATCTATTCTACTATCACCGAACACAAGTGAAACAAAAAAAAAAAGTTCAAACACCCTGGCAACAAAAGCAGCAATGAGCGGCTGTCTAGTCAATAAGATCAATGCCTTATAGCGTCAATCGATCTTTTGTTTATTTCGAAATTCTGTTTAATCTGGCAACTACGTACATATATACCGCTTGTTAATTAGTACCGCAATCTCATTATAAACCTATAAAAATTGGCTATCGTTTTTTGTTGTTGTTTTGGTTTCTGAAGACCATTTAGATTAGACTGTAAAATTTTGTGTTTTTGGATCACCTTTTTGCAAAAAAAAAACTTGTAACGATGACAATAAACCAGTTGCAGAGATTTCTATCGGAAAATTTAAATCTAACAAAAAGTTTTTGAATTTTGTATTTTTTGCTTTGCCTTTACCACAATTTTGAAAGCCAAACAAACTGAAATGCAACTTTAAAGCACGATTCTAAAGTTAAAATTAGTTACAGATTTTAGATTTAACAAAATAAAAAACTAACGTTTTTTTCAACATAGTTTACTCTGCTCTCAACGATCAAAGTTTGCTTGGACGTCTGGCACTTTGACCGTCTGTTTCAGTGTCTGTCCACTCATCGCCACTAGACAAAAAAACCAAAATTTTGTAGAAGCAAATCTGCTTATGTTACCAGAAGCTACAGTCTTTGTTAAGATGGTCTGTTTAGCCAGCTTTAAAGCTTATGCTGCAAATGTTGGAGGTTCTTAAGATAAGTTTAGAGACAATTGGTGGTTTCTTGCTTGGATGGCGAATGATGATGCATCCACTGAATGGAATGGATGATGTTTTACGTTACTATAACCATAAATCATGCAGTTTTCTTGGTTTTTTTCAGCGGCAATTCCACTGATGATGATATTTTTGTTTTCAAGATGCAAGAGTAGCAGAAGGTTATTGTGGCGAATTGTCAATATTGCTATCATGACGTTCAAGTTTATGGCCAAACTACCGATGACATAGACATCATTTAACGAACGGTGTTAGACAATTTGGAGGACACTGGACACAATTTTATGGTCAATTTTTTTGTTTATTGTTTGTATCTCTTTGCCGCGACATTTCCACAAATGAATACTTTAGGCAAACAATCTGTAAACGTTAACACAATAATATTTTAAAATTTTCACAAATATTTAACAATAAAGTTTACCTTCCGCCAGTCATGTATTTGATTTTTATTATCTGTCTTTACCTCAAACTCAGACAATTAGCCAATTTCATTTGAGCAAATTTCCATGGGGTGCCACTTTATGATTTAGTTCTTGATCAAGTTGAATTTGGGTTTGGTTTTTCTTTATTATTCTGTTTTGCACTAAAATTATTGTTGCAGGAGTTTCTTGAATGAAAACGCCTCTTAGGTGTTGAAAATTGCAACAATTTAAGGTTGATTTGATATTTTCACAAAGAACAAAAATTAAATTCCAAATACAATAAAACACACCACACTTATTTGTTTCTATGTCGGTAACAAATCAATGTGTCCGTTAATAGATTTTTAAAAATCTGAGAATATTTAAATGCTTTCGAACAAAATAAAGTTATTTATGAGACTGTTGCTGGCAATACGATTTTTTTGAAGTTTGAGCTGAAAACTTCAACATGGACAAAATTTATGGCATTATGATATTGGTTGGACCAAAGAAACCAACGACCGCCCGACCACATACAACAATATAGTAGCACTAAAGTCATAAAGGTTCTATGACCCAAATACAGATTTGAGATATGTAAATACAATATCAACTGAAAGCCAGACAAAACAATATGGTTCATTGAAAAGCAGGGTTTGAAAAACATATCGACATGAAACAACAAAATAGTCGGAACTCAAAATTTAGAACATTTTAGTAGAGGCAAACAAATTGGGTATGCTAATAGGTCAGGCCACGAGAAGTGTGACTTAGTGGGTCAGGCATTTTGACCTTTGGTCCGCATATCGAAAGGTTGTGTCCATAAAAATTAAATGTGATATGCATGAAGTTGTGGTTGTTGCAATTTCAAAATATTTTTCTGAATTACTCAAAATTTTATATCTCGAAAACGACTTGACATATTTGCATTTTTTAAGGAAAAGTAAGGACAAACATAAAAATCAGGAAATAGCCTACGCTGAAAAAATATTTCGGAAATGTAGTTTAAAGAAAACAATCGCATTTTAAAAAAAGAGCCGGAGCAAGAAAAATAATCACTCATTCATGAGAATTTAGGAAATATAATTATCTTTCAGAAATAGAAAAAACTTGGTATTTTCAAGTAGTTTCTGAGATTCACCATTTTTGTGGGACGACCTTTAAGCCTACAAAGCCAAAATGCAATGTTTACAACTTTCCTCTTTATTGGTCTTCAGTTACGCATTAAACTTTGACGCACTGCACTGAGCACTTAAGTGCATATGTACTGAAAGTATTTTGAAAAATGAAATTTGCTGTTCCATAATGTTTTGTTATATAGGGTTTTTCAACAGAGATTATTAAAATTTGGAGTCAGTGGCCTCAACTTTAAGAGCGCTACGTCCAATTTATGGTCCGCTCATTTCTGGCTGAAGGGCTTCGTCAATAAGCAAAATATGCGTTATTGGTCAGACAGCAATCAACACGTAATCCATGAGTCATCATTGCATCCCGAAAAAATTACGGTTTGGCGCGGTTTATGGGCCGGCGGCGTCATTGGGCTGTACTTCTTCCGTGATGATCAAGACCGCCACATTACTGTGAATGCGAATCGCTACCGTTCAATGATAACCGATTATTTTTGGCCCCAGTTGGATAATATGGACTTGGAGGACATGTGGTTCCAACTGAACTGATCCACAAGCCACACAGCGAATGCCACAATCAATTTATTGGAAACCAAGTTTGGTGAACGTGTTATCTCACGAAATAGCCCAGTCGATTTGCCGCCTCGGTCGTGCGATTTGACGCCGTTAGATTATTTCCTGTGGGGATACGTCAAGTCTATGGTCTATGCCAACAAGCCAGCGACGATTGATGAACTTCGTACGAATATCGAACGTGAAATTGCAGCAGTATTGGCCGAGTTATGGTTGAAAATTGGGTTCAGCGTCTGGACTTCTGCAAGCGTGCTCGTGGTGGCCATGCAAAAGAAGTCGAGTTCCATACATAATGGCATCGAACGTACTTTCACAGGAATAAAGAATTTCATTGGTATCTAAAACCGGTTTGTTTTATTTTAAAAAAACTTTTGTAGCGCTCTTATTGAAAAACCCGTTATTTACGTTAATAAAAAGATCGTCCCACAAAAAAATGACGTATCTTAGAAACTACTTGAAAATACCAATTTCTTTTGCTGTTTCTGAAAGATAAGTAAATTTCCAAAATTCTCATGAATGATTGACTATTTATTATTATAAAAATTACTATTAAACTATTAAAATTATAAAAATTAAAAAAATTCAAATATCTCTGGTCGTTTTTGAGATATACAATTTTGAATAATTCAGAAAAATATAAATTTCTAAAAATTTCAATTTTGAAATTGCAACACCAACAACAACGTCAGGAATTTTACTTTTGTTTTGTGTGGAGTTTTATATATTGATATAACCTTTCGATATATGGACCAAAGGTTAAAATCCCTGACCCACTATGTCACATTTCTCGTGGCCTGACCCTACTTTAAAAAATTTAGAAAAATTGCGGACAGGGAACAGAAAAAACGTCAGATTTTTACAGCGAATTGAAATAGTCCTTGGTTATTTTTTTTAAGAAAAAAATGTATATTAAAAATTTTGGAGTTATGACGCCTTTGTACTCGCACACAAAAAAACAAAATGTGAAAACCATAGAGTAATGATGTATAGAGATGCTACCTCTCTCAGTATTTTGATGACATTTAGTGTGTTGCATGTGGGAGGTTGCATGTTGGAAAGTATTGCTTTAATAATAGCAGATAGAGGCAATAGCTCAAACCATCCAACAATAAATCAGCAACGGCATTTGGTTTTGTGTATTTAAAATTTTTGTGTAAATAAACCACAAACATATACTAACAATAAAATATAACAAACAAGTCCAAAATACGTGTAAATTTCACAAAGTCTTTCATCAAAACGACATGAAAAATTTAAGTCAACAATTTTTGTAATTCCACCTGGTTTAAGTCAATTTACGTCAAATAACTCTCTGTCGCACATACCGCACCACGAATAGTGTGAAAGGAAATGTCAGATGAGAACAATATCGTATCTATACATCATTACTCTATGATGAAAATTCAAACAAAATATTAATTGAAAATCCTGTTGTAGACAATTCAGACATCAGGTTGTTCATAAGAATATTATATATTTTTAAATCGATGTAAAATTTCACACATCTATGAAAATATTTGTAAAGGGTGGTTTAAACTCAGATATATTTTTAAATCATAAGTTTTTTTGACACAGCACACTGGTCCCAAATCAAGTTTTTTGCGCATAAATTCGAATACTGTATGTAAGGAAAACATGTATGTAAGAAATGCCAAAACTATGTTATTAGCAATTTTTTGGGATGATCCACAGGAGTTCCCAGTCTAAGTAAAAGTTTACAACGGGGACCGTAAATAATGATTATTGTTCTTTTTTTAAATCAAAATATCAATGACTTAGAACAGATATAAAAGAAAAATAATTTCATCATATTGAAATTTTTGAACAATCTTTGAATTTCAATTGAATACAATTGAATTTTGAATTGTAGTTTTAGTTAATGTATGAGAAATTCATTCTACAAGCTTACAAGGTCAGGTTGGTTTTTGTTGGAATAATAGACAATTCAGTGTCGAACTCCGGGACAAGTTGATCATCAGATGCTTAACTAATGTGCCTGAATTGATACCATAGGTAGATCAGCAATCGTATATATACAAACTGAATTATGCAATTTACATGATTCGTCATATGTGACGATGTTATACACGCCATTTGAGCTACCACGGTTGCATATTTTCAACACTTCCTTGGTCCAAACGACACGAGCCTTTGTTTGAGCATTCGTCAAATTATGTGGATCCAACGAGAACAAATATTTTTCACGCCCAAATGAACATGAAATATCTTATTGTCATACTAATTCCCCAGGATGCCTCAATCTTATGGTATGTCACACGTCGATCTTGCTTTATCAGTTCATGCAAAGCATCGATGGTTTCCGGCAAAACGACCGTAGTTGGACGACCTTCACGAAATTCATCCTGAAGCGAACGGCGTCCGAGACTGAACTCTTGGTACCAGCGATTTACAGCGGTTTTTGATGTTGCTTCATCACCAAAAGTCGAAACAAGTAGATTGAGACACTCTTGTCTCGATAGTCCACGCCGAATAATGCGGCGTTATTATTAAACATTCAACTTAACGAAAAGCCACGATCAACCCTCTTATTCGAATGCGTAAGCACAGAGCAGTAGACAAGAGTTCCTATCCCTATCTTTACGGTCTCTCGATGACGACGAGGTAGTGGGCCATTAAAGGGGTGTCGATGAGGCAGCTGATCAAGTAAGTACTTGGAGAACTTATAGACAAGATGCTTTCAAAGAAGAAACGGTGATAGGTGACTGGGTTTCGTGGTGCGAAAAGTTCAAATCACATCTACTGGGAGTACATTTTGCCAATTACATCGATTAAAAAAAGGGATAATCAGTGAAAAAAATCAAAATGGAATGAAGTGTTACAGTAAAATTATTTGTGTAGATCACAATTAACACAGAAATAAAAGGGTATCCGTATTTACGTTCGATGCAACCAACATAAAATCTAATTTAGCGGTCATTAGTATCAATTAGGGATGCCAAACCGGAAGTCCCGGGATTTTTCGGGATTATTATTAATTTTGAAAAACATAAAACTAAAAACAATGACAAAAGTTCAGTGTGGTGTTAATTTTTGGAAGAGTCGAAGGGTCAACCACAAGCAAAATGCAAATTGTGCAAAAAGGGTTTAAAAACCAATGGCGACTCTACAAAAGGTTTAATTACACATCTTAACAAAAGTTAATTTTGGCATATGTATGTCTATTATACGTCTATAATGCATAGTTTCGGAGTTATGGACCCCGACATTACGGATACTTTTTCCACTAACGTACCGTATAAAGCCATTGATACCACTTTTTTGTATAAAACAAGTCATACCAAACTCAAAAAATAAAGTAGAATTTTTCGATAAGCCGCTTAGTTATCGAGATATTGGATGTTTACGTTTCTCAAACAAAAATTTAAAATTTTTTTAAAATAATCTTTGTTTTTTGTTCGAAAAAAAAAACAAATATTCGAAAAATCGCGCGATATTTTTAAAATAATTTTTGTTTTTGTTTGAGAAAAGTAAAAAAAATCGATAATCCGATAACACAAATATGAGTTTGTTTTGAACTGTTTTATACAAAAAACTGATATCAATGGCTGTACACGGTACGTTAACGCCAGAACCCTCTCACATATCCTAAATTTCGGTGCCAATAACTCCGTTGCTATTTAACTTTTGTTTTGCTTCGAATGACGTATTCTACCCCCTTGTGGTTGTATTTGGAGTGTAAGCCATAAAATAGACCTGTTCCCCAAAAAAATTTAAAAATAGGATCCCGAAATCCCGGGATCCCGAACAATCCCGGGAAATCAATCCTGTTTAGCATTCCTAGTATCAATCAAATACTATTTAAACGTAGTTTGCTGCATGGTTTGCTTCAGGTGGCTTATCGTTCTCTCGCCCATCCACTCTGTTCTCTATCATTTTTCTACTAATTAGTGGATCATCTCTGTGATGGATTCCTCCTGCTCAAGAGAGACTGAATAATTTCGTTTGGCTTCGTTCAAGCGTGAGTGCATGGCGATGTTAAAACACGAAGCACAAAAAATGCATGGTGCATAGGCATTACCGGTCAATGATATATACCTACTCACGTTTTGTATTAAGTAACAAATAGGGGAAACAATCAGTTAACGAGGCTGGCGTTACGTGACAAAAAGTGGACTTTTCTGTGGAAATGCCCATATAAATACAAGGTATTTTCTTCAGTCAAACAGCAATCAGCTGTAACATAAAGAAGTTCACCATTGGACGCTTAAACTCGGAAGGAAGTATACTCATTGCAATAACCCCATTTTAGTTCTGTTAAGTATTTACAACTGAAAAAACAAAAACGAATAATATGTAGATATCTCGACCCCTGCTATTTGGATTACTGCATTTTCTGAAGTTTGGAAAGTGGCCGTTAGATTTGAATATCTATGTATATTTTTGTTTCTTTGAAAAGTATGTATACAAATAAATAAACTAATAACTGTAATTAGTTAGTTAATGTTGTGCAACATAACCCCCCTCCCCCTCAAATATTTACTTGTATTCATGCAACAGGTAGTAAGTGGCCATTGCTATTTGTGGTCATTGTGATTTTGGCCAAACAACAAACAGTGGATGAATGGTGGCATGCAAATCATGTTCTTTGTTTGTGTTTTATTTGGCCAGCATGGCTTTGTAGCTTAACTATTTATTTTTGGTCATATGCGAACCAATGTTTGGGCATTG
Organism: Phaonia tiefii; assembly: GCA_963931995.1. Classification (NCBI taxonomy): domain Eukaryota; kingdom Metazoa; phylum Arthropoda; class Insecta; order Diptera; family Muscidae; genus Phaonia; species Phaonia tiefii. The sequence continues at coordinate 144,448,563 of OZ008370.1, forward strand.
GTCAACAGATGCTTTTGAATTTTTTGTTTTTAGACATTGTACATGTTATGAATCAGTGAGGTTTTAACAAAAGATGAATGTTTTCGACACAAATCAACAATTCATGTAATGAGGAAGTAAACGCCTGGCTGAAAGTGATGATTCTCTGACCTAGTATATTGGGAATATTTTAAAATTTAATAGTGGCAGTTGGTTTGCTGACTACCCTCCACGCTTCCTCCTCATAAAGTGTTGATTTTGTAGCGTCTTTCAAACCGAAATGCTTTTTCTTACGAAGGCTTCATTCAAACTGACAGCTATGTTGTTATTCTATTATTGGTTTCCAAAAAAAATTTTACGATTTTTTTCTACGATGTAGTAAATTGGATATGTAGTTGGTACCGAATGACAACTACACCATTTTCAATTGAAATTTAAAAAAAATCAATTAAAATTTTGAAAATTATATTTGAAATTTAAAATACATCATTTGAAATTGACAAATTCTTTTTAAAATTTGAAATACATAAATTGAAATCTAAAAAACAAGAACAAAAATTTGAAATACATCAATTGAAATTTAAAATATATCAATGGCAAAAATTCAAAAACAAAACATTAGTCGTTTAAAAAAACCGGATACATTTCTTAAAAGCTAACACTGGAGGATCTAAAAATCATAAAAAAGCTTCCAATCATATCAGTGAAGCGTCATAGAAGTCAAGAGTCTGTTCACCAGTTTCTTAATAATTACTCGTCCTTAATGCATTTTTACTTTTGCAGTCTTAGATTGATGAGAATTTAAAATTAAATGCGCTGCATGTTGTGTTACAATAAAGTGCAAGGGACTTAATACGATAATAATTTCATGAGAATAATATTTCTTTATCTGTTGTATTGTGGTTTATAACATAAAGGGTATTCCAATTTGAGTGATATGATTTCCTTAAAAAAAACACACTGTTTTTAAATGTTTTTTTTTTTAATTAAATTAAAATGTTTTTTTTTTAATGTGAAGTAAAATCGATACAATTAGGTTTTGAATACACCATCTTTCAAATGGCCTCCACGTTTTTTTTGCAGGAACGAATTCGATGAACCCAGTGTTCGAGCACTTTTTCCTCAAAATCAAGTCGTAAGTCACAGTTCAATATTGACTTGTAAAGCTTGAAGACAGTCTGGTTTATTGCTAAAGATGACTTCAAATAACCCCACAAGAAATAGTCGAATGGTGTTAAATCATAACTTCTTGGAGGTCATTCAATCTCACAATTTCTTGAAATAATCGATTCTCCAAACGTTTCTCGCAATAATTCGGTTGTTGCACGTGTTGTGTGGCACGTAGCCCCGTCTTGTTGGAACCAGATGTTTTCAAGATCAACTTCTTCCAATTTCGGCCATAAAAAGTTGGTTATGTATACCGTTAGTTATCTATATGATCAATACTGTACTCCATTGAGAGTAACTATGTTACCAGCTTCATTTCGAAAGAAGTAGGGACCGATGATTCCACCAGACCAAAAACCACACCAAACTGTCAATTTAGGTAAATGTAATGGTTGTTCTTGAATAATTTGTGGATTTTCTTCGCACCAGACTCGAGAGTTTCTTTATTTACCGCACCACTCAGATGAAAGTTGTTCCAGGACAAAATCAGCAAATTCAGGATGTTTACGATTAGCCAATGGCTTCAGTTCTTGGGTGATAACACTTTTATACGGATGCAAGCCCAAAGTCTTTCTCAAAATCCGCCAGGTTGTGGTTTGACACAGTCCCAATTGTTGACAACGTCTTGGAATCGATAAATTGCGGTCTTCAGCAACATTTGTCTGAACGGCAGCAATATCTTCATTGCAACAATTCGACGAATAGCGAGCACAGGTGGATGATTACTACGACCATAAAATGGCAAAAGCGCACGAAAAGTTGCAATTGGAGAGCGATTATTTTGATAAAAAAATATTTAATTATTTGTAAACGCTGTTCTTGCGTATATATCTCTCCATGATGAAATTGTAAACATTACTCAATACAATGAAAAAAAATTACAGATCATGACATACTACAAATGGTCAAATCCAAATCAGTGGGTATAAAACTAGAAAGCCCAGGTTGTAACGAGACTTCCCCAATCCCTTCATGGGTTGAAATCCATGAAGAACTTCGATTTCATTGGAAATAATTAGGGGGTTCCTATGGCACAGCTGATTGAAAACGTACTAGGGAAATGATGTAGAACGAGAGACCAGAGATTATAGACCATGCAGCAAACTAAGTTTAAATAGCGTTTGATTGATACTAATGACAGTTAAGTTCTGTTTAATATTGTTAGCATCGAACGAAGATACGCAATCCCTTTTATGTCTGACCGTGTTGTGTCCAACCAAAGAGTAAATTACAAATGCAACTCGAACTCGATGAAATGGTGTACTACCTCCTCGTCAGCAAGAGAACGTGAAGAGAAGGATAGCGGCTGTTGTCTATTTCTCTATGTCAGAATCCAGGCGCATAACGTTGTGCATACTTGTGTCGCTGGGTATTACAATATTAGTAAAGGTTCTGCTGTGAACTGATCTGTGGTCACTAGGATTAACAGCATTTGTCTATTTTTGCAACTTTTTAGGAGAGCGTTTTAAAGGTTCAAATGTCATGTGATGTATTTTTGAGAATTATTTTAAGTTTTAGTTTAGAGATCGCGCAAGTCGAATTCCCCCCAAAAATCGGGCATTCCGGGTGTTTTTTGAATTTTACTTAAAACTCGGTCAATAATCACGATTTTCTTACTTTGTAAGTCCACAACATTTTTGAAGCTACACGTCCCAACTTTTAGTGTATATGCACAAACCACCAGTTTTGGCAATGATTTTCCTCAATAAGGTACCACATATTAAATTTTTTCGTAAATGTTGGGTAAATTTTGTAAATAACGCTATATATGTTTTAAAATTCCTATGAAAATTTAAAAAACTAATGATGCACTTTAAAAGACTTATAAATTCCTAGCAATTTTGTAAAAAAAACTTTTGAATTTGCGGCTACTGTTCCAGAGTTATACAATTTTAAAGCCTTTTACCCTTTGTATGAAACGAATAATATTATAATCTGTTTGCTATTTTTGCATCGGATTTGCTTTAAATTTCTATGAAAATTTAAAATACTAATAATGCACTTTAAAGGACGGTTAATTTTTTTTTTGATTTTGAATTTGCAGTTACTGTTCCAGAGTTATGCCACTTTAAAAGTCTTTACCCATTGTATGAACCTAATAATATTATAAACTGTTATTATTGAAAGAATCTACATGCGCTAAGTAACGACAAAGAATTAAACGTAGCAAAAAATGGACCCGGCAACATATTGCAGCAGCCTGCAACCCAACCAACGAAATTTATCCCAAATTGACGAAAAAATGTAATACGTTGTACCTTATTGAGCAAAATCATTGCCAAAACTGGTGGTTTATGCATATACAATAAAAGTTTGCAAGTTTTGCTTTAAAAATGTTGACTTACAAACTAAGAAAATCGTGGTTATTGACCGAGTTTTAAGTAAAATTCAAAAAAAGTCCGGAATACCAGATTTTTTGGGGGAAATTCGACTTATGTGACCTCTAAACCTCTTCCGAAAAATCTGAAAAAAATCTCAAAAATACTTTACCGTATAAGCTTTTCTATCAAGCTTGAGCAACCATGAAAATCGAAAAAGAAAATTTTTTGGGACACCTAAATGTACAGGGCCGCAATTTTTTTTAATAAATAACATTTCAAATAACAAATGCTATAAATCCGTGTAATTGTCAATACCCTCGATTAGAAAAAATCGAGAAAAACTGAAATCATGGAAATTGAAAGGTTGTTGTTCTCTGGACTGGCAGTGGAAAGCAACCTCTAAGCGTCATACTAGTGTATTCAAAACTGAAACCGGTTAACCGTACCTCAGTTTTTAAAAAAATTATGATTTCGAAGAACTAGTTTATTTCAAGTCGATTTACCGTATTTTTTCGAATTTTACACAACTGATGTAATAACGCAGAATTTCAAACCGAAAACCTTTTTCATAGCTCACAATGGTTACTTACCCCATCAGATAGACACAAAGAACTTCGCCAACGAATTATTTCGCCGATAGTTTTCTGAAATAAATTGTCATAACTGCCAACTCCGATTTAGACGTAAGTTCAGGAACTAATGACAACACAGGTAGTGACAGGTTATTAGTCAAAGGTTAGAAATTTACGAAATGGGCCGCTTTACGTTTGGTAGAAAATTGGGAACTATTCGAAACTTGTTTTCCAAAGTTCTGAGTCTCTTACTTCAACCGTAAGAAATCTTCTAAATAAACTCGAAAGAAATCGAGTGTAATCAAGCAGTTTTTGGATAAATTTTTGAAGCGGGATCATCAATACGGGTTCTTCTTGGACAAAAGAACTCGTGTATATGCTTGTATATATCCGGATTCTTCTTGGACAAAAGAACTCGTGTATATGCTTGTCCAGTGCGTTCAGTGGAAAATATTGCCGCTTTAGCTGAAGGCTTAGGGTGCAGGCAGAGTGCCGGCTGACGACCGAGCCGAGCCGAACCGAACTTATTGCTGACTTGTTTCAACTTATGGGATGGCAGAGTGCCGGCTGAAATTGGTGCTTATTTTGTAAACAAAATACTCCGCTACTCCATGCACATCATTATTAGGGAATTCAAAACCGAAACCGATTAACCGGTTAACCGGTTTAAAGTCAAAACCAACCTGCCGGTTTTCTGAAAATCATGTCACAATAAACTAAATACTGAATATTGCGGGGCAATCCGATTTCACCGGTTTTGTCGCGACGGTTTCACCGAAAACCGGTTTCGTAAAAATTGCAAAAACCGTAAAACCGAAAACCGTCTCATTGGAAAAACCCGGTTTTTTGAATTCCCTAATCATTATACCACGAGCAAGAGTATACACACATATATATGTGTCAAACAAAACAAAAAGAATTATTTCAATAGCATCAAAACATCAAGAAACATTTATAAATTACAAACAACTTAAATCTTTACACATACAATCAAATATCAGCCACAGCAACTTAAATATTAACACATACAACCAAACATCAGCCACAATCGGTCACAAATAAGTCTCTAAAACAGTTTTGTCCATTCAATCAGCTTTCAGCTCGGTTCGGTTCGGCTTTTACTCTGCCATCTCGACGCCGATTGGCACTAATTTGTATTGAACCACATTTTTTTTTTCAGTCAGCAATAAGTTCGGTTCGGTTCGGTCGTCAGCCGGCACTCTGCCTGCACCCTTAGACAGTCCAATTAGTCCAAGAACTGAAGTCTCGTGACCATCAGATGCGTTTTCGCTTCGCTGAATGCGCTGAAGATCGCGTGGCTGAAGATCATCATTTTTACCGAAAAAATCGCCTTTCCCGATGAAACTCATTTTCACTTCGGGGGCTATGTTAAAAAATAAAATGGTTGTATTTGGGGCTCGGGAAACATATACATGTCGTCGAGAAAAAGCCGATGCATCCACAACGAGTGACTATTTGGTGCGGTTTTTGGCATGAGGAAAATTTGCTCTTCGAAAATGAACAAGGAGCCGCCGTTACCATTGTTTGTTCTCAAAATTTGCAGAAGATAACGTGGACGACGCATGGCTTTAACAAGACGGCGCTACGTCCCCGACGGCCAACGTTACAATCGATATTTTGTGCACTGTGTTCGAAAACAGCATAATCAGCCGAAACTCGGCAGTCCATTGGCAGCCTCACAGCTGCGATTTGAACCCGTTATAATATTATCTCTGGAACGCCGTGAATGATAAGAGTTACGCACACAATCCCGAGTCCATTGAGGCCTTAAAACATGAAATAGCAATCGAAAATATACTGAAAATTGGGTTGATCGACTAAGGTACTGTAAAGCAAGTCATGGAAGCCATTTGAACGATGTTGTTTGCCATTCATATACCAATATATTCATAATTTCGAGATAATGTCTATTAGTGCTTTTTTTTAAAGTGAAATTAAATTCCAAATTTAACACGGCCCACCCTTTGGTTTCATATTACATCCCATGAAGGTTTAGGCCTACAGTTTTACACCGGCTACAAATGGTATTTTGACAAGATTTTACATTGCTATTTACTCGATTGTAGATTTCAAAATTCAAAAAGACTGTATTAAAAAAAAAAACGACGTTTATAAAACGCATAGTTTTCCATTTTGTCATAAAAACGATTTAACCGAAACCCGGTTTCGTCAAAATCGGAATATTCGAAGAAACCGAAAACCGACATTTTTGGAAAACCGGGTTTTTGAATACCGGTTCGAAAAAGGTAATAATATCTTTATATGAAATCAAACATTTCTTATAATTTTTTTTGTTTTGAATTGTACAAATATGTATAAGTATATACATTACTTACATTTATGAATCCCAGCAAAAAGTCTGAAACCAAAGAGCTTGCAAAATTCCATTTCAATATCTGATATAACATATCAATTTGCAATGACTTCTTACACTATCGTCGCATTTGATACGATTGTCAGTGAAAACGTTTTGTCAGTGTCATTACCATTACGTTATGCTGTGGCACTTTGCATAGAGAGCTCCGAGTTCCATGGACAATAACTAGAACACACCCGAAATCCAATCACCTTTAAGTAGCATGCATAACATACACATACAAATGGACATGTTCCACAAGCAAACGCTGTATGCGCAACAAAGGAGTCTACCGTTACGGTTTAAATTGCAACAATACCACTGACCAGATATGAAAGATGCCAGTGTCAATTGTATGTAACGAATGAAATGTCTACTTTTACAACATGCATTTCAATGTATGATATTGACATTACAAATCGATTGACAGTTTTTGATAAAAAAAAAGAAAAGTATTTACACTCAATGGAAATAAATGATATACAAAAAATACTAAATCCCAAATGTTGTTTATGCATTTAAGCTGAAATGATATTGGATTAGGTGTAAGGTCAAAAGCTTCTAGATAATCTTAATACAAACCTCTAGCAGAGGATTTTAAAAATTAAAGCAAATATTTAACTTGGATGCAGTGGAATATGAATATCGCAAATCAGCATAACAGGTTGTTGCACTTATATCATATCAAGGCAATAGGAAATTTGGAGCCTTTGAGGCAAAAATGCACAAAAAAATATGATGTGGGAATGGTGTCAAATTGGGGAGTGACCCGTAAATTTAACAACTGTCCTAGGACGGAAATATGGGGCATGGGACTGACTGTGGAGGAGGATAGTCTCCGAAAAGGACAGTTCAAGAAACTCACTACTTCCCAATCGCAATGGCTTTATCGTATAACTCCGTTAGGTATCTAAAGTGTGACATCGAAACGAAAAAGCAGCCTCATTAGTCATGCGATCACTGATGCGTGTCAGGTTATACAGGTGACCCTGTCATTGAATCTTATCGAACTAGCTGACATATTCCTTTGTCCTTTGAAGGCGGATGAGCCAACACTGTCCGACAGCGAATCAAAAGCAAATATATAAAAATCCAATCTCGACATACTGCATTCTGGTCAACGTCTACTCCATAATGGGCGGCTGAAACATAATCATCTTGGCAGTACACTCAGAGAACTAATTGTTTGAAAAGAGGTCGTAGCAACCGTAAATTCGGCTGTTACCACCGAATTGAGGTTGCCACAACCGAATTGAGTTTGCCACTACCGAATTGAGGTTGCCACAACCGAATTGAGGTTGTCACAACCGGATTGAGGTTGTTACGACCGGATTGAGGCTGTTACGACCGAATTTAGTCTCCACAACCGAAATTCGGTTGATGCAACCTCGTTTCATAATTGATTCGGTTGTGACAACTAAATCTTCAAATTATATTCGCCCAGTCAACTAAATTATTTAAAATGTCGGTTGAAACAACCGAATTTCAAATTAATTCGGATGCAACAACCGAAATTGGAACCTAATTCGGGTGGGGTAACCGAATCTGGTCTTAATCAACCTCAATTCGGTTGTAGTAACAGAATTTGACATCAGTTCGGTTGTAACTATCGAATTTGGTTCAATTCGGTCGCAATAACCGAATCTATCCTTAATTCGGTTACAACGACTGAATTTGGCGTCAATTCGGTTGCTGTAACCGGATTTCTCATGAATTCTGTAGGTACAACCGAATTCATTTTCAATTCGGTTACCACAACATAATTCTATGTATTTAAAATCTGACGTTCACAATTTTATAATCAAATATTATTTTAAAAAGGTAAGTAAAATATATTTTGTATTAACCCGTCTTATTTTGCAGATGTTATTTAAGCAGATATCAACAGCAGATATATATGCGGTAGTCTGGATACAAAACGGCTTTGGACCTAGAGCAACCGATACAACACGTCAGAATTAGTGCGGTGTCCCATGATGGCCGTGACTTCAATAAAGGTTGGAAGAGGAATGTAAATTAAAAAATTATTCTACTTATATAGATTACCCCATATATACGACTTTATTTTCTCGCTTTTTAATTCATTTATAAAAATACAAGAAAATAAATCATCACCTAATAATAAAAAAAACTTTTAATAATTCATTTATGACAGTATCTAAATACGGTTGTAACAACATCTAATTCGGCTGTGACACCCTCTAATTTGGCTGTGACAAACTCTAAAGAGGTTGTGCCAACCTCTAATTCGGCTGTGACAACCTCTAATGAGGTTGAGTCAACCTCTAATGAGGTTGTGCCAACCTCTCATTCGGTTGTGCCAACCTCTAATGAAGTTGTGGCAACCTCTAATGAGGTTGTGGCAACCTCTCATTCGGTTGCGACAACCTCTAATGAGGTTGAGTCAACCTCTAATGAGGTTGAGTCAACCTCTAATGAGGTTGTGCCAACCTCCAAATAGGTTGTGTCAACCTCTAATGATGTTGTGTCAACCTCTAATGAAATTGTGTCAACCTCTGATGAGGTTATGTCAACCTCTGATGAGGTTCTGCCAACCTCTAGTTCGGTTGTGACAACCTCTTAATTCGGTTACGGCTAATTCGGCTGTCTCAAACGAATTTTTCTGTGAGTGTAGGTAATATGCACAGCCACCGCTTATGAATGACACTGAAAATACAGAATCAGAATAAGAACAATAAAGCCTTCTATTTGTTGATTCCCGCAAACGTTATACGGACCACGATTTACGGATATGCACTTGGAATGTTAGAACACTACACATATTCGGTGCTACTATCCAACTCGTAGATGTCCTCGAGCAATATAAGGCTAACATTACTGCTATCCAGAAGATGCGATGAAGAGGGCTCCACAGCTCCCATGAGAAAAAGCATGAATTTGGTTCATAATTTTGGGAAATTTTCATGTAATTGGCAAAAGACTGGACATCTGGTCGCATGGTTCAACCTAGTGAGAGAATGTATATCCACCATCCGCATAAAAGCTAAATACTTTAATATATCACTAATTTGTGTACATGCCCCGACAGAAGAAAAAGACGATGACACCAAGGACATGTTGTATGAGCGCCTAGAGGAAACATATGACCTCTGCCCTGGTGATGAAATTAAGATTGTTCTACGTCATTTTGGTTCTAAAATCGGCAGGGAAAATGACTTTGCACCAACCGTCGGTAAATTCAGTATAAATACCATCACTTCCGATACCGGAATGAGACTGTTAGATTTTACCGGGACGAAAATCATGGTTATCAGTAGTACGAAATTCCAACATACAGACATCCCCAATGCTGATTGTATATCCCCTGATCAACAGACGAGGAACTAGAATGATCACCTGGTAATTGATGGAAGGCACTCTGCTAGTGTAATGGACGTACGTGCGATTCGACGAACTAATATCGATTTGGGTAATAACCTGTTTGCAGCTAAGTTCCGCACAATGATAACCAGAGCGAAAGTCATACGAAACCAGACATATAGAAAGCTGGACATCGAAATGCTGGAATTACCAGAGATAGCTACGGCCTATGCAGAGAAGCTCACACAGAATTGAATGTGTTGACTCCAGATCGTCCTGATTAGAATCTGGAGTGCGGTATTGATTCCCTTTATTTCCCCTTGAAATAAAAGGCCACAAATTGAGCTTCGCTATTGGAACTTAAAGTTATTTTTATTAAAACTAATTAATCTTCATGACTATAAGGTTTGACCTCCTGTTGCTAACTGACTTTACAAATAGTTGAATGTATAAAATGAATATGTATAATAGAATAAAAGTACATACATTGTTGTGTAATATATATTGACAGTTACGTTGTATACATTTTCCAGCAGCAGCTTTTCTTGGGATGTGGTGGTTTAATTATGGTATGTGTACACTACCGCTCTCCAAGAGCTGTAATGTTTTAACGCTCTCCTTGAGCTCTTAAAACTAGAAGAGTAAGAGCGATGACACACACAGCGGTTCGCCGACTCGGCACGACGACTCGGCACGCCAACTCTACCATGCCACACACAGCGGTTTGCCGACTCGGCACGCTGACGCGGCGATAACACAAACGTTGGTTAGTGCGGCGTCTGCCGCTATGCAATTGTGAAATTTTCAGTATTCAAAATGACTTCGTCAGAAGCAGTAGTTCAGCAAATAAAGTGTAAAAATGTCCTTTGGTTAGACGATCATTTACAATTGGATGCACCCACATTCGTCGATTCTTCTTGCTTTTTCTATTCCAACGATAATATAGCAAGCCCAAATGCAATATATATTTTAAATCGTCGTCCATTACGTCCACTCAGGTCGACTGTCGTGGATACACTGGTTGCCGCAACGATTCGAACTTTTCACTGCTGCCCGTCTGCTGAGTCGACAGATACCACCGTATGTGCCATCGCCGAGTCGGGACACCGCTGTGTGTGTCAGCGCTCATAGAAAACAATGGAAACAAGTGCCGACTCGGCGTTTCTTAAAGTAAACGACGTGTCGAGTCGTTTTTTCGCCGACTGAAATCAATGCCGCCGTGTGTAGCTTGCATCATTTGAAAACACAGGATCATGTGCCGAGTCGGCGAACCGCTGTGTGTGTCATCGCTCTAATATGCCATGAATGTGCTCTTATACTAGGGAAACAGGAATAGGTAAAACAATATTCTACTGAGACTTGCGGATCGGAAGTCGTTTGATTGCGAAGCGCCAATCGAAGATTGACTTCATGTTTTGTGCGAGTGTCCCCTTTACGGGAGTTTTAGGGATTTAGTCGGAATGTGTGTGACCAGATCCGGTGGTGAGGGGTGTGTGAGTAGTATGCTTCTGTCTCCGGATGCGTTGTGTGTGGCAACGCGGTTTGCCTCTCGTGTTTTCGCGAGTCGGCGCGCTAGGACGGTTTAGTTGTGGTTGTGGGTTTCACTGGTCTCTATCGGTGTCTCCCTTTTGTAGTGGTTAAACGTATTTCGTGATCCTGGCTTTTTCAAGCTAGTTATTCAGCCGTGTAGGATCTCGTTGTCGGTACTGCTGGACCCTGCGAACACAGTGACTACCAGTTCCCGGACTTCGTCGGAGTCGAATATGGAAGTGGATTAGCCGCGAGGTCTGACCAGAGGCCTATTTCTGGTACCGTGTGCTGTTTGGGAGTGACGCGTGGAAGGTCTCTAACTCGTGCCCTTTCAGTTTGTGTCTTGTTTTGTGACCCACGGGGGCATCATCGGGCGAAGCCTGAAGATTGGCTGCCGGTCGCTGTCATTGACCGGAAGAGGTGGAAACAGCCTTGCTCCCACGGTGAGAAAGCTGCAGCCGTCTGACTGTAGTTATTAGACCGTGTAAATTGCAATCTTAGCATTTAAATGGCAATGTCACGTGATGTTGTTGTTGGTGTTGAAATTGTAAAATTGTTTCACGATTGATGCTTTTGTCGCCGGGGGTGACCAGTCCCCTACTTAGTACAAAGTAAAAACTTGAAGCAGCTTCACTGCGAAACTCGGACCAGAGAGTATGCCTATCTGGTAGCACGGGTGGGTTGGCCCCCTTGTGGGAGATCGTGCTGGCTGTGGTTGCCACCAAAATCGCTGGTAGAGGCTATGTAGTTGCCTTGTATATCAGTTACTTGTAACGAAGTATGCTAGGGAGGTGCATATCCTCGAAATATGGGATCCGTGGCCCTTATCACGGAAGAGGTTTGAATAGTACCTCACTCTTTACCATGGAGGAGTAGCTCATGTACAGAGAGTTGCTCAATTGGTAACTCGTGGACGGAAGAAAGAAGTCGCGCTGGCGGATATGCGAATACGGGGTGTTTGTTCTCCCACGTACTCGTGTTTACCAACGGTGTAAGGCTTCCTATTCCTGATCTCTTGGCTGCCCCTCTATGCGGGGTAGCACGGATATCTCACGGGCGGCGCTAACAGTCGTATCAAACATGTTCTTGGTGGAGCGGTGCTCACCTGTGGTTAAGGACTTCACGTCGAGAACCACATTAAATCACGCGGACTCTGTATGAAAACTGTTGCAGAGACAGTAGTTGGTTCTGAAAAACCGCTGAAAGATGACGATTGTCGCATGACAAGTGATGATAAGAACGCTGCACGTATGACAACGCTTCATCCAGTTGCAACGCGAGCCGGGACAGAGCGGTATAAGGAGAAGAGTAAACCCGTATGTTTAAGAAAAAAAAACGTTTGTATAGAAAGTGCGAGAGCAAGCAAATTGAATCTTACAGAAGGATGAGGCCCGTAAATTCTACCGGAAATGGATCAGGGCCTCCTTTTGTAGTGATAAGGACAGGAATCGTGTCGCAGATCTGCAGAGTATGTTGGGAATATAGAGAGATCACTTCTCTGCTTTACTTGTCCCAGGAGACTTCAAAATAGATGATAGTGTTGAGCCAATACAGGACGATGGCATCGACTGTCCTCCCAACCAATGAGAAGTTAGAACTGCAATTTCCCGGCGGCTATGAGAGGAAAGGTGCATGCATCAGGTCATATTCAAAATCTAGCTAGACGATTGGAGTGGCGCCACAAGTAAAGGGTTTTTCAACAGAGGTGCTACAAAAGTAAATAGATAGGGACAGCAAACAACGCCATATTTTCCCTCGCTCTTTTGACATTTCTCTTCAGTAAGGTTTGCCATTTCATCATTGAAAGATATACGAGCCAACAACGAGTCGAAATTATTAAAATTTGGAGTCAGTGGCCTCAGCTTTAAGAGCGCTACGTCCAATTTAAGGTCGTCATAATTTCTGGCTGAATGGCTTCGTCAATAAGCAAAATATGCGTTATTGGTCAGACAGCAATCCACACGTAATCCATGAGTCATCATTGCATCCCGAAAAAATTACGGTTTGGTGCGGTTTATGGGCCGGCGGCGTCATTGGGCCGTACTTCTTCCGTGATGATCAAGACCGGCACATTACTGTGAATGCGAATCGCTACCGTTCAATTATAACCGAATATTTTTGCCTCCAATTGAATAATATGGACTTGGAGGACATGTGGTTCCAATAGGACGGCGCCACAAGCCACACAGAGAATGCCACATTCAATTTATTGGAAACCAAGTTTGGTGAACGTGTTATCTCACGAAATGGCCCAGTCGATTGGCCGCCTCGGTCGTGCGATTTGACGCCGTTAGATTATTTCCTGTGGGGCTACGTCAAGTCTATGGTCTATGCCAACAAGCCAGCGACGATTGATGAACTTTGTACGAATAGCGAACGTGAAATTGCAGCAGTATCGGCCGATTTATGCTTGGAAACCGTCGAAAATTGGGTTCAGCGTCTGGACTTCTGCAAGCATGCCCGTGGTGGCCATGCAAAAGAAATCGAGTTCCATACATAATGGCATCGAACTTACTTTCACAGGAATAAAGAATTTCATTGGTATCTAAAACCGGTTTTGTTTTATTTAAAAAAAACTTTTGTAGCGCTCTTATTGAAAAACCCGTTACATGTACAAACTATCCTGGAATGAGCCTCGTATCCATCCCGTACAATGTCCTCTCTAGCGTAATGTCCGAAAGACTAAAGTCGTTTGTTGCAGACCTGATCGGACCTTATCAGTGTGGCTTTAGGCCTGGAAAATCAACTACCGACCAGGTTTTCGCATGTCGAGAAATCGACACCTACCACCTCGAGATAGATTATAAGGCTTTCTTATATAGCCCGACAGGAAGAAAACTGTATCAATCCATGTCGAAGCTTGGAATTCGTACACTGACCGACATGAAATTCTCAGTAAAGATTAAAGGGCGAAGCATCAGGCAGGACGACACCCTATGATGCGATCTCTTCAATATATTAATTTAGATCATCGTGAGAAAAGCTGCAGTCCAGACGAATGAAATAATCAGCAGGAAAAGTCACATGCTGCTTGCGTTTGCTGATGACTAAGACATCAGTGGGCGAAATTTTCGAGAAGTTACTGTAGTAATTTCGAGAATTGAGAAGGAATCAGCAATAGTGGGTTTGACAGTAAACGATGACAGGACAAAATTAATAGTTTCGACAAGCAGAACAACCACGCGATTTGATGAAAGGGTGAAAGTTGATAACCGTTATAGTATCGAGGTAGTGGACGAATTTATTTACCTCGGATCTGCAGTGAAAAGAACAAATAACGTCAGTCTGAAAATCAAACGGAGAGCTGTGCTTGCAAACAGGTGTTATTTCGGGATAACCAAGCACTTCAGAGATAAGACCCTCTCTCGAGAAACGAAGTTCTAACTATATCAGACTCTCATACAACCTGTCTTATTTATGGCGCAGAATCCTGGGTCATATGACATGCTGATGAAACATTACCGGGAGTCCTCGAGAGAAGAATGCTCTTAAAAATATATGGTCCTATAATAGAAAACGGCGAGTATCGACGACGAATGAACCACGACCCGATATCGACGTAGCTAAGGTCATGTATCAGAATGAACCAGTGCGAAAAGCATTCGGACGACAAAGACATCGCTGGCAAGACCAGATGGAATGTTGCTTGGGAGAGATTGATCTTATCAACTGGTGAAGTAAAGCTGATGTTCATGCTGGTTGGAGGAACATGCTATCCTCATTTTGCAAGGCCCCTGACTCCTCTGGGTTGTTTGGCCCACCTAAGTAAACACTTTTTATAGTACAAATAAATAAATGAAATTTAGCAGAAGTTGTAAGCAAAAATTTTAATCATGGGCCCCTTATACAAAAGTACCGAACACGCTTTGCTACAGCGCACAGTGGCGCCATTTGAGTTTTTTCATTGCAAAAATCATATCTTTTGAACCGAATAAGATAATTGAACAGTTTAAACAGCATATAATAACTGATAACTGTTCAGCCTATGAAATGAGCGTTTGGAAAGGGTGCTACGCTTTGTAGGGGCCTACTTATGGGTTACCAAAGTTAAAATTTGTAGAAAAATCAATTTTATGGTAACTAAAAAAAATGATTTTTACATTTTTAGATTGTTTTTATTTTTTTTCTTTAGGGTTTTATGTTTTAAATTATTACCCAACAAATTAAAAAAAATGACTTCTTTTTTAAATTTATTTTTTCAATTTTCTGTAAAATATTCATCACAATTCGTAGGAGAAGGTATTTGTAGTTACTGCCTCATCATTTTCAAAAAATCTCCTAGACGTGTTTCCATCGTTTGAGTTACCGTATCCGTGCTTGGGACAGTCCACTTTTAGTTCAACTTCTTTAAAAAAAGCATCCTGTATTTGCTTCTTTCTGATCTTTTCCTTATCCTTTATTGATGTATTTTCATCGAAGTTTTCCTCCTCTTGTGGTAGGGTATACGCCAGTTTTAGCGTATGGTGACATTCCATATTCGTAATTCTCCTCGTTTGTAGAATCGTTTAAATTACCAAAGTTCTTCTGACTCTTTTTGCAAATCGGGCATGACAATGTTGAGGTTGTTCCTGTCAGTTCGTTTACGACTTTTCCGTCAACCATGGTCAGGTGGAACTCGTAATTGCATTCAATATATTTTCCTTCTCCAATTTGCAGCTTTGTAGGCTTAATCTTGCTTATTTGTTCTTCAATGTCCTTCACCGTGGTTCTTATGAGTTCTGCCGATTCCCTTGCAAACTGAAACGTTATTGGTCGGCAATAATGCACTGATGACGGACGTGGATTTTTCCAGTGTAGGGAAACATCAGATTTTAGCCGCAAAGGAACAACAGATGCCATAAACATATTTCCGTCCGATATTGTAGCGTCATCGGAAGATATCCTTTGCTTATAAACGCTTTGTCCGGATGATCCATCGCAGCCCCATTTGCTGATCAATGTCAGTTTCTCAGGAAGAATTTTCACCTCATTTTCAGGAAGACTCTCCAACAACCGTTTTGCTGTATGGCCCATGAGATCCTGCAGATTGGCTTTCACAGAGACTTCCGTAAACTCCGTATGCAGTGGTCGTGAATTTATTTTGGCTTGCGTAATATGCTTGTATCCTGGTAAAACGTCAGCCCCGTGTCGCATCAAGGATGCCCGTAGTATCTCATATTTTTCTTTGGAAAGTTCTAAGTCCATAAACAAGGCCAAGGCTTCTTCGGAACCATACTTTTTAATGTGTGCGTTTGTGGGCGTGGGAATGCTTTCCTTAAACCTTTTTAGTCGCAGTGGGCTTGCATCAGCAATAGATTTTGTAATCTGCGACCTCACTCTTTCACTATCCTTTGTATATTTATTAGACAGCGCGTCCGATAAATGCTTCGTGGTCAAGTCATTGGTGGCCTCGGCAAGTTTCCTCTTTCTTGTGAAAATTGAACACTCCTCAATACTTTTTTTGGCCTTCGTTTTGCTCCTCTGGTTGATGTGGTGGGTTTATCTACTGGCAATATATCCAGGATGGTGTCTTCATTAAGCCAGTCCTCGTATTTGGAGTTGAATTTCTGAATGGTTCGATTAGTTTTCACCCATTTTGCCTTAATATTTGCATATATCAGATAAAAATTATTTTTTATAATTTCGCTTCTCTCAATATTTCCGTATAAGCTATCAAGTTCTTCTAAAGCAGTTTCCGTGAAAAACTTTGGTGTGGTTGACTTTCTGAACAGTTCAAATGATTTTAAATTGTTCAACCCCATGTTTTCAATAACTCGCTGTTAGATGGTTGGTCAATAATAGCACAATCAGGTTTGTTGAAACCACGCGAAGTGTTTACACTTATATAGTAGCTGTGCATGACCCAGGTTTTTACCACCATGTTTTGGTCATTGGTAAATTAGGTAGAATTTTCCAGTGTGCGCTTGGGTTCTTGTGGGCGGAGTCTTAACGGGGTTGGACTGTGCGTGCTGTGGTGGAGGGCTGGCCTACCTGTCTACCTACAGGGCGGGTGACCAATCACATCGTGTACAGGTTCTAAAAATACGAATCCGTGTGGACTGGATGACAATTGTTGCGTCCATTTTATCACGTAATTTTGTTTTTCCAAGAATTGTTAGTTCTTTCCACGAATTCAGACAAAAAAGGGTTTTCATGTTGGAAATGGTGGCATCCCATGCTGTCCGTACAGCTAATTTTCCCAATAATTCTACCATGAGTGCCAGTTACAGAAGTTTACGCGAGTTGTTTTTATTGTTTTACAAAATGAATACACAGTTGGTCTGGCCTGACCCATGTGTTACGAATGTGACTATAGAAACATGTGTATGACGGAGGGTTAATGATTTGATTTTTCCCACTCAAGAACCATGTCTTTTTTAACTCTTTGGCCTCTAGAAGCCAAAGGGGCACTTAGAGGCAGATAAAACCTTTGGAATTATGTAAAGGAATACTCAAAGAACATATTTTGAAAATATGGCAAATATAGAAAAATATAGATTTTTTTTATTTTCCGTCAAAGTTGAAAAATAGTGAAAAAACGGATAGTTTTTAAATAGTGTTTTACCAGGAGAAACACAAAGCAAACAGTTAATTTTTTTTTATCATTATACATTTAATAAATACATCAATAAATACAAACAAAAAATAAGGCTATTCGTTACCTATTTTTCTTGATATTACACCTGAAATCGCAACAAATTGACTAAAAATTGTGTGTTTTTTTGAAAACCGAAAGTCGGTCAACTTTGAACGGTTATAAACTAAAAATGTGATATTATTAAGAGTAGCATATTTGAAATCGCTGAAAAGTTTCCTATAACATGGGTTTATTCAAAACTTCGTCGGTGCACATGAAAATTTTAATTTTTGCAACCTCGTTTGCTCTACGGGCGCCACTGAGCAGCGTTTACCAAAATTATACATATATTCTATTTTATATGTCAAGTTAAGAAGTTTAGGTAAAAAATCATGAGTTTAGTTTTTTAATCAAATTATATATATTTGTTTGTTTGTTTCTAAAGGAAAGTAAAAGTCAAAAACTGGCTATATATAAATTTTAGTTTATAGTGGGTTGTGATTTTTAAATAGTCAACTCCCAAGAAAGAAAATTGAGAAAATAACTCATTTTCAAAGACTGTTTCTATTCAAAGTTTTTTTTTATTCACTCGAGTTTTCAAAACCTCTATAATTTATCCCTGCACCCATTTCCCAGCTCTATGCCCTGTGTCTGATGTTCAAAACAAAAACAAAAAAGTGTTTGCCATTCCAAAGTTCCTCCTATCTTAATGCATAGTATATTTTATTAATACATTTTATTGCAATTCAATTAATTTGTTAATTTGTTATGCCCCTGACTTAAGATTTCTATGTAATTTCATATGTTAATTTTATGCAAATCTGCGTGGTGGGTGTGGGTGAACTGCGGCAGTTTCTACCACACTCTGTGTGCATTTTAAGGAAATTCAATTTCAAAAGGTGTTTACGTGTGTCAAGTTTTCTTGTGAACGTTATCAATTATTTATTAAGTTTAAAGTTTAATTATATAGTGCACAAAATTGAACAAAATGTTGCACGCAAATGCACTTAAAGTGGTGTCAACACCTCGCGTGAGAATAGGAAAAATAAACGCAGACAATACTTGATAGAGTGTATTAACTTTCCAAATATGAAACTTTGTGGACGGGTAAGTATCACGATACCCTACCAACATTTGTAAAAATATTAACAAAACTTTTGAGCAGAGTTCAAAGCCGACCCCTACTTGTACGCGCCTTGGGTGGACCACTATGGGGTCGTCAGTGGCGGTGTTCTCAGAATTTGAATGGCGGCGGCTGAATTGTCGGCGTGCATTCATCTAATTTGTTGCGCAAGGTATCAGTGCTTGTGCGAGTTTAATAGCGCATTTACATGCATTTTTACTCGATTTAGTTTTGACATTTTGTATTTCATGATGCCATTATGGAATTATACCAAGTGGGGAGGATTTGTAAGTATTAGTATCATACAATTCTGTAAGGTCAGTAATTTTTTCTATTTCTTTATTTGTAGAAATATGTTTTTATGCAATTCAAGATTTTTTTATGTGGAATTTATTTAGAATTTCTTGAAATTTTGTTAGTATTTTGTTACCAATATCAGCTGTCCTTATAACACTAACTCTTATATTAATCATGTTTGTATGTGTTGTCATTAATGTACATGTTCATTGAAGTACGCTTCCTTTACATTTGCATTTCCGTTTCATCTTCACACAGTTTCATACTGACAGTGCGTATACAACTCGGCTGTTGAATCGAGGTAAATGCACTCGATCTTGAGTGCAAAAAATGTATGAGAAATCACATGATAATAGAGTGACTTGTCGATCATCGACTCGATCTGCAAGATCGAGTGCATGTAAACGCCTTATAAAAGAAGCGAAGGCAGCTTTACAAAGCATTGTTGTTAAAGATTTCGATTAAAAAACGTTGCTTTGTTTTCAAAGATTTCTTGTATACGCGTGCATAGTAATTTTGCTATTTCGTTTTATAGTAATC
This sequence comes from Phaonia tiefii, assembly GCA_963931995.1. NCBI lineage: Eukaryota > Metazoa > Arthropoda > Insecta > Diptera > Muscidae > Phaonia > Phaonia tiefii. The sequence continues at coordinate 144,468,346 of OZ008370.1, forward strand.
TGCTATTTTTCGCGGTTTTCTTTTTAAACAATTAACGGCATTTTTCCGAAAGTATCCGACACAAGTATCATTTAGTTATTTCTCTTCACATGGTTGGGTGAAATAGTAACATGTTGTATTCTAAACGTAGAATAAATTAACGGTGGCTTTGTTGTTTGGCCGGCTCGTCTTACAAGCCGATATAAGCCGATTAAATCGGCGGCGGCTATCGACTCAGAAGAACTCTCGGCTGCGTCAAGTCGCCAGCTCGTGATCGGTTGTTTTATATCTCTGCTATTGAGCTGATCGATGCCTTTTGCGTTGTTTTGTTTTTCGACATTTCAATAACTAAATAAATAAAGTTGCATTTAATAATAGGGCTAAACAATATCCTCGTTGGAATACAAGTTCGCTTTATCCTAGAATTTCAGAGATACTGGGAGTCGCAGACAAAATCGCAGTTATAATAATGAAATAAACAATAACAAATATCCAAAAAACATTTTCACAAATTTTATAAAACCATAAACATTAAGTTAGTTGTTTTACTGTTTTGATGGTTGGACCGCAAATGTAGGTAAAACTATGGCATGTGTTAACACTTGCAATTTCAAGCCTGATATCAAGCAGATCTAGGATCATTTTTGAAATTGAAAAGGGGGTTTCAAGAAATTATATCGTTTGACTGGTTCAAGATTTTGAAATGATTTTTTCAGAAGACGCGCTACAACAATTTGTACATTTAAAATTTTAAAAATATTAACAAACAATTTTTTAAAAATTGGTTTGTTAAAAATTGCCAATAACTTTTTGACATTCTCTTGTTGCTTTCCATAGTACTTATATGCATAAGTCCTGGAAGTTTTGTTTGTTTGTTTCTTCGTTTATTTGTTTATCCTACAAAACAAGATATAAATCTTGTAATTACTGTATAGGAATTTACATTGAAGAGATGATAATTTTAATACAACTTTAAAACTTTAATTTAAAAAAAAAAGAAAAAAAGGTAAAGTAATAATAAAATAAAATATAAATGTATTCAAATTGAAGTTGAGTACAATCTAATATTAAACAAATAAATGAAATAAATTTAGATTTAAATAAATTTAGCAAAGAGGAAAACAAATGCAAGAGAATATTTTAATTTTAATTTGGTCATCAGAAATATTTTGACTTAGAAAAATATTTAGAATGTCACAAAAATCGAAAATGAAAAATAAATAAATTATAAGCCAAGTAAAGTTTTAAGCTAACTACAGACTTGTCAGAGGGTTCTATAAAAATGGTTTCCCATTACATCCTATGAATTACTTTGGGGGATCTTCTAACAACTACTGATCTGTGTGCTTCTAGTTTTATATTCACTGATTGGCACCTACAGTTTTACATCGGTTCCGAACGGTATTTTGAGAAGCTTCTCCATGGCTAAATACTCGATAGTGTCGCCATCACTAAGCGATGTGACCGCCGTCGAAAGAAATATAAGGTCCTCAGAGCAGGGATCGAACCCATGATCTCTTGTACAAGCACACTGCCATTACAGCACCGACGGCCTCAATAGTGTTCTGTAGTCGACACAAAAAGTTAATTTTTCGATTATTTCAAATATATGAAATGTCGACAACAAAAAAGGGGGCAAAAAATTGTCAAATTTGATGATACGGAAAAATTGCTGGAAAGGGTGGTAGGGTGTTAGAAATTGTCAATGGACATAAATAGGCGACAAAATGGGTAAGACTATAAAATGCGAGAAAAGTCGTATCGAATAAAAAAAATTTCTAGAACAAACGCGGTTCAACGGATTTAAACCAATTCGGGCCCTTCGAATCGAACTGCATCATTAGTTTTTTGGCCTATAATGATGGTTTCATACAGAATTTTTTTTTTAATATCATACTCAGAGGCTGCGATTTGGGACTAATTTTTTTAAGACAAGTTTATACAAATTTAAAAAATTAACAATTGTTAATACCTTTAATATATAACCATACTATTTCCCAAGATAAGCAACAGTTTCACAGTTATAAATAAATTTATGAAGAAAAAAAATTATTTTTTGCTTAAAAAATTAAAATTGTTTATGAAAACCATCATTATAGGGCAAATATCTAAGGATGCAGTTCGATTCGTAGGACCCGTATTAGTGTAAATCGTAAAAAATTCTGTGTTTTTCGACTTGCACAGTGTTATGAATGCGGTAAAAATAATGTATGTGGGTAAAAAGATGCAAAGAAGATAAAAAAACTACAAAGAACGCGAAAATTAGTTTCGAATGATTGGGAATGTGGTCAAAATTGTAAAAGTGGGTAAAAAGCGGGACTAAAAGGCTAAATTTCCAGAAAGTGATAAAAATCGTTATAAATGATTACGAATGTGGCAAAAATTGTGAATGTGCGTAAAAAGTGTATAAGGGGGCGGGGCGAGTACTTCAGTGTTATAAATTGTGAATGTGAATAAAAAAAAGGGTAATAAGGAAAAATTTTTTGTAATGATTGTGATTGAGTTAAAAAGAGTGTATTTGGGTAAAGAGGCAAAAAAAAAAAGGTCAATAAGGGTAAAACATCCAAATGCATGAAAAATCGCTTGGAATGATTAGGAATGTGTCATTAATTGTAACCGTGGGAAAAGGGGCAAAAACGGTAAAGCCTCAAATAACGAGAAAAATAGATTTTTGGAAGGTAGGAGCATTAAAAATAGAGTAAAATTTAAATTCTATTAAAAATTGTGGAAAAATGGAGAAGAAAAGGGTACAATTACAAAATGCTAGAAAAATCGTTTGGAATGATTGGGAATGCATTAAAATGGAGCATGTCACTAAAAAGGGAGCACGAAGTGGTAAACATTCAAAATGTGAAAAAAATCGTTCGGAATGATTTGGAAACATTTTTGCCCCTTTTTCTGTCATCCCAAACTAATTTTCATGTCATTTGAAGTTTTTCCATTTTCCCCATCTTTCCACACAATTTTTCTCGCATTGTCATATTTTACTTATTTAGCTTTATTTTCATGTTTTACCCTTTTTACGCACTAAAACAATTTTTAACAAATTCATACCATTTCAAGCATTTGTAAGAGTTCTATCCTTCTTAAACTTCTACTCTTTATCCCACTACACTATTTTTCATAAATCCCCACACATTACAAACTGGTTGTCGAGTAATTTAAAGTTTTTCGCTTTTTCTTGTTTTTTTTTTAAATTTTCCCCTCTTTTTACCTACAGCCACTACTTTCAAACGAGTGTTCTCGCATTTTGAAGTCTAACTCATTGTCTCCAATTTCTGCGCTTTTTTAAATACATACACTATTTCTAATATATGATATGTATAACCAATCATTATCCAAACCAAATTTTAGTCTGGCGTTAGTCGACTTTATTGAAAATTATATTCAAATTATTAGTCGAACTCTGGACACAATCATTTCAAACTAATTTTTTGTAGTTTTTCACTACATGTACTATTTATATGGGTATATTCCGCATTGTTGCAACCGATTTTGTCCGCTTTTTATTATTCTGTCCTCTCCCGATAGACGTATGTATATTTTATGACCATCAACCAGATTAAAAATATTAACCTGTGTGTGAGAAATCACAAATTGTACATTAGGTCTTTTGAAATAAATGATTGCCAACCAGTTTGTCTTGGTATCGATCTTATTTGCAATTTGGACAATAATATTTGTCTTAATTTTTTTTATTAATTGAATCTTAAATTATCACCATAAATCACAATCACTTGTTTACTGCAGAACAATTTATGTCACTTGCGTTGATTTTTTTTATACCGATAAGATGTATTTTTTGTTTCCAAACAAACCAATTTGTTTAGAAATTTTCTTCACTATAGTCCGAAAAATGTAATATTTCGGATGCATTTCGTCTTTTATTGAGTTGTACAAACGGTGACTTTTGGAACTATAAATATATATTGGTACTATTTCTGTATGAAATATCTGTTGCAAACCCCTTTTTTAACGAAAATCCGCATTACTTAGATCTGGCAACAAAACCCAAAACGAAAAAAGTTTAGTTTTCGACTGTTTCCCAGAATGGTTGATAACTTTTTTATTACCAACAAAATTTGTAAACATGACCGTGATCTGAACAATTTCGATTACATTCAAGAAGGGCGGTAAAGCGACAATAAACATCAACGATAGTTCATGCTCATGAATGACAAGTCTGGGGTTCGGTTTGTTTTGAAAGACTCAAATGTTTTCGAGAAATAATGGAAAATGTACATTCAGTTTTGGGTTTGTCATATGAAATATAATGGAAAATGTAATATCGGATGATTCATTTAGAGGCTAATTTTAATTTAATTTTTTTTTTAATTTTTCAGTAGGGAGTTTATGCCAGATCAAATGGGTGTTGGCGGGTGTTTTTTTGTTTTATATTTTTGTAGGCGGATAACTTTAAGCTAGCAACAGTGTTTCTGTGTCAATCGATTTGACAGTTCGCGGTTGTTTAGGGATTAGCTTGGTTTGGCAATTCATCATAAATAAACTCATGCCGGAGCAACGTTTACAAATTGTTAACATTTATTTTGAAAAACAAGGTTCAATTCGAGAACTCATCGGATATTATGCGCATTTTATGAAGGTCATAATTGTCACTCATAGCGATTAATTCGAGAACCCATTGATCGTTTGCGCAAAAGTTTACTCAAAACGATAATACGCATCCCGTAACATGTCGTACAGTGCGCAAGCAACGCTCTAAATACACTAGGTCACAAATAACAAAATTTTCTCTGTGATTTGTTTCTAGCATACTTTTTCTCATTGATTTTGACCTACTAAACACGAAAATGAGTTTTAAAAATTTTTCTGTTGATTGGTTTTCGAGATACAAATTTTTGAACTTTTTTTTTTAAATTTTTGGAGGTACACTTACAATTTTGAGCATATCTTTCTTCTTCTTTGACGTATTTGATCCTACTACTACTCAAATTAAAGCAAATTGAGCCGTCTACAACTCATTCTCAGAAAATTTTCAAATCGGGTGAGTAGTTTTGATGTTGGCGGCTTAAAAAGGTTAAAAAACTGCGTTTTTTTAGTAAAAATGTGGCAGAAAAATTCATATAAAAATACATATAAAATATAAAACGCGATGCTAACAGCGATTTTGGTTTTTTACGTATAGCTGGCATTTTTCCAAAGAAAATAAGCACTTACTTAACAAAATCTGACAACAAATGGCGGACTTATAATTTTTTTGGTAAAACACCGAAATTCCGCTATTTCACGATATTTTGATTTTCATTATTTGCACAGCTAACCTACTAGGAGGGATCGAAAAAGCAAGTTTTTTATAATCCTTTTGGAATAGAACGGATCAGTTGCTCCTATACATAAGTTACTTCTGTTCAAAACTTCACCACCCTGGGTTAATGTCTTCTGTTCTGGCAAGGGACGTGAAATTTCAAAAATTTAGTGAAATCAGCAATTTTTTTTTTTGGAAATTTTTTTCAAATGTCACAGCACTTAGCAGTTTTGATAAAATTTTTAAATTAATATTAATAACACAAATATTTCATAATTGTAAAAAACCTATTTACAATACCGTAGGGACGTTTCGTCGATGTTTTTAAGAAAATGGTATAATGAAAATGCAGAACATAGAAACACAGGTGCATTTTACGATACGAATTTTGGCAAACCCACTTTACATGTACAAAATTGTTTGGAAAAAACGTTTACGTAATTTTTATGATTCTCAGAATTAAAAAAAATAAGTAATACACAAATAGTTATTTAATTTTTATGATTGTGGTTGCAGAGTAATATACGCTTCTGAATGTGCGTGTACGCTCTTCGTGTTCCTTTATGACTGCTACTCCGTTCACAGTCAATTAAAGGGAATTACACTTTTTTATTGATGTGTGTTTTCCCGATGGCTACCTGTATCGGATTTTTTTACAGAAATTCCCCCCACATTTGTGAGTGGTCATTATTTGGAAACTTTTCCACAATTTGAAACGCACACTTGCTGAATCAGGTATATAGCCAGGTATAGTATTTATAGGTTGTCATTTATCGTTTTTTGTCATTCAACAAGTGTCTACGAACGCGAGTAGTACGAGTAAAAAGTGAAACAAATTGAATTTAAGTGCATATAATACCTACCCAACAAGTAAGACAATGAGTAGTCTTACGTGTGTTCGAGTGTTTGAACAATCCAGACAATTTCTGCAATGTTTGTGGCGAGTTTATAAAGAATAATCACGCACACACGTTTACTCCAGCAGTGCAATTGCACTATTTGAATTATTTTGGTATTTCACCAAATATCACAGAATCATGGACACCTAAGTCGCTATGTGATCTTTGCTATATAATCCTAACCTAACTGGCGGAAGGTAAGAATTTTTATTTAAACACATTAAGCAAAGCAAATATAGTAATTTATTTTAATTTTAGGCGCCATATGAAATTCGATACACCAATGATGTGGAAAAAGCCGCTATGCCATTCCACAGACTGTTATTTTTGCCTCACCACAAACAGTGGGGTAGGGAGATTTTTAAAATGGATCTACGCTCAAGTGGGATCGTTTGCACTTCCAGTACCACATTCGAATGATGTACCATATCCAGTGTGCCCTGGTGCATCTCTTCAAAAAGCAGAATCGTCAGATCAAGAGTCCGAGTCAAGTGCAAGCGAATTTGGGGCGTGCAGAAAGCGAAAATTACTGTCACAGGCCGAACTAAACGATTGGGTGCGCGATTTTGGTCTCACTAAGGAGAAATCCGAACTTTTTGCGTCTCGGATGGTACAGTGTGGATTTGCGGATTCAGAAGTGAAAGTAACAGCGTACAGGAAGCGTCACCAGCAGTATGCAAAATTTTATACAAAGAAAGACCAAATATGTTTTTGCAGCGACATTTCCGGCTTGTTCCAAGAGCTTCACCAAATTCACAACCCCAATGAATGGAGGTTGTTTATTGACAGCAACAAAGAGAGCTTGAAGGCAGTTCTCTTACATAATGGGAATGAAAAGCCATCTCTTCCTATTGCTCATGCGGTTCATTCAAAGGGGAACTATGAAACTATGAACATTTTGCTGAAATGCATAGAGTATAGCAAATATAATTGGAAAATATGCGCCGACCTCAAAGTTGTGGCCATTCTGTGCGGACTCCAAGGAGGCTATACGCGACATTGCTGTTTTCTGTGCCTTTGGAATAGCCGCGCTGATGATCAGTATTATATTCAAAAAAAATGGCCGGAACGAACGAAACTTGTAGTTGGAGAAGCGAATGTTCAGCGCAAACCACTAATAGAGAACCGTGAAAATATAATACTTCCGCCGCTGCACATAAAATTGGGTTTGATAAAAAAATTTGCCAAAAAATTGGACAAAGAAGGTGAAGCTTTTGCCTATTTACGGTCAATTTTCCCTTACCTTTCGCTGGCAAAAATTAAAGAAGGAGTCTTCGCAGGACCCGATATAAAAAAAATGTTGAAAGATGAAACATTCCCGAAGCTGTTATCACCCATCGAAGCCGCAGCATGGAATTCCTTCAGGCTTGTTGTGGAAAACTTTTTAGGAAACAACAAAAGCCATAATTATAAGGACATAGTTGAGGATCTGGTAAAGAACTATGAAGCAATGGGTAGGTTTTTTTTGAAACAAATGTTAATTTAAATAGCGTTTTAATTCTCGTTTTTTTTTCATTTTTGGGTAGGAGTGCACATGTCACTTAAAATACACTTTCTGCATTCTCATTTGGATTTTTTCCCTGAGAATTTAGGAGACGTGAGCGACGAACACGGCGAGCGCTTTCATCAGGAATTGAAGGCTATGGAACGACGCTATCAGGGCATCTATGACACGGCTATGATGGGTGACTACATTTGGACCCTAATACGTGAGACCAATTGCAGCGAATACAAAAAACAAAGAAGAAGTCAGCTGTTTTTCCACATGGCATAAAATGTACAGTTATATCTTTGTTTCTACTCATTTTTTATGGGCGTTGATTTGGTTAATTTCGTTAGTTTAGCTAACCTGGCACATCCATTTCTAATTGTGCCATACATTGAGTATGTAGTGCTCTAAATAAATTATAAAATAATATACTAAGACTAATTTGTTTATTTTAAATTAAGTTCAAATGTATTTATTCGTTTGCGTTGGGTAGGTAAGCTGTGCAAATAGTGAAAATCAAAATATCGTGAAATAGCGGAATTTCGGTGTTTTACCAAAAAAATTATAAGTCCGCCATTTGTTGTCAGATTTTGTTAAGTAAGTGCTTATTTTCTTTGGAAAAATGCCAGCTATACGTAAAAAACCAAAATCGCTGTTAGCATCGCGTTTTATATTTTATATGAATTTTTCTGCCACATTTTTACTAAAAAAACGCAGTTTTTTAACCTTTTTAAGCCGCCAACATCAAAACTACTCACCCGATTTGAAAATTTTCTGAGAATGAGTTGTAGACGGCTCAATTTGCTTTAATTTGAGTAGTAGTAGGATCAAATACGTCAAAGAAGACGAAAGATATGCTCAAAATTGTAAGTGTACCTCCAAAAATTTAAAAAAAAAAGTTCAAAAATTTGTATCTCGAAAACCATTCAACAGAAAAAATTTTAAAACTCATTTTCGTGTTTAGTAGGTCAAAATCAATGAGAAAAAGTATGCTAGAAACAAATCACAAAACGACTGTTGGCTAGTGATATAAGCAATTAACGAGGGTGAAGTGATGCTACACGCTGAAATATCTGTATTTTTTTGTTGTTTGTATGCAAATATAAGCTGTGTTTGGAGCTTGGCGCAAATATAATATATTTGTGTCCAAAAGCATTGGTTTTGCTATTCAATATTACATGTTCGAGACACAACCCAGTTAGCATTTGGAAGATCATGATCAGCCAACCGAGTCTTCTTCGACTACTTTTACTGATTTTTTTGCTGCTTAATCAGTTCCGCAAGTGAAAAAGGAGTCGAATATCTATCATGTTTATGCTTTTTAAGTGTTTTATTGAACATACACTAACAAAATATACAACAGTCAGAAATAAATCATGCGGGTATTTCAAATATGCCTGTTTTGAGCGTTGCTTTGCAATGATATTTCGCGCATCAGGGTGATGGAAAAGTGCTGGTTATGTTATAGCGGGACAACTTGCATTGTTGTTGAAGCAAGAGTCCAATAGTTGAAAACCAAAAAGAGATTGAATAGTTGCGTTGTATTTACAATGTGTTGAAAAATTCATCTCGGTCAAAGTCTGCAATGGCATGGATTATCGAGACAAGAGTCTCCCAATCAACTTGTTTCGACTTTAAATCGCTGGTACCAAGAGTTCAGTTCCGAACGGCGTTCGCTCCAGGATGAATTTCGTGAAGGTCGTTCAATTTTGGTCGTTTTGCCGGAAACTATCGGGGCTGTGCGTGATCTAATAAAGCAAGTCCGGTATGTGACATACCGGGAGATTTAGGCATCCTTGGGCATTTATTTGGCCGTGAAAAAGATTTGTTCTCGTTGGATCCCACATAATTTGGCGAATGCTCAAAAAAAGTCTTGTGGCGATTGGAGCAAAGACATGTTGATAAAAACCAACCCGTAAAAAACATAGTGTTTGACTATAAATTCTTTATATATGACCACGCCCATTTGCCCAATCCCGCCCATATTTGCAGCAGATCTTAGAATATGTACACCTAACCAACATTTTGTTCAAATACCGTTAACAGGAGCAGAAATAATGGATTTTTAATTTTGAGATTTGTATGGGAGGTACCACGCCCCTTTCTCCAATCCCGACCATATAGTTAATTTTAATTAGTTAATTTGTCGCACTTACTTTGTCTACGAAGTTTCAGCTCGATTGGATCATGGGAAAAGGGTTAAAAATCTATCCAAAATTTTTTTCGGTGCGGTGCATACATACATGCATACAGACAGGTGAACTTAATATAAAGAATTTAAAAATACAACCGCGGTAGCTCAAATGCCGTGTATAACATCGTCACAGGTGACGAATCATGGAGCTATGCATATGAGCCGGAAACAAAACAGCAATCGACCGCATGGGTCTTTCAAGACGAGCTAAATTCAACAAAAGATGTTCGTGGAAGATGCACATCGAAGCAAATGATCGCGTTTTTATCGGTGTAGCCGGTCATGTGGCCACAGTGCCTTTAGTGGAACGTAGGACGGTCAATTCTGATTGGTATACCACCATCTGTTTGGCAACGGTGTCTGAAGATATAAGGAAAACCAACAAGAGAAAACGAATCTTTTTGCATCAGGACAATGCGAGCTTTCACACATCAGCTGAGCAGTCAAAATATCGAATTGGTGTTTCATCCACCGTACAGCCCTGATTTGGCACCCAATGACTTCTTTTTACTGGGTCGTCAACGTTTTTCGACGCTCGTAGTAGTTGTTGAAGCTTTCAAAAACCATGTATTGGAGGTGCCTCAATCGGAGCGGAAAAGTGCTTCGAAAATTCGTTTTTGCGAATGCGTATTTTAAAAATATGAGAATATTTGGAGAAACAGTAAAACCATTTCCAATGATAAATGATTGATTTTTTTTATTGCTGGACCTGAAATATAAATAGCAAACGTAACAAATAGTCATCAAAATCTGAGAAATCAGCCTATACTTTTGTGATCGCTTTTCATGCAACTAGACCGTTAGTCAAAATTTTAGAAATATATTTGTCTCCCCAGAAGAAAATTGCTAAGGCTACACTGGTTTTATTGGCCCTCCCATTATAGCTGAAAGGCACACATACTTGCCAAACATAAGCTCGATGCAAGTAAGCACGTTGAAATTCGACCATGAATTCTTTTAAAGTTATGGAATAGATTCAAATCTTAACTGACATTTTTTCCCCACGTACACCTCTTTTTTCGACCTGTTGCATCCCTTTCGGTGAAAAACAGTTTTTCGAGATATAATGGCAGTCAGTTGACACACTTTTTTCTACGTCAGAATCGACCAAAACCTAAAATTGTTTTTTTTGCCACACAAGGTCCATTTCTTCTTTCTAGGTCACATATAACATTCGCATTTAACCCTTTGACGACCAAAGGAAAGTATGTTTGCCCCAGGGGTTTTTCACGTACAATTGTACAGGTAGGAGATGTATCTACTGGTGATTTACAGAAGACGGGTTAAATGCGATTGTTATATGTGACCCAGAAAGAAGAAATGGACCTTGTGTGCCAAAAAACACAATTGTAGGTTTTGGTCGATTCTGACGTAGAAAAAAGTGTGTCAACTGACTGCCATTATATCTCGAAAAACTGTTTTTCACCGAAAGTTTTCACCGAAAAATAAAAATAATTTTTAGGTTTTGGCCGATTCTGACGTAGAAAGTGTGTCAACTGACTGCTATGATATCTCGAAAAACTATTTTTCACAGACAAGATCTTTGTCTTCATTCCAGGTCACATATAGAATTTATAGAACTTATTAAATGGAACAAAATTGTCACACATGATATTCAACTAAATAATTCCAGCTTGACGCCAAGGAAGGAGATTAAACCAGCACCGGCTGTAACAGGCAGTTTGCATTACTATGTTATAGGTTAGGTTTTTAGGAAGTAATGATTTTATTGAGCATCTTACCATGGCGTCTATCTTATTTGACGTTTCCAGACTTATGTTTAAGCTAATTTTATGAATTAGTTATTAATTATTACTTACACTTACCTTTTGGTTTTTCATATCACAGTATGGTTAACAGAATATTAATTGCTCTCTGCAAAGTAACAGAAATGTTAAGTAGGTTATATTAATCTGTTGTTATTGCAATGGTCGTAGTTTTTTGTCCTTTTAAAGCCCAGTTTATGAAATGGAAATATCTTCTTCCAAATCGAAATACGATGACGTTAAAATGTTTTCGTTAATTATCATTGGCTTAAATGGTAATATTTTCTTCATATGATGATGTTTGTAACAATCAAGATTGCAGCTGTCACATTATCTTTGATTCCCTTTGTCTATCTTGTGCATGTTTCTGGTATTGTTAAAGTTACTGCTAGTCTTCGAGTTGCTGTTAATGCTATTACGGTTAAGGATGTGACTGTCATTACTCCGCCATGTTAATGTTATAGATTTGGGCGACAGTTGTAAGGTATGAGAGTTTGCTTTTTGCGCCTGTTGTTTCGTTAAATTATTGTGAGCTTCTGTTAGAAATATATGTATTTTTTACATTCTAAACATTTACATATTGGTAATTTTCGAAGTATCCTCAGGTTGCGTAGACAGGTCCTAAGATTTTATAGTGGCAATTGCGGAAAAGGCCAGATAAGTAAATAGAAACTTTATATCGATGTCGAAGATTAGAGCTGGAAGAAAAAACGGAAATGATTATAATTAATATGAAAAAAAATTGAATATAATCTACTGTAAATCTATTCTAAACAATACTGATCTTAAGAAATCGGATAATTATCTACTCGTTAACCACAAAATGACCAGATATTGATACCAGATTTTTGTACGTGCAAGCTCATTCTCACATCAAAAGCTAATGGACGTATGGTCTGATTGAAATGTCCCTTGTCTCTCAAAATCGTCCCATGACCTTATTGGCTGATGATCCATTTCCAGGAATGTGATGCCGACACTGCAGGCATTTGCCATCCCAACAATTCTAATGGTAGCACGCGGAGGTAATAAATTCTCGGTACCGGCCACCAAACTTCAATGCCGTAGAGTAATATTGGGTGGACAACAGCTGTATTTATCCAGCTATACACGAATATATAGTCACTGTGGCTTTAAATATCATACACGCTGAAAAATATCGGCCCCAGCAACATACTGCTGGAAACATCTAAATGTTTGCAAGCATTGCTTTCAGGAATTACAGATCTGCTGCCTTTTTGTTTCTTTTTTATCTGGCCCGGTTTTGGTTTTAGCAGTTTTCAACAAGCAAAGCCACATTTGGGTCTCAATAACATACATTATAGCCTATTAATCATTGTGCCCCAAACATGTTATATTGAATAGCAAACACAATGTGTTTAGGCACAATTATAGTATATTTGCGAAAAGCTACAAACACGTCATATTTTCATCCAAACATAAAAAAATAAAATTTTTCAGTGTGTGTTCATAGTCTTTGGACTGAAAACTAAGTTTTTTTTCCGAAAATTGCACCTAGATATCCTCCACTAATCTCAACCACACAGATACAATCGCTGAATATTCGGAACTCTCTGTTTCTGTTTTTTTTTGTTGTTAGGATGAAACTATAACGTGTTTGTAGCTAGTCACAAATAGTCTACACTTGTGTCCAAACACATTGTGTTTGCTATTCAATATCACCTGTTTGACACACAATGATTAACAGGCTATAATATGCAGCAGATCTTCAATTCATGAAAGCAATGCTTGCAAATATATACATGGTTCCTGCATAATGGTACAGGGGCCGTTTATTTTCGGCCTGTGGTAAAGAATTGCGAGCTCGGATTCTCGATGAAACATTTAGAGAGTCTCCTGATTAAGTCCTGGGGTACATCTCTGCATGTGGAGGAGTATTTACCAGATCGCCAGCGTATGCCACGACTGTGCAACCCGATCCCTCCAACTATAGCAAATCACTATCCAGGGCTAAATTCCAGAGAAGTGGAGATAAAACTCCCCTTTTAGGTGTTCCTTTATTCACATTTCGAGTTAAAGTCGTGTGACCCAGGAACGAGGTTATGCACCGTCCCGTAAGTAAACCGTAGATCAAATTAATAGTCCTGTGGTCAACACAAGGTGCAGATCGAGCCGATTTTATTGATCCCGGAAAGACACTGTTAAACGCACTCTCAAATGCGACAAGAGTGTACTCCTTTAGGTAAATGGAGATACCTATGAAACTCTCTAGAATGTGCGCGGCGGTCTTCGTAGATTTGGCATTATTTTATGCCTGCTGTCATGTGGACAGTTGAGAACTATCTATGGCCGTTCGCAGATATGAGTCAATCTTCTACCGCAATGCCTGCAGACGGAAAGATGAGAGACTGATTGGTCTGAAGTCCTTTGCACTAATATGTAATCGTTTCCATGGATATAATGAGTGAGCATCACCAGAGCTCGTATTCACCCCCATGTGTAACCCATACACATCGCCGTGGAGAATGTGTAATAATCGTTTATCCACTGCGGACAGGGTATGGGGAGACTAATGGGTAGTTATCCACGTCAATGAGGAGCTGCCCATTGACCCACGGCGGTGGGTAATGGGTTTCCCAAGAAAATATTAAAAAATTCCATGTCTCGGAAACGGAGCGTCTAATCGAAAAATAACTAATTTTGAAGATGTCTAATGGGTTTTCCTTATGTGGATCAATTTGAACTATAGAATTGTTTTTTCAAAATAACTCCACAATATGAAGTTGCTAAAATAAAAAATGGTTCCAACTCGGAAACGATGCAATCGCACAAATAATAAATTGTTTACCTCCATAGGAGGCTTTAGGTAATGGTTGTCTTTAATATGGCATCACTTTTAAAAAAAATATCGCTAAAACTAAAGCTTTTTCAAAAACAAACTCGTTACAACGCCCATATGTCTATATTTCGAAAACGGAGCGTCCAATCGGAAAAGTAACTAATTTTTGCGGGTTTCTAAGGGGTTTTCATAAAGTGTTCCAATTCCAATTTTTATAAAAAAAATCGTAAAAATAGGAAATAGGACAATACCGAAGATAAAAAATGGTTATAACTCGGAAACGGTGCATCCAATCGTAAAAATAATAAATTTGTTTTTGCCTCCGTAGGAGACCTTTAAAATGTCATAACTTTTTTTTAAAAAAATCGCTAAAACTAAAACTTTTACAAATAGAAACTCGATAAAACGCCCATATGTCTATGTCAAATCGAAAAAATTTTTGCGGGTTCTAAGGGATTCTCATAAAGTGTTCCAATTCGAACAATAGATTTTTTTAAAAAAAAAGCGTCAAAATTGAAAAATCGCGAAAATTAAAAAATTGATATAAATCCGAAACGATGTTTCCGATCGCAAAAATAATGACTTTTTTTACCTCCGTAGGACCGTAAGAGACCAATGTATGTCTTTCAAATGGCATCACTTTTTAAAACAAAAAATCGCTAAAACTAAAACTTTTACAAATAAAAAATCGCTAAATCTATATCTCGAAAACGGAGCGTCCAATGGGAAAAATACCTACTATTTGCGGGGTTTCCATGGCGGTTTCATTAAGTGATCCAATTACTACGGAAGATTTTGTTTTTCCATATAATCGTCAAAATAGAAAATCCCTAAAAAAGGCTATGACTCGGAAAAAGGGCGTCCAATCGCAAAAATAATCATCCTTATTACGGTTGTCGTCCTCGACATAAAACGACGTCGTCTTGTGACGACAGTTGAAAATCGGTATTTGTGTATTCGTTATCGATCACTAACGACGACTGTCGACACACATTTGGTATTTTGTAAGAAGAATTGACGTCGACATTGAATTGAAACGACTCTATTTCTGTCGACAGTTTTTGATAACGATTTGAAGAAAATTCTCAATTTTTTTTCCAAATAAAAAAAATTTAGAGTTTTATTTTTGAGTTATGGATTAACAACGTAAAAGTTTTAGTTCGCAACTTTGAATGCGGACGGAATCCCCAAAGGATAGTAGCCCGTTTTATACATATGGCGACAATCAACAAAGAGTTCGTTTTAATGAAATGTATAGGCCTTATTTTTAATAATATTAACATACAAACAGTCAATGAAAAATAATGCTGGGTATTAACACGGTCACGGTCTTGAATCAAAATTAGCTGATGGAATTGAGTCCCTTCAGGGATCAGTTGGAACTACAGGCTACGGTGTCAAGTGCCTACCAGTAGAATCATTGCCTAGGCAGGGGTTGTGTTCTTGTTGTGCCATATACACCTGCTCTGCGCGCTTTCAGTCATGCAATTGGTGTCTTATCATTTTATTCCGATATCTTTCACACAAGCGGTCGCTAACGAAACGTACAGTTCAAATCCTTTAAGATAGCCGAATGGTGGGTCCATGGTGAATTTGATGAGATCATTTCTTGCTCTCCATTACGTTCTTGTCTCCAATACACGCAAGTCCGGGGCCAGTAAAGGCTGTATGTGCCCCCATGGAGAGCACGTCTCAATTCACCGCTTCCATTCGCCTAACCTGGTGATATAGGACGTCTACATCCAATAAGTTCCAAATCGGAGCCATATCGATAATTAAACACTTTTTAGGAACTTGAAAAACTTTTACCGAATTAAATAAAATAATAGAAGTACATATGTAAAATGTTCTTCTTCTTCCTGCTTTCATTCACTACGATTGACTACTTTGTTTATGTTTTTAATAGGTTATCGATAAACAGTCGACGTCGTCTCAAGACAGTTACAGAATACCATACTAGCGTTGATGTGACGACGATGTTGACACGAAGTGATGTTGACATAAAAACGACAACGGCGTCGACGACGACAACCGTAATAAGGGCGAATAATTGTTTAACAAGTGAATGTGTTTAATACGACATTACTTTTTTTGAAATTGCTAAATAATATTTTTTTTAATTTTTTGTAGCGATTTAAAAAAAGAAGTGATGCCGAATTAAAAACTCTTATGGAAGTAAAAAAAAATTATTTTGCGATTGGTCCCACCGTCTCCGAATCATAGCCTTTTTTTGAAACATTCTTATTTTGGGGTTCTTTTTTTTGGGAAAATATTAAATTTTTTAATTTAGCGATTTTCTTATTTTGGGGATTTTTTGAAGCAAAAACTTATTCCCGCAAAAGGTAGCTATTTTTTCGATTCGACGCTCCGTTTCCAAGATATGAACACTTTTTCTAATTTTTTCATATTTTTGGTCAAAAATGGGAATGGTTTACCCTGGGTAACCCATTGCCCATATTCGTGGGTACAATGTAAAGGCAGCCTACTCATTTTCCATGTGTAATGGCTAATTGTGATGGATAATTCCCCACCGTCTTGGGTAACTACCAATTATTGTCCCCATACCCTGTGGATAAATTATTTTTTCGGAATTTTTTGTTCGAAAACGTTTTAGGTTTAGCGATTTAAAATAAGAAGTGATGCCGTATTAAACACATAAATTTTGTAAAGCTTGTTATGGTAGTACAAAAATTAATATTTTTCCGAGTCATAGCATTTTTTGCATTTTCCTTTGGGAAAAAAATCCATTTTTTAATTTAGTGATTTTCTTGCATTCCCAGATGTTTTGAAAAACAAATTATTTCCACAACAGTTTGTTATTTTTCCGATTGACGCACCGTTTCCAAGATATGTATATTAATTTTGTTCTAATTTTTTCGATCAAAAATTAAGATGGTTTATCCTGGGTTACCCATTACCTATTCCCGTGGGTAAAGTGTAAAGGCCGCATACTCATGTTCCATTTGCAATGGCTAATGGTGATGGATAATTCCCCATCGCCGTGGCTAACTACCCATTATTGTCCCCTTACCGCGAGGGTAATGGGTAGACGATCACTAACCATTCCCCACGACAATGACATCACTTTTTGAGGAATTTTTTGTTCGAAAAAGTTTTAATGTTAGCGATTTAAAACAAGAAGTGATGCCGCATTAAACACACATATTTGGTAAAGCTTCTTGCAGCGTTTCCGAGTCATAGCCTTTTTTTGCATTTTTCTTGGGGAAAAAATTTCCATTTTTTTAATTTAGCGATTTTCTTGTTTTGGCGATTTTTAAAAATAAATTATTCCGCAAAAGTTAGTAATTTTTTCGATTCGACGCTCCGTCTCCGAGACATAAAGTAGACACATTTTCTAATTTTTTAATGTTTTCGATCAAAAATGAGGATAGTTTACCCTGGGTAACCCATTGCCCATCTCCGTAGGTAACGTGTAAAGGCCGGCTACTCATGTTCAATTTGTAATGGCTAATGGTGATGGATAATTCCCCATCGCCGTGGGTGACTACGCATTATTTTCCCCATATCCTTTGGGTAATGGGTAAATGATCGCTAACCATTATCCACGACAATGAGAATGGGTTACCATGGGTAATTACTTGTAAAACAAGAAGTGATGCCATATTAAAAACATACATTTAGTAAAGCTGCTTATGGAAGTAAAAAATCATTATTTTTGCGATTGGTCGCACCGTCTCCGAGTCATAGACTATTTTTGAATTTTTCTATGAGAGAAAAAATTTCCATTTTATAATTACAATTTTCTTGTTTTGCCGATTTTTGAAAAAAAAATAATTATTCCAGCAAAAGTCAGATATTTTTTGCGATTCGACGCTTCGTTTCCGATATATAGAGCCTTTTTCTAATTTTTTCGTATTTTCGATCAAAAATGAGGATCGTTTACCCAGTGTGGATGAGGATGGTTTACCCAGAGTAACCCATAACCCATTACCCACCTCCGTGGGTAAAGTGTAAAGGCCGCCTACTCATTTTCCATTTGTAGTGGCTATTCGTTATGGATAATTCCCCATCGTCGTGGGAATTACCCATTATTTTCCCCATACCCGGTGGGTAATGGGTAAACGATCACTAACCATTCCCCACGACAATGATAATCAGGGTAACCCTTTACATAAGAAATACGAACCTTGAATATCATCTTGGATTCTCTTCATCCTACGGTAATATAGGTCAGGTTGATGCAGCTCGTGTAAAGTTTGAGTAGCCAGGGGCCAAAATATGTAGTTCACTTTGTAACTCCACTGGTGCTATGCCATCAACCCCGTATGATTTATAGATATTAAAACTTGCAATTGTCGAGTGTAGTGATTCTTCTATCACAACAGTTAGTGCGAGATGACGAGATTTTTCGTTGAATCCGATATTACATCTTCGCACCAATAAATTTTGGCACCGTAACATTACCAAAAGTGGACCACTGGGCGCATTATATCACAACTACAACCTTCATACCAAGTAAGATGAGGTTCACTCGAGGTCGTCTACCGCCCGTTGTTCTTTCAAATATCCCGGAAATGTGGAATACGTTGAGAGGACTTTGCGCAGTCTGCATGTCTCAGACGCGTTTTTAATGCCTTCGCAGAAGTCAGTAAAATACCTGCTATATGAAGAAAATTAAATACCTGCTATATGAAGATCAGATTAGTATCTAATCTATGATGCCCCAAAATGAAGAAAGGACTATTGTCCTTAGTGACCAGCTTTTTTTGTACATACAAGGTTATTCTCACAGCGGAAACTCACGACATACGGCCTGATTAATGCCACTGCCCAGCTTCAACGATGGGGAATGTTCCTTCACAAGAGTTCTCACCGGACTAAGTAGATGAAGAGTGACTACCTCTTCTCCTAGATATATATATATTTCTAGAATCTGTTACAGATACTCTCATCAGTGTCGGACTGTGTTGTTAACTAACGAATACTTTTCTTAGAAATCAATTAAACACAACAAAACATTCTTAAGCATTTTTAATGAAACTCTACAACAAACGATTGACATGAATAATATTGCCCCCTCAGTGTACTATATCGTATACGAAATGACGTGCCACATGTCGGAGTTTTGCATTGAATTAGCAAGCGTTTTGTTGATTTAGGTTACACCTAAGCTATAGATTATATTTAACCTCCCAGACTTCAGGGTAGACAAGAGTCTAAGCAATTATAGAAAACTAGATACAAAAAACAATATACATACTTGTTACACATGCACTTCAGAGCGAGCTTAATCTATATAGCATTAATAAATGTTAAATTTTTTAATCAGACGAGAATAAAAATATTTCGCGCTCCAACTGAAACCGATAGCGTGAGAAAAATTTTATAATTCATTATCTGGGAGGTAGTGCAATTTAGCGCACATAATTTTAAATGCTTTGAAAACAAAATAAATACAACAAATTGTTTCTAAAGCAGCGCATTTAAATAGAAACCTAATTAATTTCATAGCATGCCAGGTCATAAAGTCAAGAATAATATATTAAAACACAAAAATTAATTCTACGTCTCTTTACACAACTTTATGTAAATACCAACAAAAATATTAACATGATCTGAGACACAACAGCAAGTGGTGAAATCGTAGCAATTCACCTAACAGCTGCCCTTAAACCATAAACGAAAGTAAACAAAACAATAGACTCAAGCAACGAACTCGCTGATGGCTAAACGATTATTACCGCCCATCAACAACATTGCTTGAAACCACAACATGAAAGTGATGATTATCTTAAGAGGTGCTTATTCATATCTTTTGACACCATCATCATCATCATCATCGTTTAAATCATCGCTTTTTTAAATATCATGACAGTTGTGATACACAATAATGCACATACAAAAACTGTTGAAGAGACTTAAGATTTTATGTAGCAATCAAGTGTTAAAAAAGGAAAAGAAAACAAGAATATAAATACTGTTCATATGTATATGTATTGTGGTATTTAAGTCCGAACACATTAAAATCTAACGTTTAAAAATCAAAAGAAACAAAATTTAAATAGGTTTTATTTTTAAAGTGTTTATGAGGATTTTTAAATTGCAGTCGTTTTTTACTGAAGTTATAATTATATGGTAGAGCTAAACACCAACAACAACATAATAACTTTGTTCTCAAAACCTTTAAAACTTCAGCACCAGTGTTTAGGAAAAGAAAAGTAAAGTATATGAACAGAAATAAAATTTGTTTAAACTAGATGACATCAGGGCTGTGGAGTCTCGCCAAAATTGGACTACTTCGACTCCAACTTTGACTCCAGCAATTTGAAACTACACGACTCGGGTCCGAATCCGACAGCAACATTTTGAAAATACACGACTCCAATATTAAATAAAACCATTTTCTAAGTCATCATTTGCATTAACAGCGAACTGCTTGTACTATGTCATTGTTGGCAGCACAACACAGAAATATTAATTTTATTTTGATTTTACTAAACTAAATTTTACTAAAATTTTTGATCTCCTGTTCGAAACAAATATACTTTTCAAAATAGAGTGCCTGTATTCACGAATTGAAGAAAAAGATTGAAGTTCGATTTGTGTTTTTATCAGGGTTTGTATTTCGTGGGTAATGGGTTACCCAGGGTAACCCATTATTATTGCCGTGGGGAATGGGTAGCGACCGTTTACCCATTACTCACAGCATATGGGGAAAATATTGGGTAGCTACCCACGACAACGGCGAATTACCCATCACGACCACCCATTACCCACAGGGTATGGGGAAAATAATGGGTAACTACCCACGACAATGGGGAATTACCCATCACGATTACCCATTACCCTCAGGGTAATGGGGAAAATAATGGTTAGCTACCCACGACAATGGGGAATTACTCATCAGGATTACCCATTACTCTCAGGGAAATGGGGAAAATAATGGGTAGCTACCCACGACGATCGGTAATGGGTTACCTCCATGGGAGGCTTTAACCAATGGGTGTCTTCAATATTACTAAAAAACACTAAAAAAAAATTTTTCAAACAAAAAAATCGCTAAAACGCCCTCATGTTTTTATCTCAGAAACAGAGCGTCCAGTCGAAAAAATAACCAATTTTTGCGAGTTCCTAAGGGTTTTTTTATAAAGTGATCCAATTCGTATGGAAGAATTTTTTTTCGAAAAATCGCTGAAATAAAATAGTTACTATAATTCGGAAACGGTCCGTCGAATCGAGAAAATAATACAAATTTTACCTCCATAGGAGGCTTTATTCAGTGGGTGTCTTCGATATTCTTCCATACGAATTGGACACTTTATGAAAAACCCTTTGAAACCGCAGATATTGGATATTTTTTCGATTGGAGATATAAATATGAGGGCGTTTTAGTGATTTTTTGTTTGAAAAATTTTATTTTGGCGATTTTTTTTAAAAAGGTGATGCTGATGGTTAAAGCCTCATGTCGCGGTAAAATTTTTTTAAATTGTACGCTCCGTTTGTGAGATATAGATATTTTTTCAAACTTTTTCATTATTTCGATCAAAAATGGGGATGGGTTACCCTGGGTAACTGGGTAGCTATCCATTATTTTACCCTGAGGGTAATGGGTAATCGTGATGGGTAATTCCCCATTGTCGTGGGTAGCTACCCATTATTTTACCCTTACCCTGTGGGTAATGGGGGTTCAGTACACATTCCCCACGACGATGTGTATGGGTTACACATGGGGGGTGGGGGGGGGGGCGGGTTAAAGACGAACTCTGCTTTTTGTTATTGTGAACATCCTAGCACTTCTGTTGTAAGGGTGGCTCAGTAAGAATTAACTTTTTCATTTTAAAATAAAAACGCGTATTTTTTGAGATAGTTGTGATTTTTTTTTTATTGTAACGAAGACATGTTTTAATTATATATGGAATAAAATAGCTGTCAAATGGCCCACACGGCTCCGATCACAGACCATTTCTCTTTTCTTGAAATTGTCCATGACTTTTTCACAGAGATGTGTCTCTATCTCACCGATGACGCGCAGGATCTCGGATTTCAGCTCAAGAATTATTTCTGGTTTATTCGCATAAACCCGAGATTTCACAAAACCCCAAAGAAAGAAATCGCGCGACGTTAAATCGCATGATCTTGAGGGTCAGTTGACATCAGAATTTCTTCAGATAATTTGTTCTCGAAATATTTGCCGCAACAAATCGATCATGTCATGCGCGGTGTGGCAGGTAACGCCGCCTTGTTAAAACCACATATCGCCCAGATCCACTACGTCCAGCTGAGGCCACAAGAACATCGTTATCATGTTCCTGTAACAAATGCCGTTAACAGTCACTGCAATTTTGGCCCCATCTTCAAAAAAGTAAGGCCCAACCACGTCGCCGGCTGAAAATAGTCACCAGACTCGTTGTGGGTTCATTTGTTTCTCATGTATTGCATGAGGATTTTCTGTTCCCCAAATTCGACAATTTTGTGTGTTCACGAAGATATTCAGAGGGAAATGCGCTTCATAGGAGAAGATGACTGTGTTTTGAGAAATTGGTATTGGCTTCACTTGGCTCCATTACCCATTGAACGAATTGCCGGCGCTTACTTTGGTCTGCTGGTTTGAGCTCCTGAGTAAGCTGAATTTTGTACGCATGAAGGTTGATTTGAATTTGAAGTTGTTGAGAACGATGCCGAAATGATGTTTTCGCGTTTTCGGCGACACTCTCGTGTACAGCGGCGATGTTTTCAAGAGACCGACCGGTACGTTGACGCACAGGAGTTTAAAGCCAACCACAAACTTATCATTCATGAGCATGAGCTTGATCGATAACTTTTTGTCTGACTGATAAATTAGAAAAATATTACCAACAAATGTTGTGAACATGGTAGCCATGCGAATAACTTCGATTATATTCATATAACTTAGAAGTATATTTGAGCATTTTTAGCCGGAAAAAGAATTTAAGAATACATCGGATTTGTTGCGAGATATAATTGAAATAAACAAAGCATTTTCGGCATGAGAAGCCAAGAAACCCACAACAAGGCCAAATTCCTTTCATTTTTAATTTGTAATTGTGTTTTGTTTTCCTGACGATGCTACCCAATGGGTAGCGAAATCAAAAGAATTTCAAGTATTGATCTAACGCACGAATATTTTAATTTTAAATAAAATACAATAAGGGCGATTAAATTATCACATTTTCATTATTTGTATACCTGACTTCTAATAAAATTCGCCTTAATATCAACATTATAATAATACCAATATTTACTTACATGAATTTGACTACCACATGTATGCACTTCAACGGCAGTAATCTCATTTATATTAGGGATGTGCCATTAATCGATTCAATTAAATTTTAATTAATCGATATCGTGATGAATCAGTTAATCGAGTAATCAAAAATGCTAATTAATCAAAACTATGTTTAATCAATTAATTTAAATACTGAATTATCACATTTGAATAACTGTGTTCACCATTCAAGTCATATAGTAAACATAGAAGTAGACGGCGGATCAATAAGTCCGTGACTTTTTGAATGAAACACAGTTTTTTGTTGCAAAAAAAAAGCAAATTTTTCCCCATAATCTCCTTTTAGCTCAATACACTTAGTCCAACGTTTCTCCAATTTTTGTATCCCTTCCAAAAATAGGAGTTTTCGAGGTCCATAAAATAGGCATTTGTTTGATCAATAATTTCATCGTTGGAGCTAAATCTCTTTCCAGCGAGCCATTTCTTTAGGTTTGCAAATAGGAAATAGTCACTGGGGGCTAAACCCGGAGAATATGGCAGATGAGGTATCAATTCGTAGGCTAATTAATGGAATTTTGCCATTCAGACTACACACATGTGCACCCGTGCAGTATCTTGATCAAAAAGAACTTTTTTCTTGACCATAAAAGGCCGTTTTTTAAAATCCTCGATAAATCGGTCTAATAAGTTGGCATAATAAATATTCGCCGTTGCTTGTTTTTCCCTTTTGAAGGTAATCGATGTGGATTATCCCTCGTGCATCCCAAAAAACTGTTTCCATCACCTTATTGGCCGACAAACTTACCTTGGCCTTTTTCGGAGCCAGTTCACCCGGAGAAACCCACTGTTTAGACTGCTGCTTGGTCTCCGGAGTGTTGTAATGGATCCATGTTTCATCCACAGCTACAAAACGCCGCAAAAACTCCTTCGAATTGCGGTTAAACAACTCCAAACAATCATTTGAAGTTCTCACACGATTACGTTTATGGTCAATTGTGAGCAAACGCGGCACCCATCTTGCAGACAGCTTTCTTAAACCCAACTGATCATTTAAAATCGAAACCACACTGCCATATGAAATGCCTATGGCATCAACAATCTCACGCACTTTTACTCTTCGATCGGCCAATACCATATCGTGGATTTTTTCGACATTTTCGGGTGTATTGACCTCAATTGCCCGTCCAGAACGTTCAGCGTCATTTGTACTTGTGCGACCACAGCGAAAGTCAGTAAACCACTTTTTTACCATTGAAATCGATGGTGCAGAGTCTCCACAGTATTTATAAAGCTTTTTCTTGGTTTGATTGACGGGGTTTTTCGCAAAAGATAATGATTAATGAAATGAGCACTCGAAATTCACTTTTTTCATTTTTAAAAAATTGCACGAGGGTTGTATGTTTTGAAAAGCTGTTAAACGCAAAGTAAATGACGGAACTTGCTTAAAATTTGACAGTGGTCTATTAACACTTGGTACTTGATGGGAGCGGGGTTGCATTTCATATAACTATTAGGGAAGTTCGAAAAGTCACGGACTTACTGATTCGCATTCGTATATAAAACTATACCATAGATAAAGGAAATAATAGATAGCGCGACCATTATCAGCTTTTTTCAATAAGTGCTGTCCTTTGATAATGTCACTTTCACTGAAGTTTCCCATCATTCTCATTGACGTTTATTCAAAATTGTGGGAAATTTTGTGAAAATAATTTAATCAAGGGAAAATATGACAAACTTTAATTTTACATAATAAAATTTGTTTCTAATGTAAAAAACTATTTTAAAGCCATGAGGCCGGTGTTGGAGATGTCAAAATGAGAAATACCGTAAGTCTGCCCAAAGTCTCAACATACCGGTACGCCTTTTAATCTAAAAATGTCCACCGCCCAACAACTGTAGCAACTTCTGTGATTGCTGACGCCAAATCCGTTAGAGTGTTTGAGGAATCTCAACCAGGAATGGTTGCTGAACCGGAGGAAGAACCATTTTATGAGGACTTCACATTCTGAAAAATGTTGTAGGAACCATGTACACGTTTGCAATCATTGTTTCCAAGAATTGAGGAACTACTGCCTTCTTGATTCTTTGTCTGCCAGGTATTTTGTTTCAGCGGTTTTCAACAATCAATGCCACAATTTGGTCCCAAGAATATACTTTATATCCTGCTGATCATTCTGTCCCAAACATGTAATATTGAAAAGCAAGCACAATGTGTTTGGACACCAGTATACTATAGTTGCAACAAGCTACAAACATGCTATATTTGCATGCAAACTGCAACAAAAAACAATTGTTCAGCTTGCAGATTGTCCACTTTAAGTCAGGTGTTGTACCGCTGTTTTGAAGTGTTATTTTCGTTGAAAATAATTTTTACTTCGGACTTGAAAGATACAAATTTGAAGGTCATATTTGTTACAAAAAAAATCCATATATTGCTTGCAACGACACCTAGAAAATTACCCATTGCAGTAACATTTTCCCAACATTTGTGTTTCATCTAGTTGTACAAGGTGGGCAAAAGTAATCATCCTATTGGAAAACCTTATAATTTTTGAAAATGGCGCCAAATGTCAATTCGGTTTTGACATTTGTGAAGTAAACAAATGCCGAATACAATTCGACAAGCCATGAATAATTGTTTCCATTTTTTTCCGCAACAATTCGTCGGTTGTGTTGGCGCAGCGTGAATTTCCCCGAAGATTTCCTGGCCGCCCGACATCAACTGAACAAACGCTGCGGCTTTTGGCCACTCGCCTTGAAGAGACTGGGATAACACGAGATCTTCCCAATGATGGACGCCCGGAGCAGCCATTTTCCTGAGAATATCGCTGCTGTTGCTCAAATGTCGAAGAGGAGCCCGGAAAATCGACCAGACGACGTGCCACACAATTTGGCATTAGCCGTCGGTGGTCCCTACCCAGTATTTTGGTGAAAGCTTTGTAGATGTTCCCTTACAAAGTGCAGACAGTGCATCAGCTGTTAGCTGTTGACCACCAAACGCGTGTAACCCATGCTCAAGCCATTCTGAATCTCAACGAATCTCTGAATCTCATCGAAAATTATAATGAGCGATGAGTCAGTTCTTGCGAAATTTTCATAAGAAATTTTTCCATTTATATCTAAACGGAAAATGTTGTTGCGGAGAGTTACCAGCTTAGCTTTTTTTAGCTTGCAAATAATTCAATAATAATTCCTCTTCGCACTCCATTTTATTTTTAACTCATGTGGTACGAGTATTACTTTAGTTTGCTAAAATAATCGAAATGTCAAAATTTCGGTCCCAAACAATTGTCAAACAATTGTTTTCGTACGAAATAACTTTGGCGTAATAACCCTGAAATTGATTTTTTGAAATCAATTTTCGCAAGGAGCTGAGTATCAGCCAAATAAAATGTGAGTCAAATTTTCGCTTCATGCATTTCATACTTCTAATGGCAACGAAAATTTCATAAAGGCTAAATGCCGGGCTTTAGCGATTACGTGAATAAACAAAATAGTCGTTTCTGGGGCGAATTACCGAATTACCGATTACTGAATTTTTTCTTCCTCAGTTGGATGAGTAGGGACTGGAGAACATGTGGTTCCAACAAACGGTGACACGGCGCACACTGCTCGAGCCACAATCGATATTCTGAAGGATACATTTCCGGATCGCTTAATCTCTCGTTTTGGTGATTTACACTGACCCGCCAGGTCACCCGATTTATCCGTTCCAGACTTCTTTTTATGGGGTTTTTGAAGTCGACGGTTTACCTCAACAAGCCTCAGATTCTTGCAGCCCTTAAGGAGAATATTCGCAAAGAATGCGAGAACCTGTCGCCCGTATTTCTGGCAAGAGTGATGGAAAATTCCATAAAGCGAGCCCGTATGGTGGCGGTCACTTGGCCGATATCATTTTCTCAACTTGATGGAATAAATTCTAATGGATTAAATAAACAAATTTCACAAGAAGAAAAAAAGTTTTTCATTAAAACAAAAATTACAGCAAAATAATATAGGGTGATTACTTTTGCCCCACCTTGTATACACTATACAAACCAAAGGACACATTTGAAAATTTTGATAAAAAAAAGGTTATTGAAAAAACTCAAACTGCAAAGTAAACCACAGACTTCTCGTTCATGAGCACCAGCTTGGTCGATAACTTTTTGTCTGACTGATGAATTTGAAAAAATATTACCAAAAAATTTTGTGAATATGATAGTGATGCGAACATTCTCGATTCATTCGATTACATTCTTACTTTGCATCAAGAAGGGCGGTAAACCGACAATAAACATTAACGATAGCTGGTGTTCATGCTCATGAATGACAAGTCCGTGGTTCGCTTAAAAACTTAAAAAAATTAATTGCTCAATTACGATATTCAAATATGTGATTAATCAATTTTTAGATTATAAGTAATCCATTAATCATGAATATTGGTTTATCAAAATGTTGATTAATCGATTAATCATAAACACGATTAATCAAAATTAATGATTAATCAGTTATATGATTAATCAGGATATCGATTAGTCAGGGAACTTGTAATTCCAGTGGGCATGAGAGTTGACGTGACCCGATCATCCCAAAAAATTGTGAATTTCATATTTTTGTCATGCCTTATAATCCGGGAAAATTACAACTCTCTATCCACATTATTCGAATTTATACTAAAAAACTTTGGGGCCAGTGTGCTATGTAAAGTGTATAAAGTGTAAAGTACTCTTGAGTTTGACTTCCGTTTCCACAGTCATGTATTTTCTTTCCAAAATCTAAATAACAGTTGAAAATGTTTCTGTTGGAATTTCGAACATATTTATGTGACTTCAATACTGGTAGATTAAAAATAAATATCTTCAATAACACAAGCTTAAACTTAATCTTAATATTAATTAAATTTCAAAATGGATATTTAAAATTGAAGGTATTTGTTAAGGAGATTATTTCAGCACTATACTAAATTTCCTATGAGAATAAATTTTCCAATAAAAGATTCATCCTACATAAAATTGAGCTCAGAAAGGAATATTGAACGTTAGTAGCGACACAGAAATTGATAAAGACCAAATTTCACACGTAGAACCAAAGAGCAAAACATTTTTCGCATTATGACTTCCGTACTTAAAGGTATGTTATTTTATATTGTATCCATAAATAATACAACAATTTTTTCGAATCGTATCCTAATATCCAAGGAAACATTTTTTGTCTATAAAGATAACAAACTGGAAAAAGGTTGGCGCTGATTGCACAAATTGTTAAGAGATAAACTTTGAATTTTGTTGATAATTTTTAAATAACAATTTGCTTCCAATTAAATAATAAGCATGATTTTCTAATTGATAATAAATTTGCATTAAAAAAATTTAAACTTGTAGTGAATTAGTGGTGAAACAATTTCGATGAATTTAACTGAAGAAGAAATTTCTAAGCACAATCAATTTGGGGAAATTATTCATTTTGATTAATTTTTAATGAGCTGCACCGAAATTCTGCAACATTAACGATAAAAATCTGTAGTTATGTTGTCAAAATTCATAAAATTTCAATACAAAATATCAGAATTTTGTCAATTTAACTACTGCTTTTTATCGCCAAAAAGTTACAGAATTTCGGCGCTGATTTGATCAGGAATGAATAAACGGATATAGTGTACAAAAGGCAATGTTTGGAGACAACGTGGGCACCCAACTTTGCTTACTTTTCTACGTCAGAATCGCCAAAATCCTGAAAATCTATGTTTTGACACACTAGGGCCTTTTTTTCATTGCACGCCACTGATAAGGTTACTTTGTGATTTTTGGAATAAATTGGCAGAGTAGGGAGAACCATTCATTTTCGATTCGCTCGTTTAATTGTTAATTCTTTGAAGATTTAAATCTTTTAAACTCCTGAGTTTTATTTTTATCTTAGGAGCCAAATTTCTATTTTCAAAGATTTTGAAATATTGCTCGCTCCCGATTTACTTCAAAACGAATGATCCGCGAGACAAATTTTATAATATTTATTAATTATTAAATATATAGAAAATATGTACATATGGGTGAAAAAATAGAAAAGCGGGCAAAAAATTGTGAAAATTTGATGATACGGGAAAATTCTTTGAAAAGATGGGATGGGTGGGAAGGTGTTTAAAAATGCAACAAAAGTCGTATCGAATGATTATGAACGCAAATCTTCAAATGCAGCAAAAAAGTGAGCGAAAGGGTAAATGTTGAAGATGCGAGAAAAATGGATTGGAATGATTAGGAATGTAGCAAAAATTGTGGATGTGGATAAAACGACTAAAGGGATGGGGGTTCCAAAAAGGGTAAAACTTTTAAATGCGAGAAAAATCTTTTGGAAAGGATAGGAATGTTCAAAAATGGTGAATATGTATAAGAAGGGTAAAAGGGGGGCAAAATGGGTAAAACTTCAAAATGCGAGAAGAATCGTTTGGAAAGGTTTGGAATGTGATAAAATATTGAATGGGGGTAAAATGGGGGGCGTAAAGGGTAAAATTTTAAAATGCGAGAAAAATCATTGGGATAGGTTTGAAATGTGGCAAAAATTGTGAATGTAGCTAAAAAAGGGGTAAAAAGGGGGCGAAAAGGATAAAACTAGAAAATGTGAGAAAATCGTTTGAAAAGGTTAGGAATGAGGCAAACATTGTGTATGTGGACAAAAAGGGGGCAAATGGGGTAAAACTCGAAAATGCGAGCAAAATCGTTTGTAAAAGTTAGGGTGCGTACAGAGTGGCCGCTTGTTGCCGGGCCGAGCCGACTGACGCTTATTGCGAGAACTGTTCATGCGAGAAACAAGTTTGAGTGTGCATAGTGGATGCGAGAATCAGCGCTGGTATTTGATCTATTATTTGTGTTTTATGTATGTTTGTATGCATTTGGGTTTGTTGTTCATTCGTGTTCAATTATTCTTGAAATTTTGTAAATAAAAGATATTTAAATTACAATTAAAAAATAAATAAAAAAGATTTTTTAATTACAATAATTTATTAATTAGGGGTTTCTTCTGTATTTTATATTAATTAAAATTTTTTTTTTATAATTTGTATTTTTTTTATATTGTGTTTTTTAATTTTTTATATGTATATTTTATTTACTTCTTTTATTACATTTTTTTTAATTTTGTTTGTTTTTTTAATTTTTATAATTTTATTTAATTTTTATTATTTATTTGAATTTTTATTTTTTTGTTTAATTTTTATTTTATTTTTAATTTTTATTATTTTTTTAATTTTTTGATTGCATGTTTTGTTTACTTTTTCTCAAATTTTTGTTTTTAATTTTTTTTTTATGTTTTCCAAACAAGTTGAAATCATAACAACATAACATAAACAATGATTTCGGCGCTGAAAAACGCTTTGGAACTGTTTTATCGCATTCAACCAGCTTTGCACTCGGCGCCCACTATGACCTGTTCGCGCTTGTTTGTACTAATATGTATAGTACCAGTTTTATCGCATTGGTTCTCGCAATAAGCGTCAGTCGGCTCGGCCCGGCAACAAGCGGCCACTCACTCTATACGCACCCTTAGGAAGGTGGAAGGCGAATGTTGTTAAAAACGGGAAAGGGGGTAAAACCAGAAAATGCGATCAAATCGGTTGTGAAATTGTGAATGAAAAAAGTGTATGATGAGGTAAAATTGCAAAATGACCGAAAATAGATTTTTTGCCCACGTCCACTATATTTAACACATTCCAAATCATTCCAAACGATTTTCCTCGAATTTTGAAGTTGTACCCTTTCATGACCCACACACAGCTTTTTACCCACACACATTATTTTTAATAAATTTCTAATCATTTCTAAATATTTTTGGCATTATTGCAAGTTTTACCATTTTTACCAATTCATCCCCCTTTTTACTCTCAGACACTAGTTTTAACCTTTTCAAACCTTTTTATTGCATTTTGAAGTCTAACTCTTTTCCGCCAATTTTTGCCCCTTTTTAACTACGTACACTAAAATTAATATATCTCCAGTCATTGTCCAAAACTAATTTTGGTCAGCCTTTATTTTAGCTTATATTTAAACTCATATTCCAATTATTAGTCGATCTCTAGACCCAATCATACGATACTAATGATCTCGTTATTTGTAGTTTTTCATCACATATAGTATTTACTTAATATAGGTACATTCCCCATTATCCCATCCGATTTTTTAGTCTTTTTATAATTCTACCCATTTTGACAGACATCTATTATTTTCATTCCAATCGATTTGTGTCGCAGTTGCATCTTATGAATATCCAAATTCAAAAAATTCCACACGCGAGTCGAAAAAATTCACTATAAAGCTCTCACTTCCAGTAAAATAAAAATGAAACTCCAAATCGAATTTTTACTTTTTATCTTTGATTCGCTCGGAAGCAATTCAAATAAACAAAAATTTTAAAAATTTAATTCGAGATTTAAATTGAGATTTTATATTGATTGTAAATTGACCCAGGAATTCCAAAAACGAGTTTTTCCGAGTTAACATATCTAAACCATTATTATTATTTTTAAATTCGTACAAGATTACAGTTAAAAACACCGGGTTTATCTTACACTAATTTAGACGTATTAATAAATATTTTAATTTTTGTTTTAATTAGCATTGTTTCTGGCAGTATTGACCACTACCCATGGATACGCAACCAAAATGATGGACCAACCTTTAAACAGTTTGGAACGTGACATATTAGCGGTAGAATCAGCCACCAATTTTGGGTTGGCTCTCAAATGTCTCTTAGATGTTGCAGGCGACGCCGATACCATTGCCGCAATTTACAATGCCTTGAATGGCACCGTTACGAGAACACAACAAATTCCTACCGATTCCTTGATCCATAAACACTATATGGATGTAGTGTATGAGCAAACCTCTCTTACTGTGGCTGCTCTAACGGCAATACATCCAATGTGTACGAATATTTATTCCTACTGTCAGTATCGTAATGATTTCAAACAATTCGCTGCTCCCCAAGTGATTGACGATTTGCAAAAATATTTGTCGTTGACAGGACCAGTGGCAAAATGTCTAATGCGTAGTTACGACGAAGGCATTAGGGAACGAATCTATAGTATATTTCAAAACGCTGTTTCTGGAATTCGTAAAGATATTGACGTTAATACGACACCGGCGGAAATGGTTCTTCTACAGGCCAAGTATATAGGAACGGAACTCATGAAACTGGATAATAAATGCAAAAAATATGCATTATATTACAATCATTGCGCTTACTTTGGACAATAAATGAACTACTTGAGTTTGAATCTAATTTGTATCATAGTAATGACGGTATATTCAATGTTTTTAGACTATCAATAAAGTTATCATCTGAGCACGCAAAAAACTTAGCATATTTCTGTAGAACAGGCAGTAGAAATTGGACGATGTTTCCATAGGGAAAGGCATCCAAGGCGTGTTCTATAGGGGAAATAATCTGAGGATTGCCAACACGACCACAAAAGTTGCCACTTGTCTAGGGAGTTTTCTATAAGAAAAAGACGTGAAAATCTTTGGATTTTCTATAAAAGAGTTGTCTCTCTGAGTCTAAAGATGCTTG
Source organism: Phaonia tiefii (assembly GCA_963931995.1). Taxonomy (NCBI): domain Eukaryota; kingdom Metazoa; phylum Arthropoda; class Insecta; order Diptera; family Muscidae; genus Phaonia; species Phaonia tiefii. The sequence goes on from OZ008370.1 coordinate 144,501,490, forward strand.
CAGAAATATGGTAAGGGCATATATTTGACGAAAATAAGTTTTACCGTGATTGCTTAAAAATGTGTCAAACTTATTCATAAATTTTGTTTTCAGTTGGTCACATTATGTGCATTTATTTGTTCCGTTTTATTTGTAAAATTTGGAACTTAATTTCGATTTCAAAAAATATTAATAGATATTTTTTCAAAATTATGATTTTATTTGTAAGGCACCCCATTAACAATGTAACACAACATCATTCAAATGGCTTCCACGACCTGCATTACAGTTTGGGCCTCTATTTCGTGAAGGATAGCCTCGATTTCGTGTTTTGTGGCCTCAATGGACTTGTTTGTGTAAAACTTAGTATCTTCCATGGTGCCCCAGAGATAATACTCTAATGGGGTTAAACCGAAGCTGCGCGGTGGCTAATGGACTACAAAGTTTCGGCTGATTATGCGGTTTTCGAACACAGTACGCAAAAAATCGATTGTAACGTTGGCTGTGTGACACGCAGTGCCGTCGTGTTGAAACCATACGTCGTCCATTTCATCCTTTTCGGCCTCTGATGGTAACGGCGCCTCCTCACACAGGGAACATATTAGTTAGAGTGTATATTTTGATTAGCATTCATAATTATCATACATCAGAATCATTTGTCAATGTTATTGATAAATTAAAAATAAATAATTAAGTTGTATTAACCAATTTGAGTATTTCTAAAACCCCATTAAACTGAAATGGACGATAAAGGGTTTTTCAACAGAGACGCTACAAAAGTAAATCGATAGGGACAGCAAACGACGCCATATTTTTTCCCGCTCTTTTGACAATTCTCTTCAGTAAGGTTTGCCATTTCAACATGGAAAGATATACGAGCCAACAACGAGTCGAAATTATTAAAATTTACTACCGAAATTTGGAGTCAGTGGCCTCAACTTTAAGAGCGCTACGATTCGGATTTTCTTCGGAAAATCATCTTCAGCGATGAGGCTTATTTCTGTCTTAATGGCTTCGTCAATAAGCAAAATATGCGTTATTGGTCAGGCAGCAATCCACACGTAATCCATGAGTCATCATTGCATCCCGAAAAAATTACGGTTTGGTGCGGTTTATGGGCCGGCGGCGTCATTGGGCCGTACTTCTTCCGATATGATCAAGACCGGCACATTACTGTGAATGCGAATCGCTACCGTTCAATGATAACCGAATATTTTTGGCCCCAATTGGATAATATGGACTTGGAGGACATGTGGTTCCAACAGGACGGCGCCACAAGCCACACAGCGAATGCCACAATCAAGTTATTGGAAACCAAGTTTGGTGAACGTGTTATCTCACGAAATGGCCCAGTCGATTGGTCGCCTCGGTCGTGCGATTTGACGCCGTTAGATTATTTCCTGTGAGGCTACGTCAAGTCTATGGTCTATGCCAACAAGCCAGCGACGATTGATGAACTTCGTACGAATATCGAACGTGAAATTGCAGTAGTATCGGCCGATTTATGCTTGAAAACCGTCGAAAATTGAGTTCAGCGTCCGGACTTCTGCAAGCGTGCCCATGGTGGCCATGCAAAAGAAATCGAGTTCCATACATAATGGCATCGAACGTACTTTCACAGGAATAAAGAATTTCATTGGTATCTAAAACCGGTTTTGTTTTATTTAAAAAAACTTTTGTAGCGCTCTTATTGAAAAACCCTATACAACTCATAAAAAGTACAATATTTGAATTCATGTTCAAATATTGGCCACTATAATCATAATTTAGTTTCTGTTACAAAAATACTTGTTACAAAGCTATCTATTCGATTTTTCATAAGGGGCTTTGCTGTTAAGGAGAATCTATATTATATCTGAATGTTACACGAGAAATTTTCAGAAAAACTATTAATTTAAACAGAAAGTGAGAAAAACAAGTTGTGAAAAAAATAAAGTCTATACAGGGTGGTTCAGTCACGACTGGACAAATTTCACCAGGGTATTCCTCAGCTCATTTCATGAAAATATGTCCATTTATGACCATCCCCGAAAAAGCAAGGGGGCTCAATGGCAGCGGTTTGAACATTTTCGGATTGGTGGTCGGAGGTTACTATGGTAAAATTGCTAAGTTCTGAACCAGTGGTTGGATTTTTTTTTGTTTTTGGGCTTGTTGGAAATGCCTTTGAGAGACCTTTTAGAATCATTTCAAAAAAAAATTGAAAAAAGTTAAATCGCCTACTCTTAGAAACCCGGAAAAATTGGTTCTTTTTCGATTGAACGCTCCGTTTCCGAATTATAGACATAATGGCGTTTTAGCCATTTTTTTTCAAAAAATTACATCCATTGGTTACAGCATCCTATCTAGGTAAACAGTTTATTATTATTGCGATTGGAAGCACCGTTTCCGTGTTAGTCATTTTTTTATTTTATCGAATTTCTTATTTTGGTGAGTTAAAAAAAATCAATACCTACGAATTGGACCACTTTATGGAAATCCGTTAGAAACCCCCAAAAATTAGTTATTTTTTCGTCTCGATGCTCCGTTTCCTAAATATAGAAATTTTTTCTAATTTTTTCATATTTTCGATCAAAATTGGGGATGGTTTACCCAGGATAATCCATTACCCACGAAATACGAATCCGATACGAAACAGGAGGAAAAGATCGAGCAGGCTGGATAAATTCGCTATCTTCGTTTTGTAAGACTCCTTAGCCCTGTTGCTTATCTGAGACCCACTAAGTAATTAAGTGCCCTATTAACCACAACGCACATACACGCTGAAAAAAAACGGCCTGAGAAACATGTTGCAGGAACCATGTATATGTTTGCAAGCATTGTTCTCACGAATTGCAGATCTGCTGCGTTTTTGTTTCTTTGTTGTCTTTACCGTTTTCGTTTTCAGCAGTTTTCTACAAACAAAGACACATTTGGCTCACGAAAACATATATTATAACCTATTAATCATTGTGTCTACAACATGTTCTATTGAATAGCAAACAAAGTGTGTTTGGACACAAGTATACTAAATTTGATACAAGTTACAAACACGTTATATTTCCATCCAAACAAAAAAAACTGATTTTTCATCGTGTACGGTCGGTATTCCAGCTTGATAGTATAGTGAAGTTTAATGTTAGCTATGTCGCCGCTATAAGGTGAAAGCTAAATGAACGATCTCACCACAAACGGTTGGTGTCATCGCTAAGGAACTATTTCGACGAATCAAGAAATAAATGACGCTAATGTAAGAAGGTTTTGGAAGACGTCCGACTCACGTGTAGTGGAGAGTTGTGACGGATTTAAATAGCGATAAGCGACGCATTTCGAGTCAGGCTGTGTTGAAATGTTTAAAAGTACGCAATGTCAAGTCATAGCAAAGGGTTGACTATAGTCTAAATGTGAATGTTAAGTTTTTGGTTTGTTAAGTTTATGTGAATAAAGAGAACTATTGTGAATAAAGAGAACTATTGAACTTATCGTAATTCGAAAAATATCTTGTTTTATTAACGATAAATAAAAAAAATGGTTTCCCGTTAAATCACATGAAGGGATTAGGGAGGGCTTTTCACAAACCAGTGAGTTGTGCGCGTTCTAGTTTTATTCTCACTGATTGGCACTTAAATTTTTACACCGGTTCCGAACGGTGTTTTGAGAGGCATTAGCATGGCTAAATACTCGATAGTGTCGCCGCCACTAACCGAGGTGACCCCCGTCAAAAAAAATTTAAGGTGGTCGCAGCAGGGATCGAACCCACATTCTCATGCACAAGAGCCGCGCACAGTACCATTGCAAAACCAACGGCCACACCGATAAATAAAACAGCGCTAAAAAGGCCAGACTCTTATCATAGCCTGCCACAAAACGTCAATAAACGTTTAACGTTTGGATGCAAATATAACGTGTTTGTAGCTTGTCGCAAATATAGTATACTTGTGTCTAAACACATTGTGTTTGCTATTCAATATTACATTTTAGATACACAATGTTTTATAGGATTATGTTTATGTGACCCAAATGTGGATTTATGTGACCCAAATGTGGATTTGTTTGTTGAAAACTGATGAATACAAAAAACGTGACATTGAACAAAGAAACAAGAAAGCAGCAGATCTTCGGTTCGTGAAAACAATGATTGCAAACATGCAATATGTTGCTGGGACCGTTTTTTTCAGCGAGAATGCAGTTTGGTATTGTTTCCTTTTCATTTCCTGATTTTGATTTCATTTTAATATACCTTGGATCCATTGGCTGCGAGTCCCACTTGAAATTCAGTTTATGGTAACTTGAGAGATGATGGTGTATTTTTTGACTGTCGCTTAGACTGTAGTCGAATGAGAAAGTAAATCGAAGTCGGTAAATAAAAAAAGGTTTCCCATGACATCCCATGAAAGGATCGGGGAGAGCTTCCCACAACCAGTGAGCTGTGCGCTTTCTAGTTTTGAACTCACTGATTGGGACCTACAGTTTTTCCACCGGTTTCGAACGGTATTTTGAAAAGATTTTTCATGGCTAAGTAAAAGATAGTCACTAATCGAGGTGACCGTCGTTGAAAGAAATGTAAGGTAGTCGGAGCAGGGATCGAACCCACGTACCCATGTACAAGAGCCGCGCACACTAAATATTGCACCACCGATGGTCGGTAAATACCAAGGTGTTTTTAAGCCCTACCAATTTAAGGTCTATGTATCAAAGTATTGTACGTGAAGACTTGAGTTCATAAGACGCAACGATAAATGTGTTACGTTTACTAATGGTTGCATACATAGCTGAACAAATTCTAGGCCCCACTACCGATAAAGATGTCCTCAGCGGAAACTTCAACTTACTGCAAGCAAAATGTAATGCGTAAATTTTATATATGGAGATGAATCATTTAGCCAAATTTCACCCGGTCTCCTGACTATTGTCTTTACGACTTGGACTTTTTCTACGACAACAAAGATAAATAAGCCAGGAGACTCAATCCTAAATATTTTACACGTTACTCTGGTTTTATATAAATTATTCCCAATTAAGAGCAATTTTAGTATCATAATTTCACATGTCATTTAAATAAATTGCTTTTTTAGGAATAAACATTGGATGTCAAGTTCAAGGAATGTAAATATCTATAATACCAGTTCGAGCAGCGTTTTCAAAATGCATATACCAAATGCAATGATATAAGTGACTTGTTTTACCAGTATATTATTATTTCATCATACGTCTATAAAAGTGCAATGGTTCCCCAAATTGATTCCAGATATTAATATATATAGGCGCAAGTTCATTCAGTATTAAAATATTATACATATCGCGCAGATCAACATTCAACTCATAGAATGATTTCAATATTTGGAGGTTTGTATTCAAATAGAGTGGAAATTTTTGTCAAGAACGTAGCGTAATACAGACCCATACTTGCAAGGTTACTGGTGTATAACAAATAAAGTCATCTGTTAGGTTTCAACCTTGGATACAGGCCTTTATCAATTACAGGGTTGTTATGCCAAAGTTACTTCGTACCAAAAATATTGTTTGACAATTGTTTGGGACCGGAATTTTGACATATCGATAATTTCAACAACCAAAAGTAACACCACATGCGTTAAAAATATAGTGGAGCGCGTAGAGGAATGGAATGGAGGAATGAAATAGGTGCAAGGTAAATCAAAGATAGATGGTAAGTTTAAAGTCCCGCATTCCGTTCTTGAGAAATTTTCGTAAAAAATTTTGCCGTTTATCTCTAAACGAAAAATTTTGTTGCGGAGAGTTATCGCCTGTCTTTGATTTACCTAGCAAATATTTCAATATTGTCAAGTGAAACTTTTGAAGCGAGTGTAATGAATTCCAGATCAACAACGTGTTCTGAGACGGATTATAGTGGTACCGCAAAAATATTGTGGAGTAACACGTCGTGTTACACAAAACTACAAATGTACACATTAGGGTGTCCCATCAATGTTTTTTTTTTTTGCTCAACGTTTATTTTACAGCTTATAGGGGTAAAGTACTTTTGATAATTTTTTCAGATTTTTTTTCAGGAAGTAGCTTAGAGGTCGCGCAAGTCGAATTTCCCCCCAAAAATCGGGTACTCCGGGCGTTTTTTTATTTTTACTTAAAACTCGGTGAATAACCACGATTTTCTTAGTTTGGAAGTCAACATTTTTGAAGCTAAATGCCCAAAACTTTTATTGTATATGTATGCACAAACCACCAGTTTTGGCAATGATTTTCTTCAGTAAGGTATTAATTTTTTTCGTAAATTTTTGGTAAATTTTGTAAATAACGCTTTATATCTTTTGAAACTCCTATGAAAATTCAAAAACCTAGTGATGCATTTTAAAAGACGTATAAATTCCAAGTAATTTTGTAAAAACAAATTTTGATTTTGCCGTTACTGTTCCAGAGTTATACCATTTTAAAGACTTTTACCCATTGTATGAAACTTATAATATTGTAATCTGTTTGCTATTTTTGCATCGGATTTGCTTTAAACTTCTATGAAAATTTAAAATACTAATGATGTAAAATACTAAATTTTGAATTTGCAGTTAGTGTTCCAGAGTTATGCCACTCTAAAACTCTTTACCCATTGCATGAATTTAATAATATTATAAATTGGTTATCTTTTTTCATCGGATTTGCTTTAAACATTGTATTATTGAAAAAATATACATGCGCTAAGTAACGACAAAGAATTACACATAGCAAAACATGGCTCCGGCAATATATTGCCGGAACCATATATATAATTGCGTGCAAACATATATATGTTTCCTGCAATATGCTTCTGGGCCGTTTTTTTCTGCGTGTAACTCTTTGTCGTTACTTAGCGCATGTAGATTTTTTCATGAATACAGTGTTTAAAGCAAATCCGACGAAAACTTGGTAAATATTTTATAGTAATATTAGTTTCAAACAATGGGTAAAGAGTTTTAAAATAGCATAATTCTGGAACAGTAACTGCAAATTCAAAATTTTTTCTACAAAATTGGTTGGCATTTTAAAGTGCATCATTAGTAGTTTAAATTTTCATAGAAATTTAAAGCAAATCCGATGCAAAAAGGGCAAACAGTTTATAATATTTTTAGGGTAAAAGGCTTTAAAATGGTATAACTCTGGAACAGTAACAGCAAATTTAAATTTTTTCTACAAAATTGCTTGGAATTTATCCGTCTTTCAGAATGCATCATTAGTTTTTTAAATTTGCATAGAAATTTTAAAAGTTATAAAGCGTTACTAACCAAAAATTTATCCAAAATTTACGAAAAAACGTAATACGTTATACCTTATTGTGCAAAATCATTGCCAAAACTTGTGGTTTGTGCATATACAATAAAAGTTTGAACGTTTTGATTCAAAAATGTTGACCTACAAACTAAGACAATCGTGGTTATTCACCGAGTTTTAAGTAAAATTCAAATAGCGTCAGGAATACCCGATTTTTGGGGAAAATTCGACTTGTGCGACCTCTAAACCTCTTCCGAAAAATATGAAAAAAATCTCAAAAATACCAATCGAGCTTGAGCAACCATGAAAATGGAAAAAGAGAAATTTTTTGGGACACCCTAGTACACATATCTCAGTGCACAAAGTATACACAAAGGTACAAAAAGTGTATGCAAAAGTATAATAAGTGTTAACGAAACTACAAAAAGTGAACACAAAAAGTGGGCACACAAGTGAAAAAAGTGTACAAACAATATAAAAAGTGTATACAAATGGGACAAAATCCGCCCTGTTCTGTAAACAAAATCCAGACAAACATAAAACGTTTCAGAATATTTGGGTTTCTGTAAAACAATTCAGAAGAAAAATACCAGTTTTGAGTTATAATGGAAATGCCTTGTGATTTTAAAAACATCCAATTCAGAACAAAAAAAATTTACGTTTCAATACCATCAAAATTGTAGACTTTTTATTCTGAAAGAAAATTCTGACTCAAAATGATTCTGTATGCAGAACAGGACGGAATGTGTTCACATTGGTCCAAAAAGTACAAAAATTGAATAAGCCTAAAAAAATCATGGCAAATTTATACGTATCCCATTAAACCCATGAGGTAAATCCGCACACTTACCATAAATCAGTCATACGTACTCTTATGCACTCCGACATTGTAACTATATACACGCATATGCAATCACTCACTGTACAAGATGAACGGCAACAACAGCACTACGATATCAACCATGGTAGAATTATATGTATATGGCAGTAGCAGCAGGTGTTGTTTTAGTTGTAAGCTGCAACAATAGGTAGATAATTCCCGAACGACCCGATAGATAATTCTACCATTGATATCAACGACGAAAATGAGAGACAGGGGCAACTAGAACAACTAAAACCTCCTCTCATAGAGTCCCAGTTGGCAAAATCGTCCATACATTTTAATTTTTGTCGCTCATTTCTCTAGTTTGTTGTGCACAAAATACCATCGCACTCTATTGGCGACATGGTGAGCGACAAACTCTTTAGGTTGTCACCCACCAGAAACAATTTGACGCTGACGTCATAAGTAATGTGAGAAAAAACAATAAACGGGACGAAATATGCACAAAAACTAACGGGACACAATAACTTCTACAAAAAAAGAGAAGAAAACAATTGATAACACTGTGAGACACCCAAAAAAATGATGGGGTTCTGTCAACGGATTCTGGTAGAAGGGTCTAAAAAAATATACGTGTATCGGCGTTTTGCCAGATCTGATCAGAATTTTTTTTAGGGGGGGTCAAAGTTTCCGCCGCTTGGAACTTTCCTGCAACATATCGGCATACAAAATTGTGTGCTCCTTACTTCTGAGGTACAAAATATGTTCAGAAGTTATATAGAAAAGATTCAGATAAACATTTTTGTGAAACAAATTAATCTTCTAACTGTCACGTATAACCATAATTTTTACTTTTTTTTTTTGAAAACTCGCAAAAAAAACTGCGTGGTCAAAATGCTCTACAAAAATCATCGCCATAAAATTTCACTATATGTGTCCGAACACTCCAAAACACAAATCTTAGCCCAAGTGCTAGATAATAAGCAAAAACTAACTGCCTTCTAAGGGTTAATAATGAATTTTGTCATTTTGCTATTTCCTTTAAAAATAGTCCACATAATATAATGAATTTTGTCATATTTCATCTTTTATCTAGCACTTGGACTAAGATTTGTGTTTTGGAGTGTTCGGACACATATAGTGAAATTTTATGGCGACAATTTTTGTAGAACATTTTGACCACGCCCCCCGTGCCATGATGGGATGTAGAGTCGGCAATCTAATCGTTGTTGACCATATTGGCAAAAATGTCGGCCACTTGGTCGTCAGGATTGTTCTGATATCGCCCAAATTCTCGTTGGCGACTATTGACAAGATTCCCAATATGTCGCCCACATCGTTGTCGACGATGCAATAATCGGAGTGTAGCTCATTTGATCGTGTGCGATTTTTTGGTCACTTGTATGAAAATTTCGTCGACGATTGCCATGGATTGACACTGATATGTCGTCAGGTATTTAATATGGTCTGGGGTATCAACTGGGGTAATACCATGGCTGAACTCGAAGAGGTTGCAGCATTAGTACAGCTGATTTTACTTTCTTATGACCCCAAGTGTCAAATTCAGTGTATTTTGTCATTGTACTTTTTTGTTCACTTTGTTTGTTCCTATGTATTTGTGTTGAATTTTACAGTTGTAGACGAGAAACAAAAACAAAATTCCTGCTGTTGTTGTCCACGATTACAACAAACCCTACTGCGTCAACCTCTACTAGTTCAGCCATGAGTAACACATACACTTCGGTTCACTTATTTCAAGGCACTGAAATTCCATATTCAGCAGCCTGTATCTTTTGCAATTTGTAACCGATTGCAGAATTTTAAAATGGAAATGGAAGCTAGACATCTTGAGATATAAAAAAAATTATGACAATAGTGGTTTATTAACTAAATAACTTTATTGTACAATTTATACAAAAATTCCAAAAATGTGTTATTTTTTTGGTTCACTTGAATAAAGACCCTTTATTATTTTTTTATTATTTTTAAAGTAAGCGATGATTTTTTGTAGGGAGCGTTTGTTTATTACAATTTATTACATGTTAATCATTTTACGAGTCAAAATGGCAAAACAAAAAATTTCAAATCTATCGGAAAAAACTAAAATCTATGTTTACCGTTCTGAAGTGTATTCTAACCGCGCAATAGCCAAAAAATTGGACGGAGCTCAGAAGTTGTCGACAACTGCATCAAGGACGTCGAGGGGTGTGGAAAAATTTTAAAGGAAGGGTTTCATTGTCTTTATCTAAGTATGAGAAAAGAAAAATCATCAGAATTGCTTCTAAATCTGCCGTATCCTTGTAAAAAATAAGCGCTCAAGCTGGAGTGGAAGCGAGCAAGTCATCAGTACGCAGAGTAATTAAGAGCTGTGAATATCTTAAATACCTGAAATTACAAAAAAATGCAGCCACTTAATGTTCCTCGTAAGAAAAATTCGCAAGAGACTACATGGTGTGGAATGTGCAGCCAAGAGGTCATGTAAATGCCTGGAGAACCGTTGTATTTACGGATGAAAAAAAAAAAAAAAATGGTGTCCCATAACATCCCATGAAGGGATTGGGGAGAGCTTCTCACAATCAGTGGCATGTGCGCTTTCTAATTTTACACTCACTGATTGGGACCTACTGTTTTACACCGGTTCCGAACGGTATTTTGAGAAGCATTTTCATGGCTAAATACTCGACAGTATCGCCATCACTAAGCGAGGTGACCGTCGTCGAAAGAAAATGTAAGGTGGTCTGAGCAGGGATCGAACCCACGTTCTCATGTACAAGAGCCGCGCACACTAGCCATTGTACCACCGACGGCATTTACGGATGAGAAGAAGTTTAATTTGGATGGGTCTGATGGATATAACTATTATTTCCATGATCTGCGCAAAGAAAAGCTTTTTTTAAACCGCCATCACAGCGGAAAGAGCGGCGTTATAGTGTGGGCAAAAATGACTGGTGCAAACTATAAAACTTTATTGGAATCGGCTTTTCCGAACTTCAGTGAACTATTTGGTCCCATATCTTGGATATTGGAACAGGATAATGCCCCTATACACAACGCCAGAGTAGTAAAGGACTTCATTGCAAGCCAAAATGTTAATATTCTTGACTGACCACCCTATTCGCCAGATCTAAACATTAACGAAAATGCCTGGGGTTGGTTATCTCGTAAGACCTATGAAGGAGGTAGACAATTTGATGACAAGCAGTCACTAATTCAGGCCATAAAGGATGCTTGGAATCAAATTTCGTTGGATTACATAAATTATCTTTATCCCTCAATGAAACCCCGTATATTTGAATTTATTAAAAACAAAGGGGATTGTACCCATTACTAATAGTTCTTAAATAAAGTAAGATAAATTAAAAGAAGAAGAAAAACTGTTTTTCATTGAAATTAGTTAAAGTGACTTTATTCAAGTGAACCAAAAAAAAATAACACATTTTTGGACTTTTTTTTATAAATTGCTTAAAAAAGTTCTTTACTTAAGAAACCAGGCAATTTTTGGTGCCTTTAAATAAGTGAACCGGAGTGTATGTTTTCCGAATGTACTTGTACTTGGTTGAGGCCACAAGATCTGTGTTATCATGTTCCTGTAACGAATGCCGTTCACAGTCACTGCAATTTCGACCTCATCTTCAAAAAAGTAAGGCCCACTTACGCCGCCTGACCAAAATCCGTAAGAGACACTTGCTCGTTATGTTTTGTTTCATTTGTTTCTCATGGATTCACGAAGCCATTCAGATGGAAATGCGCTTCATCGGAGAATATGACTGTTTTTGAAAAATTGGCATTGACTTCACTTTGCTCCATTACCGATTGAACGAATTGTCGGCGCTTTCCATAGTCTGCTGGTTTGAGCTCCTGAGTAAGCTGAATTTTGTACGCATGTGTACATTTTGTATAAAGCGGACAACGTTAACATGTGGCTCGCCGTGGTCCAAATTATTTAAATAATAATTCTCAACATTTTTGAAATTTGTCCTCGTGGCTCGAAGTTTTAATTTTGTACGCTAAGTGTTAATAGTGTGGTGGCACAAAATGCAGGATCGCCTAACAATTACGGTCAAGTCGTACGCTGCACCAATTTTTTTGACTTGTTAAATAAAGGGTGTCTCAGTAAGATTGCACTTTTTAAATTTAGTGCCTTTTTTTGTGCAAGTGGCAACTGTGAAATTTGACATCTGTCATATATGTTTATTCCGATTATTAAAAATGGGGCCCTTTACGAAAGAACAACGCGGTATACTTGTAAAAAACATATTTCAAAAATTTGGAAAGTTATGCTAAGCCCGCTCAAAGAATTTTGAGTCGAGAAAGTGTAAGTAATGTCTCAACCATTCGAAGAGTGGTCAAGACATTTGAAAAAAACTGGGTCGGTTACGAAGAATAATACTCCGGAGCGTCAACGTACCGGTCGGTCTGTTGAAAACATTGCTGTTGTTAACGAGTGTCGCCGAAAACCCGAAAACAACAATTCGGCATCTTTCTCAACAACTTTAAATTTCACGAAACACTACGCAGCGAATTTTGACAAAAGACCACCACCTTCATGCATACAAAATTCAGCTTGAGGCTCGTATTCAGTTCTTGCGAAGTTTTAGTAAGAAATTTGGCATTTATCTCTAAACGGAAATTTTTCTAGCGGAGAGTTACCACATATCTTTGATTTACCTTGCAAATATTTCATTTATAATTCCTCTACGAGCTCCATTTTAACGCATATCGTGTTGCCTTTGGTGGTTAAAATTATCAAAATGCCAAAATTCCGGTACCAAACAATTATCAGACAATTGTTTTCGTATGAAATGACTTTGGCGTAACAACCCTGTAATTGATTTTGCCTACGAAATTTTCGCAAAGAGCCGAGTGCCAAGTAAATGAAAAGTGAGCGAAATTTTCGGTTCATGAAATTTTCGTTACGTTTTATGCACGTACTTCTTATGGGAACGAGAATGTCGTAAAACCTGAATACTGGACTTCAGTCAGGAGCTCAAACCAGCAGACCATGGAAAGCGCCGGCAATTCCTTCAATGGGTAATGGAGCAAAGTGAAGTCAATGCCAATGTTTCAAAATACAAATCATTTTCTCTGATGAGGCGCATTGCCATCTGAATGGCTTCGTGAGTATATAAAATTTTCGAAATCCTCATGCAATCCATGAGAAACTAATGCACCCACAAAGAGCAACTGTTTGGTGCGGATTTTGGTCAGACGGCGTCATTGGACCTTACTTTTTTGAAGATGAGGCCGACATTGCAGTGACTGTGTACTGCATTCGTTACAGGAACATGATACTGCGGTCTCAATTGGACGGCATGGATATGGACGACATGTCGTCGCGACATGTGGTTTCAGCAAGACGGCGCCATCTGCCAAACCACGCATGAAACAATCGATTTATTGCAGCACCGATTTCCAGAACCGAAATTATCTCAAGAAATTCTGATGTCAACATACGATTTAACGCAGTGCAATTTCTTTCTTTGCGGTTTTGTGAAATCTCGGGTTTATGCGAAATCTCAAGTTTATGCGAATAAACCAGAAATAATTCTTGAGCTCAAATCCGAGATACAACGCGTAGCCGGCGAGATACAGCCATATCTCTGTGAAAAAGTCATGAAAATTTTCATGAAAAGAGTAATATTGGAGACACCCATTGGTTAAAGCCGCCCTTGGTGGTAAATGTTTTCGATTGGACGTGCACCGTTTTCGAGTTATAGCCACTTTTTTATTTTAGCGATATTTTTATTTTGGCGATTTTTCGAAAAAAAATTCTTCCATACAAATTGGACCACTTTATGAAAACCCCTTAGAAACCCACAAAAATTGGTTAATTTTTCAATTGGACGCTCCGTTTCCGATATATAGCTATTTTTTCTAATTTTTTCATATTATCGATCAAAAATGGGGATGAGTTACCCTGGGTAACCCATTGCCCATCATCGTTGGTAGCTACCCATTATTTTCCCCATTTCCCTGAGGGTAATGGGAAATCGTGATGAGTAATTCCCCATTGTCGTGGGTAGCTACCCATTATTTTCCCCATTGCCCTAGGGTAATGGGTAATCGTGATGGGTAATTCCCCATTTCGTGGGTAGCTACCTATTATTTTCCCCATAACCTGCGGGTAATGGGTAAACGATCGCTACTCATTCCCCACGGCAATAATAATGGGTAAAGGGGCCCTTAGACCTGTGGATAAGTTGCTCGACTTCAAGTTCACATCGACTTCGATAACTAGACATCAACTTCAATTTTGCCCTTACACTCTCGAACTAGTTGAGGCAACTTCATTTTATTGTCAGATGTTGAAATGAAAGCTGGTGAGCGCACTGCGAAAATATCACAAATTTTACGAAAAAACGTTATTTTTATTTTCTTTAAATATTAATAAATAACACTACAAATCATATTTATTTAGTTTATATTTTTCCGATAATGTTTTATATATTTGTTTTTTGTTTATTTTATTTACATTTTGCCGATAATGTTGGCTCATGAACGTTTCACATCGAAATGCGTATGAAAGTTGATGCAACTCCCCCTTACACTGATGGATAAGTTGATATCAACTTAAAAAAAACAAAATCGCTTTGATTTTACATCAACTAGTTTGTACAAACCACCTACTTCACCTTACACCACGGATAAGTTGATGTCAACCTGAAGTCGCTGTAACTTATCCACAGGTCTAAGGGCCCCTTAACCCTGGGTAACCCAGGGTACCTCATTACCCACGAAATACGAACCCTGATCCTTACTGAGACACCCTTTACATTGGCAAAGTTGTTAATAAATTACCAAATTATAAATATTTTCTTCTCCCAATAACATTTGCATTTGCGAACAAAGTGATATACGAGTAGGTGGCGGCCTGTGGCTTCAATCCAGTTAGATTAGCAATAAATATCATCAACAATACAAGCTTAAATTTAATCGTTATATTATCGTAATTAAATTTTAACAAGTACAAGTCACATCTAAGCTCTTTGAAATGCGACGTTTAACTTGTTTAGTTATTGTTTATTATTTAATCAAGCAGTTAAGAGAATCGTCCAATACAAGATGCATCTCACATAAAATTAAAATATATAAATTGTCAATTAAGACAGAAATTGATAAAGCTGTATTAGAAAATCGTGCTAGATATTGTTTAATTCAGTATTGAAAGGCATTTACTTTTTTATAGTATCCACTGTACAATTTCTCCAATCGTATCGTAACATCCCACAAAACATTGTTTGTCCAGAAGGATAACAGACTAAAAGAGTCCTTAAATTAAATTGTTGATATTTTTTGAGCAAACATTGTTTTCAATAGTGAAAATTTGTTTTCCTGTTAATATTCAATTTGCATTAAACCAATATGAAATTCAAGTGAATTAACGGTGAAAATTTTCAACAATTTATCAAATGAATATAGAAACCTATAGAGATTTCTATATTTTAACTTTGATTGATTTTGAATGATCAAAATGGCTTTTAATTTTTTTTTATTTTCGTATACACTTTTAGCTAAAAAACTAAAATATTCCATTCAGACTTATAAATATGTTATCCTTTTTTTAATTAGCATTGTTTCTGGTAATATTGGCAAGTACCCATGGATATGCAGCCACAGCTGTGGAGAGCCCTTACAACAGTCTGGAACGAGACACATTAGCGGTAGACACTGTTAGCTATTTTGGTTTAGCTGTCAAATGCCTCCTAGATGTTGTTGGAGACCCAGCCACTATTAACGCAATTCGCCATTCATTGGTTGGCACCGTATCGAGAGTACAAATAATTCCTGCCCATACCTTGCTCCGTAAAAACTATATGGATGTAGTTTGGGAGCAATCATCTGTAACTGTGGCTTCTCTCGCTGCTATACATCCAGTGTGTTCGAATCTTCATTCCTACTGTCAGCATCGCAAAGATTTAAAAAAATTCGCTTCTCCACAAGACATTGACGATATGCAAACGTTTTTGTCGTTGACAGGACCAACGGCGAGATGCCTAATGCACACGTATGGCGATTCCGTAAAGGATCAAATCTATAAGATATTTGAAGACGCTGTTAATGGAATTCGTGAAGAAATTGATTTGCATGATACACCGGTGCAAATGATTCTTATACAGGCACGGAATATAGGAAGGGGACTGCTGAAAATGGATAATAAATGCAGAAACTATGGATTATCGTACAATTATTGTGCTCATCTTAAATAGTAAAACGGGGCATCATGTGTTTGAATGTAACTAAATTCAATATTTTCGAAATCAATAAAGTTACATATGACCATTTCCATGAAGACCGATAACAAAAATACGAGGTGATTTCTGCGATTTGCACGAAAGTTAGTATATCTCTAGGACAAAGACGATCAAGAAGTAGACGACCAGAAGTTGTGCGTAATTTGGCAAACCTGGTAAAAGATAACCAAAAAGGCGACACAATTCACTCAAACGCATTTCTCTCCGCGTTATATCTGGATTATTTCATACTTTTTGCATACTTTATTTACTTTTATTACTTTTACCGAAGAGGATGTACAAGCAGCAAAGAAAAAACTGGCGCAATTTGGCAACCCTTGTAGAAGAGAACCAAAAAGTCGACACAATTCACTCAAACGCATTTCTCTCTGCGTTATATCTTGATTATTTCATACTTTTTACATACTTTGTGTAATTTTATTTAAACATGGTTGGAGTTTCTACAGTTAGATACTGTAACATCATCAGAAAACTGATCGTGTATTGAAATATTCAACGAAGAGAGTAAGAGAAAGATCGCTTCACTCGTTTTTTGTTCTCTTCTACGAGGGTTGGTTTTACCAAAGACGATCAAGAATTAGACGACCAGAAGATGTGCGCAATTTGGCAACCCTGGTAAAAGAGAACCAAAAAGTGTTAGCAATTCACTCAAACGCATTTATCTCACGCGTCATATCTTGATTATTCCTTACTTTTCATAGTTTATGTAATTTTACTTTAACATGGTTGGAAATTGTATTGATATATACAATAACACTATCAAAAAGCAGCTCGTGTATTGAAATATTCACTAAAGCGAGCAAGAGAGAGGGCAGGGAATGGCTACGGTTTTACTCGTTTTGTTTATTGGCATTTGAGTGAAGAGAAATTTTGACTGTCTACTTGTACATCGTTTTTGCCTGTTCATCCTCTTTGGTTTTACCAAAGACGATCAAGAATTAGACGCCCAGAAGATGTGCGCAATTTGGCAACCCTGGTAAAAGAGTACCAAAGTGTTTGCTATTCACTCAAACGCATTTAACTCTCGCGTCATATCTTGATTGTTTCATACTTTTTGTATAGTTTATGTAATTCTACTCAAAGACGATTTACAATTAGACGATCAGAAGATGTGCGCAACTTGGCAACCCTGGTAAAAGAGAACCAAAAAGTGCTAGGAGTTCACTCAAACGCATTTCTCTCTCGCGTCATATGTATCTTGCTTATTTCATACTTTTTGCATAGTTTATGTAATTTTACTTCAACATGGTTGGAATTTGTATAGTTATATACAATAACACTATCAAAAAGCTGCTCGTGTATTGAAATATTCAATGAAGAGAGTAAGAGAGAGAGTATAGAAGTACTAGGGTTTCACTCGTTTTGTTTGTTGGCATTTGAGTGAAGAGAAATTTTGACTGTCTACTTGTACATCGTTTTTGTTCTACTTCAACATGGTTGGAATTTGTATAGTTATATAATATAACACTATTAAAACTCTGCTCGTGTATTGAAATATTCAACGAAGAGAGTAAGAGAGAGTGCAGAGAATGCCTAGGGTTTCACTCGTTTAGTTTGTTGGCATTCAAGTGAAGAGTAATTTTGACTGTCTACTTGTACATCGTTTTTGGTTTTAATTATCAAAAAACTTATCAAAAAACTGCTCGTGCATTGAAATTAAGAGAGTAAGAGAGAGAGAGAGAAATGTCGTTTTTTTCGTTGGAATCGAGTGGAGAGAAATTTTGACTATCTACTTTATGATCGGTTTATGTCTAGGGTATGTTGTTGCCAGATCGGTAATATATTTTGCAATAAATTGATAATAAATGGCTCTGTCAATTTTCAAATTTTCGTCAACTTTCGAAAAATCGAAATGGCCAATTTTTTTAAGAAAGATGTACTTTAAGAAAGAAGTATTTGCAAATGTATGAAAGAAGTATTTGAATAGATATGTTTTTAATAGATATTGATCTTGAACCGAACAATTACTAAAAACATAACAACTGAAAGATCGAATAATATACTTAAACGAATATAATTTGAAGACGGTACACTCTAACGTAAAATTCATGGCAATCGTTGTTTCTTTTTTGAAACAACAACATCTATGCAATGGCTTTCGATGAAACCATGCAAAGGAAAGAAATGTGAACATTGATGGGTATGGTAAAGTATTGTTGTGGATGTTTTCGCACAAGTAGGAGTTTAGGCAATTCTCGCTTAGTTGAGATTTGTTTGTGTGATGATATACCTAAATACTTGTGGAGAAGGGAGCTGATGATATGCCTTATTGGGTATTGAAATAGCTATATTCCCAACCATCCACCATAATAATCAATTTCACATTTTTCTTTTTTAATATTTTTATTAAAAGTACTTTTTCTATGAAAATGTACACTTTAATAGATATTGATCTTGACCCGAACAATTATTAAAAACAAAAAATATTTTTTTGGGAAAAGATTTAAAATGTTGTCCACTTCGATTAAGTTTTAAGTATTTGGTTGCTATATTTGTTGGTAACAAATGAATATAGTAGAAAATTTAATAAAACCAATATAGAAATTTGCAATTCAGTGTGGCCGATCGCAAAAAAGTGCTAATAGTAATATCAGAATTTCTGAACTAGTGGTCTGATTGTTTTAGAACAGATCTTCTCAAATGGGGAGCCACAGATCACAGTGATGCAGAATCGATTTCCATCGGCCAAAATTCAATATCTTTTGATCCAGCGAACATGTTAAAGTTCTGTAAAAACCTATTGTAGGCAAAGAGTCAATGATTATTGCGATATATCAACATGTTAAATTCGCGCAGTGGGGTATATTTCAGTCAAATTTCCAACGTTGATTACTTTTTGTTTTATTTAGATTTCGCTTAAAACAACAATTTTGGTTTTTTTATGTTTTTGTTTTTAACATAGTTTGACATAATTATTCATAATGCGCACAAAACATTAAATTTTTTTTTGTACTACTGATATTTGATTTCTTCGAATTTTGAAAATCTAAAATTTCTGTCTCTTTTTTTTACATTTATTGAACTATATCTCATTCAGTTTTAGAGATATGAAACTCAATTTTTCTTTACTCGAAAGTAGCTTTAATATGGCAGCAAAGACGATCAAGAAGTAGACGACCAGAAGATGTGTGCAATTTGGCAACCCTCACAAAAGAGAACCAAAAAGTAGTAACAATTATATACGATAACACTATCAAAAAGCTGCTCGTGTATTGAAATATTCAGTGAAGAGAGTAAGAGCGAGAGCAGAGAATGATTAACGCTTCATTCGTTGTGTTTGTTAACATTTGAGTGAAGATAAATTTTGGTTGTCTTCTTTAGTACATCGTTTTTGATGGCAGCTAAGTTTTGTTTATACCAAATTCAGTTCGGTTGTAATAAATATTTAAAAATATAAAATATTGACTTTGGACCAATATAGCTTTTTTGCTTCCAAAGCCTTCGATCAATATGATACATAGTTGGAAAGTCTCTCACAATTTCTCCGGGCAACTTTTGCTAGCCACCGATTGAACACAAAGAATATAGTGCGAATATAATAAAAAGGTCTGATTCTTTTGTGCCTAAACGTGAGTAACTATTTGTTTCTCAACAAATTGAAAAAAGGAAATCCGCAGCCAGAAAGGTGGTAAAATGCTCACTCTCTTTAACGAAGAAATATTTACTGGAATATCTCTAAAACGGAATGAGATACAAGTCAAGATTTAAAAAAGAGATCAGAAATCAAAAAAAGCGAATATCTGTAATATGAAAATATTATGAACAAAGTCAGTGCAAACATTTAAATGTTAGATTCCAAATATCTTTGTAACTGTTAGAGATACCACACACAACTCAGCATCTTTTTTGTTTGTGCTGCTTAGTAGATTCTCAGAAACAAAACTCTTTAAGATCGGCTTACAAGTTTAGAAGTTACAGGCCATGACAATTTGAACTTCGCCAAGGTGGCCTATTTTTCACCCTTATAACGACGTACGTTAAAACAGGGTGCACTTAAATACAATATTTTAATACCATAACTAAAAATACCTAGAACATTATAAAACAAACAGACGAATAGTTTAGAAGTTCTGATATCGTTACCACTTTAGTTGCAATCGACACCACTGTGCAACGCTAGAAACAATATCGAACGCGAGATTGCCAACTTTCCAGGCGATATGTGCCGAAGTGGCTGGATAATTGCCCCCAAAATAATCGATCGCTGCAAACGTGCTGGCGTTGCTCATTTGGGTGATATCGAATTCCATACTTAAATTTAATATGTGTACTACACCTGGAAGAAATTTCATCCCCGATATCTCAATTATTCAGTGTTCTATTTAATTACAAAACTATTATGGCCTTATTGACTAGAATGTTTAGTTTTAACCACTTGTTTTTAAAAAAATGTTTAGGTCATATGGTTAAATCCCTATATGAGGTCAAAAACTTCGTTATTTTCACGACTTCCGGGTTATAGGCATATTTTAATATTATCGATTTTCTTATTTTGGCGATTTTTGTATTATCCCTTAGAAGGCTAGGGATTTTTCAATTGGCCGCTTCGTTATCGTCATTTATTTTTTCCCCCCCATATTTCCAATTTTCATGCGACAGAAACAAAGGTTTTATTTGCCGATTTCAAGAACAGA
Organism: Phaonia tiefii; assembly: GCA_963931995.1. Taxonomy (NCBI): domain Eukaryota; kingdom Metazoa; phylum Arthropoda; class Insecta; order Diptera; family Muscidae; genus Phaonia; species Phaonia tiefii. Next base: position 144,522,372 of record OZ008370.1, read on the forward strand.
CATTTATTGCACTTTGCTTCACTGCTACAGTTGACTGCGAAAACTACACAGTAAAGAAGATAAGCAAAAGCAAAATACGTTTAGACAACAACTGATTGCTTGCAGCAACAGCAACTCTGTGAAAATCCAGTGCTCGCTTGAAGCAAAACCCAACAGTATAGTTGGATGAAGCAAATGATTTTCATTCTCTTTTTCACATTTGCTGTGTACTCTTGCTGATGTATGATTCTTAGTCGTAGATAAAGGCCGTGTTAGACTATTAGTGCATATGGAACGATTTGTGGAGAGAGAAATGTAATGAGACTCTCTTCCATTTGACAGAAATTGTTCTATGATTCTGCTTGCGATCTACATGATCAGTTTCGGGGAATACAAAGACATCTGTCTGCAAAGTGACAAACAAAATACAACAGTTATAAAATAAAAGTAGAATGCAGAAAACGGCAACTTGTGAACAAAGACTAAGCATTTGAAAAAAGTTACGAAATGAAAGCTTTTATTGTAGTTTTTTCGTTTTTGTTCGTTTCATTCAAAATTTAACAGCTGTCAAAATATTGTCCGAAAATCGTTCTCCTCAAGTTTACACTATTCCATATTCTCTCACCAAATGAAAAATTTGACACATCCAACGATTTATCTAATAGTCGAACACGGCTTTCAAGATCGTGGATTTCAAGTCCGAAGGAGTATTATTACGAAATGATGCTTTTGAGCTTAAGTAACATTTGCAGCAACGGAATTCTGCAGTATGCCAAAGTAACATTGAAATTGTCAACGGTCTATATTGCAGGTTGATTGGCTAACAGTCTGAATCGGAACGTTAATTGCTCCTAAAAATATGCCGTCGCTACCACATACCCAGCTCACTACGAATGTTTGATGATAACCCAAATATCTTTCTGGACAAATCGAGAACGAGATGGCGTTGCCGCGAGAAGGATCAGGTACATTCGAAATTACGTTGCGCCAAAGGGTAGCTGCTATAAATAGCCGATTTTCAAACAATTATATTATTATTTTGAAAGTGTTAAGTTTTGAACTGTACTAATTAATACAAGTAATACTGTGACTATCGTAATTTAAAAAAAAAACCTTGTTTTACTACACAGTACAACAGCCAATCTGGGGGGTGAGAAATTCCAAGTCAGGGTAATGGTACTAGGTCAGTATAGTCAAACTCTCAAAGGGTTTGGCGTTCGAATGTGTCCGTTTTTTTTTATGACCTTTTAAATTTTTTCCTTATCTTGATGTTTTTCGCTTAGTTGTAACATTTTGGCAAAAACGTAGCTTGTCCGATTTTGATGAAACAAATTTAGAAAAATTAAGAATTACAATTTCTCTAATCTGTTACAATTACAATTTCTCTAATCTAATCTAATCTGTTATTGACAGTTCAAAACTCAGCTTGAAGGCGGTTTTACTGCATAAGACCAATAAAAAACCTTCAGTACCAATCGCCTATAGTACAGAAACGAAAGAAACATATGATGCACTGGAAAATATTTTAAAAATGGTTAACTACGCCAAACATATGTGGCGCATATGCTGCGATTTAAAAGTTGTAGCAATGCTTTGCGGTCTTCAAAGCGGCTATATAAAATATATGTGCTTTTTGTGCGATTGGGACACACGATTTTCCGGTGACCAATATGCATGCCACGGATGGAAACTCAGAGAGCACAGCAGGTTACAAACGGCCAATATTATTCGTGAGCCTCTAGTGCCGAAGGAGAAAATATTGCTGCCTCCACTGCATATTAAACTTGGAATTGTTAAGAATTTTATCAAAACTGTCGCCAAAAGAGATGAAGTTTTCTTGTGTTTGAAACTAATTTACCCGAGACTCAGCGAAAGTAAAATTAAAGAAGGTAAGTTATAATATCACATTCATTTCCCATGATTTTCCATCTTAACACATTAATTTTTTCCAATCAGGCGTAGTAAATGGTCCAGATATACGAAAGCTGATTAAAAGTGACGCATTCAACAGTATTTTGATTGACGCTGAATTGAATGCATGGCAGGCAATCAAAGAAGTAATAGAAGGCTTGTTGGGAAAGCATCGTTCTAACAACTACGATGTTTCTGTCGCAAGGATGTTAAGAGCATTCTCGGAAATTGGTGTCCACATGTCCTTGAAAATCCATTATTTACATCATCATCTGGACTACTTCAGCAAACAATTGGCTACCGAATCTGATGAACAAGGTGAACGCTATCATCAAGTTGCTATGCCATTTGAAATGAGGTAATACTGATTTTTTATTTTTTCAAACTCATTTTAATAAAACAAAAACTTACAGATATAGAGGCAAAAAGTCGCCGAGTGCAATAATTGCGGAAATTTGCTGGTGGAGTAAGCTTGTGTGGCAAGACAAGGATGAATTTTCAGGAGATGCAGAAGGGCCAACAGTGGAGTCACACATTGACATTATGTGTGGTTCAGAAACTGATGATAGCGATGCCACTAGTCCCGAACAACCACCATCGAAAAAGTCTAGGCAATATTTATTAAAATAAATAAAAATAAATAAATAAAATAAAAATAAAAAATTATAAAAATGTTTACTTAATTTTTTTAGTAGTTTATGGCCAGAAGTCTGGAGTTATTGGGGAAAATTTATAAAAAAGACGGTAAATGACACTTTTTTGAATAAAAACAAATATCAATATTCTTGTCAAAATGGGATACCTTCACTTAATTGTAAATAAAAGCAGAACGCGTTAATCGATTTCTATGATCTATGTCGCATTTTGTTTATAGGTTATGTGACTTTACATGAAATTAATAACACTTGATCCTTTTTTCCGTTTTGGATTTTTTATGAATTTAAAAAAAAAAAATTTTAATTTTTAGGCAAAAAAATATTTTTTTTTCTCCACAAATTTATTTTTACCGGCAAAACTGTTGATTTTAAAGAAAAACGTTTTAGCAAAATCGGACAAGTGGTTCTCGAGTTATGTTAAACTACGTTTTTGCCAAAATGTTACAACTAAGCGAAAAAACATCAAGATAAGGAAAAAATTTAAAAGGTCATAAAAAAAAACTGACACATACGAACGCCAAACCCTTTGAGGGTTTTACTATACTGACCTAGTACCATCACCCTGACTTGGAATTTCTCACCCCCCAGACAATAATCCCAAAAATGTTCCATAGTGCTATCTAAAAATTGACTTAAAACAACGTAACAAGAACAAGAACAGTTAATAAATAAATAAGCATTTTTCCATGATATCACATGGGCGAGGTTCTCACAACCAGTGAGCTGTGTGGTTTCTAGTTTTTCACTCACTGATTGGTACCTAAAATTTTACACCGGTTCCGGCCGGTATTTTTGAGAAGCTGTTTCATAGCTAAGTACTCGATAGTGCCACCATCACTAGGCGCGGTGACCGTTGTCACAAGAAATGTAAGGTGGTCAGAGCAGGAATCGAACCAGCGTTCTCATGTAGAAGAGCCGCGCACACTAACAACTGGACCACCCACGGCCACAACAGAAAACGAAGAGTTAGTAAATTGAATTTTATCAAATTTTTTGTGCTGCTTATGGTCCATTTTTAGTTCATAATTAATTATCTGATTAGTAAATTACGATAATGTCGCATTGAGACAGCAGTTTATTGCGGCCAGGTTAACGATAGCCTTGTTATCTAATCATTGCCATTTACACCACCTAATTTGAGATTAAATTGACGTTCCAAATTACAGCACCTCCATGGCGAGACCAAATTATCGAAGACGGCGGCACTATAGAAAAATTTCATTAGTGGCTCGTGGTTTTGCCAGTTTTGTAAAAATTTCGCCGGTTTTTGAAATAAATGAACCTTTAAAATTGGATCAGGCGATTAAATCGTCTCACATTTGAAACCGATGAAGCCAATTATATTGGCGGCGGCGTGAGCTTAAAAACATTTTTAATGGCAGCGAGGCGTTGGAAAAATATCGATCGGCTTCCGTCTGTCTAACAGTTGATTTTGTGAGTATATTTTTATTATGGTTGCATGTTTTTGTACTAAGCAGTGTTGTATCAAATTGTACACCAGTTTAAAACGAGGTTGGATACTAAACTTCAGTTTCTACAGATTATGTTTCATTCAGAACGCAGTTTATCGGGGCCAGGTTGGCGATAACCTTGTTCCCTAATCTTTGCCGTTTACACCACCCAATTTGAGATTAAATTAACATTTCAGGTGACAACTTTGTGCATAATCCAATTTAGAGCAACTCCTTGCCGACACCATATTTTTTAAGACGGCGGCACAACAGAAAATTTAGATTGGCGGCTCTTCGTTTTGTCAATTTTGTAGAAATTTGGGATGTATTTGAAATTACTGAACCTTTCAAATTGGATCAGTCGGTCAAATCAGACCACTTGGTCAAATCGGTATACATTTTAAAACTATGAGAACCAACAACATCGATGACGGCGTTAAGTTCAAAAAATTGTTGGTGGCGACGATGCATCGTAAAATTTTCGATCGGCTTCCGCCTGTCAGTCAGTTGATTTTGTAACAATGGCAAACACCAGAAAATGTAATAGGAAAACAGCTGATTCCAAAACAAACATCCGATTATATTTATACGAATTTAAATTATTCTTATTGTGTTTAGTAGTAAAATACCTCAAAGATAGAGTATAGATGCGCTAGAATTGAGGACAAAATATACTCATATGTATGTAAAAACAATATGAGAATTAGTGATGGGATAAAAAATTGGTTATTTCTACCAAATCTCAGAATACACCCAGTTTAGCTTCCACTGTCCTAACAAAGAAATGTTGCTGGGGGATTGTAGAACACGCTGTCATAAGCAAAAATATTAAAGGCAAGACATTGGGCCGACCCCTAATTTCGGAGGTATGGGCACCCAAAGTTACGATACATGGGAGGTTATTACGGTTAAGGAATCGTTTTAAGCGATGGATTTCATGGATAATATGTTGTTGTTAAACAAGTCAAAGTATAGGAAACAAAAAGCGTGTTTTTTTATTTACCGCTAAACTAAATTTTCGACGACTTTGAATGGGGAGTCGCTTAAAATCGCTTAATATCACTTAGCTCCCCACACAAAGTGGTCGAAGAATTAGTTTACTTAGAATTAGTTTAGCAGGGAATAAAAACAGGTCTAAAGGTAAATTACAATTTTCGATAATTCGGTTAGTTATCGAGATATCTTATGTTGAAATTTTGAAAGTTAACGACTTAAAACAGTTTGTTCCAAAATCTCGACGAAATTGTACATAAAGTTCCCCGATTATACCAAATTTTATATTCGGTTTTTAACGAATCATATTACTTTATTGGAAAAACTATTCACATAGTATTTATCTAAAGTATACGTATTATTTCAGTATATATGTTAACACCAAAAATGTTTGGTGGGTCAATAACCAATAATGCTGACGCTGTTAAGCGTGCCACAATTGGAGCAACGATCGCAGACGTTGTGCCATAAGTAATATCAAACAATGCTGACGCTGTTAAGCGTGCCACAATTAGAACAACGACCCCAGAGGTAATTTACGTTATGCCAGCAGTCAACGCGACGGTGCACATTTTGCGACGTCATCATTAGTTGGTAAGGTAGTTATCATTAAGAATTTTGTAATTAATTTAAGTCAGTTCATTTTGAATCATTAAATAAAGAAGTCGCTCCTCTAAGCAGCGCAATACAGGAATAAACTTTAATCTTGTTAATTGGCGCCCAACTAAATCAAGTACCCGAACAGGCTACAAGTGCAACTAAATCAAGTACCCGAACAGGCTACAAGTGCAACTAAATCAAGTACCCGAACAGGCTACAAGTGCAACTAAATCAAGTACCCGAACAGGCTACAAGTGCAACTAAATCAAGTACCCGAACAGGCTACAAGTGCAACTAAATCAAGTACCCGAACAGGCTACAAGTGCAACTAAATCAAGTACCCGAACAGGCTACAAGTGCAACTAAATCAAGTACCCGAACAGGCTACAAGTGCAACTAAATCAAGTACCCGAACAGGCTACAAATTCAACACAATCAGCAGGAAGAGACCGTAGGACCTTCAACTGAGAGCAGCTGTGAAAAATTGACCCCTGAGTACCAACAAAGAAAAAGGATTCTGTCGACCTTCCGGCTCCCAGTATGCTAGCAATTATTTTAGTGTGAGTATAGTGCTAAGTGACTAGAAGCCACTACGAATCCTACGGGACCCTCTAGCGGCAGTAAGAAAATTGTAAAAACCAATCCTGTGTAGTTTAAACATAATAAATAAGTGATTAAAAATAAAATATTCAAAATATAAAAGAAAAGAAAAATATAAAATGGCAAACCCAAGCAATTTAGTGAGACCCCCTATCCTAAACATCCAAAATCCTCCCATACCCCAAATTCAACCTAACGTGAACGCGATTGATATCGACGCGATAAGGCAAATGTGTGCAGAACAATCCCGAAATGTAGTCAGGCAAATTCTAAATCCAAACGCAGATATTTCGGGAATAGACCAAGACATAGAGGAAAGATATAGGGGAAATCTTACCGAACTGGACAAAATTCCAGACGTGGTTAGGTGTCTTAGGGAATTCTCTGGCAACCAATCCGAGTATAGCTCCTGGAAAAAGAGCGTAGAAAGAATTTTAAAACTATATGAATCCTATAAGGGAACGCCGAAATATTTCGGTATCCTCAACGTTATCAGAAATAAGATTATTGGCAGCGCTGACGCCGCCCTAGAATCTTACAATACTCCTCTAAACTGGGAATGCATTTCCCGCTGTCTGACACTGCATTATGCAGACAAAAGGGATTTGTCAACCCTGGAATACCAAATGATATCTATTGTACAAGGCAATTGTACTATACAAGAATTTTACCAGGTGGTATACTCCCACCTGTCTCTAATAACAAATAAACTCTCCAGTATGGAGATGGGACGTGAATCGTTAGATATTCTAACACAAACCTATAGGGACAAAGCGCTGGATACATTTATCAGAGGACTTAAAGGTGATTTGCCCCGTCTTCTGGGAATAAGGGAACCCACAGACCTTCCTCAAGCTCTGCATTTGTGTCTCAAATTAGAGAACCAACAATATAGAGCACAGTATGCAAATTCCCATGCAAAAACCGAGAAATCTCAACAGCAACCTCCACCTCGTAAGAACTATAATCCGAAATATATTAATCCAAATCAAGGATTTATTCCACAATCCTTCAATCAAATACCTCAAGGGTATTTTAACCAAAACCAGCCATCAATATCTCAACAACAATTCTTTAACCAGATGCCTCAACGGCAATATTATCAAAATGGCTATGGTTTCGCTCCCCAACGTCCAACGGCACCGAAGCCGCAAGCCAAACCAGAACCAATGGATGTAGATCAATCCATGCGATCGAAAGCGGTCAATTATATGAATAGGCCGGTGCAGGATAACAAGTTTGTAGGAAAAAGACCTACCAATCAATCAGCACAGGTTCATCAACCAGCGAAAATACAAAGGAATTTTCACCTCCAAACAGATGCACCTCAAAACGATTCAAATGAAGAAAACTATGCATCGGAAATGTACAATTATGAAAATGATCAAGAATTACAACCATTAGATGAATATGTTAATGAATATAACACCTTCAATCAAGAGGATGAACAGAATGAAACACAGGAATTCATTGATATTCATTTTTTAGGCTAACAAGCTCGTCCCTACCATATATCGAGTGTAGGACGAGCTCAGGTCAAACACTAAAATTTTTAATTGACACGGGATCAAATAAAAATTATGTCCAACCCGAACTTATCAAAAACCCAATTCCAAATAATGAAACGTTTTACGCGAATTCTGTTGGTGGTAAAACCAAAATTACACACCATACGTTTATAGATCTTTTCCATACAAATTCTAATGGCACTAAATTTTTTCTGTTACCAACGTTGAAATCTTTTAACGCTATCCTGGGAAACGATAGCTTAAAGGAATTGAATGCGGTTATCTTTACTTCCGAAAATTATATGTTAATAGATAATAGAACAAAGGTGCTAATAAAGCAACAATACTCCCAATCCGTAAATACGATAAACATCAGGAACAACCATATGACTCAAAAACAAAAAGTCAACCTAGATTTAATTGTGAAGAGGTATGAAAAATTATTTAGTGACCCGAATGAGAAATTAACTGTCACCACGTCGGTCATGGGTGAAATACAAACCAAGGACGAAAATTCGGTATACTCACGGTATTACCCATATCCACTGCACCTAAAAGATGAAGTCGAAAGTCAGATTAAAGAATTATTGGATAACAATATAATACGACCATCTCGGTCACCATATAACTCGCCGATATGGATCGTACCGAAAAAGGCTGACGCCTCAGGGAAAAAGAAATATCGTTTAGTTATCGATTACAGAAAACTAAACGATGTTACTATACCTGACAAGTACCCAATCCCGAATATAAATGATATCTTGCCACAACTATCCAAAAGTAAATGGTTTTCTGTAATCGACTTGAAGAGTGGTTTTCACCAAATACCGCTAAAGGAAAGTGATATGAAAAAAACTGCATTCTCTGTGAACAATGGAAAATATGAGTTCACAAGACTTCCCTTCGGGCTGAAAAATGCCCCTTCAATCTTCCAAAGAGCTCTCGATGATATCTTACGTGAGCATATAGGGAAAATTTGTTTCGTCTACATTGACGATATCATCATTTTCGCAGAGGATGAAGAGACACATCTGAAAAACCTGCAAATAGTCTTTGAGACCCTACAAGGAGCAAATATGAAGGTCCAGTTGGACAAATGTGAGTTCCTAAAAAAAGAAGTAGAATTCTTAGGGTTTATCATATCAGATTCGGGAATTAAGACAAATCCGGAAAGAGTAAAAGCGATTCAAAATTTTCCGATTCCCAACACACTTAAAGATCTCAGATCCTTCCTCGGACTTGCGAACTTTTATAGACGTTTTATCAGGGACTATGCTAAAATAGCAAAACCCCTGACAATACTTTTAAGGGGGGAAAATGGACGCATGTCCAAACATGTTTCGAGTAAAATAAAAGTAGATCTTGACGAAGAGGCTTTAAATGCCTTCAAGAAATTAAAGAATACACTGATATCCGAAGATGTCTTATTAGCTTACCCAGACTTCGAAAAAGAATTCCAATTGACTACGGATGCCTCTAACTTTGCCCTCGGCGCTGTATTATCCCAGGATAATAGACCAATAATTTTTCTATCAAGAACTCTCCATAAGCCCGAAGAGCACTATGCGACGAACGAAAAGGAGATGCTCGCAATAGTATGGGCTCTCAAGTCTCTTAGAAATTATCTTTATGGCGCAGCCAAGATGAAAATCTTCACGGACCATTTACCTTTAACGTATGCGTTAAATAATAAAAACTCGAATTACAAACTGAAAAGGTGGAAGGCCTTTTTGGAAGATTACAAATATGAATTAATGTACAAACCTGGAAACACTAATGTTGTTGCAGACGCACTGTCAAGAATTCCACAGGAGGTAACACATATTAACTCCATGACAGCAACGCAACATAGTGATGAGAGCTCATCACAGAATCTAATCCAGTTTACAAATGCACCTCTAAATGCCTTCAAAAATCAAATCATAATATCTACCGGCAGTACAGCTTCCTACAAGTTTGAGATCGTTTTTCCCACGTACCATAGAAGCAGTTCGGAGAATAAGTCTCAAATTCTAACAAGATTCTATTTCCCACAAATGCACGCAAAGATTAAACGTTTAACAAAATTATGCAAAGTATGTAAAGAGAACAAATATGACCGCCATCCCAACAAAATTATGCTCCGGGAATCACCAATTCCCCAATTTCCAGGGCAAATTGTTCATATTGATATCTTCATCACCGAAAAGAAACCCATTTTAACGGCAATAGACAATTATCAAAATCTAATAGACAAAATACAACTGACCCTACACCACAACGTGAGCACATCCCATCCTCTGTACCCCTTCCTATCCCATGAAACCAATCAACTCCAAGCCCATCTCAATAGAATTAAACCCCGAGTAAGGAGATCGCTTAATTTTATAGGGTCTGCATGGAAATGGATTGCTGGTAATCCCGACCATGATGACTTCGAAATAATTAAACAAAAAATGAATAATGTTTTGCGAAATAATGATAGACAAGTAATTGTAAATAAACTATCTATAGATAATATGAATGCTCTAGCTCAAACAACTAATCAAATTGTAAAGTATTTCAATTCTCATGAAATAGTCAATGAATCACAAGTATCAACTCTTAAATACAAAATAAAATTATTAAAAGAAGAACTTTTAAGTATTCAATATGCCATCCACTGGGCAAAAGCTGGAATAGTAAACTCATTCATTCTCACAAATAACGAAATAAATATTGTTAAACAAATTTTTGAAAAGGAAGCCATCCCTTATATTAATTTAGAAGAAGCATTCGAGTTCTCTGAAGTTAAAATAGCCTCCAGCAATAGTCATCTTATTTATATTGTTACCATACCAACTACCGATGTAAATTCATGTAATAAATTAATAGTTAAACCTACTAAATTTGGAAAATACGTTAATAAGATTCTGTATAACGAAGTATTGTTATGTAACAACTCAACTTTTGGCATAAAGTACCCCTGTAAATCATACAATAAATTAACCATCTGTAATAGTATTAATGTTGAAAATATAAATAATGATACCTGCCTAACAAATTTACTGAGAAGTCACACTTCAAATTGCACATTAATAGACAATGCCGACATACCCACTGTTGAAGAAATTGTTCCTGGAATACTCCTACTAAATCAAATCAACGAAACTATTCATATTAACGAAGAACCACGGGATCTGACCGGAACCTACATTCTGCAGTACCATAATGCATCAATAGTTGTCAAAGACAAAACATATAACTATTTCCAAATGATGGATGTTCAACCTTTACCACCTATTTTACAGCCTAGATTACCTGGATCAACGATTGAGAAAACGCTTACCTTACAATCAGTAAAAGAACTTCACCTCAAGAATACCGAAGAAACCGGCCTCCTAGATGTCAAGAACAGATGGACTTCAGGAATTAATTTTGGATTATCCACCATTATCATACTATTCGTAGTGATGCTTGTGAGAGGAAGAAATCAAACAAGCAAAGAAATTGTAACCACTATACCAGCAGTACACCTCTCACTCCCTGAAGTTGCCACCACAAATTTTATGGAATCGCAACAGACCCCAAGATTGTCCCAAATACCATATTTCTAAAATGTCACGATCGAGGACGCTCATAATTAAAAGGGGAGGTGTTAACACCAAAAATGTTTGGTGGGTCAATAACCAATAATGCTGACGCTGTTAAGCGTGCCACAATTGGAGCAACGATCGCAGACGTTGTGCCATAAGTAATATCAAACAATGCTGACGCTGTTAAGCGTGCCACAATTAGAACAACGACCCCAGAGGTAATTTACGTTATGCCAGCAGTCAACGCGACGGTGCACATTTTGCGACGTCATCATTAGTTGGTAAGGTAGTTATCATTAAGAATTTTGTAATTAATTTAAGTCAGTTCATTTTGAATCATTAAATAAAGAAGTCGCTCCTCTAAGCAGCGCAATACAGGAATAAACTTTAATCTTGTTAATTTATACAACAATTCGTTATTAAAATTTAGGATATTTCTACTTTCATAGGTAAACAGCTTAAAAATAAATTGTACCCGAACATTTGTATTTGTACCATCACTGATGTCAGTGTCAGTGCGGAGTGTTGCCACCTAACTTTGATTTACCTTGCAAATATTTCACAAGTAATTCCTCTACGCACCCCTTTTTATTTTTAGACCATGTAGTGTTACTTTTGGTGTTTAAAATGATCGAAATATCAAAATTCAGGCCCCAAACAATTAACAAACAATTGTTTTCGTACGACATAACTTTAGCATAACAACCCTGTAATTTATTTCGTTCACGAAATTTTCGAAAAGAGCTGAGTACAAAGCAAATGAAAGGTGCGCGTTCTCAACTCAACGGCCGACTCAACTCAACTGAATAACAGCTGATTTTTTGGTTGTGTTCACTTACTTTTGTCGTATTGCCTTTGACAACTCTGTGCCAGTTTGGTCGACAAATGCGTTAAATTTACACCACTGCTTGAGAGCAGTTGAGTTTATAGTTGTGCGTGTTTTTAAGTTGATAAGAATGGAGAGATCGTAAGAAGATATTATTTTGGCTTCAAATTGTAATTTTCATTTAACATTTGAACATTTTAATTTAACAATAATGTTTTACATATTTAGATGTATCAAAATCACAAAGAATGCTCAGTTTGATAAACTTGTCCAGCTAATGGAAAGTAATCCAGCCGTTGACCTTGGAAAACCACAATTTAGCATCACGCAGAACCAAGTGCGAGAACTATGGGAAGGATTTGCTGTTGAGTTAAATAGTTTACGACCACCGTCCAGAACATGAATGAATGGCAACGTGTATGTGCAAATACATACCTTGCACTGGGCAGCTCAAGAAGCTTGGATGCATCACGAATATTTCTTCTTAAATGCAATACATCTATATTCGCGTTTTCGACTCCATCTTCATAAAAGAAATATATGCTACTTATATCCATTTCGATTTTGCAAGCACAACACAATTGTTAAATTCTTTTATTTTCACATAAATCAGCTGCTTTTACTTGTCATAATTGCTATTTCGAGCTGGTAACACCATAACAATTGCAACCAAAAACAGTTGTGAACCACCATACAAAAGATAAATTTAGTCGTGTTGAAGTTGGGTCGTCTCTAAGTCGACCAAACTAAGTTGAGTGGTGAACGGTAATGGGGGCATAAATTTACGTACACTTGTACTAAGTTCCTATATTTTCAAAAAGCACATGATTTTAAAAAGGGAATAGTTATTCAAGTCCTCAAAAACGATAGATATTTGTAATTCTTTAAAAACAAAAACTTAAATAATATCTTTGACTATTAAATAATTGAAACACGATGGTTATATTCAGTATTAAAAATTTGAATCTAGAATAGAATACACTCAATTTACTATTTAAAAATAAAACGCGAAACACCTGGCTAGTTGTAGGCTATTCATTTTTTGTTTAATTTATAAATTGTTACTGTACGGTGGATCAATAAGTCTGTGACTTTTTGAACTTCCCTCGTAGTTATATGAAATACAACACTGCTCCCATCAGGTGTCACCAGCTAATAGACTAATTGTGCGCAAATTCCGTCAATTACTTTGCGGTTAACAGCTGTTCAAAAAATACAACCTCGTGCATTTTTTTTAAACGCAAAAAAGTGAATTTCGAGTGCTCATTAAAGATTATTTTTTGCGAAAAAAAATCCGCCAATCAAACCAAGGAAAAGCTTAATAAATACTACGGGGACTCTGCACTAGAGTGGGTCGCCAAAAAAAAGTCCTGTTTGGCACCCCTAGTTTGAAAGGTTAGCCCAAGAGGATCTCAAAACAAAAAAAAATAAATTTGCCACGCCCCAAAATACCGCCCTTTTTGTTTTTTATGTCCTGTGTCGCCATTTGAAGTCCGATCGGGACATGTGATATATCGTTGTTCATGGGTTTAAAGCAGCTTTATTTTCTTTATAGACCACATTCAAATTAATTGCCTAATTCAAAAAATATTTTTTTTATTTTTGTTCCTACCCACCCTAAGGTACAACAATATTTATATTTTATAAAAGCTGCGTACAAATAAGTGCATCAAAAGCAAAATGTTCATTATTTTTACGCAGCTTTTATAAAATATAAATATTGTTGTACCTTAGGGTGGGTAGGAACAAAAATAAAAAAAATATTTTTTGAATTAGGCAATTAATTTAAATGTGGTCTATAAAGAAAATAAAGCTGCTTTAAACCCATGAACAACGGTATATCACATGTCTCGATCGGACTTCAAGTGGCGACACAGGACATAAAAAACAAAAAGGGCGGTATTTTGGGGCGTGGCAAAAACTTTTTTTTGTTTTGAGATCCTCTTGGGCTAACCTTTCAAACTAGGGGTGCCAACCTGAAACTTATTTTTTTGTCCATAGGGAGCGACCCGGCTTACTCTGCACCATCGATTTCAATAGTAAAAAAGTGGTTTACTGACTTTCGTTGTGGTCGCACAAGTACAAATGACGCTCAACGTTCTCTACGGCCAATTGAGGTCAATACACCCGAAAATTTCGAAATAATTCACGATATGGTGTTGGGCGATCGAAGAGTAAAAGTGCGTGAGACTGTTGATATCATAGGCATTTCATATGGCAGTGTGGTTTCGATGTTGAATGATTAGTTGGGTTTAAGAAAGCTGTCTGCAAGATGGGTGCCGCGTTTGCCTCAATTGACCATAAACGTAATCGTGTGACAACTTCAAAGGATTGTTTTTTAATTGGGCTACCAATTGGTACCTCATCTGCCGTATTCTCCGGATTTAGCCCCCAGTGACTATTTCCTATTTCCAAACCTAAAGAAATGGCTCGGTGGAAAGAGATTTAGCTCCAACGATGAAATTATTGATCAAACAAATGTCTATTTTATGGACCTCGAAAATCCTATTTTTTGGAATGGGATACAAGAATTGGAGGAACGTTGGACTAAGTCTATTGAGCTAAAAGAAGATTATGTTGAAAAATAATTTTTTTTTGCAAAAAAAAAACTGTGTTTCGTTCAAAAAGTCACGGACTTATTGATCCGCCCTTATTTACGGATTTTTTGGTATTTTTTCTGTACTGAATTTTATGATTTTTTTTAATAAAAAATTTGACATTTTTTCTTAATTGTACTGGCTTGTTTTCCTCGACGTACGTTTTTAGTTGGGTTCAAATCTGGCATTCCTAATTTAATTACACATTGATTATAACAGGAAGATTATCACTCACCTAAAAATTGGTCATTAGTGGTTTTTTTATACAAAGTTCTCAACAATAATGTGGGCTAAAAGATCGCGTAATACGTTGATTGTGGTTTTCATTAAATATAATTCGATATGAAAATTTTTTCTTAGAAGAGTACCAATAAATAAATAAGTAAAAATTTTTCCCCACTTTCCTTTGAGCTAAACATATCAGGGATTTCTGCAACTGGGGAAAATGTAAACAATCGCAACTAGGATTTCGAAGTTTGTGACTCTTCTCAGATCTCGTTGTCGGAGTTTCTCTCGTCTGGTGTCTCTCTTTCTTGATGTGACATATCCTATACTATATAGGGGGACACGCAACCTTCCATTGATTAACACATTTCTGGTGTATTTCTTTTATTTATGTCTTTCCGAAAGTTGTCAAAAATACTAAGACCTATAATATTGTTTCAGATTGTAGGGCAAAATTTCTAGCGGTTTACAAAATATAGACGAGCAATTGAATTGGTAACTCTGATATAGAAGCAGAATGTTTTCGGGGTCTTACAAAAATGTTAATCAGGTAGTTTAACGCCGATCTTGGGAATTAACTTTTTTACGGGATTGCAACATTTTTACGGGATTGTTTTGAAGCCCAAAACAATTGCCATTTTATTGATAAATAGTTTGAAAAATAAAACATTATTTTTGGGAAATTATGATTTTTTGTTTTCATTTTGATTTCTTTATGTTCTTGCACCGCCTAGAAAGTAAATCCGCTTACAGTTTAAAGTGCCACCAAAATTTCCATTAATTTGACTCTGACGCCCGACGATATACAGGGTGGTTCAGTCACGACCTCTGCTTAGTATTCAAATATGGTTCAGTCACGACCTCTGCTTAGTATTCAAATATAGGGTGGTTCAGTCACGAGTGGACAAATTTCACCAGCGTATTCCTTGGCTCATTTCATGAAAATATGTCCATGTTGGACCATCGCCGAAAATAGGTGGTCGGAGGATACTACGGTAAAATTGCTAAGTTCGGTTTTTTGTTTTGGGGCTTGTTGGAAAGGTCTTTAAGAGACCTTTCAGAATCATTAAAAAAAAATTAAAAAAAGTGAAATCGCCGAGAAACGGATCTTTCAAAAAAAAATAAATAAATGTGTGCAGTTATTTCGCTTCCAAAAACAATTTTTTTGCATTTCAGTCAAATAGTCATAACTTTGGAACGGTAAGACCTCTGGGATTCGTTTAGCTAATTTTGGAAACGTAACAGGTAGGGTTATCGTTTAAGAGTTGTTATCTGCCATCTGGATGAGAAAATTGAGGTTATGTGTACGTTCTTATGTCTTTTCCCTAAATTAATTTTTCAAAGCTCCGTATCTCAGCGATTTCACTTTTTTTAATTTTTTTTAATGATTCTGAAAAGTCTCTTAACGGCCTTTCCAACAAGCCCAATAGTACCCTCCGACCATTAATCTGAAAATTTTCAAACCGCTGCCATTTCGCCCCCTTGCATTTTCGGGGATGGTCGTAAATGGACAAATTTTCATGAAATGAGCCAAGGAATACGCTGGTGAAATTTGTCCAGTCGTGACTGAACCACCCTGTATTTGAATAATAAGCAGTACAATTTATTTCCTACAAACTTGTACACTTGTTTAAATATAAAGCTTTTGTATCGAGTCCTCTACAGGAGGATACTAAAGAAACGCGTTTATTTGTGATTGTTGGCATAAATGCACTTAATTTAATTCCAATTTAACACTATTCGAAATATAAAACAATCTTAAGTACTAAACGTATTCAATTTAAATACTGACATCATCAGTCTTCTTAATCGATCTAAATACTGATACAATATTATTATAAATGATATTCAAACGTTTGAATTCGCAAATCTTTGATTTGTTGTAACCAGTGTTACATGAGGGTCTCACAATTGTCCACCAGGCTGGAGTTATCACCGTCAAATTCTTATTGAATATATGCATTTCTGTTGATTTCAGCGTCCTTGCTTTTGCCATTCAATTCCCTAATTTCTTTTGTTGCTTGAAGAATTTCCTCATTGAATTTACTTAAGGGAGTTGCAACAGCATCGTAATTTGAATGCATTCTCTCAAAGCTGCTGTCAAAGATACGATGCAATTGTTCCTGGTCTGATGATTGCTTGAGAAACCATTGCATTGTGTCGGCTAATATTTCTAAATTGTTTGAAATATCTTTTAAATCCTTGGGAATGTTATGCTCGTTACTAGTGGCATCGTTATGCCCCACATAGGGTAGAGTTATACACTTTTCATCTATGGACTGTAGTTGGTTTAGTGTTACACGTCCTTTCTCATATAGAATATCCATAGAAAGATCTGGATTGACGGGTTTTGTAGGATGTAATTGAATACGTTCGAAATGTTTATTCCATACATTGTAGATATTATCGTAAAACTCAGGTCGTTCTAAATTTAGCAGACATTTGATTGTTGCACCCATATCACCAAAAGACTGCGCCATTAATCGATCACGTTGTAATGACGATGTGTCTCTCTTTCCATGATAGATAGTTGCTCCAGAGACAATTTGAACAACAGCAAGCAACAATAGAGTAGCTAAGATTTAAAATGAGATGTTAATAAAACAATAATTTGCAATTACATACAATTTAAACATAAGTATAAACATGATAAAATTAGATATTAGGTAGATGCATTAGAAATTCCGTGGTTAAGCTGTCAAAATTAGCTGAATAATGAAAAACGCTACGTACACAAAATGTGAAAAATTTAATAAGTTTGTCTTACTTGATACAAAGTCTATACTATAAATTGCATTTTGATTGAAATTGTTTGAATTTTATTAACAACGAAATCAAATTTGACAGCTTACCCACGGAAAAGATGAAAAAAAAAACAAATCAGCTGGGCTAATGCGTTCACCCGATAGATAATTCTATCATGAGTATAAATATGATACACTTTTCTATAGGGAAATTCATGGGGTTTCTCTCTCAATATCGCCTATGTGTCACTAGACTTTAAGTAAATTTCCATACATTTCTTTCAACAATTTTAGATTTTTAAAGTTTTAACGAATACTACGACGATATGAAAGTGCCGGTGAATTCCCTAGTTAAATACTTATATATCGCACCCTAACTTCAAAGGCGTCATAACTCCAAATCTCAAGATTTTCATGTTTTACTTAAAAACAATACCCAAGTATCGTTTCTATCCACTGCACAAATCTGTCGAGAATATCTCCTCACTTTCGTCAAAACAATCCAACATCAATATGTCTGTCTATTATAGAGAATATGCGTACAGTTTGTAACTTAGCACATCAAGTTTTTTTGACTCTACAACAAATTTATAAATTTTGAGTTATGACTCTTTAGTAGTTAGGGTGCGATATGTTGCATACACATCTATTCAAAAACTTACCTCTAATTTCTTTACCAATATATTTCACCATTTTCACTTAGTTTATTTGTTTGTTTCCAGCTGAGCTTTGAATAGTATCTGACTGGTATTTATTGTTTCATATGGTTTTTATACTCGAGCAATGACTCATCTTCTGTTTGTTTATTTCGTGAACGTTTATATTTATATTTCTAGAATTTCTCTGAGTACAACTGTGGCAAACAATCAGTTTTCTTTGGAATCTCTATATCGGCATCGCAAGAAATTGTTCACGTCACACAATGAATTTGCTACATACATACCTACAAACAAAGAGTGTAGTTATGACTACGAAATTTCGAAATCATATTGTGAAATTGTACGAGGGTAATTCAAGAAGTAGAATCATAGCAAAATTAAACATGTCATTTAAACTAAACACCAATGTGAGCTATGACCTGTGCGTGTAAGAAGAATTTCTGGCACTTATGATTCCAAACTAAAGAAAAAAGTTGAGAGAGGTGGCTCATTTCAAAATGCGGTAAGATTTGAAACTTCAGTTTGGAAGTTTAAAAATTAAACTTTAAAATTTATAGTTGGAAGCCACTTATATTACATAAAAATTTAAAAAAAAGCCCCACCGGAACTGCACTCGTGCTTTGTCTGGTTGTATGAAACAAAAATGCAGTCATCAAATTTCAACCCCTCAGCAATGATCTGAACTTGTGTACGTGGTCTCATTGAGTTAACGCACTATGACGCGACAATGATTCAATGTCAAATCAAAACGTTCATAAGAGAATGTTCTGAATGAAATTAATCAGTTATAGGTAGTGGCATTTCTGCTATAAGACATTGATTGTGTAATTGTGCATACAAGCTAAAAGCTTCGTGGGAACACCAATAAGATGAATTGTAACACTATAAGTAAAAAAATAATAAAGAGGTGTCAGTGGAACACCCGGTTGGAAAAAATAGATATCTATTATTTTATTTCTATCACGATATTCTATGCGTATGCGTATGTGTTTACAAAGCTGTGTGCGTCCTAGCCATACTATACACCAGGGTTTGTATTTCGTGGGTAATGGGACGCATGGACGCACCGTCACCGAGTTTTTGGTATTTTTTCTTTTAGCGATTTTTTTAAAAGTCTTCCATACTTTATTAAAAACTCTTAGTAACCCCCAAAAATTTGTTATTTTTTCGAATGGACGCTCCATATCCGAAATATAGACATACGAGCGTTTTAACGATTTTTATATTAGAAAAATTATAGTTTTAGCGATTTTATTTAAATCAAAGTGATGCCGGTTTAAAGACATCCATTGCTTAAAACTTCGCAAAATTTAATATTTTTGCGATTTGACGCACCGTTTCCGAGACATGACCATTTTTTTGATTGTAACGATTTTCTAATTTTGGCAATTTATTAAAAAACCCTTAGAAACACGGAAGATTATTTATTTTTTCAATTACACGCTCCGTTCCCGAGACATATAATTTTTCACATTTGCGATCAAAAGTGAGGAAAGGGAAACCCAGGGAAACCCACTACCTACGGCGTTGAGCGATGGGTAAAGGCCACTTACTCATTCCCCATGTGTAATGGGTAACCGTGGCAGGTATTTCCCCATTGTCGTGGGTACCTACTAGAGTGTTCAAAAAAACGGCATTTTCGAATAACCGGTTTCGGGTGTAATGGGTAACCGTGGCAGGTATTTCCCCATTGTCGTGGGTACCTACTAGAGTGTTCAAAAAACCAGCATTTTCGAATAACCGGTTTTCGGGTTATTCGAAAAATCATTTTTGGAAAACTGGTTTTCGGTTTCACAGAAAGAAAAAAAAAAGTAAATTTTCGGGTTTAATTATGGTTAGTTTTCGGTTTTTTCGTTTCGTATGAAAAAAATAAGTTCAAATTATTGGAAAAAATTAATACAAAATCAGTACAAAATATAATTTTCTTGTCATGTTTTGTTTGCTGTAGACAGAATGATTATTATTCTAATAATATATCGAGAGCTTATATTCAATACCAGCTATACGCAAAAACACAATATTTCAGGAGAAGGAAAAAACAGTTTATTTTCCGAACTCTCGAAGATTGAATCTTTAAATAATTTTTGTATGCAGTACCCACTAATAATATTTAACAAAAATACTAGAAGAAAATTTACTTCAATCTTCGAGAGTTCGGAAAATAAACTGTTTTTTCCTTCTCCTAAAAAATTGTGTTTTTGCGTATAGCTGGTATTGAATATAAGCTCTCGATATGTAGCATAGTTTTAATTTTTCCGTTAAAGAACACATCAGTTCAATTCAATTCAAAAATTAATACAAAATCAACACAAAATAAAATGTTCTTGTCATGTTTTGCTTGCTCGTAAAAAGATTCATTATTATTCTGAAAATATTGCAGCATTTGTCAGATTTTAATATTTTCAAATATTACGTTAAAGTACACATCAGTTAATTCAAATCAGTTCAATTCAATTCCATTCAAATCAGTTCAATTCAATTCAAAAATTAATACAAAATCAACACAAACAAAATGTTCTTGTCTTGTTTTGTTTGCACGTAAAAAGAGTCATTCTTATTCTGACAATATTGCAGCATTTGTCAGATTTTAATACTTTTAAATTTTCCGATAAAGAACACATCAGTTAATTCACTTCAATTCAGTTCAATTATATGCAAGTCACTTCAATTCCATTCAATTCAATTTAATTCCATTCAATTCAATTCAATTCACCTCAATTCCATTCAATTCAATTTAATTCCATTCAATTCAATTCAATTCACCTCAATTCCATTCAATTCAATTTAATTCCATTCAATTCAGTTGATTTCAATTCTATTCAATTCAATTTAATGCAATGCAGTTCAATTCAGTTCAACTCCATCAATTTAGTCCAAGGCAATTCAATCCAATCTAATCTAACTAAGTAATTGAACTGAACTGAATTGGTTTTTGTTTGAAATGAATTCAATATTTTTATTGGTGCTTCAATCTCAAAATTGCACAGCAGTATTTAAATTTAACAATAACGTATCATTTTTAAATTATATTCTAATTGGCAATGCCTGTTTAATGTAAAATTTACAAGTTTAATTCATATTCACATTTAACTTATTTAAATTTGAAAATCATGTTCGATTTTTTCGCAATTTTCATGAATGAATTGAATATAAACCGGTTAACCGAAAATTACGTTTTTCAAAAAACGGGCACACGGTGAATTACACGAAACCCGGTTTCTCCGGATTCGGTTTTGAGCACTCTAGTAGCTACCCATTATTTTCCCCATACCCAATGGGTTCATTACCCATTCCCCACGGAGATGTGTAAAGGTTAAACATGGGGGGTAAATACGAACTCTGTTGTTCTCACTATCTTCAACTTGTACTGAGTCACGTTCACAATTAATTGTTTATTATTTATTAATATCAATAACGATATACGCACACACGAATACAGCGGTCTAAAAATTGAAAAAGAATACAGAGAATCCATACGATACAGACAGTGCTTGTATAGCAGCGCCGCCGTACTATAGAGAAATAAGACACGAGCTGCTATCCTCTCTTCACGTTCTCTTGATGACGACAAGGTTGTAGGCAATTTCATCGAGTTCGAGTTGCTTTTGTAATTTACCCTTTGGTTGGACAGAAATAAAAGGGAATGCGTATTTTCGTTCGATGCAAACAACATAAAACTTAAATTAGCTGTCACTAGTATCAATCAAAAACTATTTTAACTTACTTTGTTGGATGGTCTACAATATCTATGTCTTCTTTGGTCTCTCATTCTACATACGATAATTTCCCTAGTACCATTTCGATCAGCTGTGCCATAGAAACTGTCTGGCTGTACGCAGCAACATGGCCCCTCTCCGAACGCTGAGTGAGAAAGAGAGAGAGAGAAGATTATCTCCATACACCTAATTCTGACCGGCAATGCAGAAATTCATAATCATGATTTGATAACCATTGACTTCCTCTTATACCCACACATCGAAACCAAATTCCGAGACGATTGATGCATTCAAAACCATAGAGAAATAGACAAGAGTTTCTATCCCTCTCTTTATGTTCTCTCGATGACGACGAGGTAGTAGGTCATTTCATCGAGTTCGAGTTGCTTTTGTATTTTACTCTTTGGCTGGACAAAAACGGACAGAAATAAAAGCACATGCGTATTTTCGTTCAATGCAACCAACATAAAACATAATTTATCAACCAAACACTATTTAAACTTAATTTGCTTCTGGTGGATTATCAGTATCTTGCTTATCCCCTCTGTTTTCTATCATTTTCCTACTTCATAGTCGATCAGCTGTGTCATGGATGTCCCCTGTCAAAATTCATGTTTTCGTGTTACGTAGTTCGAAGTGGAAAATATTTTTCGAACTCCTGCACAACTGTATTAATCGTCACGAAATATTATTTTGAAAAAAAAATAAAGTAATTTTCGATGATAAATATGTATGTGTTTGGATGTGTTTATCTCAAAACATGTAACGCAACCCTCGTATACACACAAATTGAATGACTGCTGCGGTGTTCTGGCAGGGCATTTAAATTAGTAACCGACACAAAGAGAGCATGTTAGGAAATTATATGGCTCTCAGCAGTTTACTTGCTACTAGGCCGATAAGTTTCATTGGAAAAATTTCAAGTTCTCAACGAACGTGTATTCATTAAGTGGAATCATTACCACAGCTGATTTCATTATTTTCATGCCGTTTTGTGGTTTCGAGTAAAATTAATATAGAGACACCTTCTCTCTCAAGTGACGTTTCATTTCACACTATTCGTCGTAGCGCACTGAGAAATGTTCGACGCAAATTGACGTACTCCAGTTGTAAAAATAAACTGTGAAATTTAAATAAATTTTGCACTTTTTCTTAGACTCTTGTGTGGTATTTAACATACCTATTCTAGCACGCAAACACAAAATGACGATGTTGGTTGCTTGTTGGATGTTTTGTAGTAATGTTTCTACCTGGTATTATTAAAGCATTGCATTTCACATACAACGTTTACATCATTGTTGTCAACTCAGAGCTTCTAGCGCTGTTGTGAGTGCTTTTTAAAATTGTCGACACGAAAATTTTTCGACCTAGTGCGTAGTGTTTTTTTTTAAACATCAGCGACACCAAATCTTCGATTTCCCAATAACAACAAAATAGTTTTATTAAAAAAAAGTAAATTTTTTAAAGTTTTGTATACTTATATATAAATAAAAAGCAAAAATTAAAACATTTAAAATTTAGTGCTTTTTATGAAAATTACGCGGTTTTTTAGGTTTGGTGCTTTTTGATAATTTAAAGTTAACAACCCTGGTTTACATGCAACCACACTAATTCTCTTCAATTTAATTAGCGAAATAGTGTCTCTACTCAATTCTTACTCTATGGACCTGCCCTGCAACGAACAAATTGGTATGTGTTTTGTTTTTGTACATGTTTGTTTACTTTTATTGTTGGTATGTATGTATGAATAAGTGTATGTGCTGAGTTTGACCAGTTGTGAACAAAGGATGGCGGAATGAAGTGATAAGCAAACCAAGCAGCATACTAAGTTTAAATAATGTTTAATAACACGGTGGAACAAAATGAAACTTTTTCGAAAATAACAAGGTTCTGACAAAGAATTCTGGTAGAGGGGCTAAAAAAAATATACGTGTATCGGTGTTTTGTAAGATTACGTCTGAATTTTTTTAAGGGGGTGAAATTTCCCCCTTTTGCACATTCTTATAATGAATCCATGTTATCCTTACATTTTACGTATAGGATGTGTTCAGGGATTTTATGTAAAAATTTACGAGAAACATTTTTGTGGAATACTTTAAACCTCTACCGCCTCTTTATATATGGGTCTTTTTTGTTCTTTTTGTAGACAAGGGGGAAAACACCTAAAACACCACAAACATATTCCCCATAAAAATCTACTATAAGTTTCTTAACAGACTGAAGCTCAGAACTCAACTTGAATGTAAAAAATAAGTCAAAACTGAAAATCCATTTAAGGGTTAATTTTGTACTTATTCCGAGTTGGCGCTAAAATATCGCACAAAACCGCATTTTAAGGCGTTGGTGTGTATTGAAAAAATATTGTACGTAAAATTTCACTATAAGTCACCGACCAAAGGAAAACTGTAGATTAATATCTATAAATACAAAATAAGAGAAAATGTATGAGAAATTCAAATTACAAGCTTATAAGGTCAGGAACATTTATCTAATTGAAAAATGGTTGGTTTTTGTTGGAAACAATAGACACAATAGTTATGCACACTCTCTAGCATGACTAGTTGCGAACTCCATGACAATTTCACCATCAGATGCGTAACTACTGTGCCTGTATTGATACCATCAGTAGACCATCAATCGTATATATACAAACTCAATTATTCAATTCACATATGCGAATTATTACACAGTGCAACACGAAAAAAAATAACCATATACGGACAACACTACGTGATAAAAGACTAAAAAAAAAAAGACCCGTGTCTCCCAATTTTTCCCAAAGTCATGCACTTTTTTTTTTATGGGCCGCCAAAGATTTGGGGCCTCGGTATCATTTTCGTAAAATGTGATCATTTTCTCAGACTCATATCTTGCAAACCGTTCAGAATTTCTCTGAGGCAAAGTTGTAGCTGTTGTCATAAAGAACAAAAATTGCGAACATATAAAATCAAAAAAACTTCACCTTCCAGATCAAAATCGCAAAAAACTTAAAAAAATTCGATTTTTTTTTACCTTTTTTCCCGTGTTCAGGTCCATAGGTAGCAAACCGTTCAAAATTCAAGGAAACAATCAACCACAAAAATTTACCTAAGATCTCAATAAACAAATTTCTAGAACATATAAACTTACTAGAGATGATTCTTAACACTGTTTAGGTAGCACGCAAAAGTGAAAAATTTGCCGAAAATTTTTTAATTTCATTTTTTTTACCTTTTTCTCCTGTTCAGGTCCATAGGTAGCAAAAAATGAAATATGCCTGGCCAGAACCATGTGCATTCTTCAGTCTATGTTGTTGTATTTGTTCATCCACACTTCCTCTTGGCCTCCACGAGTTACATTGGAATTGATTCAGAGGTGAGCGTGAATCCCAATTACAAAGAAAACAAAATAATTTTGGGAAGCCGCCCTTATCCCTTGCAAAATGTTGATGACCTTCAAATCAAAATTCTGAACGGTTTGCAAGATATGAGTCTGAGAAAATGATCACATTTTTCGAAAATGATACCAAGGCGCCAAATCTTTGGCGGCCCATAAAAAAAAAGTGCATGACTTTGGGAAAAATTGGGAGACACGGGTCTTTTTTTTTTAGTCTTTTATAACGTAGTGGTGTCCGTATATGGTTATTTTGCCATGACTTAAAAAATTACACACAGTGTTACACTGAGCAACAAATTAAAAAAAATCTTTTGTCCTAAGAACGCCACTATGTTTTTCGGATGTAGTTTGGTCTAAAACATGAAAAAAAAATATTAAAACAATATCTGTCACGCCACTGAATTTTAAAGGGTTAAAATCCAATTTGCGCTAGTTTGTTTACTCTTTAGCCCATATCTTGTGAACGGATGCTCCGAATATTTAGTTTAAGGTAACAGTCGAAAGATTATTAAATACCCATGACAATTTGCTAATACATCTCTTCACTTGATCAAACCGTTTGAGCACAATTTAGAAAAAAATCAACTTTTCGGAAAAATTTCAAATTTCTTTCAAAAATCACGGAAAAATATTAAAATCGACTTTAAAAATCTACAAAAATATTAGGTATGTATGCTAAACTACAGCGAAATTTTTGAGACCTAAATGGAGAAAAGCGGTGTATAAATGCGGATTTTACTAAAATTGTATTGAATTTACCCATATATGCCGTTGTCCTCACTTACGATACAAAACCGTATATAAATAAATAAATAAATGTTTTCCCAATACATTCCATGAAGGAATTGGGGAGAGCTTCTCACAATCGGTGAGTTGTGCGCTTTCTATTGTTAAGACTCACTGATTAAGACCTATAGTTTTACACCGGTTCCGAAGGGATTATTAATAGAAGACAAGCTTTTCCATGGCTGATTACTCGACAGTGTCGCCGGCACTATGCGAGGTGACTGTCGTCGAAGGAAATGTTTGGTGGTCAGGGCAGGGATCGAACCCACGTTCTCATACACATCATTAAAGCATCATTAAACTTTAAGCTTTAAGCCCAGACAGCAAAGCACAATATTTTAAAGACATTTCTATAGGAAAATTAAAGCAGGGTGTGATGGCCTTCACATAAAACAATTTATAAGTGATACAAATTTTGAAAATGTATTAACAAAAGATGAGGGTGCTGCGTGGAGATCATTTAAATTGGTTGTTGAAAACTTCTTTGGGAACAAGAAAAATCCAGTTTATAAATATATTATTGGGGATCTATTGAAAATTATTCAAAAATTGGTAATGACAAAAAAACAATAATTTCAATTATTTGTGACTTAATTTAATTTCTGGTTTCCCATCAGGCATTAACATGTCATTAAAAATACATTTCCTTCATTCACACGTGGACATTTTCCCAAAAAATGTAGGGGCTATGAGTGATGAACATGATGAGAGATTCCATCAGGAAATGAAAAACATTGAAGATCGTTATAAAGGACGTTGTACTGCAAGAATGGTGGGAGACTATATTTGGTTTCTCATAAGAGAGTCCAACGCAGAGATACCTAAGAGGCAATGCAGAAACCAGAAAGACAAAAAATATTATTATATATAAAGAAAGTAATAAATCTTAATCTTAATAAATCCATTTAAATCATATTCAAAAACATAATTAAGTTTTTTCAGTGTAACTGCTTTGTTTACGAGCCTCTTCACAGTTTTAAATGGTTATATTACTAATTAAGTAAAAAATATCAATTTCGTATACACGGTTTTGTGGCCGTCGGTAGTACAATGGGTGGTAGCGTGCGCGCTTCTTGTACAACATATCATGGGATCGATCCCTGCTCAGACCATCTAACATTTCCTTCGACGACGGTCACCTTGCATAGTGCCGGCGACACTGTCGAGTAATCAGCCATGGAAAAGCTTCTCTTCTATTAATAATCCGTTCGGAACCGGTGTAAAACTGTAGGTGTTAATTAGTGAGTCTTAAAAATAGAAAGCGCACACCTCACCGATTGTGAGAAGCTCTCCCCAATTCCTTCATGGAATGTATTGGGAAAACATTTATTTATTTATTTATATACGGTTTTGTATCGCAAGTGAGGACAACTGCATATATGGGTAAATTCAATACAATTTTAGTAAAATCCGCATTTATACACCGCTTTTCTCCATTTATGTCTCAAAAATTTCGCTGTAGTATAGCATACATACCTAATATTTTTGTAGATTTTTAAAGTCGATTTTAATATTCTTCCGTGATTTTTGAATGTCGAAGAAATTTGAAATTTTTCCGAAAAGTTGATTTTTTTGCTAAATTATGCTCAAACGGTTTGATCAAGTGAAGAGATGTATTAAAAAATTATTATAGGTATTTAATAATCTTTCGACTGTTACCTTAAACTAAATATTCGGAGCATCCTTTCACAAGATATGGGCTAAAGAGTAAACAAACTAGCGCAAATTGGATTTTAACCCTTTAAAATTCAGTGGCGTGACAGATATTTTTTTAATAATTTTTTTTTCATGTTTTAGACCAAACTACATCCGAAAATCATGATGGCGTTCTTAGGACAAAATCGTTGTTGCTCAGTGTTATCGATATAAACGTAACTGACACTTACCCGGTCATCAAAAAGCCATAACACGGAAAAATACAACTCTGTGATATAGATTGAAACTCACCTCAAAGCTCTGCAACAATGCGAGTATGCATGAGGAAAAGAAGAATTTGGTGGAAAAAAGCTGTCTGTTCTTGTATTAGAATTATATAGACCTTTCAGTGTGAGCTGATACGTAGGGATCTTCGATCGATACTAATTCGCATATGTGAATGGCATGATTGAGTATGTACAGGCACAGTAGTTAGGCATCTGATGCTGAACTTGTCAGGGAGTTCGAAACTAGTCACGCCAGTGACTGTGCTTAACTGAATTGTCTATTATTTCCAACAAATGCCAACCATTTTTCAATTAGAAAAATCTTCCTGACCTTGTAAGGTTGTAGTATGAATTTCTCATACATTAACTAAAAACTAACAAAATCGGCCACAAAATTCAAATTCGAAAATGTTGTAATTTATTCACATTGCTTATATTAGGCGCGCTATACCTCGTCAGGTGCACTTTGGCCTGCAACAGTAGTATTGTAGTAGGATATTTTAAGCCGTTACATCCCTATTTTCACACCCCCCCACCCACCATCCTTAAAAAAAATTCACTCGTAAACTTTCAAAACGTCGATACACTATATTTTTTTTACCCCCTCTACCAGAATCCATTGTTAGAACCTTGTTTTTTTTGTGTTCCACAGTGTAATTGTATGTCTAACTATAGACTAACATACAACAGCAACTACACACAGGGTAAACCCATCAACTGATTTTCTCTCCCTACAACTTTTGTTTAAAGTAAAAACTAAGAGTGCTCTGTAGTCGGAATAGGAGTTTTGGCATCGGTATCTAGGATATTTTCGTCGGATTTGAAGTCGTAAAAATTAGGACGACTCCAAGGTTAACATTTCCACCAAAAATCAAAATTTTCGAAGAAAATAATTTGTTGCCCGATTTTTTCGGTTAATACAAATTTGTACACCGCATTAGATAGAATCAGTTTGCTTTAGGTTTAACTTGATTTGTCGTGGGCTTCTTGGTTTCTAATGCGAAGAATGTTATGTTTATGACGGTTATATCTTGCTCGCATATAAATTATACTTGCATTACTCCTAGAGTGTCCAAAACCGAAACCGAAAAACCGGTTAACCCTTTTTTTGCTATTAACCGTGTGCCGGTTTTTTAAACAACGTAATTTTCGAACAAACCGGAAACCGGTTATTTGACGTCGGTTGAGCGGTTAATCGGATTTTACTTAATTTGTGTTAATATCCTTAAAAATTATATGATTTTCGAATTTTAGTGAAATTTTGGAATTAATAAACAGGATTTCCATTTTTAATAATGATCTAAATGACATATCCAAACAATTTTTTTTTCCAAAATGATTGTAGGATTTGAATTAGAATTAGTTACAAATTAATTAAGTTTTTCAAACATTTTTTTTTTATCAAATTTCAAAATTAAAATTTTTTCATAACTAAGGGCGAGTTTCGCACTCGTCATTTAAAAGCTCTATTTAAAAGCTCACAGAGAATTTTCGACTGTGACTCTGGCCATAAATGTTTTAAACCTAATAAGATTTTCATACATGAAAATCTTTTTCAAATTTGAATATGACACATTCCAAATTGGAATATGGTATATATTTTTTAAAATGTGATGATTTATTCGACCGTTCGTATTATGTTTAAAATTAAAATATTCGATCATTAGATCTATTTTAAATTATTTTATTCTTCGATATTTCGCTACCCATTGGCTATCATCGTCACGAGAATAAGCACAATTATTAATTAAAAATTTCATTTTAATTTGTAATTTCATTATTTTTTTCAATTCAATTCAATTTATTGATTCATAATGATGTACAAATTTGTTCACAATTATAGTTCGTACAATTTAAAGAGTTTAGGGATGTTTTTAATTAATAATTGTGTCTATCTTTCCGACGATGCTTCCCAGTGGTTAGACTAATGGACGAACATTTAAATTTCAAATATATAGTTTTTATTTAAAATTAAGACGTAATTAATTAAATACAGTTGTGAAATTTTTAGTTTTTAACACGAATAAGTATTTGAAATGGTGGTTAAACAAATATATTTAAAGCGAAAAAAACCGATAAAAACCGGTTCCATCGGGTTTTGCCAAAATTAAAACCCGAAAACAGGTTTCTTGAAAAATTGATTTTTCGAAAACACCGAAAACCGGTTTCTTGAAACATTGATCTTTCGAACAAACCGACATCCGGTTTCTAAAAAATTCCGGTTTTTTGGACACCCGAATTACACCGCGTTGCAAAAATGAGCTTTTGTTCTGTTCTATGAAAGTTCTATTTCGGAAAGAGGGTAAAAAAAAACAAAAATACATACACGTGTATCGTCGATTTTCATGTACACATCAGAATTTTTTGTATGTTTAAAGATCTCTGGTGCCGTACAGTGAAATGTCTCCCTATATTTGTGAGGTAGAAAAGAAGGAGTGGTTGGAATATGATGAAATTTAATTTAACAATAGTAACTTTCTAACACTAAACTGTTTATGACTTTTACAACACTTACAACTTGTATGACGGATGAAACATTGCAATTGCACAAATGTTTTATGTTGCGTTGTGCGAAACCGAATTTCTATATAGTTCATCTGAGAAAAAATGCAGTTCCCGAGTCAAAATATCTTTTGTTACGTTTGTGGCACCAAGTAAAAATTTGAAAAACATTACTAAAACAATGGCTAATTCGTTTCAGAAAATATTCAAGACTACTTATGTTCCTTACTTGTGGTATACACCGGCAGTCGTGTGCGACTATTGCTATAGAAATTTGTGCAAGTTTACTGATGGAAGGTCAAAAATAAAGTACGCTGTAGCAACAGTTTGGCTACCACCTACGGAGCACTGCAATGAATTGTGCTACTTTTGCGTAACCTTTACTCCCACTAAAGGGTACCAATACTTTCGCCGCAACAAAATTCGCTACGCTAATGTAGAATGGGTTATTCCAGCCGTTCTGTACTCACCAGAATAACGTATAGCGGCTTTAGTGGAGATTTTTGATGATATCCCCGAAATAAGCGAAGCAGATCCAACAGTAGTATCAACTCTGCTATCAACATTTCTTACATCGAATGTGAGGGGTGAGAGTCCACAAGTATCGGAATTTGTACCAACAACCAGTGAACTTGGGACTGCAGTGCCGCATTTAGAAACACAAGCCGACTTCAGCGACCTTGTACGAGACGGAAATTTTTTGAGGAGAACAGCGGAACTCTTTGCATCGCGCTCTAAGCAGTGGAATGTAGTCGCAGCTGATTTTAAAATAACAGCCGCTCGCACTAGCACTATTCCATATGACAAATTTTTTAAATTGCACGAAGATCGGGGAAAAAAACTTGAGTTATTGTTATGATATTGATTCGATGTTGGCAAAAATCGGCTACCCTCATATTTCAGAGGAGTGGCGACTTTTCATCGATGCGGCGGTCAACAGCCTTAAAGTAGTGCTGCTTCATATCGGTAACAAACATCCAACTGTTCCGATCGCATATGCCACAAAGCTCAAAGAAACATACGACGGCATGGAATTAATATTAGTGCTGATAAAGTACCAAGAGCACAATTGGAAAATATGCTGCGATATGAAAGTGGTCGGATTACTCATGGGTGTTAAGCGTGGATTTCCAACCCACCAGTGCTTTTTGTGTACATGGGAAGGTCGCAAAAGAGGTCAGCATTACACTGAATTTAAGTGGAAGCCGCGCACATGCTACAAAGTAGGCGTAGAAAGTATAGAGCATCTACCATTGGTGCAGCCATCTTAAATCCCTTTGTCACCACTACACATTAAGCTCGGTCGGTTTCGTATCAAATTTTGTTAAACAACTGGATCGAGAGGGCCAGGCGATTGCGAGTTTGCCCAAAATTTTTCCGAAATTGTACGGTGCAAAGATTCATGCAGGTATCTTTTTAAGAAGTCATTCAGTAACTTTATTTCTTTTGAATGCTGTGTATGATTTAAGGTGTTTTCAATGGTCCGCAGATAAAAAAAAATTGTTCCAAGTTATGAATTTTCCTCAAAATTTAATGGTATCGAGCAACGTGTATGGAAAGGCACAGTTGCCGTTATTGAGCAGTTTCTTGGTAACAAACGAGCTGCCAATTATAAAAATATTGTCGTAGAAATGATTTCGGCATATGGCGAAATGGGCATTGTAATGTCGCTTAAGATCCACTTCCTTCACAATCATTTACATTTTTTCCCTGATGATTTGATTAGCTTGTAGCGATGAGCATGGCGAAAGGTTCCATCAGGACATTGCCATTGCGGCATTACGCTTTAAAGGACAAGACATTGCTGGTCTATTTGTCGCGATAATGAGACAAATTCTTACAAACGCCAAAATAAAAGGCCTAAGTTTCTTTAAAAGCATTGAAATTTGTAACGTTCGTTTATTCATGTGTGTGAAGATAAATTCGAATTTAACTAGCAGAGACACACACCAATTATGTTAGCAGAGCTCTGTAATTACATTGACAGAACTATGTAAGATAGCTAAATTTTGGAAAGGGTATAGAAATTTAGGACTTCCTAAAGGATTTATCGGG
This sequence comes from Phaonia tiefii, assembly GCA_963931995.1. NCBI lineage: Eukaryota > Metazoa > Arthropoda > Insecta > Diptera > Muscidae > Phaonia > Phaonia tiefii. The sequence continues at coordinate 144,555,031 of OZ008370.1, forward strand.
ACTTCAAACAAAGTTATTCTTTGCCAGGGTGAAAAATTTTAGGTTTTCTTACATAGAAAACATTGAAAAGATTTTGGGGCATTACGCCTAATTAAGAAGAGTTTAGTGATTGGGACTAGTATCAAATTAAAGTTATTGACATATATTTGCATTATTTAATACTATATTTAATACAGATTATCTATTACTATGTAATTTGATGGTTCGAAACACAAACATAGTGCCTGTCGTTGTTGCCTAAAATTACAACAACACCTAATGCTACTACCTTATATATGTATCATGTTGTCGTCGAAAATAAGGCAAAATGGTATGGTGCCATATTGAGTTTTAAAAACATACAAAGTGGGAAAGTAAAAATTGTATAAAATAAGTATATCCAAAGTTAAATAAAAAACATGGGAAATATAATTGTAAAACACAGTTAAATTGGAATAAATGTGTGGATTACTCAGTATCATTTAACCCAAACAAAAAATCACACTCCTTGTCGAAATAGGATACCTTCACCTAAGTATCAATAAATGACAAAAGTATCCATCGATTTGCATGATTGAAATTTAAAACTTTTCGCCCTTTTAATTTTTCATGACATTTTAAAGAAACAAAAAATTATATTTTCACAAAAAAAAATATTTTTGTGACAATTTTTTTTTTTTTTTTGAAAACTCCGAAACTATTGATAAAATTATCGTAGAGGAATAAGACGGAGCTAATGTAAATTACATTTTGTTGAAATATGTTTCAACGAAATCGAAAAATACATTTTGGAGAAATGTCTCCAAAAATTTACATTTAAAAATTGCAGTGGACGCTGGAAAATTCGGAAGTGTCAAATCAAACCACGATTAGAATAACAAATCATGTGTGGGGGTAGTGAAAGGTATTTTTAATGGTTTTTAAAGAAATTTTAATTTTCCTCCTATAAATTTGTAATTCTTAATTTCACAATTTGTATTTGTCAACTAATATAAATTTTTACAATTTTAGTTAAATTGGGTTATAATTAGTAAATGATTTTGATTGTACTCACCAGTAATATAGGGATATAATGCATGGACATATTCGTTAAATTTCTAAAAAAAATTAAGAAACGAGTTGTTAATAAGGTGTTTTATATTTATAAATAGTAATAAAATGAATACTCTAGAAATGGAAAAATCAGCCGTGGACAAGGGAATAAAAGTATTTTCGCAAAAACTGAACAGTTTGCTAGTCAAATTATCAGCTCCGCATAAAGAGTAATTAGTGTTAGAAAATATATTTGCCTTCGCTTTTACCTAAACAGTCTGTAATCTCCGTGTTAAAGTTGTAACCTTTTTACAAAAATAAATGTCTTTCATGTCTTTCATCTTAACTCCCTGAATATATGTTAGATCCAAAACGGAGTAAAACCCGAAATATTGTCCCCTCCACACACAAAATGCGGAGTAGGAGCATTAATATTGGGTAGTGATAGTTTACCCATTACCCACAGGGTATGGGGAAAATAATGGGTAGCTACCCACGACAATTGGGAATAACCCGTCACGATTACTCATTACCCACAGGGTAATGAGGAAAATAATGTGTAGTTACCCACGGCAATAGGGAATTTAACTAAACTTTTCGACACAGCTCTTCAATACGCATATTTTCGGTGTCCCTCCAAAAAAGTGTTTCAGTGCACTCTACTGTGCATATCCAGTAAATTATTTTCAACCTCCGACGACTTTTTTGACGAATAATCGGTCAGTCACGATTTGCTGAGTCTATACATAGTGTTAGCTGTCAAGCTGAGTTTTCTGTCCACAATCACACCTAGGTATTGTGCGTTATCCTTCAGGAGAATTTCCAAGCCATCTTGAGACAATGGTTCAATATACGGAATCATCTCATTCCTGATAAAGAGTACGAGCTCATGTTTATCGGTATTATCTCCAAATCCATTGTCCTTGGCTCACTTCGAGAGTCTCCTCTGGAGGGGTTTTAGCCTTTACTGCAATTGCCAGGTCGTCAGCATAAGCCAAGATTTTGCAACCTGATTCTTCTAGCTCCAGTAAAATGCGATCCAGCCCTACACTCCGGATAAGTGGAGATAAGACTCCTCTATTCACATTTCTAGTTAAGGAATATAGGACCATCTGGAATATAGGACAGCTTAATTCAATTTGTATAAAGGTTCAGTACCCAGGGAGCCAAAATGTGCAGTCCATTTTGTAACTCTACGGGCGATGTTCCGTCAGGGCTATGTAATTTGTAGGGTTTACAACTTCCCATTGCCCAGTGTAGTGTTTCATAATTCCCGATATTTCCTGCAGCAACCGAGATAACATGGTTAGCCGGCGTTGCCTACGGTCTTGGGACCAGTTGCCTACGAAGTGTGTGTTAAACCGGATGTCTACACGCTGAAAAATCTGTATTTTTTTTGTTGTTTGCATGCAAATATAACGTGTTTGTAGCTTGTCGCAAATATACTATACTTGTGCCCAAACACGTTGTGATTGCTATTCAATACAACATGTTTGAGACACAATGATTAATAAGCTATAACCGAGCAGAACATTTTTAGTGGTTTGGAAGCAGGTCTGGACGAAAGCATTTACGTAAGTGCTTCGAGGTAAGGTTTACCACGAAGCAGTAAAGTAAGTAAAAGAATTTAAAGAAATACGCAATACAACCTGCTTCTAGGTAAGGGGTAAAATTGAAAGTTTTTGTTTATCCCTTACGTCGAAGCAGTAAGTAATGTCTTTAAAAATTACCTTACAACCTGCTCTTTGTAAGGGATAAAACATTTGAACTTATGTTTGTCCCTTACGCCCAGGGTTCCCAGATAAAAATTTTTGCCGTCCCCAATTTTTTATTAAAAAATCCCCAGTTGTCCCCAAATGTTGTGTATGGTATTTATTAAAAACAATTCAAACATATAAAACACAATAACAGCGTACTACTTATAACAAAATATTTATTTAAACTAATTCAATATTATTATTAAAAAATCCCCAATTCTCCCCAAATAAAGCATACACTTTTTAAAGAATAAAAACAAGAAAAAATAACATAAAATTAAATAAAATACCAAATTACTTTTATACGGAAATCAGTTTTGATCAGTGTGCACTACTAAAGGTGGCAGCAGGAGAACAGCTGATTTGTTTTTTCATTCCCGATTCAATGAAATTGAATGCCTACTGTCAAATATTTTTACATTTTGTGATTTTTATTGTTCATTCTCTTTTTGTTTTTTATTCTGAGCAGCTAAATTTGACAGTAGGGTTGCAAAAGACAAAAACAAATTGCCTGTTGTTTTGCCGACAACCTGTAAATATATTGCAAATACATTATAAATATCTTACAATACATTGTAAATATCTTAAAACAAACTTACCTTTGGCCCAACTTTCTTTTGTCCATTCTTTGTTAAAAACTCTTTTAGTCACAGACATTTGTGCTGCCTTTCTTCGAACTTGAAACAATATTTGCAATATTCTTATTCTTTACTTTAACATACGCGCCAATATTATGACACTTGTTTTGTTTTCTTCTTTATATTTCTATTACAGGAGTTGCCACATGAAATATTCAGAACTCCAACACGTATTGGGCTAACCTAAATAAAAACCTGTTGCGTAATAGTTATTTGCTATGATATACGACGTTTACACAAAACTAGATTATCTCATCATTCGGATTACCGGTATTTTTTTGTATTTGTTTTGACATTTGTAATGCCCTAAATGCTCTAATCTTCGCCTGTGTAAACGAAGTATTATACCCTTATAAATCCCCAAAATTTCCCCAAGAAAATTTAAGAAATCCCCAGAAAAATCCCTGTCCCCATTCGATTTTTTTCGTCCTTTTTAGCATCTTCAAATCCCCGAAGTTGGGGACAAATCCCCAAATCTGGGAACCCTGCTAGGGTTCCCAGAAGCACTAGGTAATGTGTTAATTTTATACACGAAAAACACAAACTTTCACGAGAATTTGCCGATTATTGACGATGTTGCAATTAAAGAAAATGATGCAATTATAAACAAATGATTAGTCATTCAGTTGCTTCTGATCTACACACGTGCGTAGTTGAGATTTTAAGTGAAAAGTGAAAAATAATAAAATAATAAATAATTTAAAACATTAATTAAATAAACTTGCAAATACAAATAGTAATTATTACGTGTTAATTTACAGTGGCCGTCGGTGGTGCAATGGGTAGTGTGCGCGCCTATTGTACATGAGATCCCGGGTTCGATCCCTGCTCTGACCACCTTAAAAAAAAACTTCTTTCGGCGGCGGTCACCTCGCATAGTGACGGCGACACTATCGAGTATTTAGCCATGAAAAAGCTTCTCAAAATACCGTTCGGAATCGGTGTAAAAACTGTAGGTCCCAATCAGCGAGTGAAAAATTAGAAAGCGCACAGCTCACTGGTTGTGAGAAGCTCTCCCCAATCCCTTCATGGGATGTAATGGGAAACGGTGTGTTGGTGTTTATTTACATCACTAAATCACTACCGAAGCGCTTCTCGTAAGCACGAGCAAAGCGCTTTCAGTAAGCACTAGCGAAGCGCTTCTGTTAAAAGGTATTGCTCCCAAGTAGGAACAGCCCATATAAAAGTCATGCCTTCCGTAAGGAAGTTCGATTTTTCGATTACAAACCTGCTTACCCGGAAACTCCGTTTTTTGCTGGGAATGTATGTTTTTGAGACCCAATTGTGGTTTTGTTTGTTGAATCCCGCTAAAACCAAAAACGAGACAGACAACAAAGAAACAAAAAGCAGCAGTTATTTAATTCATGAAAACAATTCCTGCAAATATGTACATGTTTTCTGCAATATGTTGCTGGGGCCGTTATTTTTCAGAGTGTAAAGATTCAGCACTCGATGCCGTCACCCCGCCGTTTTGCTCACCCAGAAATCCCAGACAGGTGGCAGTCGTCGAGAGGACTTTGTACAGTCTGGAACTCTCAGATGCGTTATCAATTCCGTCGCAGAAATATTTCCAAGAAAACTGAGCTTAAGTACACAAAACTTCGTACAACGAAAGTGGGTTTTTTGCTCCTGTGAATATGCTTCATTGTTGAGATGCATCTTTCATTGTAGATATGAGTATGTTTATTTGCTGATTCGCCTGGTTTCGCTAGAGGGATGAATGTGTTTCATTATTGCATTCTGTTTTTGAATACACATCGTTTGAGACCCCCCCCCCTGAGTCGAAATTCTAGATAATAAAACTGTTTCAATACAACTTTCTGCACATGCAAGTTATTTTTGGATTTACTTTCAGAATCTATTTGAATTTTTAATGACTTGGTAGTGTTGTTTGGTATAATTTGCCAACAAATTAAATTGTTTAAACAAACTATGCGATTCTCAATATTCAGAGTGATTTGCCACATACACACCCACGCATATTTAACAGTGTATGCATAATGCAACGCATACAAATGTTGAATTGTGTGTCCCCCGAGATCAAGCGAGTACTGTAGTTGAAAGTTATGTCAATCAATGTTAATTTTTATTTAGTTGTATGGATTTCTACAACTGAGAATTATCACACCTTAGAATTAATACACAATTAGGAAAACCCCTCAGTGGAACGGGATTCTTTGTTCTGTAGTTTCCAAAATACGAGCGCAACTATTTCTATTACGAGCCTTGGTAACCCTAACTTTTGTTAGGTGTCAGCTGATTGTTTCAATGGAAAGTGTGTCACTTTTGATCATAACCTTATTCACAACATTTGAGCACACCTTTTATTAACTTGTGACATTATTACAATTTTCTATGTGGATTGTCAAGTCAAGAGCGATGAAGCCCTGTGAAATGCTGGTACATCTACTTTAATCGCGGTCGGCCTTCGCTCAAGGACGAATATCGAGAAAGCCGCCCAAAATCAGTTGTTGTGGCAGAACACATTGATACTTTGCAGAAACTGGTAATGTAAGATCGCCATACGACATACTGTGAGATTGAGGCATCCTTAGGGCATTAGTTCCACCACATACTTTGACTATTGCTCGATAAGATGCTCGTGTCAATTGGTAGTACACGCAAAGAAAAAAAAACGTTTATTGCTCGGTTGCCACAACAATACTTTGTTTGATTTGTATTAATATATTAATCACAACCGTTCATGTAGTTCTCCCAAATAAACTCATATATCGCAAATGTGTATGATGTTGTTGCAAACGAGATCTCGTTTGCATTAAACGAGTAAAATTACATTTGTCGCAAGTTAAAAACCGTTTGCGATAACTGAAATTAGCCATTTTTCTAATGAATAGAAAGAACGTAAATTTCTCTCATTCTCTCTTTCTGTCGACTGTATACACAGTCCACTCGTTTGACATACACACTCACGCATACACATAAAAGGCTTTTGCCTTGTCAATATATCTTGAATGGACAACTGGCGCCTTGTAGTTTGCTGCGCTTTTAGTTGTTATTTGAATGCAAGTCGAGACGGACGTGTTCGTAGACACTGAAAAGATAGACAAAAATTCCAACTTTTTTTAAAACAAACTTTATGGGTAAAACCAAAATCATAAAAGTTGGAAATTTACACAAAAAAGAGCTTATGGAAGCCATAAATATAAATTGTAATGCATAAGTAATGTACTGAATAGAGTAACTACAGCTACCACTCGGTTGCTGTAACCGAAAGAACAGTTGGTGGAACCGTTTTTCGTTTATCACAAACGTTTTTCAGCTTTAATTTTTCATAACTCGTTTACTGCAAACGTTTTTCAGTTCTCGCAAACGTGTTTTTCGTTAGGATCAACTACCACTCGGTTGCTGTAACCGAGGGAACAGTTGGCGGAAACGTTTTTCATTTCTCGCAAACATTTTTTTCAGCTTATGTTTTTCATAACTCTTTTGCTGCAAACATTTTTCGGTTCTCCCAAACGAAATGATATGTATGGCTTAACAGAAGTTCGTTTCTCCCAACTACAGTCCCCAAACGAACTTCAGTTATCTGAGATTTCGTTTGGGAGGAACGAGTTTTTTCTTTCCGTGTAACAAATGCTCAGGAAATACAATGTTGGTCCTCCTACAGACGGGCATAAGTATGTTACATGTGATGCATCATATATATATCGGTATGATCCTGAAACTAAACAGCAATCGACTGTATGTATGATCCAACAAACGTTGTTCGCGCTCGAAGCACTTCGAAACACATGGTCACCTATTTTTTGTCGGGAATACAGGCCATGTGTGCCATTAGTGGAATGTAAAACGATCAGTTGTGATTAGTATACCACCATTGGAGTGCTGGAAGGATTCGGAGAAATTATGGATATTAACCGCCACAGACGGATAATTGTCTATCTCGACAATGCGAGCTATCATACATCGGTTCAAACTACTGTCTTTTTGAGCACTCCAAACATCGAAATAATGGGTCATCTGTCAAACGAAATCTCAGATAACTGACGTTCATTTGGGGACTGTAGTTGGGAGAACCGAACCTCTGTTAAGCCATACATGACATTTCGTTTGGGAGAATCGAAAAATGTTTGCAGCAACGAGTTATGAAAAACATAAGCTGTAAAAAACGTTTGCGAGAAACGAAAAACATTTACGATATATGAGTTTATTTTGGTAGATCTACATGAACGGTTGCGATTAATAAATTAATACAAATCAATCAAAGTATTGTAATGGCAACCGAGCAATAAACGTTTTTTTCTTTGCGTGTATGTTTTTCAGGTGACTCAAGAGAATAGACAACATGTTATGGCAAATGATTCGAACGCATGCTAAAGTGTATACATGATTACACAGTGAAATAAATTGCTGGTTAATTTTTCCAAATCAAGCACCACTCTGACGGTTCGTTAGTATATCCAAAAATTATGACGATTGCCTTAAGGTTTTTTTCCTGAGGTACCCGTTTTCGAAATATCGATCTTGCCATTTTTAAACCCAATATCTCCGAAACGGTTGCAAATTTGATAATACTGATTTTGGCTAAAATGTAGCTTATGAGTCGTAGAAATAAAATATCGTACTACTATTACAAAAATAGAAAATATTTTTTCGTCGACTTTTTTTTGGCAAAATGTTGAAAACCGCATTTGATTTTGTGTCTAAAATTTTGTCTCTACTTTTTTGGATGAAATTTTGCCGCGGATGCCTAATTATCGGACCTAATTATCTGCAAATCTCATTAAAATAATATTTGACACATATCGTCGCTTTCATTACTAACCGACGAAACTGATACTTTTTCCAAAATTGAGTTAATGATACCATTTGACTCCCCTTTTCATTCTGCATATAAAATATATAAAAATATGGTTTCCCATTACATTCCATGAAGGAATTGGGGAGAGCTTCTCACAAACCAGTGAGCTGTGCTCTTTCCAGTTTTAAACTCACTGATTGGGACCTACAGTTTTACACCGATTCCGAACGGTATTTTGAGAAGCTTTTTCATGGCTAAGTACTCGATGGTGTCGCCGTAACAATGCGAGGTGACCGCCGCCGAAAGAAATTTAAGGTGGTCAGAGCCGGGATCGAACCCAAGATCTCATATACAAGAGGCGCGCACACTACCCATTACACCACCGACGGTCATTCTGCATATTGCGTATAAATTTTGCACATTTATCTTTATCCGTTGCAGCAGAAATCTCCTTCATGTTTTCGACGTATCTGACAAATTGTAAATTTTTTTTACTAAATACATTTTTAAGGTTCTAAGCTAGTTGTTATGATGAAATATAATACAAGTCGTGGTTTAAGGTTCTAAGCTAGTTGTTATGATGAAATATAATACAAGTCGTGGATGGGGGAAACTATCGAAATCTGTAGCTGTGTATTGATCCAATAATGTTAATACTTTCATATCATTTCTAAATCCACATATAATTTAGATTGCCCTTTTATTTATCTTGGACTTACGAGCATATCGTATACATTATGGTGTAGATCTGGACTTAACTTATCCATGTAGGCTTAAACATTATTAGTATGCCAATGTCATTGTCATTGATATATTGTGTCATAAATTTTCAATAATACTTCATGATAAAGTGGATTTTTTATTACCTCGGATCAAAATAATCATTTGCACCGCGATATATTTCTAGTAAGTAAAACTTAGAAGATAATTCCTGGAGGTATACGTGGATGAAATTACGAGTGTTTATATTTTATAGTTTCGTCGTGATGGAAAAATCAGAAACTTCGTTTGAAGCTCTTCGGATGATGAGCCTTCAAAAAAATTATTACGCAAAGGAACACGTAAGACAAGCTTAAAAACATGCGATTGAGAGCAAACATGTGAAGTTATGGGATGTAATCAAGAAGTTGGAAGCTCGTGCTGTACATGTGGTTGTTTGATCATAAGCAAATGAATTTATTTATTTGATAGTTACTTTTGATAATATACATAAGCTTATGGTAGGAAAAATAGGAAAAATATGTTTTTAAATTAAAAGAGTAAGGATAAATGATAAATAACAGACGCAAATCAATTTGATTTATATTTTTTATAATTATATATCCATGTTAAATTCAAATTTAACATTTTGTTTCACTTAAATACATAAGTAAATATACGAAATTTCAATATTTCATCAATCAAAACAACAGTCGAAGGTTTGTGTCCACACTGAAACAGCAGCATAGTTTGTGTTCACGCTGCAAACTCAAACACTCAACCAAACACCACACATATGTTTGAGTGTATGTGTTTAAACAATTTTAATTTGAGAAATTTAAATATTAGGAAGATATCAACCAATATGAAATGTATATCAAACGAAAGATAACATCTTCATTTACCTACAAAAAATTTTTAAAAAAAGTTATCTCGCCGTTTCCTCATAATCAATGAAATAGAGATTACAACAATAACAATCTGACATGACTCCCTATACCGTAAGGTAAGACGTATTCTACGCCAAAAGTTAGTGGCGAAAAACTTGAAGAACCGTGGTGAACAATATACGACTCAAGTTGGAGGAAAAAAATACTAAAACGTAAGTTAGGAACTACTTACTACGCTGCTGTTTTCTGTTTGCTGAGGAGTACCGGAATAAAATATTTGAACTATTTTGGGTGTTTGGAATACATTGCGAGATTTATAAAAAAAAATTGCCACCAACCTCTAGACATCTGGTCCGTACTCTAAAAGGCAGTGCACTGTGAATTATTATCTGCCTCTTAATGGAGAATCAAAACAAGTGTGTCAAAAAATTTTCGTCGCAACTTTGGGCATCTCTCAACGATTTATTAGAACAGTAATTTCAAAGCTTGGCAAATCGGGGATTTTGGAAAGGGAAAAACGTGGAGGACGTTGACGAAAATTCTTAGAAAGCGATCCACGCATTGCCACTGTAGTTAGCGACCATATTAACCGCTTTCAGAAAGTAGAGTCCCAATTTAATTTCCTAATTTGTTTTCTTATTTTGAATAAAAACGAAATTAAACTTACTTAAGGTTAAAATTTGTGTGCGGTTTTTTTAGTACAATTCATTACAGACTATTTTAAGTAATGGTGGAAAAAATCAGTGGACAAAACTCTCTTGTCATTAATTTCAAACTACATATTTACAATCAAACGAATTATCCATGGTTTATAATACAGTTTTCATTATAACTGCATGGTCTGTGTTGTAAACACACAGATTATATGGTATAAAATGGCAAAAGTTTAGATATCTCTAGGATATCTTTAGATATCTCATATGAAACAAACTATAGCTTAACTGAAAAATGTAAAAAATATTTCTTCACTAAGTGACGTATCTGCCATAATTCTTAAAGTATCCATTTTTCCCCTAGATTCAGTAGAAAATAGTTCAGCACATAATACAAAAGGATTCTGTTGAATTTATTTTGTGGTATGAAGCAGATCATACAATATATGGGTCTAAAGACAGAAAATATGCTCTACTCAACATTTTTAAAAAGCAGTTACGTCGTCAGTTAGTTGTGAAACTGACGATATGACTGACATATGATACAAACATTTATGGCTGAAAAATTATTTATTCATATCAGAAAAGAATTTTTATGTTTAGAAGACAGTGTTATTGTAAAACTAACGTCCTTTCAATCGTAATAATTATTTTAAAGACAAATATTTATCCATTTTGACATGGTACAAATATATGGTAGTATCAGTAGCACACCTGATTTAACTCAACTATACAACAAACCAACAAAAACAAAATGCCTGTTGTTTTTGGCTTGTTGTATTTGTTATCGAATTGCGTTCTCCATATATTTATACAGTACATTTTTGTGTCATTCGATCAAAACTCGAAGAATTGTTTCAAGTGCTGAAGTTTAATGAGATTTGCAGGTATGTAGGTCAATAAATAATTAATCTCGGGCTGAAATTGCATTATTATTATTCGCCTTATTCTACGCATCCGAGGCACAATTTAATGCATAAAAAGTAGTAAACTTCCTGCTTGTAGAGTACAAATTTGAAAAAAAAATTCGAAAAATTGTCCTTCTTTAACATTTTGTCAAGAAAGTCAATGAACAAAATATTTTTTCGCTTTCTAAAAATAAAAATACCGTCCGGAACCGGTGTAAAACTGTATGTCTCAATAAGTGAGTATGAAACTATGAAGGGAACAGCTGACTGATTGTGAGAATCTCTCCCCAATCCGTTCATGGCATGTCAAGGGAAACAATATATGTCTATTAGAATGTCCCTTATATATGAAAGTTTAATTTTTCTAATGCATACCCTCTAATATTGTTCGAAATAGTCTAGAAGAGCTAAATTACAAATATTAAACCTTTTGGACAATGTTAACCCATGCCAAGACTCGGTCAAAGTTTATATTTGGGGTCATATAAGGCTATATATGGAATTTCTAAAAAAAAAACTTTTGATAGACAAATTTAATAAAAACATTATGAAATCTGATAATTATTATAAAAACTACCCATCTGTAGCCAATACTAACCCTTTCTGGCCCACGTAAATTTGAATAATACAACAAAGAAGGCAAGCTTCCCATATTTTAGAAACTGTCATTTTACATACACATACAGTTTTTTATTTATTGTACATTATTTTTTTTTAAACTGCTATTAATCATTTTATTGTGTTCTAATGCTTTCTTACACATAAGTTAGTACGAAATATCAACAAAATGATTACCGTTAATTTATGCCAGAATTTAAAATTTTAATATACGCTCACGTGGGAGTATGTTATGGTTATAATGGAACAAAGTTATGTATGAATTATTCGTTTGGATATTTTCTCTTGAGAGTGTCTTTCTTGCAATCCGGATACAACTTTCTGTGCTCCTGCACGCATTGTAGTAAACATTGTTTTTGTTCTTCATCTGCAGTGATCAAACCGTGAAAATCTTGCATGAGCTTTACCGATCTCTCAGCAACGTCATTTATTGGCTTCAGATCAGAAATAAATTCTCTGGCTTTTATATATGATGCGTTTTCATTCCATAAAATGGGAGAAACTGTTAAAAAATCATCTGGTATTTTCAAATTTATAAGAGTATCTTTGCTTTTGTTGTTTATAAAGTCGCACATTTGTTTTTCTGCAAGACAAATAAAGTTAATAAAAGACATACAATTAAAAATAGTAACATGTGCTTACTTAATAAAAAATCAGTGCTTCCCTCATCTAGAATATAGCGTTTTATATTATTGGAAACATTTTCTTTACTAAGGTTTGCCACCATCTTTGCCTTTGTTTCCAATTCCACATCATTGTCAAATAAAGAAAATATGGCACATTCTGGCGACAAATACCACAAGTGTTGACAAAACTTCCCGAAAGCTGATTTCGATATTTCTTTGTCGATGTTTTCATATTGTTTCAATGTTTTGAGGAAACATAAATCCTGGTACGGCGCCTTTAATGCTGACGGACAGGTTATCCACGGCTTCACATATGTTGTGACTATAAACAAACTCAAAGCAAGTAATCCGTCTTTTTCTTGGTCTGTTAAACTGAACTCTGATTGAAGCAGACACATTTTTAGCGAATATATCGCCTTGGCCATCCAACGTGCGTGGTGCATTGCTCCTGGTGGTCTGATTGTTAGTTTGTTGTCGGTATTTCCACCCATAAATATAATGCACAACTCTATTAACTCTCTATAATCATTTCTTGTTTGTTTTTTTTTTAATTGAGCTGAATAAAAAATTAAAAGATCTTTAATTTTTTCAGGCGAAAAATGTTTATTTATATCATTTTGAAAATATTGAATATTGCGGCTGTTAATGTTACTCCAATTCTCCTTAAATTTTTTGAAAAGAGTTACGTCGGGCCCGACTTTATTTTCACGGAGTTTACATTCAAAAACACTTTTCAGAACAAGCTCATACACATGATGACGGCAAGCGAAGAATAATAATTCTCTGTCGAACTTTTGTTCTAATTGTACGCAAGCACCTTTAAAACGACCAGTGTTAGATGCAGTTGTATCGCAACATAAAATTTGCACGCTGTCTTCTAAATTCCAGTTCACTATTGAGGACCAAACGGCTTGTGCTTGCTCTTTGCCGGAAGAATTTTCTAACTTTGGTACTGCAATAAGTTGTTCATTTTTTCCATAAGTGATAAGTACTGGTAATCGTTCTTCCTTGGCATTTTTTATATTTATAGCAGGCATTAATTTACCATCCCAATGTAATGTAACAACTTCTGGAATATTACTTTTAAAATCACTTTTTAAAGCTTCTGCACGTTCTTTTCTTTTTTCTACCCTAATTCTTTGAATAGATGTTTTGTTGATTGGATAATCATCGATATTATGGCCAAGTGCTTCCATGGTAGCCTGAACAATAAAAACTGCATCTCTAACACTCAATTGGCATCTATCAAAAGCTGATACCAATTTTGGAGTAAGGAACTCTTTTCTTCCTCGTCTTTTTAATACCTCTTCTTTTTTTAGTGGTAAAACAGGTGAGATTGCATTATCCGAGTCCTCTGAGGTGGAATTATCTGATGAAAAAACATAACAAGCATTAGACGTCGTAGCTTCTTCGGTTTTTAAGCGCCTTTGTTCAAATGCCAATTCCCTTTGCCGTTTTCGATCCTCTTTTTCAGCCAAAATGTTATCTACACCTGCCAAATGACCCGGGCGACCTATTTCTCTCTGTCGTTGTAAAAACAATCTATCCTCCTCAATTGCTATTGTAGTTAATGCATCAGCATGTGCGATGTCAAACAAGTTATCCAAATTATCAACGAATTTTCTTTCACGGGCTTTAAACGCATCAGTTGTATTTTTTGATCCCTTTTGCAGTGTTCTCCAAACATTATGCAGATCTGTAAGTTTTTTAACACTGTTTGGAAAAGCTTTGGTGGGAATTCTACTTTTTTCCCAAAATATCACGCATTCCCGAATCACAAGATTTGCACTTGCACTAACTGTTAATTTTACTTGACGAGTATTAAAAAACAAAACTGATAGAACTTGTCTATTTGATGGAAGCTTTGTTCCATTTATTTGATGTTTTACATCTCCCACTAAATATATTTTTTTGATAGAGCTGCGTAACGCGAGAGACATGTTGATCTTAATGATTTCAATTAGCACTGAAGGTTTTTTCACAATTAAAAATAAAAACCAACCCGTAAAAAACACAGTTTTTGACTATAAATTCTTTATGCTCATTTGCTGCTATGGGCACGGAGCACTGTGAGAGCAAAAGAGAGTAAAAGCAACAACACAAAAAGCAACAACAAAGCACAAAGCAAATAACCGTTGAGCAAATAACCGTTAGTTTGTACTTATTTCTGTCGCCACTGCTGCTGTTGCAGAATATTTACTTTAAGTTTATGTAGAATCAAAGAAGAGAAATACTAAAACTTCTTCTTCTTTGTTGTATTATTCAAATTTACGTGGGCCAGAAAGGGTTAGTATTGGCTACAGATGGGTAGTTTTTATAATAATTATCATATTTCATAATGTTTTTATTAAATTTGTCTATCAAAAGTTTTTTTTTTAGAAATTCCATATATAGCCTTATATGACCCCAAATATAAACTTTGACCGAGTCTTGGCATGGGTTAACATTGTCCAAAAGGTTTAATATTTGTAATTTAGCTCTTCTAGACTATTTCGAACAATATTAGAGGGTATGCATATCATATTTAAAAAAAAAAAAAAAAAAAACCTTATAAGGGACATGCTAATGTCTATATATACAGTCATGAGCTCTAAATTAGCGCAAAACGCTCTTAAACTAGCCGAAAGAAGCCACATCTATCAAGAAAAAAAATTGCCAAGCGTTTACTGTTCGCTCTCACCTACAATTCTAAAGACCTCTCATTCTGGGGAAAAATACTTTAGAGTGATGAAACTAAGATATATCGTATGGACCGGATAGTAGAGTATTATTTGTTCATCGACTAAAACACCAAACATTGAATCCACGCTACACTGAGAAGACCGCGAAGCATGGTGGAGGAAGCATCATGGAGTGGGGATCTTTTTCATGGCAGGGTGTACAAATTAATGGAAAAATGGACCGATACCAGAATTTGGAAATTTTTAGGAAGCAAGTGGAACGTTATCCTTTTGAACACATACCATTTTCAATCACATTCATGCACGACAATGACCCCAAACACACGTCAAAGCTTGTAAATGAGTGGTTTTCGAAGGAAAGAATCCCCGTTTTAGACTGGCTGACTTGAATCCGATTGAATACCTCTGCAACGTGGGAAATGTTCGATTGCTCAACATCAGTACAAAAACTTGGATAACATGTGGACTGGAATTCGGAATTGTTTTGCCAGAATTTGATTCAAAGCATCTCTCGTAGATTCCAAGCGGTACTTAAAAATAAAGGTGACACTACTAAATATTGGGCAGGTAAACTAAAAACGTTAATATTTGTATTAAATTTTAAAATATATCCCTTTTGTTCGAGAAATTTTAATTAATGTCCGAGGACTGTCCCCTGTATAGCGTTATGCTGGCTAGAGCGATGGCTAGACATTAAGTATGCAGCACACAATTCTTCAAATAAATTATGGTAGGACAAAGTCGGAAATGTGTGAGCTAAGAGAGATGATGGTAGAACGACTGTGTAGTTTGCGCTCCTTCAGGAACCTGCTAATGGTCATGGTGTCATTACGGGTTTGCCAGCGAGTGTGCGGGTCTTCGCTGATTCGAGGCTTAACTCTGCGGCGGTCGTGAATGATGGCAACGTTGAGTGAATCGTAGTGTCTAAGACCAATTGGGGGGTCTGCGTGTGTGTTGAAGGGGGTTTTGGACGTACATATATTTTTGTGTAGCAGTTACTGAAAGTTTAGTGAATCATTAGAGCCGTACACGGTACTACTACTTGCGAGTAGTTGCTGAGGAGTACCGGAAGGCATCATACCCACTATGGTTTAGTAAAGCACCCAGACTTTCAACTGGGTCGCTAAACCATTATCGGGGATAGATGCTAAGTGAATGGATTGTTTCGGGCCGCCTTCATGCCTTAAATGAGCCGAGTGAGTAGTACACTTTTGATAATGGTAGAGGAGTTAGTGATATAGATGTGACAATTGCGAATAGCGCAGCTTTAAGAACGTTTCAATTTAGTTGGAGGGTCAGATCGTCCATAAGTGATCACAATTACATTGTAATTGATTTCACTTACGAAAGGACTGAGGCTAGCAGCTTGGACATCGTGCGGTGGAGCACCAGGGATGTTAACTGGGATGTGTCTGGTGAATTCGTCGCAGCTGAGGCAAGCGAGGTTCCAATTGAAGTCTTTCGTCGTAAGACCGTAGATGAGCAGGTTTCGTGTTTACGTGAAGTTGTTCGTAGGGGTAACGATTATCTCCTTGAAAGGTGTCGCAAAAAAACTTTGAGAAAATTGCGTTGGTGGCCACGTGAGTTGACACTCAAACGGAGGGAAGTGCGCCGTCTCAGGAAACGTTTCCAGAGGGACAAACGCAACGAAGCTAGTGATCTTGACCAGGTCAGATCAGCGTACAAAAGTTGCCTCAGCGATTACAAGGATATGCTTGTAAACGTGATAAGGAAGATTGGTTTGTTGCCTGCCATAGGAATGATCCTTGGGTTCATGTGTATACAATCTGCCTTCGTAGTGGTAGGAGGACAGATCTCACCGGGTTGAAAGATGGCGATGTAATTCTTACTTCCTGGAGTGATTGTGTCAAAGTTTTGCTGCGGGAGTTCTTTCCGAGAACGGAGGTAGTGGCCTCTTTTTCTTCTTCTTCTGGGGAAGTTGAGACTGTTGCGCCCGAGCTGGAAAGATCAGAGATCGCAGAAAGCATGGCGTTGGTGAAGTCGCGAAAGTCACCTGGTATTGATGGAATAGCTGGAGAGATGTGTAAAAGTGTCTGGAAGGCTATTCCGGAAAATCTAGAAGCATTTTGTGTGGGCGGTGTGTACATGAGGGATATTTTCCACGCGAATGGAAGTTAGCCCGCGTCATTGTACTCTTGATCGATAAGGACAGGAGTAATCCTCGTTCTTATCGGGGTATCAGTCTTTTACCAGTATTTCGAAAAGGACTGGAAAAGATTCTGGTGCGGAGGCTGAATGAGAGAGTTGCTGGCAGCATTTGCCGTTGGCAGTTCGACTTTGTAAGGGGCCGAAGTGTTGAAGATACCTGGGCGCACGTGAGGATAACTGTTGTAGAGTGTAGTCAGACGTATCTTCTGGGTATTTTCATCGACTTTAAAGGTGCGTTTAATTATCTGAGTTGGGCTAGCGTGGAAGAAAGACTAGCGGGGCTAGGGTGTCAGGAAGTAGCACTTTGGAGAAGTTACTTCTCTGACAGAAAATTTGTTATAGTAGGGGCAAATAGTTCAGAATGTGTCGATGTGGTCCGAGGATGTCCACAGGGTTCCATTTGTGGACCGTTTGTGTGGAATCTGATGATGGATTCGCTCTTTCATTAGCGAACTTATTATGGTCGAGCGTAGATCTCGTTCCGAGCTATCCTCGGCTATGATGAGTATTTGCAATCGGTGGGGCGAGCGTGTAGGAGTTAGTTTATCGGTGGAAAAGACAGTGACCATGTTGCTGAAGGGTAGTTTCAAGTCCCATTTTCCAATCGTGCGTTTGAATGGTGGTGGCACAATTCGTTACTCCACGGAGGTGAAGTACCTCGGAGTCACCATGGGAGAGAGGATGAACTTTTTGCCCCACACAGGGAGACTTCGCGAGAAACTGACGAGCGTAGTAGGTAAGGTTAGCCGTGTTATGAGGAGTGAGTGGGGTCTGAGTCGTCAAGCAGTTAGGACCGTGTACACTGACCTTTTTGTTGCCATGGCAACATTTGGATCCTCTGTTTGGTGCGAAACTGCGAGAAGCGTCTTCGGGTACCGTCGATTATTCTCTGTTCAGAGAGTAATGTTATTGACATGTATGTCAGTATGTCGTACGGTGTCTACAGAGGCCATACAGGTGTTGATGGGTGCCACTCCTCTTGATCTAGAGGTGATGCGTCGTAGCATGGACTTCAAAATCAAGAGGGGGTACGCACTGAGTGAGTCAGATTTGCTCATTGTTGGAGCATAGAGCATAAGTAGGAGTGAGCGGCGGGCTCGTTTGGATGCGTTGGTCACATCTGAGTGGCAGGGACGTTGGAATTCCAGTACCAACGGTCGAGTAACGTATAGATTTACGTATAGATTTACTCGGGAAGAACCCTGAGTTGGGCTTCAACCTAAGCCTTGGGTTCATACTGACAGGTCACGGGTCGTTGAATGCATTCTTGCACAGAATGAGACACGCGGATCGGGAGTCGATTGGATCCATGTTTTGTGCGAGTGGGTTTTTGGGACTTAGTTGTCACCAGATTCGGTGGAGTAGTATGCTGTGAGTGGTATGTTTATGTCTCCGGAGGCGTTGTGTGTGGCAACGATGTTCGCCATTCTTGTGTTTTCGCGAGTCGGTGCGCTTGGACGGTTTAGTTGAGGTGTTGTGTGACCACTGGTCTCTATCAGCATCTCCTTTATATAGTGGTTAAACGGTTTTCGTGATCCTGGCTTTTTCAAGCTAGTTATTCAGCCGTTGAGGATCTCGTTGTCGGTAATGTTGTACCCTGCCAACACAGGGTCGGCCAGTTCCCGGAATTCGTCGGAGTCGAATATGGAAGTGGATTAGCGCGAGGTCTGACCAGAGGCCTTTTTCTGGTACCGTGTGCTGTTTGGGAGTAACGCGTGGAAGGTCTCGAACTCGTGCCCTTTCAGTTTGTGTCGTGTGACGCACGGGGGCATCAAAGGGCGAAGCCTGAAGAATGGCTGCCGGTCGCTGTTATTGACCGGAAGAGGTGGAAACAGCCTTGCTCCCAAGGTGAAAAAGCTGCAGCCGTCTGACAGTAGTTACTAGGCCGTTTAATTCTTAGTAGAAAGTAGAAACTGGAAGCAGCTTCACTACGAAACCCGAACCAGAGAAAATGCCTATCTGGTAGCACGGGTGTGGTTGGCCACCTTGTGGGAGTATCGTGCTGGCAGTGGTTGCCACCAAAATCGCTGGTAGAGGCTATGTAGTTGCCTTGTATATCAGTTACTTGTAAAGAAGTATGCTAGGCGGGTGCATATTCTCGAAATATGGGATCCGTGGTCCTTATCACGAAAGAGGTTTGGTTAGTACCTCACTCTTTACCAAGGAGGAGTAGCTTATGTACAGAGACAGTAGCTCAATTGGTAGCTCGTGGCCGGAGGAAAGAAGTCGGGCTGGCAGATATTTAAACTTGTGCCCAAACACATTGTGTTTGCTATTCAATATATCATGTTTGAGACACAATGATTAATAGGTTATATGTTTCTACGACCCAAATGTGGCATTGTTAGTTGAAAACTAAAGAAACAAAAGAAACAAAAATCAGATCTTCAATTCATGAAAGCAGTGCTTGCAAACATGTACATGTTTCGTGCAATATGTTGATGGGGCCGATATTTGTCAGCGTGTACACATGTTTGTATGCGCCCGTAAAAAAATAATATTAATTAGTCATGTTACTAAAAATGTCCAAACTAAATGTCACTACAAAGTGTTTTCAAATTGAGATTAAGTAACTGAACTGTAAAGTTTTTGAAATTCAAATTCACGAGTTAAATTTCAAACACTTATTTGGCATAATTTTGAATAATGTTTACTAAAATGTAAACTCAAAAGGATATAACCAGAATGATCCGCACTGACATCAAATGTACATACTTATGTAGAATATTTTAGCAGCTGTACTGACCTTAATTTGATTAATAAAGAACTTTAACAAATATTAAATAAAAAAAGCACAAATTTATTTGAATAAAAAAATATAAAGTGTAATTTTCTGACTTAAATGCGAAGAGTATATGAACCGTATCCGTTTTTTTTATTTTAAAAAATAAAAAAAAATATAAAATTTTATAAAATTTATTTTTTATAAAAATATAAAAATTTAAATATAAAATATATTTTTCGATTTATAATTAGCTATAGTTTAAATCGCCTATATATTTTTATATCAGTTTTTTTATTTTTAAAAAGCCAGACAAAAAAGTAGCTAGTAACAATAAAAACCAACCCGTAAAAAAAAACATTGTTTTTGACTATAAATTGCTTGTATATGACCACGCCCCTTTGTCCAATCCCGCCCATATTTTCAGCAGAACTTAGAATATGTACACCTACGACCACGCCCCTTTGTCCAATCCCGCCCATATTTTCAGCAGATCTTGGAATATGCCCAATTTTGTTCAAATACCGTTAACAGAAGCAGAAATAATGGATGTTTAATTTGTGATTTGTATGGGAGGGGCGGGGCTTTGTCCAATTCCGCCCATATTTTGATAGTTCATTTTTGTCGTCGTCATTAGTTTGCCAGATTATTTCAGTTTGAACAAACGTCAGATGACAGATTTGAACATATGTCAGTAGCCTACAACTAACCCTCTAATGATGAAGTTCACCAACTTCAAAACGATGGTATGACAATGTGAATCCATTTAATTTATTCATGGGGACTGTTTGACAATTTTGTGTATATAATGTGTATGAAAATAAATTCGAATTTAACTAGCAGAGACACAAACACAAGTATGTTAGCAGAGCTCTGTAATGACATTAACAGAACTATGTAATATAGCTAAATTTTGGAAAGGTTATATAAAGTACCGATTTACTCGCGATCAGACAAATAGGTATAACCAAAAGTTATACATTTTATAACAAGGACTTATTAAAGGATATATTGGGCCTTCAAACAAAGTTATTCTTTGCCATGTTGAAAAATACGAGGTTTTCTCACATAGAAAATCTTGGAAAGATTTTGGGGTCATTGCGCCCAGTTGGGAAGAGTTTAGTGATTGGGACTAGTATTTGATTTCATTATTTTATATTCTCATTCCTGAAAATACCTCCAGAATATCAAATTCGACGAAGAATTTATGAAATTTGTGTTTCGGACGGACAAGATGCGTCCATGTTGGGACTAGTATCAAATTAAAGCTATTGACATCTATTTTCATTATTTAATACCCCCATTCCCGAAAAAACCTCCAGACTATCAAATTCGACTAAAAATTTATGAAATTTTTGTTTCGGACGATTAAGATGCTTCCGTTATCACGAAGTTAATTAAAAAACAAAAAACCGTGTTCGATTTCGTCACTATTTCTCAAATATTTTGCTCTAGATTTATGAAATTCTGTAAAATCTGTAAAACAAATATGATTTCATTCATCAAAAAAGTTTTAGGATACCATTTAAAAATCGCTGGCTTGGTGTAATACAACTTACTCAATTTCAGGGAATTAGGCTTTTAAAGAGTTTTTTACAGGTGGCCCATCCTTGATATTTTGTTGATTTTCGGGTTATGTTAATATGTGCAACAGGTAAAAATGACTGTGCAACAGCAATTTGCAGAGAACCGGAACCGGTACAAATACCCAGTTCTTCTCGGACACGATAGAACCGGATCTTCAAATACGCGGAACCGGACATCACTACAAGGATGAACGTGACGTATCTCATGAATTGTTTCTGGTTTATTAGAGAAAACCCGAGATTTCACAAAACCCCAAAGAAAGAAATTGCACAGCGTTAAGTCTAGAGTGTCCAAAAAACCCTAATTTTTTGGAAACCGATTTTCGGTTTTGTTCGAAAAATCAATTTTTTCAAGAAATCGGTTTTCGGTTTGTTCGAAAAATGGATTTTTCAAGAAACCGGTTATCGGTTTTTAATTTTGGAAAAAACCGGTGGAACCGGTTTTTCTGCACATGTAGAACTTACAATACATTTGTTTAACGTACATTTCATATACTTTTATGCGTGGTGAAAACTCAAAATTTTACAACTGTATTTAATTAATTAAGTTCCAATTTTAAATAAAAACAATATATTTAAAATTAAAATATTTTAAATTATTTTATTCTTCAATATTTCGCTCACCATTGGGTAGCATCGTCGGGAAGATAAACACAATTATTAATTAAAAATTAAATGAAAAAAATAATGAAATTAAAAATAAAAATTAAATTTATAATTAATAATTGTGGTTATTTTTCTGACGATGCTACCCAATGGGTAGCGAAATATTGAAGTATAAAGTAATTTAAAATAGACCTAACGCTCGAACATTTTAATTTTAAATACAGGGTGGAGCACGGTAATTTGCTTATTTGGAAATGAAATAAAAAAATTTCGAACCTTAGAAAATTTTATTTTATATTTTAATTATATTGAACAGTAAGCGATTTTTTAAATTACATGGTTTTAAATTGTGTATCTGGCAAATGTCGACCTTTGCTATCCACACACTGCTGCATACGTTTTCTGAACAAGCCGAACAAGTTTTCCAACAAGCAGGTCGACTGGTATTCTGCCAATTTCAGCCTCAATATTGCTAATTAGGTCTTCCAAGGTGTTGGGACGTAACCCCAAAGGAAAAAATCGCATGGAAAAATTGTTGGACGACGCACA
Organism: Phaonia tiefii; assembly: GCA_963931995.1. Taxonomy (NCBI): domain Eukaryota; kingdom Metazoa; phylum Arthropoda; class Insecta; order Diptera; family Muscidae; genus Phaonia; species Phaonia tiefii. Next base: position 144,577,906 of record OZ008370.1, read on the forward strand.
TTTTATACGGGTGAAAATTCAGTTATTTTTGAAGAATCCGGTAGAGAGAACGTTTGGAAATGTCAAGAGCAAGTGATTGCTTCCGAGCAGAGCGTTTCGTAGATTGCAGTACTGCTGCTCTAACTCTCTCGATGTTTTATGGTGTTGTAATCCTTCTCTCAGGTCCCCTTCGTACACATGACACATTCCCTGCTGTTCACAATGAAGTAACCGGATTTACAATTGATTGCCGTCCAGGAACACTTCCGCGTGGGGGAACAGCGAATCGTAAACGAACAGCACGCTGCACTGCAATGATCGAGTGCGCATTAGAAAAATACGCTTCAACAAAAAATGACCTCTCCTCACGTGTCCAATGCATGATGGCAACTGAAAGGCTGATGAATACAAATCTCCCGGCAGCCACGCACACTCTCCACTCTCTTCGATCAACAGTGCCGCCACAGCCTGCAGTGCAAAAAAGCAAATTACCGCTCTCAACCCTGTATAATAGGAAAGGTCGAATTAATCATCACATTTTTGTTTCTCGTCTGAAAATTCCTCGAAGTTTGTGAGCGGTCTCATCATAACTTTCCAAATTTTTGTAATAAGGTTTTAAAATTATAACGCGTTATTCTTTCGTAAAACGTTTCATTTTTAATAATTGGAATGAAAATATGTAACAGCTGCCAATTGCCAAATGTAAATTTAGAAGTGCAATCTTACTGAGGCACCCTTTATATCGACTTATTATAAGTATAGGGACCCAGTAAAAATAGGAACATCCAAAGGTCAATCTTGAATCGCTCCTTTGCGAGTAATGGATTACTCCACAAATCTCCGAGCCTCCTGCATTTTGTACTACTTTTTAACATTGCATGTCCTTACGGACGAACACTATTTTTGAGCTGCTAATGGAGGACAAAAGGAGCAAGTAAGACAAAAAGGGGAGTAATCTTTTTTATCTCCTGAAAAATATTAAGGGGGTACTTTTTTCATCTTATGTTATATTTTATGTACTACATTTTATTTTATAAGTTATTATTATACCACTACCCTTCCGCAATGCTTATAATTCGCGTCTTTCAATTTTTAAAACAAAGAATACACTGAAAAAAATAGGTAATCATAGTGAAAACATCTACAATTAGCAGTCATGTCAAAAAATAGTACATAAAAAATGCATGGATGCGTCCCTTATTGATACATTTCGGGGTAATAAGCGAGACATCAGTATTCTTTCCTAATTTCGAGTAATTTTTTAGCAAACCAAGAAAAAAAAAACGTTTCGATTGCACGCTTATTACTCCAAATGGATGTACAAGTCATTACTCTTTTATTGTTCGATGTCGGTATTAATACATATATTTTTCATTGCAAAGCTTATTAATAATACCACCATATATTTGTTTTTATTTGTAGGACCAGAACACGATGGCCACATTAACACACAAACCCTCAAATACCACAATCTTGTTCCAGATTAGCTTGGTACGTATGCTCGATGTATGAATTTAGCAAATTATGCAAATATTTAACGAAACAAATAAATAATTAAAGAATTATTAATAAACGTACATTATTCTATTTAGCACCAATGTAATATTTAAATATCAATAATTAAATACTGTGATGATTTAAATACAATGATAAAAATGAATTGCACCAATGAAACAGTATCATTTCAGCAATGAAATAAATTCATTGCAGCAATGAAACAAATTCATTGCAACAACGAAATAAATTCATTGCAACAACGAAGTAAATTCGTTGCTACAATGAAACAAATTTTTTGCAGCAATGAAGCAAATTCATAGCAGCAGTAAAACAAATTTGTTGCTGCAATGAAAAATATTTACTTCCACAACAACCAGAACTTTGATGAATACTATTTCGTAGCGGGAATGAAACTATTCGTTAGCTCACTTTCGATGACGAAAGTTGTTGGGACAACGAACATTTTCATTCCTGTGACGAAGCTTTCCGTTCAGTGTATAATATAGTAAATTCGACTTATCTGGAACCACAGATTTAGCACCATTGAATTGAGAGACGAATGCAGTTAAATTTAGTATCCGTACTTGCTTGTTAATTTTTGGGCCTTATGGGTCCAACTGGTTACAAGTGGCAATTTGTCTTTTAAATTTCTGTGTGTCATTATTTTTCTTTAATTTCGTTTATTTTAAAACATTTTTTAAGCTCGACCCATTTTTGATAATTCAGCCAAAATTTTGGAGGTCAAAATTGTTGGCCACTTGCAAAATTTTTAGGTATTGTACCCAAATAAATTCGTTTGCCTAAAATCAACACATTTCTTGTTCACCTTCTTCGGTACTGCCCTTTTTAGTAAAGCCTTGCGAAGTGCATGATTTTATAAAGCTTCTATAGATAGGCCTGTTAAAAGAATGCAACGCGACGCTGTTGTTCATGAAACCCTGTCTTTCCAGAAGTTCGCAATTCTTCGTTGCAAAATCATAACATGTGATAGCCCAGTATATAAAGCGTCCGAGCATAGGTAAGGTACCAAGGTAAAAAAAAGGTATAAATATTATGAAAAGAATTCGCATATATGTTTTTGTATTTATATATATATATATGTCGTAGTTTGGTTGTCTATTTCCACCAAATCATCCTCTTTAGCCCTCGATATCGCGGCGCGTGCCTTGCGTTTCCTCGACATCGACATTTTTCAACCTGTTTGTTTCAGCATTACTTTTCGAATGCCCGAATTTCACAATATGCTCGCACAATACATACACACAGTATTGGCACGCCTCTTCCAGAAGCTTCTCAGTTACGCACTATATTTCTCTCGCTCTAACACATTGTCGGGCCGAGGCTACGCAGAACAGACAACTCTGTTGGGCTCGCAACAACCCTGTGTTCGTTTAAGGCAGAAGGCACAAAAGAATAGAAGCAATAACGAACATAATGAATACGCTGCAACTGTCATCTGTTTTCTTCTTCTTTTATTACTGATGGTACATTACATTAGGGATGGTACTTAAATGCTAGTGATGGTATTTAATGAAAGATATGAAATAATCGATAACGATGCGAAATATATATTATCGCTCATTTGCGACAAGACCGTCATATGTCAAAAAAAACATACTTTCAAGTAAAACGACTTTGAAAGTTTCAAGTTGTTTAGGATTGTATGCAAAGTCCTAGTTTAAAAATACTATCGGGCCGATCTTTAAAATAATTTTGAAATGCGAATCAGTGTATCTGGTAGGAAGAATATTTTGAATTATTCAGTTCAAAAAAGATAAGTTTTGAGTTGTCTTGTCGCAAATGAGCGATTTATACAGCTGTGTTCAAAATAATAGGAGTGCTCTCACCTAATATTTTCTCATGTCAAATTTGTTGGTATATTAACTTGCAAAGCAAGTGATATTCTAACGGTAATTACAACGGTATGTAAGAAGTAAAATAAAAAAGGGAAGCTTATTATAGCAATTATATTTATGATGCAATTGATTTATTTCTGAATTTGCATTTGGATCGATTTGATCATAAAAATAGGAGTGATAGTGATTTGTAATAAAAAAAAATATAACAGCATTTAATTAAAAATAAAAAAAGTGAAAAGTAAGTATGGAAGGTGACGTTGAAACATTTTCTATAGTTATTAAATAAATTTTCATATAAATTTGTGTAATAGTGGGACGAGGAAAACACTGTTCCGAGGAAAACCGAGAATTAATTATAAAGTTACGAAAACAAGGAAAAACGTATAGAGAAATTATGGAAATGATTGCAAATGTCTTATCATATTAAAGAAACCCGAAATACGTGGGTGCTAACGTAAAACATCAACTGTTGATGACCGCCGAATTGTGCCATATAGTAAGGTAACCCCTTCCACGTCTTCAAAAAAGATTCAAAATGAGCTAAATCTTGCTGTAAGTGGTCCTACTATTCGTAGACGACTGATAGAAAATAATTTATTCGCAAGAAGTCCACGAAAGGTGCCATTACTTTCAAAGAAACAGGCAGCTGCTCGCTTAAAGTTCGCTCAAGAACATATCGATTGGTCGAATGAAAAATAGAGGAACATACTATGGACAGACGAATGCAAAATCGTGTTATTTGGTGGAGCTGCGTCTAGACAGTATGTCCGACGTCCGCCCAATAGTGAATATAAGGCACAATATACAAAAGATCCAATTCATCAAATAAGAGGTATCATGGATAAGCACGTCTATGTGGGAATTTTGAAGGAAGTAATGCTCCCTTATGCAGAGTGGAATAAGATAATAGCTCAAAACACACTAGTAAATTGGCAAAAGAGTGGTTTCGGGGCAATGGGGTAGATGTTAAGAAATATGTTGCAGAGAAACAACCGTCAAATGCGGAACAGCTATGGAACGCAGTGCGTGATGCCTGGCACCAAATCCCTTTAAAGAGATGCCATGATCTTATGGACTCCATGCATCATAGATGTGCCGAAGTTATCAAAAACAGACGGTATTCCACCAAATACTAAAGCAATTGACCTTTTCCTGTAATAATTTTAGATGTTTGTGCCTTTTGCTTTAAGACTTTTCGGTAGTGGATTAACACTCCTATTATTTTCAACAGTGAATTTTTAAAAAAGTTTTGTTTAAGTGAAATATTTTATATTAATATAGCTTTAATTGAATACTGAATAATTTTACGTAAAAAGATCAGAATAAATTTTTTATTTTTTCTTAAAAAATTAAAATTGGTGTTTTTATGAAGGGCACTCCAATTTTTTTGAACACAACTGTATATTTTTTTATACACTCCGATTGACTTATTTAAAGGCACTAAAAATTCCATATTCAGCAGCCTGTATCTTTGGCAATTTGTAACCAATTGCAGAATTTTAAAATGGCAATGGAAGCTAGACATCTTGGGATATAAAAAAAATCATGACAAGAGTGGTTTCTTAGCTAAATAACTTTTTTTGAGTATTCAAGTGAACCAAAAAAATAGCACTTTTTTTATAAATTGCTCAAAAAACATTCTTTAGTTAAGAAACCACTATTGTCATGACTTTTTTATATCTTAAAATGTCTAGCTTCCATTTCAAAAGTCTGCAATCAGTTACAAATTGCAAAAGATACAGGCTGCTGAATATGGAATATGGTTTTATTCTTTATTTTAATCTTTATTTTTTTCGATTATTATTTAACAACTGTAAGATAATATACTCCCGCGAAGCCATAAAGGTTTGTCTGCAGGATGTGAAACAAAATTAGGTATCTCAGTTTAAAATAACAATATGTAACAATTAACAGTTCAACTTCAATTCGATTTATAATTAATATCACATTCATTGTAATTCAATAAGATATTTTTTTAAATGTTTTTTTCTAGAGTATTTATTTTTAATACTTAAAATACTATTGGGCATCATGTTGAAAATTGTTGGCAAAGTAACTTCTAATGTGTTTCTCCCGTAGTTGTTCTTGAATTGGGGTACTTTATACCTTCCTTCAATTCTCATTCTTGTGTCGTGTGGGTGATCGATTTTCTGTAGATATGTGTTGTATTCAAAAAATTCGTGTGGTGAATAATATAAGTGTTTAATATTTAATATTTGCAGTTGTTTTGGTAGATTGTTGGCACTGACTGATAGTTGGTTTGAATTTCGAATTGTTGTTGTATTTTGGTTTTGATGACTGAGTCGATTTAAATTTATGCCGTTGTTAATAGTCGAATTGTTTGACATATTTTGTTTGTTTTTCCACAGAAGCTTTAGGAGTCTAATTTGAGTTTGTTGTAAAAGTTTGCAGTAGGTTCCCCAAGCAGTAATACCATGTCTGAGGTAGGATTCTGCTAGAGAGAAATATGCGTGGTTTAGCACTTCATATGTTGAACAATTGCTTAGATGATAAAGCGCGAAAGCAGTTTTAGGCAATTTTTTATGTAAATCTTGTATATGTGTCTTCCATTTAAAGTTATGATCAAGATGTACTCCAAGATATTTGTAGGTATTTACTAGTTCAATGTATGATGAGCACGAATCGTTGTTATTAATTATATTGGTCCCTATTGCATTGTGTATACAATTGTAACCATGGAACTTTAATTTAATATCATGATATCTAAAATGTGGCGGTTTAAAATGAATTAGTTTAGTTTTTGTTGAATTTATTACCAAACCATTATCATGGCACCATTTTGTGGTCACATTTAATTCATTTAGCAACATTTGAACCGCAGAGGTAATAACATTGCTGGAAATAAGGATTGCAGTGTCATCTGCATATGCAAATGCTTTGCCATTACGTAGAATACTCATCATTTCATTGGAATACAATAGGTACAGAATTGGTCCGAGTTTTGAGCCCTGGGGCACTCCATGTTCGATATTTATTTCCTCAGTCAAGTTGTGATCAATTTTAACTCTGTATGATCTACATACTAAATAGTTTTGGAACCAGTTTAGGCAATGTCCTCTTATACCATTTCTTTCCAAGATTTCGATTAATTTTTTGTGAGAGAGGGTGTCAAATGTCTTACTAAAATCAATAAATAACGCTAACCAGTGCATGTTTTTTGAGAGACAATTATTTACGTGATTCGAAAATTTTCCCAGAAGTTGATTAATATTTTTATTTTTTTGAAAACCAAATTGATTCTCATTACTAATTTTATATTTTGTTAAAAAATTATTTAGCCTGCGTGAAATAACTTCCTCCAGCACTTTTTCCAAGATGGGTAATATATAAATTGGTCTATAATTGTTGTAATCTGATTTAGATCCGCATGTAAAAATTGGTCGTATTAAAGATGTTTTTAACAGATTAGGAACAACAGCATCACTGAGACTGGAATTTATAAATGCCGTTATAATTGGGGTTAGGTAGTGTGCATTATTCTTAATATCCTTTGCCCTTATACCGTCTATTCCTGCTCCCTTTTTTATATTTAGTTTCGCGATTATATTATAGATTTCCACTTCATCAGTTAGCGCCATATAAATAGTGTTAGATATTCTGGTTGTATTATATTGTAATGTCCTGATATCGCACGTATGAATTATTTTTGCTTAAGTCCCTCTAAAACTTCTTGTAGGAAGTGTTGAAAGGCCTTGCCTCTCAATCTCAAGCAATGTTAAAAGAAATTCGGAGGTAATGAGACCTGCTGTATTCTATAGAATGTGTGTTAAGTCATGATTTCAGGCCTTCCAGCTCATAACGTTCGCCGCTGGATAATACTAGTGGTCTTCATGAAAGCTCGAAAGAACCTCGTAAACTCGAAAACATCGTAAACTTGCACATCAAACGTCAAAACAAACAAAGCGACTTCCTCAAAAGTGGAAAGTTTTCGAGGCAAATTTGCTGCGCAAACGTGGGATGGAGAAACGTGTAAACTTTTGACATTTCGTTGTCATCTGACTAGGATGGATAAATAAGGTGATAGCACTAGAACAGTAGAAAAAGTACACATACATAATACATGCAATTGCTACTGCTACCACCTTATGTATCCATCTTAGTCAGCTGATATGGTTTTGAGCACGGCGTAGCGAAATAACTCCCATGAAATAACTCCCAACGAAATAATTCCCACCAAAAATGAAATAACTTCCAATAACGAAAAAATGAAATAAGTCCCACAAAAAATTAAAAAACTCCCAATAGCAAAGTGAAATATGTCCCAAGACTTCTCCTACAGCACTTGTTATATGGGCCTTGTACAAACGTTCTTTTTTTTGGGAGTTATTTCATTGTCATAAAATTGGGAGTTATTTCATTATGAAATAGTCCCTCATTATGAAATAACTCCCACCAGGAAAAATGAAATAACTCCAAAAAAAAAAAACCAAATAAGTCCTACTAAAGTGGGAGTTATTTCATATTTTGTATGGAAATTTTTTGGGACTTATTTCATTTTTCTGGTGGGAGTTATTTCATGTTGGAGTTATTTCGCTACGCCTTTGAGCACAACTACGCTGAGCAACTTTACCAGGTGCCTCATGTAACGGTGCGAGGGCATCTTGCGCTGAGCAAAAGTTCTCGGCTTTCACGTTTGCATGAATGCCGCTACCATGTCTTGTAGATATGCGTGTCGCATACTTTCCCTATGGTCGCTTATGTAAACAAGATTTAGCAGGCACAATTGAATATTTCGGAGCTATAGAATCTTTAATAGTCTGTTTTTTTTTAAATTTTTAAATTTTTAAATTCGACTGAATCATTATCATCATTGACAAAAGGAACAGAATATTTGATTAGCTGTTTCCAATATTTAGCGAGATATTATAAAGAAACAAAAGAACCCACATTTTCATTGGAAGTCACCGATAAAAATCACATGAAACGATCAATTTAAAACACCAAGTCCAAGTGTAAGCAGCTTGCCTAAAGCGAGTCCAGTTAAAATTTAAAATAAATCGATATTACCAATGGAATATATAGCCAAATCATACATTATAATAGCTGGAGGTGTGTATTAACTAGATAGGAATAAAGATTTGTGATTCCAAATAAATTTCTATTATATCTTCAGCATTCGCAATCTTCAACTGGCCCTACTTGCTGGTGGCCCACAAATCTTCTACTAAAGTTGCGGACAAACCATCTGATCCTCGACAACGTGATATCATAATAGCAGACATGTCAGTTAATATCAGTAAAACTCTCCAATGCCTTATGGAGTATATTGGTGGGCATACTGTTATTAAGGACATCTATAATGTTTTCGACTTGTCGGTTTTAGAAGCACGAAAGCGTCCCTCTAATCCCCCAAACAATGATCAATATATGGATATAATTTGTAAGCAGTTGTCGCAGACATTATCACACTTAAGAGCCGTCAATTCGTTGTGTGTAAACATTTCCTATGTTTGATGTCATCCTCTACATCCAAAACTAACAACTGAAATACCTGAAGAGCTGAAGGACTTTCAAAGATATAAGCAAGTGATTGGATTAACACTGAAATGTCTTTTGGAGAAGCAAACAAACCCTGGCTTAGAGCAACAAATATATTCCATTTTTGGTAGCACGTTTGTGGGCATACGACAAGATGTCGACAGTTCAATGACATCCGTGGATGCGGTTAGGATGCAGGCTAAAAATATGCTCGATAAACTTCAGCGTATAGATTCGAGATGCAAGAAAATTGATACAAGCTCAAATCTTTGTGCTCATCCAAAATAAGCGGACTATAGTATTTAGTAAAAATCTGGACTCCAAATCATATAATAATAATCCTCATATCACGGTTCAAGAAGGGCGGACACTATAAAGTCTATGTGGTCAAGCTCTGGTTAAGTCCAGTTCCAGTATTTATTAATTTAATTTAACGTCGTTACATTAAATTAATTAATTTAATTTAACGTGTAGGGCCTTCAAAATGAGCAGATTTTTTAGTCATGCATAGGGAGTAGGGATGCCAAACGGGAAATCCCGAAATCCCGGGTTTTTTTCGGGATTAATGAATTAATTTTTCGGGATTGTTATTAATTTTGAAAAACATAAAACTAAAAACGATGACAAAAGTTCAGTTGGGAAATTATTCGGGCGGAAAAAAAATTTTGCCCAGGGGCGCCAAGAACGCTAAGTCAGGCCCTGTGGATATGGGTAAATTTCCCTGGAAACAAAAACTATTGGAAAAACTATTTAATCATGGTGTTTTGCCTTTTGTATTATGAACAAATATCCATTTCCACTATTTACATATATTCTATTTTCAAATTTCAACAACAGAATCGAAATAAAAATTATGTTTGAGTGCTTTTTCATCGCATTCGAGTGAAAAATGGTCGCACGAAAACAGCATGTGCCCTCTGGTGAAATTAGTGATTAGGCAAATGAATCATCTATGGTTTTTATTTATCCATGACTTAATCACCAATTTCACCAGAGGGCACATTCTGTTTCCTTGCGACTATTTTTCACTCGGATGCGATGAAAAAGGACTCAAACATCGTTTTTATTTCGATTCTTGGCGCCCCTGGGCAAAATTTGTTTTTCCGCCCCAATAATTTCCCAACCCCATTACAATTTTCATAAAAAAAAGTCAAAATTGTATTAGTATATCGAAAATATATACATTTAAACTGTTTTGCCAAGCAATTTGAGATAATAAAAATAACACATCGTTTCATTGATGCCAATATTATTATATATTTATACATACATATTATTTTCTATTAACATCGATTAGATATGAGACTTGAATAGTTTTTGATAGGCTCCGATGAAGTAAATTCAATAAACCAAAATAAATCCTTTAATACAAAAAAATGTATACGTATACTTATGTAAAGGGTTTTTCAACAAAGACGCTACAAAAGTAAATCGATAGGGACAGCAAACGACGCCATATTTTTTCCCGCTCTTTTGATATTTCTCTTCAGTAAGGTTTGCCATTTCATCATGGAAAGATATACGAGCCAACAACGAGTCGAAATTATTAAAATTTACTACCGAAATTTGGAGTCAGTGGCCTCAACTTTAAGAGCGCTACGTCCAATTTATGGTCGTCATGATCGTCCTACCAGATCAACAATTGAGCGTCTAGTGGAAAAATTTGAATCCACAGGCACTGTACGAAATGTTCCCGTGCCAGTGAGACAAAGAAGTGCCCGTAGTGTTGTGAATATTGCTGCCGCTGAGGCTTCAGTTCAAGAAAGCCCAAATGTGTCTCTCACACGTCGTTCTCAAGCGTTGGGCATCTCTGTGACGTCGTTGTGGCGAATTTTGCGAAAAGATCTTGGCCTACATCCTTACAATATCAAATTGACGCAAGAACTGAAGCCGGTTGACCACCATAAGCGTCGTATGTTCCGGAATTGGACTGAATTGGAGCAACAACTTGAAAATGATTCGAATTTTCATCGGAAAATCATCTTCAGCGATGAGGCTCATTTCTGGCTGAATGGCTTCGTCAATAAGCAAAATATGAGTTATTGGTCAGACTGCAATCCACACGTAATCCATGAGTCATCATTGCATCCCGAAAAAATTACGGTTTGGTGCGGTTTATGGGCCGGCGGCGTCATTGGGCCGTACTTCTTCCGTGATGATCAAGACCGGCACATTACTGTGAATGCAAATCGCTACCGTTCAATGATAACCGAATATTTTTGGCCCCAATTGGATAATATGGACTTGGAGGACATGTGGTTCCAACAGGACGGCGCCACAAGCCACACAGCGAATTCCACAATCAATTTAATGGAAACCAAGTTTGGTGAACGTGTTATCTCACGAAATGGCCCAGTCGATTGGCCGCCTCGGTCGTGCGATTTGACGCCGTTAGATTATTTCCTGTGGGGCTACGTCAAGTCTATGTCTATGCCAACAAGCGAGCGACGATTGATGAACTTCGTACGAATATCGAACGTGAAATTGCACCAGTATCAGCCGATTTATGCTTGAAAACCGTCGAAAATTGGGTTCAGCGTCTGGACTTCTGCAAGCGTGCCCGTGGTGGCCATGCAAAAGAAATCGAGTTCCATACATAATGACATCGAACGTACTTTCACAGGAATAAAGAATTTCATTGGTATCTAAAACCGTTTTTTTTAATTAAAAAAACTTTTAACTTTTATTAAGTTTGCGAGAAGCATTTCACTAATTAAATCAAACTTTGTTTTCTTGATTTGGCTTTGTCAAACTTTTCAATGATTTCATCGAAAGATAAGCTGTATAAAATATCACGCTCTATGTATAAAATATCAAGTCCTTGAAGTTTTTCTTATTGAAGAGAAGATCGAAGATAATTTTTCACTCTTTTCAGTGCTGAAAATGACCTTTCTCCAGGGCAATTAGTTACAGCCATTGTTAAATAAATTCGTAGAATTATGACCGTCGGTGGTGCAATGGGTAGTGTGCGCGCCTCTTGTACAGGAGATCATGGGTTTGATCCCTGCTCCAACCACCTTAAAAATTTCCTTCGACGACGGTCACCTCGCTTAGTGACGGCGGCACTATCGAGTATATAGCCATGAAAAAGCTTCTCAAAATACCGTTCGGAATCGGTGTAAAACTGTAGGTCCCAATCAGTGAGTGAAAACTGGAAAGCGCACAGCGCAGTGATTGTGAGAAGTTCTCCCCGGTCCCTTTATGGGATGTAATGGGAAACCATTTATTTTATTTATTTATTTCAATGTTAGTATAAATTGAGTCAACATTTAAACTTTTTATAAGTTGTAACAATTGTTGTGGAAATAACTTATCTTCAACTGTGTCAAGACTGTTCATAAATTCATTCTCCTTTTAAAACTGAGCCAAATTAACACATGCTGTGGGAAAAGTGGCATCCAAGTCGGCATTATATATTTGTTGCAGTAGATTTGCACTATGCCGTCTTTCAGTATTATTCGCCTCTTTTAAGTTCCGCAGAAAATTAAAATTTGAATTTAATTTCATATAAACGGACAATCTTTCCTCTATATTTTGTATAAGGTTGTCGATAGTAACGTAGTATTTTTCAATTCGAAATGATTGTTTGCCGGTAAAATTAGTATGATCTTCAATATTCAATTTCAGTCTCTTTTGTGTCTTTGAATCTTTACTATATTCTGTAGTACCACATAAATGTATAGCCTCAGCCTCAAGTATTTGGAACTCACTTTCTTCCCTCAAAACATTTAAAGATGAGATAAGTGATTTATATAAATTCACAACAACAGATAAATGTTTAACAACAGCCTGGAGTTGTACGTTACCATTATGGAACTGCTGTAGAACACGGTTCCAAAAACACAACATTATCGTCGTCTCTAAGGTCTTCACATTCTCATAAATGAATTTTGCTTCCATTTTTGCCTCCGTATTTTGAAGTGGATCCTTTTTAACGTCGTATAAGGCAGCAATAACTTTATCATATGAGTTATATAATGTTTTACTGGCATCACTTCTAGCACTCCACCGTGTTTTTGATAAACGTTTTAGTGTTAGAGAGTCTTTATCAAATTTGTTTACTAAAATTTCCCACCTAGATACCGATCGAGCAGAGAACGTGTATAGTTGTTGTTCTAACGAGAAAAATTTCACGGAATCATCACTACTTTCTATAGCAGCCGAGCCCGCAAGTTGCAATGAGTGAGCTGAACAAGGAACATAAAACGCAACTGGGTTTCTTTGCTTTATCCTTGACTGGAGTCCTTTGTACCTTCCTGCCATGTTGCTGGCATTATCATAACTTTGGAAACGACAGTTTTTAATATCCAATTTCAATGTTTCAAGAATAGTCACCATTACAACATTTTCAATATCCTCTCCACTATGACCACTATTGGGCAAAAATGATATAAAACGTTCGACTGGATATCCAGATGGCAAAACATAACGAATAATGAATGTCAATTGGTCTACGTGCGAAATGTCGGGAGTTGAATCTACACTAATTGAATAATATTTCGCATTGGCGACTTCCGTGATTAAAGACTTTCTTACACAGTCTGCTTGTAATATTATTAATTCATCTACTATGGTATGCCGGTTCCTTTGTTACCATAACGGGCAATGTGTCCGGCCATAAATGGATCAAACTTAGATATTAATTCAATGCAGCCGAGAATATTTCCATTTTGTGGTGAACCAATGGTTTCGTTTCTTCCATACAATGGCAATCTGCGTGAAGCAAGAAATTTAAGGGTTTCTGATACGCGTCTCAAAACGTTACGCCAATACTCAACCTCTTCATTGTACTGCTTAGCAATTTCGGTATCTATTCTACCCTCAATTGTCTCTCTTGTGCAATATTTTGATACACATTGTCGATGCTCTAGACAATTTTCATGCTCGGCTATCATATGACAGTGTTTCCAATCATTGAATTCTTGATTGGCAAAAGTAGTATTCCCGTTGAAAAGTTTGCACGGACCACAAAAAACTGTTCCTGTAGACTCGGAGTATACTAACCAATTCCATTTAATAATTTCACCGTTGGCTAATGGATTTAAAAACATTGCTTTTGTTAAATACCGGCTATGAGTATTATATTTTCTTTCCGATTTACTAAAATCTTTTCGTCATTTTGTTGCAATCCAGTGAAAAATATAAAATTCCGCAAGTTCTCATTTACTAGCCACAGAGCAGGATCACAGCTTAAAACATCTTCATTCAGTTTCTTTGGCTTGATAAGCAGTGGAAGACACAACATTCTTATTGTTTTGGTTATTTGAGGATAAAGGTCCGATGCTTAAACTGGGCAAGGTTTGTGGCATACAAGTAGGAATGTACTGATTTTCTGATGACAATGACTCCATGATTAAGATGATATCAGATTTAGACGGGAGTACCGACACAGGCACTCTGCTTGAGGAACAGGGATCTAAGTTAACATTACTGAAAAATGATGACAGCTTCGGAGTCGTTTTCAGAACTTTTCCTTTCCGTTCTTCTTCTTTTTATATGGTTCTGTGATTCATTTTCTTTAGAATTTATAAAATCTATTTTAAATGTAAAAAAAATACTAATCACATAATATTTAAAAACAAATTTAACAAACTTAACACTTAACAAAAAGTGACACCAGATTACTTGAAAAACTTCACTAATCAAAACAACCAACTTGAGGTGTAACTGACAGTGGAAATGAAAAATTTGCAGTATTTCGGAGAAAATAAATCAAGCAAAAAATCTATGCTTTGTTGTTCGTTTCGCTGAATTTACCCACACCATAGGCGTAAATGTAATTGAAAATATCGTTACTTTTTCTCTGTTTTAAGGAGACAGCTCATGATACAAGGTAGTAGCACTAGGTGTGAATGTTGCTGTAGGGCAAGAACAACAGTCATTTTGTTATTGTTTCCTCGCACATGTTCTTTCATATTGAAGACAATTGTATACCACCAATAAAAAAGCTAAATATTAAAATCAGCGGTTCAAATAACACAACCTTCTTATGTAATGATCTGTATTGGTTTCTGCTTAGCAGTGTTGCCACTTATTAATAAAACCCTTATGTAAATTAGTGCGGGAACACAATTATTAATTTAAGGTTAATATTGTTGCCTTGTTAATTTAAGGTTAATAATACATTATGGCCTAATTTAAAGTAATAATTTAATATTTTGATTCAACGAATGCCAAGTCAAATTCCTATATACATATGTATGCGATTTGCTTAAAAATTAACGAAGAATTGTGAGTAAAAATCTTTCTTCCTTATATTGGAGATATTTGTAACGGGTTTTTCAATAAGAGCGCTACAAAAGTTTTTTTTTTTAAATAAAACGAAACCGGTTTTAGATACCAATGAAATTCTTTATTCCTGTGAAAGTACGTTCGATGCCATTATGTATGGAACTCGATTTCTTTTGCATGGCCACCATGGGCACGCTTGCAGAAGTCCAGACGCTGAACCCAATTTTCGACGGTTTTCAAGCATAAATCGGCCGATACTGCTGCAATTTCACGTTCGATATTCGTACGAAGTTCATCAATCGTCGCTGGCTTGTTGGCATAGAACATAGACTTGACGTAGCCCCACAGGAAATATTCTAACGGCGTCAAATCGCACGACCGAGGCGGCCAATCGACTGGGTCATTTCGTGAGATAACACGTTCACCAAACTTGGTTTCCAATAAATTGATTGTGGCATTCGCTGTGTGGCTTGTGGCGCTGTCCTCTTGGAACCACATGTCCTCCAAGTCCATATTATCCAATTGGGGCCACAAATATTCGGGTATCATTGAACGGTAGCGATTCGCATTCACAGTAATGTGCCGGTCTTGATCATCACGGAAGAAGTACGGCCCAATGACGCCGCCGGCCCATAAACCGCACCAAACCGTAATTTTTTCGGGATGCAATGATGACTCATGGATTACGTGTGGATTGCTGTCTGACCAATAACGCATATTTTGCTTATTGACGAAGCCATTCAGCCAGAAATGAGCCTCATCGCTGAAGATGATTTTCCGATGAAAATCCGAATCATTTTCAAGTTGTTGCTCAGCCCAATTCACGAACATACGACGCTTATGGTGGTCAAGCGGCTTCAGTTCTTGCGTCAATTTGATCTTGTAAGGATGTAGGCCAAGATCTTTTCGCAAAATTCGCCACAACGACGTCACAGAGATGGCCAACGCTTGAGAACGACGTGTGAGAGACACATTTGGGCTCTCTTGAACTGAAACCTCAGCGGCAGCAATATTCTCGACACTACGGGCACTTCTTTGTCTCACTGGCACGAGAACATTTTGTAAAGTGCCTGTGGATTCAAATTTTTCCACTAGACGCTCAATTGTTGATCTGGTAGGACGATTATGACGACCATAAATTGGACGTAGCGCTCTTAAAGTTGAGGCCACTGACTCCAAATTTCGGTAGTAAATTTTAATAATTTCGACTCGTTGTTGGCTCGTATATCTTTCCATGATGAAATGGCAAACCTTACTGAAGAGAAATGTCAAAAGAGCGGGAAAAAATATGGCGTCGTTTGCTGTCCCTATCGATTTACTTTTGTAGCGTCTCTGTTGAAAAACCCTTTACAAACCAATTTATAAATTTTACGTGGCTGTGATAGTACGTTGTATTATAAACTTGCTATGTATGTGGGTTTCGTCCAGATTTTATAGTTAGTCTCTCGAATATCCTATACAAAAAAAGGTGTTATACAAATTCGTCATTTAAAATTATAAAGGTTACTCGTTTGTCCTGCATTTTTTGAGTTTTTTAGAAAGTGTACTTTTTTTAATTGTACTGCATTTGGACTATTGTAGTTGTCTTAATTGTACTTTTTTGCCACTCTCACACCTAGACACCCTATTGACAGCTGTTATTGTTATTTTCTCTTACACCCACACTCTCTTTCATACATGTATTTTCTCCAGAGTTCTTGGGCAATATGTGAATTTGCACTCTTTATATGGGTTTCCCCAATAAATATAAGAATTATAATAGTTGATATTTTCTTTGTCATCCGGCATTATTTTATTTTATATTGAAAAAAGGTATTTTGTCCATCCGTCCTTGTTTTCTTTTATAATTCTGCTCTTTAATTAGCTGTTTTCGGATTAGAAGAATAGTTAGACTAAGTGTTTAGGTAAACTTCAAATATTTCTAGCTCAATCCCTTCATAATTGCTTTGAATCAATAAAATAATACATAGCCCAGAGGCTATATTCGAAATTTCCAAAGTTGAATATGGTTCACCAAAATGCTTTCACAATCAAATGATTCTGGGAGAGTAATTGTAATTTGGGTTTTTTTTCGATTGAATCACCATTGTGTCGATATTATATTAAAATGATCACCCCCACAATAAAATTAATTTGTTATTTATTTTGCATATTAAAAACATCATTTTGCACAGTCTGGGATTAAAAATATTCAAATATTTTTTAATATTCTTCTGTGGTATTTACATATGTGTAGAAAAAAATTTAACGCTAAAAATTTTCCGCCCGTAAATCTCTGGCGACCCCGGGCTACAGCCCAGTTAGCCCATAGGGCTAGTCTGGCCCTGCATATCCACCACTCCGGCGTCATCTAGAAAATTTCCCTTTACTTTCAAATCCACCACTTATCTTTCACCATCTATGGCTTTTTATTTCTCTATGGTGTGGTGTTATTTTTTGGAAGAGTCAAAAGATGCACCTCAGCAAAATGCAAATTGTGCAAAAAGGGTTAAAAATCAATGGCAGCAAAAGGTTTAATAACACATCTTAACGCAAGTTAATTTTGGCATTTGTATGTTTATTATACAGCATACTCTCCAAAAATTATAACATTTATTGCGTCGGGTAGAACATGTTATTTTAAGCAAAGAAACTAAAATAAAAAAATCGGGGAAAATGCATAGTTTCGGAGTTATGGACCCCGACATTGCTGATACATTTTCCACTAACATACCTTGTAAAGCCATTGACATCACTTTCTTGTATAAAACAAGTCATAACAAACCCAAAAAAATAATGTAGCATTTTTCGATAAGTCGCTCAGTTATCGAGTTATCGGATGTTTACGTTTCTCAAACAAAAATTTAAAAAATTTCTTAAAATAATTTTGGTTTTTGTTTGAAGAAAAAATATTCGAATAATCGTGCGATGTTTTCAAAATAATTTTCGTTTTTGTTTGAGAAAAGTAAAAAGAAAATGGATGATGTTTTTAAAGTCAACTCGATAACTAAGCGACTCATCAAAAAGTGCTACATTATTTTATGAGTTTGTTTTGAATTGTTTTAGACAATAAGCTCAACGGCTTTGCACGGTACGTTAACGCCGTAACCCTCTCACATATCCTAAATTTCGGGGTCAATAACTCCGAAACTATGCATTTGTTATTTTAATTTGTTTGTTTAGAATAACGTATTCTACCCCCCTTGTGGTTGTTTTTTGGAGTTTAAGGCGTAGAATAGACCTGTTCCCAAAAAAATTTTAAAATAGAATCCCGAAAACAAGGAAAATCCCGGGATCCAGAATCCCAGGATTTTTTAAAATCAATCCCGTTTAGCATCCCTAATACGTAGTCGATTTCGAATAATTGCATTGGCTCAGGAGTTAGCAGTACTAGCAAAATATATGATGAAATCAAATATTGTAAAAGTTTGTAGTTTTTTTTGGAGCCACAATAGGTTAAGAATACGATATACCATAATAGCTCTGTTCGAGTACTTTCCCAGTAAAACTTTTGAGAGCGAAACAACAATTTTACTCTCTTTATGAAAATTTGCAAATAAAGTACGCGAACGACTTCCAGTAATAATTTGCAATGAAACAGCTGATGTTTATGTGTGCAAGGAAACAGCTGATTTTTCTGTTTGCATTTCATTAAACAAAAGCTGTAATTTTTATTTGGAAGAAATTTTTATTAAAAAAAATAAGTAAACGACCTATTGACCAAGTCAATAATGACGGCATCTATTTCATCTTCACTTTCCGATGAGGACGAATCCAACAATGTTAGCGCAGTAACGATAGAATATGCTCGTACATCGGGAATTCCATTTCCACCGTAAAGAACATAAAACTTAGTTATTCTTAAAAAACAAGGAACAAATAGGGTATTAAACGAAAAAAAAAATAACAACATTTTCCGCGCTGCTCCATATTTTGTGAAATATACGCCTCCAAAGCTTGAATGTATAATTTTTGACAAAGTTTGTAACCTCCGCTCTATGTTCTGCAATTTTGCCAACCCGACTTACAAAAAAGTACGTCACGGAACACGGACGGAAATATGTTTGCGCATGCTAACCTCACTACAAAATGTATTGTACTTACAAATTCTTCCAACAAATACATTTTTGGAAGTTACCACAAGTTCCAATAGAATTGAAAGAAATTTTATCCTTTGCCACATACATACATTCTGGCGTGTATTTCCATACCTTTGCTACTGCCACAGTTGTCCAATAATGACGTCGCCGGCTCACCAGAATTTCCTGAAAGCCACTGCACATTATTGTTTTCCATTTTGTTTCTAAATTTCGCAAATATATTGAATAAAATATTAAACAAAATAATTTGTACTTAGCTCCGTCGTTGTTAATTTATTTTTGTGTTTTGCTTCTTTACATAAAACAGCTGATTTCAAACCGCTGTTCTATCTTTCAATTTTATGTTGGCTAAAATTTCTCCAACCAAAATTTGCAAAATCTCTAACATCGAACTGTCAAAATTTTCGCTCTCTGGCTCTCATTTACTGTACTTTTGGAGTAAACGAACAGAGTTCAGTAAAAATTTGTACAAATTTGCACAAATTTTCGAGTACTCGAACAGAGCTAATATTATTAAACATATCGATTACTTAAATGAGAAGATATAGCTAAAAAAACAGCAGACAGTTGTCCGAGGCCTTCGGCCACGGACTGTCCCTGCAGTCTGTGTCAGAGACACGGCCATTAAGTTTAACGTAGAATACGCCATCCGATAAGACAGAAAATATATATACATTGTTTCCCGTTAGGGAAATGGTGAATGCCTACACATTAATTAACATTTTTAATAAAAATATATATAAGCAAGGGAACACAAAACTTACCTGAGTATTTATTTCTCTGCATAACAACCACTCGTTGCTTTCTTGTATTTCGTGTAGGTGCCATTTTGATTAGTAGTTTTTATTTTAATTTACAAAACGTCAACTGTCACTGCTGTCAAACAGCATCAAGCAGCATTGTTATTTTGCTTACTTTGCAGCATTTTCATTTAACATAAAAATGTATGAATTAATTTTTTCATATATTTTTTATAATTATATATCCATGTTAAATTCAAATTCACATTTAACATTTTGTTTCACTTAAATACATAAGTAAATATACGAAATTTCAATATTTCATCAATCAAAACAACAGCCGAAGGTTTGTGTCCACACTGAAACAGCAGCAAAGTTTGTGTTCACGCTA
Source organism: Phaonia tiefii (assembly GCA_963931995.1). Lineage (NCBI taxonomy): Eukaryota > Metazoa > Arthropoda > Insecta > Diptera > Muscidae > Phaonia > Phaonia tiefii. Next base: position 144,598,181 of record OZ008370.1, read on the forward strand.
CAAACTCAAACACTCAACCAAAAACCACACATATGTTTGAGTGTATGTGTTTAAACAATTTTCATTTGAGAAATTTAAATATTAGGAAGATATCAACCAATATGAAATGTATATCAAACGAAAGATAACATCCTCATTTACCTACAAAAAAATTTTTAAAAAAAAGTTATCTCGCCGTTTTCTCATAATCAATGAAATAAAGATTACAACAATAACAATCTGACATGACTCCCTATACCGTAAGGTAAGACGTATTCTACGCCAAAATAAAACATAAACACTTTTTCAGAGTTAAATGTGTTATTTTGGAGATCATATCACACCCCATAAGCTGTTTTCCCAAAAAAAAAAAAAACAATTTTATGAGACCGCATAAGTCAAATTTCCAAATTTTTTTTTTTTTGATTACTTTGATCCTCCTTTGTCCACATGAGTTGTATGCTATTTAAAAAGGCCAAATGCGTATTCAAATGCATTGCATAAGTCGAAGAATGAATACGGACGATTGTGACAAAGCTAGTATACTTGACACTGTGGGACAAACTATTTATTTTATACTAGGAAATACGGACATATTGATATTGAGTGCTGATAAAGTTGGTAAGACAGTAGATATGGATGAAAATGATGATAAGGTTAAAATGTCATTGCTTATTTGGAGATATACAGTGATGTTCAAAATAATAGCCCGTTTTTATTTATTTAATAATTTTGAAATACAATTAAGCTATTGAAAATGTTAGTACATATTTTAAATATAAATTAAAAATGCATGTTTTAAATTTAAATATTTCACTCCATTGCGACTTTATTAAAAAAAAATGTAAAAACAATCTTTTTTATCCTGTTCAAATTAATAGACTTATTTCAAAAATCTTACAAAAAAAACTATTATTTTTAAACAAAACATTTATTTCCTTAATAGATGAACGTATAATATACTAATATCCTGAATGTCCACCATTATTATCTAAAACTGCGCGGATCCTTCTGGGCATTGACTCTATTAAATGTTGACAGTTTTCAATGGGAATTCTTTCCCAACTATTTTTTGCTGCTTCTCAAAGTTGGTTTTTGTTTGTGAAAATCTTCCCACTTAAGCTTCTTTTCAGTTCCATCCACATATTCTCAATCGGGTTGAGATCAGGAGACTGTGAAGGCCATTCCAAGATGGAAACTTCATGTTCAGATGGAAACTTGAAGATGGCTTCGGATTATTATTCTGTTGGAAACGCCAATCGGGTGGCATGTGAATCTCTGCATAGGGGAGCATCACATCTTTCAAAATATAACAATAAATTTGTTCATTCATAGTTTCTGTGATTAAGTGTAATGGTCCAACACCCTGCCACGAAAAAGCACCCCAGACCATAATACTGCCGCCTCCGTGCTTCACGGTTTTTTTTGTGTAACGATCATTAAGGACATGGGACTGTCCGTGGAGGTGGAAAGTTTCTGATTGCCATTCACTTGGGAGTGGCCAGAAATGATTCCTTCATTGGGCAGTCCAAGCAGCTCACTACTTCCACGCAGTATGTCCTGGGCAATGGCTTTTCGGAAACCTCCGTTAGCTACCTAGAGTGAGAAGGCGAAACAAATGAGCATCAAATCAGGTTTAGTAGGTGACTGATGTCACTGAAGCTCATCACACAATCGGGCATATTCTTTTGTCCTTAGAAGGCGGATGAGCCACACATACGGGCCGACGGCGGATAGAAACTAAAAGAAGAAAATCCAGGTTCAACATATCGCATCCTGGTCAGCGTCTGATCCATAATGGGCGGCTGCAATCAAATATCCTGGCAGTAGGTAAAATGCAAAAACACGGTGGGCTGGATTTGCCTCCCGCCACCGTTCATAATGGCAGTGAAAATACGTAAACGAAAAAAGATAACATAAACAATCCCTATTTGTTGACGACCCCCGCAAACGTTATAAGGACCACGATTTACGGATATGCACTTGGAATGTAAGAACTCTATATAGATCCGGTGCAAGTATCCACCTGGCAGATGTCCGCGAAAGTTATAAGGCTGACATTACCGCTATCCAGGAAATGCGATGGACAGGACATGGCTGCACAAGAAAAAGAAACTGCGATATATACTACAGTTGCCATGAAAAAAAACATGAATTTGGTTGCGGATTTGTAGTTGGCAAAAGCCTGCGACATCTAGTCTCTGGGTTCAATCCTGTGAGTGAACGTATAGCCACAATCCGCATAAAAGCGAAATATTTTTATATTTCCCTAATTTGTGTGCATGCCCCGACAAAAGAGAAAGATGATGATGCCAAAGACATATTCTATGAGCGCCTAGAGGAAACGTATGACCGCTGCCCTGGTCATGACATTAAGATTGTACTAGGAGATTTTAATGCTAAAGTAGGCAGGGAGAATGTGTTTCGTCCAACTATTGGCAATTTCGGTCTACATGGTGACAGTTACGACAACGGTATGAGACTGATTGACTTCGCCGCTGCAAAAAACATGGTCATTAGTGGTACAAGATTCCAGCATAAAGATATCCACAAGGCTACATGGGTATCCCCTGATCAAAGAACGAAGACCCAACTTGATCACGTGATAATTGATTGAAGGCACTCATCCAGTGTATTGGACGTACGAGTATCAGAGAAGCTAACACCGATTCTGATCACTACTTGATAGCAGCAAAGGTTCGCACGAGCTTAAGTAGAGCAAAAATTGTACGAAACGAGTCGCAGAAAAAGCTAGACATCGGAAAGCAGCAATTACTAGAGATAGCCAAAGCCTATTCCAGGAAGCTCTCGCAACTTTTGGCACAGCAGCCACCTCCTCCCGATGATGATCCTGATGCGCAGTGGAAGCCCATTTCCGACTCTATAAAAACTGCCGCAACAACCGTACTTGGTTTCGAAAAACCGCTTCGCAATAAACCATGATACGATGAAGAGTGTCGCATTGCAAATGATGAGAAGAACGCTGCAAGTATGGCAATGCTTCAGTCAATTGCAACGCGAGCTGCAACTGAGCGGTATAGGGAGAAAAGAAAGGAGGTACACAAAATTCTACCAAAAAGTCCAGCACGGAACTAGTGGACATGGTTCAGGGCAACCTTCTGTAAAGACAAGGACGGAAATCTCATCGCAGATGTGCAGAGTATGTTGGGAATATGGAGAGATCACTTCTCCGCGCTACTGGTACCTGAGATATCCAATGACGATGAGACAATCGGTCACAATTTGTACGACGACGCCGTTTGCCCCTCCTAACCAAGACGAGGTCAGAACAGCTATTGCCGGGTTTAATAACAACAAAGCCGCAGGAGCCGATGGTTTATCGGTGGAACTGTTTAAGGCTGGCGGCGATGAGCTGATAAGGTGCATGCATCAGGTTATTACCAAAATTTTGGTTAGATGAGTGCATGCCCGGCTATTGGAGTCTCAGTGTACTATACCCCATATTTAAATACATGACCCCAGTATCTGTGCCAACTACCGTGGAATAAGCCTTTTATCCGTAGCATATAAGGTTCTGTCAAGTATAATGTACGAAAGACTTAAACCAATTATCGCTGACCTGAATGGACCATACCAGTGTGACTTTAGGCCTGGAAAATCGACAACTGGCCAGATTTTCACGCTATGCCAAATTCTGGAGAAGACTCACGAAAAACAAATCGACACTTATCATCTATTTGTCGATTATAAGGCAGCCTTCGATAGTCTGATACGAGAGAAAGTCTACGAAGCAATGTGTGAGCTTGGTATTCCTGCAAAACTCATACGACTTTGCAGGATGACCTTGACGACCACCAAATCCACAGGGAAAGTTGGTAAGGATCTTACCGAACTTTTCGAAACTAAGCAAGGCCTCAGACAAGGCGACACCCTATCGTGCCATCTCTTTAACATTTTAATGGAGATCATTATGAGAAAAGCTGCAGTCAACATGAATAAAACCATCAGCAGCAAAAGCCATGTGCTGCTCGCGTATTCTGATGATATCATTGGGCGCACAATGAGAGACGTTACTTTTGGTGGTTTCGAGAATTGAGAAGGGATCAGCAAAAGTGGGTCTGACGGTAAATGAGGACAAGACAAAATTAATGGTTTCAACGAGCGGGGCATCCACGCGATTAGACCAAAGCGTGAACGTTGATAACCGTTATATTTTCGAAGTGGTGGATGAATTTATAGATTGAGGAGAGCTTCTCACAACCAGTGAGATGTGCGCTTTCTAGTTTTACTCCGGTTCCGAGCGGTATCCCTTCAATCCCTTCAAGGGATGTTATGGGACACCATTTTTTTTTTGATGAATTTATACGAGTATACCTCGGATGTGCCGTAAACAAAAACAACAACGTCATCGTTCAGATCAAGCTGAGAATTGTGCTTGCGAATAGATGTTAGTTTGGGTTAAGCAAGCCTTCTCTCGAGTAACAAAAGTCCACCTATACCAGACTCTCCTACAACCTGTCTAGCTTTATGGTGCACAATCCTGGGTCTTATCGCAAGTAGACGAAACATCTGTAGGAATCTTCGAGAGAAAAATACTCCGAAAAATGTATGGCCCTATAGTGCACAACGGCGAGTATCGGCGACGCATGAACCATGAGCTGTATGAGCTTTATCCCGACATTGACGTAGGTAAGCGGATCAGAATAACGCGATTGCGCTGGCTAGGCCATGTCAGTAGAATGGATGAAGACGAACCTGCACGAAGGTTTATCGAAACCGAACTCGAAGGAAGACGAAAAGTAGGAAAACCAAAACTCTGCTGGAGGGATCAGGTTGACGAATCCTTGCGTACACTTGGTATTACCAACTGGAGAGTTAAGGCAAAAGATCGAACTGGTTGGCGAAATACGTTATCTTCGTTTTGTAAGGTCCCTGACCCTCGGGGTTGTTTGAGACCGGATAAGTACCCTTTCCAATTTGGGCACAATATTTTGTCAAATTATTTTATTAATTTAATTTTGACATCACTATAAAATACTTTTTGATCCACATACTACACATATACACATATTATCTCAATTTGATACCACGTATTGTCCCTGTAGTCCAGGATTAATTACAAAATAAGCAATACATTTTCTAAAGATTTAATAGAATGCATTTTAAATCCTGAATAATAAATAAAACCCAAATCTTCAGACAGATATGCAGCATCGATCCTAGTAACTCAAGCTGTAATCTTACAACCACAATTCAGTAAATAATCGCTTGCGAGTTTTTCTCTTTGCCAAAGTCTCCCACTGTGCAGTATATAAATTTATCTTGATTATCTTTAAGTCTTTTGGTCATTTACAGATTAACAAAAACTCATTAGTTTTCAATAGAAATAAAGAAAAACAACAATTATTATGACGAGTAATATTGGATTGCTAATTCAGTTAAAGTAGTTTAGCAACAAGTTTCAATGAAATTTGACTATAAAAGTTGATATTTTCATTAGCTTCAAAAGCAGATACACCCCTTTAGTGATTTAGAAATGTTCAAACTGATTAGAATTTTTAAAATCGGAGACAAGTTAAAAATCGAACATTGTAGCAATCGCATTTAAGACATTTGCTGTCATTTTAAACCTTCTTACCTTCTTGGCAATTTCAGCCTTTCTTTTGGCAATTCCTTCCAATGTAACTGGAGATTCAACAGTCGTGTTAAGTGACTCGGACAAACGCGATCTGGTAATTGGAAATATATTACCCACTATTGGAATAAAAGTCTCATGCCTGGCACAGCATTACAATATAGATGGAGTCTACAATATTATCAAACTAGGTGTGGAAAGTTCACGTGCCCTACCTCGTAATGTAACGAGAACTACTGACCAGAATATGGACACGTTATTGCAGAAGCTCATTTTAACTGATTACGAGGCAGGACTGGAAAACGCACTATATGAAAAAATTCCATATCCCTGTGCTCACGACCATCAATGTGATGTTCCAGAGGACATTCGACAGCTGGCTAATTATTACACACTATATGGTGAACTCGTTAAATGTCTTTATGAAACTCACAATCATTCGATCATTGAAGAATCAAAATCTATTAGCATCAACGGTTTTTCAAAAGTTGTTCTAAGCACTGAAGGCTCCGAGACGCCAGTCGGTATTGTGAATACCGTTATGACGAAGGTTGTAGCTCAGCTAAAGAAATTGGATAATGGAAGATGTGAAAATGCCATTTTTGCAGAACATAATTGTGTTTGAATTGGTATTTGAAAATTTGTGCAAATAAATTCATTGATTTGTTGAAAAGAAATACTTTCCCGTCATAATGGAAACGTAAACTAATTACATGTTAGAATTTTTATATTGAAAGGCAATGCTTAGAACGCACTCTCGACTATTGCACATAAAAACTTGGTTTCACGTAAACTTTTCAATTCTATGACAGAAGTTCACCAAATAATTTAATCACACACTGAAAAATAATTTCATCCACAAATATTACACTATACCTTAACTAGTACATAAGTTTAAGTCGGATGAACCGACTTAATCATACCCTCAACCTAAGTCATCCATTGCTGTTAAAAACGCCCATACTTCAAAGGGACCATATTCAATAGTAGATTGACATTGCACTAAATATTATTGAATATATTAATTAGTTAGGATCCTAAGTGGTTTTGAGGAATTGTTTGACTACCAACCAATTTCCTTCCCAATATTTATATGCGAGTTAGAAAAATGTGCATGTTGTTGCCAAAATTTTGATCAGTACCAAATTTTATTAAGATCGGTTATGATTTATTGGAGATATCGAGTCGGCAATACGGAAATACGCCCAACTTTTGTATGGGAGGTACGAAACTGGGCGCGGCAAAATATTCAGCCATTAATTACACAGTAGCTTTTACCAAAATATTGCCTAGTACCGAATTTTATTACGATCATTTGTAGTTTACGAGAGTTATCGTGTCGATCAACCAGTCTTCCGCCCAACTTTTATATGGGAGGTACCAGAATGGGTGTGGCAAAATGGCTCATTTTCCATAGAAGAATTTTAATTGACTAAATATTGACTAGTATAAACTTTCATAAAGATTGGTTCGGTTTTGCGGGACTTCTCGTGCCGAACAACTTTTGTATGGGAGGCAGCAAAATGGGCGTGGCAAAATCACCCTTGTTTTAGTCGGTCATTGGCGTTTGATAACGTGAAGCCGTATATCTAATTTCATTAAGGTCGGAAGTGTTTCACGCGACTTATCGCAAAACCCGGACGAACACCCTGTTTTGTATGGGAGGTACCAGAATGGGCGTGACAATCTCGCCCGTTTCCTCCAGTTAAGTAGGCATTTACAGATTATTAACCGGTGTGCGAGTTGAAGATAATCACAACTACCAGAAGAAAGGTTTGAAATAAATATGATTTTGTGCTAAATGTGTAGATTTGTATGGGAGGTACCAGGAGGGGCGTGGTCAAAACGCCCATTTTCAATCCCAAACTCAATATTGACAAATAATAGTCACTGACAAAATTTCATTGTTATCTGTAAAGATTTACGGCGCACCATCCTATGGTGAGGGTATAAAAATATTGGGAATTTCTTCATTCGTTTTCAGTCAAAGAAAGATTTCATTGGATCAATGAAATTAATTCAAAAAGTCAATGGAACAATAACTGCATATGACCAACGAAATTGATTAAACAAACAATGCAATTTTTCATACTTTTTCGTCTAATAATTTTGTTCATAACATCAATGAAATATTTTCATAGATTCTATGAAACGAGATCTATAAAATTTGTTCATAATACCTATGAAACATTTTCATAGATTTTATGCAACCAGTCATTTAATTTGATTTAAACTTTACGAATCTTGGGAATGCGCTAAGTCTTTTAACAATTTCACGACCATACATTTGCGGCCAGAGGGAATTAATTTGTTGTTCATTTTCCTGATATATGATCTAGAAATAACCGCTGAAAAACGGTCCCTGCAACATACTCTGCAGGAACCATGTATATGTTTGAAACACACTTCAAACATTTATATGTTTGCAAGTCCGAAACTGAGGTGTATTTAAATTCAAATATTAGCATGTTTACTGACAAATTTGTATGCTTTTACGTGGAAACATATGCTTATTTTCTCCCAAACATAATAATATTTAGAAACGAATTATTCTTTCTTTCTTTATTTATTATATCTAATGTTTTCAATAATTGTCCGGTTCAAGATCAATAACTATTAAAAAGTACTTTTTCTATGAATAGAAATATATTAAAAAAAAGAAAAATTGTGAAATTGACCATTATGGTGGATGGTTGGGAATATAGCTATTTCAATGCCCTTCCAGGCATATCATCAGCTCCCTTCTCCACAAGTATTTAGGTGTATCATCACACATTATAGAGATAAACAAATCTAAAGTAAGCGAGAATTGTCTAAACTCCTACTTGTGCGAAAACATCCACAACAATCCTTTGCCATAACCATCAATATTGAAAACATTTCTTTCCTATGCATGCTTTCATCGAAAGCCATTGCTTAGATGTTGTTGTTTCAAAAAAAGAAACAACTATTGCCATGAGATTGGCGTTTAGAGTGTACCGTCTTCAAATTTATATTCGTTTACACTAGTCGATCTTTTAGTTGTTATGCTTTCAATAATAGTCCGGTTCAAGATCAATAACTATTAAAAAGTACTTTTTAATATATTTCTATTAAAATGTCCTTTTTCATAGAAAAATTACTTTTTAATAGTTATTGATCTTGAACCGGACAATTATTGAAAACATAACAACTAAAAGATCAAATAATGTAATCGAATTATATCTAATTTTATCAATACAGGGTGGTTCAGTCACGACTGGGCAAATTTCACCAGCGTATTCCTTGGCTCATTCCATGAAAATATGTACATCTACGACCATCCCCGAAAATGTAAGGGGGCGAAATGGCAACGGATTGAAAATTTTCTTATTGTTGGTCGGATGGTACTAGGGTAAAATTGCGAAGTTCTGAACCAGTGGTCGGATTTTTTTTGTTTCTGGCCTTGTTGGAAAGGCCTTTAAGAGACCTCCGTTCTGTATTTTTTAATTATATTCATATGGCTCTCATGTATTTCTCAAGATTTTTCAAAATACTTGCACCAGAATTTAACCATCTTATTCAATAATTTTGCGATCTTGTTCAATACTCGAAATCGACAATTTAATGTGCGCTCTCTTCCACATCTTAGTGAAGATATCTATATCTCTAATCGGAAAAATAACCAATTTTGAGGGTTTCTGAGGGGTTTTCATAAAGTGATCCAATTCGTATCTAAGATTTGTTTTTCAACATATCGACAAAATAAAATCGCTAAAATAAAAAAAATAGGCTGTAAATTGGAAACGGTGCATCAAATCGCAAAAATCATCTTTTTAAAGAATCGCTGAAATACATGAGCGTATTATCGATTTTTTATTCGATAAATTTTAGTTAAGCGATTTTTTTTAAAAACAGTGATGGATGACATAGTGAAGACAGCCATTGGCTAAAGCCTCCTATGAAGGTAAAAAATGTATTATTTTAGCGATTGGACCCACCGTTTCTGAGTTCAGAGATTTTCCTATTTTGGCTATTTTTTAAAAAAAAATCTACCATATTGGACCACTTTCTGAAAAACCGAGATATAGACTTTTTTTTCCAATTTTTTCATATTTTCGATAAAAATTGGGGATGGGTTACACTGGATACCTACCCAGTATTTTCCCCATTACCCTGAGGGTAACTGGTGATCATGATCGTTGGTAGCTGCCCATTATTTTCCCCATTATCCTGTGGGTAATCACTAATCGCGATGGGTAATCCCCCATTTTTGTGGGCACCTACTCATTATTTTCTGGGGGTTTATTACACATTCACCACGGCGATGTGTGTGGGTTAAACATGGGGGGGGGGGGGGTTTGTAAATGCGAACTCTTATCATATCCAACTTCTTTGTGTTACACCGATTTAAATCTGCTAATAAAATAGCATTGGTTAAGTCCAACAAAACAGAAATTTTCCATTTTTATTTAAAACTAATCAAATTAAATTTTAAACTTACCCACAGAAATGCGTTTAGTCTGAAATAAAAAGAAAAAGATATTTAAATTAAGACAAATGGTTCCAACAATGGATATTAGCGAAACAAGGGAAATCAAATGAAGGGATATATCAAGGCTTTAATATACTGTTATATTTTCCATCTTTAGCTATTCAGGAAATAACTGCATGTGATTTCAGTAAGGTCGTAAATATGATCGACCTCCAGCAGCTGCAGTTAAAAAAACATTTTCCACAACATGCCTACACAGAAAAATATAGATGAGAAAAATTTTTGATATCACCGTATGGTGATAGCAATAATCCCATGTATTCGATTCAAACACTATACTCCGGTTCACTTATTTAAAGGCACTAAAAATTCCATATTCAGCAGCCTGTATCTTTTGCAATTTGTAACCGATTGCAGAATATTAAAATGGAAATGGAAGCTAGACATCTTGATATATAAAAAAAAATCATGACAATAGTGGTTTCTTAACTAAAGATATTTTTTTGATCAATTTATAAAAAAAAAGTCCAAAAATGTGATATTTTTTTGGTTCACTTCCAAGCATCCTTTGATTTCAAGCATCCTAAATGTCGTGAATTAGTGACTGATTGTCATCAAATTGTCTACCTCCTTCAGAGAGGTACATAGAGGTACCATCCTTTTAGAATGGTACAGTTTTTTTAAAAAAATTTCTTATTTTTCAAAATGGAACGTTCATTTTAATTGAATTTTGTAAGGATTCCCTACATACATTTTCTGGAAATTTATCTTAAAAAAATTTCCATAAAAATAGCTCAGAATGGTTGGTTGAGAACTTATTGAATTTAACATTTCAATTTTTGAATTTTTTTATGCAAAAAATTAAATATTTTTCATTTTTATTTTATCATAAAAAATAAAAAAAATATATATATTTTTTCCTATATAATACACAGAGTTTTTTTATGTGCTATTTAAGGTGACTAGACACGTTCAGATTGTATTAATATATTCACAGTTTAGCTTTACAATAGCTACAATTCTGCTAAATGTTGTCAGTGACAAAATTCGAGTCCCTTCTAGTTATGCTGAAAATAGTAAAAAAATATTTTTTTTTTTTTAAAGTGCAGGAAACTCTGGGAACTAGTAAAAAACGATTTTTCCAAAAATTTGAAGTGAGCCAACTCAATAGGCTTGCCTCTAACCGATACAATTTACTAGGATGCTGATAAATTTGTTGACTACAACAGTGTATTATGTCCTAACAAATTTGAGAGTTTTCTGCGGGAAATATTTTCGAATCTGAGTTTTCTGAATCAAAAGCACCTCAGAATCTGTGATTATGTCTATATTTTCTACACAAAAAGTAATTTAAATATGAGTTTTTCCAACTAGAAAAAAACCTGTAGAAGTGTTCATTAGGCACTGAGTTTTGGTCATTTAAATTATTTTTTGTAAAAAATATTCCGCAGATTCTGAATTTTTTCAGATTTAAAAACATCCTCAGCATTTAAGACTCTTCTTTAAAAAGTTCTCGGAATCTGAGAAGTTTTCTTTAGGAAAAAGTTCTCGAATCCGAGGTTGTTTTTTCACACGAAAAATTTGTTGAGTAGAAGAAAGAACGAGAGATCATACATAAACAACTCAATTTGATTCAAAAAGAAAAGAAAATGAAAGAAGGGGAACGTAAAGAAATGATATTTTTACGCACAGAGAATGAGAATCAAAAATTAAAAATTTAAATTCCAAATTTAAAGAGAAATAAATTACACGCTCAACTGAATAATTTGTTAACAAAAACATGTGATATAGAGATGTTTAATTTTCAATAAAATCTATTTTTATATTTGACGACAAATAAACAATTTTTTTGTGGATCATTTGAGCACGTCATACACTTACAATATTTCTGTAGAAAAATCGAAGAATTTTTCATGGGAAAAACTAAAAGAACCTGACTATTTTCCTACAGAAAAAATTTTTCAGAGTCTGGGGTTTTTTTTTCTATAAGAAAATTTGGTCAAAATCTTTAAACTTTCGTGAGAGTCCAACATGTATTCAAAATCAAAATCTGAGTATTTATAGAGGAAAAATACGACAAAATTACAGCAAACAGTTGTCCGAGGCCTTCGGCCACGGACTGTCCTTGCAGGCTGTGTCAGAGACACGGCCATTAAGTTTAACGTAGAATATGCCATCCGATAAGACAGAAAACATATATAACAATAAATGATAACATAACAACCACTCGTTGCTTTCTTTTTATTTTAATTTACTAAACGTCAACTGTCAGCCATCAAGCAGCATTGTTATTTTGCTTACTTGGCAGCACTTTCATTTAACATAAAAATGTATGAATTAATTTTTTCATATATTTTTTATAATTATATATCCATGTTAAATTCAAATTCACATTTAACATTTTGTTTCACTTAAATACATAAGTAAATATACGAAATTTCAATATTTCATCAATCAAAACAACAGCCGAAGGTTTGTGTCCATACTAAAACAGCAGCATAGTTTGTGTTCACGCTACAAACTCAAACACTCAACCAAACATATGTTTGAGTGTATGTGTTTAAACAATTTTCATTTGAGAAATTTAAATATTAGGAAGATATCAACCAATATGAAATGAATATCAAACGAAAGATAACATCTTCATTTACCTACAAAAAAATTTTTAAAAAAAGCTATCTCGCCGTTTCCTCACAATCAATGAAATAAAGATTACAACAATAACAATCTGACATGACTCCCTATACCGTAAGGTAAGACGTATTCTACGTCAAAATATGATACCTATATAAAACAGACTCCAAATTTCAAAATTTTATGGAAAGTATACATTCTTAGTGGCCGTCGGTGGAGCAATTGGTAGTGTGCGCGCCTGTTGTATATGATATTCTGGGTTCGATCCCTACTGTGACCACCTTAAAATTTATTTCGGCAGCGGTCACCTCGCATACTGACGGCGAGAGTATCGAGTACTTAGCCATGAAAAAGCTCAACAAAATAGAGTTCGGAATCGGTCTGTAGGTCTCAATCAATGAGTACAAAACTACAAAGCGCACAGCTCACTGGTTGTGAGAAGCTCTCCCCAACACGACAGGACTTGCCATGCATAAAGACTCCATAATGCATAAACTTTTTTGAAAATTTTTAACATAAAATTTGCGAAACCCTAATTGTAAAATATTTTGAGGGTCCATATTAACAAGTTCATTACAGCAAAGAAAATAAGAATACTAAGTGAAAATGTTTTGAATTTAACGATTTATTGTCACTGACGAAGTATAAATTTTGAGTATGAATTTGTTAGAAGGCAATATCAGAATGTTCTGTATAAAAAGAAAATATTTCATCTATCATCATCTATATCATCTTGTTCCTAAGTCCTTACAGTAATCGCAACTTGAATTAAGGGAGCTTACAATTAGTCCGCTGGTGGTAGAATTGTGGTCGGAGTTGTAACCGTTGGAGTGGTCCCTGTTGGAGTTGTAACATTTGGAGTGGTCTCTGTGCAGCATTGCTCGCATCTGTGTCGATAATTGTGGTAGCTAATGGTTTCACAACAAGGATAATGAATTGGGCACCCACAGGCTCCTGCGACAATTGTAGTTAATAATTGAACAAGGATAACTAGAAAAAAGGAGTTACTGTTTAAATTGTCATACACATTTGTAGATAGAAACCTTACCAGCCATGGCTACAATGACGGAATACTTAACCATTATAGAAATGTATTTAGCTTGTTTTTGGCTGTAACGGTTTTCAGAAGTGTAATGTATTTCGGAATAAGTAGGGGTTTTTATATTTTTTTTTAGCTCCTGACCATTCCTGCTTTTGTACTACTTATGAATGCCCTTCGTCAAATATGTGCAAACAATAAAGGGTGTGTCAATAATAATGCACTTTTTAATTTTCAAATACTAACACGTATTTTTTGAGATACAGGGTGGCTGATGAAAGCCGCTGCAAAAAAAAAAATTTTATAACTTTTTGTATATTTAATAAATCTGGTTAATTTTTTTTTATTTTCCAGTTTGATTTTTAGGTTTAACAAAAATGGATAACTGGGACACTGAAACAAGGATTTGGATTGGCCGCTGGTATCACGCACTGGAGTCCGTAGTTTCGGTCCAAAGAGAGTATAGGCGCACAATCTTCCGAGCAGATGGACAATAATGAGACTTGTTAACAATTTCGCCCAGCATGGGACAGTCAACAGAAGACCTTACCATCGAAACCCTTGAGTTCAGACGGAGGAAACAATCGCTGCTGTAGCTGCTGCCATACAAAACAATCCAAGAGTTTCGACAAGAAGCTTATCTGCTCAAATGGATATAAGCAGACAGTCATTGCAGTCAATTGTGCACAAAGATTTGGACTTATTCCCATATAAAATTCAAATGGCCAACAAACTGAACGCAGCAGACTTCCCGATTCGCTTGGAATTTTGCAGGAAGATGCTTCAAATGGTGGAAGTGGACGGAATCATGTTGAACTGTCTTTTCATGTCTAACGAGGGCCATTTCGATTTAGACGGCAACACAAACAAACAAAATTGTCGAATATGAAGTGCTTCCACCCCACACATACTCCATGAGACGGAATTGCATCCACTTCGTGTGGTGTGCAGTTTCATCACGCTGCATTGCCGGACACTTCTTCTTCGAAGAAAACGGTCACACCGTTACGGTTACTGGAGACCGTTACTTGAGCATGTTGAGAGAGTTTTTCTATCCAGAATTACGCCGAATGAGAATTTCTTTCAACTCTGTGTGGTTTCAGCAAGATGGTGCACCTCCTTACATAGCCCGGCCTGTTATGCGAGAATTGCGACGAAAATTTCCAAATAAGCTGATATCCAGAAACTCCACATTCCGTTGGCCCCCAGGTCGCCTGACCTTACTGCACCTGACTTTTTCTTGTGGGGTTATTGCAAACAGGAAGTCTACAAAGCTAAACCAACAAATTTAAATGAACTAAAGCAATCCATTCGAGAAACAATTGTGGATATTCCTGTCTCAACTCTCCAAGCAGTAATGAACAACTTTTTGGTAAGATGCCGCACATGCATCAACGAGCAGGGGTGGCATTCAAATTCCATTATTTTTAAAGCTATATTTAATAAAATGTATAAAATGAATAATGAAATAAGAAAAATGAATTTCATACACTGAAAAAAAAGTTAGGAGTTTCTTACTTACTTACTTACTTATCCGGTCTCGGACAACCCCGGGGGGTCAGGGACCCTACAAAACGAAGATAACATATTTCGCCAACCAGTTCGATCTTTTGCTTTATCTCTCCAGTTGGCAATACCAAGTGTACGCAGGGATTCGTCAACCTGATCCCTCCAGCGGAGTCTTGGTCTTCCTATTTTTCGTCTTCCTTCGAGTTCGGTTTCGAAAAGCCTTCGCGCTGGTTCATCTTCATCCATTCTACTGACATGGCCTAGCCAGCGCAATCGCGTTATCTTGATCCGCTTAACTATGTCAATGTCAGGATAAAGCTCATACAGCTCATGATTCATGCGTCGCCGATACTCGCCGTTGTGCACTATAGGGCCATAAATTTTTCGGAGTATTTTTCTCTCGAAGACTCCTACAGATGTTTCGTCTGCTTGCGATAGGACCCAGGATTCTGCGCCATAAAGCAAGACAGGTTGAATGAGAGTCTGGTACTGCTGGACTTTTGTTACTCGAGAGAGGGCTTTATCTCTAAAGTGCTTGCTTAGCCCAAAATAACATCTATTCGCAAGCACAATTCTCCGTTTGATCTCAAGGCTGACGTTGTTGTTTTAGTTCACGGCAGATCCGAGGTATATAAATTCGTCCACTACCTCGAAGTTATAACGGTTATCAACGTTCACGCTTTGGTCTAATCGCGTGGAGGCCCTGTTCGTTGAAACCATTAATTTTGTCTTGTCCTCATTCACCGTCAGACCCACTTTTGCTGACTCCTTCTCAATTCTCGAAAAAACCGCAGTAACCTCTCTAATTGTGCGCCCAATGATATCTATATCATCAGCATACGCGAGCAGCATGTGACTTTTGCTGCTGATGGTTTTATTCATGTTGACTGCCGCTTTTCTCATAATGATCTCCATTAAGATGTTAAAGAGATCGCACGATAGGGTGTCGCCCTGCCTGAGGCCTCGCTTAGTTTCGAAAGGTTCGTTAAGATCCTTACCAACTTTCACTGCGGATTTGGTGTTCGTCAAGGTCATCCTGCAAAGGCGTATGAGTTTTGCAGGAATACCAAGCTCAGACATTGCTTCATAGAGTTTCTCCCGTATCGGACTATCGAAGGCTGCTTTATAATCGATAAATAGATGATAGGTGTCGATTTGTTTTTCGTGTGTCTTCTCCAGGATTTGGCGTAGCGTGAAAATCTGGTCAGTTGTCGATTTTCCAGGCCTAAAGCCACACTGGTATGGTCCAATCAGGTCAGCGATAATTGGTTTTAGTCTTTCGCACATTATACTTGATAGAACCTTATATGCTATGGATAAAAGGCTTATTCCACGGTAGTTGGCACAAATACTCGGGTCACCTTTTTTAAATATGGGACATAGTACACTGAGACTCCAATCGCCGGGCATGCATTCATCTAACCAAATTTTGCTAATGAGCTGATGCATGCACCTTATCAGCTCATCGCCGCCAGCCTTAAACAGCTCCGCCGGTAATCCATCGGCTCCTGCGGCTTTGTTGTTCTTAAGCCGGGCAATAGCTGTTCTGACCTCGTCTTGGTTAGGAGGGGGGCAATCGACGTCGTCGTCCATATTGTGATCGATTGTCCCATCATCATCGGATATCTCAGGTACTAGTAGCCCGGAGAAATGCTCTCTCCATATTCCCAACATGCTCTGCACATCTGCGACGAGATTTCCGTCTTTGTCTTTACAGAAGGGGGGCCCTGAACCATGTCCATTAGTTCCGTTTTTAACTTTTTGGTAGAATTTTCGGGCTTCGTTCTTCCTTCTGTATGTCTCAATTTTCTCACTCTCGCGTTTTCTCCACTGCCGTTTCTTACGCCTAAAGAGACGGTTTACCTCCTTTCTCTTCTCCCTATACCGCTCAGTTGCAGCTCGCGTTGCAATTGACTGAAGCATTACCATACGTGCAGCGTTCTTTTCGTCATTTGCTATGCGACACTCTTCATCGTACCACGGTTTATTGCGAAGCGGTTTTTCGAAACCAAGTACGGTTGTTGCGGCAGTTTTTATAGAGTCGGAAATGGGTTTCCACTGCGCATCAGGATCGTCATCAGGAGGGGGTGGGTTCTGTGCCAAAAGTTGCGAGAGCTTCCTTGAGTAGGCTGTGGCTACCTCTGGTAATTGCAGCTTTCCGATGTCCAGCTTCCTCTGCGTCTGGTTTCGTACGATTTTCGTACTTTCTTAATGTAGCAATATTCGTCAGCCGCCCTGTAGTTGAATTTTTTTTATCGGATTGTGAGGAAGACATGTTCCGATTAAGTGTGGAATAAAATATTACTCTTAAATTCATGACTTTTTCACAGAGATGTGGCTGTATCTCACCGATGACGCGTTGAATCTCGAATTTGAGCTCAGGAATTGTTTCTGGTTTATTCAAAACCCCAAAGAAAGATATCGCACGGCGTTAAATCGCATGATCTTGGTGGTCAGTTGACATCAGAATTTCTTGAGATGCATTTTCTCGACTGGAAATTCTTCGAAGTTTGAGTGCGGTCTCAGCATAACTTTCCAAATTTTTGTAATAAGTTTTCACATTTATAACGTGTCGTTCTTTCGTAAAGCGCTCCGTATACATATGTGGCAGCTGCCAAAATTCTGAGCTACCACTTGCACAAAGAAAAAGTGACACTAAATTTACAAATTGAAATCTTAATGAGACACCCTTTATTAGCACTTGATATCACAAATTTGTCCTATGTGTTTGTAAAAGTGTACAAACAAGAGACTTAAAATTCTTTTGTTCCTAATAAAATTCACTGACTTTTGAGAAAATATGGTTTTATATCCCTTGAATTACGTGCTTAATGCCGTTTTTAAAGAGAATACATCTGTATCTACAAACTACGACGTTGTACGAACTGGATACAATTGATGTTTAATCATATAATTCGAATGTACCATTTGTCTGTGTACTTTAAAATGTACTATTTGTGTGCTTCAAATACAAAGTATCTTTTTAAAAATTAAATAAAATGAACTGAAGTTTATTTATTTTGTTACATTGTGGATTTATTAGAAATAACAAATATTCCCATTATTTATGAAATACGATCTCATTCATGTGGCTGCCGCGGCTGCCAACTGGGTCATATTCTCATTTCAGGCATCGCTTCCATTTATTTGGAAGTACCCTTTTGGGTTGCTGCTCTAGAAAAATCTCACTTTTGATGTATAATCTCACGTTTGAATCTCACGTATATGGACGTTGCAAGCCTGGTTTTACATATATCCAATTCAATAGGCCCATTACTTGTTCGTTGCCACACGCTGAAAAATAATGGCTCCTGTAACATATAACAGGAACCATGTTATTGTTTGCAAGCATTGTTTGTGTGAATAGAAGACCTGCTGCGGATTTTTTCTTTAGTGTCTGTCACGGTTTTGTTTTCAACAGTTTTCAACAAACAAACCCACATTTGGGTCACAAATACAAATATTATAACTTATTAATTATTGTGTCCCAAACATGTTATATTGAATAGCAAACACAATGTGTTTGGGCACAAGTATTATATTTTTGCCACAAGCTACAAACACGTTATATTTGCACCCATACAAGAAAAAAGACAAATTTTTCAGCGCGCAGAGGTCTTCTTTAGCAATTTTATTGGGTCAGTAAATACGTAGTATTTGTCTCGACACCGATTGATAAACATTTGGATTGTGATCTTGCTTCAAGTCGTAAAATCGAAATCAAAGACCTGTACGCCGCTAACCCACGCCGCCGGCAGTGAATTTCTTGCCGCCGTATAACTTTTTGTTTAATATTTCATATATTCGATCAATTGCTGGTATTGTCCTGATTTACAACAAACGTTGCAACTAGATCACGCAACAAATTATAAACTACACACAACCACAATGAGAATATTTCCTTAATTTCCCAAGAATTAGCCTATGGAGCTGGGATATGGAACTGTCCGTGGAGCTGTATAGTTTCTGATAACCATTCACTTGGGAGTGGCCTGAAATGATTCATTCATTGGGCAGTCCAAGCAGCTCACTACTTCCACGCAGTATATCCTGGGCAATGGCTTTATCGGAAACGTCCGATAGCTATCTAGAGTGAGAAGGCGAAACACATGAGCAGCCTGATCACTGATATGTCTCAGGTAACTGATATGTCTCAGGTTTTGTAGATGGCTGATGTCACTGAAGCTCATCAATCTATCGGGCATATATTGTTTTGTGCTTAGAAGGCGGGTGAGCCAAACATATGGGCCCACGGCGGATAGACACAAAAAGAAGAAAATCCAGGTTCGACATACTGCATCCTGCTCAGCGTCTGATCCATAATGGGCGGCTGCAATCAAAGATCCTGGCAGTAGGTAAAATGCAAAAACCCGGTGGACTGGGTTTGCCTCCAGCCACCGTTCATAATGGCAGTCAATATACGCAAACGAAAACATAAACAACCCATATTTGTTGACGACCCCCGCAAGCGTTAAAAGGACCACGACTTAAGGAAGTGCACTTGGAATGTAAGAACTCTTTATAGATTTTATAAGGCTGACATTACTGCTATCCAGGAAATGGGATGGACAGGACATGGCTGCACAAGAAAAGGAAACTGCAATATATACTACAGTTGCCATGAAAAAAAACATGAATTTGGTTGCGGATTTGTAGTTGGAAAAAGACTGCGACATCTAGTCTCTAGGTTCAATCCTGTGAGTGAACGTATAGCCACAGTCTGCATAAAAGCGAAATATTTTTACATTTCCCTAATTTGTGTACATGCCCCGACAGAATACAAAGATGATGATGCCAAAGACATATTGTATGAGCCCCTAGAGGAAACGTATGACCGCTGCCCTGGCCATGAGATTAAGATTGTACTAGGGGATTTTAATGCTAAAGTAGGCAGGGCGAATGTGTTTCATCCAACTATTGGCAATTTCAGTCTACATGCTGACAGTTCCGACAACGGTATGAGACTGATTGACTCTGCCGCGGCAAAAAAGATTCCAGCATAAAGACATCCACAAGGCTACTTGGCTATCTCCTGATCAAAGAACGAAGAACAAAATTGAGCAAATGGTAGTTCATGGAAGGCACCTATCCAGTGTAATGAACGTACGAGTGATCAGGGGAGCTAATATCGATTCTGATCACTACCCGGAAAAAATTTATGTAGAGCGAAAATAGTACGAAACCAGACGCAGAGGAAGCTGGACATCTGAAAGCTGGAATTATCAGAGGTAGCCACAGCGTACTCAAGGAACCTCTCGCAATTTTGACACAATACCCACCCCCTGCCGATGACGGTCCTGAAGCTCAGTAGAAACCAATTTCCGACTCTACGAGTATAAAAACTGCCGCGACAACCGTACTTGGTTTTGAAAAACCGCTTCGCAACAAACCATGGTACGATGAAGAGTGTCGTATTGCAAATGAGAACGGTGCACGTTGGCAATGATTCGATCAATTGCAACGCGAACTGCGACTGAGCGGTACAGGGGATAAAAGAAAGGAGTTAATCCGTCTCTTTAGGCATAAGAAATGGCAGTGCAGAAAGAGCGAAAGTGAGAAAATTGAGACATATGGAAGAAAGAACGAAGCCTGAAAATTCTACGAAAAAGTCAAAATGGAACTAATGGACATGGTTCAGGGCCTCCCTTCTGTAAAGGCAAGGACGAAAAGCTCATCGCAGATGTGCAGAGCATGTTGGTAATTTGGAGATTTCTCCGCACTACTGCTACCTGAGATATCCACTGACGAGGAGATAATCGATCACAATTTGGACGACGACGTCGATTGCCAGAAGTCAGAACAGCTATTGCGCGGCTTAAGAACAACAAAGCCACAGGAGCCGATGAGTTATCGGTGGAGCTATTAAAGGCTGGCGGCGATGAGCTGATAAGGTGCATACATCAGCTCATTAGAAAAATTTGGTTAGGTGAATGCATGCCCGACGATTGGAGTCTCAGTGTACTATGCCTAACCTGACCAACCGTATCTTGAGTACTATGCCTAACCTGCCCAGCTTCTAGCGTGATTGTCTCGCCTTTTTGTGTCTCGTCTCGATTTTGGTCACAACCTGTTGATCAGGCGAACTATGCCCCATATTTGAAAAAGGTGGCCCGAGTGTCTGTGACAACTACCGTGGAATAAAACTTTTATCTATAGCAAATAAAGTTCTATCAAGTATAGTGTGCGAACGACTAAAACCAATTAGCGCTGACCTCATAGGGCCACACCAGTATGGTGGTGCAATGGTTAGTGTGCGCGCCTCTTGTACATGAGATCCTTGGTTCGATCCCTGCTCTGACCGCCTTAAATTTCTTTCGGCGGCGGACATCTAGCATAGTGACGGCGACACTATCAGAGTACTTAGCCATGAAAAAGCTTCTCAAAAATACCGTTCGGAGTCGGTGCAAAACTGTAGGTCCTAATCCGTGAGTTTAAAATTAGAAAGCGCATATCTCACTGTTTGTGAGAAGCTCTCCCCAATTCCTTCATGGAATTGTAATGGGAAACCAATTATTATTATTAGTATGGTTTTAGGCCTGAAAAATCGACAAATGACCAAATTGTCATGCTACACCCAATCCTGGAGAAGACCCACGAAAAACAAATCGACACATATCATCTATTTATCGATTATAAGGCGGCCGTCGATAGCCCGATACGGGAGAAATTCTACGAAGCAATGTCTGAGCTTGGTATTCTTTGCAGGATGACCGTAACGAACACCAACTCCGCATTAAAAGTTGGTAAGGATCTTGCCGAACCTTTTGAAACTAAGCGAGGGCTCAGGCAAGGCGACACCCTATCGTGCGATCACTTTAACATCTTAACGGAGATCATTATGAGAAAAGCTGCAGTCAACATGAATAATACCATCAGCAGCAAAAGTCACATGCTGCTCGTGTATGCTGATGATATATGTAGATAATCAACCTTAACCATTAGTAGCATGACCGAAAAAATGCGTTCTAGTTAATTATCTCCATTTAGAAATAATCAAATTCAGATCAGTAACGATCGCAATTGCGTATTGTGTGTATTATTTTAACAATCAAGAAGTGACAGCTTGATTATTTATTAGTTTTTCAATTTATTAAATAAAAGAAAACCAAATTCAAAACAATACAAATACAAATACAAATTTATTATTATTAAGGGTTTGTTCGGTAATTAGTGCAAAACAAACGAGAGTAGACTTGAAAACAACGAACCTAATAAAAGTTCTTATACGAGAGAGGTATAACAAATTATGGGAACACAATGAAACCCAGTTTAATAAAGAAACGACTGCTAGCTAAAATGCTGAAGATCTGTGTTTCTTTGTTGTTTGCATGCAAATATAACGTGTTTGCAGCTTGTCGCAAATATAGTATGCTTGTGCCCAAACACATTGTGTTTGCTATTCAATACGACAAGCCAAAATTGAATCTGGCGGCACTCGGCTCGCGATCCCTGGTTTAAACCTTCGAATATCATCTTTGTTTGCTATCAACTCTCTAGCAAGGTTCGGAATACAACTGCAGCACAAAAGAAAATGTTCTATTATAGTTACAGTCATCAAATTCGTTCGAAACAGTACAAGACCGTTACACTGAGAGTAATTAAGGTTTATAAAGCAATATAACAATCAGTGTTGCCCAATGTACAGATTTATCTATTTTTGCAATTTTGTGTAGTTCAAAACAGTCTTGCAGATTTTTATTCCAAAAAACAGTTTTTTCAAATTATTGCAGATTTTTTAAATTTTATTCGAATAATACAAAGAAGCGTTTTATTATGATTAACAAACATTTATTCTATTAGATCTAAATGACCGGATTAAAAGACGGACGCACTTTCGCTTTTTCCCTCATACAGCGAACAACTCGGGTCAACATTATTTGATCTCTTATTTTGGCAGCCTGTAATTATAGTTAAAAAACATTTGTATTTTTAATAACTTTTTGTTAGTTTCAGTAGAAATTTTATTACTTTTCCATATCTCAAAAATTTCAATCGAAGACGCTTAATTTGCGCGCCTTTTATGTCGATATTTGGCTTTAAAATCACACATTTTGTTCCGATTGCCCCATACACATACATTCATACGACATTTGAAAAGTCAAAGTTGTTTTGATTCTGTGCAACTTGGGAGCAAATTTAAAATGATAAAAAAATCGCATGAGGTGTCAGGGGACACCCGGTTGAAACGAAGTTTCTTTCGCTAATCCTCCTATCAGAAAATGCTATAAATTTTGCGATTGGCCCCTAATGTCAGTTCTGTTTTGACATTTGTGTAGTAAACACATGCGAAATACACGTTAATAAACAATGTTACGCTACACTGCTCCAGAACGCGGAATATTGCTGACTATTTATTTGACCAATAATCGGTCGGTGACTTTGGCACAACGTGAATTTCGTCGCAGATTTCCTGGCCGTCCAACGACTACTGGTGAAACACTGCGACGTTTAGCCGCTCGCCTCGAAGAGACTGGCACAACACGAGATGCTGCCAGGCGTGGCAGACCCCGGAGTAGCCGTTCTGCAGAGAATATTGCTGCTGTAGCCGAGGATGTCATGGAAGCGCCGTCGATGTCATCGAAGCGCCGTGGGCGCTACAGAGCAATGATCAACGGGTTCTTTTTGCCGCAACTTGATGAATTGGGATTAGAAAACATGTGGTTCCAACAGGACGGTGCAACGGCACACACTGCACGTGCCACAACCGATATGCTGAAGGATGCATTTCCCGGGCGTCTAATCTCCCGTTTTGGCGATTTGCACTGGCCAGCAAGATCGCCTGATTTGACCGCTCCAGACTTCTTTTTGTGGGGCTTTTTGAAGTCGCGGGTTTATGTCAACAAGCCTCAGACTCTTGCAGCTCTTAAAGACAATATCTGTCAAGAATGTGAGGACGTATCGCCGGAAGTTTTGGCCAAAGTGATGGAAAATGCCATAAAAAGGGCTCAAATGACAATCAGCTGTGGCGGCGGCCATTTACATGACATCATATTCTCGACTTGATGTAAAAAAAATTAAAAGACCAAATAAAAATAATCCACAAGAAGAATCAAAGTTGTTCATTTTTTTTTTTAAATTACAGCCAAAAAACATCGGAAGTTTACTTTTGCGCCACCTTGTAGTTAGTTCCAACACACCTAAGGCGTCCGTTGAAAAATACGAAATTTAAGAAAAGATACTTTTTGTAAAATGATAAACTTTTATTAAAAAAATTTTTTTTATAGAATATGAGCGTTTTTTTCGTAGCCTATATAAGTTAAAATCAACTGATACCAAAAAAAACGCATAGATGTTGAGTATAATCAACTTGGCTTCATTCGATAATTCTTCTTTTGTGTTTTTCAATTCATTAATTTAAAAGTCAAACACAAAATAAAACGCTAAAAAATACAATGTAATATATTAGGTGGTTATACTGCATTCGGATTGCAGCAGCATTCTCTCAGTTGGTTGGTAGCAGTGAATTTTTTGTACTGAAAAACAGATGTTTGGATAAACGAAATCTTCAAACGCGAAATTTCGATTGTAATGGTTGAGGACTTTAATGCAATTTGAAAATACACCAGGCATCGTAAACGTACACCTACAGCCCGCTCGATCGCCACGAGTCGTAAACAATGTACGACTCGTGAGCATGTGTGACCAAAAAACCAAGAAACCCAGGCATCCCCGAGCAATTCTCGTGCATTTGTTTGTATGCATTTTTCGTAGGCAATTTTTCGACTCAAACGAGGAGAGCAGTAAGGCCAAATGGCTCCAAGTGATGAACGTGGATCGGTATCCTCATTTATTCGCTATAATTTTCACGAAGAGTACATCGATGGCTTAATATGAAAAGGTCGTATCTCAACTTTTAGCTACTTTACAGGAGAAGGAAAAAACTGAATAAAATCGGAACGATTTGGCAATATGTTTGTTTTTGAACGTAGTTTTTTAGTAAAACAAGCAGGAAATGCCATGACTACTTTAATTTTCAATGTTTTTAAATATTAATGATGATATGTAAGATAGGGCTTTCAGTTATTCATATTTTTGAAAGAAAATTCAAGTTAGGTCTTTTTTTTGCTTTTAATAAAACAAAATAAATAAATAATTCATGTTATAAATAATGAAAAAACTCAACAACAAAATTCAGGTAAGAAACATATAATAGGTCACTTTTAACAAAAATTAGTGTCTAAACGGTAATTTATCATAAAAATAATGGCAATCTGATGGACGGAATCTCTTTAAATCCTGCAAGTGGTCCCACTTTTTCTTTGTTAGTGGAATTTTTTCTTTGTGAAGACTTTCGGCTGATCTAACTGATCTCTGTGGAAGCAAGTCGTAGTCGTCGGTTATTCTAGTTTTACAATAAATTACTCCGGATGGTTCATATCCAAGAGCTCGTATCATGCTTACTGTCGGTTCACCAACGACTCTGCCTAAAATTTAAGACAATATGTGAGTATTATGTACCTATAAAATTAAGTTAGAGCGCAATATTATTTACCTGGACGTATGGATGAGTACACTTGTGAAGTTTTTTCATAATTCAAAAAATAATCATACTGCAAATGATGTACTTGTAGAGGTGTAGGAACTTTGCGCGCTTCCTTTATAAGTTGAACGAATTGTGATGGCAAATTTATTTGCTTTTTAGACATTTTTCTTTCAATAAGCGAATGAGTTGCATCGCATTCCATTTGGGTATGGCCACTTATTAAATATTTTTGTTCAACAGTCTATGTTCTCTATGTTTTTGATAATCTTCGTACGAAACATTATTTGCTTTGTGTGATACGCAAAAGTCGCACTGGTCCTTTCTGGGCTTAAAAATGGAATAGTTCGATTTCTTCATTATTTCATCAAAAATAGGATATGATAATTTCATGCTCTCATTTTCGTTTCTGGATTCACACTCGTGGACATAGACCCGGTAAATTTCTTGATATGAAGAAAAATCCGTCTGAAAATATATAATTTCTTGGAATCTTTCCGACAATAATGAGACTCCATTTTTGGTAACTCATCCAGCCTTGTTTGTAGGAAAGAACGTCGTTTTTGATTGTGCTTACCTGCTACTGTTGACAGATTAGCAGACTTGCGCACACTTAAGGATTTGTCGGGGCTAATTTGCCAACCGTGTTTACCGGCAGAGTCGATCCAATTTCGAACCATCTTTTCCTTTAGTCCTAGTGTTGAATGAAACATGCGGCGGCATACTTGTAATCTATTGGAATCCTGTTTGAGGAAGTATGTTATGGTATTAGCTCGTCTCGAATTTTCAGAGCTATTACTTTTCTTCTCCGAAATTTTAATAAGACCAGTAACATACATCCGCTTTTGTTCCCAGGACATTTCCCAAAACAATTTAAATATTTCCTTTCGAGTGGCCTCGGAAAACACTGAACAGTTTCTCAATGCACTTTTCACACAATACTGTGATGAACACGACTCACCGAGTTGTCGAGGAGGTATTTGGGAAAGTTCTTTCTTAGATATGTCCACATATGCTCACCTTCCATTCTTATCTTTTTGTTGACGTTTTATTTCCATTTGGATTTATTCGCAGCGCTATTTCCCTTGCGAATATCAACTGAATTTACAGCACCGGAGTCAATATTTTTTGTTGCGCAATTCATATTATTCGAACTTTAATTATTTTTGGCACTTCAATTTATTTTTCACGCTTCAATTATTTAAAGTGTCACTTCTCCACACTTTTATATTACAATGATGCAAATTTCATACAATTTCACAACAATTTCGGGGAAAAACCATTAGTTTTTATTTCACCCAGTGGCAGAGTAACTATGCTACTGCCTGCGACTCTATACTATACTATTGATTGCTACCCTGTTATTTTTGTGACTGTTACAATAAAAGCCACACTGCTTTAAAAACTAATCCATCACCACATCAATAAAGTGCATTAATATTAAAATCAGTTAGGGCTTTTTTCTTCGCAGAATTTTCTCAAATGAGATAGGGCTTTTTTTTTAAATGTTTATAAATTTTTTATTTGTTAACATAAACACAAAAAATTTGTAAGAAACATGTATTTGAGGGCCCTTCACCAGAATATGCAAAAAACGCGATTTTGTGAAAAAACGAGATACGACCTTTTCATATTAAGCCATCGACATACAATTTACTATAACGTACATACAATGTACCAGAAACTATAAGTACATAACATACCATGCATTTAAAAGTGCAGAAAATGTACCACAAAGTAGTACATATCATGGCCCATAACATACATAACCTGCACCAGAAACTACATAAATTTCGTCAACAATTTAAATATGTACCAAAAGGTATATAAAGTGTATGCAAATAGTACATTAAGTGTACGAAAATTACAAAAAGGTACCAAAAAGTGTATAAAAAAATACAAAGATCATCGACCAGACAGAACCGAAGGCATTCTTGCGAATCGAGTCATGGGAGAATATCGGAGAAAGTATCTGTTTGTGAATCGAGCTATTCCTCGGCTTTCTTCTTCACATCTCTTCCTTTTTGCTTTAGTTGTTGTTTGTCTCCAGGACTGTCTTGGAATTCTGCTTGTGGAAGAAGAAAAAAATCAATAATATTTTATAGAACTTTTTAAATATTTTGTTAAAAAAAGTAACTACCCCTTATATTTACACCATAATTTTCGAAACGTCGTGGAAATATAATAATAAGAATTACATACATTTTATATTTTTCATACAATAAAGTCAAACTTGGTAGCACTTTTATCGGGGTTATTCTCAACTTCTAAAATTATACATGTTAATGTGCAGGTTTTAATTTTGTATGAGTTAACGTGTATAAGTTACGGAAAAACGCCCCTAATGTATGTTTTTATAAAAAAAGTATATTTTTAGGTCCTTTTTGTAACAATATGTATTAATATTTTGTTTAAAAAAAAAAGTACTATTTTTAAGAAGAAATACTTTCTGTAAGAAAAAGCCAAAAGAGTATGACTTTTTTTTACAAAGAAGTACTTTTTTAAGAACAGGTACTTTTTTAGGAAAAGATTTTTTTTTAAAGAAAATATACTTATTTTCAGAACGGCTACTTATCTCAAGAAAAGAAAATGTATTATTTTTTGACGTAGAATACGTCTTACCTTACGGTATGAGGAGTCATGTCAGGTTTTTATTGTTGTAATCTTTATTTCATTGAATTTGAGGAAACGGCTAGATGAATTGTTTTAAAATTTTTTTTGTAGGTAAATGAAGATGTTATCTTTCGTTTGATATACATTTGATATTGGTTGATATATTTCTAGTATTTTAATTTCTCAAATGAAAATTGTTTAAACACATACACTCAAACATATGTGTGGTGTTTGGTTGAGTGTTTTTGGTTGCTCAACATTGCTTAGGAACATGAATCTAGTAAAAAGTGAAACGAACAGCAAGCTAATGTTGCTTGGCAACATGTGTCTAGTAAAAAGTGAAACAAACAGTAAGCTAACGTAATAAAGCTTTTTTGCGAAAGCTTCAATAAAGCTGTTGTAACATTAATTTTGAATTGTAAAGCGTAAAGCTTTCACACAACGCTCGAATGCTAATGCGAAGACTCGATAAGGTAAACCTCTTTTAATATTAGGGCGGCCCTCTCAACATTCGCAGAACTTATTTCAATAAAAATATTAATTAAAATACATAAATTAAATTAAGTTTAAAAAAATTGGACATAATATTTTTTTTTTAAACGGACTTGAATCAAATGCCGTTGGTAAATATAAAAATTACAGCAGACAGTTGTCCGAGGCCTTCGGCCACGGACTGTCCCTGCAGGCTGTGTCAGAGACACGGCCATTAAGTTTAACGTAGAATACGCCATCCGATAAGACAGAAAACATATATAACAATAAATGATAAATAATATAAGCAAATGAATTTATTGTTATATATGTTTTCTGTATTATCGGATGGCGTATTCTACGTTAAACTTAATGGCCGTGTCTCTGACACAGCCTGCAGGGACAGTCCGTGGCCGAAGGCCTCGGACAACTGTCTGCTGTAATTTTTTTTTATGAGGCTTTTTTTTTAAGAAATAAGAATTTTTTTAGAATTGGTCCTTTTTCAAGAATAGGTAAATTTTTAAGAGTAGGTACTTATCTCAAGAAAACTAATTTTGTTTCACAAAAAAGGTATTATTTAAAGAAAATTTAGGCAATTTGTTGTAAGAAAATTTACTTGTTTAAGAAAAGGTACTTATTTAAAAAAAAAATACTTTTTTTTAAGAAAATGTACTTTTTGTAAGAAAATTTACTTTTTTTAAGCAAAGGTACTTCTTTAGGATAAGGTATTTTTTTTAAGATAAGGTACTTTGTTTAAGAATATGAATAGACATTTTTTTTTGAGAAATTTACCTTTTTTAAGAAAATGCACTTATTTAAGAAAATGTTACTTTTTAAACTTCTTTCATTTTGGCTTTTCTAAATTTACTTGTTATTGAGTTCAAAACTAAAATATATACTAAATATTGGTTACAGGCTCCACTTAGAAAACTTCCCATTAAACAAGAAATTTCCCAACATATGTTAGTCTAGACACAAACCAAAGCAAAAGTACCCAATGTAGTTGATAATTCTGGATTGTAGCATAATGGTGTTAGAAAAAAGTTGTTTAAATTTTTTTCATTTAGCCCCATCCCGCAACTTGACATCCAAACAAATTTTTGCGGCTGAGCCATATTTTCCGAAATAGCTTATATGTATAATCATGCATAAGTCCTCCATTTATTATCCGAACCTGTTCGAATAGATTTAACTAGAAAGATTCTTCTAAAAGCTATAAATCCGTATACAAATGAGGGGGTTAGAAGCAAAAGGATACAAGTGACTTTTGAAAAATTTTGAGTGAAAAAAGTTTAAAGTTAAATTGCAACCTAAATATCCCATCTATATTATTACTTCTTTAATTTGAGAAATTCTGAGATACAATTTTTATCTAACAAGCTAAAAAATTAACTTCTGCTACACACACAAATACACAAGAAAATCCTTTAAAGTTGTTAACTCTGTTTGAGTAAAAAATGCACTTGCATCCCTTTGCTTCTGTCCCCTTCAAATATATTTATTTTTGTTAGCCCATTGAGGACTAATAGAGGAAAACGATTTTGTGCACACACGTTTGAGATACAAGTTCTTAAATAAAATTGGACTAAAAATACGCAAATATGTTTGCACTTTTTTTTAAATTTGTTTTGCAGAAGCAGTTTTTTTTTTTAAAACAATTCCTAATTTTCAGTTTTTCGGAAAAAATACGACAAAACCGATTACAAATCAAAGTTTAAATAAAAGGTTCACGAAGAACATAGGGCTCAGTTACAGCTGCACATAATAGCTAAACCTACCTCGTATCAGTCATAGCTGAGAAATTCATTTGCTCGATTAGGTATGATCACAATTCTAGCATTTTTTAGTACAAAAAACAACTGATATAATATAAAAGAAAATTAATAA
Organism: Phaonia tiefii; assembly: GCA_963931995.1. Taxonomy (NCBI): domain Eukaryota; kingdom Metazoa; phylum Arthropoda; class Insecta; order Diptera; family Muscidae; genus Phaonia; species Phaonia tiefii. Next base: position 144,628,842 of record OZ008370.1, read on the forward strand.
ACAGTTAAAAAAAACCTAATCTGTGTAGCCCGTAAGAAATAGAAAAATATTCTTCTAGGAAATAACTTCAGATCGAATCGTATACAATAAAAAGCATTTAACACGTACAGCTGAAGTTTGTGTCAAGTCAAACAGCACTGAGGTCTTAAAGTGGAAACAAATTATTCAAACACATAAAGCTACGAGTATCATTAACACAGTCTACGACATATCTTACTTAAAGGTAGGTTTGATACTAAAATACAGCACATGTGCATTTTCAGTATTTGGATATAAATTTAATTTCACGCTTTTAATACCGTTTCTATATTTTCATCATCACAATTCAAAAATTGTCACTGAATTGCAGCGAAGGAAACCATCAATATTTGCAGCAACAAACAATGGCTGATAATAATGATCGAGATATAATGCAATCCCTTGGAAAATACGCAAAATTGTTGGGACTTGTATCGGAAAGAATATTAGACATCTTAGAAAGCGGCACAACAGAAGAGAAGTATTTGGTTTTGGAAGTTTTGGCAAAAGCCCTCAAGGAGTTGCAACAAAAGCCTGATGTTTTCGAGGAACCGGAACGGGTGATTCATCAGTTCTTAGAAGCAACAATGCTCGCAGCAGATCAAATACCAGACAAAAAACGTTTGATAAAGTAGATAAGTAAAATTGTTTTTTTTTATACAAACAATTTGTTTTTTTTCGAATTTGAATTTTATGACCGATTTCGTTAGTTTCTAGTTAATATATGAGCATTTCATGCTACAAGCTTACAAGATCAGGAACATTGTTATAATTGAAAAATGGTAGGTTTTTGTTGGAATGCTAGACAATTCATGGAATGATAGTACACTCACTGGCATGTCTAGTTTCGAACTCCGTGACATGTTCATCATCAGATGCCTAACTACTGTGCCTGAATTGATACCATCGGTTGATCATCAATCGTATATATACAAACTGAATTATGCAATTTACATATCGAATTAGAATCGATCGAAGATCCCTAAATACCAACACACACTGAATGGTCCAAAACCATGTTCTCTTTTTCACCTTGCATACTCACATTGTTGCAGTGCTTTAAGTTGAGTTTTACTATATAAGGGCGTTGTATTTTTCTGTTGGTATAGATTTTCTAATGACCGGGCTAGTGTCAGTTACGTTTTCGAATTTGAATTTTATACCGATTTCGTTAGATTTTATTTATTGTATGAGAATTTCATACTATCGTACAAGCTTAGTTTTTGTTTGTTGTTTGTATGCAAGTGTAACGTGTTTGTAGCTTGTCGCTAATATAGTATACTTGTGTACAACCCAGGCAGGTATGCAGGGAGGGCCGGAACCCCACCGAATTTATTTCCTTAGGTGGTGATTTATGAATGTAGTGCTATTTCCTTAACTTAATTTTTTTTAATTATTTTTTATTATTTCTCCAAAATTAACTATTGACTTTAGTATTTTCTTTCGAAGTGATTGTCTGCTATAACGGGTTTTTCAATAAGAGCGCTACAAAAGTTTTTTTAAATAAAACAAAACCGGTTTTAGATACCAATGAAATTCTTTATTCCTGTGAAAGTACGTTCGATGCCATTATGTATGGAACTCGATTTCTTTTGCATGGCCACCACGGGCACGCTTGCAGAAGTCTAGACGCTGAACCCAATTTTCGACGGTTTTCAAGCATAAATCGGCCGATGGTGCTGCAATTTCACGTTCGATATTCGTACGAAGTTCATCAATCGTCGCTGGCTTGTTGGCATAGACCATAGACTTGACGTAGTCCCACAGGAAATAATCTAACGGCGTCAAATCGCACGACCGAGGCGGCCAATCGACTGGGCCATTTCGTGAGATAACACGTTCACCAAACTTGGTTTCCAATAAATTGATTGTGGCATTCGCTGTGTGGCTTCTGGCGCCGTCCTGTTGGAACCACATGTCCTCCAAGTCCATATTATTCAATTGGAGCCAAAAATATTCGGTTATCGATAGCGATTCGCATTCACAGTAATGTGCCGGTCTTGATCATCACGGAAGAAGTACGGCCCAATGACGCCGCCGGCCCATAAACCGCACCAAACCGTAATTTTTTCGGGATGCAATGATGACTCATGGATTACGTGTGGATTGCTGTCTGACCAATAACGTATATTTTGCTTATTGACGAAGCCATTCAGCCAGAAATGAGCCTCAACGCTGAAGATGATTTTCCGATGAAAATCCGAATCATTTTCAAGTTGTTGCTCAGCCCAATTCACGAACATACGACGCTTATGGTGGTCAAGCAGCTTCAGTTCATACGTCAATTTGATCTTGTAAGGATGTAGGCCAAGATCTTTTCGCAAAATTCGCCACAACGACGTCACAGAGATGAACAACGCTTGAGAACGACGTGTGAGAGACACATTTGGGCTCTCTTGAACTGAAACCTCTGCGGCAGCAATATTCTCGACACTACGGGCACTTATTTGTCTCACTGGCACGGGAACATTTTGTACTGTGCCTGTGGATTCAATTTTTTCCACTAGACGCTCAATTGTTGATCTGGTAGGACGATTATGACGACCACAAATTGGGCGTAGCGCTCTTAAAGTTGAGGCCATTGACTCCAAATTTCGGTAGTAAATTTTAATAATTTCGATTCGTTGTTGGCTCGTATATCTTTACATGATGAAATGGCAAACCTTACTGAAGAGAAATGTCAAAAGAGCGGGAAAAAATATGGCGTTTTACTTTTGTAGCGTCTCTGTTGAAAAACCCTTTATATTAATTTGCATATGTTTGGGCCATATGTTTAATTTTCAGAAGTTTATAAGTTCTTTGGCAAAAATTAACAAATTATGCAATCTTACCTATTATTTGATACTACCTATTATTTGATACTAGTCCCATTGATGTAACCTTTCCGGTTTGGCCATCATGGACGCACCTAGTCCGTCCGCCATCAGAACAATTTATATTCGCAGAAGAATATGATCTTCTGAAAATTATTTGGGGAAATAGCGTTTTAAATTGATAAACTTGACAACAGTACATATTATTTTATACTAGTCCATTAGCGCAACCCTCCCCGTTTGGCCACCATAGACGCACTTATTCTGTCCTCCATATGAATAAACTATATTCGTCGAAGGATATGCTATTCTGAACGTTTTTTGGAAAATCTCGGTCTGAAATTGTTAAACTAGATACCAATACTTATTATTTGGTACCAGTCCCATTGACGCAACCCGCTCCAGAACGCGTCAGCGTTCCTGAATCCTTTTGAAACCATATATTTGCTTATGTTGGAAAATATTATATACTGCGGTCATACACGCTGAAAAAATTTTCTTTTTTTGTTGTTTGGCTTCAATATAACGTGTTTCTAGCTTGGCGCAAATACATAATACTTGTGCCCAAACACACTGTGTTTGATATTCAACATAACAAGTTTGGGACACAATGATTAATCGGATATAATATTTGTGGCCGTCGGTGGTGCAATGGTAGTGTGCAATTTATATGAGATAACTTCATGACATGTCACTAGTTTTGACTTCGGTGACATAAATTGCGAAGGGGCGGACAATCTATGTAAGACCGTCCTATTGATTTGTCAGCACTATGTCATGCCTGACTCGTACTAAAAACAATGCTGAATATCGATAGTGGAAGTCTTCATCATTTGTCAACTGCGAGTCATGTGTGTGGGTTTTCAAGTTTTGCAAAAACTTGAACCGAAAAATTTATATTTGTAGTTATGAAATATATGTCATACGTTTCCAGAATTTAAATCAAAATATTTAAAATTTGTTAACAGAATATTTGCTGAGCATTATAACTCACATTTTTTAATGTTATCTTTCAGATTTTATTTAATGTCGTGCAACAGGATCAGATACATACGTACACATGGAGCTCAATAAATAAGTACAAGGTGGCGCAAAAGTAAACACGTAAACACGTCTTCCAGGAAGTGGTATTAACTTCATGATTATAATTTTAGGGAACAGAAGGTTTTTGGACAGATAGAAGTACAATTGTAGGAGTATTCCGAAGCCACAAAGAAAGTATAAAAACCTTTACTTAGTCTGAAAACCGTTGAATCCAAAAACAAGCTAGAAACATTTCTATAATGGTTAAGTATTCTATCATTGTAACCATGACTGGTAAGGTTATTACACGTATCTACAAATACGACAATTTAAGCAATATTGTCTTTTTCCAGTTATCCTTGTCCAATTAATCACAAGTGTGGAAGGAAGGAAAACCTATTATTTAGGCGAAAAAAATGGCAGTGGGAGCAGATAGAGAGTGAAAGAACCGAAATGTGCAGGATGAATGGTGAATCGCGAAAGTTTTTCCAGAGGGTAAGAAGATCGACCAACGGGCCTAATAATGGGCTGCCCTCCTGCAAGGACGAGAATGGAAATCTGGTGACTGAGAAGCAGTGTGTGCTCAAAATGTGGAGAGACCACTTTTCAGCACTACTCCAAACAGATTCTTCCACTGTAGATCAGAAGGTAATGATAGTGGAAGATAGTGTAGATTGTACCCTCCCCAACCAAGACGAGATTAGAACGGCGATCTCCCGCCTGGAGAATAATAAAGCCGCTGGTGCGGATGGCCTACCCGCTGAACTTTTTAAGGCAGGTGGCGAAGGACTGATAGCCCACATGCATCAAATGATATGCGGTATATGGCTGGGGGAATCTATGCCCGACGACTGGAGTCTCAGTGTATAATGTCCTGTATTCAAAAAGGGTGATCCGTGTGTCTGTTCCAACTATCGCGGTATCAGTCTTTTATCCATCGCGTATAAGGTCTTGCCGAGCGTATTATGTGAAAGACTCAAGCCAATTATTGAAAACCTGATTGGATCTTATCAGTGTGGTTTTAGACCAGGCAAGTCCACAACTGACCAAATATTCACGCTACGCCAAAATCGATACATACCACCTTTTTGTCGATTACAAAGCTGCTTTCGATAGCCCGCTAGTAGAATGACGCTGACCAACACCAAATCAGCAGTGACAGTGGGGAAAGACCCCACTGAACCATTCTGTACCAAGCGAGGACTTAGACAAGGCGACACACTTTCGTGCAACCTCTTCAACATCTTAATGGAGATAATAATGAGAAAGGCTGCAGTAAATACGAACAAGACCATTAACACGAAAAGCCATATGTTGCTGGCGTATGCTGACGACATAGACATCATTGGGCGGAATTTGCGAGAGGTTACTGCAGTATTTTCAAGAATCGAAAAGGAATCAGCGAAGGTGGGTCTTGCTGTTAATGAGGGCAAGACAAAATTGATGGTGTCAACGACTAGAGAAACCTCTCGACTTGGTCCGCACTTGAACGTTGACAACCGATTTAATTTTGAAGTGGTAGATGAATTTGTCTACCTTGGATCCGCCGTGAACAAGGACAACAACGTCAGCCTGGAGATACATAGATAGGAGAATTGTGCTTGCAAATAGATGTTATTTTGGGCTCAGCAAGCAGTTTAGGAACAAAGCCCTCTCTCGACGGACAAAAGTCCAGCTATATCAGACTCTCATTTTACCTGTCTTGACATACATATGACTCTGAAACTTGGGTCATATCGCAAGCGGATGAAAAACACCTGGGAGTTTTCGAGAGAAAAATTCTTCGTAAAATATATGGTCCTGTTAGGGAAAACGGCGAGTACCGACGTCGCTGGAACGCAGAGCTATATAATCTCTATTCTGACGTGGACATAGCTAGACGAATCAAAGTGTGCCAATTGCGTTGGCTAGGCCATGGTATCAGAATGGATGAAGATGAGCCAGCGCGAAAGATTTTTGATAACGTACCCGATGGAAGCAGGAAAAGAGGACGACCAAGACTCCGCTGGAAAGACCAGGCAGAAGAATCCCTCCGTATCCTTGGTGTTACCAACTGGCGAGAAAAGGCGAAGGATAGAGCCAGTTGGAAGAATATGTTGAAATTTGTTTAATTTGTTTGTTTAATTAATATGTGTAAGACGTCTGACCTCATGAGGTTGTAATATAGTCAATAAAAGTAAAGTAAGTGTGGAAGGACACCGTGTGTGTGCAAGGCATCACCGTTGTTGTGAAAACATAAATTACCTCAATCATCGACGCTGGTGTGTGCAATGCTGTAAAGTGACCACTCCAACGGCTACAACTCCAACGTCTACAATTACACCATCGACGGTATTTTTTGAGCTCCCTCTCAATTCAGATTCCGACCACTGCCCCACCTCAGGGACAACATGGCAGTATTCTGGATATTATTGCTAATTTAGTGGGATAATTGTAATATATTTTCATTGTATCCAGTACATTTTGATATTGTTTTTAGGCAAATTCATGCTAACATTTCTTAGTTTTGCATTAAGAATAAAACGTTAATATTTGCTTCGTATTCCTTAATGATGGGGATACATAGGCAAGTAATAATACATAAATATAATATCGTACTTGACTCCTTAGCAAATGTTTAGTAGATCAAAAGCTATTGGATTGGATTAGTTTTACACCTACTGACTGGGACCAACAGTTTTACACCGGTTCCGAACGGTATTTTTGAAATGTTTTGAAAATAAATACAAATTCCAGTGTTATTTAAGTCTTTTTGAATTTACATTTGAAGAGGCAATTCAAATTGAACTACAATATATAATTGTCATACAATTAGTTTGCCCCATGTATGGTATAAATGCTGATCACTAGGGACATGGCTTTTTTGAAACACAATATTTGCCTGGCCGTACGTTATGATAAGTGCTGCAAATATGATTAAAAGAATATGTTTGGATATTTTGGTGACAAAAACCGTTCCCATGAAACCGATCAATATTTATGAAATTCGGAATTTTGCTCGAAAAATTCTCAACGCCTTATTCATAAAAAGTTTTTGTAAGTTCAGTAAGGTGTCCCATTTTTCCTCAAGCTTTATTTGAAAGCTTATAGGGGTAAAGTATTTTTGAGATTTTTTTCAGATTTTTCGGAAGAGGTTTAGAGGTCGCACAAGTCGAATTTCTCCCAAAAATGGGGTATTCCGCACGTTTTTAGAATCTTACTTAAAACTCGGTCAACAACCACGTATTTCTTAGTTTCTTAGTTTGTAAAACGTATTTCTTAGTTTTGCTCAATAAGGTATCATGTATTACATTTTTGTAAATTTAAACCTCTTCCTTTTCCGAAACCTCTAAAACTCTTCCGAAAAATCTGAAAAAAGTCGCAAAAATACTTTACCCTATAATCTTTCCAATCAATCTTAAGCAACCATGAAAATCGAAACAAGACAATTTTTTGGGACACCCTAATGCTCACTCGTCTTTCAAACCTCTCATAACTTTTCGTGAATAAGGCCGTGACAGTGCCGAACATTGTCTTTGAATTGATTATGCTGAATCAAGTGATTAAATGGTGAAAGTTTTAAAAAATTTCACTAATTGGAAGGATTTCAAATCTGGGTTTGAAAACAAGGTCAGCTTCTGAAGAACATCAAATTTTAAGTTTTTCAGCTTTTTGTTTAGCTGAAGTCTGCGGGCTTAATATAAGGTATGACTAATCTGACCAACTGTTTTTGATCAAAGAGCGAAATTTTGACCCAAAGAGCGGGATTTTTTATTTTTTTAATAAATGAGACATTTAAATCAATAAAAATATACGGCCTTATTCATAAAAAGTTATGCGAGGTTTGGGGGACGATTTATCATACAAAAAATCTCTCTCAAAGCTCTCACAACTTTTTATGATAAGGCCAATAAAATTTAAAAATAGGTAAATTATAATTCTATAAATGTGTCCATATTTATTTGTCATTTTTATCAATTTTTCCTTTTAATAATTTCGCACTTTAACTAGACACCTCGAGGACAACAAGGGGTCTGAACCACTGTGCGGCGCCCACCTCTATTGATTATTGGCCATAAAAAAGGCCCAAAATATCGTTCGGAACCGTTGTAAAACTATAGGTCACAATCAGTGAGTGCCAAGCTAGAGAGCGCGTAGCTCACTGGTTGTGAGAAGCGCTCCCCAAACGCTTCATGGGATGTAATGGGAAACCCTGTTTACATGTATGTCCCACAGTGCGTTGATTTGTAGTTCTTGTAATATGACGATGACAACAACCTTACCGACAACAGCGCCAGCTATCGGTCGAAGATTTTGATCATTGATTTCCCAAAAAAATTAATCTGGTCGACAAGTGGTTTTAAAAAGATGGTGCTACATGCCACCCGTCACGTGAAACAATTGACTTATTCAGGGATATGTTCATTGAGTAATTTATCTCACTTTTAGGACCAGTGAGCTCTCTGGCAATCGTGCAATGTGAAGCCTCTCGGCTATTTTTTGTGCTGTTAAGTGAAGTCGCTCGTCTATGTCAATAAACCGGCGCTAATTGCAGCCTTGGAAAACAACATTACTGCTGTTAGTAGTGAGAGATCAGTAGCAATGCTCGAAAATGTTGTTCACAATTATACATCTTTCGTGGACCACTTACACCTTGGTCATGGTCAGCATTTACATGAAGGGATCCTGCAAAAGTCAACCGCAAGCATTGATTTTTCGCAAGAAATATATTTGCAATCTTTGGAATTTTCCAAATTTCCTGTGTTTATTTTGAAACTTAAACATTACATACCTAATAAAAAAAAAAACCTTTATAGAGTCTTAATGAAATCAGTAAAAATGTTTATCAAAAGCGTCTACTGTTGACGGTCTTGACAAGAGCTAAACCAATGGAAACACTTTGCTTAACCTATTTGAAACTAGGAAGCTAAGGGCGGATCAATAAGTCCGTGACTTTTCGAACTTCCCTCGGAGTTATATGAAATGCAACACTGCTCCCATCAAGTACCACCTGTTAATAGACTACTGTCAAATTTTGAGCAAGTTCCGTCATTTACTTTGCCTTTAACAGCTGTTCAAAACATACAACCTCGTGCATTTTTTTAAAAATGAAAAAAGTGAATTTCGAGTGCTGATTAAACATAATTTTTTGCGAAAAAAAAACCGTCAATCAAAAAAACGCACCATCGATTTCGATGGTAAAAAAGTGGTTTACTGACTTTCGTTGTGGTCGCACAAGTACAAATGACGCTGAACGTTGAATTGAGGTCAATACACCCGAAAATGTTGAAAAAATTCACGATATGGTGTTGGCCGATCGAAGAGTAAAAGTACGTGAGATTGTTGATGCCATAGGCATTTCATATGGCAGTGTTGTTTCGATTTTAAATGATCAGTTGGGTTTAAGAAAGCTGTCAGCAAGATGGGTGCTGCGTTTGGTCTCAATTGACCATAAACGTAATCGTGTGACAACGTCAAAGGATTGTTTGGAGTTGTTTAGCCGCAATTCGAAGTAGTTTCTGCGGCGTTTTGTAACTGTGGATGAAACACGATGAAATTATTGATTAAACAAATAAATGCATATTTTATGAACCTCGAAAAATCCTATTTTTTGGAAGGGATACAAAAATTGGAAAAACATTGGACTAAGTTGGACTAATATTGAGCTAAAAGGAGATTATGTTGAAAAATATTTTTTTTGCAAAGAAAACTGTTTTTCATTCAAAAAGTCACGGATTTATTGATCCGCCTCGTATCAAGCGTTGTTTTAGGGTTTTGAGCGTGAAAAAACAAAACTATACTGAAATTGAAAATAATTTGAAAATTTCCTTTAAGGTTTTAAAAAAAATTTGATGACAAAATTAAAGCAAATTTGAGATTCGTTAAATACCATTTGCATTTGAGCGATTTTACGGTGGAAACTCACACAGTTCAAACCAGACCTCAGGCTATTCTCATGAATAATAGTTTCACTCCAAATTTCACATATAGGTAAGAAAATTTATAACGGGGTTATGGAAAAAACAAGTATGAACTCTTGGATATTTATATTTTTAGTCCAAATCAAATTCCACAAAAAATTATCAGAAATCCAGCTAAATAAATCGCAGAAATGGGTCTCGGTCGAGTTTTAAAATACAATAGTGGTCTACTCTAATGTTAAAATAGATAATAAATTTAATATGATTGATTAAACATCAATTCTGTCAGGTTCATACAACGGACCATTACGAAGGTAATTGCCATCTTTTGTAGATACAGCTGTATTGTCTTTAGAAACCACATTATGTACATAATACAACCGATATACAAAAAAAATATTTTCACAAAAGTCAGTGAATTTCATCAGAAACAAAAGAATTGAAAGTCTCTATGTGATATCAAGTGCAAATATTTGTTGCACGTGTTTGACGAAGTGGCATTAACGTCATAATTATAATTTTGGGAACAGAAGGTTTTTGACAGATATTAAATAAAAATATTACTAATTATAATATTAAATAAGTAAAATTATTTTTTTAGAAGAATAAATAATAAATAATGGATAGAAGAAGAATAGAATATTCCAAAGCCACAAAGAAAGTATAAAAACCTTTACTTATTCCGAAATACAAAACACTTCTGAAATCCGTTGCATCCAAACACAAAGTAAAAACATTTCTATAATGGTTAAGTATTCTATCATTGTAGTCATGACAGGTAAGGTTATTATCTACTAATATATAACGATTTAAGCAATATTGTCTTTTTCCAGTTATCCTTGTCCAATTAATCACTACAAGTGTTGCAGGACACCGTGGGTGGGCAAGACATAACCGTTGTTGTGAAACCCTTAAATACCACAATCATCGACGCTGGTGCGTGCAATGCTATACAGTGACCACTCCAAAAGTTATAACTCCAACAGTAACCACTCCAACGGATACAACTCCAACGTCTACAATTACACCATCTACTGTAATTTTGTGAGCTCCCTCCAATCAGATGCCGACTGCTACCCTACATTAGGGACAACATGGCAGTATTGTGGATATTGTTGCTAATTTAGTGGGATAATTGTAATATATTTTCATTGTATCCAGTACATTTTGATATTGTTTTTTGACAAATTCATGCAAACATTTCTTAGATTTGCATTAAGAATAAATCGTTACTTACAGTCATAACGTAATCGCTTCGTATTCCTTAATGCTAAAAAATATCGCCAGCGGCAACATCTTGCAGGAATCATGTATATGTTTGCATGCATTGTTTTCGTGAATTTAAGATCTGCTACTTTTTGTTTCTTTAGTGTCTGTCACGTTTTTATTATCAGAAGCTTTAAACAAACAAAGCCACATTTGGGTCACAAATACATATATTATAACCTATTAATCATAGTGTCTCAAACATGTTATATTGAATAGCAAACACACTGTGTTTGGACACAAGTATACTATATTTGCGACAAGCTACAGACTCGTTATATTCCAAACAACAAAAAAGACAAATTTTTCAGCGTGTACATTCATTGACAGATTCTGTTAACTTCCCAGCGGTGAAAGTCATGATCTGGAAGGTCTGGAATCATGACCAAACAGGCCTTCTTTAAAATACGGAAGGCCTTCTCTTCACATTACCTTCTCCGTTCTGTTTAACATTGCGTGAGATTGGGAGGCAAGGCCTTCCTAAAGAATGTCTTAGAAGGCATACAAAACGGAAGGCCTTAGAAGGCCTATCTTAGAAAGTTTTACCACGCTTAAATACAAATTGAAAGTCGGTTTCTTTTAAAATTTTAAAAATTTCGTGAAAAATGTTAATTAAAAAATATCATTTTAAAAGTTGTATGAAATTTTCAGATTAAATTACGGTTAAAAAGAATCGGAAAAAAAGTTAAAAAAATGCTCATGTTGGTTATATCTGATAGAAAAATGCATTCATTCCGCAGGCCTTTTTTAGGAAGGCATTACAAAAGAAGCATTCCGCATGCCTTATTTGTGGAAGGAATTGCGAATTCCGCCGCTGGGTTATTGCAATTTAATTTATTTTTGATATCGTTCATTGAATTATTACCAGGTCGAACCTCACTTAAAATTCATAGTGTTGTTGATGAGAAACATAAAAATAAGTGGGTCTACAAAAAATTGCAGGTGGTGGCAGGCTAGAAAGACTATAGTATTAGTTAGTTCATATATAGATATTTCATATTAAAAAGAAACCCGAATCCCCGCGTTACCCCAACATTTTATATTTAATTTTTTCAGAAAATGCTGCTGGAATATCGTACTTGGAGTTATTTCAAGAATGGTTTAAGTTGAAAAATTTAACTAGTGTTGCTATTGGTTCACGTCTATTATTAGGGCGAATTTTATTAGAATTCAGACATAAAACTATTATAATAATGACACTGTTTGCCATTTGATGAACTACAGTACGACCTGTACACAATTCAACGGCAGTAATTCGATTTATATGCTAAATGTTGTGTTGCAAGGAATGTTTGGGACATAAATCTAGGAAATAAATTCCGATTAGTATACAAAATACCAAACTTCGAAATTGTATCAGAATTGTATCACCTTTTTAGCTGCGTAGCTACTTTTTTAAAGTTATTAAGGAAAAAATAGTTATTCACGTTTAAGCACTAAAAATAAGGATTTTTTCATTAAATTAGCACTAATTCGATTGTGTTCAATCGGGCGGCAGCAAATGTTTCCCTGCGAAATTGGGGGACAGATCAGCCTTTCCAACTGTGTATCATATTCATTGAATGCTTTTGAAGCAAAGAAGTTGTGTTGGTCCAAATTCAATTTTTTTTGTCAAAATACATATTTTTTACATAATTAGTACTACCGAATAGTAATTGGTATAAACAAAACTTAGCCGCTATATTAGAGTAAAGTGCTCACGCTATATAACAAAGAAAAATTGAGTGCAATATCTCCAAAACTGAAGAATCTCCAAATATTTCGAACAACTTTCACACATATTAGACCATCTTGATGAGTTTTCCACCACACGCTGAAACATCTGTCTTTTTTTATATGTTTGGATGCAAATATAGCGTGTTTGTAGCTTGTCGCAAATATACTACACTTGTGCCCAAACACTTTGTGTTTCCTATTCAATATATCATGTTTGAGACACAATGATTAATAGGCTATAATATATGTTTTTGGGACCCAAATGTTGCTTCGTTAGTTGAAAGCCTCCAAGATCAAAAACGAGACAAAGAAAACAAAGAAACAAAAACGCAACAGATCTTAAATTCATAAAAACAATGGTAGCAAACATGTACATGTTTCCTGCAATAATTTCACCCACCAACTCACCATGAAATCCTTGAGAAACTCTGGCACGTTATACCTGGTTGGAAGCGCACAGACTTCTGCTAAACGACCGTTGTCGTTGGAATAGTATCTTATGCTACCTGTCATCTAAGTGATTGTTTTGTAACAAAACTGACAATCGTGACATTTAAAAATTTCAATCGTGAAACTGAAACTGACATATTTCAATTCAGCTATGGAATCCTTACAGTTGGTGGAATTTTTTAAAGCTTCTACCGTTCAATAACTTGATTGATCTTATTCAATTCTAAAAAATTATTCGGGATTTAAATAAGCACCGAATATTTTTTACAACATTGGAAAAAAGTGCTAACATTCCAAAGTCCGTAAATTTTTGCCGATTTCATGGGAAAACTTCTTGTCACCAAATTGAACAGCAATAATTTTTTATTTATTTTTGTAGCATTTTTCATAACGTACGGCCATGTATTTTCAATTCTTAAAAACAAGTTTAAAAAGTCATATCCCTACTGATCACGGACGGTACAAATGCTTTTAGGGCGAACCAATGGGTGGCGCCGGGTCACCGAGAGCAAACTATGGTATAGAAGCTTTTGTTTACATGGAGTGAAAATTCAAATTTTAGAATATTATGCAAAAACAGAATAATAGTGAAAGGGAGTTCCAACAAAATGTTCGTATTACTATCGGGCGTTTACAATAAATATTGGTGCAATGGTTAGTGTGCGCGCTTCTTGTACAGCAGATCCTAGGTTCGATCCCTGCTCCGTCCACCTTAAATTTCTTTCGACGGCGGTCACCCCGCATAAGGACCGCGACACTATCGAGTATGTAGCCATTAAAAAGCTTCTCAAAATACCGTTCGGAATCGGTGTAAAGACTGTAAGTCCCAATCAGTGAGTATACAACAAGAATACGCACAGCTCACTGGCTGTGAGAAGCTCTCCCCAATTCCGTCATGTGATGTAATGGGAAACCATTTATTTTATTTAAAGTTAATTTAAGTGTATATATCCCTAGAACTAAAATCAATACAGTGAAAACTTTATTTTTAAAATTAGGGTGATATAAAAATACTCTCATATAGCACCATTTTTCTGTTTTTCAAATTTCATTACTTTGAAGTTTAAGCTGGCAACACTGTTTTCTATGACAACCGATTGTTCTCTGATATTTTGGGGTTAGTTGGTTAAACATAGATACATTTTTTCTCCCAATAAATTAAACGTCATAGGTACGGTGGAAAATAAACATTGGATGGCGCAAAACATGGGTTCAATAATACCAGATAGAGGCAATATTAAACAACGTCCAACTAAGGAACAACAACCGCATTTCGTGTTTTCGTGGCAAACTAGTTGTGTTAAATACAATGCAAAAGAATACCAACGATAAAAGTCAACAAAAAAGTGCAAAATATATTTAATTTTTTCAAAATTGGTAAAATGCATTTTCTGAACCGTTAGTAACATAGAAAAACTGTTTGCAGTTTAAAAACACAATATCTGGTTTACTAATGCGATCTCAAATCGCTGGCAAAAAGTAGTGTTGAAAGAAGTCGACGGTTCCACGCTAGCCAGTGTATGTGGTAGTGCTTTCACTACACGCAGAATTTTTTCTTTTTTCGGTATTTGGATACAAATGTAACTCTTGTCGCATATATAGTAGACTTGTCTTCAAACACACTGTAGGAGACACAATGCTTAATAGGATATAGAATATGTTTTTGTGACACAAGTGTGACTTTATTTGTTGAAAATTGCTGAAAACTAAAATGTAACAGCCAGCAAAGGAACAAAACAGCAAATCTTCAATTCATGAAAGCATTGCTTGCAAACATATACATCGTTCCTGCAACATTTTTTCACCGTGTAGTATTACCGAACCCATGACGTCTTTCAGGTAATATTGTATTCCTTCATATGCCTTTATTTTAACGTTTCTCCAAATTTTAGTAGCAAGTTCGAGTTGGACTGTAAAAATAAAGTTAAACTCCTGCTCTGTCACCGAGCAACACCCAGAATTTGGTATCACTGCTGCATTGTTTGTGCACATTTTATCACAATTTTGTTCGATTCTACAGGAAAATTCACATCAAAATTATGAATGGACCAAGTTATGACAAAAGGTGAGTAATACGTTTTGAATCATTCGCCAGATGTCGCCAGTGCTTTTGAGTCATACAATTCGTTCCACGAGTTCTCTATACTATTCAATACTCTTAGGCGACGACGATCTGCCTGTTTGTTCGCTGCCGCTACATCAATACCATTCATATTTTCAGGCAGAGACTATTGTTGTACAACGACCATGTATGTGATGCTATCTCTGTGTATTGTTTGCATGTGTTCACTTTGATAGATTTCCATACCCGTGTCTATAGATGTTAATTCAATACTTTTTGTCGCCGCTCTGTTTATGACAAAACAAAAACAATTGTTATTTATTATTTATTTTAACAATATTACATCTAATGTTAAAGCAGATGTAAGAAAGAATAAAGTGCAATAGCAAAAGAGCCTTAAGCACAAAAAAATAACAATATCAAATCACGACAAAAACAATTTTAAACTAAATTTTAGTATAATGGAAGTAAGTATACTTATTAAATGTATTTATTAATGTTTAAAAGAGCTTTAATTTTTTTTCCAATGTAACATTTTGCACATTTAACACATTAGGTGCACTTTTCCGACTAAAAATTCTTCGAAGTTTGCGAGCGGTCTCGTAATAAATTTAAAAATTTTTGTAAAAAGTTTTCACAATTATAACGCGTTTTTCTTTCGTAAAGTGCTCCATTTTGAATAATCGGAATAAACATATGTGACAGATGCCAAAGTTAATAGTTGTCACTTGCATAAAAAAATTACACTAAATTTAAAAAGTGCAATCTTACTGAAACACCCTTAATATTTAGTAGTTTATTAATCATTACACCGTGTTACACACATTCTGTCCTATGAACCAAATTTACTTTTTCGGAAAGGGGATAAAAATATAAAAATACACGTGTAAAAAAAAAAAAAATTAGGAAAATCTGAGAATTGATAAAAATTGTTTTTAAAAAATTTGACGTGATACAGTCATTTCCACGAGTCTGCCTGCAAAAAATCAGCTCGATTGGATCACTGAAAAAGGGTTAAAAATCGGTCCAAAGGCTTTCAACGAGCTTTATACTTCAAACTTAAAAAAAAAAAATTCTGACGTGTACATGAAAATCGACGATACACGTGTATTTTTATTTTTTCCCCTCTTTCCGAATATGTGCAGTTGGTTCATAGGACAGAAAAAAATCTATTTTTTGTAACACCGTGTTAGTGCTCAGTTGAATTCTGCATTTATAAATAATTTAAATGCCTGATGCTTGTCATTTAAATGTCATTTAATATGAACAGTTTCTGTGAGCTTTTAAATGACAAGTGTGAAACTCGCCCTAAGTCTGGTTTGACACTAGAATTGCGCTACAAGTTCGCGCTGATAAATCTGTATTTTTTGTTGTTTGCGTATAAATAAAAACCTGTATGTAGCTTGTCGCAAATAGAGCATAGTTGTGTCCAAACACATTGTGTTTCGTATTTAATACTTCTTGTGATTAATATAATATACGTTTTTGTGACCCACATATGGCTTTGCTTGTAGAAACCTGCTGAGATCAAAAACGCAACAGACAACAAACAACAGAAAAGCAGCTGATCTTCGATTCATGGAAACAACGCTTGCACGTAAGTATATGGACGTTCCAAACATATACATGGGTCCCGCATTATATTCCATTGACCATTTATCCAGCGTGTTAGAATTTGTTAATAGCCGTCGTTGGTGCAATGATAGTTTGGCAGGCTCTTGTACATGAGAACGTGGGTTCGATACCAGCTCTGATCACCGTACATTTAGTTCGACTGCGGACACATCGCTTAGTGACAGCGACTCTATTGATTACACAGTGCAACAGTCAATCTGGGGGGTGAGAAATTCCAAGTCAGGGTGATGGTACTACGTAAGAATAGTAATACGCCCAAAGGGTTTGGCGTTCTCAGGCCAAACTTTTTCTATGACCTTTTATGTTTTTTCCTCATCTTGATGTTTGTTCGCTTAGTTTTAAATTTTGACACAAAATTTGTTTAACATAACTCGAGAACGACTCGTTCGATTTTATTTCCTTTAATCTATATTGCAGTTATAAATAAATTTATGAAGAAAAAAATATAATTTTTTGTCAAAAAAGTAAAATTAATTTTTTTTAAATCCTAAATAATCCACAACTTAAAAAAGTGTCAAGTCTTATTACTTTCAAGTAGTCACATAACCTATGATCAATATGAAACATAGATCATGAAAATCGATGGACGCGTTTCCCTTTTATTCACAATAAAATGAAGGTATCTCATTTTGACAAGAGTATTGATATTTGTTTCAATTAATATGGATAAACGTACTGAATGAATTTCGAAAATTCGGTAGAGGATATGTACAAAAGTCTTTTGAAAAAGGATTGATAAGTTTTTTATGGTTCTCAGATTTAAAAAAATAAAAAATAAACTAAAGGTTATTTGATTTTTATGAGTGCGGTAACAGAGTAATAAACGCTCTTAAACGTGCGTGGACGCTGAATTGCTGATGTTGTTCATTTACGATACCTAATCCGTTCACACTCAATTAAAGGGAAAGGGAATTTGAAAAATTTCAGCAATGCTTGCGACTTTGTGCACTGTTTTGTTGATGTGTGTTTATCCGTTGGCTGCCAGTAATAATCTGAAAACCATAAAAAACTCATCATTATAACTGAATTTATACACATTCTCTATCGAATTTTCGAAATTCATTCAGTACGTTTATCCATATTCATTGAAACAAATATCAATATTCTTGTCAAAAAGAGATACTTTCACTTAATTGTGAATAAAAGGGAAACGCGTTCATCGATTTTCATGATCTATGTTTCATTTTGATCATAGGTTATGTGGCTTTACGTGAAAGTAATAAGGCTTGGCACTTTTTGACTTTTTTATGACTTTAAAAAAATTAATTTTTTGACAAAAAATTATTTTTTTCTTCATAAATTTATTTATAACCGCGAAACTGTTGATTTTATAGAGAAACATAATATGAATAGATTGAAGGAGATGCAATTCTGAATTTTTATCAATTTGTTCCAGCAAAATCAAACGACTTGTTCTCGAGTTATGTCAAACAAATTTTTTGCCAAAAATTTAAAACAAAGCGAACAAACATCATGATATGGAAAAAATATAAAAGTTAAAAAAAAAATTTGGCTTGAGAACGCCAAACCATTTTACTATACTGACCTAGTACCTTCACACCCTGACTTGCAATTTCTCACCGTCCGGACAATGAC
This sequence comes from Phaonia tiefii, assembly GCA_963931995.1. NCBI lineage: Eukaryota > Metazoa > Arthropoda > Insecta > Diptera > Muscidae > Phaonia > Phaonia tiefii. The sequence continues at coordinate 144,647,321 of OZ008370.1, forward strand.
CCCGAAAATGTTCCGTAGTGTTATTAGCCATGAAAAAAAGCTCGAAATACCATTCGCAACCGGTGTAAAACTGTGGGTATCCATCAGAGAGTGCAAAACTACTGAGCGCACAGCTCAGTGGTTGTGAGAACCGCTCCCCCCAATCGCTTCCTGGAATGCAATGGGAAACCATGTTTACGTGTATGACCAAAACATTACCTTCAACAGCGTCTGCTATCTTCCGATGATTTTGATCATTTATTTCCCAAAATGGTGTTAAGTCATGTCAATAAACCAGCTATAATTGCAGCCTTGAAAAACAATATTACTGATGCTATTAGAGAGAGATCAGCCGAAATGCTCGAAAATGTGGTTCTGAATTAGACATATTTCGTGCACCGCTTACAACGTGTTCATGGCCAGCATTTACATGAAGAGATTTTGAAAAAGTCAATCGCAAGCACTGAGTTTTCGTCTGAAATATATATTCCTTGCAATTTTACACGTTTTCTGTGTTTATTTTGAAACTTAAAAATTAAATACCTAATAAAACAAATCTTTATAGAGTCTTGATGAATTCAGCAAAAATGGTTATCAAAAGCGTCTGCGATCTTGATCTTGCAATGCAGATAATTGCTAACTGCTGCTAACCATTGGATACACTTTGCTAAACCTATTTGAAACTAGAAACTAGAAGTTTTTCAGCGTGAAAAAATTAAACTATATTGAAATGGAAAACAATTTTAAAATTTCGTTTAATGTTTTGAAAAGATTTTGATATTTTGTAATTTGTAGATTTTTTAAATGCCATTTGCACTTGAGCGATTTTACGGTGGAAAGTCATAAAGTTCAAACAGAACTTAAAGTTATACCTATGAATAAGACTTTCCCTCCAAATATCACAAATCGGTAAGAAAATTTACAACGGGGTTATGGAAAACCAAGTATGAACTCTTGGATATTTACATTTTTAGCCTAAATCAATTTTCATACCAAATTACCATAAATCGAGCTAAATAGATCTAAGAAATGACTCTCGTTCGAGTTTTAAAATGCAATATTGGTCTACTCCAATGTTAAAACAAATAATAAATTTAACATGATTGATTAATCATCAATTCTGTCACGTTCATACAACGAACCATTACGAAAGTAAATGTCATCTTTTGTAAATACAGATGTGTTCTCTTTAGAAACCACATTATGTACATAAGACAACCGATATAAAAAGTCAGCGAATTTCATCAGAGACAAAAGAATTGTAAGCCTCTCGGGTGTCATACACCTAAGAAAAATATGTGTTATCAAGTACAAATATTTGTTGCACGTGTTTGACGAAGTGACATTAACGTCATAATTATAATTTTGGGAACAGAAGGTTTTCAACAGATAGAAGTACAATCGCAGGAATATCGCAGGAAGCCACAAAGAAAGTATAAAAACCTTTACTTATTCCGAAATACAGTACACTTCTGAAAACCGCTGCATCCAACAACAAGCTAAATACATTTCAATAATGGTTAAGTATTCTATCATTGTAGTCATGACAGGTAAGTTTTGTATTTATAAATATAACAAGTTACACAATATTGCATTTTTCCCAGTTATCCTTGTCCAATTAATCACTACAAGTGTCGCAGGACTCTGGGGGTGTGGAAGATGTAACCCCTGTTGTGATACCATCAACTACTGTCCTCCTACAGTTACAACTACAACAGAGACCACTCCAACAGTTACAACTTCAACTACTGAAGCTACAACATCTATTTTTTAAAGTTCTCCAATTCTGATTTCAACTAATGTTCCACCTCAGGGACGACATGACAGTATTTTGGGACAATCTTCTATGCAGGACATTTTGAATTTTTTTTTTACAAATTCATACAAACAATGTGTAGTTCTTCACTAAGAATAAATCGTTAAATTCAAAACGTTTTCGATGCGCATCCTTCTATGGTGGGGAAACTCTTAGGCAAATTGCGATATAGAATTTCGATTTGTGGGCAGAGAGTCGTGGCTAAAAATTCTGATATTTTGTACATGCCAAAGTACTGCATGCTGAACAATTATTCGTTTTTTTGTTGTTTGAATGCAAATATAATGTGTTTGTAGCTTGTCGCAAATATAGTATACTTGTGTCCCAACATAGTGTGTTTACTATTCAATATAACGTGTTTGGAACACAGTGGTTAATAGGTTATAATATATGTATTTGTGTCCCAAATGTGGTTTTGTTTGTCATAATAAATATAATAATGAAGCAAGAACCAGCAGATCTTCAATTTATCGAAACAGTGATTGCAAACATGTACATGGTTCCTGCAATATGTTGCTGGGGCCGTTATTTTTCAGCGTGTGGTCATGGTACAGACGATTTTAGGACAAATCCGAAAACCGTGGCAAAAATAAAAAATTTTACAGAAATATTTCGCAAAATTAATGAATGTATCGGATATCATTGATTGACGGCGAGTTTTACACTCGTCATTTAGAAACTCAATTTAAAAGCTCACAGAAAATTTTCATATTAAATGACACTTACCAGCATCGGGAATTTAAAGTGCATTTAAATGGAGAATTTTCAACTGTGACACTGACCATTAGAATTACAGTTGTTTAATTCATGAACGAAATAGAGCAATTGAACGATTCACTCTTGTGACCTAGATGAACTAGTTCACAATGTTCAACTCTTTTGTTTCAGTAGTTCACTTGTTTCAGCAGTTTTTATATTGTAGTTGTGCACGACCGTCATTTCCTAGTTCATGCTATTTGTCTCACCAAAGTTGCACAGCTGGTGCCTAATGTTAGCATCTTCGTGGAATCTAAGTGTCACCATCCTTTACACATTAACTACTTTCGTTTCAAAATATAAAAAAAAAAACTACACCCATCTTAGGAATTGTTTCTGGTTTATTCGCATAATCTAGAGAATTGACAAAACCCCAATGAAAAATATCGCACAGCGTTAAATCGCATGATCTTGGTGGCCAGTTGGCATCAGAATTTCTTGAGATAATTCGTGCTGACAATCGTTGCTGCGATAAATCGATTGTATCATGTGCCGTGTGGCAGGTGGCACCGTCTTGCTGAAACCATATGTCGTCCAGATCCATTCCGTCCAGTTGAGATTACAGGAACATGATAACGGTTCCTGTAACGAATGCAATTTCGGCCTCATCTTCAAACAAGTAAGGAACAATCACGGAGCCTGACCAAAATAAGCAATAGACAGGCGCTCGTTGTGGGCCCATTTGTTTCTCGTAAATTGCATGAGGATTTTCTGAGCCCCAAATTCGACAATTTTGTGTATTCACGAAGTCATTCAGATGAAAATGCAATTCATCGGAGAAGATACATTTTTTTTGGAAAATTGGCATTGACTTCGCGTAAGTTTATATCCAATAATGCATTACATGTCCCGATTTATTATAAACTGTTATCACAATATCCGAAACACTTCAGAAATAGGTAGATCCTGCTCACTCGTATTAAACTAAAACAACAAATTGAACTGACATCGGTTCTTTCGTTCGCAGCCCATATGAACTGTTCAACTGAAATGATACAATGGACTAAATTGAACTAGTGAACGAAATGAACAAACTAGCTGAGCTGAACTGAAAAGAGCGCTCACTTGAATGACCTAAAATGCCCAAGTCTACTAAGAATCCGTACAGTTATTTGAAATCGGATCAAAGTTATGATTGGTAGAGCTGCTTAGGCTAAAATGTTCCGTCTGCAAGGGAACGTGCGAGTATAAAAAAATATCCTCTATCGAATTGAATTGTATGCACATAATTAATAATTATTTTTTCGGTGCGTATTGCAAATTATGTTAATTTCCAATGTTGCTTACTTTTACGGCAAGTGATTTTCAACTTTGGTAGAATATATCTAAAAAGGTGACGGCTTGATACAGGACATATTACTTAGAGCAGGTTTCCTATTCACTACTCTAACTAATTAAACTCAAATTGACCGCCCGATCTTACCCGTTTACATGCCAAAATAATAACACTGGATGTTCGAAGGGGAGGCAGAATTCCTTCATCTCAAACTGCTTACAAACAAGCAATTGCTATAAATGATGTTACTATTACAGGTGTAAACATTGTTATGGCTTCTGTAGTTCTCTTACGGTATCTAATATTATCTAAACATTGAAATATCGTGTGTCCATTATCGCCATTCGATATTGTTTCGATATGAAAACGAGGCTTCAAAAATTATCAAGGATACAAGCGCAAGCGAAATAAAAACTAAAATTGAACAACTGAAATCTTTTTGAATTTTTTGACCGATTTTGTTAGTTCCTGCTACAAGCTTACAAGGTCAAGAACATTTTTCAAATTGAAAATGTGATAGACAATTCAGTTAAGAACACTCACTGATATGACTACATTCGAACTCCGTGACAAGTTCATCAGATTCTTAACTACTGTGCCTGAATTGATACCATCGGAAAATCATCAATCGTACACGCTGAAAAATAACGGCCCCAGCAAAATATTTTGACTTTTTCTCAAATTTTATTTTTAAGTCTTTTTTAGTAGGTAACACGGTCCAAAAAGTTCAAAATACCTGGGTAGTGATAGTATTTTTTCTGTAGGTGCTGTCGAGTGAAACAAGAATCTGCTTGTGACATTTCCCAAATACCTCCAAAATCTTAAAAACCGTTAAAAATCGGTTTTGCGTACCTTTGCACACTTATAAGCCTGTAAGTTAGTTGATTATCAACCGATTTTCATTTTCTCACCGGATTTAAAAAGAAGAAACTTAGGCGAGTCTAACGATATATAAGTTATTTCAGAAAATAGGAGAAGTCTGTGTGTCTTCGTCCAGTAATTGACTGAGTTATTGAAGTTTTTATTAAAACAAAAATGAATTATGCTTTGTTCTTATAAAATTTTACCAGCATCATGAAGCTTTAGTAAAGAGAAAGTGCATAAAAAGAACACGAAAAACGTTGTGCAGGCATTTTTCCAAAATTGCAATCACGGGCCTGCAATCAGTCTTCAAAAAGACCTAGCCTCTGAGCGAAAGTTTAACTAACTATGGCCAGAAAAATTTTGCTAACGATCGTTTGGCCTCGAACGAAAATATTGACGTGCCAATTGTACAGATTTAACTCGCACTGAATAAACAGTTTGCGAAAGCAATGAAAAAGACTAATTTTAATTTTATTTTATTTTTTTTATTTTTATTTTAAATTATATTTCGTCGTCTTCGTGATGCTGAAAATCAAGACAAGAGTTTTTATGGGATTAGATAAATTTTCAGAGTCGACGTTTGGTGAACTTCTGAATCAAATAGAAAAACGAACTTGGCGTGTGTGAGAACTTTTTGGGTAACAATAAAAGTTATAAATATGTCACTCACGTCGAGCAATTTATGTTAGCACACAAAGTCATGGGTCTAGGGTTTCTAAACCGAAACCCCGACGAAACCAGTTAACCGGTTGCAGTACTAATATCCGTTGGCCGGATCGATATCCCGGTTTCATGTTCAAAATTCAAATTACGATTTCTATTACATAATTCATATATATTTTTTTAAATCACTTCAATGATACTTCAATTCAATTCCATTAAATTCATTTCCATTCCATTCTATTGAATTCAATTCAGTTCAATTCAATTCAGTTCAGTTCAATTCTATTAAATTCCATTTAATTCAATTCAATTCAATTCATTCAATTTCAATTCTATTCAATTCAGTTCCATTCAATTTAATTTAACTCCATTCATTTCAATTCATTTCATATCAATTCAAATCAATTCATTACAATACAATTATTTTCAATATAATTCAATTCAGTTAAATTCAATTCAGTTCAGTTCAGTTCAGTTCAGTTCAATTCAATTCCATTCAGTTCAATTCAATTCCGTTCCATTCCATTTAATTCAATTCAGTTTCATTCAATTCAATTTAATTCCATTCAATTGAATTCAATGCAGTTTAGTTCCATTCAATTCCGTTCAATTTAATTCAATGCTGTTCAATTAAATTCACTTCAATTCAATTCAACTAAATTCCATTCAATTCAATTCAGTTCAATTCCGTTCCGTTCCACTCCATTCAATTCAATTCCGTTCCGCTCCACTCCATTCAATTCAATTCAGTTCAGTTGAGTTCAGTTCAATTTATTTCAATGCTGTTCAATTAAATTAATTTCAATTCAATTCAATTTCGTTCAATTCAATTGAATTTCAATGAATTCAATTCAATTCACTTCAATTGATTTCACTTTAATTTCATTCAATTCACTTCAATTCCATTGAACTCAATTCAACTCAATTCAATTCCATTAAATTAAATTCCATTTAATTTAATTTAATTCAATTCAATTCAATTCCACTCAATTCCATTCAATTCCATTCAATTCCATTCAATTCAATTGAATTCAATTCAGTTTAGTTCAATTCAATTCAGTTCAATTTAATTCAGTGCTGTTCAATTAAATTTACTTCAATTCAATTCAGCTAAATTCCATTCAATTCAATTAAGTTCAATTCCGTTCCGTTCCGTTCTACTCCATTCAATTCAATTCCGTTCCGCTCCATTCCATTCCATTCAATTCAGTTGAGTTCAGTTCAATTTAATTCAATGCTGTTCAATTAAATTAATTTCAATTCAATTCAATTGAATTTCAATGAATTCAATTCAATTCACTTCAACTGATTTCAATTTAATTTCATTCAATTCACTTCAATTCCATTGAACTCAATTCAACTCAATTCAATTCCATTCAATTAAATTCCATTTAATTTAATTTAATTTAATTTAATTTAATTTAATTTAATTTAATTTAATTTAATTTAATTTAATTTAATTTAATTTAATTTAATTTAATTTAATTTAATTTAATTTAATTTAATTTAATTTAATTTAATTTAATTTAATTTAATTTAATTCAATTCAATTCAATTCAATTCAATTCAATTCAATTCAATTCAATTCAATTCAATTCAATTCAATTCAATTCAATTCAATTCAATTAAATTCAATTCAATTCAATTCAATTCCATTCAATTCCATTCAATTCCATTCAATTCCATTCAATTCCATTCAATTCCATTCAACTCCATTCAATTCCATTCAATTCCATTCAATTCCATTCAATTCCATTCAATTCCATTCAATTCCATTCCATTCAATTCCATTCCATTCAATTCAATTCAATTCAATTCAATTCAATTCAATTCAATTCCATTCAATTCCATTCAATTCCATTCAATTCCATTCAATTCCATTCAATTCCATTCAATTCCATTCAATTCCATTCAATTCCATTCAATTCCATTCAATTTAATTCAATTCAATTCAATTCAATTCAATTCAATTCAATTCAATTCAATTCAATTCAATTCAATTCAATTCAATTCAATTCAATTCAATTCAATTCAATTCAATTCAATTCAATTCAATTCAATTCAATTCAATTCAATTAAATTCAATTCAATTCAATTTAATTTAATTTAATTTAATTAAATTAAATTAAATTAAATTAAATTAAATTCAATTCAATTCAATTCAATTTAATTTAATTTAATTAAATTAAATTAAATTAAATTAAATTCAATTCAATTCAATTCAATTCAATTCAATTCAATTCAATTCAATTTAATTAAATTAAATTAAATTAAATTAAATTAAATTAAATTAAATTAAATTCAATTCAATTCAATTCAATTCAATTCAATTCAATTCAATTCAATTCAATTCAATTCAATTTAATTAAATTAAATTAAATTAAATTAAATTAAATTAAATTAAATTAAATTAAATTAAATTAAATTAAATTAAATTAAATTAAATTAAATTAAATTAAATTCAATTCAATTCAATTCAATTCAATTCAATTCAATTCAATTCAATTCAATTCAATTCAATTCAATTCAATTCAATTCAATTCAATTCAATTCAATTCAATTCAATTCAATTCAATTCAATTCAATTCAATTCAATTCAATTCAATTCAATTCAATTCAATACAATACAATTCAATTCAATTCAATTCTATTCAATTCAATTCCATTCAATTATATTCAAATCAATTCAATTTATTTTTTCAGTTCAATTCAATTCACTTCAGTTCAATTCAATTCAATTCACTGAAATTCATTGCAATAATACCACTGTGCTAGGTCAAAAGCGTAACAAGCACAGCACCCAGTGGGTAAACCTAATTCGAATACGCTGAATCCGGAGGTGCTAATCGTTTTTCTAGCTCTTGTTTTCGAGATATTTGAGATCGGAAACTATTGTTCCAAGTATCTTAAATATTAAATTTTACTCAAGTGTCTATCATTTATTGAATATAAATCGATGTACATCGGTCGATAAACATGCATGCAACAAACACAAAAAAAAGTAACAAAATAAGAAAAAAACTAAAATAAAAAATAAGTGAAAATTAAAAAAAAAAATAATAAAATTAAAAAAATTTAAATTTTTCCGACAGTTAAACTGAACATTTTCATTCCACATTAAAAACGAAACTATTTGCAAAAATTAAAATTGTTTTAATTTTATTATTTTTTTTTTTTTAATATTTTTCTAAATGTTGTTTTTTTATTTGTTTTATGTTTGGCATGTAGATTTATCGCTAAGATATTCTTCGACCGATTTACATACATTTATATTCAATAAATGGTAGAAGATTATTAAAAATTTTAATTTTTATATACTTGGATGCATAATTTTCGATCTCAAATCGATCTCAACCTTGAAAAACGGTTAGCACCACAGGATTCAGCGTACTCGAATTAGATTTAGCCACTGGGTCACATGCCCGTTACAAAAAAGGCCCCGATTTGAGCACAGTGTAATTATCCTTTTTACGAGCAATTTAAATGAATGTTTCGATAAAACTTTAACCTTTCTTCCACGTAAAACGAAAAAACCGTAAAACCGAAAAATACCCGGTTTTACCAGTTCTTTCAATTCCGTGAAACCGGAACTCGGTTTTCCAAAAAAAAAACTGATTTTTCGAATAAGGCGAAAACAGGTTTTTCGAAAACAGTTTTTTAACAGTCTACATGGGATGCAACATGTCCGCTGAAGTGAATTCCATGAATTCACAACAGAATTTTTTTTCTTGACAATTTAGGAACAGAGACATCGCCAAATTCCAGGAAGGTGGAATATCAGCATGTTGGCAAAGTGTTGCTGGTGTTAGGTACGATAGGCTTCTACTTCAGGATACAAAAGGAGAGGATGCACCTAATAAATGCAACTAATGAACGTAATGAAAAGTCGTTTAAAAAAAATCCAATGAGTGTTCGAACTCACGGGCGATGTGTTAACACCTTTTTGCTACACGGTACCTGTTCGATTTCTATGAACTCATTAGTAAATGTTACATTGGAAAATAAAAAACAGCGTTCAATCATATGATGACGTTACAGTTAAATAATATTAATACTTCAAATTATTTAAAGACCCAGTGCAAGCACATGTGTCATTATTTTCTTGCTCAATACTTTTTGTTTTATTCCCACAAAAGTCAAAGAATGCAAAGCAACAGACACTTGTACATACATGCATACATTGTTATATTCGTACGATATAACCGAAGATCAACATAAAATACTTTTTTAATATTACTCCAAATTAAAACACTTCAATCTCGGCTCGCCGATATCGGATCGCCTTAATTTTTGGAATAAACTCTTCGTCGAAACCCGCACTAGCTTTTTAATCCAAAAATTAATAAAATCGGCTATGAATTTCCGGAGAAAATCGCGTGGGAAAATTATATGAAAATCGCCCAATAATCACTTTCAATACCGACTGCCAAGCAACGAACAAACAAACGATGATTTACTCTTACAAACCTAACACTTGTGTATGTATTAAATTTATAGTTTACTGCCCTAGAGGCGCGCGTATAGATGTTAACACATCAAAAATATTGCATCTTAAATAAATCTTGTCGACGACGATTACTAGGCGGTGGATATTTGGTTATTTAAGGTTTTAAATTAAAAGAGTCCAAATTTTGGAATAGTAAATATTTTAGGTGACTGACTGGTTTACTAAAAATGTTTGCATCTGCTCTGATTAAACTCCTAAAACGTCGATCATCGTGACCGTCATAATTTTTGGAAAATTTAATTAGTGTTCTCTTAATTTAGAATTGAGATTTGCACAGCAAATGTCATTTCCTTCGTTAATTAAAACATCCGTTAAAATTGTTCCATCACTGTTTTATACAATTCCATATTTAAAGTTGGCAATTGCAATTACGAAATTTCCCCTTAACTATGAATCGCAAATGAGGCGCTATTAATAGGCTTTGATAGATCTCATTTCCTTGGAAATACGAGTATTCAAGCGGGCATTAGATATTTTTTTCATTTCAAATAATTAACATAAAACGTAGATAAAGTGATGTCAGCACTACAATATTGGATTTCAGCAATTAATTGAAACCGCCTGCTGCAGTTTTGTGTTTGGATGTTCATTGAACAACTAAACTCATTAAGAAAGGTTGGCAATCATCCCTTTTAAGGAATGATTACATATGAACATTAATAATTATTTATATATTTAAGTATTATTAGAACTATTTTTAAGGAATTTCAACTAAAAAGTTGTAGAATTTTTTAGTAATTATTCATTTGGCAGATGACATTAGCTTGAGAGTTGTGGGTAGACACTGGAGGTTGTTTATGTTAGTTGGCCAAAAATGGCCTTTGAAATTTTAAAAAACAAAAATTCTAAAAACTCAATAAAATCATTGTCACTTATAAGATATGTCATAGAGGAATGTCTCAATACAAATACACCCACCCAAATGTGTAGTTAGAAATACATTGATAAGTAACTAATATTGGACAATTTTTTCAATATATTTTGAAAATAATTATGTAGTTTTGTTGTTGCATTGGAGAAGGCCGCAAATTTCAAATTGAAGTTTAATCTCTAGGCGATCAATTGATCCCTTATCATTTATATATTTATATACGTATTTCGCATTAAAAAACTTTATTTTATTTAAGATATTTAGTATTTTTTTTTATCATTTTGCTTCCAATCACAACACAAACACACACGCAGCTAGACTTTAAACCAAATTTCAAAACCCAAAAAAATAACGTCTTTAACCAAGAAAAATAACAATTGCACATTAAAATTTAAGTTTCATTTCACATAAAATTCAGTTCATGGTTTGCACATTACGTATCTGACAGACTGAAGCTGCAGAAACAGAGACAACGATAAAATATGCAAAATATTTGAGAAAATTGTTTCACACTCTGTGAACGAATAGAGGGAGAAACAATTGAAATAAAAGAAAAGAAAATGTTTAAAACAAAAGCACAAACTGGCGGCGGCGATAGTATCACAATACAAGTACACATATGGATACCACCACCTACCAACTACAAACCAAACAATACTCAATGAATGTCATAAATTTTCAAAAAGGCCTAAAGCACTTTGACGTTTCTGTCGTTGTCATCGTCGTCTCCACCATCTAGGTTGGTAAAGTGTCGTACGTACATGACATGAAACAACTGCCAACAGAGCAAACACATGGACAGACATGAACTATTTGCAATCTATGCAACAAATGTTGCAAATACTAAAAAATTACAACAATGTGTGTCGTAGTAGATGCCACAACACAACACAATGGTGACGACAGCCAAAGTGCAACTCTAACTCTTTATAGAATTGAGTTTAAAAAAATCTTTGTCTGTTTTCCGACACTCTTTTATTGTGTTATCTGCTGCAATGGATTCTTTATATGAATAAATATTGAATGTGTATCAAGTCAAACAATGAAGCCAATAAAATAAAGGGTGTCTAAATATGAGACATAATTATACCCTATAACACCACTGTGCTACAGGGTGTTATAAATAGCACACGAAATTTTGGGTAAATATTTGTTAATCGGTTCTGAAGTACAGGTCGCAACTGTGATCCAATTTTAACAAAATTGGGAGCCAATTGAAAATGAATTCAAGTTGTGTTCTTCAAGAATGTTTCGGTTCAAGATAAACTTCGAATAAAAAATTAATTTTTATAGAAAATATTTATCAATAAATTGTAGGAAATTGATTAGTATGGTGGATGGTTGGGAATTATAACTATTTCAATGCCCACCAAGGCTCTCATGGCGTCACTTCTCCGCAAATACTTAGGTAAATGTATATTATCACACATTATAGAGATAAAGAAAACTGAACGCCATGAGAATTGTTTCAATGTCATCTAGTGCGAAAGCATTCAACGAAATAGCCCTTTACATCAATATTCACCACGTCATGTTTTCATATACATTAGACCAACTCGCAAAAAAAGTTCCTTTTGTCCACCCCTTAAAATGAAGCTTGGTTTTTTTATGATTAATCCCAAAAAAATTTTGTGTCTATCATGAACATCCCGTGAACTGGACGATTTTTAAAAAATTTATTTTTTATTATTTTTTCACAGAAATTTGTACTTTACCTAAAGACAATGCATACAAACATAATATCATAAGAAAACATAATATCATGTATATAAAACATGCCAAAGCATATCCTGACACATCCTTTTTTCAAAAATATTCTGCTAAAATAACAGCATTTTCAAGATTTTAGTACGGAAATGTATTCTGATTTAAATGACAGATTGACATATTTGAATCTCTAGTCGATTTAAGTAAATACGTGTTTCAGCTTTTTTTCAAATTCTCACTAGTTCGCGATGTAACAAAAATACAATACGGTGGGAAAATTACGCTCTAAAAAGGGCAAAATGCGTATCAAATCATTTATTTTGACAAGGACACTATTGTTGTATAGACATACTGTTTTTATTTTGTAATACATTTTCCAAGGTGATCTGGACCACATTTTGAATACATAGAATTACTCCAATCTGATATTTATTTTTGCAGAATTTTTGCAGAATTTTTTTGCAGAATGCCCAAGGACGTGCCAGAACATATTTTGACATGTTTTATATACCGTAGGACGCTACATGGAAAACCCATTCTTATGATACTAATTTTGTATACATTGTCTTTAGTTAAAGTACAAATTTCTTTGAAAAATTTAAAAAAAAACCTTTTTTAAAAATGGATATTAATGCTAGACACGAAATATTTTGGGAATCATCAGAAAACAAACCAAGGTGCCTTTTGAGATCTGGACAAGAAACACTTTTTTCCACACCATACAATGTGAGTCGGTCTAATATACATGTCTCCATATGTACCACAATCCACCTTCAAACAGGGATGTTGTGTCGCAGTTGGAGGTTCGGAGTCGCAGTTTATGAAATTTGCCCTCAGTCGGAGTTGGAGTCAATTAGTTTCAGCCCAACTCCGGCGCCGTATAAATGCAACCAGGTGAGGTGAGACAGTGTCGTGAGCGTCGCTAAAAATGCTTAAACTCGATGTTGGAATTGCTTACACAATAATACATGATTCGACTGAAAACAGTTTGGTTAGAAAGCGTTTAGCGTATTTTTTAGACGTATTATTTCGTTTCCGAGATATGGAGTCACAAAGTTAAGTTACTGGTCCATGTGTTTGTTAGATTTCGTATTTACCACACAATACGTGTAACCGATAAACATCGCCGTGGGGAATAGGTAATGAACGTTTAGCCATTATCTGCAGGCTATGGCGAAAATAATGGGTAGCTAGCTACACTGAAAGAAAATCTTTACATCAAATCGATGATAAATGTTCATCAATAGTTCTTCATGGAATTGATGACAAATTTCATTAACTCAATGAAAAAGTTCTTCAGTTTGAAGCATATGCGTTTCTTCAACTTTTTCAGCTTCATTGAATTGATGATATTTTTTACATCAATCTTTATCATTGGAATTTGGAAATAGTTAGTGGGATCGATTCAAAGTATGTATTGAAAAAATAAAGGGAAAAAGAAAAACATAGTAGAAAATTTAAAATAAATACATAATATAAAATAGTGCAATGGACAGAAAATATTATCTACGCTCTGAACACTTTTTTATGCGGTCTTATTCCCTGTTCTTGCGATTTTGTACGATGAAAAATGGGTCAAAGATTTTGGCTACTCATTAACATACAATTTAGATAAAAATGACTACCAATTTACATCAAATTTAGGACAAACTTACATCAAACTTATGAGAACCTAACGTTATTTACATGAAAATTGTAAAAAATTTACTTCAACTTGATGTCAAACTTACATCAAATTGATGGGAAATATACATCAACTTGATGTAACATTGTCGGTGACTCAACGCAAACTGTTGATGAAATATTGACGAAAGATTGATGAAATGTTCGTCATCAATTCAATGAAATGTGTCGTAGGTTGGAAAATGAGGAAATATTTTCTTTCAGTGTAGCCACAACCATGGCTACCCACAGGGTACTGGGGGAAATAATGGGTAGTTACAACGATGGGAAATCACCCACCACGATTACTTATTAAACATAGGCAAATGGTAATCGGCCGTACTCTTTACCCAGAGCGATGGATAATGGGTTACCCAGCGTAACCCGTCTCCACTTTGATCGGAAATATAAAAAACTTGGAAAAAGTCTATATCTCGGAAACGGAGCATAAAATCGAAAAATTATTACTTGTATGGGTTTTCTAAGGGTTTTTCATGATGGTCTAATTCGCATAGAAGAATTTTAAAAAAATCGCCAAAATAAGAAAAGCGCTAAAATATAAAGTTGTTACAAGTCTGAAACGGTGCATTCCATCGCAGAAATAATATATATTTTTATCTCCATAAGACCCTTTAACCAATCGATGTCTTTAATACGGGATCACTTTTTTTTTTTTAAAAAAAATCGCTAAAACTAATGTTTTTCAAACAAAATATCGCTAAAACGCCTGTATGTTCTAAACAAAAAACTGTTGCTGTATTACAGACATCCATTGGTTAAAGGCGCCTATGCATATAAAAAAAATATTATTTTTGCGTTTCACACCGTGTTCGAGTTATAGCTATTTTTTAATTCAGCGATTTTCTAATTTTGGTGATTTTTTTAAAACACTAATACGAGGGCGGATCAATATGTCCGTGACTTTTCGAACTTCCTCGTAGCTATATGAAATATAACACTGCTCCCGTTAAGTACATCCTGTTAATAGACTACTGTCAAATTTTGAGCAAGTTCCGTCATTTACTTTTCTCTTAACAGCTGTTCAAAACATACAACCTCGTGCATTTTTTTTAAATGGAAAAAAGTGAACATCGAGTGCTCATTAAACAATATTTTTTGCGGAAAAAAAACCGTAAATCAAACCAAGGAAACACTAGATAAATACTATGGGGACTCTGCACCATCGATTTCAATTGTAAAAAAGTGGTTTACAACTGACGCTGAACGTTCTGGACAGCCAATTGAGGTCAATACACCCGAAAATGTCGAAAAAATCCACGATATGGTGTTGGCCGATCGAAGAGTAAAAGTGCATGAGATTGTTGAGGCCATAGGCATTTCATATGGCAGTGTGGTTTCGATTTTAAATGATCAGTTGGGTTTAACAAAACTGTTTGCAAGATGGGTGCCGCGTTTGCTCTCAATTGAAAATAAACGTAATCGTGTGATAACTTCAAAGGATTGTTTGGAGTTGTTGGAATTGGGCTACGAATTGGTACCTCATCCGATATATTCTCCGGCTTTAGCCCCCAGTGACTATTTCCTATTTCAAAACCTAAAGAAATTGCTCGGTGGAGAGAGATTTTGCTCCAACAATGAAATTATTGATCAACCTATTCTATGGACCTCGAAAAATTCTATTTTTTGGAAGGGATAAAACAAAAGCTAAAAGTTAAAACAAAAGTTGTTTAATTTTTTTTGCATTTAGCCCCCATTCCGCAACGAGCGATACGGAACTTTGTTCCACAAAAAATATTGCAAAGTAATGCAAAACAATTTCTAAAGCAACATTTCAAAACTTGTCATTCCACAAACACATCCCTTTGATTTGTTTCTATTATGGTGGTACATGTCCGAGGAATTGTATTCTGAGAAACTCGTAACTTTTTGGGAAACAATGGAAAACGTACATGCAGTTTTCGGTTTTTCATATGAAATATAGAAAAATATGGAATATAAAAATATTAAAATATTAATATTTGCCAACGCCATTAGGTCACCACTCTGAATTTTTTTTGTATAGTTTTAATACTTTGTGAGATGCAAAATTAAGATTAAATGGTAAAGGATATTTTTAGCGTATAATTATCCTTGCCTCAAAAAGGACATGCTAATTTTTGTCACCTAGTTGAAAGAAGAGCATTTTGGTATTTGATTGATGGCAGTTTGGCTTAAATACGAAGCTTATAACATTATCTAAGATTACCTAAAGTACATTAGGTTAGGTTAAATGTTGCTGACTGTCAATAAATGCCTCATTTAGACTTACAACACCATTGTGATACCACGGTATAGCGAGATTGAGCATTTACCCTACCGGTGAGAAATTTTGTTTGCTCCAAAAAGCTGTCTGAAATACATTTCCCAGCATCGGAATTCTGTATCTTTTCAGTGATAAAAATCGGTAGTTGTATTGACGAAATTCAGAAATTTTGTATTGAAACTAACGACTTTTATTGTGAAAAAGTTACAGAATTCCGGTGCAGGTACCAAAAATAGGTAGGACCAGATATTAGACATCCGTCAGAGGATTAGTGTTTTACACGTGCAGAAGGTATTTGTCCTCTTCCTCATCGTTGTCTCATCTACATTAATTGGTAAGAGAATTTTGTGTTGTTTACTGGAGCCGGCGATCAATTTATAGAAAAAGAGAAAGACCTACGGTTATAATTAGTTAATTTAATGTTCGGGCCTGTCATTATGATATGATGATATGCGTTTGTTCGGCTTATTTTTCACTTTAGTATTATGGCTTATAATTTAATAAAGCCATTGGTACTAAGAGAAGAGGCCGCTGCCGATAGAAATTATATATTTTTCGTGGCTGATAAGAAACAGCGTTTGTAGTTGCAACAAAAACAAACGACTTAAGACACAAACTTCAAAAATTCAAATACAAAGCAAATGATACAAAAATGGTTTCCCTTTACATCCCATGAAGTGATTAGGGTGAGCTTCACTCGGTGAGATTCCTAACAAACCAAAAATTGAAAAATGAGTTTCTGCGTATGAAGTAAATGTGACAAGGTCTGATCATCTTTACATTCAACGTCTTCCAACTTAATCTATCAGCTATCTAAAATTTGTCAACATTCATGAAGTTCACGTATATAATTTTGTTCCAGTTTCATAATACCAAAGTCAAATAATTCAAATTTATTGTCACTATAAAATATTTAATTATACTTCAATTTACATTCATATGTGGGTGGCATTCTATTACACACACACTTATACACATTGTCTGGCAGATTGTCTATTGTTTATTATGTACCTTGTCTTTATTTAGACACTCCTTTCCAAAAAAAAAGCTATCCATTTCGAGATGTATTGAATGGTCAAATGACTTGAAGATATTAATGGCATCCAAAAAGTAATGTTCCGAATGTAACCTACCTACCGCATAGTGTTACCTGCAACTTGACTGTTTTTCATACATTATCTGGTGGTTACTAAATGAACTCCATTCCTTCTCTCCATGCATTCATTGTATTTTTATGGCAGAAAGACCTTGAAAATATTTTATTATAATTTTAATGAAATGTCATCGCATTTGAAAAACAAATCCCACATAAGTCATACTACCTGCAAAATAGTTTGTCAAGTCTATAAACAGTTTAACATTTTCGGAAAATCAAAGAACGAATTCGCAAAATTTGTTGAAACCCGAATCTATTGAACAACGTGATCGATGCAAAATTTGAAATGAATTTTCTAGAATATGTTTATGTTTTTTATTTGTCTGTTCCAACTATTTATAGTTAATATCATAATTCTGAGTTGTTTGTTATAGTTTTTTTTCTCATATTTTCCTTTTCAAGAAATGTTACAATTATCGTGACTTGGCTGTTGTTAAAACAATGCAAAAAAATAAACACATTTTTCATCTCAAAGTGCCACAAAACCGGGAGGTATGGTCACGTTTCGAAAATATTTCGTTGTTTTTTTTTGTTTCAAACAATTTTTTTGATGATTTACATTGATCGCATGCCATAAATGTTATAAATGACAGACATTTGCCACATTATACCAATATTTATAGCGTGTAAATGGTTTATGGGCGCAAGAAAACAAAAGACTTAAGACGCAAGCGTATTTAAGTTATAAAGTGCCAGCTGGGCAGTGAAAAAAATACGATGTCGGTAGAAGTGTCATTCTTCAAATATGAAATATTGTCATTAAAGGATTTTTTTTTATTTAAAATCTAGTTAAACTACTTCCATATTTTGATAATGAATCATAATAACACAAGTAAATACGACCAATTCAAGACAGTGGCAAATTTGAATATTTAAGAGAAATCTTACAATATAGTTCATAACTCCATAACGATGCATTGCTTTAATATTATTACACCAAAAGAAGACTAACTAAGTGGTTTCCCATTACATCCCATGAAGGAATCGGGGAGAGGTTCTCACAACCAGTGAGCTGTGCGCTTTCTAGTTTTATACTCACTGACTGGGACCTACAGTTTTACACCTGTTCCGAATGGTATTTTTGAGAAGCATTTTCATGACTAAATACTCGATAGTGTCGCCGTCACTATGCGAGGTGACCGCCGTCGAAAGAAAATTTTTAGGTGGTCAGAGCAGGAATCGAACCCTGGATCTGAAGTACAAGAGGCGCGCACACTACCCATTGCACCACCAACTAATTGAAGTATATGTATCCGGTCTCGAACAACCTTACAAAACGAAGATAACATATTTCGCCAACCAGTTCGATCTTTTGCCCTACATCTCCAATTAGCAATACAAAGTGTGCGCAGGGATTCGTCAACCTGATCCCTCCAGCGGAGTCTTGGTCTTCCTATTTTTCGTCTTCCTTCGAGCTCGGTTTCGAAAACCTTTCATGCTGATAAGTCTTCATTTATTAGTAGAGCAGCCTAGCCAGCGCAATCGCGTTATTGTGATCCGCTTAACTACGTATGTCATTTTCGGGATATCATGCGTCGCAGATACTCTCCGTTGTGCACACTAGGGACATACATTTTTCGGAGTATTTTTCTCTCGAAGACTCCTAGAGATGTTTCGTCTGCTTGCGATAAGACCCAAGACCTATTTGTAGTATGCAAGGAATATTTTTTTGTATCAAGCTAGTTCTTCAGACTCGACTGAGGGGTATAATAAATATCATAAACTTGTGAAAAAGTAAGAAAAGACATTTCTGATAGGTGCTTAAGGATTTCCGTTTTTTCATATCATGTCGCAAGTGCAGCTAGAACTGGGATTAAAAAAAGGCCTCAGCCTTGCACCTTAATGTTTTAGTGTTATGTCCAAGTTCTTCCAGATCATATACATTACTCTAATAGCTCTTTCGCTCTGCAAAACCTTTGATTGATTGTGTATCAAAAGTCCCAAGAAAATCACATTGTCTTTTTCTGGATTTGGTTAAAATTCAAGACCCATTGAAGAGGTAGTGTTACTACGACAACAAACAAACCAACAAGCATTTAATTTTGTCTGCTATTTTCCACAACCCAATTTAGCACAAATATATACCAAGAATAAAAGTAAACAAAACCAATACATAAATGTCAGTAGGGTGAACCGACTAAAACATACTCTCCCCTAAGTTATCCATTGCGTACGAATTATGTTAAAAAACGCCTATATACACACTTACGTTAAACAAATTGGCGCCGCAAATGCGACCATATTCAATAGTAGATTGACATTGCGCTAAATATTATTTAATACCCAACTTAGTTAGGATCCGTACGATCCTAAGCGGTTTTGGGGAATTTTTGTGACTACCAACCAATTGTCCACCCAATAATTATATGGAAGGTACAAAAGTGGGCATGGCTGAGTTTTTAATTTTTTACTACTGTGTAGCTTTAGCCAAAATATTGATCAGTACTGAATTATATTACGAGGGCGGATCAATAAGTCCGTGCTTTTGAATGAAACACAGTTTTTTTTATTTAACATAAGTTTTTTTATTTAACATAATCTCCTTTTAGCTCAATACACTTAATCCAACGATTCTCCAATTTTTGTATCCCTTCCAAAAAATAGGATTTTTCGAGGTACATAAATTCTTTTTCCATTTTTAAAAAAATGCACGAGGTTGTATGTTTTGAACAGCTGTGGTACTTGATGGGAGCAGTTGTGCATTTCATATAACTATGAGGGCAGTTCGAAAAGTCACGGACCTATTGATCCGCCCTCTCAAGATCCGTTTTGGTTTACTGGAGATATAGATTCGGCCAACCGGAAATACGACCAACTTTGTGTGGGAGGTAAGAAACTGAACGTGGCACAGTTGTCAATTATTAACTACACAGTAGCTGTTAGCAACAGGTTGTGGTTTACTAGAGTTATCGTGTCGATCAACCGATCATGCGCCCAATTTTTGTATGGGAGGTACCGGAATGGGTGTGGCAAAACCGCTCATTTTCCATGGAAGAGTGTCATTTGACTAAATATTGTGTAGTACAACATTTCATAAAGATTGGTTATGATTTGCGGGACTTCTCGTGCCGAACATCCCGACGGCCAAAAATGGGCGTGGCAAAATCACTCTTGTCTTAATCGGTGATTGGAGTTTGATGACATGAAACCTAACACTTAATTACATTAATGTTGGAAGTGTTTCACGCGATTTATCGGATTGACAAGTCGAACTACCACCAAGCTTTTGTTTGGGAAGTACCAGAATAGGTGTGGCAATCTCGCTCATTTTATCCAGTGGAAGCTAATCACATCTACCAGCTAAAAGTTGTAGATGAAATATGATTGTGTACTAAATGTGTCGATTTGTGTGGGAGGTACCAGAAGCGGCCTGTACCCATGTTCTGTAACTTATGTGAAAACTTCTCACATCGATAAAGTGTGAAACAAATAATTCCACCGTTTCTCGACATGTGAGTAAAAACTCTCTGTAACTCAAGTCGAGAAACGGCACCACTGATTTCGTTTGATATTGGAATATTGCAGTCAGATGTCATAAACCAAAATAAACAAACAATACATCAAGACAAGATGTAACTAGAACAGTTGGACGCGTTAGAATAACTGATTTAATTTTTTCCTTGTCTTTGTGGTTCAAGGGAACTGCTATTTTTGGTCCCACTCGCGAAAAAAAAATTGTGGAGGGGGCTAGATCACACTATTTTAAGCTCAAAATACTAAATATACATATTTGAGAAAAATCATATTATAGGAGTTATGGACCTTCAAATTATATACTGGAGTTACTACATGTTAACTTTTGTGTATGATGCACAATCAACAAAAAAAAAATTAAATGAAAATTTCCGACAACTTATCGAATATATTTTTCAATTTTGCGCAAAGAAATTATGTGTTTCTGGTAGTAAATCAGAAGATAAACATATAAATCAAGTAATCAAGGTGATCAAGACAAAATTAATGGTTTCAACGAACAGGGCCTCCACGCGATTAGACCAAAGCGTGAACGTTGATAACCGTTATAACTTCGAGGTAGTGGACGAATTTATATACCTCGGATCTGCCGTGAACAAAAACAACAACGTCAGCCTTGAGATCAAGCGGAGAATTGTGCTTGCGAATAGATGTTATTTTGGGCTAAGCAAGCACTTTAGAGAATGACGAAAATCAAGCTATACCAGACTCTCATACAACCTGTCTTGCTTTATGGCGCAGAATTCTGGGTCTTATCGCGAGCAGATGAAACATCTGTGGGAGTCTTCGAGAGAAAAATACTCCAGAAGATTTATGGCCATATAGTGTATAACGGCGAGTATCGGCGACGCATGAACCATAAGCTCTATGAGCTATATCCCGACATTGACATAGTTAAGCGGATCTAAATAACGCGATTGCGCTGGCTAGGCCATGTCAGTAGAATGGATGAAGACGAATCGGCACGAAGGGTTTTCGAAACAGAACTCGAAGGAAGGAAGTCTTCGCTGGAGGGATCAGGTTGACGAATCCTTGTATACACTTGGTATTGCCAACTGGAGAAATAAAGCAAAAGATCGAACTGGTTGGCGAAATATGTTATCTTCGTTTTGTAAGGTCCCTGACCCCCCGGGGTTGACCGAGACCGGACAAGTAAGATCAACAAATTACCGAAAAAATCTCCTCTGGGGTAGGTCAAACGCCGGATTCAGCATAGTATTTTTGTGTTGTGATCCTCTGGGGTAGGTTCAACACCGACATCGGCATAGTGTATTTGTGATATAAAACTGTCAGCTATTTTTTAAAGTAATTTTATTTTGCTCGATATCTGAGCTTTCGAAAAATGTTGTTTAATCTTATACATACATACAAAAAATGTATGCGGAAATGTAAAAAATATTTTCGATAACCATTGAAAATTTCAACGTCCGATATTTCGATAACTTAGCGAGATATTGACAATTTTCATTTAATTTTTTTGATTTACTTTGTATCATATTATACTAGCATATAGAAACCCCTCTTATATCAGACCTTTGGAAGCCAATAACTCCGAAAATAGGATTTTCTCCAAATATAGGTATTTTACATGTTGTGCTTAGAATCGGGTGTTCTATATAAATAAGTATCAGGCAATTCCCTTTACACGGCTTTTAATAAAATACAGGGTGGTTCAGTCACGACTGGACAAATTACACCAGCGTATTCCTTGATTGACTACGACCATCCTCGTAAATGAAAGGGGGTCTCTTAAAGGCCATTCCAACAAGCTTAAAAACAAAAAAATCCGACCACTGGTTTAGGACTTAGCAATTTTACCCTAGTACCCTCCGACCACCAATCTTAAAATTTTCCATTTCGCCCCCTTGCATTTTCGAGGATAGTCGTAGATGGACATATTTGCATGAAATGAGCCGAGGAATACGCTGGTGAAATTTGTCCAGTCGTGACTGAACCACCCTGTATAGTAACCCCGTTTATATCAGAACTTTGGACATCCATAGCTCCTAAAATAGGATTTTCCCAAATATGGGTAGTTTACATTTTGTGCTTAGAATCGTGTGTTCTATCCCGTCCCACCAAAATCCGTTATTTTCGCGAGGAGACCTGTAATAGGTAAAAGCCAAACAATCCTTATTTTTTACACATAAAGTTAATACAGAGTGTCTGGTACCAGATTATTTTTGCAAACTTTAATAAAAATCATAATAATTGACACAAAGTTTTATTAAGAGCATTGAACGATAGAATGGAAATGCGGATTTTATTTTTTAAAGAGTATGTCATCCAGATGACCGTTGACATTCGTCACCTGGCGTCGAGAATTTTCGAAAAAAATGGTCCAATTATCTCATGCGTGGATAAGGCAGACCAAACAGTTACGCTGGGGAAATGCAATGGTTTTTGATGTTTCAATCTAGGGTTGCGGGTTCTTGGAGACCAGTAACGTCCGTTTTGCTTGTTTACGTGGCCGTTTAAGTAAAAATGAGCCTCGTCGCTCCAAAAAATGGGATTTACAGTGCGAAAACGCTAAAACATCGTTTCACAAAAATTTTTGCGTAAATCAAAGTCACTTTCTTTCAGTTCTTGAACGATTTGAATTTTAAAAGGACGGAAATTCAGATCCTTTTTTAATGTTTCATGAATAATCGCTCTTGGAAGTCCCAGTGAGGCTGCTCTTTTCCGTATTGAAAGTCGTGGATTTTCACGTAAACTGCTTTCAACCAGTTCAATGTTTTCGGGAGTCCTTGAAGATCGACTGGCCCCTGACCGTGGGATATTCATAGCCGAAGCAGTTGCGCGGAATCTCTGCACCCACGAACGAATAAAATTTACACTCGGTCCATCACTTATTCACCGAATACCGAACTTTGAACAAAATTGTCGACGAGCAACTACGTAACAATCATTACTCTTGAAAAATGTCTCCACAGCGACCGCACTATGCTCACTCGACCACTGCGACATCGTGACTGGCAAATCCGCACAATCGATAATTCCAACTACGCCACCACCGTCCCTCCGCACCGTGTATTACTGTTTGAAATAACCCAGACACCCTATACCACCACGCCGTCGGTGGTGCGATGGGTAGTGTGCGCGCCTCTTGTACATGAGATCCTGGATTCGATCCCTGTTCTGACGACACTAAAATGTCTTTCGGCGGCTGATACCTCGCATAGTGACGGCGACACCATCGACTAACGGGTTTTTAATAAGAGCGCTACAAAAGTTTTTTTTTAAATAAAACAAAACCGGTTCTTCTTTATTCCTGTGAAAGTACGTTCGATGCCATTATGTATGGAACTCGATTTCTTTTGCATGGCCACCACGGGCACGCTTGCAGAAGACCAGACGCTGAACCCAATTTTCGACGGTTTTCAAGCATAAATCGGCCGATACTGCTGCAATTTCACGTTCGATATTCGTACGAAGTTCATCAATCGTCGCTGGCTTGTTGGCATGGACCATAGACTTGACGTAGCCTCACAGGAAATAATCTAACGGCGTCAAATCGCACGACCGAGGCGGCCAATCGACTGGGCCATTTCGTGAGATAACACGTTCACCAAACTTGGTTTCCAATAAATTGATTGTGGCATTCGCTGTGTGGCTTGTGGCGCCGTCCTGTTGGAACCACATGTCCTCCAAGTCCAAATTATCCAATTGGGACCAAAAATATTCGGTTATCATTGAACGGTAGCGATTCGCATTCACAGTAATGTGCCGGTCTTGATCACTACGGAATAAGTTCAGCCCAATGACGCCGCCGGCCCATAAACCGCACCAAACCGTAATTTTTTTCGGGATGCAATGATGACTCATGGATTACGTGTGGACCGCTGTCTGACCAATAACGCATATTTTGCTTATTGACGAAGCCATTCAGCCAGAAATGAGTCTCATCGCTGAAGATGATTTTCCGATGAAAATCCGAACCATTTTCAAGTTGTTGCTCAGCCCAATAAACGAACATACGACGCTTATGGTGGTCAAGCGGGTTCTGTTCTTGCGTCAATTTGATCTTGTAAGGATGTAGGCCAAGATCTTTTCGCAAAATTCACCACAACGACGTCACAGAGATGCCCAACGCTTGAGGATGACGTGTGAGAGACACATTTGGGTTTTCTTGAACTGAAGCCTCAGCGCTTGCAATATTCTCGACACTACGGGCACTTCTTTGTCTCACTGGCACGGGAACATTTTGAACTGTGCCTGTGGATTCAAATTTATCTACTAGACGCTCAATTGTTGATCTGATAGAACGATTATGACGACCATAAATTGGACATAGCGCTCTTAAAGTTGAGGCCACTGACTCCAAATTTCGGTAGTAAATTTTAATAATTTCGACTCGTTGTTGGCTCGTATATCTTTCCATGATGAAATGGCAAACCTTACGGAAGAGAAATGTCAAAAGAGCGGGGAAAAATATGGCGTCGTTTGCTGTCCCTATCGATTTACTTTTGTAGCGTCTCTGTTGAAAAACCCGTTATTTAGCCATGAAAAAGCTTCTCAAAATACCGTTCGGAATGGGTGTAAAAACAATAATTAGCTTCATCGCCGAAAATTTTGTATGGAAAATCAATATCAATTTGTACCTCAGCCCTTTGGCCGAATTGGCGGCACATACGACGGTCATTTGGCGTCAATTACACTGTGTGTGACTAAAAATCTGAACTGCGGGAAACAAAGCGGGTCAGCGTAATTTTCATACGCTAAATCTAATGTAATTTACCGATTATCTCTACCACTTTAAAGTTTTGAGATATTTCAAAAGTCAAAAATTCTAAGATCTGTGAGATTAAATTGGAAGCAGAAAGCTTCCGAATTGATGTTTGCCTTCTAAGTATGAAATGTAGAGTACCCTGAGAAGATTACAAACTTACAAGTAGTTATCCCTCTTCTCTCCCCCTTGCCCGTACGAATTCGACAAAAAAATTGTATCCATTAAAAGTAATGGAAATTGTGGAAATTTTGTGAAAATATCTTTGAGAAAAAATGTTCCTCGTAAAAAATACTATAGGCCTCCAATCTGCATATTATGGGGAACTTCCTGTTTAGAAGATATATGTGAATCTTAAAAACTCGTAAACCCAGATCCTTTGGTAAAATCTTCCATAAAGTGGATGGGCACATCTTCATTTGCTGTGAGCACGGTGCCGAATTGAATGCTGTGGGTCTGTTTCAATGCTTTGCTGTATAGCGGCCATAGCATGTACGGTGCGCTCTGTTTCGTGTCTTACGGAATGCGCATCATTATTAAGGGTAAACGTGGTGCGAAAACGATCCATAATTGTTCGAGTTAGCCGCTCTGATGGACGATTATGACTACCATAAAATGGACGAAGTGCATGATAAATTTTACGAATTTTCTACAATTTGCAAGCGTTGCTCTCGTTTAAGTCTATCCATGATGAAATGGCAAACCAAACTACACAAAAAGCATCTATCAGCTGTTAAAGCGGTTTTCAAGTAAATCAATGTTACCAACTCAAAGTTGTGAACCTGTAAAAACAGCAGCCGTTACATATAGATCATAAATGCCCCCTAAATCTGTCAAAATGCCAATAATTCTAAATGAATAGGTATATATATACTTAAATAAAACGGAGCTTTAATTTTATTTCTGGTATTTGGCAGGTGCTCATGTAATGTAGAGCACAAATCTGATATTCATTTATAAATTTTCCACTTTCTCATTTCTTTTGAATAATCAGCGCATTATTGCCTGCCATAAATTTACCTCAATTTAGGTATAATTTTGAATAAAACAGTCACGTGTTGTAAATACTCTGTATTATTGGTTGCATAACGATATTTATGTTTTTCGTTTTGAGTGAAAAACAAAACAAAAAAATATTTTCATGTAAATCACCACCACTCACTCACTCAGCTACGTGAAGCAGCCAATACAAAAGACTTAGACAACAAACTTTTATTTTCATGCTTGCTCTGATGGGTTAGTGCCGCTGATGGCAGTTCATCAGCTGGATTAGCATATGGGCTGCTCTCGTCATATGGTATCACTCACTGTACAAATTTATTCTTGTCACATATTTGTGTAACCAATATTTTATTTGTGCAATTGTTCGTTAATTGTCGTCAAGCAAATAAACTTTAAAAGGTATTGTCTTTGCTAGTAGTTATACCAACTATTGTTGTTGTTGTTTCTTGCGTGCGTTTTGGGAGAAAGGTGAATAATTTCTTATTATTTGGATACAATAAGTGGGCTTATATTTATCTGTGTTATTTTCTAGAAAGTTTCCGTTTTTTTTGAAGCTAAATCAAAACAGAAAGAAATAAATCGCGTATTAAATTTGTCACCGAAAAAATATTTTTGTTAGTCTTTCCAGGCCTCAGGCGTCTAGAAAATAGTGTGTATCTTTTGGTTTGAATCCGAATTTAAATAATAAAAATTTTTAATTGCGACAAATTGTATAGGAATTATCAATATACTGTAGTTCCGAGATAAAGACGTTACAAATATTTTAAATATAATTCAATACTGAGTATTGAATTCAAACTTTAATGTGATACAATTAAAAATTAACTATGATAAATTTGATTTCAAATGTTGTTAAAAACTTACGTCGAGCCCGTCCTCTTGGCTTTAGATTCACCTGTAAATAAAAGAGATAATATTAGAAATTAAATCAAATGATACGTTTCTTGTAAAGTAAAAAAATTGTTTAAAAATAAATCCACTATTTTAATGAATCGTGTGATTTTTTTCAACATATATTCTCAACAAGTCTGATTAAAATACGCTAACAATGTGGCCGTCGGTGGTGCACTGGTAGTGTGCGCGGCTCTTATGCATGAGAAGGTGGGTTCGATCCCTGCTCTGACCTCCTTACATTTCTTTCGACGGCGGTTACCAAGCTTAATGACGGCGACACTATCGAGTATTTAGCCATGAAAACGTTTCTCAATACTACCATTCGGAACCGGTGTAAAACTGTAGGTGCCAATCAGTGAGTATAAAACTAGAAAGCGCACAGCTCATTAGTTGTGAGAAACTGTCACAAATTCCTTCATGGGATGTAATGGGAAATCATTTTTGTATACACTTGGAATCGAAATTTCAACAGCCGGTACCCTCGTAGATAAAATCGTCTGACTGATCTGGTCAGCTTTATTGAACGTTCTCTCGCTGTTAACGAATATATCATGGTTGCTTTCTTCGACATAGAGAGAGCCTTTACCAATGTAAATTCAGTCGCAATAACTGCGGTAAACACGCTTCTGTGGGTTGCCAGCAATATCAGGTTGCTTGCCCGCAACCTTCTTGTAATGAGACGCAGTGTGGGTAGCTTAGGGTCAACGGACTTCTATAGATTTGTCAGCAGAACGTCTCAAGGGGGCACTTTTTAACCTCTGCCATGGAATATCTCCACGAACAGAATTCTGTTTTCTCAGGAGAAAATGGGTGCTAACGCTATCGGCCACGTAGATGCTGTGGCAAAAGCGGTATTTAACCGTCGAGCCTTTGTTTATTCTTTTTTCACTTATCAAACGCTTTTGACATCCTCTGTCCGATGGAACATTGACGACTGAATGCATGCAACTTCATCTGCAATTTACACGCATATTCACACGCTGAAAAATTTGTCTTTTTTTATTGTTTGGATGCAAATATAACGTGTTTGTAGCTTATCGCAAACATACTATACTTGTGCCCAAACACATTGTGTTTGCTATTCAATATAACGTGTTTGGGAGACAATGATTAATAGGCTGCAATATGTATTTTTGAAACCGAAATGTGGCAAATATTCAATTCATGAAAACAATGCATGCAAATATGTTTATGTTTCCTGCAATATGTTGCTAGGGCCGTTATTTTTCAGAGTGCATGAATATTTATGAGTCACTGACTGAGAGAATACTGCAAAAATACCGGTACACAGTTACAAGATATACTCTCTCGTTGTCCCTCTTTTATTCTCTTGCTGTCGAGAGAGCATACACAGTGCAACAAACACAACTGTTTTTGTATCACAACATATTAATCATTATGTCTCAAACATGTAATATTGAATATCAAACACAATGTATTTGCACACAACTATATTATATTTGCGACGAGCTCCAAACACAAGTTATATTTGCATCCAAACAACAAAAAACGACAGATTTTCAGCGTGTGGTATTGAGGTGAAACCAACCAAGACAAAACTGGTTCTTTTCAGGAGGAGGTATAAGATACCAACTGTGGTAACTGTCTCGTTAGAGGGTATTGGAATTCCCTTCTGTGGAAGCGCAAAATTCTTAGAAATAGGAAGATAAATTTCAAACACAATATTGTGGAAAAGGCCAAAAAGATTGTGATAGCGCTATGTACCTGTAAAAGGGCAATAGGAAAATGCTGGAGTCTGAAATCGCGTAAAGTTCGTTGGTTATATATTGCAGTAGTTAGACGCTGTATGGTGTTATCGTCTGGTGAACGCCTCTGCTGAAATCCACCCACCGCGCGATACTGAACAAAGTTCGGCAAATAGGTGACATATTTATCACTAGTGCATTGAGAACGACACCGACTGACGCACTAAATGTCATACTAAATTGAATACCCCCCAGACCTAATACCTAAGCAACATGCCACAGCTACTGCCATTAAACTTAGCAAACTGTCACTCTGGTCAGAAAATTTCCAGTTATTGTTGATTACACTTTGCCCAAATTACTCTTTGACAAGAAATACCACATTGCACGTTTACCTGATAGATCAGAATGGAATGCAATATCGGATAAATAAAGTAAAATTGTGATGAAAAGGAAATCATACAACATTGTTGCCTTTACGTTTCCATGAGCTCGAGGCGACACCAAATTTAAACTCATAAGAATTTGAAAGGTCAAGTAACATTTAGTTTTAGACACTTGTAATCAATGTAAATATACCTGTTACTAATATAGTTTACATTTCCTCAAATAGTTGTTGGATCTTCCTAACAAAATTAAGTTTTATTAGCGTAAGAATTTCAACGAAATGCTAAAGTATTAAACACATTTCACCTTCAGTTTCAAATCACAATGTTGAAATATCAAACTCTGGACTCTGATAAGAAACACTTTTGACTTATCTAACTCTGTGGTAAAATAAACAACTCAATTAAAATTTATTGTGTGTTAATTTTAAAATAAATAACAATTAAAAATAAATATTGAAACCACATTCGCTGGCTATATTGTGTTAATACCACATATCGTCTACAGCCACCGATCTAACCGCATATTAGAGATCAAAATGCAAATGAGTTGTTATTCAAATCATGTATTTCCATATGCACCAACTGTCGTCTAGTAAAATTTTTCAATGAACACAATGAAATATACATTTTCACTCTTCACATGATCTTCTTTAGGTAAAACTGTTTAGCATTTTCAAATCGAATCATATTTCTGTATCCTCAGCTGGAAAGTCATTAATATAATTGCCATTGTTGAATGTGGTTCATATGTACCATTAACTTGTCTTTAAAATTCATTATAAATTTTTTCTATATTAAATACTTGCTAGCCAAAAAAAAACAGCACAAACCAAACATTTCCTATTCGTGGTTCAAATGCACAAAGTACCAACCGTAATGTGGAATTCATGTCTTGCTTCCCTTTTTTTTTTTGTTGATGTTGGCGTTCGTTCATCCACTATCAACAATTGGCCTCTAAATCTTTGGCACGAGCTTCAGTCAAAACTTAAGTGTATGGGGGAAGATAATGAAAATAAAACAAAAACAAAAAAAAAGAATACATAATTGGTAAACATTTCTTTCTCTTTCTTTTGGGGTTTCTTTCTTCTTTCACTGTACCAAAATTTTAAATTATCTGTTTTTCTTTTTTCAGTTTTGTGGGCGTTGAACTTTGAGTTGAGAGGAAAATAAGTTCATGCATTATAATTATTTACATGATTTAAGTTTTAGTTAATGAATGCTCCTTCCACTCAAATTGCAATGTAATTACTTGAGAAATGGGAAACAGTTTACACTGAAGTGCAATTACGAGTATGATGGCGTAGTAGGTAAATTGTGACGCTTGAAACGAAAGACTTAAGGCACGAGCACAACTGTGCGATGGATTGCTTTGGAGTGCAATGTTTGGCAGTAAATATTGGAGAGGCACAGTTAGTATATGCGTTATGTTTCGGAAAAATCACATTAGGGCAAGCGTCGTTTGTGAGATGGATATTGAAATTTTTTAATTTCAAATTGCGCTAAATTTAATTTGAAAATTTAAAACACAATAAGATTTGTAACCATACTCTTTCATTTCCGCTCGTAAAATCCGTATATTAATGAAATTTCAAACAATCTTCACACAAAGTTTGATTACTAAATTTCATAAATTATGATGGCAGTATTTAAGAGTTCGAACGAAAACTCATAATACTCGTTGTTTGTTTTAATAATAAAGCGTTGATTTAAATCACCACCGCCTTTGCTGACAGTAGTTGTTTAGTAAAAACTGAACCGCTAAAGTTTGATGTAAATTATATAAGACTGGATATCTTGATCGGTAAGTCAACAATTGAAAACTTAAATCTCGCTGATTTGAAAAATAAAAAACTGCTCATCCCTTGCCGGATATCAGTGAAATCTATAACTTTATTGTCAAATCGCTATCGTCAAATTAATATTTAACAATGCAGATTCGAGATGATATTCGATGTTCGAACGATACAAATCGGTAGTTAAATTCTCAAAATTTATTAAATTTCAACACAAAATATTCGAATTTTGTCAATTTAACTACCGATTTCCATCTTTAAAAAGTTGTCGAAATTCCAGTGCTGCGGCGGCTTCTAAAAGTTTAGTGTGCAAGGTCTGAAATTAGAGTGGAAACCCTATGAGTCAGTTACTCATATTGTTCTTACCCTCATTGGCAACACTGATTAATTATTGACTCATGTGGTTTTTGCAATCAGCGATTGGTATGTTGCCGGTGGACATTTTATGAATTGCAGATTGCTCCACGACTGGCATTAGATTAAGACATATGTCACAATGGTGCACGGAATAGTGCGGAAAGTACGCCCAATATTCCTGCATATGTTGTCTAGTCGACAGCGGAACCAGTATTCGATCGGAAATACCACATTTTCATACCGGAAAGGGATTCGTGGAACAAAAGGAGTGTCTGGTACCGAGTGGTAAATATGTTCCTGGTACGGAGGGAATATCTACAAAGATTGGTCGAAACTAAATACTAGGTATGTTCCTTTCTTGTAGACTACCTGCTCATTGTAGCGTGTAAATAAATAAATAAGTAGTTTCCCATTACATCCCATGATGGAACTGAGGAGAGCTTCTTGAACCAGTGAGCTGTGCGTTTCCTGGTTGTATACTCCCTGATTGGGACGTACAGTTTTTACACCGATTCCGAACGCTACTTTGAGAAGAGTTTTCATGGCTAAATACTTGATAGTGTCGCCGTCACTATGCGAAGTGACCGCCGCTTAAAGCAATGTAACGTGGTAAAAGCAGGGATCGAACCCAGGATCTGATGTACAAGAGGCTCGCACATTAACCATTGCACCACTGACGGCGCTGTGGTAGCTGACCAATGTAGCGTGTATCAGACGGAAATTTTTGGCGATTAGGGAAATTACCGCGGATAGTAGTCCGTCCAGAAGTCATTGGGGCCAATGTCTTCTCTGACGGTCATTAAGTCATTGCAATCAGTATTCCTGAATTCACGGTCTATCCAGGAGTATCTCAGATGTTCTAATAAGATGGTCCATCTCTACACACTATTCAGTATTCATTTTATAAGGGTGCCATGGAACATGGACAGGTCTCAGAGGACTACAGAGCGGTTGAGCTGGCCAAACTAGGGCTAACTTTAAACATGCTGAAAGGGCAGTCGTTTTTTCGTGTTTGGAGGTTGTCGCAAATATAGTATACAATGTGATGGCTGTTCAATATCACATGTTAGAGACACAATATGTTAGAATATATATGAGCTTGTGATCCAAATACAGCTTTATTTGTGATACAAATACAAATGTGCTTGGTAAACTGTTTCTTGAATTTTTCGTCGCTACACTGAAAGAAACTCTTTACATCAAATCGATGGTAAATGTTCATCAATTGCTCTTCATCGAATTGATGACAAATTCATAAAAAGGTTCTGCAGTTTGAAGACTGTGCGTTTCTTCACATTTTTCAGCTTCTTTGAATTGATGAAAGTTTTTACATCAATCTTCATCATTAGAATTTAGAAATAATTAGTGGGATCGATTCCAAATATGGACGTAGTATTGACAAAATAAAGAGAAACGGAAAAAAGATAGTAGAAATTTTAAAATATACAATATCCTCGCTATGAGCATTTTCTATGTTCTCGTATACCCTGTTCTTGTCTACGTTTTACAATGAAAAATAAACCAAACGGTTTAGCTACTCATTAGCAAACAATTTACATCACAATGAAGACCAATTTACATCACAAAGATGACCAATTTACATCAAATTTATGACAACCTTCCTAATTGACGACAAATGATGTACAGCAATTTGAAGAATAATTTACATCAAAATGGTGAAAAATTTACTTCAACTTGATGCGAAACTTGCACCAAATTAATGAAAAATTTACACGTAACGTAACGTTGTCGTTGAATCAACATAAACTTTTGATGAAATATGGATGAAAGATTGAAGAAGTGTTCTTCGTCAATTCAGTGAAGTGTGTCATAGGTTCAAAAATTATTACACGTTTCATCAAATTGATGAAGGAATTCATAAACGTGATGAAGCCTGTTCCTTCAGTGTATGATCTGTCGCGAGCAAAATAATAAAAGAGTGGCAGAGAGAGACTGTTCTCAGCCTAAGTTACGGTTATTGCAAGTGTATAGCTGTATTTTTACACAATTCTTTCAGTCGGTGATTTATAAATATTCCTGAATGCGTGTGTAAATTGGAGACGAAGTGAGTGTTTCTTATGCTAACGGATCTGTTGCGTTTTAGTTGCATGCATTCAGTCATCAATCTTTCGTTTTGAACGTTTGGGAGGAAACACACGAATGCTTAGACGTAAGTATTTTAATGTTTGGGATGAAACACGCGTATGCTTCCACGCAAAAGTATGCATATTTGCAAGTAAACATGATAATGTTTGCATTTAAGTACAGTTGAGTTTAGGGCTTGTAAATATATAAATATTTGAAGTGTGTGGAGTGTGTTAGAATTTTCTCAGATAGGCGTAGACAGGATAATTAGCTTCTTGCAGCAAACTAAATGGTTCTCCGTTTAATCTCTTTAGCCTGTGGATAATAATTCCTAGTGAGACTTTCATCGACTGCCACCACCATTTAACCTGATCTGACCTAGTACAGGTTGGAAAAACTCATATTTTACCATGATCAAACTTTTGGCGCCAGCTATGGGACCTTAAAAAATAAATTTTTAATCATGCAGAAATTCGAAATTCAGTTACCTGAAATTTGAAACCCCTAGGTTCTGTCCATTTAGGCCCATTTTTTTGAGAATGCCACATGCAGTAAAATTATACACAATATACAACAATATACAATTATACAAATTATACCAATAAACATTTTTCCCAAATTAGAATTTAGGTCCATTTTTAAGGTCTATCTTCGTTGGCATTTATGAATGAAACACAACATCGTTCAAATTGGCTTCCACGACTCACTCGATCTACCCAATTTTGTAGTACATTTTCGATTGTTTGTACCTCTATCTCGTGAACGACAGCCTCGATTTCGTGTTTAAAGACAATTTTGTTTGTTAACGCAGCCGCCGAGAGAGGTATAAAAACTCATCTGTGGAACGCAAAAATTTGGAAAAAAGTGTTTAATATTTCCTAATGTTCTTCAAGCGTAAGCGACCCTTTTCGTAAATTTCTAACCTTTTTCTAATAATCTGTCACTTCAAAAATCACAAATTGGACATCTGCTGGGAAATAACCGGGGTTCAAATTCCAAATTTTGAACATTCAAATATCTTTGGTTTTAGTAACACTCGTAACACTTTAAAATATTCTCTGTCATCCTTTTTGAGATATACAGTGACGAGCAAAATTGTAACAGTTTTGAAATAAATTTGTAAATTTTAAATATTTGATTAGAAACAAAAGTAATTCACTAAATCAATTTATTGTTCTTAAAAAATAAATAAATAGTTTCCCATTACATTCCATGAAGGAATCGGGGAGGGCTTCTCACAACCAGTAAGCGGTGCGCTTTCTAGTTTCATACTCACTGATTGGGACCTACAGTTTTACACCGGTTCCGAACGGTATTTTGAGAAGCCTTTTCATGGCTAAATACTCGATAGTGTCGCCGTCACTATGCGAGGTGACCGCCGTCGAAAGAAATTTAAGGTGGTCAGAGCAGGGATCGAACCCAGGATCTCAAGTACAAGAGGCGCGCACACTAACCATTGCACCACACACTAACGACGGCCACCGATTGTTCTTACGTGAGTAAAAACAACAAAAAAAATTTATTCTATGCTGATGTATACAAAGATATTTTAAAAAAAAATATTGTAAAGTTATACCTATGTTACAATTTTGCACTCTTGTTTTATGAAAATTTATTTATTTTCTGATTCAATATTTTGTCCAGTAGCCTTTGGTTTTTTAAGAACTTGTATAAACGGCGAGGCATGCTGATACAAAATTGTACCGTCATTTTCGCTGGAATCGCATCCCAAGTTTATTTCAGTCTGTCCCACAGCTCGTCTATCCAGTTTGGGGCATCTGGGTACTTGGTGAGCTGAGATTTTATGTAACTCAAAAAGTTTTCGATCGAGTTAAATGCCGGGTACTGCGCTGACCATTTCATAGTTGTAAATTGTTGAGTGATTAACCAGTTTTAATCGATTTTGGCCGAATGTTTTGGTTCGTTGTCTGTTGCTGAAAAATCACTTTCAGTAGCAAGACCCGTGTTTTCTACAGCAGCTGGTAGACGATTGTGCAGAATTGAAAGATAGATTGAAGATTGAAAATCAGCTGATTGTGAGAATAGTATTCAGGAACCCGCCTATCCCAGAATCAGGGATACTTACGAAAAGTGAAATTTTTTAAACAAAAAATTTTATAGAAAAAACACAAATTAATTCATGATTCTTTTTATTATGTCTTGTTGTCGTATCAAAAATTTTATGGGGAAATTTTTTTATGGGTGGAACACTCGATTTTTAGCTCAAAATGTTAAATACAAAAGTTGGGGGAATTTTAGGAGTTATGGGCCACCAAAGTCCGGATAACGGGAGGTTTTTGTCGCACGATTTTTTTTTGGCGATAAATTTCGATAAATTTTCAAAATTTAAATGGCCGATATTTCGATAACAAATGCGGGTTATCGAAAATTATCATTTAATTTGTTTTGTTTATTTTGCCTTATATTGTACAAAAACGCTGCCAGACAAATTCCTTCAGACGCTTTTTAATACATAGTAGCCCCCCGTATATCCGAACTTTGGAGGCCCATAACTCCTAATATATAAATTTACCCAAACTTTTGTATCTTACATTTTCAGCTTAACATTGAATCTTCTACCCGATCGCTTTTCAGTTTTTGGTTACTGTAATTGTGAGGCGATTATAAACAAACTCCATCAGCTGTGTTGGTGCAACCACCTTTTTCACTACGCCTTGCTGATATGAATACTACAGCTAATTAAATGGTAAACAAATGGTATCAGCTGATCGCTTAGTATACCGCAAAAACATATATGCAAAAGTTGTACTAACGTTCAACACTTTTGTATGGAAAAAATCTGCTACAGTTGTACAACTGTTGTAGAACTTTAGCACATACGACACATACAACAGTTAGAACACTTTTGTGAACACCTTGATTGTTATTGTTTCATAATACCTTCAATTTTAACCAGAGGACCTACTCCATTCTTCGTAATACATTCTCATACCATTAGGGATCCACCACCATGTTTCATGGTTTGTATTACAGCATTCAGGTTAGTAGTATTTGGAACTTTGGTCCAGTACCAAGCACGGCCACCGGACTCAAATCGATTGATTTTAGTCTCATCAGACCGTATAACCTGAAACACAAGGCGTAATTGCATTTGTATTAATTAAAACGTGTCGAATTTAATACTTCACGCTCTTCCAATCAGCCTCAGTCCAATTTTATTAGACCTGGGCGAATTCTTTACGAAGCTTTATATTCGTTTGTGATAAAAATGATTTCTTTTTCTTCTCTGCAGCCTTAGCACCCAATCTTTTGAGACTTCGACGAGCAGTTCACTCATTGGCATCAATATTTAACTTGCCACTAATTTTGCCAAAGGACGACAAGAGCGGTCATAAAATTTTTACGAATTTCAACTGAGTTTTGTTAGATAACTTAGGAAAAACAATAATGAAAACCTGATTTTCCAGGGTCCCACTCAAGGAAAACTAAAAATACCGCTTTCCTTTATAGACAATGTTGTAGCCGGCGCACAGTGCTTTGTCCCAGTACATCGATGGGCAAAAATAGAAGGAGTTATCCTAGGGTAATAAAAAATTTATGCTTTTTGAAGTCGCAAAACAGTATGATTTTATACATATTTTTTTTAAAGTAATATTTGGTATTTATTATGTACATAAAAAACTAATAAAAACGACAAAACTTTAGTCAATTCAGATAAAAATAAATTTGTGGAATTTTTTCGTGAAACTACTCAAAACAGGATTTTGTTAAATCATGAAAAAGACTGAAAAAATATTTTTTTTTCCTTATTTGGTGGATCGATGGAGACCCATTCTTTTTTTTTAACCTGTAAGACAGATGTGTAGACTGCCGTACGACCCTATCGGATAACAGATTTTAACTAAAATTTTTGTATGTATTTTTGTATTTTGTATGCCTAATTTGAAGGAAATCGGATAACGAATTCTGGTACCTCTCATATAAATTGTAAAAATCTCGAAAATTTGTCGCTTTTAGTTGGTTGAATGTAAATATAACGTGTGCTTGGAGCTTGCCGCAAATATAATATACTTGTGTCCAAACACATTTTGTTTGCTATTCAATATTACATGTTTGGGACACAATGATTAATATATTATAACATATGTGTTTGCGTACCAAATATACCTATGTCTGTTGCACTCTTTATGCTCTCTTGAGAGATAACGAGGGATAACGAGAGAGTCTATCTCGTAAATGTGTATCAGTACTTTTGCATTATTCTTTCTCTACGTCAGTGATTCACAAATATTCCTGAATGTGTGTGTAAACTGAAGGAGTCAATGGTTCTTATTTTGGCTGATGTATTACGTTTCAGTTTCAGTCGTCAATGGTTCACCGGGCACAGGATATCAGAAGCGCTTGATATTTGCAAATATTTATTAACTAATTATTAAATAATTTATTAACTAATTAAAGTAAAAATAATCTCTTACAAAATAATTCATATTTGACTAACAAGTAAAAAAGTAATTTTAACAACATTTTAAAAAGTTTAAATATAAAAGAAGCGGAACAAAGTGGAGAAGATTTTGCATTTTTCTAACAGATCAAAGTTTAAACTAATTTATCATGAAAAAACATTTTACCGAATTTTATGATGTTTTTTTTTCCATCATAAAATGAGAATTTTTCAAACATTCATCTTGAAAAAGTCAATTTTTAAAAATCAATTGAAATTTTGTTTTAAGTTTTATACGAAATAAAAACAAAATTTGTACCGCTTCTTACCTATCCAAAAAATAGAACATAATTTAATTTCTTCCACAAATGTATTTTTGAACAATATTTTCCTTCAACTAAATAAATACTAACGAACGAAACTAAAAAATCAAATTATTTAGCATACAAATCGCTCACTTTGAATTTATTTCTATGAAAATATCTTTGCTGATTTTTTAGCTACACTATTACCTTAAAAACGACAGCAAAAAAAATCAATTCCAACCAAGTCAGATTTCTGATCTTAGTCCACGAAACGGAGCAGTGTGCGGCGTTGCGGTTAATATGGACAAAATGCATGAAAATTCAAAAAACAAAAATACAATTCCCCCTATACGATACTTACTAACTTCAAATCGTTATATCTCGATTCCTATAACTGACCCAGCGAAATGCCAGGGCAAGGATAATTGTTTTTGACCGATATAACTTTTGCCGGTAAGCAATGATCAGTGACCTCTACCATTTGTCGCACTGTGTTATCTAAGACTTTCATTTGGTTAAGTAATGGTGAACCTCACAAAAAATATTGCAGTGTTTCAGCGCGAAATTATGTTAAGGTTTTGCCCACTGCACTGTTTTCCGTTCAAAGCCCAATTCTATGTCTAGTCGAAAACTAGTCTAAACTTTTGATTGGAGTAATGGGTTAGTGTCTAACACCCATTTTACAATATTGGTTAATTGTTAAGGAATTGTAATTTACTGCTAAAAACCTTGTTAAATTTATATCTTGAATTCAATATCAGAATATATTATTTTAAATAAATTAGATCATGATGTGCCAGTTGCGGATGTCACTGTCACTTCTAGATTCCATACACTTTATTTAGTTCAATTAAACAGTTTTCTGCAATATATTATCTACTGTAATTGTAACTATTAGAGAAACATTTCTATATCGAAATCATTAATGGCATTCATTTTTTTTTTGAATTGTTTCATACGCCAAGTCATGTCTTTTGAACACAATGACAAATTGTCATCGCAGAGCGAGATTATTTATTGCAAATTTCTATAATTTTATGCATATTTATGTAAGTGGATTTATGAAAATCTGATAATTTTGAAAAATAAAACACAATAACATGACTGCAAAAAGACATCTGGTCAAGTGGTTTCCCATAATTTGCTTAAGTGGTTATACATCTGAAAACTCTACAAATGGTGCATTTGAACTTAACATATAATACGATAACTGGAGTTAAATGAAATAACATAACTCAAGAGGCAAGGAAACAAACAAAAAATAGCAATTTAATGTAATCTATGTTTTTATTTATTTTTTCTTTGTAGATTTCAAATTATGTGAACCATAGTTAGTCATAAATGTTAAACATACAAATGATTTCATTTTTACTTAAATTTAGACAATGCGATTATCTTGCGCATGTAATGCGTTCGTTGCATGTGCAACATATGTTGCATACAGCAGGCCAAATGTTGCATACAGCAGGCCAAAAACAAACAACTGAGTTTAGATAATGCAGTTCAGTACGAGTACTCTCTATTATTTGTTTATGTTTTCGAAATTATGGAATATGAATTGGCGACAAATTACTTAAACACTCCTGTACATGTAATAGGCGCAAGAAAAACTGCTGACATTTTGTAAAGACATCGCAATAAATTGTCTCATAACAATTGCAGACACAGGTGGAGTAAAATGCAGTTGAAAAAGGGGATAAACATTTATAATAGTGAGGAAGAGTAATTTGGTGGTAGTTGTGGAGTTTTGTATGTATGAATGAAATACGGTATTCTCGCAAAGAACATTGTTGAGGGCGGTTTGAAATCTCCCTGACTTTCGTCAAGTGTAATAAAAATCAACACTGCTCCTATCAACTACCATCTGTTACAAAGCAAAAATTTAATGCAGTAGTTCCAATGACTATTTTCCTTTCAGTACATCCAACGATGTACTATGTGCAAATCCGAAATTGCATTAGAGATATTGAGGTGTTTGTCAGAAGAAAAGTATTTTTATCACAAATGGTGTTATTGTTCGACCAAGCTTCGACAATTGTTTAATAATTGTTTGCGACCGGAATTTTGACATTTCGATAACTTTAGCAATAAGAAGTAACACCACATGCGTTAAAAATAAAATGGAGTGCGTAAAGGAATTATAAATGCAATATTTGCAAGGTCGACCAAAAATATGCGGTAACTCTCCGCAACACAATTTTCCGTTTAGACGTAAATGACAAAATTTCTTACGAAAATTTCGCAACAACTGAATAAGGGGCTTAATTCCGCAAATTTTGACTTCTAAATGTGCGTTTGGTAGACTTGCCATACATTTTTTTTTAAAATGGACAGAAATTTAATCAAAACCCCACAAATATAACCCAGTGCTGTTTGCTTTCGCACAAGCGGACAGCTGATCCAGTCGTGTCGTCATTATCTATGGATGGTGTGGATATTGAGGAATCAGACGCTCTTGATGTTCTGGGCATGAAAATACAATGTGATGCTCGCTGGGCAAAACATGTATTTGAAGTGTCGAAAGATGCATCGAAGTGCCTAGGCTTTTTAAAGCGGTGCAAGAAGTACTTCACTCCATCTGATCTCCTTAATATCTTCACCACCTACATCAGGCCGCGAATGGAATATAACTCCCATATATGGGCAGGTGCTCCAAAGTCATCTTTGGAGTTGCTGGACCGTGTAAAAAGGAGAGCAAAGGTGTTGATAGGGGACAGTAGGGTGTCCAGCTCTATTGCCTCCCTTGAGCATCGGCGTAATGTGGGTTGCGTGACACTGTTCTATCGGTATTTTCACGGTACGTGTTCCTCGGACATCCGTCAACTTATACCAGATGTGAGGACATTTCGCAGAAGTACGCGGCTTTCAAGGAACTCCCATCCGTTTACTATCTATTGGCCAGTCGATCGCACAACACACTACAGAGAAAATTCGTTCTTCAGTCGTACGGTCCGTATGTGGAATAAACTTCCCGCAAGTGTATTTCCCGCCAATTGTGACATACAGCGATTCAAGGCAAATGTAAATAAGCACTACTCCCTCTTTCCACCCTCCTCCAGCACAATGCATTGCATTTATGCTGATCCGAGTGCTGGTCTTAAAAAAAAAAAA
The DNA here is from genome assembly GCA_963931995.1 of Phaonia tiefii. Taxonomy (NCBI): domain Eukaryota; kingdom Metazoa; phylum Arthropoda; class Insecta; order Diptera; family Muscidae; genus Phaonia; species Phaonia tiefii. The sequence goes on from OZ008370.1 coordinate 144,689,085, forward strand.
AAAAAAAAAAAACAAAATTATTTTCGTATACATTAAATAAAAAAATATGTTTGCATTGGTGGGACTCGAACCCAGGACGTTCTCCAGCTGCCGTTTTCTAGTCCCACATACTTCAATCGTGGCAACTTTTGTGCTGAAAGATCGCGCTAAGGAGCAGCATTTATTCGCTGCCCAAATTAGGACAAGTGCCGTCCAAGGCCAACACAATGTTAAAATCGACGGTGCATCAACCAAATGTCCACTACACTGAAAAAAAAGCTGCATCATATTTATGAATTCCTTCTTCAATTTTATGAAACGTTTCCTCATTTTCCAACCTACGACTCATTTCATTGAATTGATGAAGAACATTTCGTCGATCTTTCATCCAAATTTCATCAATAGTTTATCCTGATTCCACGACAACGTTTCATCAAGTTGATGTACATTTTTCATCAATTTGATTTAAGCTTGTCAGCAAGTTGAAGTAAATTTTTCACAATTTTGATGAAAACTGTTCATCAATTTGCTGTACATTTTTCTGCAGTCAGCTGTAAGGTTGTCATCAATTTGATGTAAGTTTGTCATCAATTTGATGTAAATTTGTCATAATTTTGATGTAAATTGGTTGTTAATGTATAGCCGAACTCTTTGCACTATCATTGTAAAAAATCACAAGAACAGGGTATAAAACCACATAGAAAATGCTAATAGCGTGGATATAGTGTTCTGTCCACTGCACTATTTTCTATTGTGTATTTATTTCCAATTTTCTACTAGATTTTTTCTTTCCCTATTTATTTTTTTTCAATACTACGTCCATATTTTGAATCGATCCCACTAATTGGTTCTAAATTCCAATGATAAAGATTGCTTCAGAAGAGATCATCAAATCAATGGAGCTGAAAAAGATGAAGTATCCCTTTCGTTGAGTTTATGAAATTTGTCATCAATTCAATGAAGAACAATTGATGAACATTTATCATCGATGTGATGTAAACATTTTTTTCAGTATACCTCTTATCGATTAGTTCTGGTGGAAATTCTGGTAACTGGTATACACTTTTTTTGCTGGGTAGTAGACTACTGTACAATTTTATCCATGATGCGTCATTTAGTTTGTGATTGATGACAGCCATTGAACGCAGACAACCGCGTTAATTTTGACGAAAAGTGAATTTCGTGTGCTCGTCATGTATTATTATTCCATAAAAACCCATCACTGAAACAAGGGAAAGGATTGATAAATACTATGTGGACTCTGCACCATCAGTTGCAATGGCTAAAAATCGGTTTAGTGAATTCCGCTGTGGTCGTCCAGCACAAATGACGTCGAATGTTCAGGTCGCCGAAAAGAAGTCATCACGCCACCCATCGTCATCGTCGAGACAATCCATAGAACAATATTGTATGATCGGGCAATGAAAGTGGATTGGGTGGCTGAGAGAGTAGGCATCTCAACTGAGCTCACCGAAATCAAGCCATGGATTGATGAATCTTGTGGGGACTCTGCACCTTCACTTCCAAAGGTTAAAAAGTGGCTCAGTGAATTCCGTTGTGACGTCGAATGTTCAGGTCGTCAAAAAGAAGTCGTCACGTCAGAAACCGTTTATAAAACCAATGAAATGTTATTGTTCGAACGGACGATGAAAGTGTGTGAAGTGGTTGAGACTGTAGGCATCTCAACCGAGCGGTTACATCACATTTTACATGAATATTTGGACCTGTAGCAGCTATCCGCGCGCTTACTCACACTTGACCATAAGTGCAAACGCCTGAATACAGCAAATAAATATTTGCGATGTTTAACCGCAATCCAAAAGAGTTCTGGGTTAGGTTGGTGTGATAGAGACATATTTGACGGAAATTGGATTACACCAGGTGGAGTTACAAGAAGTTCTGACTAGACATTTCCATGTCGTTTTGTGAAAAACTGTAAAATTTAAATGTCTTTTAGACATTTTTGTTGACAGTTATTGTTAGAATACATTGTGTTGTATTTACAACAACGATGGCAAAATAAGTAAGGTGGAAGCAGTAGGAATTGAAGGCATTTTGGCTTTATTTCAGGAGCCGACCTTGTCAAATTCAGCCGATCAAATTCTCAAGATGTATTTATTACAGGTTATATCAGAAGGAATTGTTGTAATTTTCGGCAACAACCACAAGGACAAGAACAAATTTAATCCGCTGTTTTAACGCTACCACCTGCACTAGATATATCCTGGAATTGGTATAAACAACATTTGACAAGGTCGAACCACAATGACGACAAAAAATTTAAATCACTGTTCTAACGCTTCCACCTGTAATAGATACATCTTGAGAAACACGAAATACCGCAGTCGTTTGCCTGTTAGTTGTTTTCAACTAATCCATTTATGTGTTTTTGTTAGCACGATGACAGACGTGGAAACAATCTGCCTTTTTATAATGTCCAGCAGCAACAAATCTAACATTAGCTTCAGTACATGTTCACCCAGCGAAGCTCTCTGATTTTTTTGTATCTTAGCTTAGAGTAATTCCATACCTAGAGGGAACATTTCTCTCAACAAATTGGTGACATAGGCCTGGTGTGATATGAACGTTGGAGGTTGAAAATTGTTACTTTAAGGCAACTCTCACAATGAGGCATGGTCGTCACTTGTACTTCTATGACCATAACGTAATTCAATGAATCGTTACATCTGCGGTAGAATGTACTCACATTAATGGTTTAATGCCACAACAAATTCCTTACCTTCAATCCATTAAAGAAACATAAGGCTTTGATTTTACATCAACTAGTTTGTACAAACCACCAACTTCACCTTACACCATGGATAAGTTGATGTCAACTTGAAGTCGAGCAACTTATCCACAGGTCTAAGGGCCCCTTTAGGGTTTCATTTATGGCAACCCAGCGAACATTTTAAGTCTGAGCGACTTTCAAAACTACATGTAAGCATGACTACAAGAATCTTTCTCTATTTAAAATTGTATACCCACTTTCTGCAATTGGTTTTTTTAGTTGGAATTTATTTATTTTAAAATCGCGAGTTTTGAAAATCTGCAAATAGAAGCATTAGTAATGAGTCGTCCGACGACTCGAAGTTATAAAGTTCCAAAATTCTTACATTTCAGACTTTTATATTACTTTAATTTAAGGGAAATCTGTTGGCTGGGAATACATAAGCTTTAAAATGGATTTACAATTTTTTATACAACACAATTTTTTTATGAAAATACAAAAATTCCTAATAAATTCATCATCTCAACGAAGATCAATTCAGAAGCGAACATTTTCCAAAAGGAAAGGTTTTATTTTTTACTTTAATTTTTATTTATTTATTCATCTCAATATTTTTAAAAATAGTATTTTTTCCTTATATTTATGTTTTGAAATGTTACTAATAGGTATGGCAAGAAGTATTATTTCATGCTTGAAATAATAATGTACTTTTGGATTATTATCATCTCCGCCAGCGGTTATCAACTACGTCTCTGTTATAGGTTTTGCTTCTGTGACATCATAGCTTAAGTGAGGCATAATATTGTGTTGCATTGTGTCTTGTGTTTCTTCGTCTTTACGCCAGTCATATCGTATATAAAACACACATTTTTCTAAACGGAGCATGTAAAAGCTCTGTCTGACAGTTTTTATTTTGTTTTGCCAAATAGGAGAGTGGTATTTTTTTGATGTGTCGAGACAATAAATTACCTCTGACATTTATATACATACGTACATCATTGTTTCCTTTAATGGCAATTGAACAAGTTTATTTTAATCGCTTAGCTGTGAGTTTCCTATTTTAAGACTCACATCATCCATCTCCCATCTTCCAATTTTTACGCATTGACAAGTCGCATAGCTGTAGCCGAATTTTTAGTTACCAGGAATAACTTATTTAAGGCTTTATCTATTGGGAATCAGATATTGGAAAAATTATTTATTTTTTGCACTCGTATATTATTACAATTGTTTTAATTTTGCTATTTGTTTTGTCAAGAAGTATTCTCTATCGGGCGGTGTTATTGCGTATTGGTTTTTAGTTTCACTCCGCTCCGAAATTCAGAAAAAAAAAATTTAGCAACAAACCATGTAAAGAAACAAGCCCGAAAAACATGAATTTATCAAAAATAAATGTTGGTCACTTGATCTAGCGATATTAACGAATATTGTTGTAATTTTCGACAACAACCACAAGGACAAGAACAAATTTAATCTTCTGTTTTAACGCTACCACCTGTACTAGATACATCTTGGAATTGATATAAACAACATTTGACAAGGTCGGACCACAATGACAAGAAAAATTTTAAATCAGCTATTCTAAAGCCCCCACCTGTTATAGATACATCTTGAGTCCATCAACAGAAAAAATTGAATTTCTAGAAAATCTGACAGAAATTCAAACAACAAAATAAATAATGTATTTATATCAGGGGGTAGCGCTATAACAGCTGATTTAAATATTTTGAAATCGTTGCCTCAAGTGCTTGTTAAATTCATATGTTTTTCTTATACGAGGGCGGATCGATAAGTCCGTGACTTTTGAACAAAAAAATTATTTTTCAACATAATCTCCTTTTAGCCCAATACATTTAGTCCACCATTTCTCCAATTTTTGTATCCCTTCCAAAAAATAGGATTTTCGAGGTCCATAAAATAGGCATTTGTTTCATCAATAATTTCATCGTTGGAGCTAAATCTCTTTCCACCGAGCCATTTCTTTAGGAAATAGTCACTGGGGGCTAAATCCGGAGAATATGGCGGATGAGGTTCCAATTGGTAGCCCAATTCCAACAACTCCAAACAATCCTTTGAAGTTGTCACGCGTTTACATTGATGGTCAATTGAGAGCAAACGCGGCACCCATCTTGCAGACAGCTTTCTTAAACCCAACTCTGATCATTTAAAATCGAAACCACACTGCCATATGAAATGCCTATGGCATCAACAATCCCACGCACTTTTACCCTTCGATCAGCCAACACCATATCGTGGATTTTTTCGACATTGTCGGGTGTATTGACCTCAATTGGCAGTCCAGAACGTTCAGCGTCATTTGTACTTGCGTGCTTGTGTACTTGTACTTGTGTGCGACCACAACGAAAGTCGTCAGTGAACCACTTTTGTACAATTGAAATCGATGGTACGGAATCCCCATAGTATTTATCAAGCTTTTCCTTGGTTTGATTGACGGTTTGTTTTCGCAAAAAAATAATTGAGCACTCGGAAATCACTTTTTTCTATTTTTAAAAAAATTCACGAGGTTTGTATGTTTTGAACAGCTGTTTAAACGCAACGTGCTCAAAATTTGACAGTAGTCTATGAACAGGTGGTGCTTGATGGGAGCGGTGTTGCATTTCATATAACTACGAGGGAAGTTCGAAAAGTCACGGGAATATTGATCCGCCCTCGTATAAAACAGCTATATATCGTTGTAATATAAATACATCTTTACGAAATAACTGCAGGAAAAAACAATTGTAATAAATATGAAATGTTAAAAAATAAACGTTAAATGTATGTCATTTCATTTCTTATATTTCCACGACGTTTCGGATCTGTCTACTTGCTGTCGTTTGTTGTTGTTTGGATGCAAATATAACATGAGTTTGGAGCTTGTCGCAAATATAATATACTTGTTGCCAAACGCATTGTGTTTGCTGTTCAATGCTACATGTTTGGGACACAACGATTAATATGTTATAACATATGTGTTTGCGACCCAAATATACCTGAGTTTGTGGTATAAATACAGCGGTGTTTGTTGCACTGTTTATGCTCTTTCGAGAGCAAGAGAATGAAACATCGGCAACGAGTGTGTATACCTTGTAAGTGTGTATCTGTATTTATGCATTATTCTCTCAGCGAGTGATTCATAAATATTCCTGAATGTGCGTCCAAATTGCAGATGAAGTCAGTGTTTCTTATTTTGACTGATGTATTGCGTTTTATTTCATGTATTCAGTCGTCAATGGTTCATCGGACAGAGGATATCAAAAGCTCATGATCAGTGAAAAAATAATAAACTAACGCTCGGACGGTTAAATGGTTTGTGATATTGCTTTGGTTTTTGTGTATGTGTTTCGCATATATTTATGTGTGCTACCAATGTGAGAAACAATTTTGAGGAAAGAAACTGGATACGGCAAGAACGTGAATACATTTTCCTGCCCCAGCCTCTACTGAAAAAATAGGAATGGCGGACCATTTGTGAAATATAATTAAAAAAACACAAGTAATTAATACACGCTTGTCTTGCATGAACTATTGTTCGTGTGCCAAGGCATAGTTGAAATCTTCTGAGGACAAAAACGTGAGAGACAACAAAGAAAGGAGAAAAAACAGAGCAGCAGATTCGAAAGAAAACAAATAATGCATGACATGCAAGCAAATGCAAAATTCATTTAAAACTTTTAATTTTTTGTATTAATTATTTATATAAGTAAATGGGGATATATATTGATAAAATTAATTATAATAAATAAAGAAAGAAAGAATAATTCGTTGCAAAGTATTATTATGCTTGGGAGAAAATACGCATATGTTTCCACTTAAGTATTTGGAGGTTTGGGGGAAACACGCGAATGCTTCCACGTAAGTATATGGATGTTTGGGATGAAAAACGTATGTTTCCACGTAAAAGTATACATGTTTGCCAGTAAACATGATACGGTTTAGATTTAAATACATCTGAGTTTGGGACTTGCAAACATGTAAATGTTTGAAGTGTGTTCCAAACATATACATGGTTCCTGCAGAATATGTTTGGGAGAACATGTTACAGAGGCCGTTTTTATCAGCGTGTATTGAGCAGCTGCTCGTTTACCATACATGTTTTATTTTTAAAAAGTGTTTTACCCCAATATGGCATTAAACTCCTGAACCATTGCAATCGTAATCTCGTATTTGGAGACTTCGTATAACCAAACATCTTCTTTTCAATACAATAATCAATATTTAATTTACTCGAAATGAGAAGTGTAAAAATACTGCTGTAATGTGAATATATATTACATTGTATTCTTTAGTATTTTGTTTTAGTTTTGACTTCTAAATAAACAAATTGACAAATAAAAATGAAAAATTATTGGATGAAGTCAAGTTGAATATACTCAACGTCTATGAGTTTTTTTCGTAACAGTTGATGTTAACATATACAGGGTGATTCAGGAAGTTCCGGACAAATTTCTCCAGCGTATTCCTTGGATCATTTCATGAAGAAACGTCCACTAGGACCATGTCCGAAAATGCAAGGGTGCGAAATGGCAGCGGGTTCAAAATTTTCGGATTGGTGGTCGGAGGGTAGTAGGGTAGGGGGTTGTTTATGCCAGCTTTTTCCTGCCAAAATTTGGTTGTAATACAATTAAAAATTAAAGAAAATTTTTGTGTTCTTCAAATCAAAATTAATTTATTGTATATATACAAAAATACAAAATACAAAAATTTATGTCAACAATTTTTGTAATTCCACCTGGTTTATGTCAAATAACTGTGAAATCTCTGTCGCACATACCGCACCACGAATAGTGTGAAAGGAAATGTCAGATGAGAACAATGGCGTCTCTATACATCATTACTCTATTATATTAAGTTATTTTAAAAGTCACAAGTGCCAATAAAATCAAATTGTGTAAGTTTTGATACGTTTTTTATGGCAGTTTTTTTCTGTCAGAATTTGAACGTAATAGAAATGAAAATTAAAGAAATTTCTTGCGGTCTTCAAATCAAAATTAATTTAATGCATATTAAGTTATTTTAAAAGTCACAAAGTCAAATTGAAAGTCAGCTTTGCAATTCGCCTATCGCTCATACTCTTTCACATTCTATCTTGTATCAAAGAGGTAGCTAGGAGGTTTAACAGATGTGTCATCGAGACTCCCTGTTTAATTCCGTAAGAAAAGGAAAATTTCAAAGCAAAATATAACGGGTCCGCCAAATAACTTTTTTTTTTTGAAAATGCTATAAAAAAAAACTACTGCATATTTTCTCAAATTTCTTTTTTTATTTGAAAGTACAATCCTTCCGGTTAATAATGGCAAATAATTTCATTCAAATGGCTGCCTCGGCTGGCCATGCCATATCGATTGTGTACAGCTGTATTTCACCAATGGCTTCACGAATATTGTCCTTTAAAGCGTCAATTGTCTCTGGCTTGTCGGCGTAACACTTATCTTTGAGGGCACTCCACAAATAATAGTCCAACGGTGTCAAATCGCAGCTCCGAGGTGGCCAAACTTCACTTTTCACAAGATAACGAACATACGGAGCTGACGGTGCTTCTCTTCTTCCAAAATCCGTACGCAATTTTCGCACAAATTCTGCAACATTACCATGACTTTCAAAGTAATGGCGCAATATTTCCCAGCGTTGTTCAAGCGTATACACAACCATAGCGGAAGGATAAAACTAATTATCTATCAAATCAGACATGAGCTAAGTGTTACCATTCACGAAATAAGCACTAGTTGGAAAAAAAACGTTAGATGGCGGACCCTTTATATGTATACAGAGTGATTCAGGAAGTTCCGGATAAATTTTTCCAGCGTATTCCTTGGCTCATTTCATGAAGAAAAGTCCACTAGGACCATGTCCGAAAATGCAAGGGTGCGAAATGGCAGCGGAACTTCCTGAATCACCCTGTATGTTATGTTCTTCAATAAGTGTTCGATTCAAGATCAATAACTATTACTTATTTTCATAGAAAAAGTACTTTTTAATAGCTATTGATCTTGAACCGTACAATTATTAACCAACATAACAACTGAAAGATCGAATAAAATGAACTAAAACGGATATAATTTGAAGACGGTGCACACTAACATGTTGTGAAACTACAACATCTATGGAATGGCTTTCGATGAAAGCATGCGTAGGAAAGAAATGTTGTGAACATTGATGGTTATGATAAAGTATTGTTGTGGATATTTTCGCACAAGTAGGAGTGCTGGGACAATTCTCGCTAAGTTGAGTTTTGTTTTTCCTTATAATGTGTGATGATATACCTAAATACTTGTTGAGAAGGGAGCTGATGATATGCCTTGGTGGGCATTGAAATAGCTATATTCCCAACCATCCACCATAAAAGCAATTTCACATATTTCCTTTTTAATATTTCTATTAAAAAGTATTTTTTCTATAAAAACCGAACCGAACAATTAAATTGTGTGTAATTTTTTAAGTCATGGAAACATAACCATATACGGACGGACACCACTACGTGATAAAAGACCAAACAAAAAGACCTGTGTCTCCCAGTTTTGCCCATAGTCATGCACTTTTTTATGGGCCCCCTAACATTTGGGCCTCGGTGGCTTTTTTGCAAAAAAGTGATCATTTTGTCAGGCTCATATCTTGCAAACCCTTCGGAATTTTGATATACTCTCTGAGGGAAAGTTGTAGCTCTTGTCGATGCATTGTTTTGCATTCCTTTTGTGATTTCTTTTCTAATTCATTTCAGGTATGTTGGTAGAGTAACAAGATCACCCTGTATGATGTTAATGAAGTACTTGAAGAAGAAAAATCTGATGATGGAGGACAGCCTGGAAGCAACGTGCCTGTCGAAACCATAAGTTCTGAATCAGAGTCAGATTCGGACGATTCGGAGGACAATTTGGATCCACAACTTAAGAGAGTGCGATTTGCAAGTCCAGGGCCATCAACATTATAAACATAATACTAATATTTTTTTTATTATTTTTGTAATAGATAGCATCATAGAATAATACATACCATAAAAGCTTTTATTCGCTCAATAAATTAAACGTCATAGGTACGATGGAAAGTAAACATTGGATGATGGAAAATATGGGTTCAATAATACCAGATAGTGGCAATAGTATACAGCGATCAACAAAGGAACAACAACCGAATTTCGTGTTTTTGTGACAAACTAGTTGTGTTAAATACAATACAAATGTATACCAACGATAAAAGTTAACAAAAAAGTGCAAAATATATTTAAATTTGTCAGTTCTACACCAAAACGACAGGAAAAAGTTAAGTGAACATATTTTGTAACTCCACCTGGTGTGAGTTAATTTTAAAATTAAATTGCTCTCATTTCCACAAACCTACGATGAAGAGTGTGAAATGAAACGTCAGATGAAAGAATAAGTTTATCCATGTATGTATTATTCTATGGATAGAATAGTATCTCAATGTTGAAGTAGAGAAAAAACAAATGAAATTAAAAAATTTTCGGGAATTTTTCACTTTTGCGGCTACCTCGACGCTACCTAAACGGTGTTAAGAATCACTTCTAGGAAGTTCTTATGTTCTAGAAATTTGTAGTTGATTGTTTCCTTGAGTTTTGAACGGTTTGTTACGTATGGACCTGAACAGGGGAAAAAAAATAAACAAAAATCGAACTTTTAAAAGTTTTCTGCGATGAAGTTTTTTTGATTTTATATGTTCACAATTTTTGTTCTTTATGACAAGAGCTACAACTTTCCCTCAGAGAGCAAATCAAATTTCCGAACTGTTGATTATATTGAGAAATAGCTTATGATTAGATTAAAGGTATTGTAATTGAGAATTTTTCTAAATTTATTCGGACAAAATCAGACACTTTGTTCTCGACTAATACATACCAATGACAATTTTTAAAATACAAAGTGGTTTTTTTGTGAGCTATTTAGGGTGACTAGATACGTTCAGATTGTATTAATATTTTCACAAAAGTTGTTTAGCTTTACAATAGCTAAACTTTAGCCAAATTGCTGAAAAAAAGTGAAAACAACTTTTTTATTTAAAAAAAAATTGCAGGAAAATCTGAGAATTGGTAAAAATATAGTTTTTCCCAAAAATTTGACGTGATACAGACATTTCAGGGGCACCGATCAACTCAATAGACTTGCCTCTAACTGATACAACTTACTAGAATGCTGATAAAAGAAATTTCATGCCCAAACCAACAACAGTGTAATCGACCCAATTTTGTTTCGATCTGATGAAATGATATGTAACGAAAATAAATCCTGTTGTATTTCCAGTGGTAGAATAACTCAGCAAGAGAAGTTATACCAACGGTAAAACTAAATCCATCTAATACGTGTATTTACTTAAATTATTTCGAAGTCAAAAGAAAAAAAAAACATTTTTGTTAAGAAAAATAATTGTGTAATTTCTATTGATTTTGGTTATTTTTTGGTTGTCGCTGGATATTTTTTGTTCCTCTGGTGGCAACACTGCATTATAGGCTCGTTGACGCGTCGTTGATCACAGTGAAAACTAATTTGTAATTTTACCACAACAATAATCTCTGTAGACTCCCAGTAGTATCCTATCCGAAAGAAAGTTTGAAATTCCCGTAATAATCTGTTTCAATGCGCATCGTGCGGAACCCACCTCCCCAAATGATTCGGTAGTACCTTTTTGCAGTTCACCCTTATACCCAGTCGCATATATGTAAATTGAAATTTATTTCAATTCTTGTTCTGTCGCAGAAACTTTAGATATTAATATTGATTATATTCACTATTTGCTTCTCGTGTTAGCGAATAATACAACATTCACCCTCTGTAATTCTATTCATATCATATGGAAAACATGGCAATTGTCTTCTCAGTTGGTGGTCCAAACAAAATATCTCTTGAGACATCTAAAAAAGAACATGTTCATTTTGAAATGACAACTCTAAAATTCTTATCAAGATCGCTTACTGTCTCGCCAATACGTGCGATAATTAGTAGTCAATCGCAAATATTGTCAATACAAAACAAGAGCACATACAAAAACAAATGTGGTCTAGTATTTCAAATCAATTTGTTTGGTATGCTGGTGTATACAAATTGCACTGAGACATAATCATTGGATGTTCATTGGAAGACAATTGGAAAATGTTGTATGTCTGTGCCACTTGGTTATCAGCCATTTTTGGATTGTGTTCAAACACATTTTCACGTTTATCGTCTTAAATATGTTGCTTAGCCTAAACGGGCACTCTTCTACTAACATACTGTGTATGTGTTGGTGGTATGTGTCTGTTTTCCAAATCAGGAGGGTGTTACGTCTAACTTGTACTAATCAACTGACAACGGATTTTGTACCATTTTGGATATTGGCAAGCGCATGCGCAAACGCATTTGTGGAATTATGCTCAAGAGAATGTGAGCATTATGACCATAAGTATGCGGGTAATTAAGAAACAAGTGGTATGTGACACTTTTTCAACGTCCGTTTGTTGCATTTCTTAACGTGTGAAGTTTGCATTTATTTACCTTAGTAGGAAGATTGGGGGAAACAATTGATTTCAATAGAAAAATAGCTGGTGTTCAATAGAATTAATGTAAATTTTCCTGTGTTGCAGAAAGTTGCGGGCTGTGGGAAGTTGTGTTGAAAGGGCATTTGCCACTAGACCTCATTATAACTCAAGATTAACCCTTTTCGAACTCAGTTATAAAAAATATTCCCTTGGTCGAATTCCAGATAAATTAATTCGCATATTTAAATTAATTTCAATTCGGCATGAGAGCATTTTGAAATTAGCATTTTGCATACAATCATATAAACTTGAAACTTCCAAAATTGTTTTGCTCGAAACTATGTTTTTATATTGCGTTGTGGCGGTCTTGTATATACAAAAATTACCAAGAGACTGAAGTCTACCACATACAAAAAGGTCGTAGGTCAAATTGTGTTTTAATGCAATCGTATCTTTACTGACAGTGTTACGTAATTTTGTTAGAACACTGTATATACAATATGTAAATAACTTTATTTAATGTGCTTATCTACGTGAAGTCCTTGACCACAGGTGAGCACCGCCGACTGTTAGCGCCGCCCGCAAGATATCCGTGCTACCCCGGATTGAGGGGCAGCCATGAGATCAGGAATAGGAACCCAACACCACTGGTATACCCGATTACGTGGCGATACGTCCGCCCCGTATTCGCATATCCGCCAGCACGACCTCTTCTTACCGGCCACGAGCTACCAATCGAGCAAACCTCTGTATGTGGGCTACTCCTCCTTGGTAAAGAGTGAGGCACTACCCAGGCCTGTTGCGAAGGTCACAGAGCCCATGCTTCAAGCAAATGTAATGGCACCCACGACCAGCACGGGAGTGTCGTGGGGCCATCCCAACCGTGCTACCAGATAGGCATAGACTCTGGTCTAGAGTTGTGTAGTTCACGAACGAACTAGTTCAATTGAACGATTCATTGAACGATTCACTCTTGTGAACTAGATGAACTAGTTCACACTATTCCGCTCTTGTGTTTCAGTAGTTCACTTTTTCAGCAGTTTTTTGTATTTCAGTTGTGCAGTTCCTTCCGCCATTTTCTAGTTCTAGCTCTCTTTGTCTCACTCAATTTGCACAAAGGTGCCTAATGTTGCAATTTTTGTGAAATGGATATTTATCCGGCTTCTACACAATGACTACAGCGCTCATCACTACTTTTATTCCAAAATGTAAAAAGATTACGGAAACACCAATATTTCAGAAACGGAATAACCCAATCGATAAGTCGATCTTCAATAGTGCGATTTAGAATAAAGAAATATGACAGTATCCAAAACACTATTTCTAAATCGGCAAAAACCAGATCATTTTCGCGATTATTCGCTCCGATTGAAGTAAAACTACAAGCTGAACTGAAATGAGCTCTATAGTTCACAGCTCATATGAACTGTTAATCTGAAATGCTACAATGAACTAGTGAACTAAATGAATGAACTAGTTCATTCTGTTGAGCTGAACTAAAAAGAGCGCTCACTTGAATGAACTAAAGTTCCCAACTCTACTCTGGTCTGAGCGTCGGAGTGAAGGTGCTCCCAGTGTTTGGTTGGTTGGTTGAAAAGGCTGCAAGACAGCACGCTGTCTAGCACACATAGGCTAAAGAATCCCATTGTGATACCTGAAGTTTCCTCTATAGCAACTATTGACTAGTCGTCTAGCCAATTTGCCCTTTCAATGAATTTGTCTATAAGACACTAACGTGTTCCGAATATCCTACTTCTCAGTCCTGCTAGAACAGGGCAATCCAAGAGAAGATGTTTCGTCGTTACATCGTCCTCTTCCATGCAGCAACTACAGGCAGTGCAGTTTCTGGCTCAGTGAATAAAGGCCTAACGAACTAACGCCTAAAAAAAATGAAATAATGCCTAAAAATTGCAACAAAAAATTATATAGGAATTAGGCGGTTGTTCATTATGAAAGAATGTCTAATATTTTAGGCATTCCTTCATTAAAATTGTTAGGTGATTTTTCATAATGAAAGAAAGCCTAACAACCAAAAATGAAAAAACGCCTAATTAGATATTTATTCATTTTTGATTGTTAGGCTTTCTTTCATTAATGTTAGGCGATTTTTCATTTTGCTAAAAGTGTGATTTTTATTCATTTTTGATTGTTTTATTCATTTTTGATTGTTCATGATTTAATATGAAAAGCAATGGTTGCGAAAGGTAAGTTCCCTTTTACAAAATGTTAAAATAATGGTATTAATTTTCCCTTTTACAAAATGCATACACTACCTTGTAAACATTCTGTAAAAGGGAAAATTATTAGTTTTTAAAATTATAAAAGCAATTGATTTTCCCTTTTACAAAATGCATACACTATCTTATAAACATTCTGTAAAAGGGAAAATTATTAGTTTTTAAAATTATAAAAGCAATTGATTTTCCCTTTTACAAAATGCATACACTATCTTGTGTACATTCTGTAAAAGGGAAAATTATTAGTTTTTAAAATTATAAAAACAATTCCAAATTCCAGTTGTTAGGTTTTCTTTCATTAGGTGTTAATTCATAATGAAAGAAACCCTAACAATTTAGACTTTCTTTCATTTTTAAAATTAGACTTTCCTTCATTTTTAAAGTTAGACGTTCTTTCACTTTCTTCTTAGGCGTTCTTGTTTAGGCATTCTTTCATTTTGAAAAATTAGGCGTTAGTTCGTTAGGCCTTTATTCACTGAGCCGCAGTTTCTATGTCCCAATCTTAGGGCGTGTTTCCTTACAAGACAATGTCCCGTAAGTGTATCCATCCTATCATTGTGGATAACCTGCCTCTCGGCAAGTTAAGTAGTTGCCTAGTCCTCTTCCTGTCCACATGTGGCCAGTGGACCCTGGCTTGTTTGCCAGTTGAAGTAAGTCTCCACTTGTCCTTGAACATATTATCGGCCGACTGCCTGATCTGCAAACGGCAGGTAGAGATTGACATACTAACACCTTCTTTTGTCGGAAGAACCTGTGCCCTGTCTAGCTAACGCATCCGCTACGCAATTGCCTGGAATGTCGCTGTGTCCCGGTACCCAGATGAGCCTGATGTCAAAATACTCTGCCATCACCCTAAGTGATGAGTGGCATTCTTTCACCGTCAGGGACGTAGCACACATGGCTTCCAGGGATTTTATGGCAGCCTGGCTGTCTGTGTAGATACATATTCTCCGGATAGTTGTGACACTACTTCTCAGTAGTTCAGCAACCTCCAGTGGCGGTAATTTCCGCCTGAAATACACTACAGTGATCAGGCAGCTCGTCCAACTTTGATCCATCCAACAGGTATTCCTGTTCGAAATAAAAGTCCTTAGATTTGTCGCTGGTAGAAGGTAGGGGATACAGTAGTCCGTTTTTACGGGAATAGAGTTGATCCGGTGTAGTAATTCAGGATGTCCGGAATGCCCCGATATCACAACGCCACAATCTCTGATTTTCACCAGGGATGTAGCGACAGCCGATTCGGCCATGATATCAGGAGTACAGATGTTCAGGATAGCACTAAGTGCAGTGCCTGACGTCGCGCCCAGTGCTGATCTTTGAATTTTCATCAAGGAATTCAGAATATATTTCTTTTGGAGGGACCTCCACCAAACTACGGTGCTATAGAGAGAGTGTTATCTGACTATTGTCGTATAAATCCACATGGTGATCTTAGAAGACAGTCCCCTGTGCTTTCCTATCGCCCTTTTACAGCATTGAAGAGCAACAGACGCCTTTTCACCCTCTCCACCACATTCGGTTTCCAAGACAGGTTTCTGTCGAGAATTATTCCCAGATACTTGACCTTTTCCGTCAACTGTAATTGCACACCACTAACTGACGGCAGTTCAAATGTGGGTATTTTATATTTCCGAGAGAACAAGATAAGCTCGGTTTTAAGTGGGTTAAGTGATAGTCCGTTGTTAGCGGTCCAGTTCGAAATCAGACTAAGTAGGCTGGTTGTACGAATGCTGAGTAAATTGAGGTTTCTACCCGTACAGATGATAGCAATATGATCGGCATAGGCAAAGATCTGGCATTCGGCTCTGTCCAATTCAAGAAGCAGTTCATTGACAGAATTTAACCATAATAGTGGAAACCTCCTGCGGTGTCCCCCTGTTTACGTTCCTAGCAATTGTGACACCACCCCATTCAGCTTCGACGGATCTATCCACCAGAAGCTTCCCAATGACGTGTGTCACTAAGCTGTCGACTCCAAGATTCTGTAACGACCTAAGAATCGCCGAAGGTTGAATGTTTTTGAAGGCTCGCTAGATGTCAGGAAGGTCCCCAGACCGAAGACCTTATTCTCAACCGAGTTTTCTATTATGCTGATTATAGAGTGGAGAGCCGTCTCAGTTAACCTGCCCTTGATATAGGTATGCTGAGAACTCGAAAGTAGATTCTGTGGAAGATTATTTCGAATGTCAAATATCTTAAGAACAAAGGATGATAGACTGATTGGTCTAAAGTCCTTTGGTTTGACATGACAGCATTTGCCCGCTTTCGGGACGAAAACCACTTGGGTTTGCTTCCATATGCTACGAATGACTCCCAGCATAAGTCAGCCCCTGAAGATTGCCTCCAACCAACTACAAGATTGGAATAGTGCCTTCTGTAGTTGCGCGGGAATTATCCCGTCAGGTCCGGCTGATTGTGTTTACTTCATATTAAGTTTGGGTTTGGTCACCCACAGCAGTAAACTATTCCACAAAACAACATCAAGAACAACATTGGTATTCAAATGCCAAATTCCACCTCTTCCGATCAATTACAGTGAACCGGTACCATTCTCGCGGCTGCGCCCGATGATACCTCCATGGACCATAAACCACAAACAGAAATGGCGCGATTGCGAAACCTTCCATGCGGAACCACCACACGGTACCAGCAAAAGCCCTCTGGTCAGAGTGGCTGTCGGTGGTGCAATGGTCACTGTGCGCGACTATTGTACATGAGAACGTGGGTTCGATGGCTGCTCTGAACACCTTATATTTATTTCGACAACGCCAACTCTTTGTTGATTGCGATAGCCGAATATACAGAAAACTTTATAAAGTTATATCTGACCAGGGAAGATGGGTAAAGATCTAACAGAACCATTTAACACCAGGCGAGGTTCTTGACAGGGTGATACCCTGTCGTGCGATCTCTTCGACATGTTAATTATGATCAGGTGAAAGCTGTTGTTAAAAAAAAAAAAAAAAATAAATGGTTTCCCATTACATCCCATGAAGGGACTGGGGAGAACTTCTCACAATCACTGAGCTGTGCGCTTTCCAGTTTTCACTCACTGATTGGGACCTACAGTTTTACACCGATTCCGAACGGTAATTTGAAAAGCTTTTTCATGGCTAGATACTCGATAGTGTCGCCGTCACTATGCGAGGTGACCGCCGCCGAAAGAAAATTTGAAGGTGGTCAGAGCCGGGTTCGAACCCAGGATCTCATGTACAAGAGCCGCGCACACTAACCATTGCACCACCGACGGCCACAGCTGTTGTTAACATGAATAAAACCATCGGCAGCAAAAGTCACATCCTTCTCGTGCAGGCTGATGTTGTAGATATGTTATCACATATATTTTGTGACCCACATATGGATTTGTTTGTTGAAAATTGCTGAGAAAAATGTGACAGACAACAAAGAAACAAAAAGCTGCAGATCTTGAATTCATAAAAACAATGCTTGCAACCTAAGTATGTGGATGTTCCGAACATACGTATATACATGGTTTCTGCATAATGCATAAAAATATATTGGCTGGCATCAAGTGAAAACCCCAATGAACCAACACCAAACTGGGTTGTGGATAATTGGATCGCCAAACCGGCAACCCCTCCATCATCGATAAGTCGCGTACATTAGCATTAGATCTAATGAACCTACAACCAAACTAATAAATTTGCTTATCATATTCTAGAAACCGATTTTTATCATATTCGGGCAAGCCTTTCCGGATTGACATCAAATCCATAGCAAAATCTGAAGCAGCCCTTGAATGAATCATTTGGTACCGTTTGCAAATTGACTAGAGTGTACAGGACGAAATTGTATCCACAATATGACCAACGGGAAATTAATGTAGACCTTCAGTGGGCCGAAATCCTCAAAGGATTTTGAAAACTCAACTCGACTCCTTTCATTATGGGTACAAATTAAATATCTAGAAGATTAAAGAATGCAAAGGAAAATATGTTTTCACATGTTGCCTTAAGCGAACCACAGACTTGTCGTTCTTGAGCATGAGCATGGTCGATAAGTTTGTATCTGACTTATGAATTTGAAAAAAAAATTTCCAAAACATTTTGTGAAAATGATAGTGATGAAAACAACTTCGATTACATTTTTATTTGATATCAAGAGGGGCGGTAAACCGACAATAAACATCAACGATTGCTGATGTTCATGCTCATGAATGACAAGTCTGTGGTTCGCTTTAGGCCCAAAACTATCTTGCTTCATTAGGCTGGCAAATATATTAAAATTTTGTCTTGTTTTGAATTTTGTATTGGGGGGTGTTGCCTTATATGACAATACATATTAAAATAAAGGGTTTTGACTGACCCTGTGTGTTTTAGCCTTATTAGATCTGATATAGAAACAACAATAAAAACCAATATTTTCCAATTTTTTATTTTTAATTTATTTATTTTTTTAAGAAATTTATTTAATTTTTAAATTTGTTTTCAATTGGTCAATTTTTTTGTTACCGAATTCCAAATTTTTAACTTAAAAAAAGCAATTTCCTTTTATCTAAAATAGTTACAAATTTCTATCGGGGTCTTCTAACACTGACCCTGTAAATTTTTTATCACGTTTCTCATAAACTGGGACTCATCACAGCAATAGGTGTAACCGTAATAATTGGAATTATTAAAATAAATGCTGGAAGGACACTGAACTACTCGACAAATGCCATTTGGAATTTGTGGCGGACTGTTGGTATCATGTATGTTGTTATACTGTAAAAATACGGTTCTGACGCCGTAACGATTCAAAACAACCTTGTAGGTCCACAAGGGAATTGGTATACGATTATCTCGTAGATACATATTGACCAAACTACCCTGGGAGTTTGGTAATTGTAAAACCCAGGATAAAGCACCACTGCAAACTTTAGAGGGCGTGTTGATGTGATTACGTGTCCATTCTTCCATCTTCTTCCAATTGCCATCATTGATGGTATGAAATTGGGGTATCACATTAATCATTTTAAATGTCGATGATATTATAGTGTTCATAAAGTAGTCGGCTACGGGTGTAAGATGACCACGATCTATACGACGATCACCTTCATTGGAGGACATAAAGGATTGTTGGTGCCCTAATAGATCTACAAAGCGGGCGTATATGTCACGTTTATTGTAGGCCGCAAAGATGTTCATCGTAAATATTTCATCGGGATCAAAACGCATATCACGGGGACGTGGTATAACTGTAAATTATTGACATTTATTAACATTTTGCAAAATTTACTTCACATAAATCGTTCATTTACCAAAAGGATATGCCTGATTTACGGTGAAAACAGCTCTCATTTGATGGAAATCAAAACAAACTTTATATGTATGGAAAAAATAGTTCTGATCTTTGCACTTAATATGGAAACCCACGAGATAAAGTTGATAAGGACATAGTTGTGGGTCGTTTTCTTGCTTTAGTTTCGGCCTCAAGGGATTTTCACATGGTGGTAGTGGCATTGCGGGATTAAATTGTCCATTTTGACAAGATACTTCCACTATGTCGTTGTCATTACAAACCATATAGAGTACAGTACCATTTTGTACTTCCTTTTGTCTCAGCAAGTCCAATTGGCCGTGCTTGTACTCCAATGCGAGGCGCCATTCATTGGACAGTAGACTATCTTGGAGGTAACAAGATGATGCTTGAACATTGCGGTGGACTATTTGTGGGGAGGAGGTGGATGTTTGAAAGTTTAGTTACTTCAAAATTTTCAATAGACAATTAAAATATATACATACATTTAAAACTCCCCTACTCTAGGTCACACTTGAGAAATAGTAAATTTTGTTGAGGGGGTAGTAGAACACACGATTTTAAGCACAAAATTTTAAATATCCATATTTAGGGAAAATCCTATTTTGGGAGTTATGGGCCTGCACATTTAGGATATAAAAATCCATGTAAAGGGACTTGTACGACTTTGTATAATACGATGCAAAATAAACTGAAAAAATTACATGAAAATTTTCGATAACTCGCTTAGTTATCGAAATATCGTCTATTGAAATTTCAAAAGTTATCGAATACTTATATTTTTTACATTTTCCGCAATGAAAAAAATATAAAAATATTTTTTCTGATAGTAAATCAGAATATAGACGTGTAAAATTAAATAACATTTTCAGATAAGTGTCTTAAGCAAACCACAGACCTGTCATTCATGAGCATGAGCTTGGTCGATAACTTTTTATTTAACTGATGAATTTGAAAAAATATTGCCAAAAAACTTTGTGAACATGATAGTGATGCGAACAAGAAATCGATATCTGATATTCGAGAACTTTTGTTCGATAACTAAGTTGCCGAAAAAATATTTTCGATAACTTTTGAAAGTTTCAACGACCGATATTTCGATAACTATGGGAGTCATCGAAAATTTTCATTTAATTGTTTGGTCTATTCTGCATCAGGTTATAAACTGCTTCCACACAAGACCCTTTACACGGTTTTTTAAAATATAGTAACCCCTAGTATAACCGAACTTGGCAAGCCCATAACTTCTGAAATAAGATTTTCCAATATGGAAATTTGATATTTTGTGCTTAAAACCGTCGCTTCTGTAGTGTCCCATCAAAATTTTTGGTTTCGCGAGTGGGACCTGTAATAGGTACAAGCGAAGAAATCATTTGAAAGAACTTCTAATGAATCCAATTGAGATCTTCAATTTGAAGGCAATTAGTTGAAAACGGCAAATTGAATTTAAATAAATGATATTGAATTTCAGTTTATGCGTTTCTGTCAGAAATCTGAAACTCCAATGAGAGTAAATCTTCAATTGATGTCTTTTGAATTTCAAATGATGCTTTTTATGATCAATTATTTCCAAGATAATGTTCAAGACAATAATCTTTCGAATTATAAGTGATGTTTTTTGAATTTTATATGTTTCATATGAAATTGCAATGAATGAGTTTAAATTTTATTACGGAATTTGTGAATTTCAATTGATATTTTTTGAATTTCAGTTGATTATGGAGTGGATTCCCGGCTAGCCTACAAAAGTTGTACATCCCTATCTAGTGAAGAATTCAAAACCGAGGCCTGTTAACCGGTTTTATAAAGATTTACAGGCCTAAATTAACCGGTTAAGAAAGTGGTATGAAATGAAAGAGCGACGGCCTTATCACCGGTGTTGTAAAATAAAACCGAAACCCCTTCTATCTATCCCGTAGAAAAGGTATTTTTAGGATCTTAAAACATAACTGGGCCGATGAACTGAGCAAATTGGGAAATGCATTGCAGAAACGGCCAGATGTATGTACTCCTCTCCGATAAGAACATTTGGAAGTTAGCACGGGATATTTAATTATTTACCTGTCTCCGAGGATCCCACTATGTCTTTGATTTGTGATATAACAATTTAGTAGGTAAACACCGCAAATCACAATGGGTAGTTCCAAAGATTTGGCAAAATACTTTAAAGTTCTCTAGCTCATCTCAAAATTGATAAAAATTTTCAACTAATAAATGTTTAGGAACAAAGCTAGTTTTATATCCAACTATCCACACATAAATATTGGTTACTTTAAGCAAAACGTTTTGAATACACACAAAATTGGTGGCAGCACATTTTTTCAGAGTTATGGAACATTTGCCAAAAGGAATTAGGAAACTAAAACTTTAAAAATATTCGATAATTTCAAAATCCGTTATCGCGACAACTAAGCGGGTTTTCGAAAACTTTCATTTAATATTTTTTAAATTTTACTTTTTTTGCACACAAAATTGGTCAGATCAGTCGCTTGAAATGGTCCCTTCATCATTATACACTACCGAATATCCGAAACATTCAGGGCCCATAACTCCGAAAATATGCATTTGTTTTATTTAAATTTTTTGTTGCTTAAAATACCACGTCCAAATCCGTTGATTTTTGCTTGGAGAGAGATTTACGTAAGCATCAAAATCCATTTTCCCCCAAAATTTGAGTTCAGAGCAGTCATCATAAAATCCATCCGGTATTGCATAATATAAATAACTACGAGTATTTATTTGAAAAACGAGTCACATTATTTTTAAACTTACCTGTCCCCAGTAATAATATAAGAAACAAATGCAGCGTTTTAGTCCGAAATATTATATCCATGGTCAGAAATTTAGCAGTTAATACTTAAATACTTAAATAAATTTTGTTTCCTTTTCAAATTATATTGCGAATTTTTACTCAAAATGTAAAGACGTCGGTTAGAAATTTAAACCGTGTTTCCTGAACGTTTATGTAGCCAATTCTGAATTTGGTCGAAAGTAATAAAAGGAATATTTAAAATTTATTTTTATCACAAATAACTGACATAAATTGCTCAGCGGGGATTTTTTGGTTTTTAAATGGGGAAAAACTATTCTATGTTGTGTTTATTTAAAGTAAATTGATTTTGTGCGTAAACACAATCGGGACGACAACGTCGGCGTTGATTCCAATAAGCACAATGACGTGAAAATTTGTCGCACTTGTCAATAGGAGGAAACTTACTGTAGTCACAAATTCCCCTATTTTTGTTTTGCCTCATGGACCGCTGATAAAAACAATAAAAAAATTGGCCGCAAGTCCATAATTTCCGAAATATAGGCCTCCAAAGCTTGAATGTATAATAGCGCATAACTCGTTCATTTATTAAACGATCCTGTTGAAATAGATTTCACTAGAAAGATCCTCCTTTAATCAGTAAGTGTGTATATAGAAATATTTAATATTATTAACCCATTGGAGGCTACTGGTAAAAATCCGAATTTTTAACCTCACTTTTTTGATAATATACATATATAGCAATATGTCAAAAAAAGTGGTTTTTCCAATTTAAAGATATATGTACCAAATTATATGTACTGATTTGGGGATACATTCGGCTATCTGAAATGCTCATTAGGGTGGCCCTCAATTACATAATATGTGAATTATAGGGTGTTCTTGTTGTCATTGATTTTCAAATGATTACGAATTTTTTCCTGTAATTTTATTAATATCCGAAAAACTGGAATTTTTAAATTTTAACAATAAACTGGGTTATAATTTTTTTTCTCTCAGTGTACGAATGAAATATTCATTTTAAATGAAAGGCTACTAACCCAGTTTATTGTAAAAAATTAAAAAATTCCAGTTTTTTTTTTTTTTAATTTAATTTTTTAATTTTTAAGCCCACGAAAATGGTTAAACTGTGTTATATTTTGAAATACAACTAATTTAAAAAAAAAAACTCGTGGAATAAATATTGTTTCTGAGTCCCCAAAGATTCATATTCAACAATAAAAAAGTTATTTTTCGCAAAAAGTCGTTTTTGACATATTGCTAAATATATATATGCATAAATTATATATGATTTTAAATTATATATAAAATTTAATTAAGCCCACTTTTTGAAACTAGTATAACTATTTTTTACTAGACTCCGATAATAGACAAGTTTTCAACCTTTTGTATAAGGTATAATACCAAAGATAATAGAAAAACCATAGATGATTCATGTGTTTATTCACCATTTTCACCAGAGGGCACATGCTGTTTCCGTACGACCATTTTTCACTCGGATGCAACGAAAAAGCACTCAAAACTCATTTCTATTTCCATTCTGTTGTTTGAATTTGAAAATAGAATATAGATAATACACAAGCATATCGCTTTTGATATTTTTAAAACAATACAACAGGCAAAAAAGCATAGTTGAATAGTTTTTTCAATTGTTTTTGTTTTCAGGGAAATTTACCTATTTCCACCATTTCTGCGCCTTCTAGAAAATTTCTCTTGACTTTCAAATCCACGACATATATTTCACTATCTATGGTATTTCTGTGATCTTTGATAATACCATAGATAAATAAAAAACCATAGATGGTGAAAGATAAGTGGTGGATTTGAAAGTAAAGGGAACTTTTCTAGAAGGCGCCGGAGTGCTGGATATGGGCAAATTTCCCTGCAACCAAAATCTATTTACAAAACTATATAACCATGCTTTTTCTGCCTTTTGTATTGTCAACAAATAACAAAAGCGATATGGTTTCCTATTATTTATATTCTATTTTCAAATTTAAAAACAGAATCGAAATAAAAATTATGTTTGAGTGCTTTTTCGTCGCATCCGAGTGAAATATGGTCGTACGGAAACAGCATGTGCCCTCTAGTGAAAATAGTGATTAAGCAAATGAGTCATCTATGGTTTTTATTTATCTATGTATATACTAAATATTGGTTACAGGCTCCACCTAGAAAACTTCCCATTAAACAAGAAATTTCACAACATATGTTAGTTTAGACACAAACCAAAGCAATAGTAGTGATAGTGATAGTAGTGAAGTGATAATATAGATAAAGTAAACTGATAGATGAAGCACAAGTGTTGGGAAAATTTTAGTGTAATGGGTAATTTTCTAGATGTAGCAGTAAATGGGATTTTTTTTATCCCAAAACAAAAAGTCAAAAAATATGACAATAAAAATCTAAAATTTCATATCAAAAGAAAAAATAATTTTCAACAAAAATATCAAGAATACAACACGTTCTTTAAGGTAGAATATCTGATGGCCATCGAATTGCAAAGCTATGTCACCACCGTCTATGCCGTAATAAATTGGTTCTTCCTCCAGCTCAGCTACCATTCCTTGTTGAGAGTCCTCAGACACTCTTACGCATTTGGCATCTGCGACCACAGAAGTTGCTACAGTTTTTGGGCGGGGAAGTTTTTAGATTACAAAGACGTTCCGCCATGTTCATATTTGGGTAGCCTTACGGGTTTTCTCCTATTGATATCCCAACACCGACCTCAAGGCTTTGAAATAGTTTTTATATAAGGTACAAATAATATTATATAAAATCAATTAATTTTTGTCACATTATCCCTTGTCTAAATCACTTTCACAAAAATTTCCCACAATTTTGAATAACAATAAAAATCTAAAATTTCTTACCAAAAGAAAAAATAATTTTCAACAAAAATACCAAGAATACAACACGTTACTTAAAGTAGAATATCTGATGCCCATCAACTTGCAATGCCATGTCACCACCGTCTTTGTCCTAATAAAATGGTTCTTCCTCCGGTTCAGCTACCATTCCTTGTTGAAAGTCCTCGGACACTCTAACGGTTTTTGGGCGGGGAAGTTTTAACATTAAATAGGCTTTCCGGGCTGTTCATCTTTGGGCGGTCTTAAGGGTTGTCTCTTATTGATATCCTAACACCGGCCCCATGTGTTTGAAATAGTTTTTTACATAAGAAACAAATGCTATTATGTAAAATCACATAAATTTTGTCACATTTTCCATTTTTTAAATTACTTTCACAAAAATTTCCCACAATTTGGAATAAACGTCAATGAGAATTATGGGAAACTTCAGTGAAAGTGACACTAGAACAGGAGAGCACCTAGTGAACAAAGTTGACAATGGTCGCGCTCTATCTATTATTTCCTTTATCTATGATTTAAACAATGGAAAATGTGACAAAATGTATGTGATTTTACATAACATTTGTTTCTTATATAAAAAACAACTTCAAAGCCATGAGGCCGGTGTTGGGATATCAATAGGAGAAAACCCGTAAGGCCGCCCAAAGATGAACATCCCGGAACGCCTTTTTAATCTAAAAACTTCCCCGGGCAAAAACTGTAGCAACTTCTGTGGTCGCAGATGCCAAACCGTTAGAGTGTCTGACGACCCTCAACAATTTATTACGACATAGACGGTGGTGACATAGCTTTGCAATTCGATGGCCATCAGATATTCTACCTTAAAGAACGTGTTGTATTCTTGATATTTTTGTTGAAAATTATTTTTGCTTTTGATATGAAATTTTAGATTTTTATTGTCATATTTTTTGACTTTTTGTTTTGGGATCAAAAAATCCCATTTACTGCTTTCAGCGACATCTAGAAAATTACCCATTACACTAAAATTTTCCCAACACTTGTGCTTCTTCTATTTGTTTACTTTATCTATGGTGACAATGGGCGTGCTATATCTATTGTTTCCTTTATCTATGGTTGATAATACTGGGTTGTAGCTTGGAAATTGATGAACTTGTACCAGGTTAATGAACTTACATCAGGTCAATGTACAAATTTATACTTTTCATATACATTTTTCTTTCAGTGTATGATAGTGTGAGTCACGACTATACAAAAGCTTTATTATTATTATTATGAATTTTATTATTATTTTATTATTATGAAATTATTTATTATACAATCATAAGGTCCACAACCAGAAGGTTAAGCTAGGACTTGGTGGCTATCGATGAGGAATTTACTTAGACTTGTTAGCCCTTTGCGATACCACAGGCTAACGTCAATAAGCTCTAGCCCCACCGGAGAGTCAATGTTCGTCTGTTCCCCTTTCAGTTTGCTACCCTTCTAGTATATTGCTTACAAATAATCTGACTAAATTACCCATTTGCGTCCTAACTGTACGATTTTTTATCGTCTCTTTGTTGCTATCAATTTGTTTATTTTGTTCTAATAAATAACAGTTTTTTTTCATCTTAAAACTCGTCATAATTAGAATTGCTAAAATTGAGTGCACAAATATTTTAATAATTTAACAATTATTCACATCAGTATACAAATTGCTAGAGAATCTAGTTTGTGGTTCGACAGCATATTTGGTTGGATGATGTGCTAATAACCCCATTAGATTTTTCGCTTATTGCCTAAACAGTGTTATTAAATTTAATGGGCGTTTAATGAAATTCCTGTTAAGTAAATAAGGTTGAACGGATTTGCTAAACAGTAGCTGGACAAGTTTGGCTATTGATGCCTAATTGCTGATGGAGCTACTACTAGTATTAACCAACCTTATTCATGGACCAAAAACTTTTGTACAAAGTAATATCAATACTAATCACGCTTATGATATGATCGACATATACACATTGAAAATTTTTGAATTTTTTCTTGTTTGGATGCAAATATATATCGTGTTTGTAGCTTGTCGCAAATATAGTGTACTTGTGTCCAAATACATTGTGTTTGTTATTCAATATAACACTGTTTGGGACACAATGATTAATATATTATAATATATGTGTTTGTGACCCAAATTTGGCTTTGTTTGTTGAAAACTATTGAAAACAAAAACGTGGCAGACAATATAGAAGGAAACCGCAGCAGATGTTCAATTCCCGAAAACAATGCTTGCAAACATGTACATGGTTCCTGTAATATGTCGCTGGGGCCGATGTTTTTCAGCGTGTAGTAAAAAGCCTTGTGTTAAAATTTTTATATTATTTCATTAAATTTGGGATTTATTCAATTTTTCACATTTTAAAGTTTTCATGTCACTCAGTTGAAAGTTTGCATTGCATTGCAATAAATTGGAATTTTCTACACTCAATTTGGTAAATATTTTATTGCGAACAATTTAGTAATTTTTCATTGGGGAAACGTTATTACGAGATTCATTTATTAACTTCCAAAGGGCTAGAAATTTTACCATAAAACTTGTTTATTTATTTTTGAAAATCATAATCGGCTATGTTAAGTTAAGTGACTTTCAAATAAGAATCCTGGCAATCTAAGAAAAGGGTCAAAAATTCAGTCCTGGCAATCTAAGAAAAGGGTAACAAATTTACAGAATCAATACCTAAACAAGTTACAATAAACCCTCAAAAAAAAAAACTTTCAATCTTCTTCGAGTAATGACACAACTGAGTCGGTTCAGTTCACAAGATTTTCAAATTTTGGTATTTTCAAATTTTGTTATCGACACATAAATATTAATGATAAACGATAAAACGTGTCTATAAAGACTAAACTGGCATAGACGTAATTTAAAATCACGCTTCTATATGTTTGCAAAAGACAGTTAACAAGCAAGAGACTCTACAACACTCATTCAGTATAAGCTTATAACTTTTAGAATATTAGTAAATTTATTACAAGCAATATTTCTTTAACATGTTTAGAATTTTTATCTAATTGGACTTTCACGGTCACTTTGTAATATATTGCAAATAAAAGACAATTTCTTCCATTTTTCTATCAGACGTTTCGTTGGTATTCCAACTTCTTCAGGGACGAATTTTATTAAATCTGGCAACGATACAACACAATAGATATTTTGTTTCTTATTTAAATCTGGTACACTGTGTTAATATTTTCTACTTACATATAACCTTTCTTTACATTTTACAATTATTAAGTTTAATAATAAGCGTGTTTTGGTTACACCGCTTGCTTATATATTCGTTTGTTTTGTATGAAGCACTTAGCGAAGACTTAGCGAGAACTTAGCGACGAGAATCATTTTCGCTAAGTTTAAATAATTTTGTTTGATATCTTTTACCGTTTTCAACCCTCATTCATATTTTTTAATAAAATGACTTATCGCTAAATTGCCGATTTCTTTGCAACTTAGCAAGCGCCAATCGCTTGCTTGTAACCAAAACACGACTAATATTTCTGTTACTACAAAAATAGTTCGTTTGCCACTTAGTCTCGTGGTTAACCACAAAACTTTATACTTTTCCCGCAAATAGAAAACTTTTATCCTACAAGTCATTTCTTTTGCTGTAAACAAATTTTCATGTACCCCAAAATTGCCAAATTTTATTTCTGCGGCAAATAAAGAAATCCAGTTAATATAAACAAGAAAGTGTGCACACAAACGAATACACTCAAAATTAATCGTTCTCATGAATTGTTTCTTTCTTTTCGTTTTTTATAACGTGTTTGTGGCATGTCACAAATATAGTATACTTGTGTCCAAACATATTGTGTTTCCTACTCAATATAACATGTTTGGAACACAATGATTAATAGGTTATAATATATGCATTTGTGTTCCAAATGTGGCTTTGATTGTTGAAAACTGCTGAAAACACTGATGTCTGTCATAATACAGAATCAAGCACATCTTCAACTCACGAAAACAATGCTTGCCAACATGTACATGGTTCCCGCAATATGTTACTGGGACCGTTATTTTTTAGCGTGTAGAGATTATAACAAGTTTTAATTGGGTAACACCAAAAAACATTGTTCTGATGTTAGTTTCCTATGCATATCTTTAAAATGAAGCGACACATTTCATATTTTTTTAAATAATTAAGTGGACGTTTAAAATTTCTCCATTTTTTGTTGAAGATGATATCAATCAAGTGGAAGCCGCCATTGATGAAAGCCTTTGGGGGTGTTTTTTTACCAAATTTTCAATCGATCTAGCGAGAACTTTGGGTTTTAAGATCTACCACTATTGTCGAGTATTCTCTTTGGGAGCTCCTAGAGTCTGGGTCTTGTTCACATAGATCCGATACTTCAAAAACCCCACAAAGAAAGAAGTCTAGAGTGGTAAAATCGGGAGATATTGCAGGCCACTGCAAGTCACCAAACCAAGACATTAGCCGACGTGGAAACGTATCCTTTAAAATGTCCATTGTCAGGCTGGATGTGTCTGGGGTGTTGCACCGTCCCTATCCCAACTCATTTATTTGCGGCAACAAAAATGATCATGGTTCTGTTTGCTCTTTATAGAATTTCTGTACTACCTGCGTGCCTGGAATCTGCAGTAATTGGATTTACAGGGTGCATTATAAAGAGTTTTTTAGGCATAACACTGGCGAATGAGCTGATATCAGTATAAAATGTACCATCAAGAGAAAGAGAATTTCCTCGTCTTTCCAGTTGTGTAGTTAATTTTTCAAAGTTGTTGAAAAAACAGTTGTTCACGATTTACAGCAAAAAATGTTGACTTTTTTTTACTAAATTATATCTTGCGGGGTTGAGGGTTTACCGCAGGCAAAAGTTACCACCATAAAATGGAAAATATACTTGCCATTCCAATTATATATATGACATTCGTTGACGTGCTAAAGTTGTATTGGTCCAAACTCAATTTTTTTTTCAAAATTAATATTTTTAAAAATAATGATTACAACGAAAGTATATCTTAGAAAAACAAGATTTAGATGTTATATTAAAGCCAAGAAACCAAGTTTTCCAACTCAGTTCTATAGCTCTAAAACTTTTCGAGATACAGTCCAAAAGAGTCACAAAAATAAATCAAAATTTTTTCAATTTTCAAACTCTAAAAAAAATGTGTGCGCATTGTGAACAATTGCATCGAAACAACTCAAAAAAAAAACAAAAAAATGCAATTTTAGTTTTCTTGAAAATCGAAAAAAAACCGAAAAGTAGTCAACTTAGGATTTTTTTAAATATAACGCATCGTGTGATTTTCAACCTGACTCCGTGTCTGCAATCAGTTTTTTATAGAACTCAAAAATATTTCCTACATCAAAAATTACAGACTTTTGACCGATGAAAACTATTTCTGAACTACTGTGTGGCATCTACACCATCGGAACGTCCTCTAAAAATATTTCAGCTATTTCCCGTTTAATTTCTGCTCTGGCCGCAAGTGTAACTTTTTACATTTCGATTTTATTAAAAAAAATTTTTTAAACTAAACCAAACGAAACCACCACAAATAAATACAAAAATTATTGTTAACCATCAATATGACTGTATACACTTACAGTTTATTTCTATTATTTAGTTTATTATTTTGAATTTATATTTTTTATTACTATTTTGAAATATTCCAGGAATTCCTAGTTTTAAGTACTTATTGAAATTATTGTGAACTAAAATTTTTAGAACTAATAATAACCGTTTCATTTTTGGAAATTCGGTTCTACATTAGATATCTTGCGAAGTACACGAAGCATAGAAACTTACTTCTGAAACGTTGTTCGACACGCAAGAGTCGAAATGCCCACCGCTAAATAGTTTTACTTAAATGTAAAGTAACTTAAACTCTACTTAAATCTACATAACCTGCAGAATCTAAATAAAACCGAAGAATTATAACGTTGTTTGAAATTCTGCAACTCTTTTATTTAAACTTTGGACAAATACAGGTGAGAAATCCAGAGAATATCTCTAACTCAATAGGATATCTCTAACACAACATTCTCTTCTGTATTTCTACTCCCCACGCATATCTTACAAGTTATACGACTTCTCATCCCTTGAGAAATCGCATAAATTGTCAACTATCAAAGCTCTAAACAACCCATTATCAATACAGTCCACTACCCTCTGCTAATCACATCGACAACAGCTCAAGAGATTAATCTCCCATATTGATCTCTCCCGGTAATTATTCAATGACTCTTTGAGGTGAGCTCAAATATACATATATTATTTTTTTTCCTCCGCCCAAAAAAATTGATTTCTACCGATACTGAAATTTAATTTGCAGTACAAGTAAAAAAAAAAGCCGAGGCACAGACAACGCAAATCCAGTTTGAATGGCTTTTCAAAAATAAACTCGTTTAATTATAGAAAACACACATAACAATTTACCAAATAGAATAAAAATCAAAAAAAAATTCCCAAAGTAACTGCAGTAAAAATTAATTATCCCAGGAAAATATTTAAAAAATTTTTCGATAACGCTAAAAAGTATACAATAATTTCAGCTAAAAAGTATGCAATAATTTTTATTTAACATTTTTTTCGATAGCGCCAAAAAGTATGCAATAATTTACGGTAATAAAAATAAAATAAATGGTTTCCCATTACATCCCATGAAGGGACCGGGGAGAACTACTCACAATCACTGAGCTGTGCGCTTTCCAGTTTTCCTCATTGATTGGGACCTACAGTTTTACACCGATTCCGAACGGTATTTTGAGAAGCTTTTTCATGGCTATATGCTCGATAGTGTCGCCGTCACTATGCCGCCGAAAGAAATTTTTATTTTTTTTTTGAAGGTGGTCAGAGCAGGGTTCGAACCCTGGATCTCATGTACAAGAGCCGCGCACACTAACCATTGCACCACCGACGGCCATTTACGGTAATACTGAATATAAATAATAGAAAAGCATATCGCTTGTGATATTTGTTGACAATACAAAAGGCAAAAAGCATGTTTATATAGTTTTTTCAATAGTTTTTGTTTCCAGGGAAATTTGCCCATATCCACCACTCCGACCCAATCTAGAAAATTTTCCGTTGCTTTCAAATCCACCATCTCTAATCTTAATCTTTTAAACTCTTTTTAAATTGTATGGGCAGAAAGTGCATTATGTCCTACGTCGGCGACATTTATAGGACAGTAATCTATATACGACATCTATAGACGCAGTAAAGAGAAGTCATTGGGTGCCGAATCAGGGCTGTACCGCGGATCATAGATAAAGTAAATAATAGATATTGCGCGAACATTGTCAACTTTGTTCACTAGGTGCTGTCCTGTACTACTGTCACTTTCATTGAAGTTTCCCATAATTCTGATTGGGGTTTATTCAAAATTGTTGGAAATTACTATGAAAGTAATTTAAACAAGGGAAAATGTGACAAAATTTAAATGATTTTACAGAATAGCATTTGTTTCTTAATAAAAAACCTTTTCAAAGCCATGAGGGCCGGTGTTGGGATATCAATAAGAGAAAACCCGTAAGACCGCCCAAAGATGAACATGCCGGAACGCCTTTTTAATCTAAAAACTTCCCCGCCCAAAAACTGTACCAATTTCTGTGGTCGCAGATGCCAAAACCGTCAGAGTGTCTGTGGACTCTCAACAAGGAATGGTACCTGAACCGGAGGAATAACCTATTTATTAGTCGGTGGTGACATGGCTTTGCAATTCGATGGCCATCAGATATTCTACTTGCAGTAAGGTGTTCTATTTTTGTTTCGAAGTGATATTTTTGTTGGCATTTATTATTTCTTTTGATATAAAATTTTTGAATTTTAATGTCATATTTATTTACTTTTTTTTGACATCTAGAAAATTACCCATTACAGTAAAATTTTCCTAACACTTGTGCTTCATCTATTACTTTACTTTATCTATGCTGCGGATGACCCATCAATTCGACATGTTGAATGCTCAAATATCCCATTGTTTCAGTTTTTCCTTATTTCACCTGTTGTTTTTCCTTATTTCTTCGAATACTGTGGGCAACCTGATGGTGGTATACGATAGCGGAAAAACGCAATCATTTGCTTCGATGTGCTTCTTCCACGAACAATTTTTGTGGGATATAACTCGTCTTGGAAGACCCATACGGTCGGTTGCTGTTTTGTTTCGGGCTGATATGCATAGCTCCATGATCCGTAACCTATGGCGATGTTATACCGCGGTTGTATTTCTTCAACATTTCTTTGCTCCAATAGATACGAGCCTTTTTGGGAGCATTCGTCAAAATATGGGGGATCCAACGAGAAGAAATCTTTTCCCGGCCAAATTGGCATGTACTATCTTGTTCATGCTTGTTATACTAATGACCAGGGATGCCTCAATCTCACGGTATGTCACATGTCAGTCTTGCTTTATCAGTTCACGCGCAGCATTGATGGCTTCCGGCAAAACAACCGAAGTTGGACGGCCTTCACGAAATTCATCCTGGAGCGAACGGCGTCCGAAACTGAACTCTTGGTACCAGTGATTTACAGTGGTTTTTGTTGATGCTTCGTCACCAAAAGTCGAAACAAGTTAATTGAAACACTCTTGTCGCGATAATCCACGCCGAAAAACGTAAAAAATCATGGCACGAAAATTTTCACGGGTTAATTCCATTTTTAGACCGAGATGAATTTTTAAACACACTCCAAATACAAGAAATAGTTCTCGTAAGTGAAAACGTTCTATGTATGTTTATTATACTAAAATGCAGCTTGTCGCAAACATTTTTATATTGCCGTTTATTCCTTTTGAAGCCCAAAAATTTCTAACCATTATTAAACTGTTATGAGCACAAAAAATTTATTATACCATGAGTAAAACTCTATATTGAATTTGTATTCAATATTGAATAAAAATTCGGAGCGTATTACCACATCTTTGAATATTAACATCCTCAGTCAGTTGTTTCTTAGATATATATACGAGGCAAAGCGAATCTACATTTTAGAAAGTCATTTAATTAAACACGAGCTGCATCAAAATTGTATGCGCAAATATCAAAAAATGTCAGCGACTAAAATTCTTTACGGAGGTAATTATACAAAATATTCTACCTTTTCATAAATCGAACGATTGAATCGCCCAAAATAAAGACTTAAGTAAGTAGAATTTCATGGATCAAGTGAGAAAATTATTATATAAATTCGTTAAAGGATCATGAGGAGAATGAATATCCTAGACAAATAACTCATTGGACCTCCATTATTTGTATTCTTAAGGTTGGCAGTTTGGCCGGTTCGTTCGTTCATTCGACTTCGTTTTATGAAGTCAGGCAGTAATTTGTTTTTTTTTTATAAATTTTCAATTCTTTTTCCAGCATGCATTTGTACAATCTTAACCAGCGTGACGATGGCTCAAGACAATCCTTTAAAGTTCTTGGCGGGAGTGTCACAAGGCATTGCAGATCTTGGTCGGAATTTCCAGTGCCTTGCGGATAAAGGCGATACTGCTGAAATTATTGCCAAAGTATATCATGTCTACGATGATATTGTTACCGAGATTAAGAAAAATGTTGATGGCCCTGTGACGGCAGAGAAATTTCCCGCACTGTTACGTATTATAGTTGTGGATGCAGCTAAGAGTTTAAAAGCAATAGATGTACCATGCAGTGGCTACTGTCGCCAAGGTGATGCCGACTTTTCGCATGCTCCCCAAGAATTCGAAGATACGGGAACAGCTTTAGAAACCATGGGTTTGACAATGTCTTGTCTGTTGGACGATCCTAAGCCTGAAATTTTGAGCCAAATCCCTGTTATAGTGGGTGGAGCCATACAATCAGTAGGTGTTAATACGGACACTTCCAAGACGTCTGCGGCGATTTTATTGAAAGAAATTCTTCAGATTGTAAAGGGACTTCAAAAGTTGTCCACCAGATGCGTGAATATCACGAGAAAGTGTTAACCAGATTTGTCAGAATAAAACAATGAAAAATATGATGGAGTTTAAATTTCAAACAAAAGCAAAGTGTTTCCTTTAAAGCGTTGATAGATATTCTCCATTTGTGTTTAAATTAATTATTTTGGACATA
The DNA here is from genome assembly GCA_963931995.1 of Phaonia tiefii. Classification (NCBI taxonomy): domain Eukaryota; kingdom Metazoa; phylum Arthropoda; class Insecta; order Diptera; family Muscidae; genus Phaonia; species Phaonia tiefii. The sequence goes on from OZ008370.1 coordinate 144,724,428, forward strand.
AATGGGGCAAATTAATTGGTTTTATTAGTTGATTCAATTACTTTACTCCATCGGAACGTCGTCTGAAAATATTTTAGCTATTTCCCGTTTAATTTCTGATCAAGCCGAAGATGTCACTTTTTACATTTCGATTTTATTCAAAAACCTTTTTTCAAAAAATCGGTAAATCATGAGTATTTTTGTCCAAAAACTATGAAAAATGTTGAAGAACGCAAACTAGGACCAACACCGAAGAACTCATGTTTAACAAGTTTTGGAAACTAGGATCTTATGATCTGCAAAACAGCATTCATGTAGGAAAAAGGAAGAGCTGGTATAAATAAATTTCCCAAAGTCGAGGGTAAATATTAAAGATTCCAAGCCCGTGAAAAACAGCCACAATCGCTTTTTTATTGTAGTTTTTTTTTGTTTGTGGCTCGATCGTAACATGCTCGATCGTTGTATAGGGCATTTGTCCTTTAGATGTCGCTGACGTACGACATCACCCTAAACTTTAAAAATATTTTTCTCTAGAATTAAAGCCCTATAAAAAACAAGAACATTTTGCTTTGTAAGTATACAGTTTTATGCAGTGCTAATGGCAACTAGATTAAAAATTAGTTAACCCAGGCAAATATTAAAAAAATTTGTCGATAACGCTAAAAAGTATGCAATAATTTGCGTTAAAAAGTATGCAATAATTTATATTGAAAAATTTTGCAATTGCTCCAAAAAGTATGCAAGAAATGTTTGAATTAATGCTGTAACTACATCTTGTCTTCTTGTTTTTGAATAAAAATGTATATCGTACTTTTTGGTTTTTAAATGGCTTTAGTCCTAGAAAACAATATTTTTACATTCTAGGGGCAGACACTGCATTAAATGAGGCCTTAATTAGAGAATGATGTCCTACGTCAGCGATATCTAGAGGACAAATGCAGTACTCGTCGAGACCTATACAACGATGTATGGTATTGTTTGTATGTTAACAAAATCGACTTTGGCTGTTTTACGGGCTCGGAAAGGAATTTTTTTTAATTGTCTCTAGGTGATCTTTAATATTTACCGTCGACTTTGGGAAAATTTATTTGAACCACGATATGACCATTGACAGTTTGTATAGACAAAAGCTATGTTCCTCGGTGTGAAGAAAATGGAATTCTTCCTGGAAGACAAAACGCCTATAGAAAATATTTTGTGCCGTGTATAATAAAGGTTTTAAATTCCTCGAATCTGACAAGATGTGTGATGAGACAAACAGCAAGATTCAAGCTGCAATACTTTGGAAATCTTTGGAAAAGGTTGGATATGAACAAAGTTTAAAAAGGGAAATATCTCTCTTAGATTGCGGAAAGTACCTAAGAAAAGTAAAGGTGTTTTATTGACCTTTTCGTCACCACAACTGCTTCAAAAGAAATTTCCCAACGTGCTGTCCAATGCGACAGTGACCTGTCATAACAGACACGATAAGGAAGACGTCCGGTCACGATAACGACGCCACGTCGTTAGTGTGTTTCAAGTTTCGATGATGCCACATCAGCTTGGAATGTACACAGTTCCCTACTAGTAATTACCTATAGTAATTACCTATACCCTAGGAAAGACATCATAGAATACTTTTTTGCTAAGATTTGAACCATCCGTATAGAAGTTCACGAATCTCTTATGTCCAGGGATGCAAGCATTCCACTCTGATCTATCAGATATTCTTCCAGTCAAAGAATGGTGCGGTCGAAGTGTAATCAACAATGCACAGAAAATAATAAAACTGATTTGTCTTCAATTAAGCCATTGTTTGATCACAAATTAAAAATTGGACAATGTCTTTCTTGATTCAAACAAATATTTTATCAAAACATAGCTTGATAACTAAAATGTATTATTTCGGAATACATGAGAATCAAGAGGTATTATTATTCTCTCAGTGGCTTAGTGACGGAATATATGAGAATCAAAAGAAATTATTATTCTCTCAGTCTCTCAGGGTTCTATCAGTGTCTCTCAAACGTTCGCCGTTGTGTTCGCAAATGCGTATGACGCGCAGAAATTAGGTTTGGTAACACCAGTTGTTATCCATAACACAGCTGATCGACTATTCAGTAGGAAATTGATAGAAATCAGAGTAGGTAGGCGAGAGAGCGATAAGAACCGGAAGTAAACCATTCAGCAAAATAATTTTAAATAGTGTTTGATTTACACCAATGATAGCTAAATTATGTTTTATGTTGGTTGCATCGACCGATAACACGCATTCCCTCTTATTTCTGTCCGTGTTATGTCCAACCAAAGAGTAACATACAACAGCAACTAGGACTCGTTGAAATAACCTACTACCACGTTACACTGAAAACTGTAAGCAGAGAGACAATAACATTAAATAAAAATTGACTCATTTAAATAATTTCTAATTCCACGCGAAATGCTTCGACTAACTGCTTAGTTAGAACAACAAACATATTTGTTTGAATTATTTAGTTAATATAATATTTGGTTTATTGCATTATATCCCTACAATTTATTTAATTAATTTCCTTTATCGGTGCAAAACCAAACAAGAATTTAATTAAGAACGTGAACTTGTTAATTGCAATCGATTTTGATTATTTTGTCCAGAAAATCAAGCATTGTGTTGAGAATGATGCTGTGTCCGAAGTCACTTTCTGACTAGAGTAACAGTTCCCCAAGTTCCCTAAGTCATGCATTCTGTGATATGCTGCCTAGTACTTACATTTTGAAGGTTTCTAGGGGGTTAGGATGAGAGTAAGTACAAATTCCGCTCTCGAGCCGAAAAATGCAGCTCCTCCTCAATATAAATCTCTCACTCCGAGTTTAAAAAAAGGTATAAAAGAATCATCAAAGGGTAAAACTTCAAAATGCGAGAAAATCGTTTGGAATGTCTTGGAATGTGTTAAAAATAGTGTACGTGGGCAAAAATATTCCAAGGGGGTAAAATTTCAAAAATGGCTCAAAAAAGGGTAACATGTAAAAATACGGGAAAATAGTTTGGAATATGTTATAAATAGTATAAAAAAGGATAAAATGGTCAAAAAGGCGCAAAATATCAAAATGCGAAAAAAATCGCTTGGAAAATTGGGAATGTGTTAATAATAATGTCGGTGGATAAATTTGCGGAAAAATTGCAAAAGTTCAAATAATATTACGTTTGGATGATGAAAAAGGGACAAAAATGGGTAAACATCTAAAAGACCGAACATCAAGTTGAAATAATCGATAACTAAAACAGCTTGTGGAAAAGAACGACGCAGAAAAAATGGTAAAAGCTCAAAATGCGAGAAAAATCGGCCAGGATTGAATGGGGTTCTCTAACGACGGGTAAGGAAGAGGTGATTACTGAAATTTCAAACTTTTTTTATTCGAGGGTACAAATAGTCATCTACAGGCCGTTGAAGTTTCGATTCCCAGTAAAAATAATGTTTTTTGGACAATATGGGGTTCAAACGACGGGTCATTTGAACATATATGGGGAAAAAAATTTTCAAAATTTTGACAGAGCATTTTGTTTTCACGACGTCATTTTGAAATCTTTATCATGCATATTTTGTAAATATTGCATCAAAAAAATTTTTCAAAAAAAATCATTTGATTTGCAGATTTGTCTTTCTGTTTCGCAAAATCACCAAGAAATATATTTATTTTAAATATGCATGATAAAGATTTCAAAATGACGTCGTGAAAAAATGTGCTCTGTCAAAATTTTCAAAATATTTTTCCTATATCTATGTATATGTTCATCATGACACGTCGCTTGAGCCCCATAATGTGAAAAAATTTTTTTTATCGAAAATATACTAGGAATCGAAACTTTAGAGTTGATTTGACATTCCCGTAATCACCACTTTAATACGCGTCGATTGAGACCCCACCCCCACATTTGAAATTCGCAAAAAAAAGGTTTTCAGTACACCGTATTGTGTATGTTTTGCTCTTAATACCGAGCATGTTGTTCATAATTTTGAACATTTTTATAAAAACATAATATTTGAAATAAAATTGTCAGCTTTGTAATGAACAAAATCAATTAAAACTACTTTTAGTCAGTACAATAAATACTATTAACAGCACCTTTTTACCATTTTAGCGTCATTCACAATTTTTACCATACTCCAAATATCTCCATGGGACTGTCCTTGGAGGTGGAAAGTTTCTGATTGCCATTCACTTGAGAGTGGCCAGAAATGATTCCTTCATTGGGCAGTCCAAGCAGCTCACTACTTCCACGCAGTATGTCCTGGGCAATGGCTTATCGGAAACCTCCGTTAGCTAGCTAAAGTGAGAAGGCGAAACGAATGAGCAACCTGAGTGGTAATGCGATCACTGATACGTCTCAGGATTATTAGGTGACCCTGTCACTGAAGCTCTTCGAAGTAGTGGACATACTCTTCTGTCCTTTGAAGGCGGATGAGCCAACACCCCTGGCCAGCGGCGGATCAAAATTGAAGAAACCAAAATCCAGTTTCGACAAACTGCATTCTGGTCAGCGTCTGAACCATAATGGGCGGATGAAACATAATCATCCTGGCAGTAGGTAAAATGCAAACCACGGTGGGCTGGGTTTGCCTCCCGCCACAGTTATATCGGCAATGAATATACACAGAAAATATGATGAACGAAGAAACCCGCCTACTGTTGACGACCCTCGCAAGCGTTATAAGGACCATGATTTAAGGATATGTACCTGGAATGTTCGAACGTTATACAGGACTGGTGCCACTTTCCACCTGGCGGATGTCCTCGGAAAATATAAAGCTGACATCACAGCTTCGATATTTACTACAGCTGCCATGAGCGTAAGCACGAATTTGGGTGCGGATTTATAGTAGGCAAGAGACTGTGACACCTAGTTTCAAGGTTCAACCCAATGAGTGACCGCATAGCCACAATTCGCATCAAAGCGAAATATTTCAACATCTCGTTAATTTGCGTGCACGCACCGACAGAGGATAAAGATGATGAGGTCAAAGAAACATTTTATGAGCGCCTGGAGGAAGTATATGAACGCTGCCCTGAACACGACATTAAGATTATTCTAGGCGATTTTAATGCCAAATTAGGAAAGGAAAGTGTCTTTCGACCAACCATCGGAAATCACAGTCTACATGATACCACTTCCGATAATGGAATAAGACTGATAGACTTCGCCGCTGCAAAGAACATGGTAGTTAGTAGCACACGTTTCCAGCATAAGGACATTCATAAGGCGACCTGGATATCTCCTGATCAACGGACGAAGAACCAGATTGATCACTTGGTAATAGATGGCAGGCACTCTTCTAGTGTAATGGATGTACGTGTGATTCGTGGTGCCAATATCGACTCGGATCATTACCTGGTGGCTGCGAAAGTTCGCACGAGATTGAGCAGGGCGAAAAACGTACGGAGCCGAACACAGGAAAACCTGGATATTGACAAGCTACAAATACCGGAGATATCAATGTCCTATCGACAGAAACTCTCTCTCCTGCTGGAGCAGAATATGAGAAATTGAATGAGACACTCTTGTCTCGATAATCCACGCCGAAAATCGTAAAAAATCATCCCACGAAAATTTTCACGTGTTAATTCCATTTTTGACCGAGATGCATTTTTAAACACACTCTAAATACAACAAATAGTGCTCGTAAGTGAAAACGTTCTATATATGTTTATACTAGAAAATATCAAGCTTTTCAATGAAAGTTCTAGTTTGCGTCTGGCAGCACCAATATTGCCAGTACCCGAAATATAAATGGCAACCCTCGTATTCGTTTGTTTTTAGTTCAACAACGCTCGTATTTTTTGTGTAAGATTTTAAATTGTAAAGTGTACACAGTCCTGATACGACGGCTCAGCCTTTTCACGACACTTTCTGTCAACATTTTTGTAAACGATTTGAACTTTGTATTATATATATTTCTCTTTATATGTTTATATACATTTAGCAGGGATCCGCAATATGACCGAACAAACAACATTTTCTTAATAGAACATATCGTTTCAAAAAAAAAAAAACTGATTTTTCTTCACACCAATATGACTTAAATCAAGGTTATGCAGTATTATGGTCAGGGTTACTACACAACTTATTTCAAGTTTAAAGACTTCAAGCTACTGGTCATGATTCGCTTAATCTCCCACGACAAACAGCATACATTCTTTGGATTTATTGGTCAATGCTAAGGCAAAATAATTGCCAAGGACCTTGAGTACAACTCAGAGAATTTGCACGACATCACAAAACTCTAAAGTACAAAACAACAGATCATATTCTGTACTCACAGTAGAAATGATCTAATTACAACATTTAGCTTCATAAGGTCAACGCGTCAGACAAACAAAAAAAAAGGTGAACTTGAAAATCTATATTTGCTAATGTTGCGTTGCCGTCATTGCAATTAGATTGCTGAGATTCTAAACGTGGACGCACCGCACCTACAACAATCAACTTCCATGGCAACAGAAACAAGTAAAATATTACAATAAAAATCTGATCTTTATGAAAAAGTTTGTGTTATTCACTTCTAAATTTGAGGTTGAACTTAAACATTTTTTCAAAACTAAAAATGTCTTGTCTGTCGCTTGAGAGACTTCATTTGCATTTGTTTGCAATAAATTAAATTTTATTTTAATTCGCTTTGTTTTGTATACAAAATAAATATTATTGTTATTTGATTGTTTGTTTATTATTTCAGCTTTGTTCCAGCTCAACACATTTTCAAATATGGAGTGTCTCAAGCTCCCCCCCCCCCCTCCCAAGCACTCAAGTCACACATGTATGGGTATATTAGCTATTAGCTCAGAAACCACAACAGCAAAATAAATAAAATAAATGGGCGGCTTTTTATCTTTTACAAACCATATTTGTTTCAAAAGTTACACACCAAGTCATTGTTTAAAGCTGAACGTGTAGTCTCTAGTGGAAACCTATAATTTATGTGGGAATCTTATGATATTTATGGTAAACAGAAACAGAAGCCGAAATATGATATTATAGACTTAGGAAAGTAACCCTTACACTGTTCCACAAAAACAACATATCCTAATAAAATAAAAAAATTTAATTCAAACAAATGGGAAATCCTTACAAGGGTAAGTTGTAATATATGAGGGCGGATCCAAGCTATAGTAACTTTTTGACTTTATTGCAATAGAGTACATACTACAATCTGTGACATGTTGTGATTATTTGATACACGGTGGATAAAAACGGCCTCTGTAACACATTCTCTCAAACACATTCTGCAGGAACCATGTATATGTTCCACTCCAAATATACAATTATTTAACTATTTAAATGCAAACATTAGCATGTTTACTTGCAAAGATGCATAATTTTACGTGAAACCATATGCGTATGTCATTCCAAACATCCATATACTTACGTCGACACGTTCGTGTGTTTTCACCCAATCGAACGATTCACGACACATTGCATGAAACTAAAACGCAACAGCTCAGTCAACAATTCACTTTCACACGCACTCTCGAATATTTATACGAAAGAATAAATCAAAAATACAGCTATAAACATGCAATACCATTAACTTCGGCTGAAAACAATCTCTCTTTGACCCGCTTTATTATTTTGCTCTCGCCAAAGCATAGATATAAAAAAAGTAAATACTGCACCAAACACAGCTGTATTTGCATCACAAACACATATATTATAACATATTAATAATTGTGTGTCAAACATATAATATTGAATAGCAAATATAATGTGTTTGGAGACAAGTATACTCTATTTGCAGGAAGCATCAAACACACCTTTGCATCCAAACAAGAAAAAAACATATTTTTCAGCGTGTAGGCGTTGAAAGCAGACAAATCTCGTTGATTTTGACAAAATCGCCATAGTGACTCGACATTATCCATGTTGATTTTAACGGAATAGATAACTGGAAGTAAAGGATGTTTTTTTAGCTGCATGAGACCTATCGATAGCGATAACTATGGTTTCACAGCTGATAATGTCAAATTGTTTTGACATTTCTGTTCCGTAAGGTTTGGCATTCATAATCATGAATCGTTTGACACCGCAACAACGCTTCCAAATTGTGGAAATTTACTTTGCCAAAACATAAATTTGTTCGCGAAGTTCATATAGTTATCTGAAATGCCCAAAGGCGTAACCCTCAAAAAATAAAAATTGTTTTTGATTGAATATAATACTCCACGCTAAAATATGTATGTGCAAACTAGTAGACTTCCAAGTTCCTAAGGTGACTTGGGAATGAACGCCTTTAAAACTGAAATACTTTGGATTTTATTAGGTTTTTTGCTTCTCCTGTAGAATTTTAAAAATGAGGGTTACGTCTTTGGGCATTTTAGGTGACGATATAGCACTTCGTCCATTTTACGGTCAACAAAATCGGACTAGTGAGCAAGCAATTCGTGTAGTTAGAAATCGTTTTCGCACTATTTGGAGCAAAACCAATCCTCAACCAGTTAACGAATCACCATTACATCGATTAAATTTTACCGTTTGGTGCGGTTTACACGCAGGCGACATCATCGGTCCTTATTTCTGTCGATATGAGCTAGGACCTGCCGTTACGGTGAATGTCGAGCGCTATCGAACAATGCTGAATGAATTTTTGTGTCCAAAAATTAATCAGCTAAACACCAACAAGACGGCACAACTTGCCATACAGAACGCTTAACAATCGATTTATTGGACAAGCAATTTGGTGACAACTTTATTTCTAGAAGTTGTCCTGTTCACTGGCCCCCTCGTTAGAGCGATTTAACGCCTCTGGATTACTTTTTATGGCGCTATGTTAAGGCATTGGTTGATGCCGACCACCCAGCCATTCTTAAAGCATTTAAAGCTAATTTTCAAGCCACCATTGACGCCATACGGCCAGAATTATTAGAAAAAGTAATCAAAAATTGGTCTGGTCAAATGAACCACGTAACTCATTGCCACGACAGGCATATGTCGAAAATCATATTTAGAAAATAAATATCATGAAATTATGTACCAGATTATAATAAAAACAATCTTATTCCTACAATATTTCTGTCTCCTATTATCATCTTAAATTCTCATGACGCTAAAAAACATCCTTTAGAACGGTCGGGTGGATGGGTTTAAGACCATGAAGGCTGGGACTTCATAAACTGTCGGAAGTGGCATGAAAGAGCATAATTTATCGTTTTAAAATTATTTATGAAATATAGGAAATTAAATTATAAATAAAACTTTAAAAAATTCTCCCTAAATATGTATTCAATAAAACAGAATTGAAATTCAAAATATATCAAAAAATTTTCAAAAATATTAATTGAATGTTGAGACTCCTTCCTATTTGAAAATTTAAATTTAAAAAAAATTTTATAAATAATCAATATTCTTCGAGCTTGAGGTCAGATTTGCTGTTGTTATATTTATTTTCCTCGATATTTCGCTACTCCTTTGTGTAGCATCATCAGGATATTTAAACAATATTTAACAATTAAAACAAAACAAAAATAACAATTGTGAAAAAATTATGTCAATTCAAAAATATTCAAACAAATTTTCCCGCCTTTTTTCAAAATTTTCTGAAGTACACAAACAAAAATAATGTTCGTAAAAAGTTCATATAAATTAGCCCAAAGAAAAATATTAGATTGATATGATAAATAATTCTTGCTTAAATGGTTCTACTTTTTACTAATTAAATGTCTGTAAATTTGGGCTACATTATCTGTATCTGTTTTATAGTTAATTCTTTTCAATGTTGGTGTATTAATTATCTGTAGCATTTCTAACATATAACAGACATTTAATTAGTAAAAAGTAGAACCATTTAAGCAAGAATTATTTATCATATCAATCTAATATTTTTCTTTGGGTTAATTTATATGAACTTTTTACGAACATTATTTTTGTTTGTGTACTTCAGAAAATTTTGAAAAAAGGCGGGAAAATTTGTTTGAATATTTTTGAATTGACATAATTTTTTCACAATTGTTATTTTTGTTTTGTTTTAATTGTTAAATATTGTTTAAATATCCTGATGATGCTACACAAAGGAGTAGCGAAATATCGAGGAAAATAAATATAACAACAGCAAATCTGACCTCAAGCTCGAAGAATATTGATTATTTATTGATAAGGAAAAGGTCGAACAACAGAATAAAAATAAAAAAATTGTATTTTAAATTTCATATACATCAATGCCCAGTTTCACAGTTAGTCATTCTCCATTTAAATGGAATTTAAATGCCCGATGTTTGTCATTTTAATGTCATTTAATATGAAAATTTTCTGTGCGCTTTAAATTGAGCTTTTAAATGACGTGTTTAAAACTAGCCCTTAGATATAAAAAGTTATGATTTTGAATTGCAGTCTTTTAAAATTTCAGTTGATGTATTTTAAATATCAATTGATGTCTTTTAAATGTTTGCAAATATCAGCTAACATTTAAAAAACATAAATTGATATTTAAAACAGTTTAAGCTTCAATATAAAACAGAATTTTTAACTCGCAATTGTTATGTTGTACAAGGTGTTTCAAAAGAAGTCATCCGATGTTGTTTGGCTCTCATTTTTTTTCTAAATGAAAAACTTCGATTCTGTTTTTTGATTATGTTTATTTGAACCTTTAGAATTTATTGGTTAAGTTGAGAAGATGATATCGGTTAAATGGGCGCCGTCACAATTGATTACCATACGGGCTCGTTTTACGAAAATTTTCATCACTTCGGCGAGAACTTCGGGCGACAGATTCTCGCACTCGTGTCGAATGTTGACCTTGAGGGCTTCCAGGGTCTCGGGCTTGTTCACGTAAACACGGGACTTCAAAAAAACTCCACAAAAAAAGTCTGGAACGGTTAAATCGGGCGATCTTGCGGGCCAGTGCAAATCGCCAAAACGAGAGGTTGAAGGCGGCGTTCCTGGGTCGCCTCTTTATCGGTTGTGGCTCGCGCAGTGTGTGCCGTTGCTCCGTCCTGTTGGCACCACATGTTCTCCAGTCCTAATTCCTCGAATTGTGGCAAAAAAAAACTCGGTTAACATGGCCCTATAGCGCGCACCGTCCACTGTTGTCATTTGAACAGCGGCGTTCTCGAAAACAAAATGGCCCGATGACTCCTCCAGCGTGAACAGCGCACCATGCAATCACTTTGAGCGGGATTTTCGGTGCCCCAGAAGCGATAGTTTTGCTTGTTCACGTACTCGCTCAGGTGGAAATGAGCCTCATCGCTCATTATGATTTTGGTGGAAAAATCGTCCACGAGATTGAGGATGGCTTGGGCGTAGGTTACACGCGTTTGGTGGTCGACAGGCAGCAGCTGATGCACGGACTGGACTTTGTATGGGAACATGCGCAGGTCTTTGACAAAATTCGCCATAGGGACGACCGGCTGATGGCTAATTGCGAGGCACGGCGTCTGGTCGATGTCTCCGGCGACAGCTTCACATCCTCGGCAATTGCGGCGATATTCTCGGCAGAACGGGCGCTCCGGGGCCGGCCACTCCTGGCAACGTCTCGTGTGGTCCCATACTCTTCAAGGTTAGTGGCCAAACGACGCAGTGTTTGCGCAGCCGGGGTCGAACGGCCGGGGAATCGGCGACGGTATTCGCGCTGCGCCAACACCACAGACGAATTGTTACGCAAAAAAAAAATAGACACGATTAAACCACGTTCTTGGGGAGTGTATCGCTCCATGGCTTGCTTACTTGTGTTCTACATCTGTCTAGTACACAAATGTCAAAACAGATTTGACATTGGCGGCCATTTGCAAAAATAAGAGCATCTTCCAATAGGGTGGTCACTTTTAAAACACCCTGTACATGTCAAATACGATTTTCAAATTTCAATTGATATTTTTGAACATTTTATTGAAAAATTTTGAACTTCAGTTGGTATCGGCGTAGTATTTTGACAGCGTCATTTCATTTTGTAATTAAAAAAAAAATTGACGAAAAGAAAAAACAGAAGGAAAATGACAGAAAATCTCAGCAAACTTTGTGTTTGGCGTTCAATATTGCATGTTGGAGAAACACTGATTAATATGTTATGATATATGATTATGTGACCCACATATGGCTTTGTTTGATTAACAATGACAAGAAAAAGCAGGATATCTTCAATTTATGAAACTAATGTTTGCAAACATGTTCATGGTTCTTGCAATATGTTGCTGTGGCCGTTTTTTACAGCGTGTATAGAAATTTCCCCTATAGACATTGCAAAATACATTGGACTAATTCTGAACAGACAATTCAGCTTCAAACGTAACACTGGATAGTATCAGTAAAACCACAGTGGTCGTTATTTTTATAGGAGACAACTACTATAAAAGGGTCATCGGAGGTCGATGGGGACTACAACCGAAAATAGTTTATAGCTGTATAGATATATACAGCTACTGTCCGCCTGATATTGCTTCACGACATTGTCGTTTGGAGCCCGGTAGTGGAAATCCACTTATCTAAATCTGTTGACAAAGGTCCAGTGAATGGCAATGATGTGTATAACAGATGCCCTTCGCACAATACCTACTGCTGGGGGTTTGGGTGTTATCATTCACCATTACCATTAGATTTGTTGCTCAGCAAACGCCATTAATCCACCTAGGACTTTATTTACTACGTCTTTACAGTGCCATGGCCACGGTACGATTTTGCCGATCTGCGGCAATTCAGTTTTGAAGAAACTTTGGGGGAAATTTCATCAGGTATGAGAAACTTATCCACGAATATACCAGACGCTCATGACTGGAAGTACGCATACCAGATAAAAGATCGTATTTATGATTCTACACTGATGGCTAGAAACTAGGTTATGGAGTCTATTCAGAAGAGATGATTCTAGTCCTTGCACAAAGGCTAACGGACCAAACACCCTGAAAAATCTGTATTAATATTGTATCCTTGAGTCTGAACACATTGTGTTTGCTATGCAATATTACATATTGGAGACACAATGTTTTTTTTTTTTATTTTTTTTTTTATATTTATTTCGTCTATCATTAATACAAAGTAAAAAGTATAAAATATTTTAATAATTACAGAATTTGAGAATTTACTAGAAGTATTGCAGCAAATAGGACATATTTTTGTATATCTTTATATAAGAATATTTTTAGGAATATGATACAGTGTAGGGCAAAAAGATAGGATAAAAAACCCGATTAAAGTTTTAAAGAAATTCTGGAATTATGTCTTCTATCAAATTCATCGCTGAAGCTGTAGAAAAATTAATTCTGCAAATTTCTTAATACTGCATAATTTGAAGATCTGTTGCGGTCTTCGAATCTTTGTGTAAGTTTAGAAATAAATGTGTTGAACATATCCATTTTGAATCGACTGTGAAGGAGGGTGGTCGAATAACGTCTGCTTAGGTTTAGAATGATTTTAAGGTTTTTGTTCTGTAATACTTGCAGTTTTTTGACGTTTGTTTTGGCACATCTGCCAGACCAGACCTGACATCCGTAAATCATAATGGGCCTAATGCAGGATTTGTATATTAGTATCTTATTTTTTTATTAAGTTTTGACTTTCTATTTAGTAGAGGAAAGAGGGCTCTTCCGCAGCGTATAGCTTTCTCACAAGCATTCACAACATGCTCTTTATATGTAAGGTGTTTGTCCAATATTACTCCAAGATATTTTATTGAAGATTTGAATGGGATATCGGCGTTTTGAATACGTAATGGGATACTCGGTGTTCTTTTAGGAGACTTATTAAAAGGGAAGATAATGGCTTGGGTTTTGTCTTCATTAATCTTTACTTTCCACTTTGTAAAATATTTTCCGATATGTGTTAAAGATTTTTTCATTCTTTTGACAATCGCATTAGAATTTTTCCCAATTGAAATGATTGCAGTATCGTCTGCATATAGGGCGGCTGTGGTATCCTTATGCAGTTTAAAATCCGAAGTGTAAATTGAATATAATAAAGGCGATAGTACAGATCCCTGCGGTACACCCGCAATGATTTCCTTGCTTGCGGACTTTTTGCTATCAACATCAACGACAAATGTTCTGTCCGATAGGAAACTTTTTATTTTTTTCTGAAGATAAACGGGATAACAAAGAAACAAAAAAAAACTGCAGATCTTTAATTCATGAACACAATGCTTGCACGTAAGTATATGGATGTTCCAAACATATACATGGTTCCTGTATAAACCATTTTATTTTTAGCGCAGACACGCTGAAACCCCTGACTTTTTTGTTTGTATGCAAATATAGTGAGATTGTAGCATATCGCAAATATAGTATATTTATGTCCAAACACATTGTGTTTGTAATTCAATATTACATGTGAGAGACACGATGATTAATATGTTGTAATATATGCTTTTGTGACCCAAATATAGTTTTGTTTATTGAAAACTGCCAAAAACAACATTGTGACAGATAAAAAAGGCACAAACAAAACACCCAGCAGATCTTCAATTCATGAATACAATGCTTGCACGTAAGTATACGGATGTTCCCAACATATACATAGTTGCTGCATTATGTTACAGTGGCCGTTTTGATTTCAATGTGTAGTTGTTTTTCATGTAGAATTCTTGGCAATCGGTAGAAGTATCAATGTCTACTCTGGTAATCAGGCTGCCAAACTCGCATCTCTAAGTGAGATGTCAAGCAGTTTGATGTCAACCTTTTAGAGCTGCAGGAACATAGGAATATTCCAAGTAACGTTAGAGCGGATATACTGGCGAGACTAGACACTACCTTACGTGTTCCACTCGATATGGAGTGTGTGGGTATGTCCCTTTCTACATGCAAGTTCATGCATAAAGTCAAAGGTTTTACACAAGCAAGTGGTAGATGGTTTGGAGGCACAAAATGCAGGATCACAAGGCCAGTATGGCCAAATTATGACCTAAATCGTACGCTACACTTGCTATCCACTTCTAGACAGGATATCTCTATACTAGTAGCTTTAAGCACTTGGCAATGTTTGAAAGGCAGATTTGGAACCTCAGCTCGTGACTACTATAAAAGCGGTGGGGATGAAGAGTAGGATGAGAGTGTAGTGGTGTGCAGAATATCCTGTCCCGCCTTCTGAAAAGAATGGATATAATGCACATTCAAGCAGTTAAGCTGAATGAACTTAGGTTATTTTTGAGGGACATATTCTAGTTCGTCAGGGACGAATATACAAACGTCTATTTATAATGCCCATCTTGGAACACCAGAATGGGATATCATATGGCTAGAACGCCCCTTCACCATACTAGGTCAATTTGCAGGTTCAACGATAGGGGCGGAACATGACATCCCAAGATAACACCACGTACCCTGAGGCCGATTGCAAAAAACTGGTAATAATATCAGAACTTCTACACTATTAGTCTGATTATTTTAAAATATACTAGGTATTTATTGGGGATGAATTAAAATTTCAGAATATTCTGTAGTTCAATATTTCCATTTGAATGGTCTCAGCCCAAGCAATATTAAAGCCGACCTAGATTCTAATCTGGTGGAGTCTGTTCCTTCGTTTACGACTGTAAAATATTGGGTAGCAGAGCTGAAACGAGGCTGCACTAGCTGACAAGCCGAAAACCGTAGTGGTCGACCAACTGAGGTGTCCACGCCAGACACGGTTAAGAAAATCCACAAAATGGTATTGGATGATCGTTGGCTGAAGGTGTGTGAGTTAGCTGAGTTAGGCATTCCAAAAAGTGCTCTACATCGTTTATTGACCGAAGATTCGTAGATGAGAAAGCTGTGCGCAAGATGCGTGATGCGCTTGCTTTCAATAGAGCAAAAACAGTGTCGTGAAGATGTTTCAGTAGAGAGATTGGCGATGTTTCACCGCAATAAAGCCGAATTTTTGCTCTGATTTATAACCAAGGATGAGACATGAATGCGACAGCAAGCAACGTAGTGAACTGGAATGGGAGAATCGTGTCCAAAGAAGGTGAAGGTGGTTCCACCTGCAGGCAAGGTCATGGCGTCTGTTTTTTGGGATACACATGGGATAATTTATATTGATTATCTTCAGAAAGGAAACACTATCAAATACGAATATTATGATAATTTATTGCAGCATTTAAATTATGATATTGTGGAAAACAGGCCCCATTTGGTGAAAGAGAAAGTGTTGTTTCATCAAGACAAAATGCTCCACTTCACACATCCACTATTCCGATGGCCAAAATTTATGAATTAAAGTTCGAGTTGCTTCATCGCGCACCTTATTCGCCAGAGTTAGTTTCCTTCAACTATTTTCTATTTATTTTCTACTTAAAACAATGGCTCGGTGGTAAAAGATTTGCCAACAATGAAGAGGTAGGATCTGCGGTTGATGGCTATTTTAAGGAGTGTGAAAAGTCCTACTATAAACGGAATCGAAGCTATTCAATTTCGCTGGAAAAAGTTTTCCTTCCCCAACTTTTTTGTGTCTTCTTTGTTAGGTCGGCTAGTTTTGGGACCGCCATCACATTAAATACCATTCAAAATATGTTTCGACATTCACCATACAATCTGAAAGCCTGACTTCTCTCCTACAAATACCTAGTACATTCTAAGGCTACTTACAACTTACTTATCCGGTCTCGAACAACCCCTGGGAGTCAGGGACCTTACCAAACGAAGATAACATAATTCGCCATCCAGTTCGATCTTTTGGCTTATCTCTCCAGTTGACAAAACCAAGTGTACGCAGGATTCGTCAACCTGAACCCTCCACCGGAATCTTGGTCATCCTATTTTCTTCCTTCGAGTTCGGTTTCGAAAATCCTTCGTGCTAGTTCGTCTTCATCCATTCTACTGACATGACCTAGCCAGCGCAATCGCGTTATTTTGATCCACTCACCTATGCCAATGTCGGGATATAGCTCGTTCATGCGTCGGCGATACTCGCCGTTGTGCACTATAGGGCCATACATTTTTCGGAGTATTTTTCTCTCGAAGACTCCTGCAGATGTTTCGTCTGCTTGCGATAGGACCCAGGATTCTGCGCCATAAAGCAAAACGGGTTGTATAATAGTCTGGAACAGCTGAACTTTTATTACTCGAGAGAGGGCTCTAAGTGCTCTCTAAAGTGCTTGTTTAGCCCAAATAACATATATTCGCAAGCACAATTCTCAGCTTGATCTCAAGGCTGACGTTGTTGTGTTTGTTTACGTCAGATCTGAGGTATACCAATTCGTCCACCACTCGAAATTATAGCGGATATCAACGTTCATGCTTTGGTCTAATCGCGTGGAGGCCCTGCTCGTTGAAACCATTAATTTTGTCTAGTCCTCATTTACTCCCAGAGCAGAGCCACATTTGCTGACTCCGTCTCAATTCTCGAAAACACCGCAGTAACCTCTCTAATTGACCGCATACGCGAGCAACATCAGCATACGCGAGCAACATGTGACTTTTGCTACTGATGGTTTTATTCATGCTGACTGCAGCTTTTCTCATAGTAATCTCCATTAGGATGTTAAAGAGATCGCATGATAGGGCGTCGCCTTGCCTGAGGCCTTGCATGGTTTCGAAAGGTTCGACAAGATCCTTACCAACCTCACTGCAGATTTGGTGTTTGTCAAGGTCATACTGCAAAGGCGTATGAGTTTTCCAGGAATACTAAGCTCAGACATTGCTTCGTATATTTTCTCCCGTATCGGGCTATCGAAGGCCGCCTTATAATCGATAAACAGATGATAGGTGTCGATTTGTTTTTCGTGGGTCTTCTTCAGGATTTGGCGTAGTGTGAAAATCTGGTCGGTTGTCGATTTTCCAGGCCTAAAGCCACACTGGTATGGTCCAATCAGGTCAGCGATAATTGATTTTAGTATTTCGCTAAGAATACTTGATAGAACCTTATATGCTATGGATAAAAGGCCTGTTCCACAGTAGTTGGCACATAGACTCGTGCCACCTGTTTTAAATACGGGGCTTAGTACACTGAGACTCCAATCGCCGGGCATGCACTCATCTAACCAAATTTTGCCAATGAGCTGATACATGCACCTTATCAGCTCATCGCCGCCAGCCTTAAACAGCTCCGCGTTGTTGTTCTTAAGCTGGACAATAGCTGTTCTGACCACGTCTTTGTTAGGAGGGGGCCAATCGATGTCATCGTTCAAATTCTGATCGATTGTCTCCTCGACATTAGATATCTCAGGTACCAGTGCGCGGAGAAATTATCTCTCCATATTCCCAATATGCTCTGCAAATATGCGATGAGATTTCCGTCCTTGTTTTTACAGAAATAGGGCCCTGTACCATGTCCATCAGTTCCGATTTATGACTTTTTAGTAGAATTTTCGGGCTTCGTTTTTCCTTCTGTATGTCTCAATTTTCTCACTCTCGCAATTTCTTCACTGCCGTTTCTTACGCCTAAAGATCCGGTTTACCTCCTTTCTTTTCTCCCTATACCGCTGAGTTGCAGTTCGTGTTGTAATTGACTGAAGCACTGCCATACGTGCAGCGTTCTTTTCATCATTTGCAATGCGACACTCTTCATCGTACCATGGTTTATTCCGAAGCGGTTTTTCGAAACCAAGTACGGTTGTTGCGGCAGTTTTTATAGAGTCGGAAATGGGTTTCAACTGCGCTTCAGGATAGACATTGGGAAGAGGTGGGTTCTGTGGTACAGTTGCGAGGGATTTCTTGCGTAGCCTATGGTTACCTCTGGTAATTGCAGCCTTCCGATGTTTTGCTTTCTCTGCGTCTGGTTTCGTACGATTTGCGCTCTAGACAATCTAAGACAATCAGATCAATAGTTTAGAAGTTCTGTTGTTAGTGCCACTTTTTTTTGCAATCGGCCCCACTGTGCAACGGTCCTCATTGGACTAAATATGCCAATAACGACAGCCACTTCTACCGAACCCTAACCTATCGCAAAATACAAAATTTCGAATTATGGCCGCTTTTAAGGAGGGTTTCAATTATATTTTAAGCCCCGAAAGGTTTTAATGGTTGATCACAAAATATTAACCGCTATACCGAATAATACGCAATAACAATATAATGCAGACGTTGTCGATCAAGGTTTTGTAAAAAGTAAACAACAGCAGCTTTGGCGAAATTAACTGACTTGTCAAGTCTTGGTCATTTTACAACGAGATAATAAGATAATGATAATGACTGGCGCTTAAAAAAGTAAACAAGTGTCATTTGAAAGGACCAGGCAAACTAATTCCTTTCGATTTTTTTTGGCACCTTGAACGTTTTAGATAAAAAACATCCATGCAAACTTTAATTAGTTATATTTAACTATAGTTTAACTACTATCAATTATTTAAATGTTTATCTTAAAATGTAATTATTTAATTTTAGAAATATTTACAATTACTTGCATGTTTCGAGCATATTCGTTTTTAATAACTTAGAACCATTGCGTAATTTCCATAAGAGTTTTTTTTTCTTGTTGTTTTTGTTTTGCTCCTAATAAAATGTTAACTACCAAATTATATAATTGTGTTTTGTTTAATCGTCGTCCACCTCTCATACAATTTGGCAGCCCACATTTTTAAAGTGGCTGTAATCTTTCAACATAACACTGTCTCAAGATCGTTATCACCACCAAACAACAACAAGAACAACAACAACGCAATATAGACTTCATTTAGCCGGTTTTAAGCGGTCACTTAGCCGCCACTAGTTGAAGCCCCTTTCTAATGTTTTGCAGTTCGTTTTTTGTTTCTGTGTTTTTTTTTTTTTTGCTTGGTGTTATATTTTCCTTTTGGCCAATTCTTGGCCATAATTATAATTGTATTACTTTGCAGTTAGCTAGTTGCACTTTGTTGGCCAAAAATATTTCTTCGCTTGCGGAGATTGCTGGAGTGTTACGCTTCCAAAAATAAGTTTGCATGCAAGAATTTATTAAATTGCTATTGATTTCTAAACTGTACTGAACTGCTAACCGCAATGTACGAATCCAATCAACCACATTAAATTGGCCAACAAATACGAAAAAAAAACAAATGTTCAAATGCACGCTATCGATATGAAATTATTGAAAATGAAACGAAATGCATATTAATAAAAACGATTACAACAAAAGTAATAAAAACTGATTTTGAAAAAAAAACGCCAAAAAATTCAAAACAAGAAAAAAAATTGTCGGGGAGGATAAAATAAACGAGTAAAATTGTTTTAAAAAACGCCCAAGATCGAATATTGTAAGTCTAAGGTACTTAAGATTTTTACGAAGGAATTCAACTGCTCTGTTATACAATTTTTCTCAGGAATACTTTTAAAAAGGACACATTTCCAGGGCGTGAAGGCAGCCTGGAGATATCACATTTATATAGGACTCCATATAATGAAGTTCATTATGTGCCTATAGTCATTTGCCTTTTCACAAGAAGTTTCTATTATTGAAGTTTAAACAATTGAATCTTATTTTATTGCTCATGATCTTCACTGCATCCAAATTGATAATTAAGACGTCGTTGGTGTCAGTGGAACACAAAAATAGTCATACCTTATATTTTTTGGAGAACACTAGATACAATACCATGAAATATCGCCAGAATACAATAGAAAATCCGTCCTGTGACAAATGACTGGAAAATTCATTGCGTTTGATTTAATTTAGATTTACTTCCGAAAGTAGATTCCATGGAAAGTACGTAGTTTCCATTCACTCTGCGAAATCTTTCAGTGTGTGGTGGTACTTAGGGATCTTCGATTGATAATAATTCGCATATGTAAATTTCATATTTATATAAGATACGATCATACGATTGATGGTCTACCGATGGTATCAATTCAGGCACAGTAGTTAGGCATGTGACGTTGAACTTGTCACAGAGTTCGAAACTAGTCCAGACAGTAAGTGTGCTTTCCTGAATGGTCTGTTATTCCAGCAAAACTAACCATATTTCACTTAGAAAATCTTTGCTGACTTTGTAAGTATAATCTTCACATACATTAACTAAAACTACTCGTAACAAATTAGGTCAAAAATTTCAAATACAACCAGAGTTCGTATTTACGCCCCCATGTTTAACCCATAGACATCGCCGTAGAGAAAGTGTAATGAACGCTTACCCATTATCCACAAAGTATGGTGAAAATAATGCGTAGCTAACCACGAAAATAGGAAATTACCTATTACGATTACCCACAGGGTAATGGGTAAAATAATGGGTAGCTACTACGGATGCCAAACGGGAAATCCCGAAATCCCGGGATTTTTCGGGATTGATGAATCCCGAATCCCGGGATTTTAATAAGTAAATCCTGATATTTTTCGGGATTATTATTAATTTTGAAAAACAAAAAACTAAAAACACTGACAAAAGTTCAGTGTGTTGTTATTTTTCGGAAGAGTCGAAAGGTGCACCTCAAGTAAAATGCAAATTGTGCAAAAAGGGGTTAAAAACCAACGGCGGCTCTACAAAAGGTTTAATAATACATCTTAACGTAAGTTAATTTTGGTATATGTATGTCTATTATACGGCTTACTCTCCAAAAATGACAATATTTTTTGCGTCGGGTAGAAGCAAAGAAAGTAAAATAAAAAAAATCGGGGCAAATGCATTGTGTCGGAGTTAGGGACCTAACATTTCGGATACTTTTTTTCACTAAAGTACCGTGTAAAGCCATTGATATTATTTTTTTGTATAAATCAAGTCATAACAAACTCAACAACTAATGTCGTTTAGTTATCGAGTTATCGAATATTTAGGTTTCTGAAACAAAAATTTAAAAATTTTTTTTTAAAATAATTTTTGTTTTTGTTTAAAAAACAATATTCGAAAAACCGCGCGATGTTTTTAAAATAATTGTTGTTTTTGTTTGAGAAAAGTAAAAAGAAAATCGATAATTTTTCTAAATGTCAACATCCGATAGCTCGATAACTAAGCGACTTATCACAAAGTGCTACATTATTTTATGAGTTTGTTTTGAATTGTTTTATACAAAAAAACTGATATCAATGGCTTTAGACGGTACGTTAACGCCATAACCCTCTCACATATCCGAAATTTCGGAGCCCATAACTCCGAAACTATGCATTTGTCCCGATTTTGTTATTTAACTTTTTTACTTAGAATAACGTAGAAGGCGGTTGTTTTTTGGAGTGTAAGCGGTAAAATAGACCTGTTCCCAAAAAAATTTTAAAATAGAATCCCGAAATCCCGGAAAACCGCGGGATCCCGAAAATCCCGGGATTTCGAAAATCCCGGGATTTCGAAAATCCCGAATCCCTGGATTTTTTAAAATCAATCCCGTTTACCATCCCTAGTAGCTACCCAAGGCGATTACCCATTACCCTCACTAGTTGTATATATGATCGTTCAACCTGTAAATTAACCTTGTTCGGTTAAGGGTTGATTAAGATATATGAGACATGCTCCCGATATACCAGGATGTGGCTTAAAAAGATGCATACATTAGGCTGTGGCGAACCAAGTATTTTTCTTTCTAAGATTCTTCAGTTTAACTCCTTGAATGCCTGTTAGATTCAACATGAAGTAAGATCCTAGATATATCTTCATCCCCACAACTTCTGCAAAAATCATGTGCTGATATTCCCAGTCGCGATGCGAGTATACCTATTAAACAGTGCCCAGTGATCTCAGCTACTAGAATAGAAATATCTTGCCTAGGAATGGATATCAAGTTAAATGTAGCGATCCTGCATTTTGTGCATCAAGGCCATCGGTCATTCGCATAAGGGTTCGTATTTCGTGGGTAATGAGTTTCACTGGGTTTCCCAGGGTAACCCATTATTATTGCCGTGGGGAATGGGTAGCAATCGTTTACCCATTAACCACAGGGTATGGGGAAAGTAATAGGTAGGCATCACGATTTCCCATTACCCTCAGGGCAATGGGGAAAATAATCTGTAGCTACCCACGACGATGGGTAATGGGTTACCCAGTGTAACCCATCTCCATTTTTAATCGAAAATATCAAAAAATTAGGAAAATTCTCTATATCTCGGAAACGGAGCGTCCAATCGAAAGAATATCCAATTTTTGCGGGTTTTTAAGGGGTTTTCATGAAGTGGTCCAATTCGTATGGAAGATTTTTTTTTGAAAAATCGCCAAAATAAGAAACTCGCTAAAATAAAAAAGTGGCTATAACTCGACAACGGTGCGTCCAATCGAAAAAATAATAAAAAATTTACCTCCATAGGAGGCTTTAACCAATTGGTGTCTCCAATATGCCGATTTATAGCCACTTTTTTATTTCAGTGATTTTTCCAAAAAAAATTCTTCCATACGAATTGGACCACTTTATGAAAACCCCTTAGAAACCCGCAAAAAATGGTAATTTTTTTCGATTGGACGCTCCGTTTCCGAGATATAGAGATGTTTCCTAATTTTTTGATATTTTCGATCAAAAACTACCCATCGACGTGGGTAGCTACCCACTATTTTCTCCATTGCCCTGAGGGTAATGGGTAATCGTGATGGGGAATTCCTCATTTTCGTGGGTGGCTACCCATTATTTTCCCCATACCCTGTGGGTAATGGGTAATGGGTAAACGTTCATTACACATTCTCCATGACGATGTGTATGGGTTACACATGGGGGGGGGGGGTAAATACGAACCTCTGATCCGCATGTCTGAGAGCTTCGGTTTTCAGCACGAGCTTGCATGCAGATAGGTGCATAGCCAGATGCTCTATATCCAGTGGAACAAATCAGGTAGTTCCTAATCTCACCTACTCAACGGCTTTTGGTTTCCCTGAAATGTTTATATGCCCTGGTCCCCACAACGGTGAATATAGAACTGCATGGTGCAGATGCCCGGCAGTTCTTGAGGTGTGGAATACAGATTCTCATAGTGCTTCCGACCAGTTTGCTGGAAAGTTTATGTTAAGCAGGAGGCCTACGGATTTATCACTCGATGTCGTCCATCGCCCGATTTGTTCCTTCAGATATCCTAGAGATGTGGAAGTGTCGAGAGGACTTTGCGCAGTCTGGAAGTCTCAGCCACGTTTTCAATGCCTTCGCAGAAATTTTTCCCACACCTCGTCTAGAAGATCTTAACTCTTTCTTATTTATTTAAGTCTAATTTTATAAACCTTCCAATCTCACTCTATGTTTAAGGACTTTATAAATAAAAAAATAAATGATTTCCGTTACATCCCACGAGGGGATTAGGGAGAGCTTCTCACAACTACACTCACTTTTTTACACTCACTGACTGGGACCTACAGTTTTACACCGGTTCCGAACGGTATTTTGAGAAGCTTTTTCATGGCTACATACTCGATAGTGTCGCCGTCACTAAGAGAGGTGACCGCCGTCGAAAGAAATTTAAGGTGGACAGAGTGGGGATCGAACCCACGTCCTCATGAATAAGAGCCGCGCACGCTACCATTGCACCACCGACGGCCACATCCTTAAGGATTTTGCCCTATTAAAACATTTTCTGAAAGACTTTTTCAAGATTTGCGTATCGTTGTTCCACCGCGGACGAACCGGTGAGACATGCGGACAGGCATTGGTAAGATCGTCAAACTCACCGGTATTAGCTGGTTCAAAGAGAGAGAAATGTTTTTTATAATACCATTCAAACTTTGTTTGTTCTTGGTGCAGTTTGTTCTACGATTGTTTCTGATGGTCGGAAAACGAATGCTTACTCGAAACTTCCTATCTTTTAATCAAGATAAAGGAGTCCTGTGGTGCAAAGGTTGAATCTATAGTAATAAAGGTGGGCTCATTGCCCTGGTTAAAAACATAAAGGTTCGGTAGCAAAACATACTCTACAAGTGATTCTTCACCTTAATTTATATTGGTCCTTCATCACATTGTGTGGTGCACATTGACGACGTCTGCACAAAGAACGAGACCCTCATCTATTAGCTTCCTCATCAGAAGTGACGGCCGTGGTCCAGTATCTTCATAGGACAAATAGGCTGCCGCTCTGAAACATTCTGAAAACTTTCTGAAGCAATTGGAAATACCTCAGCGGATTGGCCGATCTAGATGAAATTACACCTAAACATAGCTGAGGTGTTGTGGTATTGAAATTCCGAATTTGAAATTCCGAAATTAAAATTCCGAAATTAAAACTGCGAAATTTAAATTCCACGCCAATGGATCCGCCGAGTGAGCCCAAATTTCACAACCTCGGCGTCAGACAAATTTGAATCGTTGTCAAACTGTAAATTATGACTCTAATAGAAATATTTTTCTATATTTTTGTGGCGTTAGCAATAAGACATGAAGATATGTCTATTTTAAGTGTTATGGCTCTCGAGATGTTTTGGAAAAACGTTACTTCTGCAAAAAGTTTTGCTTGTTTTATGCCGGTCATTTGAAGATATCTTGACTAACTAAAAATCAATTTTAATTTTAAAAAAGTTTTATATTAACACCACCACATGTGGTAAATCATGATTTAAGTTGTTCCTGAATCAGCATTCAATATTTGCTTAGAATGGCCAGAGCAAAGCAATGCTTCCGCCAACGATGATATGACGCTCCACAAGCAAGGTAGTCCGAAACAAGCACGGATTTGGGATCTAATAACCTCTCACTGAAGAAATTCTCAAAGACTTTAGGGCTCTAAGTATTTACGAAATTGCGGCATTATGCCTATGGAATTGATGGGTTTGGTTAGTTTCATCAGATTGGTTCGAAAGAGTACAAACTTACCATTAGGTTTTAGGAAATGCAACGAAGGAGCTGTGTCCGTCGTTGATTCTAATATTTGTAAACTCTTTAATGATTTTATGACGTTAGTGCTTATAAACAAGAAATCACCTACAGTATTGCCCAATTCACTGCCTCCCTAATTGGCAAATAGGTTTTGGTTTTCTGTATTGAAATCTCAGTTTATGCTTTGCCTGGCTGACTGCAATTTTCCTCCTTCTTTACCGTTTATTTCTATTGGACTGATCTGATTATTTGAAGGCATAACAATGATAAAGTTAATTGGACTTTTAACACAATCATTTGGAAAATATCAAATTTAAGTATGAACGAATGTATTCAAGTTACGTTTCGTTTGGATTTCAAAACATGAGCAACAAAGTGAAGGTGTCTACAATGTGATGCAAGCAAATCAAAATGTGGGTGGGTTTGGGGTAAAAATAAAAAAAAAATTAAATAAAAATTTATTTAAAACAATCAAATAGTGAGTTTAGATTAAAAATTTAGATAGCAACAATTTTGTAGAATTGATCACAGCTTTGACGAAAGGCGTGTGGTACCAAACATTTGAAACTTGGTTAAGTCACTATGGGAGTTTTATGATGTTGCCTCGAGATATAAAGGGTTTAATAAACTTGTAGTTTTTATGACAAATGTTCTAAGTACACGCTGAAAAATATATATTTTTTGTTGTTTGTTTGCAAATACTCGTATAACGTGTTTGTAGATTGTCGAAAATATAGTATACTTGTGTCGAAACACATTGTGTTTACTATTCAATATAAATGGTGAATCGGTTATAATACATATTTTTGTAACCTAAATGTCGCTGTCTTTGTTGAAAACTGCTGAAAACAAAAAAGATAACAGACAACAAAGAAACAAGAAAGCAGCAGATCTCCCATTCATAAAAACAATGCTTGCAAACATATATGTATATTAGGGTGGCAATGAAAAAACAACGTCGGATTTTTAATAATCCTCAGGCGGATTGTTGTTCCTGTTGATTTGATTCCTGTTGTTCCACATTGATTTAGTTTAACCTGAATATATACTGGACAAAGTTTGAGTAAAATCCGACCACTATAAAGGTTCCAATTTGTAATTTGAAAAAATTTGCAATTTTTAACAAAAATTAAAATTTTTGATTTTCGGTTTTTTCCAAAAATTGTATCTAAATGAAAAAATATTTAACTTGGAT
The DNA here is from genome assembly GCA_963931995.1 of Phaonia tiefii. Lineage (NCBI taxonomy): Eukaryota > Metazoa > Arthropoda > Insecta > Diptera > Muscidae > Phaonia > Phaonia tiefii. Next base: position 144,751,120 of record OZ008370.1, read on the forward strand.
TCCAATACCTTCTAGCAGAAGTCTATACGCTCCCTAAGCTAAGCTAAAAAAAAATAAATGGTTTCCCATTACATCCCATGAAGGGACCGGGGAGAACTTCTCACAATCACTGAGCTGTACGCTTTCCAGTTTTCACTCACTCCCTATAAGCTATAACACGATATATTCATGCAACGGAATTTTCACCCAAAATGCGAAAATCTGAAACGTTAACTAAAATGCGGCCTGGGGTTTATCAAAATTCGAAAATATATTTTCCTCCATACATTTCATTGCCACCCTAATATACATGGTTTCTGCAATATGTGGCTGGGCCGTTTTTTGTCAGCATGTATGAGCTTCCTATTACGAAGGCGGAAGATTAGATAGCCCGAATTGAGGACAGTTAAGTTGAACTTCGTACTATTTCAGAATCATCATAAAAGTTGGAATGTACAATAAAAATGGCAGATTTTTACGGACAAAAAACAACGTAAGAAAGCAACCCCTCCGTTGATATTGGCTTACCCATAATCACTGTGTAAAATGGGTACCAATCATTTACATATTACACATGGGATATGGATAGCAGCATTTCCACATCACCCACAGCGATAGGTAATTATTCACTACACACTAGATGCTTTTAAACCGATGATCATGCATTCCTATACCCTTTACCGTTGGCTTATGAAATGCCCACTTTCTTTGCATTGTGACTCATTTGCATTGAATAGTAGGGATACATCCATGAACATTTAAAAATAATGTTCTCTCCCTTCATATATTGGATATATTGGTAATGACCCAAATGAAATTAAAGTTCACGACTTGGCGCCATATTATTCGGAGAATGTTTAGATGATTTTGCACTTTATTTTACTACAATGTTTTGAAAATTCATGTTTTGAAAATACAGCAGAAGTTAAAACCTTCAGTAGAGTTTCAATTTATATCACACACATTGTATTTTGACACAATGTTTTGTATACCCAAACCAACATCAGAAACCTGTAGATGTATTAAATTGAATCAAAACGAAAATACCAAAGGATTTGATTGTTTTCAAGATTTATTAGATATTCCCAATATTTCCGCTAATGAAAGGAGAAGACAATGGACAACGGAAAACGACAGGAAACTTCGAGAACTAAATTAGTTTCACACATGGATGGCCATCATCAATAAAAATTTTTTTCGCTCAAGCTTTATTTGAAAGCTTATAGGGTAAAGTATTTTTGAGATTTTTTTCAGATTTTTTGGAAGACGTTTAGAGGTCCACAAGTCGACTTTCCCCAAAAAATCGGGAATTCCGGACGTTTTTTGGATTTTATTTAAAACTCGGTCAATAACCACGATTTTTCTAGATTGTAAGTCAACATTTTTAAAGCCAAACGTCCAAACTTTTATTGCATATGCACAAACCACCAGTTTTGGAAATGATTTTCCTCAATAAGGTACCACGTATTTAATTTGTAAATATCATTTTTGTAAATAACACTTTATATCTTTTAAAATTCCTATGAAAATTTAAAACACTAATAATGCACTTTAAAAGACGGATAAATTCTAAGCAACAATGGTGATGCTACTGACGTATGCCAAAAGGTACACGTCGGCACAACATTGACGAACCTTCAGACTCGACTATCGTCCCACAAATCGGATTTAAAGGCTACTTGGAACAAAAAACAAACGGCTATGGGCTATAGAACAAAAACCCGAATTGGCACCCCACTGTGGGCTGGTTCTTCAAAAGACTTCACAAGTGATAAGACCAATTAACTTATTACTCCAACGGATTAACCCATATAAAGTGCATTAATTCCTAATTTTTTAACCATAAGTATTTATGAGAATACAGCAAATTTCATTTTTAATAAAACGTTAAAAAATTCTTACTAAATGCGTTTGTAGTTCATAGAAATTGATTAGGTAATTATAACCTCTGAATTCGGCGGTGACGCCATCTTTATTCTGGTCCGTAAACCTTTAATGCGGCTGTAACATCTTCTAAAGCCTGTTGTGACAACCTAAAAAATAATCCGGTTGTGACACCTCAAATTCGTTTGTAATGACGTATAGTGCTGTTGCGGCAAACCCTAAATTTTGATAACATCTAAGTTCGATTGTGGCAACCGCTTAATTCAATTACGACTAAATCGGTTGTCTCTACCGAAGATTTCTGTGGGTGCAGCTGACACATTTAGCAATATTTTGATATTGCGAGCTCAATCACAGTTGATCTAAAAATAAAATCGTGCGTACCTAATTTAATTGAAATTCGTTGCCACTTGTAGTCTCTAAATCCAATGGTACACTCACAGAACTAATCTTTCGAAAAGAGTATAGTTACTACAATCGAATTGAGATTGGTACGACTGATTTTAGTTCCCACAGCTAAAATTGGGAATTCTTATTTTGGGCACAGTGGGTCAAAATGTTAAGACTTGGGGCAATACTAAATTCCATATATCGCTGTTCTGAAATTCCTCTGAAGTGTGCGGGTAGTAAATTTGAAAAGTACTAATGAAGGACTTTAATCTGGTATAAGTTTGATCCGCGGATAATTCTTAGTTTGGACACAGTTGGTCAGAATGTTAAGACATGGGACAATACTAAAAACCATATATCGCCGTTCTGAAATTCCTCTTTAATATGAGGATGGTAGATTTTGAAAGTTCTAATGAAACTTTAATCTGGTATAAGTTTGATCCGCAGGGAATTCTTATTTTGGGCACAGTGGGTCAAAATGTTAAGACTTGGGGCAATACTAAATTCCATATATCGCTGTTCTGAAATTCCCCTGTAATATGAGGATGGTAAATTTCAACAATACTAATGAAAGACTTTAAAAAAAAAATAAATGGTTTCCCATTACTTCCCATGAAGGGACAGGGGAGAACTTCTCACAATCACTGAGCTGTGCGCTTTCCAGTTTTCACTCACTGATTGGGACCTACAGTTTTACATCGATTCCGAACGGTATTTTGAGAAGCTTTTTCACTATGCGAGGTGGCCGCCACCGAAAGAAATTTTAAGGTGGTCAGAGCAGGGATCGAACCCAGGATCTCATGTATAAGAGCCGCGCACACTAACCGTTGCACCACCGACGGACTTTAATCTGGTATAAGTTTGATCCGTGGAGAGTTCTTAGTTTGGGCACAGTAGGTCAAAATATTAAGACATGGCACAATACTAAGTTCCATATATCGCAGTATAAGTTTGATCCGGGGAGAATTCTTAGTTTGGGCACAGTGGGTCAAAATGTGAAGACATGGACAATACCAAATATCGCTGTTCTCAAATTCAGCTGAAATATAAGTCAGGTAAATTTGGAAAGCACTAGCAAGTGGCTTTAATCTGGTGTAAGTCATGTCAGCCAAGAGTCCTTGGTTTGGACACAGTGAGGTGTTCAAAAGTAGAGTAAAGAGCTTAATGGAAACCGCCTAAAATTATTATATTCTGAAATTCGTCTGAAAACTCGAAGTAATATAACCCAAAAAACATGCTCCTACCTATTGCTTGATTTACATTTACTTGGCGAAGAGTCCTTGATTTGGGCTAACTGTCCTTTCTAAAATTATATACATTGAACTAAAATATAATGCTCGCTGGTAAGCTGTTCCAGATTCGTGCCACTAATACTGAAAGCTCGTAATTTTTTTTCTACGATTTGCCAGTTTTATATTTTTTTATTAATTTAATTCGCCAAAAACCTTGTTTATTTCAATATAATTCCCTTTCTAGTACTTTAACAGATAACTGTTAACGTAATAACAGCGCTCTGCTTACGATCGTGGTTTGTGTCTTTGCTAGTTAAATTCGAATTTACCGTCACGCACATCCTAACATATCGCTCGACGGCGGCTACCCCGCTTAGTGACGGCGACAGTATCGAGTATTAGGCATGATTAAGATTGCCAGAAATAACGTTAGGAACCGGTGTAAAACAAGCAGTGAGTGTAAAACTACAACACGCACAGATCACTCATTGTGGGAAGCTCTCCCCAATCCTTTCATGGCATTAAATGGTGTACCATTTTTTACGTCCTTTGCCCAATCAGATGCTAAATTATGAGCTCCTTGGAAATCGGTTGCGAACTGTACTTTGATTACGAGATAACGTATACATGATATTTATAGTTTAAACAAGTATCAGTAATATCTTATAATAATCTGTTCATAAAGCGACAAAAAGCTATTAACCCCAAGGTTTGGGGATTATAAAATGTCGTAGAATGATATGCCGTAGCATCGTAAAGGGATAAGGTACAAAATGTGTCTACATCACAGCAATAAGAAGATCAGTTACAAAAAATAGGATTCCAAACAAAATAGTGTGCAACGCCGTCAAATCGCCATCACATCAAAAGTCCCAAAATGGCATTTTATATCTATCAAAATATCTAGAATGTTTAATTTATGATATTGACTCCTCCAACTGCACACACACAGAATGGACACCACTTGACCCCATAAGTCAATCTCATCCGTGACCTATCTCCAAAATATATAAATTTACAATTTATTGCTATAATTTAAACATTATCGTGGTGTAGTTGTTTTTCTTTTTCTATCCTCTACATAAACAATTTGCGAAATAATGCGGCCCAATTCTGAGGCAGCTATAAATATGTACCTAGATATATTTAGCAGTATCTTTTGTGCTACATTTATTTATGTGTGTAAACATTAATGTGTATCTACTCGTGCAATAAGAGTACGGATGTCATTGCAACGAAAACAAAAGACTTAAGCAACAAACTTTGACATTTTTCCCGCCATAATGGGAATATGTTTGTCAACCCCAAAGCAACAGATTCATATGGTGGTAGAGAGGGAGGAGAATAAGAGGGAAAATGGTTTATTTACCATAATATTAACGCCCACGCCGAATGCCAGCCAAAGACGCTAGACTGTGACAGAGAAACATACGACAACACCAACAATACAACAATTTTGATAGCCAAAAATGTTGAACAGACAGCAAGAGTTTTTAGGTTTTGGCATACTAATGAGGCCAGTGCACGCTGCATTTTATTTGTTTTTTTTTTGTTTTCAGTTAAAGGAAACTCTGGCCTCCGGCACTGGACTACAATTATAGTTGGCGCAGTCGTAGCAAAAAAAATGGTGTAAATTTAGCAAAACCACATCTAGTGGAAACATTTTAGCTTCATTTTTCGTTTGCATTTTCTCCCTAATAATAACAAATGATTGAATGTGTTTTTGCTGGGGATTTTAGATTTTGAACGTTAACATTGGCGTATTATTGGCTTATTGGTGGAGTCAGTGAGTGAGTGACAAAACAAAGGATCAGCTTGGAAAATATTGCAAATTTGATTGTTAACGACATGGATATCAGTCAATGTTGGAGTTCCTGTGGTGCCAGTACGAGTAGAATGTAAAGAATTCGAAATTGTAAAATAATTGATTGAGTTTAGTAAATAATGGAAATAGATTTAATAGTTTAAAAAAAGTAATTTTAATTGAACTAGTAATAGGACACGCAAATTCAGTAGGCGGACTCAAGAGAATTTGATCAAATTCGTGTGACATTATTTAATTTAATCCAATACCTGACATATGAAAAAAACAACACACTTGTTTTACTCTCGTTTTGCATTCAACAAATCAACTCCAAAATGCTTGTGTCATTCAATGAATGTCAAAACACAAACTAGAGCTGTAATTGAATAAAACTTTTGAATTAACATTTTTATTTTTCTGACAGATTGCTAAACTTACACTTCTGTAAATTTTACACTTTTTAGCAGAGTCAGCAAAAATTCCTCTCGCGGGACGAAGAATTCAACTCCTCCTCAATACAAAACTCTCACTCCGAATTTTAAAAATTAAAATTTCGAGAGAATTTAATTTTTAAAATTTTTGTTTCTTTGAATCGCTCCCGAGCGAGTCATATATAAAATATCAAAATGCACTTCGGAGTTTAATTTTTATTATTCTGGGAGTGAGAGCTGTATAGTGAAAAGGAGCGGAATTTTTTGACTCGCGAGTGGAATTTTTTTGAACTTGGCTATTCTTAAGAGGCAATTGCGACAAAAACTTGTTGAAAGGTTGTGAAAGGTGCAGCAAATAATCAACGTCTATCAGAGAGGGCAAAATCATAATAAACGGACAAAATCGGATGGAACAATGGGAATGTATCCATATAAGGAATGTAGTATATATGGTGAAGAAGTACAAATAACGAGACCATTAGAATGATTGGGTTTTGAGTACGACTAATAATTGAAATACAAGTTTCAATATGGCTACTAAAGGCAGACCAAAATTTGGTTTGTACAATGATTGGAGATACATTGAATATAGTGGATGTGCCTAAAAATTGTTAAAAATTGGTGAAAAAGTATTCGACTTTAAAATGGAAGACAAATCTTTGGAATTGTTACGCATGTGTTAAAAATAGTTTCTCTGGGTAAAAATGAGGGAGAAATTGGTAAAAATAACGGCAAAAATATTTATAAATGATTATAAGTTTGTTCAAAATAATGTGGTGTGTGGGTAAAATGCTGTAGTAAAGGGTAAAACTTCAAAATGCGACAAAACTCGTTAGGAATGTTTTAAATATAGTTTACGTGTGCAAAAAACATAACACGGGGTAAAAATTGCAAAAAAAAAACCAATGAGTGTTCGCACTCACGTGTACATAACACACCTTTTTGTCACACGGTACCTGTTCAATTTCTATGAACACATTAGAAAATGTTACATTGGAAAATAAAAAACAGCGCTCAATCATATGACGACGTTACATTTAAATAATATTAATACTTTAAATTATTTAAAGACCAGTGCAAGCACAAGTGTCATTATATTCTTGCTTCCCAATGTGCACACAAACAGACGCGGATCCGTTTCGAACTCGTAACGAGTTCGTAAAATCATAAAAAAGCGAAAAGCGAGTTCTCGAATACGTTTCGAAGCCGATAAGAGTCCGTAAAAACATAAACAAAACTAATCAGTGAAATTGTGATTTGTCGGATCTGTCTCGAACCGATTGCGAGTCCGTAAAAACATTAAAAAGCGAATCAGTGAAATTGTGATTTGTCGGATCTGTCTCGAACCGATTGCGAGTCCGTAAAAACATTAAAAAGCGAATCAGTGAAATTGTGATTTAGCGGATCTGTCTCGAACTCGTTACGAGTCCGAAAAAATATAACAAAGCGAATCAGTGAAATTGTAATTTGGCGAATCCGTCTTGAACCCGTTAGAGTTGGTAAAAACGTAAAAGAATTCGTAACGAATTCATATGGCACATTGGGTTAATACTTTTTGTTTTATTCCCACAAAAAACAAAGAGAATGCAAAGCAACAGACACATGTACAAAATACATTGTTATGTTCGTACATACGCTACATAAGTTCACACAATTTTCATTGCTCTCTTGATGTCTCATTTTTATATACGTATAACCACGTCATTATTATCTTTTCTCTGAGAGTGCTCCGCACACACACAAGACAACTATTCGCTGCCGCTACATCAGTGAGTGTTTTTTTCGCAGTCTGACAATCTGTGATTCGCAGTCGGACAAATCTGTGTTCTACATAGGGGAGGGTCACCCTTATCACTTAGGGGTATGAAAAATAGGTATTGACCGATTCTGAGACCTACGCTATATGCACACAAAATTTCATACAAATCGGTCCAGCCGTTTCGGAGGAGTTTAACGTCAAACAATCTGTGATCGCAGTCGGACAAACTGTGTGATAGCAGTCGGAGAAACTCTGTTTGGATGTGTTCACTTTGTGAGTTAAGTCCCTACCCGCGCCTATAGATGTTAACACATCAAAAAAAGTTTAACTCGAAAATGCAGGAAAAATTGGCATCTTTGTCAATATATACAAGATGTTTCAAAAGAAGTCATCCGATGTTGTTTGACTCTCATTTTTTTTTTCTAAATGAAAAACTTCGATTCTGTTTTTTGATTATATTTATTTGAACCTTTAGGATTTTATTGGTTAAGTTGAGAAGATGATATCGGTTAAATGGACGCCGTCACAATTGATTACCATACGGGCTCGTTTTCTGGCATTTTTGTTCATAGTTATTTGAAAATCATAATGAGCGATGAGGCTCATTTCCACCTCAGCGGGTACGTGAACAAACAAAACTATCGCTTCTGGGGCACTGAAAATCCACGAGTGATGCACGAGGTGCCATTACACCAGATCAAAGGGACTGCATGGTGCGCTGTTCACGCTGGAGGAGTCATCGGGCCATTTTTTTTCGAGAACGCCGCTGGTCCATACCACAACAGTGGACGGTGCGCGCTATAGGCCCATGTTAACCGAGTTTTTTCTGCCGCAATTCGACGAATTAGGACTGGAGGACATGTGGACTGGAGGACAGAGCAACGGCACACACTGCGCGAGCCACAACCGATATTCTGAAGGCGGCGTTCCCGGGTCGCCTCATCTCTCGTTTTGGCGATTTGCACTGGCCCGCAAGATCGGCCGATTTAAACGTTCCAGACTTTTTTTGTGAGGTTTTTTGAAGCCCTCTAGGTCAACATTCGAAACGAGTGCGAGAATCTGTCGCCCAAGGTTCTCGCCGAAGTGATGAAAAATGCCATAAAACGAGCCCGTATGTTAATTACTTGTGACGGCGCCCATTTAACCGATATCATCTTCTCAACTTAACCAATAAAATTCTAAAGGTTCAAATAAACATAATCGAAAAACAGAAACGAAGTTTTTCATTTAGAAAAAAAAATGAGAGCCAAACAACATCGGATGACTTCTTTTGAAACACCTTGTATATTAAAAATAGTATATGGATAAAAGGGGCAGGAAAGGGAAAAACTGGAAAAAATATGACCATTAGTTTGGAATGATTGGAAGTGTCGCATTTTCAAATTTTACCCTTTCCGACCCAGTTTATACTTTTTTTTAACCACATTCACACTTCTTTGCCACATTCTTAGGCTTTCCAAACGATTCTTCTCACATTTTGAAGTTTTACCCATTTTGCCCCCCTCTTTACCCTTTACATCAAAATTCTCGTTTTTTTTTACATTCCTATCCATACTAAACGATTTTTCTTGCAGTTTAATTTTTACCCTTTTCGCTCCCATTTTTATCCACGATCTCAATTTTTGCCACATTCCTAACCTTTCCCAAAAATGTTTCTTACACTTACTTACAATTTCGGTCCTCCCTTTTTACCCTTTTTACCACAATTCACAATGTTTGCCATATTCCTAACATTTCCAAACGATTTTTCTCGCATTTTCATACAACAACAGCATTTTCAACAACGGAGTTGGGGAAAAATTTGGTTGTGGCAACCGAACTGACAATCTGTTATTGAAACCGAAATTTTGAAATATTGTTTTGATGCAACCTAAATAATGAGAAATTCAGTTATCGCAACCGAATCAGTCATGAAAAGAGGTTCTTACAACCAAATTTCAGTTGCAGCGACCGATTTTAGATGTGAAAATCACAATTAGGTTGCGGTAAACGCAATTCAGTTACCACAGACGTATTTGCGGTTCAAACAACCTCTTTTCACGAATTGAGATGAACTGAATTTAGATGAATTGAATTGAATATAATTGAATTAATTTGAAATATACGCCTTTTAAAAACCGGCAAACGGTGATACCTATTGAAACCGGTTAACCTATTTCGCCAGTTTTTCGATTTCGATTTCGAGATTCTAAACCCCAACTTTATGTACCAGATCAATATTTAACAACATTTTAATATCGTATCAAGGGCAGCAGTCTTATTTTTCCTATTTTGCTCTAGGTGATGATAATATAGATATATTATACAAGTTTTTTTTTCGATTTGATTGAGTTATCGTCAAATACATTATCTCATTTAAAATTTGCATATGAAAAACTTAGTTGCCTTTTAATTATCTTTAATTGTTTTAAATACCTCTCGTTCGATACAATTGTGACAATTTGTTGAAGTTCTCGACACGAATGAAAAAGTTTAGCAATTTAAATACTCCTCAGTTTACTGGTCTTTAGTGCTAAATTAGTGATTTCCTGCTGCCATTTAATATTTATCAATTTGAACGTTTGTTCTTATTAGAACTAGATCAATTACTCGTGTCGCAGATTGTGATCATGAAATTTGTTTGCTTATTGTCATCCGTATTTAGCGATGTCTTTTCAGTTTTTTTTTTGTCTAGATATAATCAAATGATATAAATAGATTTGTGTTTCAATTTGTCGTCACGCACGGGTTGTCGATCGAATGTCATTTATGATTCAAAATGATATTAAAGATTTTAAGAGATATTTGTAACTGATAGTCAATTGATTGGCGTTGAACTAAAAGTTGTCATAGACTAGTTGTTTTCAGTCTTCTAAACATCTTGTATAGTTTAGCGCAAGATATTTTGATTGTGACTTTTTGAACTGAGTATTTGTCATGCCTTTAAAAAAATAACCTTTTTTACCATTGTAGTTAGTTTGCATCTAATCTGTAGCTAAAAGAGCGGTTTGGTGTGACCATGTGGTTAAAATCTATTGTTTTCCTTTATTTCCAAAAGCCGCTTAAACTCCATATTTTCTAAAATTCTGTTCGTATGGAGGCCGTCGGTGGTGCAACGACTAGGGTGCGCGACTCTTGGTTCGATCCCTGCTCTGACACCCTTATATTTCCTTCGACGACGGCCACCTCGCTTAGTGATGGCGACACAATCGAGTACTTAGTCATGAAAAAGCTTCTCAAAATACCGTTGGGAACAGGTGTAAAATTGTAGGTCCCAATCAGTGAGTGCAAATATTAGAAAAAAATTAGTTGTGAGAAGCTCTCCCCAAAAACTTCATGTGATGTTTATGGGAAACAGTTTTTTTGTTTATTAGTATAGAAAGTCCCACGACCTTAAGCCTGTGCACCGAGTGGCTGCGTGAACTAAAGTTTATCTCACCTTTACCAATGCTGCCTATGCAAGTATCCTTAAACTATACAATATCAGAATGCCTGCTTGGCATATAATGATCTTCTTTCCTTAGCAGGCAGAAGAACTAACATGACTGGTCAACGACGGAGGATTGCAGGGAAGACAAGAGAAAAACAAAATCCAGGTTAGACAGACTCATTGAGAGCCTCATCCTGACCAGAATGGGAGACTGTGATAAATCATGCTGGCAGTAGGTAATATGAAAAATTACGAGGGGCCTGAACTTCCGCTACCGTTTATAATGGCAATGAAAATGCTTGAACGAAGCTCAAAATATGACTTAGATCATTATCCAACTGGCAAATGACGTCGAAAGTTATAAGGCTGCTATCCGACAACGAAATGGGAATGCTAGATTGAGAATGAGATTACAAAACAGACATATAAACCATATTGACAACCTGGTAATTCATGGACTACACTCTACCAATGTAATGGACGTCTGTGTAATACGAGGTCATAATATCGATTAGGATCACCACCTAGTTACAGCAAAGGCTCGCACTGCTTTAAGCAGAGCGATAGTCGTACCAAAAACGTAGAAAGTTGGACATCGGAAAGCTGCAACTCACTCACAACCAATCATCCTGAACCGCAGTAGAAATACATTACAACACACTCTTGAACAGTGCTCCAGAGACATTGCTTGGTTATGAAACTCCGCATAAAGACAAACCATGTTCCGATGAAGAGTGGCATATGGCAACCGATGACGAGAACACTGCACGTATGGCAATGTTTCAATCAGTTGCAGTGCGAGCACCGACCTATAGCGCTCGGTCGAAGAACAGTGAAACCAGTTTATTTTAGCGGAGAAACGACAGTGGAGAAGAGCGAGAGTAAGAAAATTTTAACATATAGAAGGAAGAAACTTCTACCGTAAAGTGAAAAGTTCTTCTGTAATGATAAGGACGGTAATCTAGTCGCAGATGTGCGGAATATGTTGTATGTGGGCATATGGAGATACAATTTCTTTGCTTTACTTGTCTCACAAGAAACAAATACAGAAGAGAGATTTAAGAAAATCGAAGACGATTTTCGATTGCCTCCTCCTAATAAAAATTCGGTGAGAACAGAAATTTCACGGCTTAGAAATATCAAAGCCGGAGTTGCTAATGGACTGGAGTTGCTCAAGGCTGGAGGCGATGACCTTGGCAAGGTGTATGCACCACCTTATATGAAACATTTGTTTAAACGAGGGCCTGACCGGCCATTGACGCTTTAGCGTACTTTTTCCTGTATTTAGAAAAGTTGAAATGTTATATGTGCCAAATATCGTGGAATAAGTATTTTATCTTTTGGATACAAGGTCCTTCCTAGAGTAGTGCGCGAAAGACTAAAGCCATTTATTGCAGACTTGATCGGAGTGTGGCTTTCGAAAATTAAAATCTACGAACGACCAGATATTCACATTACGATAAATACTGGAGAAACCTCATGAAAAACGACTATAATTGCTTTGTAGATAATAGAGCTGCCTCTATGTAGCCATGCCTGAACTTGGTATTCCTGTTAAGCTGGAACACCTTTGTAGAATGGCACTGAAAAAAAAAACGCAACAAGGGTTTCCATAACATCCCATGAAGGGATTGGGTAGAGCTTCTCACAGCCAGTGCACTTTCTAGTTTTACTGTCGCCGAATGGAACCTATAGTTTTATACAGGTTCCGAACGTAATTTGAGAAGATGAGGTGAGCAACGTCGAAAGAAATGTAAGGTGGTCAGAGCAGGGATCAAACCCACGTTCCGACACGGAACCGACACGAAATCCTCAGTGAAGATTGCATCTAATAGATCCATTCAGTACGAGCGGGTCCTCAGTCAGTGCGACACCCTATCGTGGGATCTCTTCAGCATTTCAATTAAGATTGTAATGAGGAAAGCTGCAGTTAATATGAAACCCCCCATCAGCAGTAAATTCCTCATGCTGCTCGTGTATGATAATGATGTATAAAACATTGGGCGAAAACCTGCGAGAAGTTACTGGTTTATTGGGTTTGGCTGTAAATGAGGACAAGACAAAATTAAGGGTGTCGAAAGCTAAACATCCACCTAATAAGCTGATCGTTAATAACTGTTATAATTTTAAAGTAGGGGGCAACTGTACTTATACTTATATTTACCTCGAACCAAAAGCAATAACGTCAGCAAGGAGTTCAAACGGAGAATTGTGCCTGCGAACAGGTGTTATTTCGAGCTATACAATCACTTCAGAAGTAAGACCTTCGCTCGAGAAACAAACACCCAAAGTTATCACAATCTCATAAACTCTGTCTTGCTATATGGCCCAGAATCCTGGGTCATTCACACGCTAGTGAAACAGCCCTGCGAGATTTTGGGAAAAATGTTCCAAGGAATATATGGTCCTGTAATAGACAACTAGGAGTATCAACGTCGTACGAGTATGAACCACGAACTGTATACCGACATCCTGCTGCATGAACTGTAGCCTGTCATCAAAATAAGTTGGTTACGCTGGCTTGGTCATGCCAGTAGAACGAATCAAAACAAACTATTGCGAAAGATATGTAAAGACGATTCGCAAGACATCAAAGAATAGAACGACCAAAACTGCACTAAAAGTACCAGGTTTTAAAATCCCTGTTGATGCTTGGTAAAATTAAAAGTTCTTGGATAAATATGTTAGCTTCGTTGTCTAAGGCCCCTAACCCATCTGGGTTGTCCGTGCCCCGCTAAGTATGGAGACTTTAACAGCCGGCACAGGACTAAAATAACCCTCGCAAAAAGTTTATCATTCACGTAGTTTTGAATGGACAAGTATTTTTGTAAGATTTTTTTTTGTTGAATAGGTGCGACTTTAGACTTTAATCTATATTTTCAATCATAAAAATCGAATTAATAAAAAAAAGTTATGAACGGTTAAAAATACATTTTTGATTTTTTTGTTTGTTTTTGTATAACGGCAACCTTCGGTCCGTAGACTTTTAAGCCTCAATATTTACAAGGGCCAAAGGTTGGATTTTTTTTGAATTTTTTTAAAAATATGTTAAGCTGCAGTAGAGTTTAACTAAAATTTCATAGGTAACAAATGTAAGATACTTAAAAAAATGCTTTCAGTTTAAAGTTAGGATTTTTTATTTTGGTGATTATTTCAATAAGTTTTTGGTACAAAATAGTTTGATAATTATTATTAACAATGAAATAAATTATTTATTTTATATATTTTTGGTTATTTATAAATTATTATACGGTATATTATATATTATAAGCATATGTAAGTATTTGTGTATGTAATATTAAAAAAATAAAAATATATAATTTATGGTAAACAATAAAATATTAAATAAAATATTACTTTAAGTAATAGTTACGATTATTGTATTAATTGTGATATTTAAAAAAAAATATAATTCATGGTAAACACTAAAATATAAACAAAAACAAAAAAACAGCAGACAGTTGACCGAGGCCTTCGGCCACGGACTGTCCCTGCAGGCTGTGTCAGAGACACGGCCATTAAGTTTAACGTAGAATACGCCATACGATAAGACAGAAAACATATATAACAATAAATGATAAATAACATAAGCAAATGAATATATTTATTTGATAGTTACTTTTGATAATATACATAAGCTTATGGTAGGAAAAATAGGATAAATATGTTTTTAAATTAACCACATCATTGGTATAAAACCACATCTTGGCAGCACTTTCATTTAACATAAAAATGTATGAATTAATTTTTTCATATATTTTTTATAATTATATATCCATGTTAAATTCAAATTCACATTTAACATTTTGTTTCACTTAAATACATAAGTAAATATACGAAATTTCAATATTTCATCAATCAAAACAACAGCCGAAGGTTTGTGTCCACACTGAAACAGCAGCATAGTTTGTGTTCACGCTACACACTCAAACACTCAACCAAACACCACACATATGTTTGAGTGTATGTGTTTAAACAATTTTCATTTGAGAAACTTAAATATTAGGAAGATATCAACCAATATGAAATGTATATCAAACGAAAGACAACATCTTCATTTACCTACAAAAAAATTTTTAAAAAAAGTTATCTCGCCGTTTCCTCATAATCAATGAAATAAAGATTACAACAATAACAATCTGACATGACTCCCTATACCGTAAGGCAAGACGTATTCTACGCCAAAATATTACTTTAAGAAATATGTCAAGTTACGCTTATTATATTAAGAAATGAGATTTATATTATTAGTCATTCAGTTTCCTTCTTCAGAATATGGATCGTAGGTATAGAGAAAGAAGTCTATTAAAAACGTCTACATTAGTGGCAGATCGTGAACACTTTCGAGAATGATGCAAGCGGTATCGTTTGTAATCTTTATTACGTGACTCTTGGTCATCTTCCGACAGTTGCCCAATAGGCAATACTGCGAACTGATTTATTATACTTCCCCATGTATTAAAATTTTGTGGAGTGAGGATGGCATGTAATACCAATTGTATTTTTTTACATATAATTTTCCCGTTTCCAGTGCACAATCAAACAGACAAAGCTTGAAGAATTACGTAAAATCTTTCTATAAGTGTTTCATCTACACCTGTAATCTCAGCAGTTAATTTAAAATTAGAAAAAAACCTTCTCACGGTGTTGCCATCATTACTGTTGCCACTTGCATGCCGTGGTTTATCGATGTTTAATCCTAGCTCTTCTCGAAAACGTTTTTGTACACTCTGTTTTTCTCCTTGTTTATTCTTTGGTGATCTTCCTTTGTTGCTGACCATTTTTGAAACTGGTACTTATAAGATATATGCAAAATCATTTCCATGCATCTAATCCATGCATGTAGTGTAGATAAACCATACTTAAAAGCATTTTCGTTTACAGGTCTTGCAGGTACTCTCTTCAAGTCATTCATTTGTGTTGGAGTTGCTTTACATATTGTACAAGTTGAGCATGAAGGGGTATTTGTTAAAACTTGAGCTATTAAATTTGTTAAAACTTGAGCTATTTACTCAAGTTGAGCTATTTGTTAAAACTTGAGCTATTTGCAAAAACTTGAGCTAGATTAGCATCAGAAATTATGTTAGATTACTCGGGAAATTTGTAAGATTTTGTAAAGATTTTACTTTAGCATACGTATTTGTAATTTATATTGATGCTGGGGGTGGATAGCAACCTCGTTTTGTTTTCTGAATTTTATACAAGGTGGCGCAAAAGTAAACTTCCGATGTTTTTTGGCTGTAATTCAAAAAAAAAATGAAAAACTTTGATTCTTCTTGTGGATTATATTTATTTGGTCTTTTAATTTTTTTTACATCAGGTCATGTAAATGGCCGCCGCCACAGTTGATTGTCATTTGAGCCCTTTTTATGGCATTTTCCATCACTTTGGCCAAAACTTCCGGCGATACGTCCTCAAAAAAAAACCCACAAAAAGAAGTCTGGAGCGGTCAAATCAGGCGATCTTGCTGGCCAGTGCAAATCGCCAAAACGGGAGATTAGGCGCCCGGGAAATGCATCCTTCAGCATATCGGTTGTGGCACGTGCAGTGTGTGCCGTTGCACCGTCCTGTTGGAACCACATGTTTTCCAATCCCAATTTATCAAGTTGCGGCAAAAAGAACTCGGCGCTTCCATGACATCCTCGGCTACAGCAGCAATATTCTCTGCAGAACGGCTACTCCGGGGTCTGCCACGCCTGGCAGCATCTCGTGTTGTGCCAGTCTCTTCGAGGCGAGCGGCTAAACGTCGCAGTGTTTCACCAGTAGGCGTTGGACGGCCAGGAAATCTGCGACGAAATTCACGTTGTGCCAAAGTCACCGACCGATTAGTGGTCAAATAAATAGTCAGCAATATTCCGCGTTCTGGAGCAGTGTAGCGTAACATTGTTTATTAACGTGTATTTCACATGTGTTTACTACACAAATGTCAAAACAGAACTGACATTAGGGGCCAATCGCAAAATTTATAGTATTTTCTGATAGCAGGGTTACTTTTGCGCCACCTTGTAGTATGGTGGAAATACAGGGAATTTTCTATCCAAACAAATATTTCTTAAATACATGTATTGAGCTTTTGTTAAATTTAAATCAATATACACACTCAATGCCTCCAATTCATCAAATGCTTCAGTAATTGCAGACTCTTGCAGAGTTTTTAAAACCTCCTTCTTTTTGGCTTTTGAAAAAGACCTCAATAGTTCAATAATTTTTGCTTCATCTACTTCACCAATTGACCGCAGTCCTTGGGAATACGCATCATGAAGATAATTTAATCCATTATCTTTACATAAGGAAGTATTTTTACGTTTTCTTTGTTGATTTCGACGATGTTTGATAAGAGCTGCATGGTCTTCCTCGTTTTTGTAACAAAAAATTCAGTATTTAACCAACCTTCATTTCTTTCAAGAAACACTTTAACAGTTCTGTTCGCCTTCTGCCAACGTTTTTTAAACTTTGGTATTACCGATTTTTGAAAATTTTTTGATATTAGTTGTATGATTTCTTCTGAAAACTGGTAGTTTTTTCGTAAAAACTTAGTAACACTTAACAGATTCTTATCACTTTCAATGTAGGCTAGAATTAATAGGCGCATAGAGCCCTTAAAATTATTCATTTTTAAATCCGTTGCTTTTTTGTGAAAAACCAAACAATGATGTGGCGGATTTGCGGCGATTTAATTTGATAATTACAATTAGACGAAAGAATAAAATAAAAAAAGAAGAAAGAAAGAATGCCAAAAAATGTCAATTACAAGAGAGAGTTGCCATATTGGTGCTAACATGCCGACCGCCTTGAACGACCGGGTTAAGTTCAAAATTATAATACAAAGTTACAAAATTAATGTTTAATAAAAATACTTAAATTTATGAATATTTCATAAGAGATTTTGATAAGAAAAGCAAAACTGACAAGATAAAAAAAAATTAAATTTAGAATTTTGTTTTTTTAATTTCTGAATTGCTCAACATTTTTGCATGGCATTTTTGGCACGAAAAGACAGCTAGTTTTGAAATATCTTTTAGATAATAAGTTAAACTTTAATTCGATGCTAAAACTAGATCGGCGGCAAACGGCGCCAACAGTTAAAATCCTCGTCAAAGTTGCGTAGGTGAGCCAAAAAACATTATATATTTCAAATGAATAAATTTCAAATCTGCTAACAATATGTACAAAACTCATAAAAAAAATATAATCTAGACAAGATACCCTTTCGAACAAGGTATAACAATCCTAAAAAAATAATTATAAGTATTAAAAATATGCCCTTGAATATAGTTAAATTTTATTTCCCCAAATCTTTTAAGTTGAAAGTAGTGTGTTCTGTCGCCATTTTCGAATACTTCTGTTGACATAATACCTATAATTTCTACAAATAATTATTGCTTGACATCTTAGCTTTACGATAGATTTTGTTTTATGGTTAATTTCAAACATTTGCAAAAATCAATTACGAGATGCATTCACCTATGGAAAAAATATAAAATTCAAAAGCACAATTTTTAGGAAACACCAACTTAGTTCCCAATTACATCACAAGTAAAAACTGTGCGTTTTCAGTCGTTACGCAATGAGAAGAAACCTTTGCTTAGCTATTACTCGATAGCCCTGCTGTCCAGTGGTTCAGAATCGATTTTCATCGACCCAAAATTCAATATATTTTGATCTAGTAGACATTTTTAAGATCCGTGTAACAGCGATTATAGGTACGGTGCCAAGCGTGATTTGGATATATTATGATTAAAAATTGGATAAATAGATATATTTTACAAAATATACCAAAATTGGCATCTTTTCATATTTTTAAATTTTCTACAAAACAAAAAAATTTGGTTTTTTCTTTCGATATTTTTTGGAAAAACTAATTTTGACGTAATTGCTCATAATGGGTACAACAAATGTAAATTTTTTGATATTGCAGATATTCGCTTTTTGCATATTTAAAAGCGAACAAATTTGATTTCCTTTTTCGAATCTCTTGAATTTGGAGATATAGCACTCAATTTTCTATTACTCGAAAATGTTGTTTCTGGGCATTAAAATCAATGCAACATTTTGTGTATAGTAAACTACAGTTTGTTTATACTAAATATTTAAATATTATTGCTTTTGAAAAAAATTGAACCAACATAACCTTTTTGCATCACAAGCCTTCAATGAAATACACAGTTGGAAAGGTGGATGTGTTCCCCAATTTCTTAAGGCAACTGTTGCCTGTACCACATTGGACACAAAGAATGCAGTGCTAATTTAATGAAAAAATCTTTTCTGGTTCAAAAGCCCTCACTGAACATGATACACAGTTGGAAAGGCTGATCTGTTTCCCAAATTTGCAGGGTAACTTTTGCTGCCGCCCAATTTAACACAAAGAAGATATTGCTAGTTTAATGAAAAAAGGTGTGATTTTTTAGTGCCCAACCGTGAAAAACCTATTTTCTTCCTCAATAACTTAACAACAAAGTAAGCACGCAGTTGAAATGATGGGGAAATCCTCTATCTGATAATAAAGTAGTATATTTTGTACCAATAGTCCATTTGCCTGAGTTACGTCCAAAAATCCTCATAATACGCCATATAGCAGACATATCGAATTACTGCGGTGAATTGCAAACAGGAATGCATCAAAGACCAAACGTTGGCATTATAATAATAATACGATTCATCTCCGTGGCCATCAAATTTACCCACTGCTATTGTTGAGGTAAAATAATATGTAATTGCAATATTTGCTCTTTGATGAATTTCAGAACTACCTGTATGCAATTCAGCCGCAGTATTAAGATTTAGTAATAATTGGAGTGTCCAAAACCCAAACCGAAAGACCGATTATCCGGGGTTTTTGTACTAACCGTTTGCGGATTTTTAAAAAAAACGTTATTTTCCATCAAACCCAAGCCCTGTTATTTAACGTCGGATAACCGGTTTTATTCAATTTGTGTTAATACTCTTAAAGAAATTAATAATAAATTAAATGATTTTGGAATTTAAATGATATTTTGGATTAAGAAACTTGATTTCAATTTTCAAATATGATTTAATGCTTCAATAAGTTCTAAATGACATTTCCAAACAATTTTTATATTCAAATTTCAAAATTATTTTATGATTTCAATAAAAGTGTTTTCAAATTTCATAATATAAATTATTTTATAATACTTATAAATGAAAATCTCGTTTAAATTGGGAATGAAAATCTCGTTCAAATTGGGAATTTGGAAATTTGAATTTGGAATTTAAATCAGTAAATATAAATTTGAATAAAACTTTTAAATTGTATATTAAATTTTAATATAAAATTAAAACGTGATTGTGGAATGTAAATAGAGTTGAAAAATTTAGAGTTTTAAACACAAATAAATATACTAAATGGGTCGCTAAACAAATGAATTGGAAGAGCTACATGTGCAATTTAATTTACAACAAACACCGAAAAACCCGGTTCCACTAGTTTCTGCCAAAATTGAAAACCGAAAGCCGGTGTCTTGAAATACTGATTTTTCGAACAAACCGAAAGCCGGTTTTTAAAAATGCCGGTTTTTTGGACACTCTAGTTAGAATGTTACCTAGGATATGATTTTTATAGAGCTTAAAATTACTAGATCAACCACTGTACACCGCCACAAAGCGGAGTTGCCGTCACTGAAACACATAAGAGGTAGTCACAGCGCAGTTTGAACACACGTTCTCAAGTATAGTAGTCGCGCACACTAAACATTGCACCACAGATTGTTACAGAGGAGAAACAGGGGCCGATATTGTCTTGTGTCCTTTTTATACCAATAAAAAATGTGGAATCAGATATAAATTTGGAAATGTTTCAGAAACTTTACGTTAAGTTGTAACTTTACATAAGATAAACATCCGTAAAAAATCGTCCGGATGATAAAACCACTGTTTAAGGGAGCAATATTTGATTAAGGGAGCAATCGTGGTACCCTTGACTCAATTTGAACCTTATCCCTATTGGATGCAAGTATTAGCCTGGCAAGAAAGTAATTTTTGGAGTTTTGTTCAAAGTCATTTTCAATTATTTTATTAAAATAATTAATTTTAATCTAGAAAGTATGTGCCATTTCGTTTCGGCATCTTTTTGATGCCAGATTCATAAAATTACTGGTCCGTCCCACAAATATACTCGAACAACTCAGTTTATAGGTCCTCTTCTGTATTGAATGATTTTCCATTCAAAAAGTTTAGCAGACTATGGAATACAAATATGAAAATTTGAAGATGACAGATCAGGACTATAAGGTGGATGTAGCATCACTTCCCATCAAAGCTCCAATATTTTTTGCCGAGTCTGCCAAGATGTGTGATGCCTAACGTTGTCATGCTGGAAAACCACACCTTTGCGATTAACCACATCAGGTGGTATTTCCTTCAGTGCCCATCAATGTTCATCAACTGCCGACAATTGACGACAGAATTTATGGTTTGGTATTTAGGGAGCAGTTCAAAATTATTTACACCCTTAAAATTCCACCAAATGGACAAGATAACCTTTTTCTGGTGCAGTTAAGCATTTAACGAAGTTTGAGCGCTTTCGTCGTGCTTGGACGAGGATCACTTTCGGTTGACATAGTTGTAAATAATCCATTTTTCATCTCCACTGACAATGCGTTCAAAATCCGGATAATTTTTATGGCGTTTGACAAATAAATCGCAAGGGCTTCTCCCCTTTGCTAAGTGGATTCCCTTAAACTCGTGCTGAAACCAAATATCAAGCTTTTTGACAAGTCCAAGCCGTTTCAAATGATTTTCAGTGGTCGTATGCGACACCTTCAGCTACAACTTCTGGAACAGAAACGTGTCGGTCAAATTCGATTACGGCTTTGATTTCGTCCACATCAACCTCATTTGGCCTGCCGCTCCTTTGGCTAGGTTTGATCGTGAAATTTCCAGTACGAAATTTTTTGAAGCAGCTTTGGCATGTGCGTTCTATGAAAGCATTCAAACCAAACACGTCACAAATATCGAAGTGCGCTTCCGCTGGTTTTTTGACTTTTGGGAAATAAAAGCGCAAAATATGACGAAAACGCTCGTTTTGATCATCAATATTCCCAACACGATTTCAATGACAACTGACCACGGAATAAAATGTGACATACCACAAATTTAAGGTTGAAATGTCAGCTGTGTAACTGTATAACAATTTAGGCAGCTGATCAAAAGCATTACAAAAATAACAAAATCACCATACATGTACTAATTTTTCGACGACTTTGTATAGCTGCCCATATAAAGTGGGCGAAAAATTAGCCTAGCAGGGAATACAAAAACACGTATATTATTATGTTTCTAAATGAATTTTGCGTTGTTGGTGCAATATTTACTGTGCGCGACTCTTGTACATGAGAAAGTCGGCTCATTTACATTTATTTACATTTCTTTCATTTAGCTTAGTGACGGAAACTCTGTCGAATAATTGAGCTTGAAAAGGCATATCACAAAAGCGTCTGGAACCGGTCTAAAACGTAAGTCCCAATCAGTGAATACAAAGCTAATAAGCTCACAAACCTCTGATTTTTCGAATCTCTCCGCAGTTCCATAATGGAATGTAATGGGAAAATATTTTTTTTATAAATTAATGAATATCGTTTTTAGTCTGCATATATTTACCTTACGTTAGGTTATGCTATATTTACCTTAAAAATATTGATTACTTTAATAAAAATAATTTTGATAACATCATTATCCTTCAGTGTAATAAGACATACCTAAAAAGAAAGAAACAATTTATTAATATTAGTGTAACAATTAATCAAAATTCAAATAGGCAAAATATAGTGTGGAACAAAAAAAATGTATCAAAATTATCATACAACATATTTTAACATTGAACAAAGTGGCTTTAGTTCCACTAAGTTCCGACAAAAAAGACAATTTCATGCAGAATGTTCTGGGCTCTCAATATCCGGTGAAAAATCAGTCGTTCTTTTTTTGTTTGGATGGAAATATATCGTGTGTTTGGAGCCTGCCGCAAATATTGTATACTTTTGTTCAAACACATCGTGTTTGCTATTCAATACTATATTTTGGAGATACAGTGATTAATATGTTAAAATGTATATGTTCGTTATCCAAACATACCTGTGTTTGTGATACAAACAGAGCTGTGTTTGTGATACAAACAGAGCTGTGTTTGTGATACAAACAGAGCTGTGTTTGTGATACAAACAGAGCTGTGTTTGTGATACAAACACAGCTGTGATTGTTGCACTGTTCATGCTATCTCGGCAGCAAGATAATAAAAGCTAGACAATGTAGATTATTTACAGTCTGTCTTGTAAGTGTGTAACAAAATCTTTGAATTATTCTTTAAGTCAGCACAAGTATTTAAACTGCAATTGGCTTGCATGCACTAGCTTTGTATAAAAGTAGATTATTTGTGTACCAACGCGTAGTGATATGGGATTGCTATTTATATTTCGGGTTCTGGAATACTAATGTTACCAGATGAAAACTGGAACTTCCACTGGAAAACATAAACATATGTACATAGAACGTTTTCACTAACCAGCTCTAATTGCTGTATTTACAGTGTGTTGAAAAATTGATCTCGGTCAAAAAATGGAATCTGGATAATTTTTCACGATTTTCAGCGTAGATTATAGAGGCAAGATCAACCTGTTACAACTTTTGGTGATGAAGCACCATCAGAAATCGCCGTAATATGAGTTCAGCCTCGGACGCTCCACGATGAATTTCGTGCATGTCGTCCAACTTCGGTCGTTTTGCCGGAAACCACCGATAGTGTGCGGGAACTGATAAAGCAAGACCGACGTGTGACATGCCGTGAGATTGAGGCACCCTTGGGCATTAGTACCATTTGCGCCAATAAGATATTGCATGTTTATTTGGCCGTGAAACATATTTGTTCTTGCTGGATCCCACACAATTTGCTCAAAAAGCTCAAAAAAGGCTCGTCTCGACTTGAGCAAAGAAATGTTGAAAAAATACTACCGCGGTAGCTCAAATGAAGTCTATAACATCGTCACAGGTAAGGAATCATGGATGTATGCATATGAGCCCGAAACAAGACAGCAATCGACCGTACGACTCTTTTCAGACGAGCTAAATATATCCAACAAAATTTGTTCGTGGAAGAATCCCATCGAAACAAATGACCGCTTTTTTCGGTTCAACCGGTCTCTTGGTCAAAGTGCCTTCAGTGGAACGTAGAACGGTTAATACTGAGTGGTATGCCACCATCTGTTTGCCAACAGGGTTCTAAGAAATAAGGAAAAACAACAAGTGAAGACGGATCATTTTGCATCAGGACAATGTGAACTCTCACACATCAGCTGAAACAATTGGCTATTTGAGCACTGAACTTGTCGAGTTCATGGGTTATCCGCCGTACAGCCCTGATTTGGCACCCAATGAGTTCTTTTGACTGCGTGGTAAGCATTTTTCGACGCCCCAAGCAGCTGTTGAAGCTTTCAAAACCCATGCTTTGGAGGTGTCTCAATCGGAGTGGAAAAAGAACTTCGAAAAGTGGTTTGAGCGCATACAATGTTGAAAATATGAGAATATTTTGAAAAACAACAAAACCATTCCCAAGAATAAATTATTGTAGTGTTGTAGCGTGTGTCGAAGTTTAACCCTTCTGAAAACAAAAACGTGGGATACACCAAAGAAATGAGAAACAAAAGAGAAGTAGATTCTCATTCCGTGAAAAAAAAATAATACAGCATTAAATGCAAGTTAATGAATTTTCTGTATTAATTGGTTATAAATGTATATTTATATTGGTACCATTAAGGATAATAAATATTACATATATGTATATTGAAATCAAAAAACAATTCGTTTCTAAATATTATGTTTGGGATGAAGCCCGCATATGTTTCCACGTAGAAGCATACATGTTTGTCAGTAAATTTGCTAGCGTTTGCATTTAAAAACAAGTGAGTTTGGGACTTTCAAACACCCGATAATTTGGAGTGTGTTCCAAATATATACATAGTTCCTGCATAACATATTTGGGAGAATATATCTAGGTATCTCACGATAGCTAACTGTTTTCGATTTTCATGTTCAGTTGAATACGAAATGGCAACGCGCAAGGGTGTCGTGTTTGCTGTTAATTAAAAAAATGGTGCAACCAAAGTACATATCCGATTGCCAAAATCTAGACCAATTTCTGGCCCTCGAACTTCCAGACAGGAACCAAATATGAGCAATATAAATTTAATTGAGCATTATATTCGTACATATCATTGCCGCAATTCTTGTTGTATTTCTATTATCCCCAGTAAAGCCATTCCAATGTTAGGTAACGCCTAATGTATGACTTAATATGACTTCAAATTTCCAATAAGAGTATTTCTCAACTGTTTCCAAATCGAAAGGTGTCAGGTGCACAAATCGATACTAGGAAATTAAATTGAAAGTATTTTCAATTAATGTGTTTATTGTAATTTTACAGAAATTTGAACGAAATAGTTCGTCAAACTATTCAGTGCTCCATAACATTTTAAGATTTTCCAAAATACAAATATCCACTAAGGTCTTTGATTTTGCTAAATTATGCAAATTTCTTAGAATTGCTGGGCATATTCATGGAAATGTGAGTGTTTTTTTTTTGTGTGTCTACGGCGCTTAGAGACACAACAACTTGTAATAGTTCATTAAACAATAATTACAGCCTAAAGTCATCTATTTGGACATATTTGCATTAGGCCAAGACATAGAGAACTTGTTAATTCGCCAGGCCAAGAGACATACATATAACCACAAAATATACATACATATATGCAAATTCAGTTGTTCAATGTACCTAGATATACATACGAGTACATACATACATATCTGTATATATTTACCCAACAAAAATCGAAAAATAAAATTGCTGTCGTTGTCAAAGACAGCCCAACAACTGTAACAACTGAAATCAGAAATCGCATTAGAAATTTGATACAAATGACCGAAAAACCAAAAAACGCCACAGAAACTGTAACATGAATTAAAACCAAATCAAAGCAAAGCAAACTAAACCTCCACCGCCACAAGAAACCACAGCCAATGTAGGTTCGAGTACAACAATATTTGTTTCTTGATTGCGATTGGAGTTTACTGTACCTACTCTAATCCAAGCCAAACCAACGTGTGCAGCACAGTGGTGTGAAATGTTCTGTATTTTACGGAAATATTTTTCCGATACACATTTCTTATAAATTTTCAAGCCCTGCGTGCTTAAATTAATTAAACTGTGCGACAAATGGTGGGGTCAGTGATCAGCGGGGGGTTCGGACTGCCAGGAAAAGTTATATCGGTCAAAAACAGGTTATACGTGTTCCGATGTTTCGCTGGGTCACGTCTAGGAATCGAGATATATCGATTTGAAGTTCTTATGTAACATAACTCGAGAACGACTAGTCCGATGTTGCTGCAACAAACTTAGAAAAATTCAGAATTACAATTCCTTTACTCTATTGGTATTCTGCTTCTTTAATTAATCAACAGTTTTGCAGTTATAAATAAATTTATGTAGAAAAAAATAATTGTTTGCCTAAAATATTAAAATTTTTTATTTTTAAAAATCATGAAAAATCCAAAACGTTAAAAAATGTCAAGACTTATTACTTTCACGTACCGTCTCATAACCTATGAACACAATGAGACATATATCATGAAAATCGATGAACGCATAAATCTATTTTCGTTTGTTTGCTCCCTTTACTTTCTTGCGTGTTGGTTCGCCTTCTTGTTCGGAGTCAATATCGGATGAGGATCTGTCTTCATCTGGAAAAAATCAGTTGTTTTTAATCAGTCAGTTAACTTCAATTTTGTGACCTATCCTCGGAGGAAACTCCCATTGTATATTTATCTTCGTCATCTTCATTGGCGGGATCGTAAGTATTTGGCGACCACCAACAAATTTCAGCCACCAGCGAGTCCAGCCTTTTGCCTTTATGTCGCGTTGGGCATGACCACTTAATGGAAGCGCTTGCCATGTTCATCCGACTCTGAGGCTAGCTGTTTGCTGAACAATTCGAGACGATGAAGAAGTGAATTTCGAGAGACATGTTCACTCCAATTTTCTGGAAGTATTGCAACATCTTGGTCACAAGAGCGGGGCTCTCTTACTTCCCAAAATATATCGGATAACTTTCATCACTGCCCTCCACGCAAGGTAATCCTTACCGACTAAAGCGTCTTTAAATTCTTTTGATTTCATGAACTGCCGTATTTAGAACATCTTTCTTCAATTCTGCTTCGCTGATTCGTAGGAAAATATTTTTCAAACAATCGAGAATTTTCGATTGACTCACAATGACCTTGATGACGATTCCCAGTTTGATACGGAGAAGGGGTATGAGGATGTTCTCCTGTTCTCCTGAGGATGTTCTCCGTTGAATCTCAAGCAAGCCAGTCATGCGTTTTTTTTAAATCGGGTATCTCAGAGACACTAGAAACACATGGGTTTCGTATAGCCTCCTTGGAGGCCTCTTAGCGTCGCCACGACTTTTAGATCACAAATGATCCGGCACATGTGATCAGTGTAGCAAACTTTATCCAAAATTATTTTCATGGAATCGTATGTTTCACTCATATCATTTCTGTAGCCAATCGGAATGCTTGGGGTTTTTATTATGTTTATGTAGCAAAACGACTTTCAAGCTTGATTTCGAAGAATCGATGAACATTCGCCAATCAGGTGCGACGTAATTAATGCCCGTCGCCCGCATCAGACCCTGTATATTGTGGCAATAAACAAATGTGTTCCCTTCATTGAGTGTGAAGTAAGGTTTGAATAGCAATTGTCGTTTTCGATATCCGGTGATTTTGACATTAGGCTCCAAATTGTTGCCATCTTTCAAAAGCTGGGCAAGTTTTTCTGCATTACGCTGAGACAAGTTTAATTCTCCAACAATCTTGTCCATTCTTAATTATGATATTGGAATTATTTTGTTCGATGGACCGGCTTTTGGTATTGCTTCATAGGTGAAATCAGATTGATCCATTGTTGCAATAGAAAAATAATTTTCTCTGTCAGGACTTGGAAGCGGTGGAATTGGTATTTGATCCAAATGCGGAAGAGGTGTTACTGCACTTTTAGCAGAGATGTAAACTCTTTGTCTGAGGCCTTTACAATTTACTATACATATTTTGTTAGCACAAGCGTAACAGTTGTCGGAATTGTGCTCTCCTGGATCAGTCCAAATCATTGGTACACCAAAAGAAAGTGAACTGCGTTTCCCTTGGATCAACATGGTAAGAGCATTGTAGCACGTTTTACAAAATTTGTCTGGGGACCAGGAAGCGCCGCGAATTATATCGGAATCAAAATAAAGTTCAAAAGTACGCTCCACTTGCTCAGTGAATGATCCAGTTTTTGTTGAAAGAGATATTCATTGAAACAAAAAATCAATATTCTTGTCAAAATGAGATATCGTACCTTTACTTAATTGTGAATAAAAGCGAAACGCGTTTATCAATTTTCATGATCTACGTCTCATTGTGTTCATAGGATAGGTAATAAGACTTAAGACTTTTTCCAGTTTTGGATTTTTCATGATTTTTAAAAATAATAAATTTAATTTTTTAGGCAAAAAAAATAATTTTTTTCTTCATAAATTTATTTATAACTGCAAAACTGTTGATTATATAGAGGAACAGTACATCAGCAGATTAAAGGTATTGTAATTGTTAAGTTTTCTTAGTTTGTTGCAGCAAAATCGGACTAGTCGTTCTCGAGTTATGTCAAACAAAAGAGCCCCAAACCTGACAAATTCCCCTATGTGGTACTGACTAACTTCAAATCGATGTTTTCAGTAGTAAAAACCCTGGTTATCACAATCCCCTCCGATATTGACTGTCAGAGAGTGTTAGTTATTTCTACAATTTGATACAAATTTGCGAGAACAATTCTTTATAGCTCATCTAGTAGAAAGCAATATCTGGACGTTGGTCAAATTTATAGCAGTGTTTGAAATTGCTGGGATATTTTCACTGGGTTTGTAAATACTTAGCTACGACTAATGGTCAGTTTTTCAGTCAGAGGTCATCTTCGTTTCTTAGTTAAATTGTGTTTAAACTGCGAATTATGTTTTTCAGTCAATGGTTAACAATGATTTAGTCACCCAATTGTTGGTTGGTTAAGCTGCAGGTTAATCTGATTTTGGTGCAGCTGGACTTTTGTTTTACAAAAGAGGGGTTTGTTCCTAAACTGCTTGCTGAGTGCACAACAGCATCTATTTGTAAGCACAATTCTACTATATATCTCCACGCTGACGTTGTTGTTCGGATCTACGGTAGATACATTTATCTACTACTTCAAAATTAAATTGGTTGTAGACATTTAAGAGTCGACACAGTCGAGAGGTTTGTCTACACTATATCTAATTGAAATTGAAAAATATCAATTTGATTTTGAAAAATATCTTTAAATTAAAACTTAAAACACATAATTTTAAATGTAAACCACATCAATTGGAATTAAAAATTTCTGTTTGATATATAAATTACAATATTTAACATACATCAATTGTCATTTAACAAACGTCAACTGAAATTAAAAATTAGTCATTTTAAATTAAAAATATTATTTACCGAGTTTGTGTATTAAATTTTTAAATTTGAATTGATGTCTTTTAAATCTCAATTATTGTATTTTAAATTTCAATTGATGTATTTCAAATTTCAATTCACGATTTTTAGATTTCAATTGATGTATTACTTTAAGTTTCAACGGAGTGAATTGATATATTTTAAATTTCAATTAATGTACTTTAAATTGCAATTGATTTCTGTTAAATATTAATTTATGTCTCTTAAATTTCAATTGATGCTTTTTAAATTTCAATTGTTTTTTTTTTAAATTTTAGTTTTTGTAGCCGTCGACAGTATCAATTTCGTTTTGCCTTCATTAACATACCCAATGAAATAAACCACCTTCGTTGATCATTTTTCGATTCTTGAAATTACTGCTGTAACGTGTTGCAGATTTCGCTCTAGGATGACAATGTCGTCAGTATACTCGAGCAACACAAGGCTTTTCAATTTTATGGTCTTGCTCATATTTACTGTAGCTTTCTTTCATTATTGTACCTATTAAGATGTTGAAGAGATTGCATGAAAGTGCATCGCCTTGTAAGTAACGCTTTGGTGAAATCATCCCCCAACTTCACAACTGATGTGGTGTTGGTCAGCATCATTCTGCAGAGGCGAATCAATTTTGCCGTAATCTCAAGTTTGGACATATCTATGTAAAATCCTCCTCCCTATGGGGATGTCGAAAGCAGCTTTATAATCGACAAAAATATGGTATGTGTCATTTTGCCTTCCGTGGGTCTTTTCCAGGATTTAATGTAGCGTGAATATTTGGTCAGCCGTGAACTTCCCTGGTATAACATCACACTGATAGGGTCCAATCAGGTTTTCAACAATTGTCATGAAAGACTCGTACCGCGATAATAGGAACATACACACGAATCACCCTTTTTGAATACAGGACATGTACACTGAGACTCCAATCGTCAGACGTATATTCCTCCAATCATGTACTGCATATACGATGATACATGTGGGAATACAGTCCCTCGCCACCGGCCTTTAAAAAGTCTGCTGGTAGCCCATCCGCACCCGCCGCTTTAATATTCTTAAGTCGTGGGGATTGCCATTCTAAACTCGTCTTGACTGGGTGGCGGACAATCTACACTATCTTCCACAATCAATGTCTCCTGATCTTCACTGGAAGATTCTGAGTGGAGTAGCACTGAGAAGCGTTTTCCACACATCTCTAAACTTCGCTCAAATAAAAAAACGGCTCTACGAAATAACCCCCGAGTGAAATAACCCCCAAACGAGGAATGAAATAACCCCTAAATATTTTCATACATTTTTGCGTGTTACTTCATATGGAATAACTACCAAATTTGTTGGGGTTTATTTCTTTTTTTTCCAGGCTTATTTCATTTTCCAATTGGGGTTTCTAAATTAAGATATAAACCCTAATGAAATATCACCCAACAATATTTTAAATTCGGGGGTTATTTTATTTCGTTTATAATTTGGTTATTGTTTCATTTCCCTTCTACATTGGGGGTTATTTCATTATTTTGTTAGGGGTTATTTCGTATGACATAACTCCCAAATAATGGGGGGTTATTTCGTTTTTGATTTGGAGTTTATTTAATTTTTATTTGGTTGTTATTTCATTAGGAGCTATTTCATTTTCTTGGGGGCTTATTTCATTGGGGATTATTTCATTTCTCGTTTGGGGGTTATTTCACTAGGGGGTTATTTCGTATAGCCAAAAAAAACATGTTGGTCTAATTTTAAGGAAATCGCTTGTTTGAAGGTTGCAGTGAAGAACAAAAATGAGGTTAATTTTGCAATTGGTCGCACTGTTTCTGAGTTAGCGACATAGTCTCTTCTTAGCTTTTTGCTTGTTTTTACAATGTTTTGAACAAAATTTCTTTTGCATTTATTTTTAAATTTATTTCTTTTACACTTTGTTCAAATCCCGTAGCAATTCCAAAATTTTTTTATCCCAAACATTCACATACTTACGTGGAAGCATGAATGTGTTTGCTCCCAAACACGCGGTTACTTATGTGGAAGCATATAAGAGTTTCCTCCCAAACATATTAATATTTAGAAGCTAATTATATTTTGGTCACAATAATATTTACGGTCGATTTCAACATGTTCAGTTATCTTTCAGTTACAGCTAACGAACAGTTTTAGCTGTCAGTTAGTATGGAATTTATACTTTTAAACGGTCAGTTAGCTTTA
Organism: Phaonia tiefii; assembly: GCA_963931995.1. NCBI lineage: Eukaryota > Metazoa > Arthropoda > Insecta > Diptera > Muscidae > Phaonia > Phaonia tiefii. The sequence goes on from OZ008370.1 coordinate 144,782,750, forward strand.
ATTTTGTTTGGTGAAATTGGGCGTTACTATAATTTATTTTACCAATATAAATTATTTAAAAAAAATTTAAAAATTTAAACCGACTCTTTGTACATTTACCATCGTCGTGTATGTTGTCTATTTTGATGGATTCAGAATCTGCTGCTCTCTTGTTTCTGGTACATAAACAGTATATGTGGCCTGCTCTACCGAAAGGTGCTATGGTCAGAAAACAACTTTTCGAGAAAACAGCTGTTAAAGATTACGAGTCGAGTTCGCGCGTCGTATTCGTGTTTCCGCTTCCACCCCTGGCCATTTCTTTTTGCCCTTAGCTCTCTACCTCTCAGCAAACTTCCCCTATGTACAGCTCTGATTTTACAAGAAACATTTGATTTTTGAGCGCCAAAAAACTTCAAACTTCAATTGTAGTTTGAAGCAAAATAAATGAAGTTAGGAGTCTGCGGTTGGTTTCATTGAAAAGAGCGTTAAATTTCTATAAAATTAGTTCAAAAAACAAACAATTTTTCCGAACATAGGTACGAGGGCGGATCAATAATTCCGTGACTTTTGGAACTTCCCTCGTAGCTATATGAAATGCAACACTGCTCCCATCAAGTAGCATCTGTTAATAGACTACTATCAAATTTTGAGCAAGTTCATTTACTTTACGGTTAACAGCTGTTCAAAACATACAACCTCGTGCGTTTTTTTTAAATGGAAAACAGTCAATATCGAATGCTCATTAAACATTATTTTTTCCGAAAAAAAAACCATAAATCAAACCAAGGAAAAGCTTTATAAATACTATGGGGACTCTGTCTGCACCTTCGATTTCAATGGTAAAAAAGTAACTTCCTGACTTTCGTTGTGGTCACACAAGTACAATGATGTTGAACGTACTGGACGCCCGATTGAGGTCAATACACCCGAAAGTGGCGGAAAAATCCACGTGTTGGCCGATCGAAGAGTAAAAGTGCGTGAGATTGCTAATGCCATAGACATTTCATATGGCAATGTGATTTCGATTTTAAATGATCAGTTGGGTTCAAGAAAGCTGCGTGAAAGATGGGTGCCGCGTTTGCTTCCAATTGACCATAAACGTAATAGTGTGACAACTTCAGAGGATTGTTTGGAGTTGTTTAACCGCAACTCGAAGGAGTTTTTGAGACGATTTGTAACTGTGGATGAAACATGGATCCATTACAACACTTCGGAGACCAAGCAGCAGTCTAAACAATGAGTTGCGGCCAATGTTTAAGTTTGTCGGCCAATAAGGTGATGGCAACAGTTTTTTGGGATGCACGCGGGATAATGCACATCGATTACCTTCAAAAGGGAAAAACAATAAATGGCGAATATTGTGCCAACTTATTGGACCGATTTAATGAGGTTTTAAAAAAAACGACCCCATATGGCCCAGAAAAAAGTTATTTTTCATCAAGATAATGCACAGGTGCACACGTGTGTAGTCTGAATGGCAAAATTCCATGAATTGGGCTACGAATTGGTACCTCCTCTGCCATATTCTCCGGATTTAGCCCCCAGTGACTATTTCCTATTTCCAAACCTAAAGAAATGGCTCGCTGGAAAGAGATTTAACTCCAACGATGAAATTATTGATCAAGCAAATGCCTATTTTAAGGACCTCGAAAAATCCTATTTTTTGGAAGGGATACAAAAAACGTTGGACTAAGTGTATTGAGCTAAAAGGAGATTATGTCGAAAAATATATTTTTGTTTTACCAAAAAAAGTGTGTTGCATTCAAAAAGTCACGGACTTATTGATCCGCCGTCGTACAATATCGTAGACAAAGTCACAAATACTTATACAAATCCAGTTAATGTAAACAATGCGCGGTTTAAATACTGCTCTTCCTTAAATGTTCACAAATGGTCCGCCGTTCCAGTTTTCTCACTAAATGCTCGGGCAGACAAAGGGCTTCACATTGATCCTTGTTCCAGTTGCTTTCCTCAAAATCATTTCTCAATTTCATGACTGAAAAAAGTAAACATTGCAACGAACACAGCTGTTTTTGTATCGCAAATACATGAATATTTGGATCACAAACACATGTATTACAAAATATTAATTATTGTGTCTCCAACATGTAATATTGAATAGCAAACATAATGGTTTGGACGCAAGTATTATATCATCCATCAACCATATTTAAAATCCAGCTAGAAATATTATTATAGAGAATCATGTAAGATTGAATTTAGCAACAGTAAATATCTCTAATTTAATAAAGAACCCCTTTTTCTATTAGCTAAATGATATTTTTACTATTCGGTCCAATTGAAGAAAAGGGCGTGGTACCTCCCATACAAATCGCTTGAAATATTATGCAGGACAACGTCTGCCGGGTCAGCTAGTTAGTACATAAAATTTAAATATGTCGATTTGTCATGTCTACATTTAGTCAAGTTAAATAATATTCAAACCACTGTTCACGACACTCTATGGATATTTGCGACGGGGGCAGACACGATACGATACCAAATGCCAGAAAATACTTGAATATATATGAAATGTTTGTGTTCAGTCGTTGTTACTTGTTGTTATTTATTAACATTTTCTACATGAAAGAATTTACCTTTCAATATTGCTTAATTTTCATACAAAAATCGAACAACAACAGCAGCAACAATAAAAAAAACTAACAATTTCTTGTACATTAAACAGTATATAAAAATTCCTAGGAACGAACTCTGAATCGAGTCTAGTTTTTGGCCTAACTAAACTATTTTGATTTTGTAATAGAAATTAGTTAATGACTAAATTTTTGGTGCATACAATCAATTCGAATTGTAATTTCAAAACGATTTGAACATGAAATGTATGAAATATATACCACGAAGTGGCAGTGTCAGTCGTTAAGAACAAAAATTGAATGAGTCATAACTAAATATTAAATAAATTGAATTGCAGGGAAGATTTGATTTTAAAATTGTTTCGTTATTATGGAGCAAAATTAGGATTATATAAGCCTAAGACAACATGAGGCGTAAGGCTCCCGAAGGCGTCCTGTTTACTATGATGGTTCGGAGACAAAAGAGAACCCTTATAAAAAGTTGTAAAAATTGTATTAGTGATGATAAAATCTTGTGTTCGAATAATTTAACTTTTTAGTGTGAATTGATATTTAGAGGTTCTCCATCGATAATAACTCGCATACATATATAAATTTTCGCGTAGAAATTTGTAAGGGTGTTTGAGTAAGAATGCACTTTTTAATTTTAAAATAAAACAAAATTATTTTGTGAGATAGTTGTGATTTTTTTTATTGGATTGTAAAGTAGAAACGTTCCGATTAAGTATTGAATTAAATATCCGTCAAATGGCCCCCACCGCCCAGATGACAACCCATTACTCTTTTCATGAAATTTTCCATGACTTTTTCACAAAGAGGTGGCTGTATCTCACCGATGAGGCGTTGGATCCCGGATTTTAGCTCAGGAATTGTTACTGGTGTATTCGCACAACACCGAGATTTCACAAAACCCCAAAGAAATAATCGCACGGCATTAATTCGCATGATCTTGGTGGCCAGTTTACGCCAGAATTTCTTAAGATATTACGTTCTGGAAACCGTTGCTGCAATATATCGATAGTTTCAGGCGCGGTGTGGTATGTGGCGCCTTTTTGCTGCAACCACGTCGTCCTGATACATGCTGTCCAGTTGAGGCAATCATAACTCCGTTATAATGTTCCTGTAACGAAAGCCGTTCACAGTCACTCCAATTTCGGCTTCATCTTCGAAAAAGTAAGGCCCAATCACGCCGCCTGACCAAAATCCGCACCAGGCAGTTTGTTTCTCATGGACTTCGTGAGGTATACTGAGAGGCAATTTCGACAATTTCGTATATTCACGATGCAATTTAGATGGAAATGCGCTTCATGAGAGAAGATGATTTTTCTTTTGAAAAATTGGCATTGACTTCATTTTGCTCCATTGTCAATTGAACGAATTCCCGGCGGTTTTCATGGTCTGCTGGTTTGAGCTCCTGTGTAAGCTGAATTTTGTACGCATGAAGGTGGAGGTATTTTGTCAAAATACGCTGCGTAGTGCTTCGTGAAATTTGTAGTTGTTTGGAACGATGCCGAATTGATGTTTTCCGGTTTTCGGCAACACTCTCGTTTAAAGTAGCAAAGGTTTCAAAAGACCGACCGGTACGTTGACGCACATGTAAAGACATGTTCCAATTAAGTATGGAATAAACTATCCGTCAAATGGTCCCCACGTCTCTGATGCCAGGCCATTACTCTTTTCATGAAATTTTCCATGACTTTTTCACAGAGATGTGGCTGTATCTCACCGATGACCCGTTGGATCCCAAATTTGAGCTCAGGAATTGTTACTGGTTTATTCGCACAAAACCCCAAAGAACAAAATCGCACGGCGTTAAATCGCATGATCTTGGTGACCAGTTGACACCAGAATTTCTTAAGATATTACGTTCTGGAAACCGTTGCTGCAATAAATCGATTGTTTCATGCTCGGTGTGGTAGGTGGCGCCATTTTGCTGAAACCAAATGTCGTCCAGATACATGCCGTCCAGTTGCGGCCACAATAACTCCGTTATCATGTTCCTGTAACGAATGTCATTCACAGTCACTGCAATTTCGGCTTCATCTTCAAAAAAGCAAGGCCCAATCACGCCGCCTGACCAAAATCCGCACCAAACAGTTGCTCATTGTGGGTGAATTTGTTTCTCATGGATTTCATGAGGTTTTCTGAGCCCCAAATTCGACAATTTCGTGTATTCACGATGCCATTCAGTGGGAAATTCGCTCCATTGGAGAAAATGTCTTTTTTCAAAAATTTGCATTGACTTAATTTTGCTCCATTGCCCATTGAACGAATTCCCGGCGCTTTCCATGGTCTGCTGGTTTGAGCTCTTGCACTGAAAGAAAAGGCTTCATCAAATTTATAAATTCCTTCATCAATCAATTATGAAATAAATTTTTCACCATTTTGATGTAAATTATTCATCAATTTTCTGTACATTTGCAGTCAATTAGATGTAAGGTTGTCATCAGTTTCTTGGAAGTTTGTCATCCATTTGATGTAAATTGGTCATCATTTTGATGCAAATTGTTTTATTTATTGTTATTTTTCATTATAAAAATTAACAAGAACAGTGTGTAAGAGAACACAGAATACGCTCATAGCGTGGATATTGTTTTCTGTCTATTGCTCTATTTTCAAGTGTCTCTTTTTCTCTTTATTTGTTTAATACTACGCCCATATTGTGAATCGATCCCTCTAATTATTTCTAAATTCAGATGATGAAGATTGATGTAAAAAAGATCACCAATTCAATGAAGCTGAAAGAGGTAAAGAAACGCACATTCTTCAAACTGAAGAACCATTTCATTAATTTGATGAAATTTTTCATTAATTCAATGAAAAACAATTTTTCATCTGCAAACTGAAGAACCATTTCATTAATTTCATGAAATTTGTCATTTGTTCAATGAAGGACAATTGATGAACATTTATCATCGATTTGATGTAAAGATTTTCTTTCAGTGTGGGTAGGCTGAATTTTGTACGCAGGAAGGTGGAGGTCTTTTGTAAAAATTCGCTGTGTGGTGCTTCGGGAACTTCGAAGTTGTTGAGAACGATGCCGAATTGATGTTTTCGGGTTTTCGACGACACTCTCGTTTACAGCAGCAATGTTTTCAAGAGGCCGACCGGTATGTTGACGCACAACCGACCCAGTTTATTAAAATTTTTGACCACTCTTTGAATGGTTGACATTTGATTTCTCCACTGAAAATTCTTAGAAGTTTGCAAGCGGTTTCAGCATAACTTTCCAAATTGTTGTAATAAGTTTTCACAATTATAACGCGTTGTTCTTTCGTAAAGTGTTCCATTCTTAATAATCGGAATAAATATATGCGACAGCTGCCAAATTTCAGAGTTGCCAGTTGCACAAAAAAAATTACACTAAATTTAAAAAGTCCAATCTTACTGAGACACCCCTTATACCTACGTTTGATGACCTAAAAAAAATGGTTTCCCATTACATCTCATGAAGAAATTGGGGAGAGGTTCTCACAACCAGTGAGTGCATTCTAGTTGTATAATCACTGATTGGGACCTACAATTTTACACCGGTTCCGAACGGTATTTTGCGAAGTTTTTTCGTGGCTAAATACTCGATAGTGTCGCCGTCACTATGCGAGGTGACTGCCGCCGAAAGAAATTTTTAGGTGGTCAGAGCAATGATCGAACTAAGGATATCAAGTACAAGAGCCGCGCACACTAGCCATTGCACCACCGACGGCCACACGATTGATAGATCATGTAGATCGGTGGTAACAATTCAGGTGCAGACAGTAGGCGATGACCTTGTCACGAAGTTTGAAACTAGTCCTGCCAGTGACTGAATGTGCTTTCCTGAATATTAAGGTAGAGCTTGATATACTAAAATGCACATCAAGGTTACACTTTGTACACTTTACTAAGAGTTAAGACGACCTGGAATTGCAGTTTAAGAGGAGTAGTTCAGGGATTTCCAAGGACTCGGAGTAGGAGTTAAGTCGACAGTTGCTGGTTTACTACGTTTTGATAAAATTACTAAAAATATGGGAGAAGAAGTTGACTATTGCTGGCAGTATCAGAGACAGCGCTGTCATAGGTATTGGTTGGCATGGAACATCCGACTCCGCTCCGTTTGCTTTCGATAGAATACACCGAAACTGAATGTGGTTTACCTTTACCAAAAAGGGGATACCAGACAAGATAATATTATTCGGGAACTGTCCACATAAAGTTCGTTTTAATGGAAATGAAAGCCAACATTTTCCCCGAATCTGCAGGAGTTAGACAAGGATGCGTCTTGTTATCTACGTTGTTTCTTCAACTTATGAAGGAGGCATTGGAAGCAACCAATGCAGATGCACCGTTCGCCTTTCAGTGGAATATGTATGAACATCTATATGATCTATATGATGTCGATGATGATGGCCCACAAATTTGCCAATTTAAACTGACCTTCCGAAAATGTGAAACAGTAGCATGGAAAATAAATATAAGGAAGACCAAGCTAATGCGTATATGTCATACATGATTTTTTTTAATTTGCATTGGATTTTAATTTGCATTACTTTATCTAATGCAAATGCTACAGAATTACCATTGTTCGCAATTACAATTAACAAATTTTGAATTCCCATTTGCTCAGGCTATGCAAATACAGGTTGTGAAATGAAATTATTATATAAAAAAAGGGAATTCTTTTAGTTATATTGAATTTGTTTAACTGGTGGGAAATCAGATTTTAAAGTATTTTATAAGTAGAGGTTTGTGGCTTCGATAGATTTTGCTTCGTGATACTTTCCAATTCATAAACCTGTACCGTATAAAATAGTTGAAAACCAAAACTGCCAGATATGAAGGAAATGCTTTGAAACTATGCACAGAACAGATTATTCCACTAACAGTTGATGGACCAATGATGGCGGGATGAGAAATGCGGGATGGTGGTGAAATGCGGCATGGTGGTGCAATGCGGGCTGGTGGTGCATAAAACTGTACACAACCTAGCATAACAAGAAGATCACCCAAAATACGAATCTGCGAATATTCAACTGCAGTGTGAAGTCGTTACTGTTGAACTACGAAGGTTTAAATCGTATCACGTTGTTTTATGCAAATACTCTGGTACCGCACAAGTAACAGCCCTACTATATTGGATACACGTGGAATAAATTTGACTTGGATCGGAGATATACTTAAGCGTCCAACATCAAATATTGCTGCAGCGGCACTTGAGAGCAGCCCTCATGGAATCGCAAGCCATGAAGAGCATCAAATACTTGGGAGCCGTACCTAGGGTTGCCAGATGAGCTGGAATGGGCTGGAATTTCCAGATTTCCTATGTCAAGTCCAGTTACAAGCTATTCAATAATTTTTCAAGCTAAATATATATTTTGTAATAATATTTCAATAGGAAAGACTATACGTTTAGTTATTTATCTATTTCATTCTCAATAAGATGATTTTTGAGTGCTAATTACTTTTAGCCAGCACTCAATTACACCCAAAGAGAGAAAATAATAGTACCCAGTGTTTCCATTTTGCCCCATCTCTGATTTGTGTGACAAATACTGATAATTTGACAATTGTTAACAGCTGATCGACAGCAAATGTAAATACAAAGTTTCACATTGCAAGCAATAAACATAGAGAGCCATGAGGAAGCTGGACCGTCTAAAAAAATAAATTTTACAAGCTTTTCCGATAAACGGAAAAGACTGAATTATAAATGTTTTGTTATGTTTTTATAATTTAATTAAATAATTTTAATGAATGAATTTAACAGAATTTATTCCTCATATTTGGGAATTTACGAAATCCAGATTTTTTTTATAAAATCCAGCTAACTTATTCAAAATTCCAGACAAAAGGCCATTTGAATCTGGCAACCCTAGCCGTACCTGAAAAAGGCGTACGGAGGTGGTGATTAAATTTCTGGCCTAATAATGAAAAACAAATATTGAAGATTGAAAATGGTTTTATTGCTGTTCAAAATATTCTCCATGAAGATCGATACATTTCTGAATGCATTTCATACATGGGCTTTTTTAATATGCATTGGATTTTAATTTGCATTACTTCCATGAAGATCGATGCATTTCTGCATGCATTTCATAAATGAGATTTTTTAATTGGCATTGGATTTTAATTTGCATCACTTTATCTAATGCAAATGCCAAAGAATTACCATTTTTCGAAATGACAATTAAAAACTTTTGAATTTGCATTTGCTGAGGCAATGCAAATGCAGGTTGTGGAATCGGATGCCAATTGTAATGAAATGTGGGAATGCTTTTAATTATTTTAAAATTTTTTGACTGCTGGCAATTCCGGTTATATAGTACTTTCCGCGTAGTACTTTCAAATTCATAAACCTGTACTGTATAAAATATTTGAAAGCCAAAACTGATAGGTATTTAATTTTGTTGGAATTTTCATTTGTAGAGGGAATTCAAATGAAGCTACAAATCAAGATGTATCTATTACAGGTGGAAGCGTTAGACAAATGGTTGTGTACCATTCAGAATTGACTGTCCTACGGCGCTATAATGGAACTGTTTCCACGTGAGCAGTTATGCCGATGAAAAAGGCTACCATTTTCTTTGGAGTACGTCGTGCGCGAACAACTTTTGTTGGATTTGGCTCGTCTTGGAAGACCCATACAGTCGATTGCTTTTCAGTCTCAGGTTCATATCCATACATCCCTGATTTGTCGCTAGTCGTTATCTTATAGACGGTTTTTCAAGCATTATCATTGAATTTTTGTTTAACATTTTCTTGCACCAATAGACACGAGCCTTTTTTGAGCAACTGACATATTATGCGGTATCAACCCCGAGCAAATGTTTTTCGAGTCACTGAAAAATAAAAAACTAATACTCGCACATCAACACGTTCTGAGTACCGTTAAGCTACAAACTGTAGCCCTTTTCAATGTTGTTGCCAGATTGCACCTGGCAAAAATAAATGTTATTTTAGCCGGAAATATATGGCAACCTTCGTATATAAGACTCAACTATTATGGGATCAAATTAAATCACTCGCAAGAGACAGATATCGATGGCGAGAATTCATCGACGCCCTATGCATTTCATGAACCTCTTATTTTAACTTTTAAATAAATAAATATTAAATAAGGGAATAAATAAAAGATATGTATGTATATATCATTCACCTATGTATAACATCCCCTAAAGCCCTCAACCTACTTCAATTGAAATCACGTGTTTGGAGATTTCGTTCAACCAAACATCTGTTACTCAGTTTACTCGTAGTAATCAGCTGTTAATTTACACGAAATGTGCAAATGACAGAATCTTGTGCAGTGCGAATGCAGAATAATACGATAAAGAAATGCTGAGTACACTGAAAGAAAAAGCTTCAACAAAGTTATGAATTCCTTCATCACTTTGATAAAACAGTTCCTCAATTTCCAACCTACGACACATTTCATTGAATTGATGAAGAACATGTCATCAATATTTCATCCATTCATCATTCAATCAACGTTGATTCAACGACAATGTTACATCAAGTTGAAGTAAATTTTTCACCATTTTAATGTAAATTGTACATTAATTTTTAATCAATTAGATGTAATGGACATCGGAAAGCTGCAATTACCAGAGGTAGCCACAGCCTACTCAAGGAAGCTCTCGCAACTTTTGGCACAGAACCCACCCCCTCCCGATGACGATCCTGATGCGCAGTGGAAACCCATTTCCGACTCTATAAAAACTGCCGCAACAACCGTACTTGGTTTCGAAAAACCGCTTCGCAACAAACCGTGGTACGATGAAGAGTGTCGCATAGCAAATGACGAAAAGAACGCTGCACGTATGGTAATGCTTCAGTCAATTGCAACGCGAGCTGCAACTGAGCGGTATAGGGAGAAGAGAAAGGAGGTAAACCGTCTCTTTAGGCGTAAGAAACGGCAGTGGAGGAAACGCGAGAGTGAGAAAATTGAGACATACAAAAGGAAGAACGAAGCCCGAAAATTCTACCAAAAAGTTGAAAACGGAACTAATGGACATGGTTCAGGGCCCCCCTTCTGTAAAGACAAAGACGGAAATCTCGTCGCAGATGTGCAGAGCATGTTGGGAATATGGAGAGAGCATTTCTCCGCGCTACTAGTACCTGAGATATCCGATGACGATGGGACAATCGATCACAATATGGACGACGACGTCGATTGCCCCCCTCCTAACCAAGACGAGGTCAGAACAGCTATTGCCCGGCTTAAGAACAACAAAGCCGCAGGAGCCGATGGATTACCGGCGGAGCTGTTTAAGGCTGGCGGCGATGAGCTGATAAGGTGCATGCATCAGCTCATTAGCAAAATTTGGTTAGATGAATGCATGCCCGGCGATTGGAGTCTCAGTGTACTATGTCCCATATTTAAAAAAGGTGACCCGAGTATTTGTGCCAACTACCGTGGAATAAGCCTTTTATCCACAGCATATAAGGTTCTATCAAGTATAATGTGCGAAAGACTAAAACCAATTATCGCTGACCTGATTGGACCATACCAGTGTGGCTTTAGGCCTGGAAAATCGACAACTGACCAGATTTTCACGCTACGCCAAATCCTGGAGAAGACACACGAAAAACAAATCGACACCTATCATCTATTTATCGATTATAAAGCAGCCTTCGATAGTCCGATACGGGAGAAACTCTATGAAGCAATGTCTGAGCTTGGTATTCCTGCAAAACTCATACGCCTTTGCAGGATGACCTTGACGAACACCAAATCCGCAGTGAAAGTTGGTAAGGATCTTACCGAACCTTTCGAAACTAAGCGAGGCCTCAGGCAAGGCGACACCCTATCGTGCGATCTCTTTAACATCTTAATGGAGATCATTATGAGAAAAGCTGCAGTCAATATGAATAAAACCATCAGCAGCAAAAGTCACATGCTGCTCGCGTATGCTGATGATATAGATATCATTGGGCGCACAATTAGAGAACTTACTGCGTTTTTTCCGAAAATTGAGAAGGAGTCAGTAAAAGTGGGTCTGACGGTAAATGAGGACAAGACAAAATTAATGGTTTCAACGAACAGGGCCTCCACGCGATTAGACCAAAGCGTGAACGTTGATAACCGTTATAACTTCGAGGTAGTGGACGAATTTATATACCTCGGATCTGCCGTGAACAAAAACAAAAACGTCAGCCTTGAGATCAAACGGAGAATTGTGCTTGCGAATAGATGTTATTTTGGGCTAAGCAAGCACTTTGGAGATAAAGCCCTCTCTCGAGTGACAAAAGTCCAGCTGTACCAGACTCTCATTCAACCTGTCTTGCTTTATGGCGCAGAATCCTGGGTCCTATCGCAAGCAGACGAAACATCTGTAGGAGTCTTCGAGAGAAAAATACTCCGAAAAATTTATGGCCCTATAGTGCACAACGGCGAGTATCGGCGACGCATGAATCATGAGCTATATGAGCTTTATCCTGACATTGACATAGTTAAGCGGATCAAGATAACGCGATTGCGCTGGCTAGACCATGTCAGTAGAATGGATGAAGATGAACCAGCGCGAAGACTTTTCGAAACCGAACTCGAAGGAAGACGAAAAATAGGAAGACCAAGACTCCGCTGGAGGGATCAGGTTGACGAATCCCTGCGTACACTTGGTATTGCCAACTGGAGAGATAAGGCAAAAGATCGAACTGGTTGGCGAAATATGTTATCTTCGTTTTGTAAGGTCCCTGACCCCCTGGGGTTGTCCGAGACCGGATAAGTAAAGTAAGTAAGTAAGTAAGATGTAATGTTGTCATCAATTTGATGTAAGTCTTGCATCAATTTGGTATAAATTTAATGTAAATTGGTCATCATTTCGATGTAAATTGTCTGTAAATGAGTAGCCAAACTTTTTGTTCTATTTTTCATCGTAAAAACTGAGCAAGAACAGGCTATAAGACCACATGCAAAAGGTTCATAGCTTGGATAATGTTTTCTGTCCATTTCTCTATTTGCTATTATGTATTTGTTTTCAGTCTTATACGCATTTTTTCTGTTTCTGTTTATTAATTCTACGTCTATATTTTGAGACGATCCCACTAATTATTTCCAAATTCCAATGCTGGATATTGATGTAAAAAAGATGAAGCTGAAAATGGTGAAAAACGCACAATCTTCAAATTGACGGAACTTTTTATTGAATTGATGAAATTTGTCCTCAATTCAATGAAACACAATTGATGAACATTTATCATCGATTTGATGTAAAGATTTTCTTTCAGTGTAGACTGTGCAATCTGTAGCTATATACATACTCGCTAATTATAAAATCCGGTATAAAATTACGGTTTCATACACTCGTCCATCCTTTTGTCTGCATTAACCAAAAATTCTGTTGTTAAATATAATTTTACACACAACTTTTGCATTAACTCACTTTTGTACTATTACATTTTTAAAAGTTTAACTAATTTATCAAAGACATGACATGACATTCAACTTTTTAAAGTTGAAATAATTTTTCAACAATTTCGAAACATCATTTTTACATAGAGGTGAACAAAACGCAGTTTTAATAAAAGAGTAAAACTAACTCAATTGTTTAGACTTGAATTGTCATTAAATGAAACTGGTATCTTAGTCGTCAATCAACTAACAAGATATTATAATAAAATTTATAAATGAATGAGCTCAGATTTCTGTATCACGCACCCTTTTCAGTGAGGCTGTTTAGACAATTCCAGCGGAAGCGATGACTTTATATCTCTTGATAGATTTTAACAGTGTTAATTTCCGATTAACCCAAATAGCTTTGGTGCGAAAATATTTCTTGACAGTTGAATTTGTGACTTATTAAATGTGTCTATAGTTTTGTTTGTGGATCATATTTGAAATATAAAATCAATCAATTATCGTTTAAATCAAGTTATCGGTTTGCGAACTTCGTAATGCTGTTATCACCTCTTTTGTCTTATATTATAATTAATTGTTATCAATACAAATAAATTCCAAATCAATAGATTACAGGGTGACAAATGCAAATTGATACTGATAAATATATTATTAAGGTAATAAATGATTGAGGATTAAAATTGCTTCAAATTTTTGTTTGGATGTGGGCATAAAATCTTTTGGGATTGGGAACGAAAATCAAATGTTAAATGTAGAGAAAAACTGAGCTCCTTTGGTTCAAAAATATTTATTTCGTAACATTTATTTTCAAATATTTTGTTTACTGCTTAGTCCAATGGTTGATCCCAAAAGTAGGCAGTTTTCCCACTAATATTAAAAACCATTTATGGTGAAGGTCATTTCGATAGATGCAAATCAAATCCCATTTACCCCAAAAATTACAAAATTGACTTTTGCGGTAAATCAAGAATCCTATTTATTATGAACGAAGGTGGAAGTGGATGTCACAATTGCCACACTTAAACCGATGAGAACCGTTGTGATATCATAGGACGTCATATTCATGTGACCCGGTATAGTTAAGGGGCGTTCAAGCCATATGATACCTCATCTCGATATTCTAGGATGTGGCTGAAGAATTAGTACTATGCAGAAATGTCCTACGATCATTCAGTTCAACTTCCTGAACGACTGTTAGATTCAACATGACATATTCTCTCAAACACATTCTGCGGGAATCATGTATATGATGGAACACACTCCAAATATGCATATGTTTGTAAGTCCTAAACACACGTATATTTACATGCAAACTTTAGCATGTTTACTTGCAAAGATGCATATTTTATGTGGAACCATATGCGTGTTTCATCCCTAACATCCATAAGTGCGGAACACAATTGCGACGCATCGACGTACAACGTACGGCGTGCGGGCGTAAAACGTCGTGAAAATACGTCCATACGTCCAACATGCACACAATAGCGGCGTACAACGTATAATACGTCAACATACATATGTTTACATTTTATAAATTTTTCTTTTCAGTTAAATTATTTCCGCTCATTTTTTATCAGCAATTGTTTTATTTTTTAAATAATTTCACCAAATTTGCATTTTATTATCAAGCATACACAAACCGTCTGAAACATCAGATACGAACTTATACGCCGTACGCGGGGTAAGAAATAGAAATAGATCTAATTGAACGTACGGCGCAAAAACGCCAATACGTTGTCGTCGTCAATTGTGGGCGAGATCATAGCAACATGTGTGTTTTATTTTTGACAGCGTATCATTTTTGACGCCGTACGTCGAAACGTCGCAATTGTGTTCCGCACTATACTCTTACGTCCAAGTATCCCTGCACGCTGAAAATCTGTCTTTTGTTGTTGTTGTTTGGATGCAGATATAAAGTGTGTTTGGAGGTTGTCGCAAATATAATATACTTGTGTCCAAACACGTTGTGGTTGCTATTCAATATTACATGTTTCAGACGCAATGATTAATATGTTATAATATATGTGTTTGTGACCCACATATACTTATGTTTGTTATACAAATACAGCTGAATTTGTTGCACTGTCTATGCTCTGTCTATCTCGACAGCAACAGAATAAAAGAGGGACAAGTGGAAGTGTGTATCTGTATTTTTGCATAATTCTCTCAGTCAGTGAGTCATAAATATTGCGTTTTAGTTTCATGTATTCAGTTGTCAATGGTTCATCGGACAGAGGATATCAAAAGCGCTTGATCAGTGAAAAAAGAATAAACGAAGGGTCGGACGGTTTTTGTGTATGTGTTTTTCAAAAAAAAAAAAACAAATGCATTCAATACAAATAAATGTAAAAAGGTCAGTTTTAAACCTATTACTTTTTTGTATTGAAATCGGCGAATAATTCGTTTCTAAATATTATTATATTTGGGAGGAAATTCGCATAGGTTTCCACGTAAGTATATGTAGGTTTGAGGGAAACACGCGAATGCTTCCACGTAAGTATATGGATGTTTGGGATGAAAAGCGCATATATTTCCACGTAAAAGCATACATGTTTTCAGTAAACATGATACTGTTTGCATTTCAATACAAGTAAACCTATGAATGTTTGAAGTTTGTTCCAAACATATACATGGTTCCTGCAGAATATGTTTGGGAAAATATGTTAGAGAGGCCGTTATTTTTCAGCGTGTATGTTTCCTGCCAAACGTCCCAAACGAACGATTGACGACTGAATGCATGAAACTAAAACACTACAAATCAGTCAATATAAGGAAAGCTGAATGCATTTGCACACGCATTCGGCAATATTTATGAATCACTGATGGAAAGAATAGTCCAAAACTAGAGTTATAAACTTGCAATAACTTAGGCCATAACTTGGCCATACCTGTCTCGTTATCTTCCAATTTGTGTCTTCTATAAGACCTACGGTTCTAAGCACGAGCTCCACATCTAGTGCAACAGTTAAGGTAGTCCCTAAACTCGCCAGCGTACAAGCAATTTTTGAAGACAGGAATTCATGTTGCAGACATTTTATAGTATTCTGAATGTCAAAGTGGATATTAGGCGTGATTTGGTTACACCGCTTGCTTAGATTATCACCTATTAAGCGTGTTTAGGTTACACCGCTTGCTTATATTTTCGCTTGTTTAGTATGAAGCACTTAGCGAAGACTTATCGAGAACTTAGCGACGAGAATTATTTTCGCTAAGTTTAGACAAAATTTTTTTTGATATCTTTTACCGTTTTCAACCCTTATTCATATTTTTGAAAAAAATGACTTATCGCTAAATTGCCGTTTTCTTTGCAACTTAGCAAACGACAATCACTTGCTTGTAACCAAAACACGACTATTGTGTATGGAGAGCTAAGCGATGGTAAGCGGCACTTGAAGTTACCGCTTCCATTTCAGTCCTAAGCAGGTATATAGTTACCAGTCGGAAAAAATTAGAAAAATATTGTTGGATATTGTTATTGTGATGTCAAAGATAATGAAAAGAGTATACGAATTTACAAGAATAACTAGACACTATGCGTTAGAGCGGTTAGGGCGGTAAAGAGGTTTAAACAGGCAGAAAGTTGCCAGTATAAAAAAAATCAGAAAAACAGTGTTGGATATCGTTATTCTGAGTTCAAGACAAGGAGAAGAATATACACATATTCAAGAGCAAGACGATTATACATAATATTTTAAATCATCGCTAGATTGGCGTTTTGTTTACTAGCAAGAAATCGAAAGCCGCTAGCTTGTAACGAAAACACGCCTTTTGATACGTCAGTCGCTAGTGTTAATCGAAAAAAGTTTGCAGGAAACATTTGCCGTTTCTCGCAACAGGTTGTTTGAATCTAGGACTACTATAACTCGTTTGCGGCAAACAAACGAACAGTTTAGGGAAATGTTTTTCGAAATTTTTGATTTCCCGATTTTGTTAGGTTACATGTTGAATGTATGAGCAGTTCATACTACAAACTTCCAACGTCAGACAAATCATTGAAAATGGTTGGGTTGTATTAGAATAATAACCAATTCAGGAAATCACACTCACTGACATGCCCAGTTCAAAATCCGTGGTAAGTTCATCGTCAGAAATTACTGTCACTGAATTGATAGCAACGGTAGATCATCAATATATATATATATATATATATATACAAATTCTTACATATATGAAATTTACTTATGCGAATTAGTATCGATGGAAAAGTACCAACTCACACTAGAGAACTGTTACATGTTACATGTACACATGACTTCAATTCAGTTTAGCGATCGAAAGGCGGCACACAGCTGTATTGTTCGCTTTGCAGTACAAACAGGTACGAAACGATAACCGCTACAGTACACTGATGTATTTGTTTTCGTAAGCAGCGGGAAAACGGAATAAAAGTAATCGGTCACTTGTGTGCCTGCAGAGAATATTCGAGTAATGTTTGGTAGTTGAGTAGGAGTCGTATATTAGAATAGAATAGGCTTTTAGCACTTTTAATTAATTTCCATTGTCGTGTTAATATTCTTCAAAAGAATGATTTTATTCGTTGCTTCGCCGCTTCAACAAACTGAGCATTGCAAAGAAAAATATGTAAAAGGCAATTACGGTATTTTTCAGTCCATCTGCCCTGTCTTCGATTACTTTATCAAATTCTCGCTCATCGAATACGAACGAAGCTCTATTTGCGATAACCGAATAGCGAGAATCAGTACATGCCAAGCGAAGAGACCACGATGCCATAGCCGGTCCGATATTCTGTGCACCTCTTCGTTATTCGTTTTGTTGTTTACATTCTTCGTTCGCAAAGTGTCAGCACAACATGTACAGTAGGGTGGAGTGAAAATATAAAAATAAGAAAAAATTTCCATGTCACGCTCGCTCTTGAAATTTGGTAATTTTTTGCTATTTTGGCGTTGATTTAAAAAAATCCTCATTCGAAATTTCAAAGTTTGAGCTTGTTCAATACCCAAACAAATGCATTTGAGGCAAAAAAGAGGATGGTTGAACAAAATTTGTCATTTGTTCTAAAATTACGTTTGCGTTACGTTTACGTGTACGTTAATTTATCTGGGATTCGGTTCAAGGGGTTACAACAAATATCTGGTAGTGTGGAACCCAAAGATGGTGCGCAAAACTTTAGTTAACACTACATGAAACAATGAATAATTTCAGAATAACATAAAACATGTTGAGGCAGTCAAGAGAATGGGCATTTCGTTGTGAATTTGAAAAGAAACGTCTATTATTTATTGACCAACATTATTACAACTTATTGGACGATTTACACTAAGCTTCTAAGAAATAAACAACCTACGTGTATAAGTATATTTGTATAGACGTGTGGTTAATTAGTGTATGAACTGGTTTAATCCACCAAATTGTAGATGCAAATTTAATATAGTATATACTAGTGATGTGCGGTTCCTCGTTTTTGAAGAACTGGTTCTATCGAGTCTGGTTCCGAGAAGAACCGCAATTTGGACCGGTTCCGGTTATCAGAAAATAGCTGTCTCAGAGAGGCTTAATTGTAATACGAGTATCTTATTATTAGAATAGAAAATTTGATAAAAATACACATTTTTATACCCTCAAACCGAGTCCTATTATTCTGAAACCGGTTCTTTTCAAACCGTTTTTCAGTTCTGTTCTGTTCCTTTAAGAACCGTTTTCTGTTCATTTGGACCCGTATTTCGGTTCATTTAGAACCGTATTAGGTCCATTTGGAACCGTTTTCGGTTCTTTTAAATAATAGGGTAATTAGGAATCGGTATGGTCGTGTCTTGTAAAGAACCGGTTCTACAGAACCGGTTCCTCGATTCTGTGCATCACTAGTATATACATATTTATGTTGAAGTGAACACTTTTGAGTGTTTCGTATACACGTGCATATCTCTGTATATGCACTTGTTCGTTTAAGTAAAAAAAGTAAAGTACGCCGCAAAAGTAATTTATAAAAATTGTGTCCTAAATAAAAGTCACTTTACGGCACTTTCGATAAATGTTTTTATTTGGGGGAAAACATTTAATGGTTTGCAGGTAACGATGACCAAACGAAGAACAAAAAATGTGTTTTCCCTAACGACATCCAAACGGTACTTTTTTTTGGGTGTAGACAGAAGAAGATTTGGTTAAAATCATAAGCTGATCAGAGTATCAAACAACAGATTCAAAAGCTTTGGATAAAAGAACCCAGCAGCTTGAATTTGTCACTGAGGTGGTGATACAACTATCGAGCGTGACTCTTGAATGTACCCCTGCAGTTACCACCTTTAATTTATTTTTGGCGAGACACCTAACTTATTGACCGCCAGGCTATCAAGTAATAAGCCATAAAAATTAGTTTTAACGCGTAACCGTTTCATTTTGATGCAACAAATCTTAATACCGAGAAAAACATCACATGAACAATTTAAGAAAACAATTCTCAGACGTTTTATTTATGTGCAAAATTTCTAAAGCTATAATTATAAAATTTACAGAAACTTGTATACATACTTTTATGTCCCACTGTGTGTGTTGGCTTCTGTTTTGATTTTAAATGTATGCAAATGAAATTCAATTTTGCCAAAAACATTTACATTCGGCCGAACGCTAACAAATGTTTGTTGCTAATTATGTTAATTAGTTTAAAATAAAAATTGTATTAAAGTTTTAATTGGACATTTATACAGATCGATATAGGTCTATCTATATTAGCCGGATTAATTACCTGACAAATGTGTATTCAGTCACTTGGGTGAATTCTAAGTTTAGTACTTCCGCCGTATTGTTATTTGAATGTTTGATGTCAAGGAAGTCGGTACAACCATATTCAAATTTCCAAAAGAAAAAATTGTTCCAAATTAGTAAATACAAAAAGAATTAAAAACAAATTACATTGAGGTTTCAGGGGACACCCGGTTGGAACAAAGTTCCTTTCGCTATATATTGTGTAGTAGTTAGTTCCAATACGCATAAGGCGCCCGTAGAAAAATACGATAATTTAAATGGATCTTTAACAAAATATACTTTTTGTAAAATGATAAACATTTTTTAAGAAAAATCTTTTTTTAAAAAATTTAGTTTTTTTAAAATAAAATGTAAATTTTTAGGTCCTTTATGTAAGAATATGTATTATATTTTCCCGAAATGTTCCTTTTTTAAAGTGAGGTACTTCTTTTATTAAAGTACTTTTTAAAGTACTTTAGGAAAAAGTTATTTTTTTAGGAAAATTTACTTATTTTCAGAAAGGCTATTTATCTCAAGAAAAGAAAAGAAAAGGTATTATTTTATTTTTAAGAAAAGGTACTTTTAAGAAAACAATTTTGTTAAGAGAAGTTACTTTTTTGAAGAAAACTTTTTTTTTTAAGAAATGAGAATTTTCTTTAGGAATAGGTAAATTTTTAAGAGTAGGTACTTAATTCAAGAAAATTTATTTTGTTTCACAATAAACGTACTCTTTAAAGAAACGGTAGTTTTTTAAGAAAAAGAAATTGTTGTAAGAAAATGTACTTTTTCACAAAACGTACTCCTTTACGATAAGGCACTTTTTAAAGAAAGGGAACTTTAGTTAAGAATATGAATAGGTATTTTTTTGAGAAAACTTAATTTTTTAAGAATTGGTACTTATATACGAAAATTTTCTTTTTTAAACTTCTTTCGCTTTGCCTTTTCTAAATTTACTATTTATTGGGTTCAAATCCAAAATATATAGTAAATATTGGGAACAGGCTAAATCTAGAGAACTTCCAATTAAACAAGAAATTTCCCAAAATATGTTAGTCTAGACACAAACCAAAGCAAAAGTACCCAATATAGTTGATAATACTGGGTTGTGGCATAATAGTGTTAAAAAAAGTTGCTTATTTTTTTCTGTTTCCCGCAATGTGCGATAAGGAAGTTCGTACCAACAATTTTATAGTATTTTATGTTTGTAGTTAATCTTTCTTACTAAAAGAAAGTATAACTTATTGTGCAATACTTGTTGGTAATTCGCAAGTTGCACTGAATTGATAGTTGATGTACGAAAAATTCTCTTTAAATTTTTTCCGATCATTTTCTATAGCAAAAATCAAATTAATTCAGTCAACTGTAATTGCATCCCATTAACTGACGGCAGTTCAAATACGGGTATTTTATATTTCCGAGAAAACAAGATCAGCTGGATTTTAAGTGGGTTAAGTGATAGTCCGTTGTTAGCGGACCAGTTCAAAATCAGACTAAGTAGGCTGGTTGTACGAAAGCTAAGTAAATTGAGGTTTCTACCCGTACAGATGATAGCAATATCATCGGCATAGGCAAAGACCTGGCATTCGGCTCTGTCCAATTCAAGAAGCAGGTCATTGACAGAAATTAACCATAATAGTGGAGACAGAACTCCTCCCTGCCGTGTCCCTCTGTTAACGTTCCTAGCAATTGTAACACCACCCCGTTCAGCTTTGACGGATATATCTACCAGAAGCTTACTAAGTAGGCGTGTCACTAAGCTGTCGACTCCTAGATTCTGTAACGACCTGAGAATCGACGAAGCTTGAATGTTGTTGATGGCTCCCTCGATGTCCAGGAAGGTCCCCAAGAGCGAAGACCTTATTCTCAAGAGAGTTTTCTATTATGCTGACTATAGAGTGGAGAGCCGTCTCAGTTGATCTGCCCTTGATATAGGCATGCTGAGAACTCGACAGTAGATTATGTGGAAGATTACTTCGATCATGAATGTCCAGTAACCTTTCAAATGTCTTAAGAACAAAGGATGATAGACTGATTGGTCTAAAGTCCTTTGGTTTGACATGAGAGCATTTGCCCGCTTTCGGGACGAAAACCGAAGTATGGCAATGCTTCAGTCAGTTGCATTGCGAGCCACGATAGAACGGTATAAAGAGAAGAGGAAACCCGTTTGTTTAAGAAGTAAACAGTTTGTGGAGAAAAAGCGAGAGTGAGCAAATTGAATCTGACAGAAAGAAGAATAAGAGCCGTAAATTCTAACAAAAAGTACAAAGCCAAACCAACGGCTATGGATCAGGGTCCCTCTTTTGTATAGATACTAGCGGGAATCTTGTCGCAGTTGTGCAGAATATGTTGGGAATATGGGGATATCAATTTCTTGCTTTATTAATCCCAGGAGACTTCAATATATATGAGAGTGTTGAGACAATCAGGACGATGGCGTCGACTGCCCCCGTCCTAGCCAAAGCGAAGTTAGAACTCCAATTCCCCGACTGAAGACTAAAAAAGCCACTGGTGCTGATGGACTACCTACCGTCTGAGCTGTTTAAGGCTGGCGGCTATGAATTGGAAAGGTGCATGTATTACCTCATATGCAAAATCTGGCTAGACGAATGCATGCCCGACGATTGGATTCTTAGCATACAGTGTCTTGCCTTCAACAAATTTGTCCCGAGTATATGTACCAACTATTGTGGAATAAGTGTTTTAGCCATCGCATATAAGGTCATCTCGAGCGTAATGTGCAAAATGCTAAAGCCGTTTGTTGTAAACCTAATCGGCTCTAATCAGTGTGGCTTTAGGCATGGGAAGCTCAACTATCCACCAGAGACTACGACAAATCCTGGAGAAAACCCACGAAAAAAAATCGACACCTACCACCTCTTTGTAGATTATAAAACTGCCTTCTGTAGCGAAATTTTTCATCGAGTTTTTCAAAATTTAAAATATTAAATTAAATATGTGATTTTCAAAATCCTGCAACTGGCAAACTTTAAATCCCGCATATTGAAAAACGTAAAACTCCATTAAACTGCAAACTCGAATTCTCTTAATCAAATTTAAAGAAACTTCATTGCTTAAGACGGTACCCAGCAAAAATCACTGCTTACCCGGAAGCAGAATTGTAAGGCGAAAACATGGTGGCAATCGCTTACAAAACTGCTGAAATAAGTTATGATTTTTGAATTGGATGTCCCACTTGGAAGCACTACTTAAAGGCGACCAAAGGCACTTCATTCATTGCAGTCTAGAAGATATGAAAGATATGAAGATTATTGCCTAACTTTATTGCAGTGCAGTAAGCGAGCGACAAGAAAAGAATTAGCATTGCCTTACAATATCGCTATCTCGGTAGCACAACTGTATGCTATAGAATGGTCTTTTCGTTTGTGATTACATACTTCATTGCAGTTTGGTATGCCGGAATTGTAATGACTTCTAAGTAAGCGCTTCAGTATGGGGAAAAAATTGCTAGTGCTTCCAAAACCCTGCAAATTTTTTGCTGGGTAGCTAGAAATTTATTCCGCAAATATTAAAATTCTTTCCCACACATGACATTTAGCTTTGTAGTGACAAAGTAGTTATTAACATTTCAAATCTACTAAAGTCTTTGCAGTAAAACAACACAATTTAGATGTGATCTATGAAGTTGTGTAGCAGTCTCAAACTGGTCCGGTATAAATGCAGTGACTAATGTTTCTTTTCTCTCTCTCTCTCTCTATTGACCATTACTTCTTGGCGTGTCTCTTAAATGCCGTTAATAAAGTTAAAATCACACTTACATTACGCACAAGGTTACCCATGAATCTAATTCACTAGACCACTAGACCACTCCACCACATCAAACGACTTGAATCAGACAATTTGACGGACCGATCGAGTGGCTAGTGGAAACAACACAATAATGGGAGAATTAGTTAGCATTAGCTATTAGCTATTACGGGTTGTATTATTATTACGTTTGCAGAGTGTGAAATATAAGACCATTTACCAGCAGCAAGAGTAGCTACAGACAAAATAAAACAAATACGACAAAAAAAATATCAAAACCGGAGCAATACCAACAAAAACAATTACCAATTAATGTGGAACCATATCGTAACGTGGCGGTGGGTACCTCCTTACCAATCGAAAACCATCCGACAGAAAACAAACTACTTTCGACAGCGATAGGGGCAAAAGATTGTAAGAAGGATTAACGTTGCAGCTTTTTAAAATAGAATTGAATTGAATTGTTAATTCTCGGTATTTAACAAATTACGAAAGAAATGTCATATTCAGACAAAAGCTCTGTCAAAAGCAGTGCCTTGCACGAAGTCTCACTCAGAGCTGTAAATGAATCATTCTTTGTGATTTCAATTCATTACGAATTATCAAAATTTTGAATTAATTCTTTTCACCAAACAAAAGAATTGAATGGAATTTGAATCAATTCAAATGAATTTGGCAAAAATGAATTGCAATTCAATCCAATTCAAATAAATTTGCAAAATGCATTGCAATTCATTTTCAATTCAAATTTGAATTGGCAAAATGAATTGCACTTAACAGGGTTTTTTCGGCTTTTACACAACTGATATAATGCCGCAGAATTACACACCTGAGGCCTTTTTCATAGTTCAGAATGATTACTGACCCCATCAGACAGACACAAAGGTTTTATTTCGTCGATAGTTTGCTGAAATTAGTTGTCCAATCAATAGAAGTCATATCTGCTAACTCCGATTTAGATGTAAGTTCCGGAACTAATGACAACGCAGGTGGTATATTAGCAGACATGCATAAAAAACAGTATTCACACTCCAAAAGGAAGTACAAAACGTCCAAAGGAACATTTGCTCAACGATAATTTTGCCTAATTGGGTAATTCAAAAGTGTATTAGACCATATACAATTTGGAATTTAAAGCAGATTCCAGATGATTAGATTATAAGCAGATGACCAATTAAAATCTATATAGTGTCTGCTTACTTACTGAAGGCAAGAAATTTACGCAATGGGTCGCTTTACGCTCGAAGAAATATTGGGAAATATTAAAAATTTTCTTCCAAAGTCCTCAGTCTTCAACTCAAACTGTCACAAATCTACGTAATAAACTCGATAGAAAAAAAGTGCCATCAACGCAGTTTGTGGCAGAATTTGTGAAGCAAATTCATCAATCCGTATCCATAGGGGACAAAACTACACGTCCGGAGGGTCCAATGGAAAATATTTCCGCTGTAGCTTTAAGTGTGTTCGAACAGCCGTCAACATCAACCCGCCTCGGTTCGCAGAACTGAAAATTTTTCGCACTTCTTTCCCAGAATTTTGTGCGTTTTTAAGGAAAAATTATTCTGTTACAATTGCTAGGAACGTTAACAGGGGGACAGCGCCGGGGGGAGTTCTGTCTCCACTATTATGGTTAACTTCTGTCAATGAACTCCTTCTTGAATTGGACAGGGCCGAATGCCAGGTCTTTGCTTATGACGATGATATTGCTATCATCTGTACGGGTAGAAACCTCAATTTACTTAGCTTTCGTACAACCAGCCTACTTAGTCCGATTTCGAACTGGACCGCTAACAACGGACTATCACATAACCCACTTTAAACCGAGCTTATATTGTTCTCTCTGAAATATAAAATACCCGCATTTGAACTGCCGTCAGTTAATGGGGTGCAATTACAGTTAACGGAAAAGGTCAAGTATCTGGGAATAATTCTCGACAGAAAAATGTCTTGGAAACCGAATGTGGCGGAGAGGGTGAAAAAGGCGTCTTTTGCTCTTTACTGCTGTAACGGGGCGATAGGAAAGCGCTGGGGACTGTCTCCTAAGATCACCATGTGGATTTATACGGCAATAGTCAGACCAATACTTTTCTATGGCATCGTAGTTTGGTGGATGTCCCTTCAAAAGAAATATATTCTGAATTCCTTGATGAAAATTCAAAGATCAGCACTGATTAGCGTTAGTAGGGCAATGGGCACGACGTCAGGTACTGCACTCAGTGCTATCCTGAACATCTGTACTCCTGACATCATGGCTGAATCGGCAGCAGCTACATCAAGTGGAGACTTACTTCAGCTTGCAAACAAGCCAGGGTCTTCCAGGGACAGGAAGAGGACTAGACAACTACTTAACATGCCGAGAGGCAGGTTATCCACAATTATAGGAACACTTACGGGACATTGTCTTGTAGGAAAACACGCCCTAAGATTGGGACATAGAAACTCCACTCTATGCAGAAGACGATGAACCGACGAAACACCTGAGAAGTAGGATATTCGGTACACATTTAGTTAGCAACGTAGCCCTACAGGATATTCCTGTAGGTCTTATAGACATATTTATTGAAAGGGCAAATTGGCAAGACGGCTAGTCAATAGTTGCTGCTATGGAGGAAACTGCAGTTATCAGTTATTAATTGCGCTAGACAGCGTGCTGCCTTGCAGCCTTTTAAACCAACCAACCAAGGAAAAATTATACTTCCCGATGAAGTTCATTCTCACCTCGGGGTTGCGGTAACAAAATCCACAACGAGGGACTGTTGGGTGCGGTTTTTGGCATGGCGGCAGAATAGGCCTATTTTGGCCAATGGCCTGCATTATCGTGCCATGCTCAGCGATTTTTTGTTACCAAAAGTTGAAGATAGGACGGCGCTAAGACCCACACATCCAACGCCACAATCGATCTTTTATGCACTGTGTTCGAAACCCGCATAATCAGCCCAAAGTCCATTGACCCCCTATGCAGCTGCGATTTGAACCCGTTAGACTATTATCTCTGGAGCGCCGAAAACATAAATGTTACGTAAACAATCCCGAGTCCGTTGAGGCCTAAAAACACTTAATAGAGACCCAACCAATAGAAAATGTACAGCAAAATTGTGTAGATAGAATGAGGTACTGTAATTATTATTATTATTAATATTTTATTATAAAATTAATACAAATTTAAATAATAAAAAATATTAATATTATATGACAATTATATGAATTACCTGTCCAAAATGCAAATTCAGACAAATTTCAATACCATGGCAATTTCACTTATTTTCAAAGCATTTCCTTCATTTCTGGCAGTTTTGGTTTTCAAATATTTTATACAGAACAGGTTTATGAATTTGAAAGTACTACAATGCAATATCTATCGAAGCCACAAACCTCTACATAAAAACCAGTATTGCCAGCAGTCAAACAAATTCAAACCAACTAAAATCTTTGCCATATTTCATTACAACTGGCATCCAATTCCAGAACCTAGGTTTGCATTGCCTGAGTAAATGTAAATTCAACATTTGTTAATTGCCTTTTCGATGCAATGGTAATTCTTTTGCATTTGCGTAAGACAAAGTAATGCAAATTAAAATCCAATGGAAATTAAAAAAAACATGTCTGAAAGTGAGTAATGGAAGCCATTCGAACGATGTTGTGTTCATTGATAAATAACAATCATGGGTCTTAAAAAAAGTCATAATTTTGAATAAATGTATATTAGTATTTTTTTAAAGAGAAATTAAATTCCAAATTTTACATGGCCTAACCTTTTGTTTCCCATTACATCCAATTGAGGCATAGGCTCACATACTTTGATTGGGACCTGCAGTTTTACACCGATTCCGAACGGTATTTTGACAAGCATATGCAATGTACTCGATCTCGAAATTCAATGAGACGAATTAAAATTAAACGATGTTTGTAAAACGTATATTTGCTCATTTTATCATAAAACCCTTAACCGCTTTTTACATTTCAGTTTAACCGAAACCCGATTCCGCAAAAATCGGAATATTCGAAGAAACGGAAAGCCGAAATTTCTGAAAACCCGGTATTTTGAGCACACTAAACTGGTATTATAAACGAATAACATCCCTTCTATCACAAGCCCATTCTACATTCATTAATGTATGTACACGCTGAAAAATCTGTATTTTGTTGTTGTTTGGATGCAAATATAAAGTGTGTTTGGAACTTGTCGCAAATATAATATATTTGTGTCCAAACGCATTGTGTTTACTATTCAATATTACATGTTTCAGACACAATGCCTAATGTGTTATAATATATGTGTTTGCGACTCAAATATGTATGTGTTTGTGATGCAAATACAGTTGTGTTTGTTGCACTGTTTATGCTCTCTCGAGAGCAGGAGAATAAAAGAGGAAAAACGAGAGAGTCTATCTTGTAAGTGTTTATCTGTATTTTTGCATTACTCTCTCAGTCAGTGATTCGCAAATATTCCTGAATGTGCGTGTATATTGCAGATGAAGTCAATGATTCGTATTTTGGCTGATGTATTGCGCTTTAGATTCAGTCGTCAATGGTTCTAAGGACAGAGGATATCAAAAGCACTTGATCAGTAAAAAAAAGAATTAACAAAGGCTCAAACGGTTAAATGGTTTGTGATGTTGCTTAGGTTTTTGTGTATGTGTTTCGTATACATGTAGGTGTGCTACTAAAATGAGAAACAATTTGGAAGGATCAAACTGGAAAGGGCAACAACGTGAAGCCTTTTGTCTGCCCGAGCCTTAATTGAGAAAATTGGATCGGCGGAACATTTGTGTAATAAGTACAATATTGTTTGTGTACCAACGCATAGAGATAACCAACGCATAACTGAAACCTTCCGAAAACAAAAACGAGAGAGACAACAAAGAAAGGAGAAGCAAAAAACAGCAGATTCCCAATTCATGAAAAAAGAAACAAATAATGCATTCAGTGCAAGTAAACGTAAAATGTGACCTTTTAAATCTTTTGCTTGTATTAATTATTCAAAAATATGGATTCATGTTGATAAAATTAATTATAATAAATAATACATATATATTGAAATCAAACAATATTTCGTTTCTAAATATTATTGTGTTTGGGAGGAAATGCGCATATGTTTCCACGTAAGTATATGGAGGTTTGGGGGAAACGCGAGAATGCTTCCACGTAAGTATATGGATGTTTGGGACGAAGAACGCATGTTTCTACGTAAAAGTATACATGTTTGCCAGTAAACATGATACTGTTTACATTTAAATGTGACCGTCGGTGGTGCAATGGTTAGTGTGCGCGGCTCTTGTACATGAGATCCTGGGTTCGAACCCGGCTCTGACCACCTTCAAAAAAAATAAAAAAATTATTTCGGCGGCGGTCACCTCGCATAGTGACGGCGACACTATCGAGTATATAGCCATGAAAAAGCTTCTCAAATTACCGTTCGGAATCGGTGTAAAACTGTAGGTCCCAATCAGTGAGTGAAAACTGGAAAGCGCATAGCTCAGTGATTGTGAGAAGTTCTCCCCAGTCCCTTCATGGGATGTAATGGGAAACCATTTATTTTTTTATTTGTTTACATTTAAATACAAGTGAGTTTGGGACTTGTAAACATATGAATGTTTGAAGTGTGTTCATGGTTCCCGCAGAATATGTTTGGGTGAATATGTTACACAGGCCGTTATTTTTCAGTGTGTATAATATAAAACAGAAACATTTACTATTTTATACAATCTAACATTTCTCATGTTGGCAATCAACAATTTTTTTGTCAAAATCATATGGTTCTGACTACAATTTAGCCAACCAATATTGGGTTGTTAAATCATGGTTAACCATTGACTGAAAGCACACAATTTGATGTTTCTCCACAATTTAACTAAGAACCGATGATGATCACTGACTGAAAGCCATTGTTGCTACTGTCGGTCTAAGATCAGCTCAAATCACATGAATGACATCGATATTTTGTCTAGGGCACAATATTTTCTCAGGTCATTTTTCTCATTATGTTGGACTATCACAACTATTTGTCGGACAGTGAAATAGTTCCACTTTAATACCAAAGCTAAACACAAATTCAAATGCAAACGCAAACTCAAACTGAACTGAAAACAATGAACTATAGAAATATGTTTTTTTGTGTGTTTTCTTTGATATTACAAAAGCGGGACAAGGGGTGGTGGCAAAGGCAAGCAGTACTTGTTACTCGGTCCAAGTCCAAAAAGAAGGGCGTTGCTTTTGTTTTCCTTAACCAAATCCAAGACAATCCAAGACAAATCTAAGACTTGAAAGACCACAGCAAATCAAAGGAGAAAAAAAGTCCCACTCCTTGGGCGCATTGTGTGAATGTAAATTTGTATGTGGCTCAGACACACACATTTTATACTCGTATAAAAAAAATTATAAATCTGATTTAAATTTTGTATTTTTCTTCTCTTCTATCTGGTTTTGTTTGCTAAATTGCATAACGATTTTGTTGTAAACATTGTGGCTAACTGAAACTATACAGTGTATAAGAATTTGAGTAACTGGCGACCAGAGTTTTGACTAAAATCTAAAGTGTGACTGTGGTTACAACTACGAGAAATAGAAGAAAACCATATTGTGACAAACCACGACTTTATTCATGGGAGTCTTTGCAATTTTTCACTTCATTTCTGGTCAACAATATGAAAATGCAAAGAATTTTTGCCCACATTCCAATTCCTTAAACGAATCCCAATTATTATTATCACAAGTATTAGTTACACATTCCTAAACTGCACCTCATGGTGATTATTTCAAGTTCTTTAAGGCGACATATTAAAATTGCAAACGTGGGAAAATATAAATTTTAAATGATTATCAGTTATTTAGTTTACTATCTTGCACTCATGCATGGGATCCTTAAATTGACATTAGATTTTAATTGTTTTTTGGGAATTGTCTTTTTTTAATTGCCTTTCTTAGGGAAATGCAATAAACAGTACCATTGTTGGCAATATTTATCCAAAAATTTTCTGTTCACATTTTCTTGGGTTGTCAATTGTCACTAGTGATACTTCGATAAAAAAATACATTCTCGATACTTCTGTCTTGATTAAACATTTTTTGTAAACAATATTATGAAAAAAAAAATTAAAAGTGAAAAAACTGAATTTTTGGTCCTTTTCGTTCAGAATCTACTTATATAAAATTTGGAATTTAATTTCGCTTTAAAAAAAACTAACAGAATTTTTTTTAAATTATGATTTTATTGGTACGGCCCATCGTTGACATTTATGAATAAACCCCAACATCATAAAGTGTGTCGATTGGAAAAGGCAAGGTAGTAATATCACTACTTTCAAAGCATTGTTCTCATCATTTTGGAATGTACAAGACATTTGTACAGGAAACGTTAGGCTTTTCGAATATTCGGACTCACCCTGTGTCAACACAATTGGCTCTACAGGGTGTCAAAGTTGAACACCTTGGTGCTGTTGAAGCTTTCAAAGCCTGGCACTTCTACACTTATAGGCCGATACAAATATGTTTTTACTTTTGAGAATTTACTATGCAAGACAAGCCAAAAATATGCCAAGTATCGTTATTAAGATATTCTCTATTAACGACAGCCTAATCGAACTAAACTTGTAGACATTTGAAAACTTAAAGTAAAATATAATTCTCTCTTGAAATAATCAAACAATGGAAAAATATTAATACCTTGAATTTGCCTTGAATTTTAGTGATACATTTTTTTAAAAGAAAATCAAGTCTTCTGGTTTTAATTTACTGCAAGTCAGAATTTTTCCTGATTTTTTTTTTAAATTTTTCCTCAATGTTTTACATACATGTCGAATGTGCGTATATTTGGCATTTTCTTGCATACTTTGGTTTAGCCTGGTGCCATGAGTTAATATGTGAATTTTATAACAGTTACTAACTTTAAGGACATTTAAAACATTAAGCAGTTTATTAGATCCAAAATGCCCCATTTTGCCGAAAAAAAATCGCTCCCTTGTGTTATGTTTACTACAAATTTAGGGTGATATTCATCATTGTATTTAACAAATTAAATCTTTATTTAGTCATAAATGTGAGCACATCGTCACGTCATTTCACAACATCTTCTCTCCGGCGACTAAAGTGATTAGTTTGGATCATCTGCAACATTTAGTGACAAAACGAGGTTGCATTTGTATTGCCGATTGCCAACACTTGACATAGTTTAACTTTTTATGGTAGGTTACTTTAAAGGGATTTTTTTTCGAACACATCCAGTACGCAGACTTTAAGATAATCTACTTTTTTAGTTTACATTTTTTGGTTTGTTTATTTTCTACGGATTTGTACAAAAGAAAAATAAATTAATTTATTTTGTTTTATTTTTCTCAGGAGAATTACAACGACAATTATTTATAATTATATAGAGTAAAGAGAGACTTGAGAAAACAAACAAACAAAAGAAAAGAAACCAACTGAGTAACTACGAAATATTTGTGTTCACTTCAACAAAGTTTGTTGCTTAAGTCTTTTGTTTGTCTTTTCGCTGCTGATTTCGCTGTGCTATCAAACTGCTGTGTTTTGCATAAAATGAAGTAATTTTAACATTATTCGATAACTCGCAGATTTTAACCTTGCTCGACGTCAGGCTGTCTTTAGTTTCTGTCTCAATCATCTCTAGTTGAACCGCATTTAATTAGCAAATATGTTATACCACCTGCTTAGCCTACTATTAGGGGGTTATTTCGTGGTGAACTATAAAAACCAACACGCAGTCACCCGCTTTTGTTATATAGTAAGTATGTTTGCAGTTACGACAATTGTTGAGTCACGGGTTGAAACAAGTGCTCCAAATTCATGATATGCCATCAATCAAACATTTATTTCTCAGATCATTCTCCGCTTTATAAAATAGAATTTTCAATTGCCATGGATTACGAGTATTATTGCCTTTATTTCTATTATTATTATTTTTATTATCATTATTATTTGCATGGAGCTTGACTAAATAGAAGTGAAACGTTTTGTTTGCCTAGATTCAGTTAGATTTATTGTTCTATAAATTTTACATGTACTGAGTGATAGATGTGTGTAGAATATTGGGTGTGTTTTATGGAGACTACGTGCTGGAATTTGTCTTAATGTGAATTAAGTGGAATTCGCTTACGTTGAAGAGTAAGTCGAAACTGTCACACAATCTCAATTGAAGGCACGTGTGATCAAAAAGAAAATCAGTTGACAAATCAAATATTTAAATAATGCAAATAATACTAAATTCTATCAGCACCAAAATTCTGTAACTTTTCAACGAAAAAAATTGGTAGCTAAATTGTCAAAACTTATAAAATTTGCATACAAAATTTCCGAAACTTGTTAATTTAACTACCAACTTCTATCGTTAAAAAAAATACAGAATTCCAGTACAAATAACAGATTTTTGTATTGTTAGAGAAAAATTCGCAAGTTAAGTGAATAGAATAACAATGTAGTGAAAAGCCCAGCGTTTAAATGTATGTAAACATTGTATTAAGTCATTTAACGCAAACCCAGTTCAGCAATATCCTTGCTTATGAAAAGGATTGACTATCTAAATGTGTTAGGCAGCTTCTCCTTATGCCTTTGAAGTCAGAGAACGTAATAGGATTAGGAGGGTTATGGTAGTACATTCATCTAACTCTGTAGTTATGTGTGGAGTTTGCTTAAAATGTGCAGAACTCCGACTCCAACTCCGCAGATTTTCATTTCTGAACTCCTACCCCTACACCGCCACGGGTTTCAACCCCGACTCCAACTTCAACTCCAACTCCAGCTCCAACTGCAACTCCAACTTCAACTTAAACTCCAACTCCAACTCCTACACTATCACACAAAAACCCCATGGTCCAAAATAAAGGTGACCACGTGAGTCCAATTTCGCTTATGATCACTATCACTCACGAGGTCAAACAAATTGTTACATTCGATCGCGCCAGAGAATTGGTCAACCATTCACGACCACGCACGCTCACGAGACAAGAGAATGGGGAACAAATACACTTTAATAGCGATTCGCCTAATTTTTTTGTATTTTTGGGCCTGAAAGGGTATTAAACGGTGATGAAAAAAAATTTGGCCGCAAGTCAATGTTTTCCGAAATATAGGCCTCCAAAGCTTGAATGTATAATCGCGCGTAAGTCAGCCATTTATTATCCGAGCGTGTTGAAATAAATTTCTGTAGAAAGGTCCCTGGAAACACTATAAGTCCCTATATAAAGATATTTGTTTTTAGTAACCCATTGGGGACCAATAAAAAATTCTATTTTCTAAACTCACTTATTTAATAAACATGATTTTTCAAAAAAAAAAATGCCCTACCTATTGATTTACTAGACTCCCATACTAGGCTAGTCTTCAAAATATTTTTGGACTCAGCGCAGAAGCTTCTCTGAACGGTGAAATTTTGGTGTAGATAAGAGAATAATAACTAAAGTGTATTTATGCCATTTTTTAATAAGATGTTCATACTTGACAGCGTGATTCTTGATTATGTTTCGTGAGTGTGAATCCTGAGTATAATTCGTGAGAGTTAATACCAACAATTTATGTAGCGCACGATCGCGCACGCGATTGAAAATTTGAATCACTTGCACTCACGATCTCGTGATTGACTTTAATTTTAGACACGATCACGCGTGACAGGCACGTGAATCACGCTTGACACGACAAATTCGTGTCATGCGCACACCTCTAGTTCAAAATAGACCTACGCTAACAACTAATAGACGTAGAAAGGTTTTAAATAAAATATCTGGATATTTGAAAGACAACGATATACGTTTCGAAAATGGCGCCAAGATATTGTACAGGGCAAAATATGCATATAGGAAGTCGGTGGTGCAATGGTTAGTATGCGCGGCTCTTGTACATGAGATCCTGGGTTCGAGCCCTGCTCTGACCACCTTAAATTTCTTTCGGCGGCTGTAACTTCGCATAGTGACGGCAAAACTGTTGGACCCCAGCTCACTGGTTGTGAGAAGCTCTCCCCAATTCCTTTATAGGATGTAATGGGAAACCATGTATTTATTTATTTAAGATCATTCCAGAAAAATATTAATGCTTCCCTAACTTGTATTAAAAAAGTACACCCATTAGTAAAATGTCTGTAAAGGTTTTCCGAGATATCTCTGGAACTAGAAGAACCCAGTGGACGGCTTATATTTCAAATTAGAGTGGCTTCTAGGGGATTAAGAGTTGTTGGTCAATGTTTAAAATAACAGACCGTAGCTTTTCTACCTCCAGTCCAACTAGTGTTAACAACGCCTAAATCTTTCCTGACCCGATTCATAAATGCAATTTGGTGAAACATAGACAAAAAAAAGTAATGCAACCATCTACTCGCTGTGAACTGAAACGTATATTCATCCCCCATGAGATGTTGGTTCGACATAATTTCATAACGTTTTTTTCTTCAATGTTTATTGGAACCTTTCACTTTTTTTTATTTCTTTTTTAAGATGATATCGAACAGTGGGTGCCGCTATTATTGGTGGCCACTTGGGCACATTTTACTGCATTTTCAATCGTTCTGGCGAGACCTTCGGGCGTTAAGCTTCGCAGTTTTGACAGATATACTCTTTGAGAGCTTCCAGAGTCTGTTGCTTGAGCTTCCAGAGTCTGTTGCTTGTTCGCATAGACTCGCAACTTCAAACGATTCATTAGACGACGCGGAAATGTCTACTATTGTGCGAGCTGTGTGTGCAGTAGCACCGGCCTGTTGGAGCCACGCGTTCTCTAGCCACAACTCATCAATTTGTGGCAATAAAAACTCTTTGATTTTGGTTCTACATCGCTCACCAGTCACGATAACCGTGTTACTAGCAATTTCCTCGAAAAAATAAAGCCCGATGACACCTCCGGCTTAAATTGCTCATCACGCAGTGACATGGAGTGGACGTAATGGCTCTTACTGAATGATACGCGAATTCTCAGTGCCCAGAAGCGAAAATTTTGTTTGTTTACGTGTCGCTTCGCATGAAAATAGACCTCGTCGCTCTTGAAAATTGTCAACCGAAAATCGTTCACTGAGGCGTTGAGGCTTGGCAGAGCGTGAACGTTGTTTGGACGCGAGTGACGATCTGCAGACAGAAGCTCATAGACTGCCTGCACTTCTTAGGGGGATATCTTCAAGCCTTTCACCAAAGTGCCCTGCTGAGACAAACGTGTCAAGGCCAATTGCGTGGAACGTCGTCTGGTCTGCGTTGACGGTTCATTAGAAACAGCTTAGGAAAGAGCGATGATATTCTCTTCGGAACGAGCACTACGAGGACTTCCGGCACCTCGTCTGTCACGAGTTGCTTCAGTGTCTTTGAGGCGATCAGCTCAACGACTTAGTGGTTGACATGTTCCCTTAAGACGGCCAGGAAATCTGCGCCGAAATTCACGTTTCGCCAAAATCACCGACGATATATTCGGAAAAGAAAAAAAGTCGATTATATTCCACGTTCTCGAGGTGTATGGTATTCCAAGGTTTGTCGACGAGTTGTCTGTATTTGATTACTTCACAAATATCACAACAAAACTGACACTTGCAGTCATTTTCAAAAATTATAGCATCTTCCGATTCTGTCATACATTGTGGGCCACTCTGAAGTTCAAAGTTTGAGGTACATAGTTGCGAAAACGTGTGATTAAAAAGGATCTTACGTAACTCGATATATATAAATCTCCGGGGCGCGTAATATTCCAGCACTTCCTTTCAAAATTTAATCTTTACCTGATAGAGGAGGGCACGATTAGTTACCATCTGGATGGAAAGCATGACAAAGTGTCTGGAGTCCACTGTAGACTTGTGTCGAACTCGTTCACTAGTTCCCGAACTCGTTCATTTAAGGTACCCAGACATAAAAATCACGTACCTACTCGCCTGTATCGAACATGTGCATTACGTTCGTGAGGGTGATGCCTGGTCGCCCTAAATGAACTATATACTAGTTCATGAACTACCCAACTCTAGTCCACTGGCTACTGAGGGATCTACTGTGCGCAGAGCTCGCAATAATTGGTCTCTCTGGTGCCCTAAAACTTCGCTCTTCTTTGGCTTGCTCTTCGCTCAACCGACGACCGTTTTTGTTCGATCGCTAGTCTTATGTGTTCACTCGAGACCCTTTACTTCGTAAAAACTCGGCAAATGGTCTTCTGAGCATGTATGTGTGTTGCGCGTGGGGATAGGTCATTATTAATTGTTAAACTTACTGCCCTATCGTCTCTCCCTTCCTCTTTAATGCTTTGCCTGTGACGAAATATCTAAGGCAACAACACAAGGCAATCGCAACAATAAAAATAAAGACGTTTTTTGTGGAACTTTTGCTTGCTTTGGTCATTTACGGACCCTCAGTAGCTGAGCGACGAACAGTTCTGTTCGTATCGAGTGGTCAGTAAGAGACCGATTCGTGTGCTACGTTCAACCCGAAACCCGAGACCGTCAACACGAACGAAAAGAAAAAGAGGGTTGCTGATCAGACACTGAATGATTACGTCTCATTCATTTCGGTCTTTTGAGTGAGCAGACCGGGCAGAAAAATTTGGTTGAGCATATTTTGCGAGCTCTGACTGTATGAGTTCAGCAGAAACCATTCTACGGGTGGTCTAACGGCTCTCGTATCGGAACAGACGAATTCATCGGTGACAGCAAAATAGTGGCTCTAGATATTTTCAAGGCATTTGATACGAGTTTGGCACGAATTATTACATTTGGCTTGGGACGTAACTTATGTCGTTCAATTCCGAAAGAACCCGTACAAAACGCTCGTGTGCTATAATTCGCAGGAAATATAAAAAAATTGAATTTTTAAAAAATTCATAAAAATAAAAACAACCCGCCTTATTCATAAAAGGTCGTGAGATATTTGAGTGATGAAACCAGACAAAGCTGGACATCGGAAAAATTCAATTACGAGAGATAATCACGGCCTATGCAGAGAAGCTCACACAGCGACTGGCGCAGAACGCACCCCCTCTTAATGATACTGATGCGTAGTGGAAGTACATTTTTACCACTCTATGAAAACTGCTGGAGAGATCGTACTTGGTTCCGAAAACCCGCTCAAAGACAAGCCATGGTAGGATGACGATTGTCGCATGGCAAACGTACGATGTACGTATGGCAATGCTACAGTCCGTTGCAACGTGAGCAGCGACAGACCGGTATAAGGAGAAGATGGGAGAGGAAACCCAATTATTTAAGAAGAAAAAACGGGTTTGGAGCAAAATGGCGAGAGTGACCAAATTGAATCTTGCAGAAGGGAGAATGAAGCCTGCAAATTCTACTGAAAAGTACAAAGCCAAATGGAAATGGATCAGGGCCCCTTTTGTAGGGAAAATGACGAGAATCTTGTCACAGATGTGCAGAGTTTGTTGCATATATAAGGAGATCACTTCTTTGTCTTACTTGTCCGAGGAGAATTCAATATAGTAGATGAGGATGTTGAGCAAATGCAGGACGCGACGTCGTCTGGCCCCCTCGTAAACAAAGCGTAATTATAACTGCAAGTTCCCGGCTTAAGAAAAACAAAGCCGCTGGTGCTGATGGACTACCGGCGGACCTATTAAAGGCTGGCAGCCATGAGCTGCAAAGGTGCACGCGTCAGCTCATAAGCAAATTCTGGCTAGACGAATGCATGACCGACGATTGGAGCCTTAGCATAATGTGTCCTGTTTTGAAAGAAGGTGGAATAAGCCTTTTATCTATCGCATACAACGTTCTCTCGAGCGTAATGTGCGAAACACTAAAGCCGTTTATTACAGTCCAAATCGGATCTTATCACTGTGACTTTCAACTATCGCCCGGAACGACCAGATGTCAACCAAATACTGGAGAAAATCCACGAGAGACAAATCGACACCCACATCTATCTGTAGATTTTAAAGCTGCCATCGATAGCCCACTACGGAGAAAACTGTACCAATCTATGTCCGAGTTTGGTATTCCTGTTAAGCTGATACGGCTTCGCTTTAACCGGCACTTAATCCTCAGTAAAGTTTGATAAGATCTAATCGAAACTTTTAGTACGAGGCGAGGTCTCGACAGGACCACACTCTATCCTGTGATATCTTCAACATATTAAGAGATTATTGTGAGAAAAGCTTCAGTAAATACGAATAAAACTATCAGCAGCAAATGGCATATGCTGCACGCGTATGCTGATGATTTAGACATCATTAGGCGAAATCTGCGAGAAGTTAAATAAATAAATAGTTTCCCCTTACATCCCATGAAGGGATAGGGGAGAGCTTCTCACAATCAGTCAGCTGTGGAATTGATAGCTTTACACTCACTGATTGGGACCGACAGTTTTACACCGGTTCCGAAAGGTATTTTGAAAAGCCTTTTCATGGCTAAGTACTCGTTAGTGTCGCCGTCACTAAGCGAGGTAACCGTGTTCGAAAGATATGTAAAGTGGTCAGAGCAGGATCGAACCCACGTTCTCATGTACAAGGGTCGCACGCACATTGCACCACCGACAACTTCTGCGAGAAGTAACTGTAAAATTTTCGAGAATTGAGAAGGAATCACCAAAAGTGGGTTTGGCTGTAAACGAGATCAAGACAAAATTATTGGCATCGACAAGCAGAACATCCACCCGATTGGATGAAAGAGTGAACGTTGATAACCGTCATAATTTCGAGGTAGTGGACGAATTGATTTACCTCGGATCTGCCGTGAACAGAAGCAATAACGTCAGCCTGGAAGTCAAGCGGAAAATTGCGCTTGCAAATAGGTATTATTCCGGGCTAAGCAAGCACTTTAGAGATAAAAACGAATATCCGACAATATCAGACTCTCCTACAACCTGTCTAGCTTTATGGCGCATAATCCTGACACAAATCGCATGCTGATGAAACATCACTGGAAGTCTTCGAGAGAAAAATGCTCCGAAAAATATATGGACCTATAATAGAAAACGGCGAAAGTCGACGACGGATGAACCACAAGCTATATAATCTGTGTGCCCACACCGACGTAGTTATGCGAGTCAAAATAACGCGTTTACGCTGGCTAGGCCATGTCAGTAGAATCCGATAGGTTCTAATAACTTTACCGTACTCGAAGGACGTCGATAAATAAGATAACCAAGACTTCGCTGGAGAGACCAGGTGGAAGATTGCCTGCCAGAGCTTGGTCTTATCAACTGGAGGAGAAAAGCTGAAGATCGAACTGGTTGGAGAAACAATTAATCCTCATTTTGTAAGGCCAGTGACTCCCTTGGGTTGTTTGAGGCCTCCTAAGTAAGTATGTAAGTAGGAAACTATTTAATAGTATACATATTCATAAGGGATTTTTTTTTTACGAAAAGGAAGAGCAAATTATGACAGATTTGCATCGAATAGAAGTGGTTCCTGAATATTCTTTTAATTAAACTGAAAATCTGGGAATTTTAAGTGATGTCTTTATTGTAGCTAAGCTGCGATACCATCCTTAGATGTGGTCTCAAAACTGGTTGTGAATCGACCCTTAGAACAGAAGAATCCAAAACCGAGCTATTTGCGGGAGAACTTTTATGTTTGCCACTGCTATTCTTTATCTAGAAAATAATTCAGAGGCATTTCCACTCTAAGGCAACGATGTTTGTCTCTTCCAAATAAAAAAACATACCTATTGTTTCGATAATGGCGCGGCTCGTTTTGCGTAGCCATGAAACGTGAGAATTCATTTGACGGTTTTGTTTCGTAACGAATCAAAAACTGAAACCGCACAATAAAATTTGGGTGTGTCAAAAGCCAATAGACAAGCGTTGCCGGACCCCCTGGGTATAGTATGACTATTGGAACCAAACAATATGTTGCATTCAAG
This sequence comes from Phaonia tiefii, assembly GCA_963931995.1. Lineage (NCBI taxonomy): Eukaryota > Metazoa > Arthropoda > Insecta > Diptera > Muscidae > Phaonia > Phaonia tiefii. Next base: position 144,822,894 of record OZ008370.1, read on the forward strand.
TTCAGGAAGCTGCTATGTAAACCTCTGTCAGAAGATTGCTTAGCGTATATTGTTGCCGCCAATTCTTTTCTTTTGACTGATTTTTTTTTATGATTCACTGCATCGAGTTAGGTTTCTCGCAAATGTTCTTGTGCCACTTTGCCTTCGATTCCCCAACTTAATTACCTTTAATAATAACTAAATTGCCTTGAGATTAATGGGATTTTAAATGAATTGTTGTATAAAATGAAACAATAACTGTTTGCGGTTTGATTTCCGTTAAACATATCATAAATTTGCAGCAAATTATGCTACACATGTGGTTAAGAGAAAAAAAACACAAACACACATGACGTGGAAACGTCATACGGAATACAAAGGAGTATAATGTGTAATATAGAATAGCATATTGCTATATTAACCCAAATGTCCGCTCAAAGAACTCGTTCGGTTATGAATTATTAATCAGTCTTTAACAATATAGTATTTGGCAAACGGCTTTGTGGTTTCGAACGATCAAATGTTTCTGTCGATCTATCATTTGTTGCTTTGTTAGAAATTTGCAGTTCTATTTCGTGTCATACATGGCAAACTTTACTTTTTGTATTGTAGCAAATCTGTGGAGTTTTCGGTTAAGGAAATCCGTTTGCATGAGGGGGGTCTAACTGAATAAATTGTGAATAAAATGCTCTACAATAAATTATAACCAAAACTAACAAATATGACCTTTTATGGGTCACTTAATACAAACCTAACGCTTTTATGTGGCGTATAAAGTGATTATGGTTTCCTCCATATATCTTGATGTACGTACCTAGAATACAAGTTGACCAAAGTATTATGTTTCTGGTTTCCCATCTTAAAATGGCTGCGAAAAAGCTACCGGAGATACAGTGAACATGTGCACTTTAATTTATGTTTAAACCTAATTTCACCAAAATCTCACATCATTTTCATCGTGTATATTAGGCGTTCTAATGGATATTTTCTTCGCAGCCCTTAATCTTTTGAGATGTTTAATCTCAGCCACTGATACTTTATTATGCAGCAATACAAGAATATGATTTGAATAACTTTTTCGGGGCTAATTGAAAAATAGTGTCACCGAAAAAAATTAAAGATGCACTGGGTGCGTGTAGAATCTTAATTAGCATAACCGGCGCACACTGGTTCAAAAACGATTTTATTCGGTCAAAACTCTATAACTTTTGATCTAGTAAACATTTTTGAGTTCTGTAAAAAATCGAATTGTATGTATGGTGTTAAGGATTATTCGGCCTTATTCCCGTTGTCGTCGTCATCAGAATTTTGCCAAATTTAGAACGTTATAAATGTATTGTCACATCGACAACAACAAAGTTTTTGATGTATATTATCCAAAAACAACACTCTTAAAACATTACGCAAAATTTTTTTTTGTCCAAATTCCTTCAAGTCGCCTATAAAATTGGTGTCGATATTGTATTGACGTCGACGACGACAACGACAACGGGAATAAGGCGATTGTGATAATAAACGAAAATAAGGACAAAATGTCAAATCCAAAATGACAATATATATGGGCTGGCTATAGGCCGATGTAATTTATGTAAAGTAAATAAAATCCTAGTTTAATCATTAGATGTTAGGAAACAAAATGTACGTATGTATGTTAATATCAAATAGTTGTAAAATTTAAACCAAACGTTGGAGAAATAAATGAATTTAAGCTAAAAAAAAAAAAAAAAAAAAAACTCAGAGGGAGATTTGTCAAACTTGTTGTGTCAAGGTTTTCAATTTTGTTGCAACGAAGCTAGGCCTAAGAAAGTGTAACATCTGAAATCGTCACAACAATTTTGCTATAGTACGTTAGTACGCTCTCTCTTTCTCTCTCTCTACGGTGGGCCAAGGTTGCGTATACGATTATACTATGCATTTGCCTCTATCTTTCTCCCTGTCTCTCTTTCTTCCTCTCTCATCGCTCGGAGAGCGGACTGGCAGCTGCTTACACTGATGCCAATTTTGGGGCTAGATTTAGCACTTTCGACCTTGCAAAACGCCAAAACAAAAATGTCAGTGGCGCTTTTTTTTTTGGAAAAACGCGTAATGTGCAGGCGTATTGAGTTTTTATTTGGCCCTTTAGTCCCTTTTGTATACAACACCGATTTTTCTAAAGACTTATTTTTTTTTTGGTATTTAGGGCATTCCCGATGTAATATAACATTTTTGTTGCTAATGGCCTTGAACAACTGTTAATTTATATTGATGCATTGCTGTGAATGACAGACGAAGTATTTTCAAAAATATATTCATCATCATTGACCATACATGCTAAGTTTGCTTCTATTTTTGCGTTCGTTATCGCCCAAAATATCGCAAGAGGAAAACAAAAATGTGAGACAATGCTGGTGCCGTCAAATCTGCACTCCAAACATCGTCTTCTCCGCTTGAAAATCTGAAAGCGTTTCCAAAAGGAGAGTTACAATTTAAAAAAAAAAAACATGTTGCGTTTGAGTTATCAACGAATTTTCCCTCGTTCGAATGACCGGCGGGGCTTCGGTGGTTGCCGCGAAACCGAGAGAACCACATGTCTTGATCGGTAGCGATCTCATTTGACGGTGACAGTAATGCCATCATCGTCTTCGAAGAAGTACTGAGGGATGATGCCTCCAGACCACAATCCAGACGAAACAATGGAATTCTGTGGCGCATTGCCAATTTGTAATGACTGGTATCGTCCTAATGCTTGTTTATGTTCCGGTTGATACAAAAATGGGTGTCGTCGCCACAAGGGAACACCCACTTTGATAATAAAGTTGTATTATTGCGCTGTAACTTGCCATGTTGATTTGTCTCTATTGTCTGAAAAACAAGTAACAGACACTAACAATAGATAAAACAACGTAACCGCCATGGACAAAATTTACCGGTCCCTATTGGAAAACACTTATTTATTAAGCCCGTTTTAGCACTTTCGGGATTTTTCTAGATGTTTTCGTTATTTGGCGCGTTTTAGCACTTTTTTGGTAGTTCCACGGCGCGTGTCGTTCCTGCAGAGTTGTCATCACTGGCTGCTTACGACACTACTCTACAAACACTATCTGAATCGGTTCTCTGTATTCTTTTTCAATTCTTAGACCCACGGTTGAGAAAATCAGGGGCACAGCTGATCGAAAAGCCACTAGGGAAATGTTGTAGAATGAGAGACCAAAGAAGACACACAGATTACAGACCGTGCAACAAACTAAGCTTAAAACTGTTTGGTTGATGATACCAATGACAGCTAAATTATGTTTGCATCGAACGAAAAGACACATTCCCTTTTATTTCTGTCCGTATTATGCCAACCAAAGAGTAAATACCCACAGCAACTCGAACTCGATGAAATGGCCTACTACATCGTCGTCATGAAGAGGCATCGGAGAGAGTAATGGAGACTCTTTAGTATTGCTCTGTGGAGAAAATAAAGGTTACGCAAAGAAGTGTGCGACTTATTTCCTCTCTTTGCGCATGTCTTCAGAGATTCAGTTTCGTGTATGAGGCCATTGGTTGTCTTAAAATTTTTTATTTCTTTTAAAACAGTAAACAAGAAAATTTGAAACTGTGACGCAGTTGTTTTTTCTATCTATGGATGTTCTCTCTATCTACCACCCAATAACGGACCTGCGCAATGCATAACCTATGATTGTCTCAACCGCGTCTTAGGTCGCTGAATTCGTGTGTGCCTATGTCGTTATTGTTATGAAGAAATACTAAACAATGAATTGTTAACGTGATTCAATACAAGTTGAGGATAGCAGAGTTCGTTTGTACCCCCCATGTGTAATCCTTACACATCGCCGTGGGGAATGAGTAATGAACGTTTACCCATTACCCTTAGGGTATGCGGAAAATAATGCGTAGATTCCCATCGCGATTACCCATTATACATGGTGAATGGGTAAACGATCTTTACCCATTACCAACGACGATGGCAAATATGGAAAATTGGGGGAAAAATTCTATATCTCGGAAACGGAGCGTCGAATCGAAGAAACCAAAAATTTTGAGTTTTTAAGGGTTTGTCATAAAGTGGTCCAATTCGTATGGAAGAATTTATTTTAAAAAAATCACTAACGGGTTTTTCAATAAGATCGCTACAAAAGTTTTTTTAAATAAAACAAAACCGGTTTTAGATACCAATGAAATTCTTTATTCCGTTGAAAGTGCCTTCGATGCCATTATGAATGGAACTCGATTTCTTCTGCATGGCCACCACGGGCACGCTTGCAGAAGTCCAGACGCTGAACCCAATTTTCGACGGTTTTCAAGCATAAATCGGCCGATACTGCTGCAATTTCACGTTCGATATTCGCACGAAGTTCATCAATCGTCGCTGGCTTGTTGGCATAGACCATAGACTTGACGTAGCCCCACAGGAAATAATCTAACGGCGTCAAATCGCACGACCGAGGCGGCCAATCGACTTTGCCATTTCGTGAGATAACACGTTCACCAAACTTGGTTTCCAATAAATTGATTGTGGCATTTGCTGTGTGGCTTGTGGCGCCGTCCTGTTGGAACCAGATGTCCTCCAAGTCCATATTATCCAATTGGGGCCAAAAATATTCGGTTATCATTGAACGGTAGCGATTCGCATTCACAGTAATGTGCCGGTCTTGATCATCACGGAAGAAGTACGGTCCAATGACGCCGCCGGCCCATAAACCGCACCAAACCGTAATTTTTTCGGGATGCAATGATGACTCATTGATTACGTGTGGATTTCTGTCTGACCAATAACGCATATTTTGCTTATTGACGAAGCCATTCAGCCAGAAATGAGCCTCATCGCTGATTGTTGAGGCCTCTTAAAGTTGAGGCCACTGACTCCAAATTTCGGTAGTAAATTTTAATAATTTCGACTCGTTGTAGGCTCGTATATCTTTCCATGATGAAATGGCAAACCTTACTGAAAAGAAATATGTCAAAAGAGCGGGAAAAAATATGGCGTCGTTTGCTGTCCCTATCGATTAATTTTGTAGTGTCTCTGTTGAAAAAGCCTTTAGCTACATCTCGGAAATGGTAAAAATAATAAATTTTTTACCTCCATGAGAGACTTTAACCAACGGATGACATTAATAATGCATCTCTTTTAAAAAAAAAAAAATTTAAATTTAAATATTTTATATACATAATCTATAAAACGCCCCTATGTGTTAGCGACGTTTTGAAAAAAAGTAGTGCTGTTTTAAAGTCATCCATTACCTAAATCCAGTGGAGGTAACAAATTTATTATTTTTGCGATGGGACTTTTTTATTTTTGCAATTTTGTTATTTTGGAAATTTTTTGAAAACAATTTGAATAAGACCATTTTAAAAAAACCCAGGGAAATCCGTTTTCGATTGGACGTTTCGTTTTCGATATAAAGACAAATATTGGGATGGGTTACCCTGGACAATCCATCCCCACCATAAAAAAAATGGTTTCCCCTTACATCCCATGAAGGAATTGGGGAGAGCTTCTCACAACAAGTGAGCTGTACGCTTTCTAGATTTATACTCACTGGTTGCGACCTACAGTTTCACACCGGATCCGAATGGTATTTTAAGAAGCTTTTTCATGGCTTAATACTCGATAGTGTCGCCTTCACTATGCGAGGTGACCGCCGCCGAAAGAAATTTAAGGTGATCAGAGCAGGGATTGAACTCAGAACCTCATGTACCCATCCCCACCTACTATTCAATATTTTCGACATACCCTGTGGGTAATGGGTACACGACCGCTACCTATTTCCCACGGTAATAATAATGAGTTACCTAGGGTAACCCAGAGTAACCTATTACCCACGAAATACTAAACCTTGTGGATAGCGAGGAGGTTTTTCTGTTTTGAGGATTTATTTGAAATTTTTATATTTTTTTAATCCTATTCCTCAAATTTCGTAATGCTGGCTGCAACCAGTGGTGTGAAATCTATCAATGCTAAAGTCTAAACTCATAGAACAAATTGTTTCAAAGCGATTGTAGCAACCATAAATTCAACTGTTGCCACCGAAATCCAGTTGCCACAACCAAAATGAGGCTGTTACGACTGAAGTTAGTTCCAACAACTGAAATTTGGTTGAAGCAACCTATAATGCACGCTGAAACATCTGTATTTTTTTGTTGATGTTCTTATTCAAATATATCGTGTTTGTAGCTTGTCGCAAATATAGTGCACTTGTGTCCAAACACATTGTGTTTCCTATTCAATATTACATGTTTGAGACACAATGATTACTGCGTTACAATATACGATGTATGACCCACATGTAGATTTGTTTGTTGAAAACTGCTGAAATCAAAAACGTGACAGACATCAAAAAAGCAACAGATCTCAATAAATGAAAAAAATGCTTGGAAACATGTACATATTTTCTTCAATATGTTGCTGGGGCCAGTTTTTCAGCGTGTAAGCTGTGAGAGCTTCTAACGCGGTTCTGACAACATTTAATTTGGATGTAATTACATCGAATATGGTTATAATAACATCTAAATTCGGTAGCGGCAAATTCGGTTATTTTTTGTATGTTATAATTGAAAAATTTTCCCTAAAGCGTGTAATTCTAGCTTAGCACATTTGGCCAGAGCTCTCATTCAAACCTGAGCAGAATGCTAAATCCAACCCAATGCCATGTCTACCATACCTAATTCTACCATCCCTAATAAATAATTCGTCAGACACCTTCTTACTGTCGTCACTATGCTATGGGGACCATACCCTCCACATTTGATGATTCATTGTTCGTGAGTTTCCTTAGAACGCACAATACTGTTGTTATGTGTCACGCCTATTTCCGTAGTCCCCAGCTCGAACATTGGAAAATATCGTCTGTGCTGAGATCTTGTCCTTTAGGGGAGTACATACCCCATATTTACCAACTCTAGCTTGTCGTTTTAAAAAAATCGAATTTACTTCCACGTCCCCAATTCAGTTGGAGAATTCCCTATTTATCTAAGGTCAGCATCACAAAAAGAGGAACTTTTCTATGTCAGATAATTCTAGGCCAATTTTTGTTTATCAAAACGGTGATTACTTTGATTAAGTACCACGGTCATCAAAATATTCGTTCAAGCTGTGGTCTGTCTCAAAATTTGTCAGCCGATATTCTGTCGTCTGATCAGAACTTTCACTAATCCGATTAGAGGGAAACCCCCAAATCTGCCGTCGTCAAGTATAACTTTTCGCCATAATTCTTCTAAGCTTAGTTATACATTATATGGGAATTACACACATCAAATGTCGTGAGTCTGCTTGCTTATTACCCTCATTCTGTGCCACGACTAATTCTAACGCCTCTAAATAGAATGTTACAAAATCCGATATTACATAATACTCGTATCAACTCCCCACGAGGTGGAATGGCTTCCCAGGACATTCCATTATTAGTGAATAGAATAGTCAGTAGGTCTACGTTTGAGCTACATACATCTTGAAATATTTTGCATTTTGAACTCTTTCCAAAATCGATAATCCTTGTTTCACTTCACATGCGCTTCCACTGGAAGATCTCAAATTGGTACAAGTAAAGGCTTGATAATATCTACCCCATGGCACTAGATTTTGGTATATTTTGAAACTCATATGTCTCCAAATGTTTGCAGTATCCATGGTATATTCGCCTAATTTCTTAAAACAGACTATAACTTATAATATTATTCCGGATTTTCCCACTAATTCAAGGTCCACACCAGTAATGATAGATGCAAAAAAAAAAATGGTGTCCCTGATCATCCCATGGAGGGATTGGGGAGAGCTTCTCACAATCAGTGAGATGTGCGCTTTCTAGTTTTACACTCACTGATTGGGACCTACAGTTTTACACCGATTCCGAACGGTATTTTGAGAAGCATTTTCATGGCTAAGTACTCGATAGTGTCGCCGTCACTAAGCGAGGTGACCGTCGTCGAAAGAAATTTTAAGGTGGTCGGAGCAGGAATCGAACCCAGGATCTCCCGTACAAGAGGCGCGCACACTAACCATTGCACCACCGACGGCCACAATGATAGATGCAGTTTCAACATTAACACAAAACGTCTTAGCGTGTTTCCATTATTTGAATTTCCTGCTCCTGGTTTTCAATCCGACTTCTTGAAATCGTACCTGAACTTGCACATGGTTCGATTTGGATTTTTATGCTTAGTTTGATTATTTCTTTCTATTTCATTAACCCTTTCGTTACATGGTTTTTTTAGATTCAGACCCTAAAAATTCTCTTTTGTTATTATTTGATCTTTAGTATACAGGGTGATTCAGGAAGTTCCGGACAAATTTCTCCAGCGTATTCCTTGGCTCATTTCATGAAGAAAAGTCCACTAGGACCATATCCGAAAATGCAAGGGTGCGAAATGGAAGCGTGTTCAAAATTTTCGGATTGGTGGTCGGAGGGTAGTAGGGTAAAGTGGCTAACTTCTGAGCCAGTGGTCGGATTTTTTTGTTTTTGTGCTTGTTGGAAAGGTCTTTAAGAAAGGTCTTTCAATAAAATAAATCTTAAAAGTGTTAATTTTTTTCCCCGAAAGCTCTCTATCTCGGCGATTTGACTTTTTTCTACTTTTTTTATTGATTCTGAAAGACCTCTTAAAGACCTTTCCAAGAAGCCCATCCGATCACTGTCTCAGAAGGTAGCAACTTTACCCTACTACTCTCCGACCGCCAATCCGAAAATTTTGAACCCGCTGCCATTTCGCACCCTTGCATTTTCGGGCATGGTCCTAGTGGACTTTTCTTCATGAAATGAGTCAAGGAATACGCTGGAGAAATTTGTCCGGAACTTCCTGAATCACCCTCTATTTAATACGATTAAATTTTTCCCTTTTGCAAACAGTTGACTCTAAAGTATTTCTTTAATGATGCCATATGGCATCATATGTACTAGGTGGTAATTCCTCTTGGCATATACGATGAGGGTGTGTTTCTCAAAATATGCGCAAACTTTCCATCAATCAATGAGTCTACAATTTGAAGGCATAAAACTGTTTTAGCATCAAAATCAGATCTGCACCAAAATTACACCAACGGTACAGGGTTTTGGGCTGAGTTGAAAAATAAGTTTATTTTTTCGCGCTAGGTCCAACTTCTTGAGATATATGCCTTTAAAGCTTGAGTATATAATCGGTCATATCTCAGGTATTTATCATCGGATCTGCTCGAAATATGTATCATTACAAAGCCCTTGTGAAAGTCTCTACCTCTCTATATAAATATATATACGTTATTAACCCATTGAGGGCTTATTTAAAAAACGGTTTTTAACCTCATTTGTTGTTGTTCTTGTCTTTTGTTGTTGTTGTATTTTATTTCTGTTGTCCCTTGTTGTACTTAGTACACAATAAAATAAAAAAAATATTTTTAAAAAACCCTGCGATTTTTCTGATTTTGTCACACATCGACTTAAGGTACAGAGGGAATTTGAACCCCCTGCCTGAGCGACTAGGCGGAATATAAATTTAACGATTTTCAAAAGGTCTATCACACGGTACGAGCAACATATGTCCCTGCGAGGGCTGGTTTTCCATTTTCTCCCATTCTTTACTTTTTCTTTAATTTTGGTTTTTTTTTCAAACTAATTTTGAACTTTTGCCAAATATTCAATTTATATAAAAAAGCAAAATAAAAAACATTATTTCCTCAACCTAAGGGGTTGGCGTCGTCCACCTCACCGTCCTCTTCCGAAAATACTAATTCAATAGGATCCACTTTTTTTAACTTGAATATCTCCGGTCTGTAAAGGGTTAAAAAAGATTGAAGACTTCTCTACATCGGGGTCTAGTAAAAAATAAGTGTACTACGAAATTTTTTTGGAAATAAAAACATATTTATCAAAAAGTGAGATTAAAAAATGTTTTTTTTTCATTGGCCCTCAATGGGTTAATAAAAACAAATATTTTTATATACACACTTACAGATTCTAAAAGGACCTTTTTAATGAAAATTATATCCTCACGATCGGATAATAAATAGCAGAGGTATGCGCGATTATACATTCAAATTTTGAAGACTTATATTTCGGAAAATATGGGGACATTCGCAAACTTTTTTTTCCTTAAGGCAAAAAAAAAACGAAAAAAATCCAATTTTGCTGCTGAACGAAATTTGCTCCAAGAAGTTTAATTCTTCACATACATCCACTGATGCAGCCCTACTGGTCGCCGCTTGGGGATCTATTAGCATTTTTCTGGTCAGACAATGCATCACAACCCGATTTATAAACCAGTGCATAAGTTTCAGTCGGGTGAACCGACTTAATCATACCCTCACCATACCGTACCTCATCCATTGCGTGGGAGTTCTGTTAAAAAACGCCCATACTCAAAACTGACCATGTTCAACAGCAGATTGACGACATTGCGCTAAATATTATTGAATACCCAAATTAGTTAGTTTCACTCCCAATATTTATATGCGAGGTACAAAAATGGGCAATTTTTTACCAAATTTTATTAAGATTGGTTATGATTTATTGGAGATATCGAGTCGGCAAACCCCAAATACGCCCAACTTTTGCATGGCATGTATGAAACTGGGCGTGGCACAATAGTCAGTTATTAGTTACACAGTAGCTTTTAGCAAAATATTGCCTAGTACCGAATTTTATTAAGATTGGTTGTTGTTTATGAGAATTATCGTGTGGATCAACCGGTCATCCGCCCAACTTTTATATGGGAGGTACCAGAATGGGTGTGGCAAAACAGCTCATTTTCTATAGGAGAGCTTTATTTGGCTAAATACTGAACTGTACAAATACTGTACAAACTTCCATAAAGATTGGATTGGTTTTGCGGGACTTCTCATGCCGAATAACCAGACGCCCAAACAACTTTTGTATGGGAGGTACCATAATGGGCGTGGCAAAATCACCTTTGTTTTAATCGGTGATTAGCTTTTGATAACGTGAACCCTTATACCTAATTTCATTAAGGTCGGAAGTGTTTCACGCGATTTATCGGATTGACAATCCGGTCGAACACCCTGTTTTGTATGGGAGGTACCAGAATGGGCGTGACAATCTCGCCCATTTTCTCCAGTTAAGTAGCCATTTACAGACTATTACCCGGTGTGAGAGTTGAAGCTAGTCACATCTACCAGAAGAAAGGTTTGAAAGAAATATGATTTTATTCTAAATGTGTCGATTTTTATGGGAGGTACCAGAAGGAGCGTGGTCAAAACGCCCATTTTCAATCCCAAACTCAATATTGGCAAATAATAGTCACTGACAAAAGTTTCATTGTTATCTGTAAAGATTTACGGCAGTTATCGTGTTGACCAGCCAGCCAGACAGACGGACATGGCTCAAACGTCTTAAAAAATCCTAAAACGAATTTCGTGCAAAGATACTAAGGGTCTAATTTGGTTCCTTCTATGTGTTACATTTTTTTACGTATTAAATGATATACCCACATCCTATGGTGAGGGTATAAAAATGGTAAAAGGGCAGTATCCAAGATTCTTAAAGCGAACGTCATACTAAGCACGTAATAATCTCTCTGCAGTATCTCCGCAGTAAATCTTGCAATTGAATTTCGGTGGCATCAGGAATAACTACTATTGAATCTATCGGAGATAACCAGTCTGAATTAGCAGGTATCAATTCACGATATTCTGGAAAAATTCTCGAATTTTTGTCTAGTCTCTTTACTGGGACGACACAGCTACATTCCAGGAAACAATAGAACAAATGCGCTGGAGAGATTGGGGACTTCCTTACCTGTTAGACGGGATATGGATGACGTGTGGTATGTCCCTTTCTGAATGCAAGCTCATGCTTAAAACCGAAGCTCTCAGACATGCGAATTAAAGATGGTCTGGAAGCACAAAATGCAGGATCACCAGGCAAAGTTGTGACCTGCATCGTACGATAAACGTAATATCCTTTTCTAAACAAGATAGAAATAGAAATATGATGCCACTTGTGGCCGTCGGAGGTGCAATGGTTAGTGTGCGTGCCTCTTGTACGTGAGATCCTGTGTTCGATCCCTGCTCTTACCACCTTAAATTTCTTTCGGCGGCGGTCACCTCGCATAGTGACGGTGACACTATCGAGTACTAAGCCATGAAAAATTTTCTCAAAATACCGTTCGGAATCGGTGTAAAACTGTAGGTCCCAATCAGTGAGTTTAAAACTAAGCGCACAGCTCACTGTTTGTGAGAAGCTCTCCTCAATTCCTTCATGGAATGTAATGGGAAACCATTTTTTTTATGTGTGATCAGTGGACATTGTCTAATGTGCAGCCACATGTCTAGACTAGGAATCTCTGCTCAGACTACTGCAGAAGTTGTGGGGATGAAGAGAAGGATGAAGGCGTTGAACATATGCTACTGTCCGGCTTTCTGCATGAGTAGGAGACAATATCGAGGATCCAACATGATGTTGCATCTAACAGACATTGTGAAAAAAAGGTGAATGATCTCAGGAACTTTTGTCTTCACGTCAGTTTACACGTAGAACGATGAGGCTGGAATACGAAGTTCCGTGGCATCACAACGGTTCGTATTTAACTAAGTGTGTCAATAGTAGCCATCGTTATTGTGGCCGTCGATGGCGCAATGGTTAGTATGCGCGGCTGTTGTGTGCGAGAACGTGGGTTCGATCCCTGCTCAGACCACCTAACATTTATTTCGACGACGCTCACCTCGGTTAGTGACGGCGACACTAACGGGTAATAAGGCATGATATAGTTTCTCAAAAAAAAGCCGTTCCGAACCGGTGTTAAACAAGTGAGTGAAAACTGGAAAGCTCGCAGCTGAGTGATTGTGTGAAGCTCTCCCCTATCGCGTCACGGGATGTAATGGGAAAATATTTTTTTTTGTCAATAGTAATAGTCACTTCTACCTAACATAACTTGACATGAATTTTAACTTAGCATACTTCCACTTAGAAGGAAAGGTACTAGCCGTTATTCTAAAATTAAGGATATGTGCCACAAGAGGAGGGAGAAATGATAATACATTTTAAAGGCTAAAAACGTTCAATGTGTAAACTCAGTGCGGAAATCTTTTCCATTGTCTAAAATCGGTTTTCTATAAGGTTCGAAATCTCATTAGTCCCATTAGGGTATTGGGAGGGTTTTGTGTGAAGTTTTATCACAATCCGACAATGTAATCAGGTATCAGCCAATAATGGGTTCATGCATTCCCATGCTTTTTAAACTGATTGATGTGTCCCGTTAAATAAATTATTAATTTTAAATAAACACCTTAGCCGAAATCTAATCCCTACTACTCCTCAAATTTTTTAAAGCCTACACGATGTTCATTTGTATTACATACACATAAATAAAGAAATATTGCCACCAATAAATGTGTTCCACAGTTAACTTACCTCAAATTTCAGTTGATATCCTCTAGTTGCGACGACAAACATCAATATAAAAATGTTTTTTTTTTGTTTTTCTGTTCAGTAAACTTTCAACACGTTTCTCGGCGATGTATTCATGTATTAATTTGTTGCGTTAAACTCAATTGCAACAACAATAACATTAACAATTAAAACACAAATCACTGTAGCTGATCGCAGCTTAAACTCCTTGTTAAGTATGTATGTATGTATGTACGTTCTGTATTAAATAAAAAATTCAAAAAAAGAACTTAATACTCTTGCTTCGATTATATGAACACAACAGCACTTTTAGTTTTAAACGTTAACACTTTTTATTTGATATAAACCACGTTTTCTTGTACTTACGTACATATGTATGTATGTATTTTGCCAAATATTTTGCAACATTTAACACACTCAGAAAAAAGTAGGTAATGAAATTAAAATCACTCGAATATAAAGAAGGCAATTTTTCCAAAGCAAATGTTACACATTGAACAGCGAGCAAGTGATAAGGGTAATGGTGGTGGTGGTGGTGGCGGTGTTGATGAACAATGAAACCAAAGAAAAGAAAAGCAAATCAACCCGATACTTGGTAAAATATTTCCAAACGATGGCATAAAACACGCGACTCCGCAATATGTTTAAACGCCAAGAAGATAGATGATAGTTAGTTAAAAGACGACCGATTTAAGCGCCGATGTTGTGGTTATTACATACCCGTTGGATTTAGTACTTAAAGGCCTTTTTTTTAATTCGTGGTGGGGTCCAAAACCTCCAGGCGGCACAAGAAACAACAAACTGTTAATGTCTATGCAAGTTTCGATTTCGTTACTCTACAAATCCAAAGCCAAACACGAAGAGTTTTTATTTTACCTTTAACTTAAGAGTCTTTTTGCACTGACTTCACCACACTTCGTAAAGTTGAAATAAAAACTGTGTCCCCGTGTCTTCTGGCGACACGATAATGATGGCGGGCGGTAGCGATTAGAATCGCGCGCGTGCCTCAGGTTTCCTACAAGTTTTTAAATTCACTCTATAAAGATCCACTTAAATTCGTTGCCGTTTCGTTTATACTTTTGTAATCACTTTTACACTGTTATTTTAAGTTCATTTAAATGTTTGTGTTTTTTTTTAAGATTAAAACTATTTATGGTTGTTGTTTTTAAATTCGTTACTTTTCTTGTTGTTATGAAAATATTACACTGATAAACCACTAGTGATTCACAGAGGGAGATACAATTTTAAGAATTTTTTGTTTACGTTATTTTAAAGATTTTCCATTTAAAATTTTGTTTTTGAAGTTTATGTTTTACAGTTAGAATTAAACCAAGGAAATTAATCACGTTTTAACGCGCAACGTGTTGTTTACCGAACGTCGTTTCTAAACAGACTGATTGATAATTGTTCGCTTCACCTCTAAGACACAACAAAACAAGTGCGGTACTGAACTCCCCAAACACACACCACAAGCAGTAACGACCACACTACGAACAACAAACCCCCCACAAATAACCACACACATAGAAACAGAAGAAAATATTACAAACCCAATAAGAGACTTAAGACCACAGCAACAACAAACAACCAAAATACAAAATTTGCACACTTCAACATTAAGCTAAGCAACAACACATTTTCCTTCCCACTCTCTTATATGAAACCGAAATCTAAGCCAAAGTTCACCTTACATGAGTTTACTTATCCCCCCACACTTCCTACCAATCGAAAAGACCCTAATCAACCATCATCTGGCGCTCTCAGTTTCTTATTATTACATTATAAAACAAAATTGAGTAGTTTAGAATTTTATACATTTGCATTAAACCCGTTTTAAATCGTCAATTTTCCACAAGACCTATATTTTGCTTGCATTTGTTTACAAAAAAATCCAAAATCTCTTCAAAATTCACGAGAGTCGCAATGGGAGAGTGAGTGGTGAATAACTAAATGCCAGCTTATCAATAGCATGAGTTATTCATGACGTAACAGCTTTTGCATCGTGTGTTTTGTTTTTGTCATACTCATGCTGGCTTTAGATTCGGTTTATTATTAGAGCGGCTTATTGTTGCAGTAGTGATGGCTGTGGCCATTAAAGTGAGGTGGGCCGGAAACATGTTTGAGACGTCATAAAAATTTAGTGTAACAACACACGAGAGAAGCTACGAAACAATATTGTGTGAAGAGATCAAAAGAGAAACGGAGTAGTGAAACTGTAAAGAGTGTTAACAATTTGTTGTGTAATAAAGCAAAGAGAAACTTTAAGAGCTTCTGCGATCAAAGTCTTTTATTAAATACTAGTTTGAAATGCAGTGGAAATATAAAACGTCAACTTTTGGTCTAAGCATTTAATGCAGTATGAGGGGAATAAAATGTAAATAAAAGAAATTCCTATTGCGTACCTTGTGGTGATCTTGCAACGGGGCTCGATGATATAACTGATCGATTTGATACAGTATAGAATGTGAAAGGGAATGAGCGATAGGCGAATTGAAAAACTAATTTTAAATTCGATTTTGTCGTTTCTTATGACTTTTCAAGTAACTTTATATGCAATAAATTAGTTTTGATTTGAAGAACACAACAATTTGCTTTCCTTGAAATGCGTATTGAAGAGCTGATTGCGGGAACGCCAAACTTTTGTATGCGAGAATACTTACAGTCCGTTGAAGTTTCGATTCATAGTGATTTTTGATCAACATTGGGGCTCAGGGATTAACAGAAAAATATATTTTCAAAATTTTGATAGAGTAGTATTTTGCATTTTAGAATCTTAATCAAACTACTTTTTCTTGCCAAGTTTTTAATTCAATTTTCAATTTACTTTTTTTTTGATTCTACATGAAAATACCAGAGAGTAATGCCACCTAGAGCCGCCATTTTTCTCATGTGACGCAAATTGACTTACACCAGGTGGAATTATAAAAATTGTTGACTTAAATTTTTCATGTCGTTTTGATGAAAAACTGTGAAATTTAAACGTATTTTGAACTTTTTTGTTAAATTATATTGTTAGTATATATTTGTGTTGTATTTATACAAAACGAAATGCCATTGTTGTTTTCTTGTTGGTTGGTTTGAGCCATTGCCTCTATCTGGTATTATTAAAGCAATACTTTCCAACATGCAATGCCCATATGCAACCACACCAAAAATACTTTCAAATAGACGCAATAAATACAGAGTGGTTCAGTCACGACTGGACAAATTTCACCAGCGTATTCCTTGCCACATTTCAGGAAAATTATGTCCTTCTGCGACCATCCACGCAAGTACAAGGGGGCGAAATGGCAGCGGTTTGAACATTTTCGGATTGGCGGTCGGAGGGTATAAGGGTAAAATTGTTAAGTTCTGAACCAGTGGTCCGATATTTTGGGCTTGTTGGAAAGGCCCTTAAGAGACCTTTCAACATCATTAAAAAAATTGGGAAAAAAGACATAAGAACGTGCACCTAACCTCAATTTTCTCATCCAGATGGCAGATAACTTGTTTTATGGTTTACAAAATAGTCTTGTCTTAAAAAATAGGCCTACCTCTTACCATTCCAAAATTACCTAAATGAAGCACAAAGGTCTTACCGTTCCAAAGTTATGACTATTTGACTCAAATGCAATTTTTTTTTTGGAAGCGAAATTACAGCACACGTTTATTTGTTTTTGTAAATTAACACGTGTAAGATTTTATTTTATAAAGAATCAAACACAAAGGAAAAAATATATGTTAAAGGTAGTTTTCAATGTGGTTCCCGTTTTCTACTAAACACAATTGCAGCCGTTTGCGAACCACATCGGAAATGTTTGGTAAGACCTCAGGGCTTCGTTTGGGTAATTTTGGAAAGGTAGGGCTAGTTTTTGACAGAAAAAAAACATAAGTTATCTGCCATCAAGGATGAGAAAATTGAGATTATGTGCACGTTCTTATGTCTTTTTCCCAATATTTTTTAAAGCTCCGTATCTCGGCGATTTCACTTTTTTTTTATTTTGAAAGGATTCTGAAAGGTCTCTTAAACGCCTTTCCAACAAGCCCAAAAATCCGACAACTGGTTATGAAATTAACAATTTTACCCTAGTACCCTCCGACCAGCAATCCGAAAATTTTCAAACCGCTGCCATTTCGTCCCCTTTCATTTTCGTGGATGGTCGTAGATGGACAGATTTTCATGAAATGAGCAGAGGAATGAATACGCTGGTGAAATTTGTCCAGTCGTGACTGAACCATTAATAATTAAAAGCTAATTCGCGAACTACAATGAGAAATACCAGAAAAGTCGAAAACTCCAAATTGTGTCGTGAAAAAAAGTCCCGTCAAAATTTTGAAAATATATTTTTCTTATTATGCTCATCACGTCGTTTGAGCCCCATTTTGACCAAAAAAAAATGTTTACCCTAACACACTAGGAATCGAAACTTCAGCAGCCGGTAGGGGAGGGAGAACTCTCGTAACGGGTGTTTTTTTAAGCTGATAGAAATTGAAATTGTAAAAAATAACACAAAAAGTTAAATTTTAATCAAAAATATTTGAAAGACCCAATACATGGTACTAAGATTCAAAAAATGGGCATATGGCCACCGCGGATGTTCATGAAGAAGCGCATGCTGGATGTCCAATTTTGGGTCACTTTTTCGAGCACCAATAACACGAACAATTTTGCCCTTTAAGGAGTTAATTGTTGCTTGTTAATCAGCATAATTCAGTGACTTCACATAGTCATACAGGAAATAACCGACAGGTGTCAAATCGCGCAACCTTGGAGGCCAATTGACAGGGTCATTTCTCGAAATCAACTTATGCCAAATATTGATTTCAGTAAATTGATGGTTGCGGTTGCCGTATGGCACGTAGTGCTATCCTCTTGAAACCACATCTCGCCTGGATCAATGTCATCCATAGTTTTAAACAAAAAATCCTTGATCATGGTGCGGCAACGATCTCCATTGACAGTAACGCCCGCTCCGTCTTATTTTTTTGGAGAAATAGAGTCCGATCATGTCACTAGCATGTAATCGGCACGGTGCATTTTCCTAGATATAAGGGAGTCTGTAATGTCTGCTGCGGATTTTTCACTCCATATGCGACAATTTTGTTTTTTATCAAACCCGTTTCACTCCATATGCGGCAATTTTGTTTTTTATCAAACCCGTTAAGCCAATTTTGCGATAAAACATCGGGTCAGTTTCCAACTACTCTAGAGCCCAATCGGCGAAACAACAACGCATATGATGGCCTCGTGGCTTTAGTTCCTCCACCAATTGGATCTAGGCCAACCTCTTTGCGCCAAATTTTCCATGTAGTGGACGGACAGAGCCCAAATTTCTGCGACCGACGTCGAATCGATAAATTTGGATCTTGATCCACACTTTCGTTTACTGCAGCGATGTTATCTTCACTACGCACAGTCTTTCAACGTGTTGATGTTATTGAATCATTTAGAGGGTATGTGGTAAGAAATCTATCCACAGTTCGACGGATGGCTTGATGGACGGTTATGTGCGCCATAAAAATCACGTACTCGTCTATAAATTGTACGAATCGATGACTGAATTTCAAAATAAATTTGGATAATTTGGTATAGTTGTTCAAGCTTGAATCAATTTCTATTGATTTGCCAGAGTTTAGTGAACATAAATGTTAAAAAGTCAGCTCAGTATGGCAGTTCTAACACCCTTTATAAAAATATGTTTGACGTTTCCGTAATCAGCTCTTCAATCCGCATCTTTTGAGACTCCCCCAACAATTGAAATTCCAAAAATTCGGTTTTCAGTACATCGTAATGTTCGGGTTGCCCAAAAAGTTTCCTTCCTATTTAAAAAAAGCATACCTATTCCATTTGTCAATATTTTGTTATTTTTTATTTACACGTTATTCGTACGTTATTACAGATATAAGTAGGAAATGGACTTTTTGATCACCCTGTACAAATTTTGTAACCTTACCTTAGAAAATTAGAATAAAATTTAAGAATTGCATAATGTTTGCTTGTATTCGAAGAGGAGTGGGGTCCGTTTAAGACCGTATTACACTGTTATCGAAATCGTTGGATGTGTCAAAAATTTCCATTTGGTAAGAGCGGATGCAATAATGTAAACTTAAGAACAACGATTTGCAGACATTTTGATGTTTGACAGATCTGTCAGATTTCTCTAATTTTTTGATTTCCTCAAAAAAATAATGCGATCAGGGTTGCATCACGAATGAAGCTTTCAATTCACAGTTGAAAATTCTCCATTTAAATTTAGTTTAAATGCCCGATGTTTGTCATTAAATGTCATTTAATATGAAATTTTTCTGTGAGCTTTTAACTGACGAGTGTGAAACTCGACCTTAGTCTTTTTTCACAATTTTCTGTTTTCTGTATTCGATTTTTATTTTATCTGTAACTGTTGTATTTCTCTTTTGACGTAGAATACGTCTTACCTTACGGTATGAGGAGTCATGTCAGGTTTTTATTGTTGTAATCTTTATTTCATTGAATTTGAGGAAACGGCTAGATGAATTTTTTTTAAATTTTTTTTGTAGGTAAATGAAGATGTTATCTTTCGTTTGATATACATTTCATATTGGTTGATATATTTCTAGTATTTTAATTTCTCAAATGAAAATTGTTTAAACACATTCACTCAAACATATGTGTGGTGTTTGGTTGAGTGTTTTTGGTTGCTCAACATTGCTTAGGAACATGTATCTAGTAAAAAGAGAATCGAACAGCAAGCTAATGTTGCTTGGCAACATGTAGCTAGTAAAAAGTGAAACAAACAGTAAGCTAACGTAATAAAGCTTTTTTGCGAAAGCTTCAATAAAGCTGTTGTAACATTAATTTTGAATTGTAAAGCGTAAAGCTTTCACACAACGCTCGAATGCTAATGCGAAGACTCGATAAGGTAAACCTTTTTTAATATTAGGGCGGCCCTCTCAACATTCGCAGAACTTATTTCAATAAAAATATTAATTAAAATACATAAATTAAATTAAGTTTAAAAAAATTGAACATAATATTTTTTTTTTAAACGGACTTGAATCAAATGCCGTTGGTAAATATAAAAATTACAGCAGACAGTTGTCAGAGGCCTTCGGCCACGGACTGTCCCTGCAGGCTGTGTCAGAGACACGGCCAGTAAGTTTAACGTAGAATACGCCATCCGATAAGACAGAAAACATATATAACAATAAATTAATTTGCTTATATTATTTATCATTTATTGTTATATATGTTTTCTGTCTTATCGGATGGCGTATTCTACGTTAAACTTAATGGCCGTGTCTCTGACACAGCCTGCAGGGACAGTCCGTGGCTGATGGCCTCGGACAACTGTCTGCTGTAATTTTTTGTGACTTTGCAGACAGATGTGTTTGCATTCTCGAAAACTGAATGATAAATGATTTCTGCCAAATAGAAGAGAGTGTCATAACATTTCTCTGCCTGCACTAATAGTCTAACACGGCCTGTAGTGTTGAAATCTGCATTACTAGGCTGTGATAAGAACATTTGTAGGTGAAATTTGGAAATAGTTAGTGATGTATGTAACGGGTTTTTCAACAGAGACGCTACAAAAGTAAATCGATAGGGACAGCAAACGACGCCATATTTTCCCCGCTCTTTTGACATTTCTCTTCAGTAAGGTTTGCCATTTCATCATGGAAAGATATACGAGCCAACAACGAGTCGAAATTATTAAAATTTACTACCGAAATTTGGAGTCAGTGGCCTCAACTTTAAGGGCGCTACGTCCAATTTATGGTCGTCATAATCGTCCTACCAGATCAACAATTGAGCGTCTAGTGGAAAAATTTGAATCCACAGGCACTTTACAAAATGTTCCCGTGCCAGTGAGACAAAAAAGTGCCCGTAGTGTCGAGAATATTGCTGCCGCTGAGGCTTCAGTTCAAGAAAGCCCAAATAAGTCTCTCATACGTCGTTCTCAAGCGTTGGGCATCTCTGTGACGTCGTTATGGCGAATTTTGCGAAAAGATCTAGGCCTACATCCTTACAAGATCAAATTGACGCAAGAACTGAAGCCGCTTGACCACCATAAGCGTCGTATGTTCGTGAATTGGGCTGAGCAACAACCTGAAAATGTTTCGGATTTTCATCGGAAAATCATCTTCAGCGATGAGGCTCATTTCTGGCTGAATGGCTTCGTCAATAAGCAAAATATGCGTTATTGGTCAGACAGCAATTCACACGTAATCCATGAGTCATCATTGCATCCCAAAAAAATTACGGTTTGGTGCGGTTTATGGGCCGGCGGCGTCATTGGGCCGTACTTCGTCCGTAATGATCAAGACCGGCACATTACTGTATATTTTTGGCCCCAAATGGATAATATGGACTTGGAGGACATGTGGTTCCAACAGGACGGCGCCACAGGCCACACAGCGAATGCCACAATCAATTTATTGGAAACCAAGTTTGGTGAACGTGTTATCTCACGAAATGGCCCAGTCGATTGCCCGCCTCGGTCGTGTGATTTGACGCCGTTAGATTATTTCCTGTGGGGCTACGTCAAGTCTATGGTCTATGCTAACAAGCCAGCGAAGATTGATGAACTTCGTACGAATATCGAACGTGAAATTGCAGCAGTAAAAAAAATAAATAAATGGTTTCCCATTACATCCCATGAAGGGACCGGGGAGAACTTCTCACAATCACTGAGCTGTGCGCTTTCCAATTTTCACTCACTGATTGGGACCTACAGTTTTACACCGATTCCGAACGGTATTTTGGGCCGTCATTGGGCCGTACTTCTTCCGTGATGATCAAGACCGGCACATTACTGTGAATGCGAATCGCTACCGTTCAATGATAACCGAATATTTTTGGCCCCAATTGGATAATATGGACTTGGAGGACATGTGGTTCCAACAGAACGGCGTCACAAGCCACACAGCGAATGCCACAATCAATTTATTGGAAACCAAGTGTGGTGAACGTGTTATCACACGAAATGGCCCAGTCGATTGGCCGCCTCGGTCGTGCGATTTGACGCCGTTAGATTATTTCCTGTGGGGCTACGTCAAGTCTATGGTCTATGCCAACAAGCCAGCGACGATTAATGAACTTTGTACGAATATCGAACGTGAAATGGCAGCAGTATCGGCCGATTTATGCTTGAAAACCGTCGAAAATTGGGTTCAGCGTCTGGACTTCTGCATCGTGCCCGTAGTGGCCATGTAAAAGAAATCGAGTTACATACATAATGGCATCGAATGTACTTTCACAGGAATAAAGAATATCATTGGTATCTAAAACCGGTTTTGTTTTATTTAAAAAAAACTTTTTTAGCGATCTTATTGAAAAACCCTTTATGTGTGTTCGGGAATGGAGTCTGTCTCATTGTGTATAAAACTCGTTACAGCAATACTTTCGACAAATTTCCAAGCAGCTTTCTACATCTGACATTAGTTCAAGCATCTCCTGGTAATGACATCAGACCCGGGTCTTATGGCAACTAAAGTAACAACACGATTGGTTGAGCAACCTGAATATCATGCTAGCACCGATGCGTATTTTGTAAAAAGACAAGATCAACACCCAACATATAATTGTAGTTGTTATAACCGTTCACGTATGCCTACCTAGAAGTTATTTGCAGCACCAGCACTAGGATCGGATGCGGTGGTCTAATGAGTGGATGTCGACAAATTTAAAGAACAAATGTCTTCCTCAATAAAGACTTCTGAACAACTATTTATGATTGGGACTTGCACTGTCAGAACTCTCTCTGAAAAACTGAGACTCGAGCATGTTAAAGGAAGTAAGAAATCCTACAATGTAGGCATCCTTGGTCTAAACAAAATATTAAGGTAATGGTTTCCCATTACATCCCATGAAGGGATTGGGGAGAGCTTTTCACAGCCTGTGAGCTGTACGATTTCTAGTCTCACACTCACTAATTGGGACCTAGAGTTTTACACCGGTTCCATGCGGTATTTTTGAGAAGCTTTTAATGGCTATCTACTCGATAGTATCATCGTCACTAAGCGAGGTGACCGTCGTCGACAGAAATGTTAGGTGGTTTGAGCAGGGATCTAACCCACGTACTAGAGCAGCGCAACAGCGACGGCCACAACCAGTCAACTATGCGCATTTTAGTTTTTACAGCCACTGAGTTAGAAATACAGGGTGCCTCAAAACAATGTTTATATATGGGATATAATGGAAAACCATTTTTTTATTATATATTTATTGATAGTATTAGATAGTATTTTTATGTGAAATACAAAATTAAGTGAATTACAAATATAATAGATTAATTAGGAAGAAATAGGAAGAATGATCGAGATTTCCAAACACAGACAGGAAAAAACACAGTTTGAAAATATATTTTCCTGTTTACAAAGGGTGTCTCAGTAAGGATGCACTTTTCCATTTTTAAATAAAAACACGTATTTTTTGAGATAGTTATGATTTTTTTTATTGAATGGTAAAGAAGACCTGTTCCGATTAAATAACGAATAAAATATCCATCAAATGGCCTCCACGACTCTGATGACAGGCCATTACTCTTTTCATGAAATTATCCGTGACTGTTTCACAGAGGGATCTCAGATTTGAGCTCAGGCATTCTTTCTAGTTTAGTCGCATAAACCCGAGATTTCACAAAACTCCAAAGAAAAAAATCGCACGGCGTTAAGTCGTATGATCTTTGTGGTCAATTGGCATCAGATAATTTGTCTGGAAATCGTTGCTGCAATAAATCGATTGTTTCATGCGCGGTGTGGCAGGTGGCGCCATCTTGCTGAAACCACATATTCTCCAGATCCATACTATCCAGTTCAGGTCACAACAACTCCGTTATCATGATCCTGTAACGAATGCCGTTCACAGTCACTACAATTTCGGTCTCATCTTCAAAATAGTAAGGCGCATTCTTGCCGCCTGACCAAAGTCCGCACCAGACAGTTGCTCGTTGTGGGTGCATTTGCTTCTCATTTCATTTCATTTTCTGATCCTCAAATTTGACAATTTTGTGTATTCACGAAGCCATTCAGATGGAAATGAGCTTTATCGGAGAAGATGAGTGTTTTTGAAAAGTTTGCATTGACATCACTTTGCTCCTTTACCCATTGAACGAATTGCAGACGGTTTCCATTGTCTGTTGGTTTGAACTCCTGAGTAAGCTGAATGTCGTACGCATGAAGGTGGATGTCTTTTGTCAAAATTCGCTGCGTAGTGCTCCGTGAAATTTGAAGTTGTTGAGAACGACGCCGAATTGATGTTTCGGGTTTTCGGCGACACTCTATTTTCAAGGGACCGACCGGTACGCACAGGAGCCTCACTGACCATAACCGTCCCAGTTTCTTCAAATTTCTTTACCACTCTTCGAATGGTTGACACATTAGGTGCATTTTCTCGACTCAAAATACTCCGAAGTTTGCGAGCGGTCTCAGCATAACTTTCCACATTTTTGTAATAAGTTGTTCTTTCGTAAAATGCTCCATTTTTAATAATCGGAATAAACATGTGCGACAGCTGCCAAATTTCAGAGTTGCCACTTGCACAAAAAAAATTACACTAAATTTAGACCGAGAGATAGGACGGCCAAGACTCCGCTGGAAGGATCTTACTTCCGCCAATGATCATTGGCAACCCATTTAGGAGAAGTATTTTACACAACGAAGATAATATTTATCTCCAATCGACTTCATTTGTTGCCTTTCATCTTCAGTTGGTAACAACAAGCTATTGCAGGGATTCGTCCACACCATCCAACCAACTTGGACTTGGTCCTTCTATCCCATATAGTTTGGCAATGACCAATTAAGACAGTAAGTCGCGTGGGCTAGGACAGTCTTGCTGCAACTTTTCGTAGTATCGACAACCGTGGCTGGTTAGCTGTTGCTTAAAGAACCTTAAGGGATGCTGCATCCATCTGAAAATAAATGTATGAATGCATGTGCAACAGCTTTTCTCACATATCAATCAAGGAAAATTTTCCAAATTTTCCGCTAATTTCACATAAATTATGTATGACAATCCCAATCTCCTTCCATTGGCGATGTAATTACCCACCCAAACGGAATCATATTAGAAATGTATTGGGCACATATGGAGAAAGATCAGCAACAACAAAACAAAAACACGGCTCAAATGCAAATTTCAATGTTGGCCTGATCATCACAGCCAACAATACAAAGAAAGAAAAGCAGCGCCAGCAAAAACTAAAACAAACGAACAAAAACCACAATGACTTTGACTTTGAGCGTGAGAAAAGGGCCGCCCGACAATGGAATCCACTTGAACAAAGTAACAAAAAAAAAAACCCAATGGTAGCGATGGCAGTAAAATTGCATGTACTATACGATCAAAATTCACTACGTTTTTCCTCTTTCTCTAGACCGGGCGATAATTACAACGATAAGAAATAAGAAAAATTTTCACTTTTTTTGTAGCTGCTTTGGAAAAGGTAACAATTGTTGGCAATTTAGAAGAATTCAGACAAGAAAGAGGCAACAATGTATTTTAAGTTGGGAATTTAGAAAAATGGAGGTTGTGATGAACAGAAAATGAATTATACTCCCCACATTTTGCTGCATTTCTTTGGTTACTTGAATGATGTTGAGAAAATAGAGTAGTTTCAGGTACACCAGAGAAAAAACGGATGTTTGTAATCAGGGCGATAGCTGGGTGTACACTACATTTCGAGATTAGATACTGAAAGTCTTCTTTCAAACATGCATTATGATAAATAAGCTTCAAGAGAAATTACCTAGCCACCAAATGGAATATGTTGCACAAGATGATAATCGTACCTGATCTTAACTGTTACTAGGATAAGTCTCCCATGCCTCATTTAGTAACATCGTATCAACATAAAAGTTTGGGATTACAACGGGGAGTTTCGATTAAAATTACAATACAGTAGGCCTCTGCAATAAATAAATAAATGATTTCCCATTACATACCATGAAGGAATCGGGGAGAGCTTCTCACAACCAGTGAGGTGTGCTCATTATATTATACTCCTTGATTGGAACCTACGGTTTTACAGCGGTTCCGGACGGTATTTGGAGAATCTTTTTCATGGCTAAATACTCGGTATTGTCGCCGTCACTATGCGAGGTGACCGCCGCCGAAAGTAATTTAAGGTGGTCAGAGCAGGGATCGAACCCAGGATCACATGATTGGAACCTACGGTTTTACACCGGTTCCGAACGGTATTTTGAGAATCTTTTTCATGGCTAAATACTCGATATTGTCACCGTCCCTATGCGAGGTGACCGCCGCCGAAAGAAATTTAAGGTGGTCAGAGTAGGGATCGAACCCAGGATCACATGTACAAGAGGCGCGCATACTACCATTGCACCACCGGCAGCCTCTGCAATAAATATCTATGCCAATATCGAGATTTGAAAATGAAAAATTCTACTACCTAGAATAATAAGGCTGACTTTACTCATATCCAAGGGATGCGATAGATAGGTCATGGTAGTACAGGGAAAAAGAACTGTGACATATAAGGAGTTTCCAATAAGGCCTGGACAATTTTTTTTTAATTAAACGCAAAGCATTTGAAATATTTCCAAAACTTTATGACCGACTTGAAATACAATCAAAATATTTATGAATGGAACTCGACTTGGTTTATATAGCCACCGCGGGCACGTCGGCAGCGGTCGATTCGTTCGACCCAATTTTCGATGACTCGATCACTAATATCGGCGGTAACGGCCGCTATTTCGCGTTCAACCATGACCAATGAGTTGACGTAACCCCAAAGAAAAACGTCTAGAGGCGTCAAATCGCACGAACGAGGCGGCCAATTGGCTGGTCCATTTCTTGAGATAACACGCTCACCAAACTTACTCTTCAATAAATGTGTGGCTTGTGGCACCGTCCTGTGGAAACCACATGTCGGCCAAGTCCATGTTTTCCAATTAGGACCAAAAATATTCGGCAATCGTGGCACGATAACGATCACAATTCACAGTAACGTGACGATCGTTATTGTCGACGAAAAAATATGGCCCAATGACGCCGCCGGTATGCAAACCGCACCAAACAGTGATTTTTTTTGGATGAAGTGCTGATTCATGAAGCACATGTGGATTTTCATCAAACCAATAACGCATATTTTGCTTATTGACGAACCCATTGAAAAATTAGCTTCGGTGCTGAAGATGATTTTGCGATGAAATTCATCATCTTGGCGCATCTTCTCCAGAGACCAATCGGAGAACGTACGTCGCGTCAAATGGTCCATCGGCTTCAATTCTTGAGTCAGCTTGATCTTGTATGGGTGCAAACCAAGATCTTTACGCAAAATTCTCCATAAAGTGGTCTTGGCGATGCCTAGTTCTTGAGAACGTCGCGCAATCGACTGATTTAGATCGTTTGTCTCACTGGCACGGCAGCATCACACAATGAATATGTAGACTCAAATTTTTCCACTAAACTAGTTAGTAACAGGAAAGTAACAGTTAGATGATCAAAATTAAATTCACAAATTAAATTCAAAGTTGTCAAGTACCTATTGGATAACCCGATACTACAGCTGCCATCAGAAAAAGAATGAATTTAGTTGCGGATTTATTGTTGGCAAAAGACTACGAAATCTGGTGCTCGTGAGTGAACCTATAAACGCAATCCGCATAAAAGCGAAATTTTTCAACATTTGGCTGACTTCTAGACATGTCCCGACAGAAGGAGAAGTCTATGAAATGTTCTACAACCGCGTAGAAGAAACATACGACCGCTGCCCTGGCCATAACATTCACCTTGTTCTAAGTGATCTTAATGCTAAAGACGGCAAGGAAAATGTTTTTGAACCAACCATCAGTTAATTCAGTCTATATGCCATCGGTTCCGACAACGGAATCAGACTATTCGATTTTGTCGCGGCGGAAAACATGGTTGTCAGTAGTACGAGATTCCAACAGAAACACATCCACAGGGCGGCTTGGATATCCTCCGATTAACAGAAGAAATACCAGGTTTATAACCTGGTAATTGCTGGAAAGCAATCTACTAGTATTATGGTCGTACGTGTGATACGAGGAGCTAATATAGATTTGGATCACTTCCTACTTGCAGGAAAGGTTCGCACACGGATAAGCAGAGCGAGAGTCGAACGAAACCAGTCATACAAAACGCTGGACAGCGCAAAGCTGCAATTACCAGAGATACCCACGGCCTATGCAGGTAAGCTCACTCAGCTACTGGCACAAAAGTTACCCCCGCTCCATGATCCTGAAGCGCAATGGAAGTAAATTTCCCACTGTATGAAAACTGATGCAGAGATCGTACTTGGTTACGAAAAACCGATTAAAGACAAACACCATGGTACGATGAAAAGTGTCGCATGGCAAGTAATGAAAAGTACGCTTCACGTATGGCAATGCTTCAGTCAGTTGCAACGCGAGCCGCGACGCATCTGTCTAAGGAGCAGAGGAGCGAAGAAACCCGTTTGCTTAAGAAGAAAAAACAGTTTTTGGCCAAAGCGAGAGAGTGAGAAAATACAAGCTTACACAAGGAAGATTAGGGCCGTACCGAAAAGTACAAAGCCAAACAAACGGCCATGGCTCAGGACCCGCCTTCTGTAGAGGTAAGAACGAAAATTTGTCGCAGATGTGCAGAGTATGTTGGGAGTATGGATAGATCACTTATCTGCTTTACTTGTTTCGGAAGGCTTCAATATAGATGCGGGAGTTGAGCACATACAGGACGAAGCCATCGACTGCCCCTCGTAGCCCAAACGAAGTTAGAACTGAAATTTCGCGGTATAAGAACAATAAAGTCACTGGAAATGATGGACTATCGGCTGAGCTGTTTAAGGCTGGCGGCTATCAGTTGGAAAAGAGGAAAGAAGATGAACCGAATATGTGTAACAATAGTCGTGGAATAAGCCTTGTGTACATCGAGTATCAAATCGACACCTACCACCTCTTTGTAGATTATAAGGCTGCCTTCGATAGCCCGATACTGGTAAAACTGTTACGAGCTATGTCGGAGCTTATTATTCCTGCTAAGCTGACACGCCCTTGTAGAATATACTGACCGCCACGAAATCCTCAGTAAATATCAGTAAAGTTCTCACCAAACATTGTAACACTAGACGAGGCCACAGGCGGGGCGACACCCTATCATGCGATCTCTTCAACATATTACTTGAGATCAGCGTGAGGAAGGCTGCAGTCAACACGAATAAAACAATCAGCAGCAAAAGTCACATGCTGCTCGCGTATGCTGGTGATTTAGACATCATTGGGTGACAAATACATATCAATATCTGCGAGAAGTTACAGCAGTTTTTTCGAGAATTGAAAAGGAATCAGCAACAGCTAATTTGACAGTATACAAGGACAAGTCAAACATTTTGGTTTCGACAAGCAGAACATCCGCCCGATTGGATGAAAGGGTGAACGTTGGTAACCGCTATAATTTCGAGGTGGTGGACGAATTTATTTACCTCGGATCTGCCGTGAAAAGAAGCAATAACGTCAGCCTAGAAATCAAACACTGAATTGTGCTTGCAAACAGGTGTTATCTCGAGCTAAGCAAACACTTCAGAGATAAGACCCTCTCTAGAGAAGCGAATATCCAACTATTTCAGACTCTCATAGAACCTGTCTTGCTTTATGGCGCAAAATCATGGGCCATATCCCATGTTTATCAAACATCACTGGGAGTCTTCGAAAGAAAAATGTTACCAAAAAACGGAAAGTATCGACGAAGGATGAACCACGAGCTATGAAATCTGTATCCCGACATCGACGTAGTCATGCAGATCAAAATAGTCCTTTTACGCTGGCTAGGCCATATCAGTAGAATGGATCAGAATGAACCAGAGCGAAAGGTATTCGAAGAAGTAATCGAAGGAAGATCGAAGATTGCCTGCGAGAGCGTGGTGTTACCAACTGGAGAGGAATCACCCAGTTCCCAACCAGTTGGAGAAACATGTTATCTGCATTTTGTAAGGCCCTTGACCCCTTTGGGATGTTTGAGGCCACCTAAGTAAGTAAGTAAGTGAGCTGTTTCTGAATTCGTCATCAGCTCACTGATCGAAGAAGCTTTGTAGCAGGACTGAAAAAGATCGTCACCCCAAACACTTCGTCGTCGAAAGTGAATTTTACGCCAGAACAAAAATGCGCTCATTAACCGAAAATGTGTGGCCACTGAGGCAAATACTGAAATAGCATCATTTCGATGAAGCGACAACATTAATTGTTGCTGCGATTAATAGGTCGCGTTGCTGTAATTTATATGTTGCATCACTATAATGAATAAGATTTATTGCTGCGATTAATATGTCTTATGGTTGTAATGAAAATGTTCAATTGCAGCCATGAATAGTTTTCCATGCTGAAATGACTATTTTTCATTTCTGCCATGATTATGTTTCATTGCTGCCATGACTATGTTTCATTGCTGTAATGAATATTTGAAACGATTATAAGAGATCATTTTCTTCCTCGATAGGAATGAAAACTAAGTGGAAGGTAATTCGTGACATCGGATTGATTGAAAGCAATATGACAGTACAATGTGTACCAGTTGTTGATGGACTGAACGGACGGTTTCTAAATTTACAAATGCCTGCCGGTAGCGTATATGGTTTTTTGCACAAAATTTGCACATTCATAACTCGAATGAGGATAAAGAAGGTACAAGGTAACTTTTTGCCCACTGTACTTGAACTTAGTTACTTACGTATCCGGTCTCGAACAACAAAGGGTGGTCAGGGTCCTTACAAAACGAAGATAACATATTTCGCCAACCAGTTCGATCTTTTACGTTATCTCTCCAGTTGGTAATACCACGCAGGGATTTGTCAACCTGATTCCTCCAGCAGAATCTTAGTCTTCCTATTATTCATCTTCCTTCGAGCTTGGTTTCGAAAATTCTTCGCGCTGGTTCGTCTTCATCCATTCTACTAACATGGCCTAGCTAGCGCAATCGCGTTATTTTTATCCGCTTAGCTATATCTCTGTCGGGATATAGTTCATACTGCTCATGGTTCATGCGTCACCGATACTCGCCGTTGTGCACTAAAGGGCCATACATTTTTCGGAGTATTTTTCTTTCGAATATTCCTACAGATATTTCTTCTATTTGCGATAAGACCCAGGTTTCTGCGCCATAAAGCAAGACAGGTTGTATGAGAGTATGGTATAGCTGGACTTTTGTTACTCGAGAGAGGGCTTTATCTCTACAGTGATTGCTTAGCCGAAAATAACATCTATTCGCAAGCACGATTCCCCGCTTGATCTCAAGGCTAATGTTGTTGTTTTTGTGTACGGCAGATCCGAGATATATAAATTCGTCCACTACCTCGAAATTATAACGGTTATCAACGTTCACGCTTTGGTATAATCGCGCGGAGGCCCTGCTCATTGAAACCATTAATTTTGCCTTGTCCTCATTTACCGTCAGACCCACTTTTCCTGACTCCTTCTCAATTCTCAAAAACACCGCAGTAACTTATCTAACTGTGCGTCCAATGATAACTATATCATCAGGATACGCGAGCACCATGTGACTTTTGCTGCTGATGGTTTTATTCATGTTGACAGCAGCTTTTCTCAGAATAATCTCTATTAATATGTTAAAGAGATCGCACGATAGGGTGTCACCTTGTCTGAGGCCTCGCTTAGTTTCGAAAGGTTCGACAAGATCCTTACCAAACTCACTGGAGATTTGGTGTTTGTCAAGGTCATCCTGCAAAGGCGTATGAGTTTTGCAGGAATACAAAGCTCAGACATTGCCTCACAGAGCTTCTCCCGCGTCGGACTATCGAAGGCCACCTTATAATCGACAAATAGATGATAGGTATCGATTTGTTTTCGTGGATTTTGTTTTTCAGGATTTGGCGTAACGTGAAAATCTGGTCGTTTGTTCGATTTTCCAGGCGTAAAGCCACACTGGTATGGTCCAATCAGGTCAGCGATAATTAGTTTTAGTCTTTCGCACATTATGCTTGATAGAACCTTATATGCTATGGATAAAAGGCTTATTCCACGGTAGTTGGCAAGGAGACTCGGGTCACCTTTTTAAATATGGGACATAGTACACTGAGACTGCAATCGCAGGGCAAGTATTCATCTAACCAAATATGCACTTTGTCAGCTCATCGCCGCCAGCCTTAAACATCTAATTGTAATGTTAGTAATCTATCGGCTCCTGATCTAACTATCGGCTCCTGAGGCTTTGTTGTTCCTAAGCCGGGCAAAAGCTGTTCTGACCTCGTCTTAGTTAGGACGGGGGCAATCGACTTCGTCGTCCAAATTGTGATCGATTTGCTCAACGTCATTGGATATCTCAGGTACCAGTAACGCGGAGTAATAATCTCCTCACATTCCCAATATGCTCTACACATCTGCGATGAGTTTTCCGTCCTTGTCTTTACAGAAGGGGGGCCCTGAACCATGTCCATTAGCTCCGATTTTGACTTTTTGGTAGATTTTTCGGGCTTCCTTCTACTTTCTGTATGTCCCAATTTTCTCACTCTCGCGCTTACTTCACTGCTGGTTCTTACGCCTAAAGAGACGGGTTACCTCCTACCTATTCCGCTCAGTCGCAGCCCGGGTTGCAATTGACTCAAGCAGTGCGTTCTTTTCATCATTTGCTATGCAAGACTCTTCATCGTACCGTGGTTTGTTGCGAAGCGGTTTTTCAAAACCAAGTACGGTTATCGCGGTTTCTATAAAGTCGGAAATGGGTTTCCACTGCGCTTCAGGATCGTTATCGGAAGGGGGTGGGTTCTGTTCCAAAAGTTGCGGGAGCTTCCTTGAGTAGGCTGTGGCTACCTCTGGTAATTGCAGCTTTCCGATGTCTAACTATCTCTGCATCTGGTTTCGTACGATATTCGCTCTACTTATTCTTGTGCGAACCTTTGCTGCTACCAGGTAGTGATCAGAATCGATTTTAGCTCCTCTGATCACTCGCATTGCCTTCCATCAGTTACCACGTGATCAATTTGTTTATTCGTTCTTTGACCAGGGGATACCCAATCAGCCTTGTGGATGTCTTTATGCTGGAATCTTGTAACACTGAAGACATTCCTGGAACAAAGAAGTTATTGATTACTTCTATACAAGTATGTAAATTTCCACACCGATTGATTGCAAATGGTAATGTACGGGGTCTACTTTAGGGAAGTATGAAATATGATCATTGTGGCGTGTATGAGGTAGAAATTTTGACAACTAGATAAGTGGGCGGCTGGCTGAGGGATAATAGTCCAGGGTCAATGTCTTCTCGGACAGCCAAGACTACCGCAGATCCCTTACAAGATGGACCAGCAGTACGATATGCACCTCATGTGGGTGCCATGGCACAGGGATATTCCGGAAAACTACAGAGCACATGAGCAGGCCGGACTAGGGAGTTCCTTACAGGTTCCACAGGAATTGGAGCTTGTTGTCATGCCCCTAGCAACATGTAAGCATATCCCGCAAGAACGCTCCTTTATGATGATGACTTCGGTAGATGCTGGAACTATTCGGGAGAGGAAGAAATCTGAAAATCTCGTACCTACCTATTTCGTACGAAAAATCGCCCATAGGATGAAAAAGAAATATTGCCCACAATTTATGAAATAAGACCCACTTTTCTGGGCGATATTTCGTATGAAATTTCGCCCACATTTGTATGCGTTGTTTTTTTTTTTTGGCAATTTTTCATAAATTTTGTTGGGTAATTTTTCGTTGCCCTGGCCACCTCACTTAGTGAGTCCCAAACAGGCCCCAAAATAAGTTAAATTTAACTTTAAGTTACAGGTACGTCTGACAGTATAGTTTGTTAGGTTCTTGCCCATATTCTTATTAGCAGAAGTTCCTGCTATGCTGTATATAGTATTGGAACTGGAAAATCGCCGTAAACCCAAACAAAGTTAATATTTTTATTACCAATTACTTGAGTTATCTCGGGAGGTATTGCCTTGCATCTTAACGTCTTTATGATTCCCAGCTGTTCAGTGCAACAATGATAGTTATATTGTGTGTAGGGCAGCTCCAACAACTTTCCTCATACCAGACATTGCATTTTAATGTTTTCATCTTTCTCATCTGTTCCACACAGAGAAATTGTGGGACTTTTAAAATTATGTACTACACGTCTTATTAATGTGTTACTTTTTTCAAAAAGGTCAGAGGGTCAACAACATTTACATAAAACTTAAAAATTAAATTAATTACAGAAAAATACATTTACTGATTATTATTTATATATGTAAATTTGTTGTTTAAGAAAACCTTTGTTAAAGTCAATGTTGCCATTAAAACAAAACTCTCAGACTGCAAGATAGACCTCGAAGTTTATGGGTATGACGTGAGATATTCACAAGTTGGCATCAAGTGTTTGGAGGAGATACGACATTTTAGATAATTGTAATTGATATTACGCATTAATACAGAGTATTTTATTTTTTTCTTGTCATCTTCAAACTTTTCAACGTGAGTCTTTTGATGCAGCCAACGTCATTAATTTGAATTAACTGAAAATGGGTGTAGTGTGAAGAAGATATACATATTTTGTTTTGGAATTCTATATATGGAGGCACTTCCTAGACTGGAGAAAACGTGGGTTGGGTTCTAGTTTTGGTTATACACCCTACCTTTTGTAGTTAGTGCTCTTATATGCTTAATGTGATAAATTGCATTTTAAATGACAGATATGATATCTATATTTAACTTGAACATGAGTTTTCTAAATTATTTTAAATACTTTATTTGATTTTACAAATAAATACATGGGAACTGCATCAAACTAAACGAGCATCAAATGAGCAAATGATTCTGAGGCGGGAAACATCACTACTAACATTGAATATCCTGTTCCACAGATGTGGTTGAAGGGATTAAATATTAAAATATGAAATTTCAAAGACGTAAATAAAAGACATCGACTGAAATGTATAAGAGCTAACTTTGAAATGTAGAAGGCATCAATTGCTATTCCAAGGACTTCAATTGTAATTTGAAATTGATCAATTTAAATTTGAAAATTTGAATGTATGTGTTTTCAACTTCATTGAGTGAGTGAAAACTGGAAAGCCCACAGCTCGGTGATTGGGAGAAGCTCTGCGCTATTCCTTCCTATTTATTTTCAACTTCAATGAGTGATTGAAAACTCAGTGATTGGGAGAAGCTGTCCTATTTCTTCATGGGATGTCAAGGGAAAATATTCATTTTTTTTTTCTTTGTGTTTTCAATTTCAAATTCCAACACTTAAATTTTCATTCCTGTTTTCTCAATTTCAATAAATGTGTTTTGAATTTTTCAATTAATATATCCTAAATTTCAGGTGATTTGCTTTCAATTTCAATTCTTGTTTTTAATTCGATTTGACGTCTCTTGTGTATACATCGAAGCCTTTTGAACTTCTATTGACTTATTTTGAATTTAAATTGATAACTTTAGAATTTCAATTTGAGTCTCGTAAAGTGAGATAGGTGTCTATTGCATTTCAATGAATGTCATCAAAATGTCAAATGATGTCATTAAAATGTCAATTAATGTTTTGTGAATATCCTTATATTTGTTTTGGTTTTGAGGTGAAATTTTAAAATTTCACTTAATTTTTTCTGAATTTTAAATATAATTACCAGAGTCATGAGAATCACTCATTTTCGATTCGAATGTAGAACAGTAATGGCCAGTTTTTCAGTTAGTGGTGGTCTTCGTTTCTTAGTTAAATTGTAGTTAATCACCGATTTGTGTTTTTTAGTCATTGTTTAACTATGATTTAACCACCCAATGTTGGTTGGTTAACTTATAGTCAGAACCATATTATTTTGACAATCAAATTACTGACTGTCAAAGTGAGAAATGAAGATTGTATAAAATACATGTTTCAGATTTGCGTATTTGTACACATACGTTGAGTCTAGATAGTTACATTGTTGCGCCTATATACATAGTTATTTACACATTTTTGTTAAAATGGCTGCGATTTTATGCACCTATTTCTTATTTTACATAATTCCATTTAGTTTGTTCCCATTTGTTGTTTTGGTATTTATCCCAAAACACACGTTTTTTCCAATATGAATACAAGGGTTGCCATATTAGTTGACAATATGGCGACTTATATTAACTCATCACTGAAAAACAAAATGCAAAGTTAACCTCTAATTAACTTAGAATTAAGATTAAGTAATCCGATAGTTAACTACCCACTTAAAAACTGGCCATAAGGGGTTTAATTTTTAATTCTTTGAAGATTTAAATCTTTTCAACTCCCGAGTTTTAATTTAGCCGAGCAAAGATTTGAAAATATGGCCCGATCCCGATTTAATTCAAAAAGAGGGATTCGAGAGTCAAAATTTCCGAATATTTTTCAATTATTAAATGTATAGGAGAGATGTACTCATGTATGTTTGTGTCAAATATCAGGTAAGTAGGCAACAAATTGTAAAATTTAATAAAACGGGGAAAATTGTTTGAAAAGATGGGAAGGTGGTAAAAAACACAGAAGCGGGGTATTACTTTAAAATGCTAGAAATGTATTGAATGATTATGAACACAAATCTTCAAAATGCGGTAAAAAAAAAATGGGGCGAGAGGGTAAATGTTCAAAATGCAAGAAAAATTGTTTGAAAAGATAAGGAAAGTAGCAAAAATTCTGAATGTGTTTGTAAAAAAGGGTAAAAAAAAAAATCGTTTAAAAAGGTTAAGAATGTGGCAAAAATTCGGAATGTGAAAAATTACATTACAAAAGGGGCAAAAAGAGTGAAACTTTAAAAAGCAAGAAAAATGTTTTGAAAAGTTTAGGCATGTGGCAAAAATTGTGAATGTGGGAAAAAGGGGTAAAAAGGGGACGAAAAGGGTAAAACTTCAAAATACGAGAAAAATGTTTTGAAAAGCTTAGGAATGTGTTAAAAATTGTGAATGTGAGAAAAAGGGGTAAAACTTAAAAATGCGAGGAAAATCGTTTGGTTTTGTTCTTTTTTAAGTTTTACCCCGATTTGACACGGAAGCTCAATCACACTAATTTTCTTGCTATTTAAATTTTTACCCTTTCCATCCTGTTTTACTCACATTCAAAATTTTTAACACTTTTCATATTCCAAACGATTTTTTGTTGCATTTTGAAGTCTAACTCTTTTTCGCCAATTTTTGCCCCTTTTTCAGCCACTTAATCTATATTTAATATATCCCCAGTCATTGTCCAAACATAATCTTGGTCTGCCCTTACTAGCCTTATTTAAGCTTATACTCCAATTACTAGCGACCTCTAGACCCAGTAATTGCAAACTAATGATCTCGCTATTTGTAGTTCCTCACCGAATATACTATTTACTTTATATACTATGTACATTCCCCATTGTGCCATCCGTTTTTTTTTCGCCTTATATAATTCTGTCCTTTCTGGTATACGTTTATAATTTTCTACACCTTCCACAACATTCCAATCAATTTTTGTCGCAATTGCCTCTTAAGAATATCCAAATTCCAAAAATTCCACTTGCGAGTCGAACAAAATAAAAATTAAACTCAAAAGCAAATTTTTATTTTTTATATTTGCGATTTAAAACAATTTAAAAACTAAATTTGCTCTAGATTTTAATTTTTTTAAAGTCGGATTGAGAGTTTTATATTGAGGAGCTGAATTTTTTCGCGGGCGGAATTTTTACTTGCAATTATAATTACTAAACTTTTGTTGATGTTTTCCAACTTTCAAAGGGAATTATTTAGGCATTCCATTTGAAAATTGGAAAACATCAATTGATATTTTACAAGTTACATAAAATTAAATAAAAATAAATAAATGGTTTCCCATTACATCCCATGAAGGGACTGGGGAGAACTTCTCACAATCACTGAGCTGTGCGCTTTCTAGTTTTCACTCACCGATTGGGACCTACAGTTTTACACCGATTCCGAACGGTAATTTGAGAAGCTTTTTCATGGCTAGATACTCGATAGTGTCGCCGTCACTATGCGAGGTGACCGTCGTCGAAAGAAAATTTTTAGGTGGTCAGAGCCGGGTTCGAACCCAGGATCTCATGTACAAGAGCCGCGCACACTAACCATTGCACCACCGACGGCCACGTTACATAAAATTACAAATTGTTAAATTCAATTCGCAGCAAAGAATGGTATGTACGAAGGCGGTCCCAAAACTAGATGATCTAACAAAGAAGACACAAAAAAGTTGGCAAATATGTTTATTATTTTTCAATATCATTTCCTCGATACACTTTTCCCAGCGATATTTAATAGCTTCGATGCCCTGTTTATAGTAAGAACTGTCCAACTCCTTATAACACGCAGACTCCACCTCTTAATTTTTGGTAAATATTTTACCACCGATGCGCACATCTTTGTCATCTTCAAATCTTCGGTCAATATTAGATGTATAGCACTTTTTAAAATGCCTATCATTTCAGCTAGCTCACGCTCCTTCAGCCGAAAATCATCCAATGCCATTTTGTCGATTTTCTTAACCGTGTCTGGCGTGGACACCACAATGGGTCGACCATTACGGTGTTCGTCTTGACAGTATGGCCTCGATTATAGTCGCTACAGTCGTAAACGCCTGCAATGGATATAATATATTTACCAAATTAAGTACACTAGACGAAAACACCAGCAACGTAATGCCAACCGTGTATTTATGTACAATTGATAATAAATAATTGCAAACGCACTTCAAAACATTCATTGCGGCAATGAAACAAATTCATTGCCGGAATGAAACTTATTAATTGGAACAATGGAAGACATTCATTGCAACAATAAAACAAATTCATTGCAGCAATAAAACAAATTCATTGCTGCAACGAAACAAATTCTTAGTAATAATGAATCAAATTCATAGCAGTTGATGAACAGATTTTCGTAGCGAAAATTAAACTGCACGTTAGCTCACTTTCGATGACAAAAATTGATGGGGTGATGAACATTTTCATCCCTGTGACGAAGATTTTCCGTGCAGTGTATAAATTCTTAATTAGCTCCAGTGAAATGCATGACCAGACGTGTTTAAGCTTATCAATAATGTTAGTTAAGCCAAACATGTAAAGAATTTATCGTAGCAATTGTAATGATTTTAAATAATTCTAAATTTTTTTAAGGCCGGGTTTTTGTAGGTAATGATTGAAAGAATCGATACTGGTGATTGACTGAAAATATTCAATAGAAAATAATAAATAATAATATAAAAAGAAGTATTCAGCTCCATGTATGGTGCCGCTTATTTTAACACTTCCAACTAATTATACAATTCTCACACTTCATTTCCGAAAACGCACCTTGTGTCTTATACTAGGAGCTTTTCCTAGCATAATGTTGATCAATGGCATTTGTTACACTCGTGGGTTGTAATGTCTGGTTTTTACAACCATTACCGTCATTATCTAAGGTTAATGATTTTGTAATGTCTTATTTGCCAAAAAAAAAAATGTATTTAAAGAAACTCTGAGACTGAGTAAATGATCTCAGATGAACGAACTTGCACGTAGGTGTTCCCCCCATAAAGACCTATAGTTCAACACTTGGCTGCATTTTTATAATGCGGCCTTTCTAATAAATTCATTTTTTTTACAAATATTTGGATTTTTTTAATAAAAGTGTCACTGTATTAATTACAGGCCAGAATGTAAACACAAATATTTAAGGGTGTTAATCCGATAAAAAAAAGTTGAAATTGTTGCAATATTTACATGCAAATATGCACAATTGAAAAATTATTAATAAAGTTGATCAAAAAATGAAAATTCTTGATTTTTAATTCATCGTGATATTAAGTACTGGTTTATTAAGAAGTCCATCGAATAGCTCTGTAGAGTTATTATTGTTATGTTACATTTAAAGGGGTATTGACTTTTCGAAATTTCAAATCCCATTTCGATTCACTCGACGTGATAGAATTTAAAAGTAATTTGTATGCTTTTTTATTGGGGAATATGGATACGATTAATTAGCGTAACGAATTTTTCCAACAATTGTTGGGGTTATTGGCCCAAAAGTTAATGTTCTTTTTTAATATTTACATATGAGTTTACTAATCAGCTAATCGATTCAACTAATCAATTTTGATTAGTTCAATAGTAAGTTGATATCATGTTTAACATAAAATTTCACACCTCTTGGGGGAAATTGGGTATTATTTATTCCTCCTAATTTGTTTATTTATTATATTACATGCTGTATATCAATACAATTATTTAAGTTCTAATCAAATTGTTCCCATGGCTTTAGATAACTATTAGTGTATTCAATACCAAAACCGATTAACCTAATTTCGGCCGGATAACATATCTGCACAACTCCGACTTAGATGTAAGCTCCGGAACTAATGACAACACAAGTAATTTACAATTAAGACGCAAAACAATCACGAAATTTGTCAAATCAATTACTTTTGCATTTGAATTTCTGCTAAAGAAAATTGTCAACTCAAGTACACAAATTGTAGGTCGGTAATTACACGGTGTTACAAAAAATAGATTTTTTCTGTCCTATGAACCAAATGCACATATTCGGAAAGAGGGGAAAAAATAAAAATACACGTCTATCGGCAATTTTCATGTACACGTCAGAATTTTTTTTTTTTTAAGTTTGAAGTAAAGGGTGTTTTTTCAAGCTCGATAGAACTTCAAATTGTAAAAAAATAACACAAAAAATTAAATTTTA
Organism: Phaonia tiefii; assembly: GCA_963931995.1. Taxonomy (NCBI): domain Eukaryota; kingdom Metazoa; phylum Arthropoda; class Insecta; order Diptera; family Muscidae; genus Phaonia; species Phaonia tiefii. Next base: position 144,863,765 of record OZ008370.1, read on the forward strand.
ATAAATTTTTTTTTTATTCGAAAGATCAATACGTGGCATTAACATTTGAAAATGATTTCGGGCATATGGGCACCGCGGCTGTTCTTGACGAAGCGCATTCTGGACGTCCAATTTTTGGCCACGTTTTCGAGCACTGCTGGCCGTTTGTCACGAAGAACACGAACAATGTTGGCCTCCAAGGCGTCAATTGTTGCTGGTTTATCAGCATAAACCAGTGCCTTCACGTAGCCCCACAGGAAATAATTGAGAGGTGTCAAATCGCACGATCTTGGAGGCCAATTGACAGGTCCATTTCTCGAAATCAGCTTATCGCCAAATTTTGATTTCAATAAGTCGATGGTTGCGATCGCCGTATGGCACGTAGCGCCATCCTGTTGAAACCACATCTCGTCTGGATCAATGTCATCCATATTTTCAAACAGAAAATCATTGATCATGGTGCGGTAACGATCTCCATTGACCGTAACGCGAGCTCCGGGCTCATTTTTAAAGAAATAAGGTCCGATGATGCCACCAGCGTGTAAACCGCACCAAACGGTGCATTTTTCTGGATGTAATGGAGTCTGGAGGGTCTCTTGTGGATTGGTCTCACTCCATATATGACAATTTTGCTTATTAGCAAACCCGTTAAGCCAAAAATGAGCCTCATCGCTGAACACAATTTGGCGATAAAACAACGGGTCAGTTTCCAATTGAGTTTCAAAGTAAATTTGGATAATTTGGCAGCGTTGTTCAAGCATGAGTCTATTCATGATGATTTGCCAGAGTATACTGAAACAAATAATAGAAATTTTTTTATTTAAATTTAATTTTTAGTGTTATTTTTTACAATTTGAAGTTCTATCGCGCTTGAAAAAACACCCTTTATAAAGCTCGTAGTGGCCTGTGTGAAAGCCTTTGGACCGGTTTTTAACCCTTTTTCAGTGATCAAATCGAGCTGATTTTTTGCAGGCAGACTCGTGGAAATGACTGTATCACGTCAAATTTTTTGAAAACAAATTTTATCAATTCTCGGATTTTCCCCAATTTTTAGTATTTTTGAAAAAAAATATTTTTTTCACTTTTCTTAGCATAACTTGAAGGGACTCCAAATATTTAAACTAGTTAAGCGTTACGAAAAAAAAAATGTTTTTTGACCCATCCTACTCGATATAGTTATAGTTAATCAATAGTAACCTTCTAACTCTAAACAGTTTTTGACTTTTACAACACTTACAACTGGTCTGACAGATGAAATAAGGAATTGCAAAATTGTTTTAAGTTCTGTTGTGCGAAAACGTATTTGTATATATTTCATCTGAAAAAAATGCAGTGTCCGACGCGAAATAACTTTTGTTACGTTTGTTGCTTATTCGCACCAAGTAAAAATTTGAAAAATATTACTAAAACAGTGGTGAATTCGTTTCAGAAAATATTTAAGACTACTTATGTTCCTTACTTGTGGTATACTCCGGAAGTCGTGTGCGACTATTGCTATAGAAATTTGTGCAAGTTTACTGATGGAAGGTCAACAATAAAGTACGCTGTACCAACAATTTGGCTACCACGCACGGAGCACTGCAATGAATTGTGCTACTTTTGTGTAACTTTTGCTCAAACAAAAGGGTACCAACACATTCACCGCAACAAAATTCGCTACGCTAATGTAGAATCGGTAATTCCAGCAGTTCTATACTCACCAGAAGAGCGTGTAGCGGCTTCAGTGGAGATTTTTGATAATGTTCCCGAAATAAGCGATGCAGAATCAACAGTTGTGCCAACACTGCTATCAACTTTTCTTGCATCGAATGTGAGATGCGAGAGTCCACAAGTATCGGAATTTGTGGCAACACCCAGTGAAATTGAGACTGCAATGCCGCATTTAATAACGCAAGCCGACTTCAATGACCTCGTACGAGACGGAAATTTGTCGAGGAGAACAGCAGAACTCTTTGCATCACGCTTTAAGCAGTGGAATATAGTGGCGGCTGATTTCAAAATAACAGCCGCTCGTGGTCGAGGTACCATTATTCCATATGACGAATTTTTTAAATTGCACGAAGATCGGGGAAAAAAACCTAGCTTATTGTTATGATATTGATTTGATGTTTGCAAAAATTGGTTACCCTCATATTTCAGAGGAGTGGCGACTTTTCATCGATGCATCGGTCAACAGCCTTAAAGTCGTGCTGCTTCATATCGGTAACATACATCCATCTGCCTCGATCGCATATGCCACAAACCTCAAGGAAACATACGAAGGCATGGAATTAATATTACAGCTGATAAAGTACAAAGAGCATAATTGGAAAATATGCTGCGGTCTGAAAGTGGTCGGTTTACTCATGGATGTTAAGCGTGGATTTCCAACCCACCAGTGCTTGTTGTGTACATGGGAAGGTCGAAAAAGAGATGAGCATTACACTGAATTTAAGTGGAAGCCGCGAACATGCTACAAAGTAGGCGTACAAAGTATAGAGAATCTACCATTGGTGCAGCCGTCTCAAATCATTTTGCCTCCACTACACATTAAGCTCGGTCTCGTATCAAATTTTGTTAAAAAACTGGATCGTAATGGCGAGGCCATTGCAACTTTGCGCAAAATTTTTCCGAAATTGAGCGGCGCAAAGATTCATGCAGGTATTTTTTTAAGAAGTCATTCAGTAACTTTATGTTTTTTAATGATTTTTTTGATTTAATGTGTTTTCAATGGTCCGCAGATAAAAAAATAATTGCAAGTTCTGAATTTTCATCAAAATTAAATGCTATCAAACAACGTGCATGGAAAGGTACAGTTGCCGTTATTGAGCAGTTTCTTGGCAACAAACGAGCAGCCAATTATAGAAATATTGTAGCAGAAATGGTTTCGGCATATGGCGAAATGGGCATATTAATGTCGCTAAAGATCCATTTTCTTCACAATCATTTAGATTTATTCCCTGATGATTTAGGAGCTTGTAGCGATGAGCATGGCGAAAGGTTCCATCAGGACATTGCGGCTATTGAAAAGCGCTTTAAAGGAAAAGACATTACGCATATGCTTGGCGAATACTGTTGGTCTATTTGTCGCGATACTGAAGCAAATGCTTACAACCGCAAAAATAAAAGGCCTAAATTTCTTTAAAAACATTAAAATTTTTAATGTAACAATTCTTTATTTTTATAAAACAAAAGTAATAAAAAAAAAATTGTTTTTTTAACGAACTGAAACCTTAAAAAAAACGATAACCATTTTAAAAAAAAATAAAAAATTTAGGAAAATCTGAGAATTGATAAAAATCTATTTTTTAAAAAATTTGACGTCATACAGACATTTCCACGAGTCTGCCTGCAAAAAATCAGCTCGATTGGATCACTGAAAAAGGGTTAAAAATCGGTCCAAAGGCTTTCACACAGGCCACTACGAGCTTTATACTTCAAACTTAAAAAAAAAAATTCTGACGTGTACATGAAAATCGCCGATACACGTGTATTTTTATTTTTTATCCCCTTTCCGAAAAAGTAAATTTGGTTCATAGGACAGAATGTGTGTAACACGGTGTTATCTGTATGCAGGGTGATTCAGGAAGTTCCGGAAAAATTTCTCCAGCGTATTCCTTGGCTTATTTCATGAAGAAAAGTCCACTAGGACCATGTCCGAAAATGCAAGGGTGCGAAATGGCAGCGGGTTCAAAATTTTCGGATTGTGGTCGGAGGGTAGTAGGGTAAAGTTGCTAACTTCTGAGCCAGTGGTCGGATTTTGGGGTTGTTGGAAAGGTCTTTAAGAGGCCTTTCAGAATCAATAAAAAAAAGTACAAAAAAGTCAAATCGCCGAGATACACATAACCTCAATTTGCTCAGCCAGATGGCAAGTAACTTATGTTTTTTTTTTCTGTTGAAAGATAGCCATACCTCTTACCTTTCCAAAATGACCTAAACGAAGCCCAGAGGTCTTACCGTTCCAAAGTTATGACCATTTCTGAAAATTTCAATAAAATAAAATCTTCAACGTGTTAATTTACAAAAACAAACAAATGTTAAAAAAATAACATTGCACCGTAAGATATTTGCCTCGAACCGGTGGACAATGTTTAATTCGCACTGCGGAAAATATTGAATGTGTAGAGGCAAAGTGATAACGAAACATCAGAAACATCTACCAGATGCCTGAGCAGGAATGTCTCCCAGCTAGGATGTTTTCCCATATAAGGTGCAATTGGTGCAAGAATTAAAACACGCAGATCATCGGCAACGTCTAAATTTTGCAATTAAATTTCAACACTTGCTCAGAACTGAAATCAACTTTATTGAAAAATTGAAAGAATGGCCTTGCTAATAAGCAGGTTCTGAAAATTCAAGAGCCATTCATCAACGGCAATTGCACCCCATTTGCAGCCCTATTCTGGCAGGGTTATAAAAGTCACCACGGTACAATGGGACAGAGTTAAGAAATGACCGGACAAAACTCCAAAAATCCAAGCAGTAATCCACATAAAATAAATGACTTAAGCTGTAGCCATTTAACCACTGAGGTCGAAAATTAACTGTTTTGAAGGTTCCCTGCACATTGCTAATCAGGCAAGGGGCCCAAGTTGAGTATTGTTTCAATACATGCATGGAGGCTAATTTTGGTCTATTTTTAGTACATGTGTGTTATTTGAAGGTTATGTTTCTGGATGTTTTAAACTTCTTTTATTTATTTTGTGTTATAAGAGCTACAAAAATGAACATTAAGTTAATTTAATTTACGGAAGGTTTCTAGTTAAATTGCAATGAAAGTAATTGATTAAAGATATTACATTTTTTAATTTTAATTAAAATTAGGACCAACTAGGACCGGCGCGGGATTTTCACTTCTGAATACTTTTGATCCTAACCGAAGACACTGATTTTATTTCGTTACCCTTTACTACGTGATGAAAATGTCGAACGTAACGTAATTTTTTTTAAACGAAGTTTTTTTTTGAGGTCCCAAGTAAGTAAATCTTGTATGGTTACGAAACACACTTTTCAAACTTTTAATTTTATTTTATAATTTCCCAGTAAAGTTGGTAAAAAAGTTTAAAACGTTAAACCTTGTTAAGAAACGAAATTTTATGTGAAAAGGTAAAATTATACATGGTCTTCCCTCCGTTAGTTATGGAAATCCTGATCAGAAAATGTTTGCCAAAAATTAAATCGGGGCATCCAAAAACATATGAAACGATACCCATAACGTTTTTTTTTTAATTTAAATTTTATCAGAAAAGTCAGGTTTAAAAATCGTATTTTTAATTAGCTCCCCAATGGGTTAAAAAATAAATATATTTATGCACTGATTTATAGAATTTCAAAAGAGCTTTGTAATGATACACATTTCAACCAGATCGGACTATAAGTACCTGAGATATGAGCGATTATATACTCAAGATTTAAAGGCCTATATCTCAAGAAGTTGGACCGATCGCGGGGGGACTTTTTTGAACTCACCGCCGAAGCTTTTGTCGGTGGTGAAATTTTGGTGTAGATCAGAGAGTTGGTACTAAAAAAAATTTCTTATTCTATTTGCCGCGGATGCGCAGGTGTATTCTTTCGGCTTAGCATCTCTGGATGTTCCTTGAGGAAAGCAATATGGCATTCCACCTGTGCCTTTGCGGTGCTCTCAAATTTCCTAAGTAATAATCTAGTAATTTTAATTCAATAAAACATAAACATCATACATGGGGCAATTTAATAATATGGCAATTATAATTTGTAATTTAATTTGAATCACGTTTCGAAAAGCAAATTCCAAAATATTTTAAAAACCATTGGCAATTGTACTTATTTTCAAAGCATTTCCTTCACATCTGGCAGATATGGTTTTCAAATACTTTATACAGTACTACAGGCTTATGAATTTGAAAGTACTATGAGGCAATGCCTATCAAAGCCACAAACCTCTGCATATAAAGTACTTTATAAATAGAATTGTCAGCAGTCAAACAAATTCAAAACAATTAATAGCAAATGCAAATTCCAAATTTTTTTAATTGCCATTGCGAACAACGATAATTCTTTTGCATTTGCATTAGATAAAGTAATGCACATTAAAATCCACTGCAAATTAAAAAAACCCATGTATGATAAATATATTAAATAATTACTTTTCCTTTTTTGCCGCTTTTATTTTTGTTGTTGGTTTCTCTGCTTTTGACAACATGCTATTGTGAGGTGAATTATTTGTTACGCAGTGAATTTTTCATTGTCACCGTGTTGTCAGAATACTAGATACTACAAACAATGGTGACAACTTTGTCGCTACAATTTGATTGTTACCACAAACACAGAATACGAGTGTAGATGTACAGTATGGTGTGGCATTACATCTGTAAATATCATTGGGCCTTATTTCCTCGAAAATGAAGATGGAACTGCTGTAACCATAAATAGAGAGCGGTATCGGTTTATGATATGACACTTTTAACGTCCTGCTCTTGAAAACATACCTGAGATGCGGATTCAGCAGGATGGAGCTACTTCCCGAGACGCAATGTCACTTCTAAGTCAAATTTTTGGAATGCGAATAATTTCTAGAAATTCGGAAAATTATTGGCCAGCGCGTTCGCCCGACTATTTTCTTTGGGGTTATTTGAAGAAGCGAGTATATGTGAACAAAATCGAGACAATCGTTGAAGTTAAGGCCAATATTGTTCCACAAATTCGAAATCTGATCAGATCTGGCAAAACGCCGATATACGTATATTTTTTTTAGACCTTTCTACCGGAATCCGTTGACAGAACCCCTTCATTTTTTTGGTGTCGCACAGTGTTATTAACCTCACAATAACAGGTTCTCAAAACCAGAGAAACCAAGACAAAAACATATGGTCTAGAGTTGTGTAGTTCAGGAACGATCTAAATTCCTGAACGATTCACTCTTGGGAACTACATAAACTAGTTCACAATATTCTGCTATTTTGTTTCATTAGTTCACTTGTTTCAGCAGTTTTCCTTTGTGCAGTTCTCTGCTATTTTCTAGTTCATGCTCTCGTTGGCGCACCCCATTCCCACAGCTGGTGCAACACGTGGGAACAGCCTAGGTACACTAGGCCATTTCACAAAAAACACTTTTTTCGAAATGTCAATGAGAGGTTTTTTCTATTCTACTTAAAAAAACTAAAATTTTGATATATAAAATATGAAAATTTATCGATGTTTAGGGGTCACGCAAACTCGTTAATGGATTTTGGCTGCAAAATGGCGTTTTCAAAAAAACTGCGAACACGCGAGATTTCCTTGTTTCGTAATAATCTTTCTGCACAGAAAAAAAATTCGATGATATCAAACAATGTCGCATCCGATTTCAATGAATTGCTTGTATAATTTTCAGTCATAGAAATAGTTTATCTGATGTCCTTGCTTTAATTACTTTTATGTATTGTTTACTGAATTACAATTAGAAATATTTTTTATAAATTCGGCAAATAACAAAAATTAAAATTAGTCATATTAAAGAAATATTTCAGGCTTTTAGAAAATTGTTTTCTCAGTATTGCGGAAAAAAAATTGGTAAACTGTTTAATTAATTTCTAAAACGTTCAAGTGTTTTTGGTGGACACATACAATTTAATTTAAAATTAAATTGCTTTTTGCAATATTTTTGAACAAATATTACCGTTTTCAAATTGAATTTTATGACCGATTTCGTTAGTTTTTAGTTAATGTATGAGAAATTCATACTACAAACCTACAAGGTCAGGAACATTTTTCTAATTGAAAAATGGTTGGGTTTTGTTGGAATAATAGACAATTCTGTCAAGCACACACTCACTGGCATGACTAGTTTCGAACTCCGTCACAAGTTCATCAGCAGATGCCTAACTTCTATGCCTTAATTGATACCATCGGTTGATCATCAATCGTATATATACAAATTGAATTATGCAATTTACATATGCGAATTAGTGTCGACCGTAGATCCCTAAGTATCGTCAAAAACAAAATTCTCTCGTAGGCTGTGACGTCATTAAGAACTCATCAGAATCAAACGTATGTTTCGAAAAATCATATATTTCGAGATAAAATTTAAACAAATATGAGCTGTGTAAAATTTCTAAAGTTTGAATTGATTTTACTATTTCATTAACGAAGTTTTGTAATTGAACTAACTATGAAACATTAGCTGATTAAGCAAAAATATTTTGTTGTAAAATCAAATAATTTGCATTTGAAAATCTAGAAAACAAAGTATTTTGATTTCAAGAATTTTTTCTTCAATTTAAAGAAATGAATATTTGAATTCCAGAAATTTTATTCATAGATTTGTAATTATTTGATTTTAACAATTCTGTTTTTTTCGCGTAACTGTTTCCAAGATGCATACATTTTATATGAGGACAATAGACCTCTTACAAAGCTGTTTTGTTTAGGCACGAAAAATTGTTAATAATATTATGTTATTAGTGTAGTATTTAATTTGCGTGTATATATAATGCTCCGATCATTTAAAAATCGTTCCCATTGATATATATCTCTTTTTGGCCGCATTAACAGATGTCTGTTAACCCGTTAACAGAGTTGTATAAATGAATGTGGTTTGTGTCCCTGTTAATTAAATTCGGAATTTATCTTCACGGACATGTTGGTACGATAGATGCTCCATAATAAATTGTTAACGGCAACTGTCAAATACAAACTAGCAAATGTCACCCCAACAGAAATGGAGGCCAAAAAACATCGGCCTGGAACACAAAAAACACCCTGTAGTGTCACCAACTACTCTGCCATAAAATCTCTGTAATCAGTATTCCTGACTTGAAAATATATTCACAACTGTCCACAACTGCCGCGCGTCTCTAAATGAGGTGGTCATGTAACTCGATATCCGCCGGACTACCTCATGCTTAAAACCGCAGCGCTCAGATATAGGAGTTATGGATGGTATGGAGCCTCACAATGCGGGATCATTAAGAGATTATGAGTAAACTGGTACCTGAAAAAGCTTCTCAAAATACCGTTCGGAACCGGTGTAAAATTGTAAGTCCCAATCAGTGAGTGTAAAACTAGAACGGGCACAGCCCACTGGTTTGTGAGAAGCTCTCCCTAATCCCTTCATGGGATGTAACGGGAAACCATTTATTTATTAATTTGGTACCTGAATCGGATACTACATTTTATATCCACTTCTAGACAGAATGTCTCTACGCTAGCAGCTGTTCTTACCAGGCAATGATTCATAGACAGACATGCGTCTTAACTTAAAATCCCAGCTTATGATTTCTGCAGAATCTGTGGGGATGAAGAAGAGAACGAAGGCATCGAACATCTCATATTGTACTGCCCGGTCGATTGTGTAAGTAGGCGACAATATCAAGGTTGTTATTTTATGCTGGACTTAACAGACATTCAGGAAGTTAAACTGAATGGTATGAGGACCATTCCGTATCTTCCTGGAATTTTGGGATGAAGTATTATATAGTTTGAATGCCCCATAAACACACCAAATCAATTTACAGGGTCTACGATGGGAACGGAATTTGACATCCTGTTGTAACTCAACGGTCTTCATTTGACTAAATGGGTCAGTACACGCTGAAAAATCCGTTTTTTTGGTGTTTGGATGCAAATATAAAGTGTGTTTGGAGCTTGTCGCAAATATAATATACTTGTGTCCAAAGACATTGTGTTTACCATTCAATATTACATGTTTGAGACACAATGATTAATATTTTATAATATATGTGTTTACGACGCTGTGTTTGTTGCACTATCTATGCTCTCTAGAGAGCAAGAGAATAAACGCGAGACAACGATAGAGTCTATCTTGTAAGTGGATCTGTATTTTTGCATTATTCTCTCAGTCAGTGAGTCATAAATATGCGTCATAATGTGCGTGTACATTGCAGATGAGGTGTTTCTTATGTATTGCGTTTTAGTTTCATGTATTCAGTCGTCAATGCTTCATCGGACAGATGATATCAAAAGCGCTTGATCAGTGAAAAAAGGATAAACGAAGGCTCGGACGCTTGAATGGTTTGTGATGTTACTTTGGTTTTGTGTATGTGTTTCGTAGATATGTGTGTGTGCTACCAAAGTGAGAAACGATTTTGAGGAAAGAAACTGGAAAGGGCAACAACGTGAAGCCTTTTGTCTGTCCGAGCCTTTACTGAGAAAATCGGTAGGGCGGACCATTTGTGAAATAAGTGTAATAAAAAAACACAAGTAATTAATCCACACTTGGCCTGCACGAACTTGATTTGTATATAAGTATCTTGTTTGTTTTCCAACGCATAGTGAAAACCAACGCATAGCTGAAACCTTCTGAAAACAATAACGTGAGAGATAGCAAAGAAAGGAGAAGCAAAAGGGCAGCAGATTCTCATTTCATGAAAAAAAAGAAATAATGCATTCAATGCAAATAAATGTAAATAGGACCGTTTTAAATCTATTAATTTTTTGTATTAATTATTTATAATTATAGATTTATATTGTTAAAATTAATTATAATACATAATACATTTCTAAATATTATTATATTTGGGAGGAAATTCGCATATGTTTCCACTGATTGTGAGAAACTCTCCCCAATCCCTTCTCTTCATTGAATGTTGTGGGACAACATGTAACGTAAGTTTTTTTAGGTTTTGGGGGAACATGCGAATGCTTCCACGTAAGTATATGGATGTTTGGGATGAAGAATGCACATATTTCCACGTAAAAGCATACATGTTTGTCAGTAAACATGATACTGTTTTCATTTAAATACAAGTAAGTTTGGGACTTGCAAACATATGAATGTTTGAAGTGTGTTCCAAACATATACATGGTTCCTGCAGAATATGTTTGGGAAAATATGTTAGAGAGGCCGTTATTTTTCAGCGCGCAGGGACGACGTTACAAGCCTTCGCATGAGTAGTTCATAGGTGAAGTTAATGTCATAACTTCGATTTATTTTGCTTTATGTTTAATAAAATTGAATTTAATTGCAATCATTATGAAAATGCAATAATATTCCTTCGATTAAAATTACACTTAAAATAATACAAAAATTTAATTTTTCATATCAAATTTTGCCCCTTGGCCAGTTATGACGCACCATTTAATAGCAGGCAACAACGTGGGATTGTACCTTTGGTAACATTGGCCTCAACACTACTTCGTTGCTGGGGGATTTTGGGTGTTTCAATTCTGTTAGCTTTAACTCTTGACATATGTATGCAGTGTTAGGTTTGTGTCTCGGCCCATGTTTTATGTCTGTATGCTATTAATTCCCCACAATTTGTGAATAATATCTGCTGGTGTATAATCCATAATCCCCCTCGAAAACAAGTTCAATACTATGTACGATTTGTTGAATTTGTTGTTATGTTTTGGTTTGAAATCTACTAAAACTTGGGCCACATAACCTGAATCTGTTGTCGTACTCGTCGTACGTCTGTCTAAAATTCTTGTTCATTTGTTTATTTTTATTTTTTTTTTGTGCATATTTTCGCATATTATTTTTTAATTCTTCTATTGAATTGATAGGTTTTGTTGTTGTTTCATGTTATACCATTGTATTTAGAACGGAACTAAAAGTAGTTGTGTTCACTTATTTTTGCAAATAAATAAATAATATTCAAAAGAGTTTTTTGTTTCCTTCAAGTTTCGCTTTTTTCGGACAATTCGAAACTTGTTAGTTATGTTTTGTGGTAGTTTGTTCTTGTTGTGTTATGTTTTTATTTATTTTTTTTGTAAATAAATCATGTAGAAATAGTAACTGTATCATAATAATTATTAATTGAAAGATACAACCACTACATTGTTTTACATGCAGTTGTACTACTAGTTTCACGTTCGTTTCCTAAGTCTTTTGTTTTATGTTTCAATTGTTTTCCGTAATTGTACAAATGTGCTGGTGCTTGTACTGCATGCCTTATGTTTGTTTGTTTAACGTTTATTGCTAGATCTTATATGTGATATTAATCCCATTATTGTTTGTTTTTATTGATTACTTATTAAAAAATGTGTTTCTTCAAACAATGGTCTTTAAAATCCAGCAAAGGTTACATACATCAGAAGTGCCCAACAAAGTAAGCAATTGCATAAATTATATGATGTGTGAGTTTGTGTAGAGCCACAAGGTTTATTCGATGATTTTTTTGGATTTAAGTAAAATTTACAACAAACCAAAAATATTTTTTTCAATTTCATTCATCAGTTTTAAATTTGTTGGTGTATTTTATTGTCAAAATTGCATAAGTTTTAAATTACATGCTATAGTATTTCCCCAGGCATTAACTGATCATAACATTACTTCGTTCAAATAGGCATATGAACACCGCCTAACCTACAGTCTGGATAAATATGACGGACGTGAATGGAAAATCGCACAGTTATTTGTCATACCTGTAAAATGTTTTAATTACACTGTGCGACACCAAAAAAATAATGATGGGGTTTTGTCAACAGATTCTGGTAGAAAGGTCTAAAAAAATATACGTTTATCGGCGTTTTGCCAGATCTGATCAGAATACTTTTTTAGGGCGGGTCAGTGTTCCTTACTTCTGAGGTACAAACTATGTTCAGAATTTTTATAGAAAAGATTCAGATAAACATTTTTGTTGAACAAATTAACCCTCTAACTGTCACGTATAACCATAATTTCTTTTGAAAACTCACAAAAAACTGCTCGAAAATGACGGGGGGCGTGGTCAAAATGTTCTACAAAAATGATCGCCATAAAATTTCACTATATGTGTCCGAACACTCCAAAACACAAATCTTGGCCCAAGTGCTAGATAAAAGATGAAATATGACAAAATTCATTATGTTATGTGAACTATTTTTAATGGAAACAGCAAAATGACAAAATTCATTATTAACCCTTAGAAGGCAGTTAGTTTTTATTGCTGTTATTGACCGGAAGAGGTGGAAACAGACTTGCTCCTACGGTGAGAAAGCTGCAGCCGTCTGACTGTAGTTATTAGACTGTTTAAATTGCAATTTTAGCATTTAAATGGCAACGTTATGTGATGTTGTTGTTGATGTTAAATTTGTAAAATTGTTTCACGATTGGTGCTTTTGTCGCCGGGGGTGACCAGTCCCCTACTTAGTACAAAGTAAAAACTGGAAGCAGCTTCACTGCGAAACTCGGACCAGAGAGTATTGCCTATCTGGTAGCACGGGTGGGTTGGTCCCCTTGTGCGAGATCGTGCTGGCTGTGGTTGCCACCAAAATCGCTGGTAGAGGCTATGTAGTTGCCTTGTATATCAGTTACTTGTAACGAAGTATAGTAGGCAGGTGCATATCCTCGAAATATGGGATCCGTGGCCCTTATCACGGAAGAGGTTTGGATAGTACCTCACTCTTTACCAAGGAGGAGTAGCTCATGTACAGAGAGTTGCTCAATTGGAAGCTCGTGGACGGAAGAAAGAAGTCGCGCTGGCGGATATGCGAATACGGGGCGTTTGCTCTCCCACGTAATCGTGTATACTAACGGTGTAAGGCTTCCTATTCCTGATCTCTTGGCTGCCCCTCTATGCGGGGTAGCACGGATATCTCACGAGCGGCGCTAACAGTCGTATCAAACATGTTCTTGGTGAGGCGGTGCTCACGTGCGGTTAAGCACTTCACGTCGAGAACCACATTAAATCACGCGGACTCTGTCCACATTTACCGTCGAACCCACTTTTGCTGACTCCTTCTCGATTCTCGAAAAAAAAACCGCAGTAACTTTTCTAATTGTGCGCCCAATGATATCTATATCGTCAGTATAAGCGAGCAGCATGTGGCTTTTGCTGCTGATGGTTTTATTCATGTTGACTGCAGTTGTTCTCATAATGATCTTTATTAAGATGTTAAACAGATCGCACAATAGGATGTCGTTTTTCCTGAGATCTCGCTTCGCATCGAAAGATTCGGTAACATCCTTACCAACTTTCACTACGGATTTGGTGTTCGTCAAGGTCATCCTGAAAAAGCGTATGAGTTTTACAGGAGTACTAGGCTCAGACATCAGACCCATTTCTTCCGTATCGGGCTATCGAAGGTCGCCGTATAACCGACTAGGATCGACTACGCTTCTCTAGGATTTGGCATAGCGTGGAAATCTGGTCAGTCGTCGATTTGCCAGGTACAAAGCCTTACTAGTATAGGCCAGTCAGGCCAACGATAGTTTGTTTTAGTCTTTCGCACACCATACTTGATAGAACCATATATGCTACGGCAGTTGGCACAGATACCGGGGCCACCTTTTTTTTTAAATATGAGGTATAGTACACTAAGAATCCAATCGGCGGGCATGCAATCATGCACCTTATCAGCTCATCGCCGCCACCCTTAAACAGTTCCGCCGGTAATCCGTCGGCTCCTGCGGCTTTGTTGTTCTTAAGCAGGGCAATAGCTGTTCTGACCTCGTCTTGGTTAAGAGGGGGGCAATCGACGTCGTCGTCCATATTGTGATCGATTGTCCCATCGCCATTGGATATTTCAGGTACCAGTAGCGGGGAGAAATGATCTCCCCTTATTCCCAACATGCTCTGCACATCTGCCACGAGATTTCCGTCCTTGTCTTTACCGAAGGGGGGCCCTGAACCATGTCCATTAGTTCCCATTTTAACTTTTTGGTAGAATTTTCGGGCTTCGTTCTTCCTTCTGTATGTCTCAATTTTCTCACTCTCGCGCTTTCTCCACTGTCGTTTCTTACGCCTAACGAGACGGTTTACCTCCTTTCTCTTCTCCCTATACCGCTCAGTTGCAGCTCGCGTTGCAATTGACTGAAGCATTACCATACGTGCAGCGTTCTTTTCGTCATTTGCAATGCGACACTCTTCATCGTACCACGGTTTATTGCGAAGCGGTTTTTCGAAACCAAGTACGGTTGTTGCGGCAGTTTTTATAGAGTCGGAAATGGGTTTCCACTGCGCATCAGGATCGTCATCGGGAGGGGGTGGGTTCTGTGCCAAAAGTTGCGAGAGCTTCCTGGAATAGGCTTTGGCTATCTCTAGTAATTCCTGCTTTCCGATGTCTAGCTTCCTCTGCGTCTGGTTTCGTACGATTTTCGCTCTACTTAATCTTGTGCGAACCTTTGCTGCTACCAGGTAGTGATCAGAATCGATGTTACGTCCATTACACTGGATGAGTGCCTTCCATCAATTACCACCTGATCAATTTGGTTCTTAGTTGTTTGATCAGGGGATACCCAAGTAGCCTTGTGGATATCTTTATGCTGGAATCTTGTACCACTAATGACCATGTTGTTTGCCGCGGCAAAGTCAATCAGTCTCATACCGTTGTCGGAACTGTCAGCATGTAGACTGAAATTGCCAATTGTTGGATTAAACACATTCTCCCTTCCTACTTTGGCATTAAAATCTCCTAGTACAATCTTAATGTCATGGCCAGGGCAGCGGTCATACGTTTCCTCTAGGAGCTCATACAATATGTCTTTGGCATCATCATCTTTCTCTTCTGTCGGGGCATGTACACACATTAGGGATATATAAAAATATTTCGCTTTTATGCGGATTGTGGCTATACGTTCACTCACAGGATTGAACCTAGAGACTAGATGTCGCAGTCTTTTTCCAGCTACAAATCCGCTATCGAATTCATGTTTTTCTCATGGCAACTGTAGTATATATTGCAGTTTCCTTTTCTTGTGCAGCCATGTCCTGTCCATCCCATTTCCTGGATAGCAGTAATGTCAGCCTTATAAAATCAATAAAGAGTTCTTACATTCCCAGTGCACTTCCTTAAGTCGTGGTCCTTTTAACGCTTGCGGGGGTCGTCAACAAATATGGGTTGTTTATGTTTTCGTTTGCGTATATTGACTGCCATTATGAACTGTGGCGGGAGGCAAACCCAGTCCACCGTGTTTTTGCATTTTACCTACTGCCAGGATATTTGATTGCAGCCGCCCATTATGGATCAGAAGCTGACCAGGATGCGATATGTCGAACCTGGATTTTCTTCTTTTGGGTTTTTATCCGCCGTTGGCCCGTATGTATGTAAAAATACATACTTACATAGATGGAAATAAAATATTCATTAATCTGAGTCAGAAATATTGAGTTGTTTATAATTTTTAGAAATTTTTCATATAGATATGACTGAGGTTGTCCTACAGAAAGGTATATCTATAACTTTCTTATTTTTGCTCTATACTCGTAGACATGCGGAAAACGGTAAAATGTTCATAAAAGACGTAGTCTTCACATATATTTTTTTCGGATTTTTCGAAGGATGGGTCTTTTTTGCTACACAAAGTTGTTTGAGAAAAAACGTAATTTTTCAAAGACTTTTTAAAATCTATTTTTGTTTTTCAGTTTTTTTTTTCTAATAACAAATCTGTTCTGAATATGGCTGAGAAATATCAAAATTTTAAGTTCAGCCGTTTTCGAGTTATTATCAGAAGAAAAATATCAATAAACAATAAACGCCACAAAAAATTTCCAAAAAAAACATCAAATTTTGGGCGAATTTTCTCTCATGATACTCTTTCATCGAAATCAGAGACATGTCACTTCCAAAAGTGACTTTTTTAGCTGGATTCCCCATATACTTCAGTTGATTTTGTTGGTTGGCAATGTGATAATAACTTTCGAGTGTTGGCCAGAGTTGATATTTACTTCCCCAGGTGTAACCCATACACATGAAGGTTTACCCATTTCCCACAGGGTATGGGGAAAATAATGGCTACCCACGAAAATTAAGAATTACCCATCACGATTACCCATTACCCTCAATGTAATGGGGAAAGTAATGATTAGGTACCCACGACGATGGGTAATGGGTTACCCAGGGTAGGCCATCCCCATTTTTGATCGAAAATATGAAAAAAATTATAAAAAATTTCTATATCTCGAAAACGGAACTTCCAATCGAAAAAATAACAAATTTTTCCGGCATTCTAATGGTTTTTCATAAACTGCTCCAATTCCTATGGAAGAAGTGGCTTTTTCAAAAAATTGCTAAAGTGACAAAATCGTTAAAATAAAAAAATTACCATCACTCGGAAACGGTGCCTCCAATCGCAAAAATAATATATATATATTTTTAATTTTTTAGTTTTAGTGATTTTTTTAAAGTGATGCCATTGGTTAAAACCTCCGACGGAGGTAAAAAATTTATTATTTTTTCGATTGGACGCACTGTTTCCGAGCTATAACCATTTTTTATTATATCGATTTTCTTATTTTGGCGATTTTTGAAAAAAAATTCTTCCGTTCAAATTGGACCACTTTATGAAAACCCCTCAGAAAGCCCCTAAAATTGGTTATTTTTTCGATTGGACCCTCCGTGTCCGAGATATAGAAATTTTTTCTAATTTGTTCTTATTTTCGATCAAAAATGGGTGTGAGTTATCCAGGGTAAACCGGTATTTTCCCCATTTCCCTGAGGGTAATGGGTAATCGTGTTGTGTAATTCCCCATCTTCATTGGTAGCTACCCATTATTTTCCCTGTGAGTAATCGGTAATCGTGATGGGTAAATCCCCATCGTCGTGGGTATCTACCCATTATTTTCCCCATTACCCTAGGGGTAGCAGCCCATTGTCGTGGGTAGCTGCCCAATATTTTTTCCACTCCCACTGGGTAATGGCATTAATACCACGGTAACCCATTGCCCACGAAATATTTTAAAATTGTGTTCTTATATGTACTGAAGCCGGCTAAAGCTTATGTTTATAATTCGTTATGGCTGTTTTAAATTCTAATTCAATGGTCATTATGTAGCAAACAGGGAGACCTAAATGTTCACTTTGTTTGGTCCTCAGAACCAATAGTTTAGAACAACATGGTATATACGATACTTTAAAAGGAATCGAAAGGGAATTTTTATTAGATATTTTATGTCAAGTTACAAACTTGTATACCACTGTGTTGGTTTATTTAAATTGAAGTTTACATAGCGTACAAAGCAAAATGAAATTATTTTAGACCTCCTGAAATTGCAACAATTTAAGACACCAACCAATACTATCGATAGACTCAAACCCTCAACTTAAATTATCGATTAACTCGTGGTACGACAACAGAGTTATTTTTACCTAAATTATTTCTCCTTTCCTATCGTCCCTAAGTCACAGATAAATTATTTTGAAATTACACCCGTCTAAAATGACCCCCCAATGGGCGCGATCAATCCTAATAATCCAATAAGTGACTTCACTATCAAATGAGCGACTAAACGATTCGTTGTCGCAGGTTGTGCTCTTTAAAGAAAGCCATTATCTTTTGCTCCACTTCCAATTGTTATCCATCTCAATCATAATAATAATAACAAACCATTTATTACAATTTTTTATTGAGATGCAAAATGAAAAGTAACCCAGCATCTAATATCTCGCAATACTCGTAGTAATAATCTTTTGACAGTCAGTACAGGGTAAAAGTGAAGGTATTGCACCCGATATGTCTCTAATCTGACATATGGAATGAATTCACAATGGCGATGACCTTCAATTCATCTAAAATCGGTTACATTTATTAAACGTTCATTTCTGTGTACGGACGCGTGTCTGTCCATCGCGGACACAGTTTATGTCTTAACGGTTTGTATAACAGGGCCAACTGTTGTTGGACATGGAAAGTTGTGTTTAACACCTTGAGTAAGTTTGTAACTGGGCTAATACTACATGTAAGTGCAGCAAGCAAACCAAAAAAAAGTTATTAAATAACAGCCATTGTATAATAGTGTTTATTAGCTGTTTGTATTTGCGGTTGTACGTTATGATTTGCTTGTCTTTTGTTTTGTTTTCAATAGCATTTCCTTTGTAATCGAACGTTCTTAATAGCTGACAACAGAGGTGCGGCAGACCGGTAACTCTTATGTAATCTGCTGAGTCATTGAATAAAAAATGGAAAATTAATTTATCCATATCTGAAGATATTGCAACAAATAATACAAACGTGATAATAATAGAAAATTAAAAGAAAAAAAAACATGGAGCCACTCTCAAACAAAGATTGACCTTTTAACTCGTTTCAGAAAATAAGTTTAGAATCAGTCCAAAGTACTTGGAAAATTGCATGATGTTTTTAAAACATAATATTGCTCTCGTAAAATACAAAATTTTAAAACTTTTCCTTCACTGTTTGAATGAAAGTTTTGATCGCCTTTCGGTGACAAAAGACAGTCAAGACTCATTGTCACAACTAAATTTACAGACAACTACAATTTGGCGCTTCGAGTTTTAGTTCTGGCAATCAAATTATCATGTAGTAGTGAATATTGTAATTTATTGGATCAACGAAAAATTAAAAAACTAATTTGGTTGTACCAAATAATGCTCAACTAATTACTTGAATTTAATGACTGTCACAACCATTTCTTGGTCACATTATGAATTTTATAGAAAAAAATAAAAATAAATAATTTTTTTTTAATTTATATTTAAATACAAATAAAATTATTACGATTTATAACCAGGGTTCGTATTTCGTGGGTATTAGTATACCCTAGGTAACCCATTAATAGCGTCGTGGGGAATGGGTACCGATCGTTTACCCATTACCCACAGTGTTTGGCAAAAATAATGGATTGCTACTAGAATAGTAGTGTGCGCGCCTCTTGTACATGAGATCCCGGGTTCGATCCCTGCTCTGACCACCTTAAAAAAAAATTCTTTCGGCGGCGGTCACCTCGCATAGTGACGGCGACACTATCGAGTATTTAGCCATGAAAAAGCTTTTCAAAATACCGTTCGGAATCGGTGTAAAAACTGTAGGTCCCAATCAGTGAGTGAAAAATTAGAAAGTGCACAGCTCACTGGTTGTGAGAAGCTCTCCCCAATCCCTTCATGGGATGTAATGGGAAACGGTTTTTTTTTTTTTTTTTTTTACTAGAATATATGAAAATATTATTTTTGCGATTGGACCCACCGGTTCCGAGTTATAATCATTATTATTTATTTTGGCGATTTAAAAAAAAAAGGTATTTCATATGAATTGGAACAATTTGTGAGAAACCCTTAGAAACATGTAAAAATTTGTTATTTTTCGATTGGACGCCCAGTTTTCGCGATATAGAAACTTTTTCTATATTTTTCACATTTTCGATCTAAAATGGGGATGGGTTACCCTGGATAACCCATTACCTATCGCCGTGGGTAACGAATAACGGCCGCTTACCCACTGTAATGTGTAATGGAAAATCGTGCAGGGTAATTTCCCATCGTCGTGGGTAACTTCCCATTATTTCCCCCATTAGACTTTGGGTAATGGGTAATCGCGATGGGTAATTCCGCATAGTCCCCATTAAAAAATGGTTTCCCATTACATCCCATAAAGGAATTGGGAAGAGAATCTCACACCCAGTGAGCTTTCTAGTTTTTATACACACTGATTGGGACTTACAGTTTTACTCCGGTTCCGAACGGTATGTTGAGAAGCTTTTTCATGCCTAAATAACCGATAGTGTCGCTGTCATTAAGCGAGATGACCGCCGTCGAAGGAAGTGTAAGGGATCACCCCGTACGCCATATCCTGTGGGTAATAAGTAAACGTTCATTACCCATGCCCAACGGTTATGTGTATGGGTTACACGTGGGGGGTACATGCGAACTCTGTTGGTAACCATATACAAACATTATACTCTGTTTCTGAGTTACAGTCATATTTACATTTTAGAGATTCTCGCAATCGAACGCACCGTTTCCGAAATATTTAACTTTATGGATGTCTTGAATACTGCAAAATTTTTTTTTTCAAATCGCTAAAACTCAATTTCTTGAATCAAAAATCGCTAAAGCGCCACACAGAGGGATTTTGCCGGCAAAAATACCCTTTTTCAAGTGTCAAATATGAAAAATGTAATAATGCAGTTTTGTAGAGAATTGTGTAATTAAGAAAAATAAATCAATAGTTTTTTTCAACAAATTTTGTTTTTGTACAAAAAAAAACGCCGCAAAATTAACAAAATGAAACTCTGCAGTAACCTGCCTCAGATTTCCATGCATTGCAATGGGCTGGAAACATAACTTCTTTTTGTCGTATCGATTTGGAATATGTATATTCGAAAAATATGGTATTTCTACATTAAGTTTTAAAAAAAATAATTGAATAACAATAACAGATTAAAATATATTCATGCTTTTATGATGACACTCGAAAAACTAAGTGTTTTTAGTTTTTCTTCGACTAAAAAAAGGTGGTCGTTATCGATCGTTGTGGTCTGGTTACTAAAATGTGAAAGGTGGGAGTGTATTCTTTTGATTTCATAAATAAAATTCCCATAATATTTTATAGTGTTGAACAACGTTATAAATTTTATAAAAAAAAGTGCCACGAAATTTCATTACAAAAATGGATGAAAACACCATATAAAATGGTGTATACTTTTAGGAATATGTGTTTTAATGCTGTCGATAATAGAAACGTTAGTTAAAGTTTGGTTGTGTTTTATATATCATATCCCTAAAAGTATGCACTGCTGAAAAATTAATAAATTTCGATAATTTTATAGTACAAATTTGACTTTTATTTGGAATGATTGGTTAATTAAAAAAAAACGGTAAACTATGGCCCCCTAATTTTTTTGCAAATATTCAGCTAACATATTAGGCTTTAGTTATTTATATAGATATTTCCATATTTCTGATTTCCATCTATCACAAACTACAAAGAATTATATCTGTGTTTTCGAAAATTTTGAAAAATGAAAATTTGTATATGGGCGTTGGGTGTGGCACTTAAATTTTTAATATAATTGAGGACTCAAATGCAAGCACTGGCAGTAATTTTTATTGACATAGATATGAAAATGAGAAAAATACAACGATTTTTTATTTTACGTTATATGGGAGGTAGGCGTGGTTGTGGGCGTATTTGAACAAAAACTTGTTTTTTTTTTAATTTAGCAATATGAGAGATGTGTGCGAAATTTCAAAGCCCTAGCTCGATTCCTTCTAATTTTTGCCGCGGCTTGTATGAAGAAATCCCACTGTGCGCCATTATGCCAATATCTCGGAAACTGATTTTTCAATCGAAAAACTAATTAATTCTTAAAGGTTGCTAAGGGTTTTTCATAAAGTGGTCCAATCGTATGGAACAAATTGTTTTCAAAAAATCGCCAAAATAAGAAAATTGCTAAAATAAAAACGTGCTAGAACTCGGAAACAGTGCGTCCAATCACAAAAATAATAACTTTGTTACCTACATTAGAGGCTTTAACCAATGGATGTCGTTAATACGGCATCACTTATTTTTTATTTTTCAAAATGTCAAAAATAATAGTTTAACGGATTTTCCGAGTTACGGCTTGTTTTTTTTTTTTTTTTTTGTTTTAGTGATTTTCTAATTTTGGAGATTTTTTTTAAAATAAAGTAGTCCATACGTATTAGACAACTTTATGAAAAACCCTTAGAAACCAGGAAAAATTGGTTAATTTATCGATTGAGCTCTCCGTTTCCCAAAATATAGATATAATGTCGTTTTAGCGATATTTTATTCCAAAAATTTAAGTTGAAGCGATTTGTTAAAAAAAAAAGTGATGCCGTAGTATAGACATCCATTGGTTACAGCCCCCGATGGAGGTAAAAAATTTATTATTTTTGCGATTTCCGAGTTGTATCCATTTTTATTAGGAATTTTTTTTTATTTTGACGAGTATTAATCCCTTAGAAGCCTTGTATCCGCAAGAAAATTCGTGAATTTTACGTTCGTTAGGCAAGAAGTGTAGACAAGTCAGAGAGGAGGGAAAATGGCTTGAATTGCCCTGGCATTGCGTTTCGGGGAATTTATTTCCATTTCTTTTTGTGTCGTTTCCGATTTTGTATAATGATTGTGACATTTCATGGTTATTACTTTTGTGATAATTCAGTATTTCGGAATTCGGAAAAATTCAACGTGTCATAGCTTGATGAATTACATAGCAACTTTAAAAGAGAACTGAAAAATATGCCCGCAAGAAATGCCATCGTGTAATAGAGCTCTTAGAAACGTTTCAGAGATATAGACATTTTTTCTCTTTTTTCATATTTTCGTTTATTTAACCCATTACCCACGAAATACGAACCCTGGTTAAAAAATAATATTAATTTTGTTTATATTTAAATACAAAATAAATATTGTAATGAAAATTACTTTTTTTAATATATTTTCTGTGAATTTCATAAATGGCATCAACAAATGGTTGTGACAGCCATTAAATGCAAGTAATTAGTTGAGCATTCGAATATATTATTTGGTACAATCGAATTAGTTTTTACATTTTTGGTCCAACTAATAGAATCCAATTAATAGAATATTGACCACTATAGGATAATTTGATTGCTAGAACTAAAACTCGATTGATAGGTCACATTTATTTCTTGTTGCTGGGGCTTCAACTAAATATTTCAGTTCTTGCAACCAAAACTGAATTACAAGTCAATTGATATGCACAACGTTTGGTGAAACGGAAAACAATTATTGGTAATCTCAACTGAATAATGTGAAAGGCCAAGGAACCGCCAAATTTTAGTTGGCTGTAAATATACAAGGTGGCGCAAAAGTAATCCTCCTATCAGAAAATGCTAAAAATTTTGCGATTGGCCCCTAATGTTAGTTCTGTTTTGACATTTGTGTAGTAAACACATGCGAAATACACGTTAATAAACAATGTTACGCTACACTGCTCCAGAACGCGCAATATTGCTGACTATTTATTTGACCAATAATCGGTCGGTGACTTTAACACAACGTGAATTTCGTCGCAGATTTCCTGGCCGTCCAACGACTACTGGTGAAACACTGCGACGTTTAGCCGCACGCCTCGAAGAGACTGGCACAACACGAGATGCTGCCAGGCGTGGCAGACCCCGGAGTAGCCGTTCTGCAGAGAATATTGCTGCTGTAGCCGAGGATGTCATGGAAGCGCCGTCGATGTCATGGAAGCGCCGTGAGCGCTACAGAGCAATGATCAACGAGTTCTTTTTGCCGCAACTTGATGAATTGGGATTGGAAAACATGTGGTTCCAACAGGACGGTGCAACGGCACACACTGCACGTGCCACAACCGATATGCTGAAGGATGCATTTCCCGGGCGCCTAGTCTCCCGTTTTGGCGATTTGCACTGGCCAGCAAGATCGCCTGATTTGACCGCTCCAGACTTCTTTTTGTGGGGCTTTTTGAAGTCGCGGGTTTATGTCAACAAGCCTCAGACTCTTGCAGCTCTTAAAGACAATATCCGTCATGAATGTGAGGACGTATCGCCGGAAGTTTTGGCCAAAGTGATGGAAAATGCCATAAAAAGGGCTCAAATGGCAATCAACTGTGGCGGCGGCCATTTACATGACATCATATTCTCGACTTGATGTAAAAAAAATTAAAAGACCAAATAAAAATAATCCACAAGAAGAATCAAAGTTTTTCATTTTTTTTAAATTACAGCCAAAAAACATCGGAAGTTTACTTTTGCGCCAGCTTGTAGTAGTTGTGACAACGAATCTCTTCTCTGTGTGCAAGTTTAGTGGTCATGCGCTAGTGTCTTTGCCTAGTGACCTTCCATAAAAAATATTATTGCATATATTACAAATATAGGGAGTATTTGCCAAGTCCAAGACTTTCTGATTAAAATAATGTTTTTGTAGGCAGACAGATGTTTAATTTCTCAATATACACACACAGAAAAGCCCAATTTAGAGGATGTCACAACCGCTTTAGAGGTTATCACAATTAAATTAGAGGTTGTCGCAGCCGAGTTAGATGTTGTCACGAGCCGAATTATAGGTTGTCACAACCGATGTTAGATTGTGTCACAACTTAATTTTGAAATTTTTGTCTATTAATATAATGATGATTTATTTCCCTATACTTCATGCTCATAAATAGTTACAACTCGAGGAAATAATTCGTATGGGGAGGATGCCCAATTCCTTTTAAATCCACTTCTGTCCGTTTTTGAATCTCCTGCCATCTGTATCACCGCACCAATTCTGTCGTTTTTTAAGGCTAAACCATTCTATAAAAAGACGATGGCAGCAAACGACCGAACGTTGAAAATTGAACTGTTGACATATGATTGTACTGCGTGTTGGGTAATTTTCTGCAAAATATGAGGTTTTAATCCAGAAATAATAATTCGAATATTTTGTCTTATATTTCGTAATGACCACAAAAATTTTGATATCACCGCGAATTCACCAATTGTAAATTTTTGCTAGATATTTTAATATAATATTTGGTTTTAGAATTTTAAACGTCAAATTTGAAATATCTAGAATTATGATGGGGTAACCGAATTAAAAATGAATTAGGTTGTCCCAACAGAATTCATAAGAAATACGGTTACAGCAAACGAATTGACGCCAAATTCGGTCGTTGCAACCGGCTTACGGCTAAAATCTGTTATTGCGACCGAATTTTTTCCACATTCGGTTATAGCAATTCGTTGGCTATAGCCGAACTTACCATTACCATTTTGTTATTTTGGCGAATTAAAAAAAAATCCTTACGAATTGGACCACTTTATGGAAAAACATTAGAAATCCCCAAAAATATGCTATTTTTCGATTCGATTCTCCGTTTCCGAGATATAAACATTTTTCTAGTATTTCCATATTTACGATCAAACGGCAGGGTAAACCCTGGATACAAATAATAATACTTGTATCCTTCCGTTTTAATTTTATTATTCGATCTTTAAAATGTTATGTTCTTAAATATTTTTTCCGGTTCAACATCAATTTCTATGAAAAAGTAGTTTTATAACCAAAACATAACATCTTAAAGATCGAATAATAAATCGAAAATGGAAGTTACAAGCAGACGGTACCTTGTACACCAATCTCATGGCAATCGTTGTTTTTTTTCTGAAACAACAACATCTATGCAATGACTTTCGATGAAAGCCTGCATATGAAAGAAATGTGAATATTGATGGTTATGGGAAAGCGATTGTTGTGGATGTTTTTGCACAAGTCAGAGTGTTGAGTCAATTCGCGCTTAGTTGAGGTTTATTTATTCCTATAATGTGTGATGATATACCTAAATACTTGTGGAGAAGGGAGCTGATGATATGCCTTGGTGGGCATTGAAATACATAGGAATATTCCCAACCATCGACCATAATAAACAATTTCACATTATTGTTTTAATAATTCCGTCTATGAAAATGTACTTGTTGTTATAAAAGTACTTTTTCATAGAAATTGATTTTGAACCGGAAAAATTAATAAAAAATAATATTTCTGTTTGTATTTAAATATGAAATACACCATTTTAATAAAAGTATAATTTTTTTTCTATAATATTTTTCTATATAATAAAATTCATAATGGGATATGGCATCAGCAAATGGTTCTGACAGCCATTAAATTCAAATAATTCAAGAATATTGCTTGGCACAACCGAATTAGTTTTCAAATTTTTCGCTGATCCAACAAATATAATATTCACCACTACAGGATAATTTAATTGGTAGAACTAAATCTCGATTGAAAGATAACATTTATTTCTTCTTGTAAACCAAACCGAATTACAAATCAATTAATATGCACAATATTTGATGATACGGAACACAATTATTGGTAATCACAACTGAATAATGTGATAGTCCAAGGAACCATCAAATTTTCGTTGGCTGTTACTAAAGAGGTGTGAACGAATCTCTTCTCTATGTGTTTAAGCTAATTACTTTGAAACAGATTGTATTGTATTTTTTTAAAGCGAAATTAACTTAAATTCCACCCAATATTTTTTTTTTTTGTAATTTTCAATATTTTTAGTTTGGATCGGCTCACTTGCCAACTAATTTAATTTGATCACAAGAATGGATGGACATACGGCCAAAGAGAACGACGAACAGACGGAAATGGCTAACTTGATTCAGAAAGAGATCCTGAGTCAGTCGGTATATATTAAGATGGGTATAATTTCGTATATTTGTGTACATTGCAAACACACGTTCAACAGACGATCGGTGCCTAGCAGAGTTTGTAATCTTACGGATGAGAAACTCACTGCTCAGGAGTTGGGAGTACTAAAAACAACTGATGGCTGTACGAAATGAGCATTGTCTCAATTCTAAGAAACAATTTTTGTGGGAGAAATATTTTCTACGTTTAATCACTTATACAGTAGCGAGCAGATGTGGATACATCATAATCACATTTGGCTTTGACAAGTTGTAAAACCCGTAAAAATACAACAATTGTCGCATCCGAGTTAGATGTTGTCACGAGCCGAATTAGAGGTTGTCACAAACGATGTTAGATTGTGTCACAACTTAATTTTGTTGTAAAACCCGTACAAATACAACAATTGCTACAAATGTATATTCTTTATTAACCCCACAAAAATTAAACATAACTGGATTCTCTAATATTTAATTGAAAAAATCGCAAATTAAATGTTTTTAATCACGTTGTTTAGTATTTTGTCCGACGTCCTGTGGCTTTGTTAACCCTTTCTACTACTCTTCTGTGCATGCTTACAACCAATTTATCGATGTGTTCCTTTGGAATATTGATCCACTCCGCATGTAACCGAGATCGTTTTTCGTTTAACTTTAGTGGTACATTTTCGTTTCTAGCCAGTCGTTTTTCAACAACGCCAATAAATCTGCGATCGGATTACGATACGGGCTTTAAGCTGGTCACCGCATCGTGTTAAAGTTTTGACTAGCGAGACATTGCTTGATAATTTTGGGCGTACACGCTTACAAATCTGTCGTTTTTTGTTGTTGGGATGTAAATATAACATGTGTTTTGAGCTTGTCGAAAATATAATATACTTGTGTGCAAACACATTGTGTTTGCTATTCAATATTACATGTTTGTGACACAATGATTAATATGTTAAAATATATGTGTTTGCGACCTAAATATATATGTGGTTGTGTTTGTTGCACTGTTTATGCTCTCTCGAGAGCACGAGAATAAAAGAAGGGCAACGAGAGAGTCTATCTTGTAAGTGTGTGTATCTGTACTTTTGCATTATTCTCTCAGTCAGTGATTCCTAAATATTGCTGAATGTGCGTGCAAATTGCGGATGCAGCTGATGAATTGCGTTTTAGTTTCGTGTATTCAGTAGTCAATGGTTCATCGGACATATCACATGCGCTTGATCAGTGAAAAAAGAATAAACGAAGGCTCGGACGGTTAAATGGTTCCGGATGTTGCTTTGGTTTTTGTGTATGTCTTTTGTATATGTATATGTATGTGTGGCCGTCGGTGGTGCAATGGTAGTGTGTGCGGCTCTTGTGCATGAGGACGTGGGTTCAATCCCTACTCTGACCACCTTAAAATTTCTTTCGACGGCGGTCGCCTCGCTTAGTGACGGCGACACTATCGAGTATTTAGCCATGAAAAAGCTTCTCAAAATACCGTTCGGAACCGGTGTAAAACTGTAGGTCCCAATCAGTGAGTGTAGAACTAGAACGCGCACAGCTCGCTGGTTGTGAGAAGCTCTCCCTAATCCCCTCGTGGGATGTAACGGGAAACCATTTATTTTATTTATTTATGTGTATGTGTGTTACCAAAGTGGGAATGGCTTTTTAGGACAGGGCAATAACGTGAAGCTCTTTGTCTGTCCGAGCCTTAACTGAGGAAATCGGAACGGCGGACCATTTGTGAAATAAGTACAATAAAAACACAAGTTATTAATCCGCGCTTGGCTTGCATGAACTAGATTTGTATAACGTCTGTGTACCAACGCCGCATATCATAACTGAAACCTTCTGAAAATAAAAAACGTGAGAGACATCAAAGAAAGGAGAAGCAAAAGAACAGCAGATACCAAGTTCATGACAAAAAACAAATAATGCATTCAATGCAAATAAACATAAACAGGGGCGTTTTAAATCTTTTAATTTTTTGTATTAATTATTTATAAATGTAGATTTATATTGATAAAATTTATTCTAATAAATAAAACATATATATTGAATTTAGAGAATAATTCGTTTCTAAATATTATTATGTTTGGAAGGAAGAACGCATATGTGTCCACATAAAAGCATACAAGTTTGCCAGTAAACATGAGACTGCTTGCATTTAATTACAAGTGTGTTTAGGTCTTGCAAACGTATGAATGTTTGAAGTGTGTTACAAACATATACATGGTTCCTGCAGAATATGTTTGGGAGAATATGTTACAGAGGCCATGTTTTTCAGCGTGTATGCTTAGGATCTCCACCCACAAAATCTGGTAAATTATGCTCCAAAATAAGAAGATAATCTTTTCATTATTTCGTCGATTTTTACCAACGGGCCGATACGCCACCAACTAAACCAAACCCCCACAATGAAGTTGCCTGCTCCATGCTTCATTGTTTCTTTGACTTTATGCTTCTTCAACAATATTGCTTACCTGTTGGTCTATTGATCTTAGTCTCGTCCGATCATATTACCCTCTTCCGGTGATCGACGCTCCTATTTATATGCCCTTTGAAAAACTTGAGACGCACTTATACATATTTCGCGGATAATGCTGGTTTCTGCCGTTGTCTGGCCAATTCGCCGAAGCGTTCTACGTGCTTTGCACTCACTAAGGGGTTTGTTTAGGGCTGCTGCTGCTTCTTTCACATGTCACATGCTTGGTTGGTATTACTCGCTCCATAGCTCGAGCATCTCTATTGGTAGGCAATCTTGGTCGCAATTTCCCGTCTTTTGGCGGCTCTACATTACGTCTTGATCTAACTTGCAGCACTGCTCGATAGCAAACACCCACTTCTTTAGCAATTCTCCGGGCTGAAACAACATTTTTGTCATTTCAATGATTCGGTTTAATTTTGTTACATAGCGGATATTTTTGCGAAAAATTTAGTCTCCAACTTTATCCGAAAAAGTTTTTACTCTGTTGTATTTCACAATAATTCAAATAACGGTAAATATTGCATTTGCTTTTGACTCATATGCCAGTGTTACCAGACACCTAAAACCAAAACGGGCATAAGTGGATACATTGGCTATTACGGCATAAGCTCAAAATATTATTGTTTTTTATTAAATATTGGGAAATCGAGTTATGCTTGCCTTTTTTTAGGACTAATAAAGAATATAAATAAAGTAGCATGGTGGGAATTGTCGTGGTTTTATGGGTATTACGGCAATTCAAAGTGAAATTTGATTAGAATGTACCCACATCCGCTCGCCACTGTATATGACGAAGAGATGACAAAATTGGACCTGAGTTTAACGTGTTATGTCAGCACCATAGTTTTTATAATTGCTTCACAACTTCTGACATTTTAATAACATTTTGAAACATCCAAAACTAACCTATCTTCAGATCCAGCTGTAACACATAATGTTTTCCTTTTCATCCTCATTGTCTTATAAAAAGATTATGCCTCACAAAACACACAACTGCTCCTCCAAACAAAACTAAGTGATCATTTCCTCAATTGTTTGTCATAATAACTGCTTCAAAATACAACGCAAACAATATGACATAAACATTTGTCACTTGACGTCAAAAGTGATGTGAAGTACTTAATTACAGAAAGACCCAGTGGCGACAGTTTTCAAACAAACAAATATTATTTACTGTCACAAAATGAACTCATTCCTCTAAGTCAGTAAACAAATTGTCAATCTCCAAGACAATGGAATTCTATAGAAAATGTAATTTAGTAGGGAAAATCCATTCAAAATTATTACGTTCTAATATTGATATCATTGCTCATTGTGATTCACGAAGATAACTATAATATAAATTTTGAAAAGTCCATTAAAACTCATTCAATTTTGTAAATTATGCGAAACGAATCATTCACATCTTTCAGCTTCATTTAAAATATAATCAGCATCAGTCTCTCAGTATCGGCATATGATGATGATGAGCATCTTCCTCCGGTCGGTCACAAAACAACAGGAAAAAACGTTGCAGACAAAACATTTGTAAACATCATAAACAATTATATGAGCAGATGACTGCTACCGGCAGTAGACATGGAAGATAAAAGATATTGAAGTAAATACGGCTTAACCCTCTTGTGGTTCAACAAAATGGTGATACGCTGGTATTGTAATAGGCCAGTAAATTGACATGGTGACTTTGTAAAACTACTTATGTAATAAAATGCTTCAAAATGTGTAACAGAGGATATAGAAAAATGTAAGTATGTATATTGTTACGAAAACTAACATTTGTTATGAATTTATTCTGTAAGTTTGGAATATTTTTGCGCCGCTTTTTTCTGGGATTTGTTTAAAAGTTTGGAAAATAATTTTATAGATTAAATTGTTCACAATTTTTATTCACTTTTACTGTATTGTGTTTAAAAATAAATAATTTTCTTTAATTTTCTTTTGTATCCACATGTATTACTGTATGTATGTGTTGGTTGCTCTTCCGATTTTCATGAAAATGTGGCAACGTCATTCTCTCATTTGAGAGATTTCCTGAGAGCGCCGCTAAGAAATTAGAAAGTATTCTATTCTAGCCGCAGCGGATTTTCGTGAAGATTTTTCGCTGCTAATGAAACGTAAGTAAAAACAACGTCGTCGTTTGTAGTGTGATCAATTATGTCTGGACTCTGAGTCTCTTCAGTTCCGATTAGTCTCTGCAGTCCAGTATTGCCAGAAGCCGACAAAACAAATTATGCCAAATGACGAAAAAAATTGTGCAAAATGGAAAAAAAATATGCTAAAACTGTTTAACTTTCTTTTGTACCATGTAGCACCGTATGTATGTGTTGGTTGCCCTTATGATTTTCATGAAAATGTGGCAACTTCATTCTCTCAATTTAGAACTTTGAAGAGGAATTTTGACTGTCTAGTTTAGCGCATCGTTTTTGTAACAAGCGACAATATCAGTGATGGAATTAAAAAAAAATGGCTTTAGAAATTTTTTACAAATTACCCACCACTGATGACAACGACAACTCAAATAACGAAAAATTTCACTCAGTAGCTCATAAGCTTTCAACGAAGTTAGGTCACGACGCTTGTTTTAAATAGTTGGTATACTAAACCATGGAACACACTCGAATACGAATGTTTTTATGGGTTTGCCCTATGGTATAACTAGTCAAGGTTGTGTTGTTAGAAGAGCTGATTTGTTTTTTTTTTTTTCTACCGTGGCACTTGCCTACTGTCAAAACATATATATTTTGTTTTTGATCTCTGTTGTTGGTATACATTTATGGTGAATTTGACAGAAGCCAAGAGCACAACCAAAATAAAATGTATGTGTTTGCCGACAACTACAACAAATTTGCCTTTAAACAAATTTGTAGTTTTGGAACGAAGTTCCTTATCACACGTTGCTGGGAAACATGAAAAGAAAAAAAATATTTTTGTTTTCTGGTAAATCGAAAAAAAAAAACCAAATGTAGTCAACTTTGAAAAGTTTTCTGAAATATATCCCCCAGTGCGATTTTCAATGTTGATATACCGCCATAATCCTTGCGTACAATCGGCTTTTACAGAACTTAAAAATGTGTATTAGATCAAAAGATATTGCAATTTTGCCGATGGATGTCGATTCTAAATTTGGACTCCTTTTTAATTAATTTTGCAACGAAGTTCCTTATCGCACGTTCCGCGATGGGGGCTAAATGAAAAAATTGTAAACTTTTTTTAACTACTTTATTACAACATTATCATTATTATTATCAACTATATTGGGTGCTTTTGGTTTGGTATGGTTTAAAGAGAAGTTTTCTGGGCGGAGTCTGTTTATTAGTTATTATAGTTTTGAACCCAATAAAAAGTAAATTTAGAAAAGCCAAAGTGCAAGACTGGCAGATCCATCAAATACAACCCTGAGCATGGAATTACATTTAGCAGCACACCTTCTCTTACACTCGTACTTTAGGTTTGGTTTGTGTCTAGACTAACATATGGGCGGGATATTTCTTGTTTAATGGGAAATTTACGGATATGCACTTGGAATGTAAGAACTCTATATAGATCCGGTGCAAGTATCCAACTGGCAGATGTCCTCGAAAGTTATAAGGCTGACATTACCGCTATCCAGGAAATGCGATGGACAGGACATGGCTGCACAAGAAAAAGAAACTGCGATATATACTACAGTTGCCATGAAAAAAAACATGAATTTGGTTGCGGATTTGTAGTTGGCAAAAGCCTGCGACATCTAGTCTCTAGGTTCAATCCTGTGAGTGAACGTATAGCCACAATCCGCATAAAAGCGAAATATTTTTATATTTCCCTAATTTGTGTGCATGCCCCGACAGAAGAGAAAGATGATGATGCCAAAGACATATTCTATGAGCTCCTAGAGGAAACGTATGACTGCTGCCCTGGCCATGACATTAAGATTGTACTAGGAGATTTTAATGCCAAAGTAGGAAGGGAGAATGTGTTTAATCCAACTATTGGCAATTTCAGTCTTCATGCTGACAGTTCCGACAACGGTATGAGACTGATTGACTTTGCCGCGGCAAAAAAACATGGTCATTAGTGGTACAAGATTCCAGCATAAAGACATCCACAAGGCTACTTGGGTATCCCCTGATCAAAGAACTAAGAACCAAATTGATCACGTGGTTATTGATGGAAGGCACTCATCCAGTGTAATGGACGTACGAGTGATCAGAGGAGCTAACATCGATTCTGATCACTACCTGGTAGCAGCAAAGGTTCGCACAAGATTAAGTAGAGCGAAAATCGTACGAAACCAGACGCAGAGGAAGCTGGACATCGGAAAGCTGCAATTACCAGAGGTAGCCACAGCCTACTCAAGGAGGCTCTCGCAACTTTTGGCACAGAACCCACCCCCTCCCGATGACGATCCTGATGCGCAGTGGAAACCCATTTCCGACTCTATAAAAACTGCCGCAACAACCGTACTTGGTTTTGAAAAACCGCTTCGCAATAAACCGTGGTACGATGAAGAGTGTCGCATAGCAAATGACGAAAAGAACGCTGCACGTATGGTAATGCTTCAGTCAATTGCAACGCGAGCTGCAACTGAGCGGTATACGGAGAAGAGAAAGGAGGTAAACCGTCTCGTTAGGCGTAAGAAACGACAGTGGAGAAAGCGCGAGAGTGAGAAAATTGAGACATACAGAAGGAAGAACGAAGCCCGAAAATTCTACCAAAAAGTTAAAAACGGAACTTCAGGGCTCCCCTTCTGTAAAGACAAGGACGGAAATCTCGTCGCAGATGTGCAGAGCATGTTGGGAATATGGAGAGAGCATTTCTCCAAGCTACTAGTACTTGAGATATCCGATGACGATGGGACAATCGATCACAATATGGACGACAACGTTGATTGCCCCCCTCCTAACCAAGACGAGGTCAGAACAGCTATTGCCCGGCTTAAGAACAACAAAGCCGCAGGAGCCGATGGATTACCGGCGGAGCTGTTTAAGGCTGGCGGCGACGAGCTGATAAGGTGCATGCATCAGCTCATTAGCAAAATTTGGTTAGATGAATGCATGCCCGGCGATTGGAGTCTCAGTGTACTATGTCCAATATTTAAAAAAGGTGACCAGAGTATCTGTGCCAACTACCGTGGAATAAGCCTTTTATCCATAGCATATAAGGTTCTATCAAGTATAATGTGCGAAAGACTAAAACCAATTATCGCTGACCTGATTGGACCATACCAGTGTGGCTTTAGGCCTGGAAAATCGACAACTGACCAGATTTTCACGCTACGCCAAATCCTGGAGAAGACACACGAAAAACAAATCGACACCTATCATCTATTTATCGATTATAAAGCAGCCTTCGATAGTCCGATACGGGAGAAACTCTATGGAGCAATGTCTGAGCTTGGTATTCCTGCAAAACTCATACGCCTTTGCAAGATGACCTTGACGAACACCAAATCCGCAGTGAAAGTTGGTAAGGATCTTACCGAACATTTCGAAACTAAGCGAGGCCTCAGGCAAGGCGACACCCTGTCGTGCGATCTCTTTAACATCTTAATGGAGATCAGTCAGTAAGCTGCAGTCAACATGAATAACACCATCAGCAGCAAAAGTCACATGCTGCTCGCGTATGCTGATGATATAGATATCATTGGGCGCACAATTAGAGAAGTTACTGCGGTTTTTTCGAGAATTGAGAAGAAGTCAGCAAAAGTGGGTCTGACGGTAAATGAGGACAAGACAAAATTAATGGTTTCAACGAACAGGGCCTCCACGCGACTAGACCAAAGCGTGAACGTTGATAACCGTTATAACTTCGAGGTAGTGGACGAATTTATATACCTCGGATCTGCCGTGAACAAAAACAACAACGTCAGCCTTGAAATCAAGCAGAGAATTTTGCTTGCGAATAGATGTTATTTTGGGCTAAGCAAGCGCTTTAGAGATAAAGCCCTCTCTCGAGTAACAAAAGTCCAGCTGTACCAGACTCTCATTCAACCCGTCTTGCTGCACAGCGCAGACTCCAGGGTCCTATCGCAAGCAGACGAAACATCTGTAGGAGTCTTCGAGAGACAAATACTCCGAAAAATTTATGGCCCCATAGTGCACAACGGCGAGTATCGGCGACGCATGAATCATGAGCTGTATGAGCTTTATCCTGACATTGACATAGTTAACTGGATCAAGATAACGCGATTGCGCTGGCTAGGCATGTCAGTAGAATGGATGAAGATGAACTAGCGCGAAGGGTTTTCGAAACCGAACTCGAAGGAAGACGAAAAATTGGAAGACCAAGACTCCGCTGGAGGGATCAGGTTGACGAATCCCTGCGTACACTTGGTATTGCCAACTGGAGAAATAAAGCAAAAGATCGAACTGGTTGGCGAAATATGTTATCTTCGTTTTGTACGGTCCCTGACCCCCCGGGGTTGTCCGAGACCGGATAAGTAAGTAAGTAATTTCAAATTATTCAAATTCAAACAGTACGCTCATTTGAATTTGCAAATTCACGCAATTTCAGTCTCCGATCGTCCAATATCATTCCATGGATTTTATCGCCGGTTTTTAGCGTGACGACCTCTTTTGGGCGACCTGAAGTTAATCTGATTTTGCTCAACAACAATACAACCATCGTCTTGTACAGTAAGTCAAGGCCTTAAGCTTTTTTTTACCGATTCTTTAAGCTGTGGTTGACACACAATTGACAATTGAGATTATCGAGATCTTGAAATTGAGATCATGAAAAGCAGCAGTCAATGAATGAATGAAACTGTCAGCATCTAAAGTCACATGCTGCTGATCTAGACATCATTAGGCGAAATTTGCGAGGAGCTACTGCAGTGTTTTCGACAATTAAGAAGGAATGAGAAAAACTGAGTTTGGCAGTAATCAAGACAAAATTAATGGCCCTGAACAGAAGCAATAACGTCCGTCTAGAAATCAAGCGACGAATTGTGCTTGCAGGCAGGTGTCATTTCTGGCTCAGCAAGCACTTTCGGCATAAGACCCTCTCTAGAGACGAAGATCCAACTCTCTCAGAATCTCATACAACCTGTCTTACTTTACTTATCGCATGATAGATGCAACATCACTGAGAGTCTTCGAGAGAAAAATGCTCCGAAAAAATATATGGTCCTATAATAGAGAACGGCGATTATCGATTACGGATGAACCATGATCTGTATAATCTATATTCCGATATCAACGTATCATGCGTATCAAAATAGCGCGTGTTCGCTGGTTAGGCCATGTCAGTAGAATGGAGCAGAGTGAACCAGTGCGAAAGTTCTTCGAAGACGTACGTAAAATGGGACGACCAAGACTTCGCTGGAAACGCCAGAAAGAAGATTGCCTGTTACAGCTTGGTGTTACGTTACCAACTGGAGGAGTATAGCTGAAGATCGAGCCGGATGGATAAACATGTTATTCTCATCTTGTAAGACCCTTGATCCCTATGGTTTGTTTGAGGCCACCTAAGTAAGTATATGACATAGATATACCCCAACTGTCATAGAAATATATCGCATCAATTGAAGTACATTGTTATACATCGAAATTATTAGCAGTTGGAAGTAAACACAAATAAAAATTGATTTTCTACCCATTGTACGCATTTATTGGTTAAACACCCAGCCACAAACAATTTTCAACAAAATCTAAGCTGTTGGAGATTCGAACATATGGCACTCTCTTTCCAAACACTACTGGCGGGACCCAGCGATGAAAATTCACAATTTTCCAAATGTATGTTACTCTTGGTGTTGCCATAAGTAATGGGCAAACATAGTCAGTGGTGGTTGTGCACTTAGTAACAAATGTCTAATAAAAATCAATGTCTTTGTTATTTCTAATCTGTTTAACCTGTTTTAGCCAAACACACGAATACACACAAACACATAGATATTCGATATTAGATGTCTAACCACAAACTTAGACGAAATGAATTGTCAGCGAATATGATTTTTGTGTTCACAACTTCATGAAGTCTTGTATTGAAGGGAAATTGCAACATTCGTATAATAATAACTTGTATAATTTCCGTTAAAAATCAGCAACAACAACAACAAAAACAGAAGAAATAATTTAAAGAAACAACCAGCAACAAGTATTTATCTAATGTGCATATACAAAACTACAAATAAAGTTTCAGAAGTTCTCCAGCATCACTGCTATGGTTATGAGTCAGTGCGGTAATAGAAAAACAAAAGACCCAAACAACAAACTTTATTCCTAATGACATAAACACTCATCACCATCAATTCACTTCATGAGCTAAGGAAGCAGGCAGGCACTAAATGTGTCAACGACATGATAACAGGTAATTAGTCACACAATAATTAGACTTTTGAACAATAAATTTATATTGTGATTTATTTGACTGAATTGAATGTCGTAAGGATGTAAAACTCACATGGTGTGTGCCTAAATTCAAGAAGTTCATCAATAGGTTTGTCTATATTCTGTGTTTCCAATTGTCTCCACTTTCAAATGCTTGACGTTTCACACTTCCACCTGTCAAAACTGTAATATGAAAACTTCCCGCTTAGATTAGGATCTGATTTATAGTGGTGTTTGCTCCAACCGGAAAACATTAATATAATAACAAATATATAATTTAGGAACGGCAATCTCGTACTTGACATAGTAAAAGTAAACGTTTGATAACTTAGAAAATAAAATAACAATATTTCTTAAGGTTATTTATCCAGCTCTCAAAAATGTGTTATGTGGGCGTTGCAAAAATTGTTTGTGCACGCTGAAAAAAACGGCAACTGTAACATATTATCTCAAACACAGTCTGCATGAACCATGTGTATGTTTGGAACACACTCCAAATATTCATATATTTGCAAGTCCTAAACTCACTTGTATTTGAATGCAAACATAAGCTTGTTTACTGCCAACGACGCATACTTTTACGTGCAACCATATGCGTGTTTCATCCCAAACATCTATATCCATACGTCGAAGCATTCGTGTATTTCTTCTCAAACGAACGATTGACGACATAATGTATGAAACTAAACCGCAACAGATCAGTCTACATAAGAAACACAAAATTTATTTACAGACGCATCCACGAATGTTTATGAATCATTGGCCGAAAGAATAATCAATAAATACAGATATACACTTGCAATAACATTAACTTAGGCTGACACAAATCTTTTTATTGTCCGTCTCCCTCTTTTATTATTTTGCTCTCGACAGAGCATAGCGACAACAAAAATCTCGTAAAAGTGCACCAAACACAGCTGTAGTTGTATTACAAACAAAGCTGTATTTGGACCACAAACACATACAGGGTTTTCCAACAAGAGGTGTTAAAGGGTTTTCCAGGTGTTATTTTGCATCACCCTGTATTTCGGTAGCTGTCACTTTTGAAGCTTTTATTCTTTGACATTTGACAAGTAGAAACTACGCCATTACTAAAAATGGGACGATACACGCTTCAACAACGCATTGAAATTATTATAATTCACTACGACAATGGTGATAATCTTGCAGTCACAGTTCGCAAAACTAAAGCATTTTTGGGTCGTCGTGAAGCACCTTATCGGACCGCAATAAAGAAATTGGTGGAAAAATTCGAGCTGTTGGGACAAGTTAGTGATGTGAAGAATACAACCCGTGCACGTCGCTCAAGAACAACTGAGAATATTACTGCTGTAGCCCAAAGTGTTGAAGAAAACCCAGGTTTGTCAATTCCTCGTCGTTCTTTGGAATTGGTCATTCCACAAACGTCATTACACCGTATTTTGCATAAAGACTTGGGTCTTAAGGCTTATAAAGTTCAGTTAACACAAGAAATCAAGCCGGCCGACCATCAACAACGTCGTGTCTTTGCTGATTGGGTCCTTGAAATGCATGAAAATGATCCGGAATTCCATCGAAAAATCATCTGGACTGATGAGGCCCATTTCCACCTCGGTGGCTACGTCAACAAGCAAAATTGTCGCGTCTGCGGCTCGGAAAACCCAAGAGTTATTGTTGAGAAGCCTCTCCATCCTCAACGTGTTACTGTTTGGTGCGGTTTATGGTCCGGCGGGGTCATTGGACCTTACTTTTTCGAAAATGAGGTTGGCCGTCGGTGGTGCAATGGTTAGTGTGCGCGGCTCTTGTACATGAGATCCTGGGTCTGACCACCTAAAATTTCCTTCG
This sequence comes from Phaonia tiefii, assembly GCA_963931995.1. Classification (NCBI taxonomy): domain Eukaryota; kingdom Metazoa; phylum Arthropoda; class Insecta; order Diptera; family Muscidae; genus Phaonia; species Phaonia tiefii. The sequence goes on from OZ008370.1 coordinate 144,903,098, forward strand.
GCGGCGGTCACCTCGCATAGTGACGGCGACACTATCGAGTATATAGCCATGAAAAAGCTTCTCAAAATACCGTTCGGAATCGGTGTTAAACTGTAGGTCCCAATCAGTGAGTGAAAACTGGAAAGCGCACAGCTCAGTGATTGTGAGAAGTTCTCCCCGGTCCCTTCATGGGATGTAATGGGAAACCATTTATTTATTTTTTTTATACGGGTTCGAGACATTAACAGTCACTGTGCAACTTACGTATATTGCCGAATTAGGTATCCCTTCCACATCACCCTCGAAATATTTTTAATCTTAATCTTTAATCTTCCAGGCTTGCACTATATCAAAAAAATTTTAGTCTGGTCCGATTTTAATTTAAAATATTTGATCCAAAGTTAATAATAAAAACTAAATAAATATTATGCCATTATACCCCCATTAAGCACCTGGGAAGAGCTTTACACAATCTGTAAGCTTTCTATATATCTTTGTTGGGAGCTTCAGTTCTACACGGTAACTAGCTGTTTTCTGAGAAACTTTGTAAACTCTCGTTGTAAACTTTGCGATGAGGTAAGCTCCGTCATGCCCATGATCCTTCGTTAGCATCCACCAAACCTTTCTAAATAAAATCAGAGTGGTTATTGGTGTTCAAATTCTGTTTCTGTATTGATCGTTAATTTACAAAGTAATTCCAATAACTGAACTAACATCCACTGATCCACCCTTTGAGTTTATAGCTCTTAGCTCGGTAACACTCTTCTGGCGACCATTTGCTATGGCTTGACAACCTATTCTGGCAACTCTTGTCTTGGATTGACTTGGATTGATACGCAATAAGTCGGGTCTGGACTGGACCGGATATTGACTATGTATGAACTTTCCACGTATTGCAATAACGGTTCGTGATTGGTTGGTATTGATAGGAATAGTCAGACGAAGCCACTGCCGAAACAACTGTGTAGGAGGATTCAGAAGAACCCGCTATGTAGCAACAGTCTGTCACTACCGCTGTATAGGAACAGTAAGCAGAAACCGGTGTATAGAAACGGTAGGCCGAAGCCACTGTGTATGAACTGTAAGTCGAAACCGCTACGTAGGTATAATTATCAGAAGTCGCTATGTAGGTACAGTTAATCGAAACCGCTGTGTATGAAGAGTCAGCCGAAGCCTCTGTGTAGAAATAGTCAGCCGAAGCCGCAGTGTGAGAGCACTCAACTGAATGTATTGGACAGGTAGTCAGTCAAAACAGCCACGTAGAAACGTTCAACCGAGTCATTGTGTAGGACCAGTCAGCCGAATTCGCTTTATAATAGCACTCAGTCGAAGATGCAGTCAGGTGAAGCTGCTGTACAGGAGCGGTCAGCTAAAATCGCTGTTTTGAAACTGTCAGCCGGACACGCTTTTTGAGAACAGTCAACCGATGTCACTGTGTATGTACAGCAGTGGTAGGCACATAGAGTAATCTCAGACTAGAGAGAATATTTGGCTCATCTGACGTTTCCTTTCCCACTCTTCGTGATGCGGTCGGTGTGATAGATTGATGTTTGACAAAAAGTGACATACACCAGGTGGAATTACAATAACTTCTTGCTTTAATTTTTCATGTCGTTTTGGTGAAAAACTGTGAAATTTAAATGTGTTTTAAACTTTTTTATTGACGGTTATTCTTAGCATACATTTGTGTTGTATTTAACACAATAATTTTAACACACAAAACGAAATGCCGTTGTTGTTATTTTGTTCGTTGTTTTGAACCATTACCTCTATCGGGTATTAGTAAAGCAATTCTTTTCAACATCAAACGTAAATATCACACCAGGCCAAATGTCATAAATTTGGTGGGAGAACTAGTAGATCTACTATAAGTATTAATCTATGGGTAGGCAAAACCGAACGCACGCACACAAACATATTATGTGCTTATGTGCGGTCGCAAACGTACAGGCATAGACTGATGCTTCGAATCAAGCATGATTGTTGTGTACATGTGAGTTGCCAATCGTCGTGTGTGTGAAAAATACGATTACTGACTGCCTCGCGAGGCTATAGGCTGGTTACCACTGATGTACAGTCAGTCGAAACTGCCGTGTAGGAACAGTCAGCCGAGTCCGTTTTGTAGGAACAGTAAACCGAAGCCGCTGAATAGGAACAGTCAGCCAAAGCTGATATGTAGCCGCAGACAGCCGAAGCCGTTAAGTATGAACAGTCAGTCAAAACCGTTGTGTAGCAACAATCAGCCGAACAAGAACGACAGTAGAGTATGTATTTTGGACTGCTGGCATCATGATTACCGTATTTCTCTGGTATGAAATTGAGGATATGACTTTTGATGATCTTTGATTTCCACAGGATGTCGCACTATGTCATATAACCCATCAAACAACCGACATTTTCCGAATTAAGTTCGGTTTCTGTATTATCAAGCGTCTTGGGGAAATCAAATGGTAGTGTGCGCGGCTTATATGCATGAGAACGTGGGTTCGATTCCTACTCTGATCACCTTAAATTTCTTACGACGGTGGTCACCTCGCTTAGTGAGGGCGACACTATCGAGTATTTAGTCATGAAAAAGCTCTTAAACTACCGTTCGGAATCGGTGTAAAACTGTAGGTCCCAATCAGTGAGTGTGAAACTAGAATGCGCACAGCTCACTGGTTGTGAAAAGCTCTTCCTGATCCCTTCATGGGATGTAACAGGAAACTATTTATATTTGTTCCATTAAAGCCTGTGCTATGCGGTTAACCCATAACTTCGTCAGATAGAATCAAAAACCGCCAACAAGGTCTTGGAAATTGAGTTGACAAGATCCGTCGGACGAGGAATCGAGGAGGAAATCGTATTCCTTAGGAAAGTTAGATGTAACTTAGTCCAATGACGATGATCGTGGTACCACGGGACACCATATTCTGTCCCAATCTGTGAACATGTGAATTAACTTGGATTTAGGGGCTTTCAAGCCATACGATGCCACATCCCGATATTACCTGATGAGATTGAAAGCTCTCGTACTTCTTTCTTTCCACTCCTACAGCTTTTGCAGTAACAATGGGCTGAAATTCCAAGTCTAAGATCCATGTGATCACAGATACTAGCGTAGAGATGTCCTGTCTAGTGCAATAGTCAGTGTGCGCGACTCGGGTACATAAGAGCGAGCGTTTAATCCCTGCTCTGATCACTTTGCATTTCTTTCGAACACGGTCACAGAGAGTCTTGAAAAAACATCTCAAAATACCATTTCGAACCGGTGTAAAACTGTAGGTCCCAGTCAATGTGTGTAGAACGACAAAGCGCACAGCTCATTGGTTCATTCATGGGATGTAATGGGAAACCATGTTGTTAGGATTCTGGTCGGAAGTTGTCAATGCTTGTCAATAATTCGCATGTCTGAGAGCTAACATAATCATATAGCCACATAATTGATATCCAGTGAAATAGGTAAGATTGTCCCTATTTTGGTCAGCCTATCCACACTATGGTCCAGCAATCATATTAGGTGGATATCAAACTGGTTGCTTGGAGTACAGACTGCAGAGGTTTGAAACCAGCCTGACTTTCGGGGTAAATGTTGAGACCACAGACTAGGATGACGTTTCCTCCCAGCCAAAAGGCAATTTCGCAAGAATATATTTTTGGAACAAGTTCCTTATCGAAAGTTGCGGGATGGGGGCTAAATGAGAATAAAATTAAACAACTTTGTTTTAACACTATTATGCTACAAATCAGTATTATCAACTACATTGGGTACTTTTCTTTGGTTTGTGTCTAGACTAACATATGTTGGAAAATTTATTTTTTATTAGAAATTTTTCTAGGTGCCTTTAACCTATATTTAGAATATATTGTAGTTTTGAACCCAATAAAAAGTTAATTTAGAAAAGCCACAGTGAAAAAAGTGTAAAAAAATAAGGTTTTCTTAAATAAGTGCCTTTTCTTAAAAAACAAAAATAAACAAAGTACCCTTTCTTAAAAAAATACCTTATCTTAAAGAAGTAACTTTGCTTATAAAAACTAAATTTTCTTACAAAAAGTAAATTTTCTTACAAAAAGTACCTTTTCTTACAAAAAGTACCTTTTCTTACAAAAACTACATTTTCTTACAAAAGTACCTTTTCTTACAAAAAGTATATTTTCTTACAAAAAGTACCTTTTCTTAAAACAGAATATTTTCTTACAACAAATTGTATTTTCTTAAAAAAATACATTTTCTTTAAAGAGTACCTTTTTGTGAAAAAAATAACTTTTCTTGACCTTTTGTGAAAAAAATAACTTAAAAAAAAGACCAATTTTAAAAAAAAATCCCATTTCTTAAAAAACACCGTTTCCTCAGAAAAGTACCTTCTCTTACAAAAACCTTTTCTTACAAAAATTCCTTTTCTTAAAAGTGCGTTTTCTTAAAAATAAAATAATACCTTTTCTATTCTTGAGATAAGTAGCTTTTCTTAAAATAAGTAAATTTTCTTAAAAAAAAATAACCTTTTCCTAAAAGAGTACGACTTCTTTAAAAAGGACCTGTTCTTAAAAAAGGTACTTCTTTACAAAAAAAAATATGAATACTCTTATGGCATTTTCTTACAGAAAGTACTTATTCTTTAAAATAGTACCTTTGCTTTTACTAAAAGAAATACCTCTCTTTAAAAATGACCTTTCGGGAAAACATAACACATATTCTTACCAAAAGGACCTAAAAATATACTTTTTAAAAAAAAATACATTCTATAAAAATACAATTTTTTTAAAAAAAGTTTATCATTTTACAAAAAGTATCTTTTCTTAAAGATCCATTTAAATTATCGTATCTTTCAACGGTTGCCTAAGACGTGTTGGAACTAATTAGTACGAGTACATAATATTTATGCAGCGAAAGGAACTTCGTTCCAACCGGCTGTGCCCTGACACCTCAGTAATTTTTGTTACAAAATTTATAGCAGTATGAAATTACTCGTACTAACCTGGAATTTCAAAAACATCGTGACCCGGGGAAAAATTAAAAATCATCCCCCGTAACATGATGTGAAGAAGAGATTCGAAGTTGGACTCTCGAGCCTGTGCTCGAAGAAACTAATCAACATACAAATTCCAATATTTTATTGCATTTCAGCGAACACAAACCTGTTCTAATTAAAATTAATAATTGTTTGCATAATGATTATTTAAATATAATTATGATTTTTAATAGTCCAAGACATTATAAAACCATAAATATATATATAAAATTCCATATCACTTTCTAGAATAAAAAACAGAATCAAGTACAAAGATCAAAACCATTTGACGGTATCATACGAGTTCATGAATATACTACGAGTACAGGCATTATTAGAGGTGGTAGTAGTTCTCACACCTTAATAGGCGATAAAAGTCTATGTTATGTCTGGCTAATTGGAAAATATATCAAATCCAATTTACATTGTTGCTGATAGATATCGTAGACGAGACATTCAGTTGATATGTAAAGTGTGAAAATGGAAAAGATTTGTTGTACCTACATACGTATGTATATATTTTGTGTTTCATAGTTAATTGATTGGAATTTATTGAGGAAATTTAATGAAATTATATGCATTAAATTGTAGCTAACAACACTTTAACTCTTGTTGAAGCCTCATAAATCATAAAAGGTTGTCCAATAAGATTGTACAACGTTTTATAGTCTTTACCAAGGTAGAAGGAAGTACCGTGTATGTCATTTCGTTAGAAATATTGGTGGTAAACATGGTATTGGCTTAGTCAAATTGTATAGTATGTGCATTTTCGTTCATTGCCAACAAGATTGTTTAATACTTGAAATGTATTCATATCCATGTAAAATACGGATGAAATCAACGCAAGTTTAATTTAGACTGAGAAAGAGGAAACTTAAAATATTGTTTCTGAATAAGCGATCAATTGGGCTGCACAAAGAAGCCATTGCTGGGGAGGGAGACGTCTGAACAGCTACCAAACTAGATGTCGTTGACAAAAATTACATCCCGTCCCGCCCAAGAGCACGCGCGTGGATACCAGCGTCCAGCAAAGACAGTGAAGAGTATGGCACAAGTGTAATAAGGGCAGGTAGTAGCAACCTTCCATCTGTCAATTGGGAGATTGAAAAGCTGGGGGACGCTGAAGGTATTCGTCGCCAAGTTATGCTTGTCATTAATATCAAATCACCTCCGTTTATCAAAAAAAAACTGAAGGCATCGTTTCTTTCGGCTTCGGTCATATTCAAAAGCGACCAGGAAGCTACACCTGATACCATACACTGAACAGGATGGAAGACATGATACTGGATGAGGCTAAACCTGTAAATACTACGGTGAAGTTACTTCACTGTCCGAATCCACGCTCTTTGACAAGCCCGCATGTAGCCCCCTGGATGATGCCGATGAAGTTAAAAGCACACTGGTAGAGAGAAACGTAGCTGCGAATGCCGAAGAAAATTCAGATTTGACTGCCCCTCTGGTCACAACGAGGAATGATATATCTTTGAACAAATCAAAACTCAATGATGAGCTGTCGGCCACTGGAAGACACCGACTATGAGGCCTACAATACGGTGGTGGAGAAGGGTGTAGCTGAACATGTTTTATGCACCAGCCTGCCAAGCGCATTTTAGTCTAAAGTTTGATATTAATATCACAAATTCTTTACTTCATTTCATCAGCCAATTTGTCAGCTATCACAATATTTGTATTGCCATGAGGACAAACGATTTTCAGTGAAAATAAAAGACCTGACAAAAGGTTTCCTAAAACAATAAATTCTGAAATCGTGAACATGTTTGCTCCCCGCTATTCAGAAGTATTATCTGTTGTGTTTACTAACACACTTTTTGAGGAGTATAGAACTTTTACATACTTCTAAACACTCTTAGCGCTGTACATCAGATAGTAAATAAAGAAGCTACATAAAAGACAATGTCATTCAACAACCTACTACATCACCAATACTTATACTTGATTGAAAGCATAAGGTAACAGAAAAAGGCTCACAGCCAACACCACATCTGATTGAAACACAAAGACATTTTTGGCCAATGTAGGTTACAAATGACCATACTAATACTTACAGTGACGAGCAAAATTATAATAGGGTTGACACAGTTTGGAAATAAATTTGTATATATTAAACACATGATTAAAAAAATTGACTAAATCAATTTATTGTTCTCTCGTGAATAAAAACAAAAACAAACCTGACCTTGTAAGCCTGTAGTATACATTTCACATTCAATAACTAAAACTAACAAAATCGGTCATTAAATTCAAATTCAAAAAAGTAATTGACACTAGCGCGGCCACCAAAAAATCTATAACACTGAAAAAATCAACTCTGTGTTACAGTAAAAACTCACCTCCAAGCACTGCAAGAATGTGAGTATGCACGAGGAAAAGAAACACATGGTGGAAAAATCCGTCCGTTCTTGTGCTGGAATTATGGGCCTTTCAGTGTGTGTTGATTCTTAGGGATCTTCGATCGATACTAATTCGCACATGTAAATTGCAGAATTCAGCTTCAATATATACGATTGATGATCAACCGATGGAATCAATTCAGGTACAATAGTTAGGCATCTGATGAAGAATTTGTCACGTAATTGTCTATTACGGTGGAATTTTATGTTTCGGGATTAGAGAACAAAAACAAATATTAATCATCGAAAATTTGTTTTTAAAAATATTCCCCATGAAGATTTATACCCTTTTGCAGGCGTTTGAACCAATTGTCGAAACACTATTGCCACTCTGATTGAGGTATCTCCAAAACATGCATTCTGAATGCAGCAACCGCTTCTTCAGGTGTCGAGTCAGGTGCTAAGTCAGGACTATACGGCGGATGACCCATCAAATCGATGTTTTGGGTGCTCAAAAATGCAGTTGTTTCAGCCGATGTGTGAGAGCTCGCATTGTCGTTGTGAAGTGTAATCCGTCTTCGGCGGTTGGTTTTCCTGATTTCTTGGAAGACAACTGGCAAACAAATGGTTGTGTACCACTCAAAATTCACTGTTCTGCGTTGTTCTAGTGGTACGGTTGCGACATGTCCGGTTCTTGCGAAAAAACAGGCGACCATTTGCTTGGAAGTGCTTCGGGCGCGAACAACTTTTGTTGGATTTGGCTCATCTTGAAACACCCATACAGTTGACTGCTGTTTACTTTCGGGCTCATACGCGTAAATCTAGGATTCATCACCTGTCACGATGCCATAGACGTGTTTCGAAGCGCCGCGATCGTATTTTTGGAGCATTTCTATCGACCAATCGACACGAGCCTTTTTTTGGGCGATTGACAAATTGTGTGGAATCCAACGCGAACAAAATTTTTTGACAGTCAAATGTTAATGCAATATTGAATGTATGCTTGTCCCACTAATGCCTAAGATTGTCTCAATCTCACGATAGGTCACATGACGATCTTGCAAAATCAGTTCGCGCACAGCATCAATGGTTTTCGGAACAACAGCTGATTTTGGACGATCTTCACGAAATTCGTCTTGGAGTGAAGTACGACCACGATTGAATTCACCATACCATCGATAAACACTGGTTGTTGATGGAGCTTCATCATCGCCAAAAATTGAATTAAGTTCATCCATCCACTGTTGCTGAGTTAATCCACGTCGAAAGTTGTAAAAAATAGTCGCACGAAAATGTTCACGATTTAATTCAATTTTTGGGCCGAGATGAATCTTTTAAGTTACTGTAAACAACACAAATAGCGCTCGTATGTCAAAACGTTCTGAGTACGCATAACCTCAAAAATGGCCAACTTTACCATAGAGCTGTCAGTTTCCAGATTGCAACACTAGGGTTGCCAAATCCCGAAACATAAAATTCAACCTTCCAACAAAAACCAACCTGACCTTGTAAGCTTCTAGTATGAATTTCTCATACATTAACTAAAAAGAAAAACAATTTTAATACTATGTAGATATATACAAAGTGCACACTAAATGTTGTAAAGTTATACAAATGTTACAATTTTGCACTCTGGTTTTATGTTAATTTATTTGGTTTCAGATTCAATATTTTGTCCAGTAGCCTTTGGCTTTTTGAACAGCTTGTATACGACGAGGCATACTGTTGCAAAACGAGGCATACTGTTGCAGTTTGTACGCCTTTCGAATCACCTGGGTACTTGGCGGGCTGAGATTTTATGTAACTCTAAAATTTTTCGATCGGGTTTAAGTGCGATGACTGCGATGGTCATTTCATAGTTCTAAATTGTTGAATGTTTACCTATCTTTAACGATTTTGGTCGAATGTTTTGGGTCGTTGTCATGCTGAACAATCAGTCTTTCAATAGCAAGTCCCGTTTCTTCTATAGCAGCAGGTAAATGATTTTTCCAGAATTTAAAGATATTGTTCTTTTTCCATAGTAGCTTCATATTTTAACCAGAGGACCTACTCGTACGCTATTCTTCGTAATACATCCCCATACCATTATGGATCCACCACCATGTATCATGGTTTGTATTCCTGCATTCGAGGGTAGTAGAATTTAGATCCTGGATCCAGCACCAAGCTCAGTCATCGGACTCAAGTCGATTGATTTTAGTCGCATCAGACCATATAACCTTAAACATAAGGCGTTATTGTTTTTTCAGTATATAAAACGTGTCGAATTTAATGCTTTCCTTTCTTTTCGTAGACGTAACGAATTCTTTCCGAAACTTTATATTCTTTTGTGATAAAAATGGTTTTTGTTACTTCTCAGCAGCCATAACATCTAATGTTTTGAGACTTCGACGAGCAGTCCACTAACTGGTGTCAATATTTAAGGTTTGTACTTCCGCAGCTGGGGTAATTGCATTGTCACTTGTCACTAAGTTTGGCAAATGATGACAAATGCAAACGTTTCTGGGGTGGTCAGGATCAGTTGAAGTTGTAATATTTTTCTTCCGCTTTATTCTTTCGACCGTTATATGACTTTCTTTTGTAATTTTTCGAACAGAATTTTTATTTTTTGAAAAATTCATCAAGTTAAATGCAAACGAAAACTCATCTCAATTGAGAATTTTCCACTATGTAAAAATATCGCAAGCAAAACACACAAGAAATCATTTGCAAAAAACTTAATCCCATCGCCAGAGAACCATCGGTCCCCATTAGCACCATCTGTGGCTAGATCTGTAATAGCTATACGGTTTGCCAGGAATCATGAGGATGCATTTGAAAAAACTGCTTTTATAAATGAAGGGGCCAGAAGCAAAGTGATGCAAGTGCATTTTTTACTCAAACAGAGTTAACAACTTTAAAGGATTTTCTTGTGTATTTGTGTGTGTAGCAGAAATTATTTTTTTATCTTGTTAGATAAAAATATATCTCAAAATTTCTCAAATTAAAGAAGTAATAATATAGATGGGATATTTACGTTGCAATTTAACTTTAAACTTTTTTCACTAAAAATTTTTCAAACGTCACTTGCATCCCTTTGCTTCTAACCCCCTCAAATATAGTATGGTTTTGAGCTGGAATAATACAATAACAAAAGTACCAATAAAAAGGCCAAATAAATGAAAATCATCCCAATAATATATTTTAATAACACAGTGCAACACGAAATATAACCATATACGGACACCACTACGTGATAAAAGACCAAAAAAAAACGTGTCTCCTAGTTTTGCCCAAAGTCATGCACTTTTTTAATGTACCTAAGATCTAAGTAAACAACTTTCTGGAACATATGAACTTCTTACAAATGATTCTTAACACCGTTTAGGTAGCCGCAAAGTGAAAAATTTCCCAAAAATTTTTTAATTTCATTTAGTTTTTCATTACTTCAACATTGAGATACTATGCTATCTATTACAACAATTAATAAAAAAAATATTCGAATTATGTTTATAATATTGATGGCCCTGGACTTGCAAATCGCACTCTCTTAAGTTGTGGATCCAAATTGTCGTCCGAATCTGACTCTGATTCAGAACTTGTGGTGTCCACAGGCACTCAGAGAGTAAATCAAAATTCCGAACGGTTTGCAAGATATGAGCCTGACAAAATCATCACCTATTTTTGCAAAAATGACACCGAGGCCCCAAATTTTTGGGGGCCCATAAAAGAAAATTGCATGACTTTGGGCAAAATTGGGAGACACTGGTCCTTTTTTTTGGTCTCATATATGGTGTCCGTATATGGTTAGACTCGTATTTCCATGATTTAAAAAATTACACACAGTGTAATCCATGACTTCAACTACGTTAGACGATTCCATTTTTGATTAGCGTGTGGAGCAATTGAAAAAATAACAATAGATTTGTGAGCTACGTGATGGTTACATTTGAGTAACTGGATCTATAAAAGGTTGAAGAGAGTGCAATAATGTAACATTAAGGAGAGTGCGTAATTGTAACATTTGGGTTTGTATACATATTATAAATAAATAAATAAATGGTTTCCCATTACATCCCATGAAGGGGCCGGGGAAAACTTCTCACAATCATTGAGCTGTGCGCTTTCCAGTTTTCACTCACTGATTGGGACCTACAGTTTTACACCGATTCTGAACGGTATTTTGAGGAGCTTTATCATGGCTATATACTCGATAGTGTCGCCGTCACCATGCGAGGTGACCGCCGCCGAAAGAAATTTTTTTTGAAGGTGGTCAGAGCACCCTGCAAACATTTGGTCGAGTTTTGGAAGATTAATATGCTGCGCGAAGAATACGCGATTCTTCCTGGCGATCATTAAAAAGCAATTCAGTTGGGGAGATGATTTTGCGAAGAATCTGCGATTCTTCCTGGCGATCATTACAAATTCATCTCTTTGCAGATGATTTTGCGAAGAATCAGCGATTCTACCTGGTGATCAATTCAAATTCATCGCTTAGGCAGATGATTTTGCGAAGAATCAGCGATTCTTCCTGGCGATCATAACAAAATGAACGCTTAGGCAGATGATTATGCGAAGAGTCCGCGATTCTTCCTGGCGATCAATACAAATTCATCGCTTAGGCAGATGATTTTGCGAAGAGTCTGCGATTCTTCCTGGCGATCAATACAAATTCATCGCTTAGGCAGATGATGAATACCCCAGTTGTAATATATTTTTATTGTCATCGCTTGGGCAGAAGAATCCGCGATACATCCGCGATACAATTAAAAAATTGTCATTTAAGTTTTTGAAGTGATCAGTGAATGTTGTGATATTGTGTTGTGGCAAGGTTCTTTTCTATTGTGTTGTGGCAAGGGTGATTAGTAAATATTCTAAACATTTTAATAATAAACAGTAACATGTACAATAATACAATCCGAAAATGAATTAAGAGGGAAAGTGCAAGGCGATTCGCTTGTAAATCACCAAGGCGATTCGCTTGTAAATCAACAAGTCGGTTCGCTTGCAAATCAGCTAGGCGATTCGCTTGTAAACCAATAAGGCGATTCGCATTTCACCGGACATTTTCTCACGACTCAGCATTCGCCGATGCATCGCAGATGATGATCGCCGCGATTAAGTTCATCTTCCACACGATTCGCAGATTATTCTTCCGCGATCGAAAATGTTTGCAGGGCAGGATCTCATGTACAAGAGCCGCGCACACTAACCATTGCACGGACTTTTAAACATATACGAGGATTGCTATTTATATTTTGGGTCCTGGCAATCTAGTGTTGCCGTAATTATTTTATCATAAACATACATACAACGTTTTCACGTACCAGCACCATTTGTTGTATTTACACTGTGTTGAAAAATTCATCTCAGTCAGAAGTGGAATTAAACCATGAACATTTTCCTGGTATAATTTTTTTTACGATTTTACGATTTCGGTGTAGATTATCGAGACAAAAGTGTCTCAATCAACTTGTTTGGACTTTTGGTAATGAAGCACCATCAAAAATCACAGTAAATTGCTGGTACCAAGAGTTTAGTCTCGCACGCCGTTCGCTCCAGGATGAATTTGGTGAAGATCGTCCAACTTCGGCTGTTTTGCCGGAAACCATCGATGCTATGAGCGAACCGATAAAGCACGACCGACATGCGACATAGCATGAGATTGAGGAATCCTTGGCCATTAGTATGAAAAGCATCAATAAGATATTGCATATACAATTTGACCGTGAAAAAGATTTGGTGTCGTTGGATCCCACATAATTTGACAAATGCTCACAAAAAGGCTCGTGTCGACTGGAGCAAAGAAATGTTGAAAAACTACAACCGCGGTAACTCAAATGCAATGTATAACACCGTCACAGGTAACGAATCATGGATCTATGCATATGAGCCCGAAGCAAAACAGCAATCGACCATATAGGTCTTTCAAGACGAGCTATATCTAATAAACGTTGTTCGTGGAAGAAGCACATTGAAGCAAATGATTGCGTTTTTATCGGTGTAGCCGGTCATGTGGCCACAGTGCCTCCAGTGGAACATAGGACGTTCAATTCTGAGTGCTATACCACCTTCTGATTGCCAACAGTTTTCTAAAGAAATAAGGAAAAGCAACAAGAGAAGACGGATAATTTTGCACCAGGCCAATGAGAGCTCTCACACATCAGCTGAAACAATGGGCTATTTGAGCACTCAAGATGTTGAATTGATGGGACATCCTCCGTACAGCCCTTATTTGGCATCCAATGACTTCTTTTGACTGCGTGGTCAACGTTTTTCAATGCCCGAAGAAGCTGTTGAAGTGTCCAAAAACCATATTGTCTCAATCGGTGTGGAAAAATTGCTTCGGAAATTGGTTTGAGCGCGTTCAGAACTGTATTATTGATCTCCTCGGAAAATGTTTTGAAAAACAATAAAACCATTTCCAATGATAAATGATTTTTTTTTATTGATGGATCCGAAATAGAAATAGCAACCTCGTATGTATAATTGTTGTACATTTAAGTGTTAATTACGAAAGATACCATATCAAAGTAGAATTCAAAAAAATGTTTTAGTTGTAAACTTAAACGCTGCTACAAAATTACAGTTTTAAACTTCCATTATGGGAAACCTGTTTCAATTTTGCTCGTCACTGTATGTGTAAAAATATACAAATTCCCTCTCAAAAAAGTGACAATTTGATTTACTCTAGTAAAGAACTTTGTTTCCTTCTCTAATAACAAGTTCTGGCGGTTGTTCTTGAAAAGTTCAAGAGCTTTTAAATAAATATTCAAATTATTTATTGTGAAAGGATAAACCAGCCGTTACTTTAATCGTATTATATCGGAGTATAGTATTTAGTTAGCTCCATACAGTAGCAATTAACAGCATTTTTAGCTCTCATATACAGCGATTACATCGACATCTTATCAAATATTTACAGTTTATTGTATGGCCAATATTCCCATACACATTGTCGATAACAAATTGTTTAACTACCGTTTTATTGCATAGAAAATTGTTATAATAATATAATTATGGGGGTCTCTTAACTAGACACATGATATAGACAAAAATCGAAATATTTAAAAAGCAACAAACTCAACTTTAAACAAATCTGCATGAAGTCTTCTACAATCAGTTAGTATGCGGTTTATATTCACATTGCCTTTGATAAACCATAAAAATCAGGTTAATTTACATAATTATGTTTAACACCCACTGTTTGGTGCCCCTATTGGTTTAAGTTGTTGGTTTGGTTGTTCTTTTAACATTAAAGGTGATTGTGCAAATTGCAATTTGATTGTATTGCCTGCCAGCTTTACAACATAACTGTTGAAAGTTGAAAAATTAGAATAAAAACAATATAAACGTTAGCATTTAGCGTTATCGATCAGGCACACAAGATCAGACCCTCGCCAATTGAAGAATGTCTGACATACAAAACGAAAGACTTAAGACACAAACGTGAAATGTATGAAACATTTCATTGGTTGTATTTAGTTCTAGTTTGGCGTCTCAATTTTTATTAGTTGGTATTACCATAAAGTGCCAACAACAATGTATCTCAATAGTAACGTGAAATACATAATAATATCAACAAGTATTTAATAACATGTTTTCTTAAAAATAAATCATTTAATGAAAAAACCGAATAATTTCACAACAAGAAATGACAAACAATTAAACACTTAATAAATCTTTTGAGAAAAAATATGCTATGTAGATTAATACTCAGGGTAGATGTAATGGCTTGTTGGAAATTTTTCACCATAAAATTTTAACAAAGGAGTTATACTTCCGTAAACATGTTAATTGGCTTGATAGTTGATAGCTTTCTAGTTTAACAGAATCAAAGTAATTTAGTTACATAAATGTTATTCCAATAAACCGAGATAGGGCAGTAGTAACTTATTGAAGTACCCACATTTATTGGACAATGTATAGTGTCTTCGACTATTTAAGAAGCTTTCATAAATTCTTAATTCACATTTTATTAATTTCCCTTTATACCCCTTATTTGGTAAGATCTTCTTTTCAATTACTTAAGTCAACTGCGGGATTTTGTATGTTCAATCACTGGCCGGGATCAATAACTGGTTTAATTTTGTGTTTGGCAGCCACCTTGTTGGCAGCCACAAATTTCGACGAAAATCGATTATAAGAAAAATTAAAACTTCCTTCTTGTAGAGTCAAAATTGTAAAAAAGTTCGAAAAATGGATGTTTTCAATATTTTGCCAAAAAAAAATAACAGTCGAATCGAAGTTCCTTCCACTATGTATTATGTACTAGTTAGTTCCAACACGCGCCTATTGAAAAATACTATAACTTTAATGAATCGTTAAGGAAAGATACTTTTTGTAAAATGATAAACTTTTTTAAGAAATTTTTTACTTATTGAAAGTATTTTTAAAAAAAAGTATATTTTTAGGTCTTTTTTGTAAGAATTTTTATTATATCTTCCCGAACATCTCCTTTCTTTAAAGAGACGTACTTCTTTTATTAAAAGCTAACGTTTTTTACCAGGTACCATTTTTCATAAGAAGAAGAACTACTTTTTTTAAGAACATGTACTTTTTATAGAAATACTCTTTTTAGGAAATGATTATTTTTTAAGAAAATTTACTTATTTTCAGAAAGGCTACTTACCCCAAGAAAAGAAGAGAAAAGGTATTATTTTATTTTTAAGAAAAGGTACTTTTATGAAAAGGATGTTTTGTTAGAAAAAGTACTTTTTTAAGAGGTTTTTTTTTGAAGAAAAGGTTTTTTTTAAGATATGGAAAATGGGAGTAGGAACTTATCTCAAGAAAAGTTATTTTGTTTTACATAAAAGTACTCTTTAAAGAAAATTTAGTTTTTTAAGAAAAAAAACTATTTTGTAAGACAATGTACTTTTTTAAGAAAAGGTACTTATTTAAAAAAAATACTATTTTTAAGAAAAGGTATTTTTTGTAAGAAAAGGTTTTTTTTGTAAGAAAATTAACTTTTTTAAGCAGAGGTACTTCTTTAAGATAAAGTATTTATTTAAGAAAATGTACTCTGTTTAAGAATACCAATAGGTATTTTTTGGGAGAACATTTATTTTTTTAAGAAAACGCACTTATTTAAGAAAATGTTATTTTTTTAAACTTCTTACACTTCGGCTTTTCTAAATTTACTTTTTATTCGGTACAAAACTACAATATACATGTAATAAACAGGCTCCACCTAGAAAATTTCCCATTAAACAAGAAATATCCCCCCATATGTTAGTCTAGACACAAACCAAATCAAAAGTACGAGTGAAGAGTAAGTGTGCTGCCTAATGTAATTCCATGCTCAGGGATGTATTTCATGGATTTGTCAGTCTTGCACTTTGGTTTTTCTAAATTTACTTTTTATTGGGTTCGAAACTACAATATGTAGTAAACAGGCTCCACCTAGAAAACTTCTCATTAAACCAAACCAAACCAAAAGTAACCAAATATAGTTGATAATAATGGGTTGTAATAAAGTAGTTAAAAAAAAGTTGTTTAAAATTTTTTCATTTAGCCCCCATCCCGCAACGTGCGATAAGGAACTTCGCTCCAATATTTTGTTTCCTTTGGCCAAAAAAAGTAATAAAACTTCCTGCATGTAGAGTCAAAATTGGGAAAAGTTCGAAAAATTTACTTTTTCAATATTTTGCAAAAGACAGTGTTATGAAATTGGCAACTATTTCTGAGATTTTGGATCTCAAAAATATCCACTCAACCCCTGAAAATTTGAGAATGACAAGATCGATATTTCGAGAACTAGCACCTCAGGGAAAAAATCTTTTAGGCAATCGTCATAATTTAGGATACACTAACAAACCGTCGTAGTGATGCATGACTAACCAGCTATTTGTTTCACTGTGTAATTATAGATTTTGAACCCGAAAATTATTAAAGAAAATATAAAACAATACAAAGTTTAAAGAAAATTCGTGGCGATTGACTTAATTTAGTTCTATGATAGCCGACTCTGCTTATATTCCTTTTCCAGGTACCGCTTCCATGTATTTGGTGGTCTTCCTGGCCTTCGATACCCCTGCAGATTCCAAGCAAGTGCAATATCTGATGTCCTGCTCTAGCAATATCTGATATTCTTCTACGAATATCCAATTCAATATGGCCGTTACATGTATCTTGCCTAAGTAATTCATTAGAAATTGTCTTGGGCCAGTAGGATTTGTAGGATTTGTCTCCGACAACGATTGACAAACGTTTGGACTCTCTTCATTGTCAGCTTCGTCAAGATCCATTCGCACAACTGTACAGACTTTACACTGCAATCGAATTTTCGCAATTTCGTCTTTTCTGATATCCTCTAAATACGCCAGATTTTTGCAAGGTTTAGGAAAGCATTACGGCCCTTATTTATCCGGTCACTTATATCCGTCGCAGCATCACCTGTTTTTGGTAATTTTGCATCCTAAATATTTGATGGAATCCACGTCTTCATTTAACGAACCATCAACTGTTTGTGTAGTATTCCGTTCTGTTGGAATACGCATTGGTTTTGTCTTCTTTATATTTATTCTCAATCCTACTTTTTTCCCATTTTCAGGGACTCTGTTTAACTTTGTCCCGATGTCATCATATTTGTGGGCCCTAAGACATATGTCATCTCCTTCATCGATATCATGTAGATGTTCATACATACTCCAGTGAATGCCGAAAGGTTATTCTGCACTAGTTGTCTCCATAAGTAGAAGAAATATCGTGGGCGACAAGACATATCCTTGTTTAAATCCCGCAGATATGTATAAAGGCTGGCTTTCCTTTCCATTAAATCCAACTTTATACGCTGTATTTGTGAATATTTCACGTATCATAAACACTATCTTGTCCGGTACCACAATTTTGGTCCAGGTGGACCACATTGAGTTATGGTGTACACATCCAAAAGCTTCTTCAAAGTCGACGAATTCAGATACAGAGGCTAGTGTAGTTTATCTGGTTGACCTATGATTTTACGGAGCGTATTTACGTGATCGGAAGACAAACGACCAAGCCTGAAACCCGGGTGCTCCATCCGCATAATTTACTTCACAGCCGGCGAGATCCGGTGAAGTATATCGGTCGTCAGTTCCTACGCAGCGTTAGATCACATTTTTTCGGGATAGTGATAGCCGTCGGTGGTGCAATGATTAGTGTGCGCGGCTCTTGTACATGAGATCCTGGGTTCGAACCCGGCTCTGACCACCTTCCAATTTTCTTTCGGCGGCGGTCACCTCGCATAGTGACGGCGACACTATCGAGTATCTAGCCATGAAAAAGCTTTTCAAATTACCGTTCGGAATCGGTGTAAAACTGTAGGTCCCAATCAGTGAGTGAAAACTGGAACTGCACAGCTCAGTGATTGTGAGAAGTCCCTTCATGGGATGTAATGGGAAACCATTTATTTATTTTTATAACCACTCCCGGGCGTCGGTGGTGCAATGGTAGTGTACGCGGCTCTTGTGCATGAGTGCGTCGGTTCGATCCCTGCTCAGACCACCTAATATATCTTTCGCTTAGTATTGGCGACACTATCGAGTATTTAACCTTGAAAACGCTTCTCAAAAATACCTTCGGAAACGGTATGAAACTGCAGGTAAAAAACAGCTCACTGGTTGTGAGAAGCTCTCCCCAAACCCTTCGTGGGATGTAATGGGAAACCTTAATGTTTTATATACAACCACTTCTCTTTCCACTCCGTAGGGATTTTGTTGTCTACCTGTGCGCTTCTGATTACCGGCGTAATGGTATTTGCTGACGCTGATATTTCAACAGTTAATAGGAACAAACAGGAATACTATCAGCACCAGAAGATTTGTGATCTTTCATTTTTGCCAGTGGCGCCGCGACCTCTGTTTGCGACGGGAGTTCCGTTGAAATATCTCGTCTCGGGTGGCGACGAGAGTATGCTGCCGTAGAGGTACACTGATCTTCATCATCCGGAAGTCTAGGCTGTGTAGTAAAGAATTCATGCCATATCTCCACTTGCTGATCTGGTAATGACATCTCCGTTCAATCATTAGCTTTTAACGGTGCAGTACTCCTAATGTTGTTGCCTCTCCTTGCAGTGTTTTCGGTTTCCTCCGCTACATGCTTCAGATAATTGTCGAAATCTGAACGGTCCATGTACCCAGTCTACGTGCTGATTGCCGGTAGTTTGATTTTAACTGACTTTCCAACGTTGGAGTGGCCATCGGTGGTGCAATGTTTGTGTGCACGGCTCTTGTACATGAGTACGTGAGTTCGACCCCCTGCTCAGACCACCTAACATTTCCTTCAAATGCTATCGACTATTTAGCCACGATAAATCTTCTCAAAAATACCGTTCGGAACTGGTGTAAGACTGTAGGTCCAAATCTGTGAATGTAAAACTCGAAATCGCACACCTCACTGATTGTGGAAGCCCCAATCCCTTCATGGCATGTAAGGGGAAATCTTTTTTTTTCAGTGTTGGTGTATTGGATCGTATACGCTAACTCTGCAGGAGTCCACGATTCCGAATTTTGGAATAGGATCCAAGATTTGATCACACATCTCACCAAGGACCTACAATGCAGTTACCTCCAGCATTCGAACAATGTCTGACAATGAATTTTTATTGTTCTGTACCAAAGTAGATCATAAGGTTTGATCGTACAGTATTGATACGGGTGGGTCCTACAGGCGGTCCATATTGTTTTTACGATTTTACCCCCAATACCATTGACAGCCGCTGGACGGATACGAAAGGTGCCCACTAAGAGCTGGTGGACGTTATCAATATACTTTACATCCCACGAGTACTTAGCCATGAAAATCTTCTCAAAATATCGTTCGAAACCGGTGTAGAACTGAAGGTCCCAATCAGAGAGTGCAAAACTAGAAAGCGCACAGCTCACGGCATGTGAGGAGCTCTCCCCAATCCGTTTCCCATTCGATGTTCCTTTTTAAGGTAAACAGTTGTTTCTTTTTAAGGTAAACATTCATTTTAAGGTAAACAGTTACTAACATTCATTCTTATACTGTATTCCACGTAAGTATCACTAATTTCTATAAACAAGGCTAAATCAATCAGTATTGACGACATCTAGCAAGAATGTTGCAAAACAAAAGACTTAAGGAACGAACGTGCAACTTTCCAAAACAAAGTAATAATGTCAACAGAGTGATAAACTGTTACTAAGAACCCAAGAGAATTACAATTTTGTGGAAAACTTTACAATTCCTAATGGTAAATTGTCTAAAGTAACAGAAAATGCAAATCCGCAAACATAAACATGCCATGTTACATGTAAATTAACATGACAATTTCTACATAGAAATCGGTGAAAAAGCAAAGTAGTCTAAGTAGCAATTTCAAATTTCTACTGGTAAATTATATATACGTAGATGATAAGTCTTGACGGATAACCACAAATTTCAAATGCAATTACAACTGAAGAGTTGGGTAAAGAAATGGCTATGTGTCGCTGCCATTGTTATGGGCCAGACAACAAGATTGAATGAAATCACTATGTAAATCATGGGTGTTGATGAGGGTGGTGTCACGTTTTTGTTTGGGATTTCTTTTTCTTTCGATTTATTTTATTTTATTTATTTTTCTGTTATTCGCGCCACTTCATTCTTTACAACTAGATTGGCATTTATTTAAATTGTACAACAACAGCATTTGATATTGTTAATAAAAACGTTAACATGGCACGTTTAGCACAAACATTAACAACAACCGCAATTCATTGGCATGAATCCCAAAAACATTACAACAAAAAACGAGCAAACGAAACCAACACTAAAGTTTTGAAAATCAATCATTTAACGACATTTTTCTGAAAGAAAACACAATTTCTGCCTCATTAATTTATGCCAATTGGACTCGAGACAACAATTGGACAACAACAGTGTGCTAAACTTTAGAGAAGAAAAAAAATCCAAAAACATTATTTATTGTTGTTGCTGTAATGTTGTTGTGGTATTTTGTTTATTTCAATACGATTTGAAAAGTAATAGATCACGCCCGTTTTCTTCGAGTCTGAGTTTAGAGACCCAGGTTTCAAATGGTGACATGTGTCTGTATGAATGAAGACTTACAGTGATAACAAAATGTAGGGATTTAGTAATAATTTAACACGAAGAATTACTGAATTTG
Source organism: Phaonia tiefii (assembly GCA_963931995.1). Classification (NCBI taxonomy): domain Eukaryota; kingdom Metazoa; phylum Arthropoda; class Insecta; order Diptera; family Muscidae; genus Phaonia; species Phaonia tiefii. The sequence goes on from OZ008370.1 coordinate 144,924,505, forward strand.
AACTAAACTTGGTGGAAGTTCATGTATTCCAGTCGGCACAGTGGTGCAATGTTAAATGAGATCTTAGATGAAATGGAATAGGATATAAGATGATAGGGAGGAAACCTAGATCCACCTGCCACCGTTTTACTTGGATCGGATTGGTTAATAATCTGAAGGGAGAAGTGAGGGAAAATAAATTTGATATAAATGTTGGCCCCAATTTTGCATTCTCTTTAATTTTATTCCCCTTTGTAGTCGAGTCAAATAATTCACTATATTTATGTGTCTTCTTCGCATTATATCTAACAGGATATTGGTGACATTTTTTGTAACAAATGTTCCACTTTCATTACAATTTCATGACATTTTATATACTTGCCTGCTGTTGTTTCAGTTAATCTTTATTTACATTTTTATAGTTTACAGATTCTGATTGAAAATTCCTGAAACCGCCAGATCTGAGGATTGTGCAGAGTTCCTACATTTGATGATCACTGTACAAATTGATTTGCCTCCATAACACATGCCCAGTTGTAAGTTCAGATGCCAGCAAACGTAACGAGTACGTATATACCTATATTCGTTGCATTCCTGAGACACCACCAACTGAGTCCACAGCCCGACATTATCAACTCTACCCATATGATTGGCACATTTTTACTACTGTTTTTTGCAGTTTCTTTCTTCAGTTAGTTTGTTTCTTCTTTCAGTACGAAACTAAAGACAACATCAACTGAGAAATCAGTGCTAAACAATGCAATTTATACCTACAGACATACATACTGTATATACCAACGTATTTGAGTTGTTGGCAACATACAGGTCTGTCGTACGATATATCGTATGTAGTATGTAAATACCTATATTGAATTACCAATATCTTGCATATTCACACATATTTATTTTGTTTTCCATAAACCAAGTGACACATTTTTTGTAGTTGCATGTTGCAATAGATCGGGAAAAAAAATTGCATATAAACGCTAAGATAATTGTTAGCAAACGATACAAATATCAGTTATTAAAATGGGTTAGGTTAGGTAAGGGATAGATGACATCATTGCTTGTTCTGCCATAGCAGAATATCCCTTTTGCATGTGCTGCCATTTTGCCAGTAGATCGAACGACGCACAATAGAGTGAATTCTTTTCTCACCAGAACAAGCCGTAATCAAAAAGTTTAAGACAAACATCAACAAACACTATCCGGTTTTTCCTTCTACTCTGCTTTCCGAGTCCAAAACAGTACATTGTGTCTCACTCCCTCACGCTGAAAAATCTGTCTATTTTTGTTATTTGAATGCAAATATAACGTGTTTGTAGGTTCTCGCAAATATACTATACTTGTGCCCAAATACGTTGTGTTTGCTATTCAAGATGTGTTTTTGAGACCCAAATGTGGCTTTTTTTGTCGAAGAACGCTGAAAAGAAATACGTGACAGATTAGAAAGAAACGAAAAACCAGCAGATCTTCAATTCATGAAACCGTCCTTGCAAACATGTACATGTTTCCTGCAATATGTTGCTGGGGCCGATATTTTTCAGCGTGTACTTACTTTGGCGGCCTCAAACAGCCCAGAGGGGTTAAGAGCCCTACAAGAGGATTACATGATCTCTGCTCAAACCACCTTAAATTTCTTTCGACGGCGGTCACATCGCTTAGTGACGGCGATACTATTGAGTATTTAGCCATCAAAAAGCTTCTCAAAATACCGTTCGGAACCGGTGTAAAAACTGTAGGTACCAATCAGTGAGTGTAAAACTAGAACGCCCACAGCTCACTGGTTGTGAGAAGCTCTCCCTAATCCCTTCATGGGATGTAAACCATTGGAAACAATTTTTTTCTCGCGCAGACAATATTCCACCTGGCATTTCCAGAGTAGTATTGGTCGTCCTATTTCTCGTTGTACTTCGAGTACGTCTTCGTATACTTTTCGCGCTGGTTCATTCTGATACATTGTACTGACATGACCTAGACAGCGTAAACGTTAATATGCATAACTACGTCGAAGTCGGAATACAGGATACACAGCTCGTGGTTCATATGTCGTCGATACTCGCCGTTTTCAATTAGGGGACCATATATATTTCTCATTTTTCTCACAAAGACTCCTAGTGATGTTTCATCAGCGTTCGATATGACCCAGGCTTCTGCACCATAAAGCAAGACAGGTTGAATGAGAGTCTGAAATATGTGAATATTCGTGTCTCGAGAGACGGTTTTATCTCTGCAGTGCTCGCTTAGCCCGAAATAACACCTGCTGGCAAGAACAAATCTCCGTTTGATTTCCAAGCTGAAGTTATTGCTTCAGATCACGGCAGATCGGAGAAAAATAAATTCGCCCACTGTCGAAACCACTTCTTTTGTCTAGTACTCGTTAACTTCCAAACCCACGTTTGATGATTCCGGATATCAACGTTCACCCTTTCAACCAATCAGGTGGTTGTTCTGCTTGTCGAAACCATTAATTTTGTCTTGTACTCGTTTACTTCCAAACCCACTTTTCCTGATTCCTTTTCAATTCTTGAAAATACTGCAGTAACTTTTCACAGATTTCGTTCAATGAGGTACAAATCATCTACATACGCGAGCAGCATGTAGCTGTTGCGGCAGTTATTTAGTCGTGCTGACTGCAGCCTTTCTCAGAATGATGTCAATTAAAATGTTGAAGAGATCGCATGATATGGTATCGCCTTACCTGAGACCTCGGCTCGTACAAAATTGTTAAGAGATTGAGATTTTTACCAATCTTTACTGTGGAGTTCGTGTCAGTCAGTGTCATTCTACAAAAGCGTATCAGGTTAGTAGGAATACCAAGCTCCGACATAGCCAGGTACAGTTTTCCCCGTATCGGGCTAACGAAAGCAGCCTTATAATCTACAAAAAGTTGGTAGGAGTCGATATGTTTTTCAAGAATTTGTCATAACGTGAATATCTGGTCGATAGTTGACTTGTCAGGCGTAAAGCCACATTGTTAAGATCCGATCAGATCTGCAACAAACGGCTTTAGTTGTTCGCACATAACGCCCGAGAGGATCTTGTATGCTGAGGATCAAAGGTTTATTCCACGATAGTTTGTACATATACTCGGATAGCCTTTTTTGAAAACAGGACACAGTATGCTAAGGCTCCAATTATCGGGAATGTAATCGTCTCGCCAAATTTTGATATGACGTGATGCACGCACCTTTCCAAACCATAGCCGCCAACTTTAAACAGCTCAGCCGATTTGGCAAGGAGGGGGTAGTCGACATTGCAGTCTCCTGGGAGGGACAAGTAAAGCAGAGAAAGGGGGTCCTTGATCCATTTCCGTTGGTTTGTCTTTGCACTTTTCAGTATAATTTATTGGTCTCATTCTTAATTCTGTAAGATTCAATTTGCTCACTCTCGCGCTTTCTCCAAACGGGTTTCCAGTCTCCTCTTCTCCTTATAGCGCTCTGCAACTGACTGAGGCACTGCCATACGTGCTGGGTTATTTTCATCACTAGCCATGGTACACTATTCATCGTACCATGGTTTGTATATAACTGGCTTTGCATAACAAAGACGGTCTCTGCAGCAGTTTTCATACAGTGGGGTGCGTTCTACATCAGTATCTGAGACAGCTTCTATGCATAGGCCGTGGTTACCTCTGGTAAATGCAGCATTCCTATGTCCAACATTCTATATGTCTGATTTCGTACGACTTTCGCTCTGATTAAGCTTGTTCGAACCTTTGCTGCAGCTAGAAAGTTATCCGAATCTATATTAGCTCCTCGAATCACACGTACATCTAGTAGAGTGCCTTACATCAATTTCCAGGTGATCAACCTATTTCGTCGTCTGTTAATCAGGGGATATACAAGTCGTCATATGTTGAAATCTCGTACTACTGATAACCATGATTTTCGACGTGGCAAAATCTAAGTCTCAAATCATTATCGGAGGTGGTGGCGTGTATACTGAATTTACCGAGGGTTGGTTCAAAGACAACATACAACATGTCCTTTGTGTCATTGTCTTTGGTGGATGGTGGCTATACGTTCACCCACGGAGTTGTTCCTTGAGACCAGATGTCGAAGTCTTTTTCCAACTACAAATCCGTAACCAAATTCATGCTCTTTCTCATGGCAGCTGTAACAGATATCACAGTTCTTCTTCCTTGTACAGCCACGACCTCTCCATCGCATCCCCTGGATAACAGTAATGTCAGCCTTATACTTAATTCTCCAGGACATCTGCTAGTTGCATAGAGACACCGGGTCTGTGAAGTGTTCTAAAACTCCAAGTGCATATTCGTAAGTCGTGGTCCGTGGGTTTTATTATTCGTGGGTTTGGTCGTGGGTTTTATTATTCTCATTCTCATTTCAAATTTTCAATGCCAATATAAGAGTAGCGGAAGGCAAACCCAGCCCACAGTGACATTGTATTGTACCTATTGTCAGGATAATTATGTTTCATCCGCCAATTGTGGATCAGACGCTGACCAGAATGTAGTGTGTCGAAATTGGATTTTTGACACTTTACTTTTGAACATCCGTTTGTCAACAGAGTTGGCTCATACGCCTTCAAAGGACAAAATAGTATGTCCGCCAGTTCGAAGAGCTTCAGTGACAGGGTCACCTGTTTAACCTGAGACGCATCAGTGACCGCATAACCAATCAGGCTGTTTATTCGATTCGCCTTCTCACTCTAACTAGCTAACGGAGGGTTCCGATAAAGCCATTGCGCGGAATATACCTAATCTAGGAAGTCGTGAGCCGCTTGGACTGCCCTGTGAAGGAATCATATCTGGCCACGCCCAAGTGAATGGCTATTAGAAACTTTCCACCTCCACGGTCAGTCCCTGAGTAAATTCAAAACAAAACAATACAAATAAATGGTATAACGATTTGGAGATAGCTAGAGTGAAAACTTCAAAATTATATATTTTAAAATCCATTCTTAATTTCTGGAGAAATAAAGTAAATATCATCAACTATAACTAGTATGACCCTTTACCTCAATTATCTTTTACACAATAAATTCCGTTACATTTGGGTGGGATTGGTCCGTTGGACTTGCATCACGTGGCAAGTATTCCAGTAAACTATGTGATATTCTTCAAGGTAGCTTAAGGACTTTGGGAAGACGAGCGGGTAAAAATGCAATAGGTGTAAACCCAGTATTCAAGACCGACGTAGTCCTTTTATCACGTCGAATGGGTCAGAAATTCAGCTTGCACAGTGTGCTTTCCAAATGGCGGAGGCCCTCGCAAAATTTAAAGCTGACATAACAGCTATCCAGGAAATGCGATGGACAGGATATGGTTACTACCAGAAAGAAAAGCTGTGATATTTACTACAGCTGTTGAGCGAAAGCACGAATTCGAGTGCAGATTTATAGTTGGCTTGAGACTGCGATACCTAGTTTTAAGGTTCAACTCAGTGAGTGAACGCACAGCCACAATTCGAATCAAAGTATCATATTTCAACACGTCGTTAACTTGTGCGCGCAACGCACCGACAGAGGATAAAGACAATGAGGGCAAAGACTAATTTTATGAGCGTCTGGAGGACGTATACGAACGCTGCCCTGAGGATGACATTAAGATTATTCTAGACGAGTTTAATGCCAAATTGGAAAAGGAATGTGTCTTCCGATCAACCATCGGTAATCACAGTCTACATGATAAAACTTCCGATAATGAAATAAAACTGATAGACTTCGCCGCTGCAAAGAACATGGTAGTTAGTCGCACATGATTCTAACATAAGGACGTACATAAGTAGACTTGGTTATTTCCTGATCAGAGAACGAAGAACCAGATTGGTCACTTGGTAATAGATGGCAGGCACTCATCTAGTGTAATGGGTATACGTGTGATTCAAGGTGCCAATAACGGCTCGGATCATTACCTGGTGGCTGCGAAAGTTCGCACAAGACTGAGCAGGGCCACAAACGTACGAATCCGAACATGGGAAAATCTAGATGTTGACAAGCTGCAAATACCACAGATATCAAAGTCCTATCAACAAAAGCTCTATAGCTCTCTCCTGCTAGGGTAGAATACTCCCCCTCCTGAGGACCCTGAAGCGCAGTGCAAGCACATCTCCCAGTGTTTGGAAACCGCTACAAGGACTGCACTTGGCTATCAAAAACCATGGTACGCCGAAGGATGTTACATTGCAACTGATGAAAAAGACGGTACACGTATGGCAACGAAACAGTCAGTTAGAACGCCTTCTGAGAATTAACGGTACAAGATGCTGAGAATGGAGGAAACCCAATTATTTAGGCGGAAAAATGGCAGTGGGGGCAGAGAGAAAGAGTGAAAAGACGGAAATGTGGAGGATGAATAATGAATCCCGAAAATTTTCCGTCGGTGGTGCAATGGATAGTGTACGCGCCTCATGTCCATGAGATCCTGGGTTCGATACGTGCTCTGACCATCTTAAATTTCTTTCGGCGGCAGTCACCTTGCATAGTGACGGCGACACCAGCTATAAAAACCCTTCTCAAAAATACCTCTCGGAACCGGTGTAAAACTGTAGGTCCAATCAGTGAGTATAAAACTAGAAAACGCACAGCTCACTGGTTGTGAGAAGCTCTCCCCAATTGCTTCATGGTATGTAATGGGAAATTATTTATTTAGTTATAAGAAGATCGAATAACGGGCCGAATAATAGGCTGCCCTCCAAGTGGTGCCAGATATGCTGTGTGTGCTTAAAATTTGAAGAGATCACTTTTCATCTCTACTCCACTCAGATTCTTACACTGAAGATCAGGAGGTAATGATTGTGAAAGATTGTACCCCCACCACCCACCAGTCAATGCGAGATTAGAATCTCCCGGCTTAAGAAGAATTAAGCCGCTGGTGTGGATTGGCTATCCGCCGAGCTTTTTAAGGCCGGAGCCTATAGCCCACATGCATTAACTTATATGCGGTATATGGTTGGGGGAATCTATGCCTGACGATTTGAGTCTCAGTGTATTATGTCCTGTATTCCAAAAGGGTGATCCGTGTGTCTGTTCCAATAATCGCGGTATGTCTTTTATCCATCGCGTATAAGGTCTTGTCGAGCGTATTATGTGAGAGACTAAAGCCAATTATTGAAAACCTGAGTGGACCTTATCAGTGTGGGTTTAGATCAAGCAAGTCCACGACTGACCAAATATTCACGCTACTCTAAATCCTGGAAAAGATCCACGAAAAGCCAATCCATACATACCATCTTTTGTCGATTACAAAGCTGATTTCGATAGCCCCAGACGGGGAAAATTGTAAGAAGCTATGTCTGAACTTGGTATTGCGGCAAAAACTGGTCCGACTCTGTAGAATGACGCTGACCAACACCAACCAAATCAGCAGGGAAGGCCGGGAAAGACCTCACCGAACCAGTCTGTACCAATTGACGACCGGGACTAGACGACATACTTTCATGCAATCTCTTCAACATCTTAATGGAGATAATAATGAGAAAATCTGCAGTAAATACGAACAAGACCATCAACACGAAAAGCCATATGTTGCTGGCGTATGCTGACGACATAGACATCATTGGGCCAAATTTGCGAGAGGTTACTGCAGTATTTTCAAGAATCAAAAAGGAATCAGCGAAGGTGGGTCTTGCTGAGGACAAGACAAAATTGATGGTGTGAACGACTAGAGAAACCTCTCGTCTTGGTCCGCACTTGAACGTCGACAACCGATTTAATTTTGAAGTGGTAAATGAATGTATCTATCTTCGATCCGCCGTGAACAAGGACAACGTCAACTGGGAGATAATTGTGCTTGCAAATAGATGCTATTTTGGGCTCAGCAAGCAGTTTAGGAACAAAGCCCTATATCGACAGACAAAAGTCCAGCTATACCCGACTCTCAGTTTATCTGTCCTGGCATATGCTCCGACACTTGGTTCATATCGCAAGCGGACGAAAAACACCTGGGAGTATTCGAGGGAAATTAAAAGGTGTCCCAACAAAAGTGCACGATTTTTGATATCATTTTTTCTCTGGAAGTGGCACCTCTGAAATTTGTCGTCTGCGATTTTTCTTATTATGTAAAATAGTGAGCTCTACAAAATAAGAACGCGTAATCAATGCGAAAACCTGATATAAAAATGGAGGAAGTTTCGGTCGTAGAAGTGCAACTAATGTGTCAGAAATTCGAAAAGTGATCACAAAATTTAAAAAAACTGGGTCGATTCTGGCCAGTCAGTCTCCTGTGCGCTAACGTACCGGCCGGTCTGTCGAAAACATTGCTGCAGTAGACGAGAGTGTCGTCATGAACCCAGCTACATCAATTCAGTATCGATCACAACAACCTCGAATTTCGCGAAGCAATGGCATGTGATTAAAGCCGCGGATGCTTTTGCCAGATAATTTTCTTCCATACTTAATCGGAACATGTCCACTTTGCAATTCAATAAATATATCACCACTGGGTCAAAAAATATGCGTTACATTCTTAAACTAAATCGTCCACATTTTTGGGATACCCTATATACGGTCCTGTTAAAAAAAACGGTGTTGCCGACGTCGTTGGAACCAAGATCTATATAATTTGTATTCTGACGTGGGCATCAAATTAGTCGAACTGCGTTGGCTAGGCCATGTTATCCGAATGGATAAAGATGAGCCAGCACGAAAGGTTTTCGATAACGAAGCAGGAAGCAGGAGAAGAGGACGACCAGGAAATGGAAAGACCAGGCCAAAGAATCCCTCCGTATCATTGGTGTTACCATCTGGCGAGAAAAGGCAAAGAATAGAGCAGTTGGAGAATTTGCTTAATCTATTTATTTGATTGTTTAATTAACATGTGTAAGACATCTGACCTTATGAGGTTGTAAAATAACCAATATAAGTATAAAAGTAAAAGAGTGTGGCAAATACATGGGTGCTTTAGTTAGTTTCAGACCCAACATAGTGTATGAAATATTTGTATTAAGCTAAGTAACATGTATTTTATTTTTTGAGGAAAATGCAAAACTACGTTAATTTGCAGTTTAACTCGACTAAGAATTTTAATCAAAATTGAGAAAACTATTTTTCTGAGTGTTAAATCTTCCTTACAATGTAAAAACTTTATTACATTTCTCAGCTACAAATCAAAGAAGAATATTAATTATATCCGATCACATATTTTGCATATATTTTATTTCATATATTTGCAGCTTTCATGAAGTTTTTCGAACCTGATACTTAATATTTATAGTTTAAAGTTGAGTATGGCCCACACTTCCAGCTATTAAAGCGAGTGTCATATTGAATGCCAAGGATAACACACTGTCATTCCTCCAAAGCCTTCGGTTTCAAAAATGCCTGAGAAAAGACATTGATCAATGTAACTTAATTTTCCTTCCCAGTGAAATTAAAAAATGTGTATAATTCCAGAAAACATATGACGTCATATTCTACTTATACTATCATTAAGATGTGGTAATATTTTTCTTCGGCTATAAAATAATGTTTTCTTTACTGCACATTATATTTTTAATAAAAATAATAAAAAGCAAATTAACATTAAACTGGTAGAAAAACACTTTATGTTTGTTTTTATTATGATTGCATTTGTATTATATACACTGATTTATGATCAATTAAGGTGGGGGCAACAAAGCTACCTGCTGTGCTTTTAATGAATTATTTCATTTTAACACTCTGACATAGACCATTTTAACTTTCCACTTTACAAAAGTTCACACAGAAATCATGGAAAATAAAATGTTGCCATGATTTCTAGGAAAATGTTGTAATTGCGCATACAGAGAATCAAATGACGTTTGTGTCTTAAATCTTTTGTTTGCTCAGTAGGGTGGGGAGCAAATGTGTAAAGTAAATGTGTCGGTTTATTGTGAATTTTACACACATCAAAATCTGTTGACATCATGATTGGAGTGAACGGAAATTGTGGGGGACATTTGGTGCAATTTCTTGTCAAAGTTATAAGCATTCGTTACTAAAATATACCAATAGTTTGGAAAGTTAAAATGCTACATAAGAAATGCTACATATTAAAATAGCAGAATTCAAAAGTTTTATCGCTATTTGTCTGAAAAAATGGTTAAAAAGATGAGTTAAAAAATGACATTAACAATGTAAACCCAGTTTCGAAAAACTTCCCCAAATAATATTTTGGGGTTTTCAAATTTATTGGAACGAAGTTCCTTATCGCGCAAGTTGCGGGATGGGGTCTAAATGAAAAAAAATTAAACAAATTTTTTTTAACACTATTATGCTACAACCCAGTATTATCAACTATAGTGGGTACTTCTGATTTGGTTTGTGTCTCGACTGACATATGTTGGGCAGTTTTTTTGTTTACTGGGAAGTTTTCCATGTGGAGCCTGTAACCAATATTTAGTATATTTTGTAGTTTTGAACCTAATAAAAGGTATATTTAGAAAAGCCAAAGTGAAAGAAGTTTAAAAAAGAACATTTTCTTAAGTAAGTGCCTTTTCTTAAAAAAGTAAATTTTCTCAAAAAAATTAACTATGCATATTCTTAAACAAAGACCTTTTCTTAAAAAAAAAATACCTTACAACAACTTTTTTACACTATTGTGTTACAACCCAGTATTATCAACTATATTGGGTACATTTTCTTTGGTGTGTTGGAAATTTCTTTTTTAATTGGAAGTTTTCCAGGTGGAGCCTGTAACCAATATTTAGAATATCACCCATGTTCTACAAAACAGACCAAAAACAAAACAGAAACGATTTTAAAAACAGAAACAGTCGCCGTTTTCAAAACAGAAATATTTGATGTTTTCAAAACATGATGTTCTGCAGTCAGTATGTTTTCATTTTTTCGAAATCAGTTTTGTCTGCAAGAAATCAGCTGTTTGTCTGCAAACAAAAGGATAAAAGAAGAAGACACAAGTTGAAGTTTTATTCAGTTATGCAAAAGTGAAAACATTGAGAAAATCAAATATTTAAAATCAAAATGCCTGCTGGATTTTTGTTAAGTGTCATAATAATGCATAATCGGAAAATGAAAGAACAACGAATTAAGAGAAAAGTTTTAAGAGATATGTCGGATCCGATGGATGTTCCGGATACGGTGTAAGAAAATAAATACGTTGTTTTACGGCGATAGTTACAGTAATTTTGTATAATCTTTTTAGATTTATTTCCTTCTATCGACTTAATAAGGAAGCATTTTTGTCGGCATTATCGGACATAGAACCGCACCTAGTTCGAAGCTCCATACCTGCGAAAATACAACTGGCAGCAGCCCTTAGATTTCTTGGCGTTGGATCCTTTCAGGGAGTAATAGCCAACGACGTTAACATATGCCTTGGACGAAGTACTTTCTGCAAGATATTATGGAAGGTGGTGAATGCTTTGGAACAATATGTATGTCCTAAATGGATAAAATTGGAAATGTCTGAAGAAGAGGTTGCTTCCTCAAAGAATTACTTTTTTAGGAAAAATGGAATGCCTGGAGTTATTGGGTGCATTGATGGGACTTTCGTTAAAATTATAAAGCCGACTTCGGATGAATCCCTTTATTTTAATAGAAAAGGCTATTTTGCACTAAACGTAATGATTGTAAGTATTTTCTTTATGTACTTACTACTACTTTTACTTATTTACTTACTATTAGATTTGCGATAATAATATGAGAATACGTGCTGTTGATGCCTGTCGCCCCGGTTCATGCCATGATGCATTTGTGTGGAGGTTAAGCGAAGCCAGAAGCTATTATAGGGAATTACACCAAAGAAATGGTCAAAATGGTTGGCTTCTTGGAGATTCTGGATATGGTCTGGAACCATTTCTAATGACACCATATAAAGATCCAAGATTTGGTACGAAGCAGCATCGTTTCAACCAGAAGCACACTTCCGCTCGTAATATTGTTGAGAGAACTATAGGAAACCTAAAAAGTCGCTTTAGATGCTTACAACAAGGTTCTCTTCATTACCAACCATCAAAAGTTGTGAAAATCATTAATGTCTGTACAGCATTGCATAATGTGTGCAAACATTTTAATGTTCATCTGAACGAGGAAGGTGGACTTACAAATGATGAACATGATGTAGAAACATCGGAAACAAGTAGCGATAATGCAATAAGTGTTAGAGATAGAATCGCTGACTCTCTGTAATGAAACTAGTGCTAGTTTTTGTTTTAAACATTATCACATGTATTTCAAAAAACTACATAGATGAGACCACTTCATCTATATTAAAGGGCGCAACATTTTCTTTGTCTGCTGACATCTGTTCGGAGTTGGAAATATTTTTACTGGTATTGGCTGATGTAGAAGGCATCACGCACTCATCGCTCACTCCAAAACTTTTGGCACCAGTTATACCATCCACAGAGGTGTATAGTCCACAAATATTGGCCACCTCTTCTTCTGTGTGAGACATCACAAATTGATTGAACGGGCCACCTCCCGTTTGCCTTACTTCCATTTTATTGTGGGCGAGTTTCCGCTTAATATTGGCTTTCCAATCCGACCAATTCTATGGGAAATAATCATAATATAAAAATATATTAATAATAATTTAGGTACTTACCTTTTTCCAAGTTGCTTCGGCTTTGATAGGTGGTCCAGAGGCGTTTAATTCCGCTGTAAGCTGCGACCAGAACTGCTCCTGTTGTACTCTGTCGCCCTTCATAAATCCTCTCGCTAAATCCTGGTGCGCTTGCATAAACTTCAACAAAATTGCTTCCTGCGAGGTATTCTTATGTTTTCCCCTACAAAAAATACTGTGTTCATTAATAATTATGCAATTTTTCACAAATACTTACATTTTCGCTGGTGTTTGCAGGTTGATTCTCTTTTTGTTGCTTCTTCTTCTTCTTCTTTCTGTCGTTTTGTTTACATTTAAACATATGTTTTCTGCACAACTATGGTTACCATATATTTTTCTGCCAATATATTTTGTGCGAGCACGTAACAAATTTTGTTCATTATATTAATTGTAATAAACTCTAACATCATTATAAATGTTGTTCAAATTATTAATTAACATTATTAAGAGATTTACATCCCTATTACGAACTTATATCTTGAATCATTTAACAATGACATAATTTCAGACATATTGGCAACTCTATTTTTTTTTCCAGACGCAAAACGAAAACAAAACAAGGAAGAGTTAGAAGAAAAACAAACTCCGACATAAGAAAATAGTGACACTCCACTTTAATTAAGTATTTTTGTGCAAAATATCGAAAAAGTACTACATTAAACGTATCATGTCAATAAAAAACACATAAATTATTTTATTTTTAGAGTTTTTGTGGTAAAAAGTTCTTTCTTTCATATAAAAAAACTAAAATCAGTTTACTTTAGCTCGTGTGTTTTCTTTCTATTTCAAAACGGCCAAAAAACAGATGAATTGTTTTGAAGAACATCCCTAAACTGTTTTTACAACGTTTTGTTTTCGAAATTTGTGCGCAGAACACCTTCAGACTGTTTTTCCGCCGTTTTCAGACCTAATTGTTTTGTAGAACAGGGGTGTATATTGTAGTTTTGCACCCAATAAAAGGTAAATTTAGAAAAGCCAAAGTGAAAGAAGTTTAAAAAAATAACATTTGCTTAAATAAGTGCCTTTCTTAAAAAAGTAAATTTTCTCCAAAGAAATACCTATTCATATTCTTAAACAAAGTACCTTTTCTTAAAAAAACCTTATCTTAAAGAAGCACCTTTACTTAAAAAAAGTAAATTTTCTTACAAAATGTACCTTTTCTTAAACTAAGTAATTTTTTTTTAATAAGTACCTTTTTTAAAAAAGTACATTTTCTTACAACAAATTGCCTTTTCATAAAAAACCAAACTTTCTTTAAAGAGTACCTTTTTTGTGAAACAAAATATCATTTCTTGAGATAATTACCTACTCTTGAAAATTTACCTATTCTTAAAAAAGGACCAATTCTAAAAAAAATTCCATTTCTTAAAAAACCTTTTCTTCAAAAAAATACCTTCTCTTAAAGAAAATTTACTTTTCTGACAAACATTCCTTGTCTTAAAAGTACATTTTCTTTAAAATAAAATAATCGGCCTTATTCCCGTTGTCATCGTCGACGTCGTCATCACATTTTTGTCAACTTTAGAACGTTATAAATGTATTGTCACATCGACTACAACAAAGTTTTTGATGTCCATAATCCAAAAACAACCCTCTTAAAACATTACGCAAACTTCATTTTTTCCAAATGCCTTCAAGTCGACAATAAAAATGGTGTCGATATTGTATTGACGTCGACGACGACAACGGGAATAAGGTCGAACACCTTTTCTTTTTTTGAGCTAAGTACCTGTTGTTAAAAAAAAGTACTTCATTGTAAAACAAAAAATTATACTCTTAAGGCTGGCCTTTTCGTAAAAATAGTAAATTTCCTTAAAAAGTTAGTTTTTAATAAAAGAAGTAGCTCTCTTTGAAAAATGTCCCTTTCGGGAAAATATAATTCATATTCCGTCACCGTCGGTGGTGCAATGGGTAGTGCACGCGCCTCTTGTAATTGAGATCCTGGGTTCGATCCCTGCTCTGACCACCTTAAAATTGCTTTCGACGGCGGTCACCTAGCATACTGATGGCGACACTATCGATTATTTAGCCATGAAAGTGCTTCTCAAAAAATACCGTTCGGAACCGGTGTAAAACTATAGGTCCCAATCAGTGAGTATAAAACTAGAAAGCGCACAGCTCACTGGCTATGAGAAGCTCTGCCCGATTCCTTCATGGGATGTAATGGGAAACCATTTATTTTTTTTTATAATTCATATTCTTACAAAAAGGAAATAAAAATATACTTTTTTTATAAATTTAAATTTAAAAATGTAGATTAAAAAAAAATCTTAAAAAAAAGTTTATCATTTTACAAAAAGTATTTTTACTTAAAGATCCCTTTAAATAATCGTATTTTGCAACGGGCGCCTGAGGCGTGTTGGAACTAACTAGTACATAATAAAGGGTTCGCCATCTAACGTTTTTTTTCAACTCGTGCTTATTTCGTGAATGGTAACACTTAGCTCATGTCTGATTTGACAGATAATTAGTTTTATCCTTCCGCTGAACGAATATGGTTGTGTATACGCTTGAACAACGCTGGGAAATATTGCGACATTACTTTGAAAATCATGGTAATGTTGCAGAATGTGTGCGAAAATTGCGGGAAAAAAAGCCGCAGAGCTGATGTCGTTTGGCCACCTCGGAGCTGCGATTTGACACCGTTCGACTATTATTTGTGGGGTGCCCTCAAAGATAAATGTTACGCCGACAAGCCAGAGACAATTGACGCTTTAAAGGACAATATTCGTGAAGCCATTGGTGAAATACAGCTGCACACAATCGATAATGTGCTTAAAAATTGGACCGATCGTGTAGGCTACTGCATGGCCAGCCGAGGCAGCCATTTGAATGAAATTATTTTCCGTTATTAACCGGAAGGATTGTACTTTCAAATAAAAAAAAGAAATTTGAGAAAATATTCAGTAGTTTTTTTTATAGCATTTTCAAAAAAAAAAGTTATTTGGCGGACCCGTTATATAGCGAAAGGAACTTCGTTCCATCCGGTTGTCCCCTGACACCTCATGTGATAATTTTCTGGGTTGCGGGCTAAGTCAAATAATTTTCGGGTATACTCACAGATCTAGTTGATTGACAAGAGGTTGTAGCAACAGTCTATTCAACTGCTGCAACTGAACTGCAGCTGCCACAATCGAATTTAGTTGCCCCAACTGCAATGCGGTTGAAACAACCTCGATTTATAATTGTTATGATAATGGTTTTGACAACTAAATTCCCAATTATGTTCGTTCTATCAATTCAATTTTCTCTTACTTTGGGTGCAACCACCGAATTAGGCATCAATTTATTTGCAACCATCAAATTTTGAATCAATTCGGTCGCATTAACCGAATGTGGTCTTCACTATGAATTGCAGTATTTCATTTATGAAGGAATGAATTTAACCCTAATTCATTTGTAACAACCGAGTTTATGAAAAATGAGGTTGGTGGATCTGAATTACTCATAAGTTCTGTTGCTACAACCGACGTCATTTTCTCTCCGGCTACCATGCCACAATGAGTATAGCATTGGAGTAAATCGATCGGCAGATCAGTCCATAAAGGTTGGATTCAAAAGCGATCGGAGGTGCTATGTTTCCCTAAAGATTACACCCAGTAAAGTGTATTCATTTTGTAATAAGTTACGAGAATAAAGGAAATTTGCAGTCTTTTTTCATAAAAAAAAAATACTAACGAACGAACGAATCGTCCAAAATTCAAACCTCAATAATACGAATAATATACGTTCAATGAGTTATTTGTGTAAGATATTCATTATCCCTATGATCCTTTAACGAAGTTGTAAAAGAATTTCCTCATTTGACCCATGAAATCGAACTTATTTAAGTTTTAGTTTTGGCCGTTTCGTTTGTTTTCAAATTCGATTTATGAAAACAAGGCCGGTTTTTTTTTTTTGATTTTTTGTTTTTTTTTTTTTTGTGAAAGGAGAATATGTTGCTTTTTTGTTTTTCCTGTCGTTGATGTCTTTCTCACTTTTTTCAGCAGTTTTCAATGTCATCAAACTCTGCAACACTTTATAATTATGAGTTGATACACACGCAATTTATACAAAGCAAGTTACTGTAAACAAAGCACGGCTCAAAGACTGGCGTCCTTGTTTTTTAAAAAAAATATAAATGTTCACAAATGAGCCATTCACTTTTGTGGCACATAGAACATAAAAGAGTGCAACAAGCACAGATGAATTTGTAACCCAAACAGATTTATATTTGGATAACAAATACATATATTATAACACTTTGATCACTGTGTCTCCAACATGGAACATTGAACAGCAAACACAATGTGTTCGGACACAAGTATACTATATTTGCGTCAAGCTCCAAACACACGTTATATTTGCATTTAAAAAACAAGAATTGTCAGACTTTTCAGTGTGTAGTATTTAAATCAAAAAATTAAAAAAAATTATCTATCAATTTTATTTTGACTAATTTGTATTTTGATTAATTTGTATTGAGCAGATATAGATTTTTTATATTTTTGTGCGAATGAATAACCCATTATATTGTTTATCAACACGGCAGAATGCCTAAAAATTATATAAACGGTAATATTTTATTGGCCGTCGGTGGTGCAATGGTTAGAGTGAGCGGCTCTTGTGCATGAGAACGTGGGTTCGATCCCTGCTCTGACCACCTTACATTTCTTTCGACGACGGTCACCGCGCTTAGTGATGGCGACACTATCCAGTACTTAGCAATGAAATAGCATCTCAAAAAACAGTTCGGAACCGGTGTAAAAATGCTTAAAGGAAAACGCCTTAAATTATAGAATTCTGAAATTCGTCTAAAACCTCGGAGTACTATAACCCAAAAGAACATGCTCCGACCTACGTCTAGACATTCATTTAGTTGTCGAAGAATCCTTGATTTAGGCTCAATGTCCTTTCTAAAAATATATACATAGAACTAAAATATCATGTTTTCTGGTAAGCTGTTCAAGATTTGTGCCACTAATACTGAAAGCATGAAATGTTTTTTATACCATTTGTAAGTTTTTAATTAATTTAATTCGCTAAAATCCTTGTTTATTTTAATATACTTCCCTTCCTAGTTCTTTAACAGATACCTGTTAATGTAATAACAGCGCTCTGCTAACCAAAGTGGTTTGTGTCATTGCTGGTTAAATTCGAATTTATCTTCACGCACATTGAATTTCGACTAAAATTAAGAAAAAAATTAATTGGTAAAATTAGTTTATAAAGCATTACTTTCTGTATAAAAAGAACCATGACCGAAACCAAGGCAAGGCTGGGTAAATAATATGGGGACTCTGCAACATCAATTTCAATGGTTTAAAAGTTGGTTTCCAAGCGTTCAGGTTGTACATTAGAGCTCGTCACGCCAGTAATCGTCAATAAAATACTTGAAATAGTATTGGACAAATGTAGAATGAAAGGGAGTGAGGTGGCTGAGGCGCTAGGCATCTCAAATGAGCGGGTACATCACATTTTATATGAACACTAGCTGACCCAAAATAGGAAGACCAAGACTCCGCTGGAGGGATCAGGTTGACGAATCCCTGCGTACACTTGGTATTGCCAACTGGAGAGATAAAGCAAAAGATCGAACTGGTTGGCGAAATATGTTATCTTCGTTTTGTAAGGTCCCTGACCCCCCGGGGTTGTCCGAGACCGGATAAGTAAGTAAGTAACTAGCTGACCCGGCAGACGTTGTCCTGCAAATTTTGTTCAAATACCGTTAGCAGGAGCAGAAATAATGGATTTTTAATTTGTGGTTTGTATGGGAGGTACCACGCCCCTATGTCCAATTGGACCGAATAGTAAATCTAAGCCAACCAGGGCGCCACCAAAATGAATACAAAAAATTTTATTCAAATCGGTCCAGAAGTTTAGGAAGAGTTCAGTCACAAACACACGTGCAGTAGAATTATATATATAAAGATTTGGACATGAAAAGCCAACCGAGAGATGGACACCGCGATTACTCAAACTCCACCATAAGTGCAACTGTGTCACCACTTCAATGGAGTATTTTTGCACGGTTGTGTAACCGTAGAGGAAATATGTATCCATCACTAGAAATAGTAACACAGCCCAAAGAAAAACATTTCCAAAAATTCTAGACAGTACCGAAAACAAAATTTTCATGATTTCGAAATAGTCTTCAAAGAACCATTCGAACTATGGTCCCAGCGCCTCCTTTTTTTTTGATGACTCTAAAAGCAACGTTAACACGTTCGTCTTTCAATCTCAAGGTCAGGAACAAATTCGATCAAAATTTAGTTTTTCGGCAACTAAGCCGAACACCAATCTAATTTTTGGATATGTCACAAAGAAAGGTTCACATTTTTTGTCAAATAAGGTCAAATAAATTTTTATAAAATTTCTTTTATCTCCATTTTAAAGAAAATTTTAAAGAAAGTCTTTAAAAGTTATTATTTATATATAAAGCCTCCATTCGTTTAAGCAAAATTATCAACATTTTAATATATAATTTTAGTTAAACAGTTGAATTTTTTTGAGGCCATAACTCAGAAAACACATTAACAAATTAAAAAATTATAAAAGCCCTGTTTACAGCCAATGTGCAGCTACGTTTTGCGCGTGACCGTTCACGTGGAACTCCCCACACATTTAACTTTAACTTCCATCTATCTCAGAAATTTATTGTCATTAAATTCAAAGGGGATCCGATTGAAATCTTACATAACTTTGCTGGAATTACCCATAATATATATATGGTACATGGTACAGTTTCCTAAACTTTTTGTGTTGTGTCATTTTACATTTGTGCTTACCATTCCGAAATGCCACTGCGATAATATCCTGGAAACTCCGGACAATTTCATGGTTCCTACAAAAAAAGAAAGAAAATATTTATTGAAAAAATACAAATAAATTTTGCGAACATTTAATTTCAGCTCATATTGTTGTACAAAATGTGGTATAAAAACTGCCGGTTGGAACTTTTGGAAAACCAAAACCAACTACAAATATTCAAGAAAATATATAGTATTTCTTAGTCGTTATTTATGTAATATTTTCTCTAATAAGGGTCAAAGTATTAAGAGGTAAACAAATCTGAGAATCTTTAAAAAAATCCTAAAGAAAATATTAAGCTAAATTCAGTATTCTTCCGCTGAAAGCATTAAAAGCTAAATCTAGCGGGGGAAAAAGCGAAATTGGCAACACTAATCACAACCCACAGAGCCCAAGCAAAAACAATGTACTAACGTAGACAGTCAAAATTTCTCTTCACTCGAATGCCAACAAACAAAACGAGTGAAGCCTTAAACATTATATGCTCTCTCTTACTCTCTTCATTGAATATTTCAACACACGAGCAGCTTTTTGATAGTATTATTCTAAATAACTACACAAATTACAACCATGTTGAAGTAAATTTACATAAACTATGAAATAAGTAGGAAATAATCAAGATGTGACGCGAGGGAGAATTGCGTTTGATTAAATTGTGGCCTCTATTTGGTTCTCTTTTGCGAGGGTTGCCAAATTGCGCACATCTTTCGGTCGTCTACTTCTTGGTCGTCTTTGGCCCAAGAAACATTCAACAGTGGATTTCTCCGTGTGATCGTGTACAAAGAAAGGTGGTTCCTGCGGTGTCATTCACATCGATTTCCTTGAAAATGGTAAAACGATATGTGCGTGAAGATAAATTCGAATTTCACTAGTGTAGCAATATTTATTGCTACACTAGCAAAGACACAAACCACTTTGGTTAGCAGAGCGCTGTTATTAACGCACTAGAAAGGGAAGTATATTGAAATAAACGAATTAAATTAATAAAAAAAATACTAAACACAAATCGATAATACCGCGAGGTTTCCGCGAAGTTTCTTAATTTGGACACAGTGGGCGAAAATGTTAATACGTGGGACAGAACTAAATTCCATATTTCGCTGTTCTGAAAATCGTCTGAAATATAAGGGTGGTAAATTGGGAAAGCACTAACAAGGAGCTCTAGTCTGGTGTAAGTCTTGTCCACAAAGATTCCTTGGTTTGGACACAGTGAAGCGTTCAAAAGTAGAGTAAAGTGCTTAAAGGAAAACCACCAAAATAATTGTATTCTGAATTCGTCTGAAACCTCGGAGTAATGTAACCTACAAGACCATGCTCCTACCAATCGCTAGATATTCATTTAGTTGACGAAGAATCCTTGATTTGGGCTCAATGTCCTTTCTAAAATGATATACATTGAACCTGAATATACTGTTTGCTGTTAAGCTGTTCAAGATTTGTGCCACTAATACTGAAAGCTCGTAATGTTTTTTTATATGATTTGTCAGTTTTATATTTTTTTATTATTTTAATTCGCCAAAAACCTTGTTTATTTCAATATACTTCCCTTTCTAGTACTTTAACATATACCTGTTAACGTATAACAGCGCTCTGCTACCCAAAGTGGTTTGTGTCTTTGCTAGTTAAATTCGAATTTATCTTCACGCACATTAAAACGGTAAAGACAAATATTGTCTAAAGCTGTCGGACAGATTTATTTCAAGCAAAAACTTACGCATTTGGCGAAGACAAAAGTGTTCTTCCACCATGGCAATGCACCGGCGCACATGTGCGTAGTCGCCATGGCAAACATCCAAAAAATTAAATATGAATTGTTATCTCTTCCGTCGTATTATCTTAATTGAACCCCCAACGCCTACTTGCTATTTCAAAACCTCATGAAATGGCTCGGTGATAAGAAATTTGGATAGAATGACGAGGTCGTAGCAGAAATAAACGCCTTATTTGCGGACCATGAGAGGGAATAAAAATAAACGAAAAACGAAGGACCAAATGTATCGAACTAAAGGGAGACTACACTCAAAGATCCAATAGTTTGAAAAGAGGCCAACGAATTACAGCCAATGAATTTCTACAACCGAATGTGGAACAAATTCGGTCGCAATAACCGCTAAAATCGGTAAGTCGGTTGCAACGAGCGAATTTGGCGTCAATTCGTTTGCCGACGAAAAAAAATTCTAAAACCAAATATTATATTAATCTACCAAAAATTGTACAACTGGTGCGCTCGCAGTGATATCAAGATTTTTGTCGTTATTACGAAAGGTAAGTAGAAAAATAAAAAAATAAAAAAAAAAATATAAAAAATATATAAAAATACAACTCTGTTCTATAGTAAAACCTCACCTCAAAACTCTGCAACAATGTAAGTATGCAAGCGGAAAAGAAGAACATGGTGGAAAACACACGTCTGTTATTGTGTTGGAATTGTTGACCTTTCAGTGTGGGTTGATACTATACTACTTAGGGATCTTCGATCGATACGGATTCGCATATGTGAATTGCATAATACAGTTTGTATATCGTCACCTAAAATGCCCAAAGACGTAACCCTCATTTTCAAAATTTTACAGGAGAAGCAAAAAACCTTATAAAATCCAAAGTATTTCAGTTTTAAACGCGTTCATTCCACAGATTACCTAAGGAAGTTGGAAGTCTACTATTTTGCACATATATATTTTAGCGTGGAGTATTATATTCAATCAGAAAATCAGTTTCTATTTTTTGAGGGTTACGCCTTTGGGCATTTCAGGTGACGATATATACGATTGATGATCAACCAATGTTATCAATTCAGGCACAATTGTTAGGTATCTGATGGCCAACTTGTCACGGAGTTCAAAACTAGTCGTGCCAGTGAGTGTGCTTAGCGGAATTGTCAATTATTCCAAGAAACCCCAACCATGTTCCTGACCTTTTAAGCTTGTAATACAAATTAATTGTAATTAAAATTAACTAAAAACTAACAAAATCGTTCATAAACTTCAAATTCAAAATATTGTAATTATAGTTTCTGGATTAAAACGTCCTATTTTGCAGAAAATTTATCGACATGCAGTACAAGGATATGCCAACAGTTCCGTTTTTCAAGATCGGTCGTTGGGGATGTTCTGCCAGCCACGTCTTTTAATATAAGGGTTTAGGATCCAAAACTACATAATTGGTACGGTGCCACAGATGGCCGGGACTTCAAAAACGGTCGGAAAGTGGACGCAAAATGAATTTGGTATCCTAAAAATTACCTCATATAAATTATTTCCTCGCTTTGTAATTATTTATGAGAATACAGGAAAATAAATCATCATCTAAATCATTACAATCTAAATTCAGTTGTGACAACCTATAACCTCTAATTCGGTTGTGATAACATCTAATTCGTCTGGGACCACCTAATTTCTGTGTGTGTATATACTGAGAAAAATAAACGTTTCTCTGTCGAAAAACATTTATTATTTAGAAATTCATGGGCTTACCAAAATACTCCCTATATTTGTAATATATGTAATAATATTGCTTGTGCACGACTACTAAACTTGCTAACTTATTGTATTAACCGTAAATTCGGTTGTAGCCATCGAATTGTAGTTGACACGACTGAATTGAGGTTGCCACGAATGAATATAGTTCTCACAACTGAAATTCGGTTAAAGCCAACTCTAATATATCTTGGCAACCTCTAATGCGGTTGTGTCACTCTCCAACTCGGTTGTGATGATACCTAGCTTGGTGTTTCCACGAGACAGTTTTGCGGAGACAATAACCTTTTTCCTAATACACTCACACTTCTCTCATTGTCTTCGTTACTGCCTGTGATTGTTTAAAGACAGTAATTTCGGCAAATGATTTGATGTAAGCGACCACTTCGGTGAAGTTTCGTTGTAATTTGGGAGAAAGAAGAAAAAAATTATCGCAAAAGACCCTACAATGTGGAAACATTTAGTTTTATTTGCAGATTTTGGTAAATGATATTGAATTTCCATGAAACGACACTGACGGCGGTTGCTTAACAGTGCATTGTCTTTACATTTGTCTGAATGGCGAGGTTATACAAAAATTTTTTCTCTTGTTTGACAACTAATATAAATTACACGGTGGAACACAAAAAAAGTACAAGGTTCTGACAACGGATTTTGGTAGAGGGTAGTGTATTCAAAACCGAAACCGGTTAACCGACCGGAATGTCGGTTTTCTAAAAATTGCTATTTTCGAAGAACCGGTTTCACCGGTTATTTCAAGTCGATTAACCGGTTTTTTCGGTTTTTACACAACTTATTTAACGCCGCAAATTACACACCTAAAGCCTTTTTCATATGTCACTATGATTAGTAACCCGATCAGACAGGATAGAAAGGACTTTGCCAACGAATTATTTCGCCGATAATTTGCTGAAATTAGTTGTCCAATGGCAAATAAAGTTTTATCTGCTAACTCCGATTTAGATGTAAGTTCCGGAACTAATGACAACAAAGGCGGCATGTTAGCAGAAATGCAGAAAAAACTGTATTTTCCAAAAAGGAATACAAAACGTTCAAAGGAATATTTACTCAACGATCGTTTTGCCTAATTGGGTAAGTCAAATATGTATGAGAACAGATAGGTTCAATAAAATAAATATGGGGTGGGACATGTAAAATATGGAACTTGAACCTCCCGCTATTTTTTTTTTTTTTTTTTTTTTTTTTTTGCGAACCCATCGCCGCCACTCTTACCCGCCCCTACCGACCGAGAGGGCCACGTCCCCATAACGTGAGGACAGCGTACACATTATAGACCGGTCTATAACGGGAGAGCAAGGATTATAAGTTCACACGTTACAACCAACTACAGAAATTCTTCACCAGTTGGTATTACACTAACATAAATAAGTATAAAAGCACATCACGAGATATTAACATAAGATACTTCAATATATAATAATTACGAGCAAAACGAAAACCAAATCATAAATCAGACCAGATAGTAAGGATAAAGTAAATTAAATTTACATATGTACGTCAACGAATATACAGCACTAATGCAATCGGTCCAAATGACAAATTATGCTAGACTTTGTCGTTTCCCAACTACCTGTGAAATCAATAAACTGATATAGCTCATTAAAGTCACGACACATTCTCCTAACTGGATCAAAGGACGCATAATTCGAACGCTGAAACTCGATGTTTACGAGTTTATAGTACCTCGTGGGTCTCAATGGGACATTTATGAAAATCTTAGATAACAGAAATTCAGAACATATATATCCATCAATTATCTTCAAAACTGTAATAGAGTTTATCATGGTACGTCTACTACTAAGAGTCGGCAATCTGATCAATGCTAGTCTACTACTATACGAAGGAAGATTATGGTTCGGGTTCCATTGAAGATTTCTCAGACAAAAAATGAGAAACTGTTTCTGGACCGATTCAATCATATTAACATACAAATTGTACTGGGGGTCCCAAACAACTGATCCATATTCGAGAATAGGGCGGACTAGTGAAGTAAAAAGATTTTTCGTAACGTAGGGATCTGAAAATTCCTTTGCCCAACGTTTAATAAAGTTCAGAACGCCATAAGCCTTGTTCACCATCGTAATTATGTGGGAGTTGAAATTCAATTTTCTGTCCAAGAGAACACCAAGATCAACAAATGAATCCACCGATTCAAGAACATTGCCACCTAAAATGTATTTTGCCGAAAATAATGATGACCTAGAGAACAGCATATGCTTACATTTCGTAAAATTAAGCTCCATCAAATTGGTCTCGCACCACGTCTGGAAAGTAGACAAATCCCTCTGAAGTAAAGTATATTGACAAGGATCCTTGTAAGAGAAATAGATCTTCACGTCATCAGCGTACATTAACAATTTAGAGTGCATTATGGAGGCGGATAAGTCGTTAATGAATAACAAAAATAGAACCGGCCCAAGATGACTGCCCTGAGGCACCCAGATGACACAAAAATAGATCTTGAGAATGATCGACCAAATGATACCATCTGTTCTCTGTTCATTAAATAAGAACTAATCCAATTCAGCATGTTACAATTAAAACCCATTGCCCCTAATTTATATAATAACAAATTGTGGTTAACTTTATCAAAAGCCTTACTAAAATCGGTAAAAATCACATCAGTTTGATCTCCATTAATAAAGCCGTCAATAATAGAAGAGGAAAACTGAAGCAAATTAGTCACGGTGGAACGACCCTTCCGAAAGCCATGTTGACATGGATCTAAAATAGAGGAAACCTGATGAGAAATTACCTCTGTGACTAACTTCTCAAAAAGTTTAGGAATGGCACTCAATTTTGCAATTCCCCTATAATTTGCAACATTTACTAAACTACCAGATTTGTGGAGAGGGATTATATAAGAGCTCTTCCACTTTGCAGGAAAATGGCCGAACTTCAACGAAGCGTTAAATAAGAGAGTCAACGGTAAGCTGAGAGAATTCGAGCAGTATTTCAACATAGAGTCCGGGATACCATCAGGACCAGCTTTATTCGAGGCTTTCAAGCTGATTAAGTTATCTAGCAACCACGAAGAATTTACGACAGGTGAATCAAACGGAATGGTAGAGCGGACAGTGTACGGGTATGATTTGGAAACATCATAGGCTCGGGTGGAATAAATAGATGCGAAAAAATCGGCGAAACAATTATCAATAGACTCTTCATCTGAATATTCAATTCCGTTCATTTTGATCCTACAAGGTGTGGAAGACGAATTACGCTTCAAGTTAACAAATCTAAAGAATGATTTGGGGTTCCGTTTAAAATTAGCCTTCAACCTATCCAAATATAATCTGTAACTCTCACGAGATTTAGAGTTGTATCTACTCCTAGCAACAATATACCTAGCATAGTCTGCTAGCAGTCCAGATTTGTATGCCAACATAGGACGAAGAGCAATTGCAACCAACCTGCATGGTATCATATGTATAATTAATTCCCAGCGTTGGATGGTAACTATCCTCAGGAGAAATTAACGGATCAATTCGAGAAATATCAAAGTTGTTAGAATCATCCACTAAAACTAGATCAAGGACTCGATTCATAGAATTGGGAATGTCGTTCAATTGAATCAACCCAAGTTCGGAAATATGTGTAACAAAATCAGATGACCAATCATATGGTGTCAATGGAGTTAGAGAATTAGTATCGGGTAAAGACACCCATGTCACAGACGGCAAGTTAAAGTCACCCAATACTAAAATACGGTCCTTTCTACTGGCTAACGCAATAACTTTTGCAATAGCGTCAATATGCACTTGATATACCTCAAAGCATGAAGATGGCGGAATATAGGAACACGTGACAAACAATTTCAAATCGCCTAAATTAATGGACACCACAAGAAACTCAAGATCGCCAATGTCATCAACTGTAACCAACTCAGAAGATAAAGAATTCTCAATTGAGATTAAAACACCACCACCAATTTTACCAACACGATCTTTTCTATACACTACGTACTTATCGCAGAACAACTCAGAATTAAAAACATTAGGTTTAAGCCATGTCTCAGAAAATGCAATGACATCAAACTCAAAACCAAAGCTATCAACAAATAATCTGGACAATTTAGTATTCTAACCGCGAACATTCTGATACGCCAAATTCAAACTCCCAATTAGTTTTTTGGAGCTGGCTTATCTACAGACGGTAATCTAGCAAAATTATCACGCCTACCATTATCCCGATACTCAAATTCCCTTACGAATGTTCTGTGAGACCAAAATTCCGAATCCACCAGTTTGACAAATAGATCATCCGGTGCAATAATTTTGAAAGACGACCTACGTTCCGAAAATTGTGACTTCAGCTTGAAGCACTGTATGGAATCGTTAGAATTATTCCCGACTAATTTAGACGATATGTAAAGTCGTATGTCCTCTTCGGTCGTGTCGGGGGAAAGTCTAGACACAAAAACTGTCTTCCTTGCCGGTACGACAGTCAACGTTCTTGGTCCCGGTCCTGGCACTGGGGCGGGATTACCACCCGGAGGAGACGACTTATCGCTGTCCGTGGAAGCTATAGTAACTACAGAAACGACTTCAGCAAAAGTAGGAGGGGCAGAAGATTTCATTGGACTTGAAACTGCAACTGGAGAATTAACGTCCATTAAATTCGGCGAGGAAGGAATTACCAACAATGGAGGGGCCTTCTTAGCCGTCTTCTTCCTTTTCGGCGAGCAAGCTTTCGGTGAACCCGCTCTCTTTTCCAATCCCAGATATTTGTTAAACATCTCAATAAACTTGGAAAATCGACCAGATAAAGCCGAAAGCTCCTTTTCCATCTCAGAAAACTCGGACTTCATGCTCCTGAAAAATTTGTAGAACTCCACATCCAATTTTCTACAATCCACGCAACACCAACGCAGACCCTTGTCATCACTAAGATTGTCCGCCACTCTTGCATAAAGGCCAACACATTTGACATGTATCAAGCCATCACACAACCAACACGAAATAAGAGTATCGGTATCCGATCTAACCTTACAGTCTTTGTTCATGCAAGTCATCATTATAATTAATTCAGAGTAAAAAAAAAAAAATAAATAAATAAGAAACAAATACTAAAAACAGAATTCCAAAATCGACAAAATTCCCAAAAACGTATGAACTTATTATCCCTTTGATATTAATTCCCAAAACCAGATGGCAACTCTGACACACAAATAACGAAACAAAGAGAATGAAAGAAAAACAAAAATCAAACAACTACAACGGTAGACGTTCTCAACAATGACAAACAAATATTATTGTTGTTGTTTGTGTTTTACACGATCAACAGAATTTCCAATTGCACATAATAATACAAAAACAGTATAAACAAGCACTGCACTGAACACACAATTATATCAAGCAATGTAATTTAACTTATCTTCGCACTATTAACACAACAAGCACTATTTAAACTTTTAAAATACGAAAATGAAGTAAATTCACGGAGCACAACTAAAAAACGAACTAAACGAGAGTAGAGTTGCCAAAGTCGATTACCCATTTAAAATCTATGAAGTGACAGATTATTTGTTGAAAGTTAGAAATTTTTGAAATGGGAAATATATTGGGAAATATTAAAAACTTTCTTCCAAAGTTCTGAGGTTTCAACTCAAACTGTCAGAAATCTATGAAATAAATTTGATTGAAATAGAGTGTTATAACGCAGTTGTTGGATCAATTTGTGAAGCGAATTCATCAATCCTTGTCCTCAGTGGACAAAACTACTCGTATAGGTGCTCTTCCCGTGCGTTCTATGGAAAATAGTGCCGCCTTAGCTGAAACTGTGTTCGAACCGCCGTCAACATCAACTCGCCACTGTTCGCAGAACTGAACATTTCTCGCACTTCCTCTCGTAAAATTTTGGACGTTTTTACGGAAAAATCATATTTCCCAATGAAGCTCCTTTTCACATCGGGGGTTACGTTATCAAACAAAATTGTTGCAGTGTCAGCTCGGAAAATCCACACGACGTCGAGGAGAATTCGATGCTTACACGACGAGTAACTATTGTGAGTGGCTATCGAGTGACTACCGCCAATAGCAAGCGTTATCGTGCCATGGTCAGCGATTTTTTGTTCCCAAAGGTTGAAAAAAGGACGGAGCTACGACCCACACAGCCAACGTCACAATAGATCTTTTAGACACTGTGTTCGAAAACCGCATAATCAGCCGAAACCTGGAAATCTATTGGCCGTGTCGCAGATGCGATTTGAACCCTTTAGACTATTATCTCTAGAGCGCCGTAAAATATAAGTGTTACGCAAACAATCCCGAGTCCTTTGAGGCGTTAGACACGAAATAGAGGATCAAACAATCGAAAATGTACTGAAAAATTGCCTAAATAATAATGGGTGTTTTTTCAAGCCCGGTTGAACTTCAAATTGTAAAAAATAATACAAAAAATTAAATTTTAATAAAAATATTTCTATTATTTGTTTCAGTATACTCTGGCATCACGCTTGAACAACGCTGCCAAATTATCCAAATTTACTTTGAAACTCAGTTGGAAACTGACCCGTTGTTTTATCGCCAAATTGTGTTCAGGGATGAGGCTCATTTTTGGCTTAACGGGTTTGTTAGTAAGTAAAATTGCCGTATATGGAGTGGGATCAATCCACAAGAGACCCTCCAGACTCCATTACATCCAGAAAAATGCACCGTTTGGTGCGGCTTACACGCTGGTGGCATCATCGGACCTTATTTCTTTAAAAATGAGGCCGGAGCTCGCGTTACGGTCAATGGAGATCGTTACCGCACCATGATCAATGATTTTCTGTTTGAAAATATGGATGAGATTGATCCAGACGAGATGTGGTTTCAACAGGATGGCGCTACGTGCCATACGGCGATCGCAACCATCGACTTATTGAAATCAAAATTTGGCGATAAGTTGATTTCGAGAAATGGACCTGACAATTGGCCTCCAAGGTCGTGCGATTTGACACCTTTCGATTATTTCCTGTGGGGCTACGTGAAGGCACTGGTTTATGCTGATAAACCAGCCACAATTGACGCCTTGGAGGCCAACATTGTTCGTGTTCTTCGTGACATACGGCCAGCAGTGCTCGAAAAAGTGGCCAAAAATTGGACGTCCAGAATGCGCTTCGTCAAGAACAGCCGCGGTGCCCATATGCCCGAAATCATTTTCAAATGTTAATGCCACGTATTGATCTTTCGAATAAAAAAAAAACTTTATTAAAATTTAATTTTTTGTGTTATTTTTTTACAATTTGAAGTTCTATCGGGCTTGAAAAAACACCCTTTAGTAGGTACTATAAAGCAAGACATGGAAGTAATTCGAACGATGTGTTCATTCATAAATATCAATAATGGGCCAAATGGGTATTTTTTAAAGCGAAACTAAATTCCAAATTTTACATTACCTACTCTTAGTTTAAAAAACTGAAAAACACGGAGTGTAAAAAAACCGATTTTTTGAATACATTATTAGAGGGGTTAAAAAAACATTACGTGTATCGGCGTTTTGAAAGTTTACAAATGGTGGTAATCAAAGCGGGTGCTTTTGAATTCTCATATCGATTACTTCGAGCATCAGTTGCCAACAGAGTCACAACGATTTCATCAAACATGTGCACCCATTGAAGAACCCTATAAAGCCAAGAGTATTCATTCTCTTATATCTGACATATGCTGGACATTTTTTGATACCAAGAACTAAAAGAAAAATGTAATAAATAAATTCTTGCTTAAAATAATTTTTTTTTATAGATTTACAAATGTATTCAAGCTCAAGACCTTTTGAAATAATATAAAGCTTATTTATTAGCTTTATATTACTTTCAAAAAAGTCGACCATAAAAATGTTCCAATGATACCAAGGCTGTCTGTATTGCTATTTCGGATCTTGCCAAGATCTTCATCAGCAGACGTTTTTGGAATGTTTTCAGTGAATTCTTCAAAAATATATATCTAGAAACACTCATCATCAGCCTTGGTATCATTGGAACATTTTTATGCTCGACTTTTTTGAAAGTAATAAAACGCTAATAAATAAGCTTTATAGTATTTCAAAAGGTCTTGAGCTTGAATAAATTTGTAAGTTTAGAAAACAGACCGAGTAAAAATTCCCGTAAGGGAAATGATGAAAGTTTTTTTTATATATATTATATCTAGAGCCTATCTCTATATCTACGTCTTTCTTTTGTTCTATGACTTATAGTGAAATTTTGCGTAGAATAGTTTTTTCAATACACACCCAACCATCCCTCTAAAATTCTGTTTTTGAGACATTTTAGCACCAATTCGGAATAAGTAGGAAATGAACCCATAAAAGACATTTTCGGTTTTGACGTATTTCTGCCATTCAGGGGCCTAATCACGACATTCGTCATCGAGTTCACAATCGAGTCGACTCAAATTTTGTACAATCGATTTACAATCGGCTCTCGATCGAAATTTGGTTGTGTATTTACACTGAACATACCCCTTCTTTTTGGTTTTTTTCCAACACTGAAAACATATTTTGTTTTGTTATGTCAAAAAAGTAGATAAACCACAAAATTTTGTGAAAAAAATGAATGCAGGTTATTTATTGTGTGCGTTGTCGTCGAAATCAGAGGAGGAATGCAACATGGCTGTTGTAATTAGGAGACAAATAAGGGACAAAAGCAATCCTCTGTCCCTGTCAAATGTGGAGTAAGTATGAACTAGTGTGAATGAAAATTATTTTAATTGAAAAATTATAAGATTTAAGAGGCGTTTTAGGCTGACGAAAGAGGCATTTAACTATGTGCTTGAGCAAAATAGACGCAGCTGGACATATGTCGACATCAACATCCCCAACACTGCAACTGGCCGCAACACTAACTTTTTTTGGCAAGCGGCAGCTTCCAGCACAACGTTGGTAATGATTTTCTCATTGGTTTTGCGCAAAGTACGCTGTGCAAAATCATTGCCAACACCTCAAATGAAATTCAACGTTAGCTGTGCCCAAAAGTTATAAAATTTTCACCACAAAATTCGTCCGCATGTATGGAAAGTTTTATGAACAAGTATAGACTTCCTGGAGGTATAGTTATATTGAACCCTTATGATATAAAGTGTGTGTAACTTTATTTATAATTTCAGTGATTGGCTGTGTGGACGGCGCACACTTTGGTTTGCAAAGCCCACTTCTAATGAGCACATGTTTTTTAATCGACAGGGCTACCATAGTCTAAATTCGATGATTGTAATATTAACTTCAATTTAAGGCAACTGCCATGATTAATTAAATTTTCTTACAGATTTGTAACCATGAATATACAATATTGGCCATAAATTCAAAATACGGTGGGGCTGGTCATGATTCTTTCGTGTGGAAACACTTCGAGGAAAGAAGAATGCTGCATGAACTATATGCAAACAATAGTTTAAAAATTGTTTGGCTTCTTGGTAATGTATAAAACCTAGTAGCAAAGATATCTTATTATAACATTGTTCTACAGGTGACTCAGGATATCCTTTAGAGCCGTGGTGCATTACTCCATACAGAAACCCTGCGGATGGTTCGATGGAAACTCGCTTCAATGACGTTCACTCAAAGGCTAGGTGTATCGTAGAACGCACGATAGGTATTTTAAAGGCGCGCTGGAAAATCCTCAGTAATGACAAGAGAAGTCGATATACTCCAGAGAAGAGGGCTGTATTTGGAAATGTGTGTGCTGCACTCCACAATATTTGTATCCAATTTAAAGTGCATAGGTACACAGATGAACACGTGCAAGAGACTTCGCACATACAAGTAGACACCGGGGAGAAAACCCATTTAACCAAAATGGGGAAAAAAATTAGGGATCAAATAAAACTCTCGATGGAAAATAACAATTAATATAAACAAAAACATGTATTTTATTGATAAGATAAGATTTATTTGAAGAATAAAAACATAAAGCAAAGAATTCATATAAAAAATTTAAAAAAATCACTTTCAAAGGCACTTATAAAGTAAAAAACAAAATCACTTTTATAGGAACTTCTAAACTAAAAAACAAAATCACTTTCATAAGAACTTAGAACTTCCCTTCCCTAAAAAAAACACTTTCATAGGTCGTCTTAAAAATTTAAAAAAGATCACTTACTTAGCTACTACTTTTATATACATTTTGGCTTTAGTGCCTCTAACTCTAGACATTTTATTTCAAAGTCAATTTTTTTGGTTGCCATGTTCGCTTTCTCTGCAGCCTCCTTCTGTCTTAGATACCTTTCCTTTAAATATATTAATTTATCTAATTTTTCATTTTTAGTTTTTCCAATTTCTATTAATTGTTCCAATTTAGTAGAAATATCCTTGTGCCATTCTTCAGACTTTTCTGTATTTTCAGCTTTGGGGACATGGGACTGTCTGTGGAGGTGGAAAGTTTCTGATTGCCATTCACTTGGGAGTGGCCAGAAATGATTCCTTCATTGGGCAGTCCAAGCAGCTCACTACTTCCACGCAGTATGTCCTGGGCAATGGCTTTTCGGAAACCTCCGTTAGCTAGCTAGAGTGAGAAGGCGAAACAAATGAGCATCAAATCAGGTTTAGTAGGTGACTGATGTCACTGAAGCTCATCAAACAATCGGGCATATTCTTTTGTCCTTAGAAGTCGGATGAGCCAAACATACGGGCCAACGGCGGATAGAAACTAAAAGAAGAAAATCCAGGTTCAACATATCGCATCCTGGTCAGCGTCTGATCCATAATGGGCGGCTGCAATCAAATATCCTGGCAGTAGGTAAAATACAAAAACCCGGTGGACTGGGTTTGCCTCCCGCCACCGTTCATAATGGCAGTGAAAATACAAAAACGAAACAGAAAACATAAACAACCCGCTTAATTTTACCACGATTTACGGATATGCACTTGGAATGTAAGAACTCTATATAGATCCGGTGCAAGTATCCAACTGGCAGATGTCCTCGAAAGTTATAAGGCTGACATTACCGCTATCCAGGAAATGCGATGGACAGGACATGGCTGCACAAGAAAAAGAAACTGCGATATATACTACAGTTGCCATGAAAAAAAACATGAATTTGGTTGCGGATTTGTAGTTGGGAAAAGACTGCGACATCTAGTCTCTAGGTTCAATCATGTGAGTGAACGAATAGCCACAATCCGCATAAAAGCGAAATAATTTTATATTTCCCTAATTTGTGTGCATGCCCCGACAGAAGAGAAAGATGATGATGCCAAAGACATATTCTATGAGCTCCTAGAGGAAACGTATGACCGCTGCCCTGGCCATGACATTAAGATTGTACTAGGAGATTTTAATGCCAAAGTAGGAAGGGAGAATGTGTTTAATCCAACTATTGGCAATTTCAGTCTTCATGCTGACAGTTCCGACAACGGTATGAGACTGATTGACTTTGCCGCGGCAAAAAACATGGTCATTAGTGGTACAAGATTCCAGCATAAAGACATCCACAAGGCTACTTGGGTATCCCCTGATCAAAGAACTAAGAACCAAATTGATCACGTGGTAATTGATGGAAGGCACTCATCCAGTGTAATGGACGTACGAGTGATCAGAGGAGCTAACATCGATTCTGATCACTACCTGGTAGCAGCAAAGGTTCGCACAAGATTAAGTAGAGCGAAAATCGTACGAAAACAGACGCAGAGGAAGCTGGACATCGGAAAGCTGCAATTACCAGAAGTAGCCACAGCCTACTCAAGGAAGCTCTCGCAACTTTTGGCACAGAACCCACCCCCTCCCGATGACGATCCTGATGCGTAGTGGAAACCCATTTCCGACTCTATAAAAACTGCCGCAACAACCGTACTTGGTTTCGAAAAACCGCTTCGCAATAAACTGTGGTACGATGAAGAGTGTCGCATAGCAAATGACGAAAAGACCGCCCCTCGTATGGTAATGCTTCAGTCAATTGCAACGCGAGCTGCAACTGAGCGGTATAGGGAGAAGAGAAAGGAGGTAAACCGTCTCTTTAGGCGTAAGAAACGGCAGTGGAGAAAGCGCGAGAGTGAGAAAATTGAGACAAACAGAAGGAAGAACGAAGCCCGAAAATTCTACCAAAAAGTTAAAAACGGAACTAATGGACATGGTTCAGGGCCCCCCTTCTGTAAAGACAAGGACGGAAATCTCGTCGCAGATGTGCAGAGCATATTGGGAATATGGAGAGAGCATTTCTCCGCGCTACTAGTACCTGAGATATCCGATGACGATGGGACAATCGATCACAATATGGACGACGACGTCGATTGCCCCCCTCCTAACCAAGACGAGGTCAGAACAGCTATTGCCCGGCTTAAGAACAACAAAGCCGCAGGAGCCGATGGATTACCGGCGGAGCTGTTTAAGGCTGGCGGCGACGAGCTGATAAGGTGCATGCATCAGCTCATTAGCAAAATTTGGTAAGATGAATGCATGCCCGGCGATTGAGTCTCAGTGTACTATGTCCCATATTTAAAAAAGGTGACCCGAGTATCTGTGCCAACTACCGTGGAATAAGCCTTTTATCCATAGCATATAAGGTTCTATCAAGTATAATGTGCGAAAGACTAAAACCAATTATCGCTGACCTGATTGGACCATACCAGTGTGGCTTTAGGCCTGGAAAATCGACAACTGACCAGATTTTCACGCTACGTCAAATCCTGGAGAAGACACATGAAACACAAATCGACACCTATCATATATTTATCGATTATAAAACGGCCTTCGATAGTCCGATACGGGAGAAACTCTATGAAGCAATGTCTGAGCTTGGTATTCCTGCAAAACTCATACGCCTTTGCAGGATGACCTTGACGAACACCAAATCCGCAGTGAAAGTTGGTAAGGATCTTAACGAACCTTTCGAAACTAAGCGAGGCCTCAGGCAAGGCGACACACTATCGTGCGATCTCGTTAACATCTTAATGGAGATCATTATGAGAAAAGCTGCAGTCAACATGAATAAAACCATCAGCAGCAAAAGTCACATGCTGCTCGCGTATGCTGATGATATAGATATCATTGGGCGCACAATTAGAGAAGTTACTGCGGTTTTTTCGAGAATTGAGAAGGAGTCAGCAAAAGTGGGTCTGACGGTAAATGAGGAGAAGACAAAATTAATGGTTTCAACGAACAGGGCCTCCACGCGATTAGACCAAAGCGTGAACGTTGCTAACCGTTATACCTTCGAGGTAGTGGACGAATTTATATACATGACGTTAACAAGAACAACAACATCAGCCATGAAATCAAGCGGAGAATTGTGCTTCGAGTAACAAAAGTCCAGCTGTACCAGACTCTCATTCAACCTGTCTTGCTTTATGGCGCAGAATCCTGGGTCTTATCGCAAGCAGACGAAACATCTGTAGGAGTCTTCGAGAGAAAAATACTCCGAAAAATTTATGGCCCTATAGTGCACAACGGCGAGTATCGGCGACGCATGAATCATGAGCTGTATGAGCTCTATCCTGACATTGACATAGTTAAGCGGATCAAGATAACGCGATTGCGCTGGCTAGGCCATGTCAGTAGAATGGATGAAGATGAACCAGCGCGAAGGGTTTTCGAAACCGAACTCGAAGGAAGACGAAAAATAGGAAGACAGAGACTCCGCTGGAGGGATCAGGTTGACGAATCCCTGCGTACACTTGGTATTGCCAACTGGAGAGATAAAGCAAAAGATCGAACTGGTTGGCAAAATATGTTATTTTCGTTTTGTAAGGTCCCTGACCCCCCGGGGTTGTCCGAGACCGGATAAGTAAGTAAGTAAGTATTGTCAGCTTTGCATCTTCCTTTACTGCAGTTTGTCTTCTTCGTTTATTTGAGCTGTGTGCTTCTTCTGAAGCATTATTTTCTTTTGCCGTTTCCGACAGCTCATTTTCTTCAACGGTCGCACTGCCAAAAGTAGATACACTCACGAGCCCCTCAAACACAGGAGTAATTCCAGCTGCCTCCACAATTAGTTCCTCTGCATAGATCAAACTTTTTTCCTCGTAAGGACCGCCTCCCGTTTGACGCATTGAACTTTTATTAAATGGCAATTTTTTTTTTGGCGTTGTGTTTTTGGTCCGCAAAAATCTACCACAAAACTATATTTCAGATCAATAACAAAAATGTCAGATTTTACATACCTTTCTCCAAAGAGTACTATTCTTAACAGGTGGACTTCACGCTTTTAGTTTAGTTTTAGCGTTAGTTGCTCCCACAGCTTATTGGAGACGGCTTTAGTTTGCCCACAATTTGTTAGCCGATTTTTTGCTAAGTTCGGATGCTCGGCCATGAAATTAGCTAAAATTTGCTTTTGCCTGAAGTTTATTTTATATGTGAAAATAAAGAAAATATTTATTTAATTTCTTGTTTTTTTTTAACAAAAACAAATAAACAAATTACATTTTGTGTGTGTTGCTCTGCGAAAAACGTTTTACAAATGGCTACTCGATAACATCTGAGCTATCGAATGACATTTCGCATATTTTTGACTCGATAACGATTGCCGTGATCCAAAGATTAAACATTTCGATCGAAATCTTTCGATCACGAATGCCGTGATTAGGCCCCAGGTTGTGTCTTGAGCTTTGGTGTATTCAGGGACTTATAGTAGAATTTTACGATAAATATTTTCGTTATGCATTTTAAACCGTTACGCCCAGGTTTTAGGGGTGTTTTTTACCCGTTTCCGCAAAAGGGGGATAAAAGACGTATATATTGAGGAGCTACTTGGTTAAAATATTTCACAAAAATATTGCACGTTAAATTTTTCCACAAAATTGCTGTTTCCCATGTCGATTCGTCATAAGAATGTACAAGAGGGGAAAAACTTTAACGCCACCCCCTTTAATTTCACCAATATGTAAACTTTCTAAACGCCGATACACGTAAAACGAATCCGTTGTCTGAGTCATTCAATTTTCAAAAGAGTTTAATTTTATTCCAGTGTAAACACTGTCTTGTCTCGTGTAAACGCAGGGTAATGTGATTGTGACAATCTCCTAATTAATTTATGGCTAATCAGGTATTTTTTCCCGGGGTGTTTAAAGAAAGCTGAAAGACGATATGTATTAGGCTGTGCAGTAAAATAAAATATTCTCTACCAAATCTCAGTAATTGAAACAAGCAATTTTTTAAGAATTCCACCATCCCCCTTGAGAATGTTGTTCACTTTTTGCCAATTGATTCGTTTAATAAATATAACAATTTAGCACGATATTTGCCAATATTTGTATCTGATTCTGTGCACACCTAAGTATGTTTTTGGCTTAAAAACGATTACGTGTTTGCGGTTTAAATTTGTTGACAATCTGACATTTGACACTTTTTTGTACATAAATCTACAAGAAAAACACCTAAAGTGGTAACTGCAGTTAAAAAGCCAAGCCTTAATAATATAACAATTTTTCCCCCAACATTAATAACGCACTCATTTCGATTGTATAACGACTTTTATATTTCATGAAAGAAAAAACGCGTTCTCTTGTGAGTAATTTAATAGAATATAAACTATTTGACATTCAATGTAATAATTACTAGGTTAGATACAAGATTGGTTGTGTTAAGTTCAAAGAATATCTTGGGGGCAAATAAATATTTTAAATACAACAAACATCCATGTCGTTAATATTCAAGTTACAACATGAATGAGATCTAATGATTGTAATAAACTATCTTGCACTGTCATCTGGTTACTATCTACTGTTAGAATTATATTGTATTAACAGACTGTAGTAATATAGTCTGGTAATCTCAAAAGAGAATCAATCTCATTATCACTTTTGTTTGCCACTATTGACCACTTGACCACTTGGCCAATAGGTTATTTATTTGTTTTGTTTTATTTATTTCTCATTTTATTATGACAAAGGCGCCGAAAGCTTTTAAATTTTAAACTACAATTCATTGCACATACTTTCATCAATTAGTCTTATTACGGATCATTTGTCATGTGGGCAATAATGAATTCCACAATCAGAAAAAAAATTAACTTCACATAATCGAAAAAACCAATTAATAACGTTTATAATCAATTGTTGACAACAATGCGGAAGATTTTGATTCAATTGGATCTCATGCGGGTAATCAAATAAATCGAAACGATTTATTTTTTTTTTGTAAGAGAATGGTTTATGAGAGTTCATAAATAGTTAAGTGTTAATAATAACAGTTTATTATAATTTTTATTTAAACACAAATATTGTTGCCAAACAGCAGGTGGTAGGTTGGTCCCAGTGCTGTTGACCTATTTCACAGTCAGTAGCAAATTGTTTGCCAATAGCTAATACCTTTCCAGACGTTAACAAACATTTGACAAAAGAGTTTTATTATATCGTAATTATTCTTTATTATCTATTTAGATCGAAAGGTTGTTTATCCAAAAGGTAAACGATTTTGACAGAATTTGTCGTACACCACAATACTTATCTCTAGTAAAACTGAGATACAGGAGTATTGGACAGCCAAATAACTTACAAAATCATTGCAGTGAAAGCTTTATGCACTCACAGAAAAATTCGGTTCAGACCGCCGACTTAGCCGTAACCGAATTTATAGGTTGACACAACCGCATTAGGGGTTAGCACAACCACATTAGAGGTTGACACAACCTCATCAGAGGTTGACACAACCTTATTAGACGTTGACACAACCTCACTAAAGGTTGGCACAACATCATTAGAGGTTAAAATAACCTCGATAGTAGTTCCCACAACCGAATGTAGATAGTGTGACAAATGAAGGATATGAAAATGAAAGCTTATTTATTATTAAGTAACGATTTATTTTCCCGTATTCTTATTAAAAAATTGGGTAATCTTTAGGGTAACACATTTGTCACTACCGACCTTTATGGAAGTCCCGGCCATCATGGGTAACAGCTCCAATTTTGGGGTGTTGTATCTGTTAATGTAGCTCCTAAACCGTTTCACACACAGATGATTGCAGCATATCTCCAACGACCAACCTTGAAACTTTCCAAAACGGTTGATTCCTTCTTGTGAATTTTCTGCAAATAAGACGATTTAATACAAAACCCATAATTAAAGGGTTTTTCAACAGAGATGCTACAAAAGTAAATCGATAGGGACAGCAAACGACGCCATATTTTTTCCCGCTCTTTTGACATTTCTCTTCAGTAAGGTTTGCCATTTCATCATGGAAAGAAATGCGAGCCAACAACGAGTCGAAATTATTAAAATTTACTACCGAAATTTAGAGTCAGTGGCCTAAACTTTAAGAGCGCTACGATTCGGATTTTCATCGGAAAATCATCTTCAGCGATGAGGCTCATTTCTGGCTGAATGGCTTCGTCAATAAGCAAAATATGCGTTATTGGTCAGACAGCAATCCACACGTAATTCATGAGTCATCATTGCATCCCGAAAAAATTACGGTTTGGTGCGGTTTATGCGCCGGCGGCGTCATTGGGCCGTACTTCTTTCGTGATGATCAAGACCGGCACATTACTGTGAATGCGAATCGCTACCGTTCAATGATATCCGAATATTTTTGGCCCCACTTGGATAATATGGACTTGGAGGACATGTGGTTCCAACAGGACGGCGCCACAAGCCACACAGCGAATGCCACAATCAATTTATTGGAAACCAAGTTTGGTGAACGTGTTATCTCACGAAATGGCCCAGTCGATTGGCCGCCTCGGTCGTGCGATTTGACGCCGTTGGATTATTTCCTGTGGGGCTACGTCAAGTCTATGGTCTATGCCAACAAGCCAGCGACGATTGATGAACTTCGTACGAATATCCAACGTGAAATTGCAGCAGTATCGGCCGATTTATGCTTGAAAACTGTCGAAACTTGGGTTCAGCGTCTGGACTTCTGCAAGCGTGCCCGTGGTGGCCATGCAAAAGAAATCGAGCTCCATACATAATGGCATCGAACGTACTTTCACAGGAATAAAGAATTTCATTGGTATCTAAAATCGGTTTTGTTTTATTTAAAAAAACTTTTGTAGGGTTCTTATTGAAAACCCCGATACAATATGTTAACTTACCTTTGTTAATAACCACAAAACAATCTTGATATCGCGGCGACATAATTATATCTGTTTTTATAATTTTAAACGTCAAGTTTAAAATTAAATTTGGTTGTACCTACAGAATTCATGAGAAATTCGGTTACATCAACCGTATTGAAGCCGAATTCGGTCGTTGCAACCGACTTAAGTATGAAGTCGGTTATTGCGACCGAATTGATACCAAATTCGGTAGTTACAACCGAATTGATACCAAATTCGGTAGTTACTACCGAATTGATGACAAATTCGGTTGTTGAACCTGAATTGATGCCACATTCGGTTACGGTTTTGTAGCAATTTCGGTTGTTGTATCCGAATTATTTCCAAATTCGGTTGTACCAATCGAAGTTTTGGAAAAATTGGTTCACAGAACTAATATAAATCAAGATTCAATTGCCACAACCGAATCAATTAAGAAACGAAGTTGTTTCAACTAAATTCGGTCCTGGCAACCTCAATTCGGTTGGGGCAATCCCAATTCGGTAGTAACAGCCGAATTTACGGATGCTACAACCTCTTTTCAACCAATTAGGTCTCTGGCTGTGCGTTTAGAGATATTCCTCTACTCAAATAACAGCTTCCCATTTTGGTTCACTACTAAATCTGCATATGACTTGAGGTAGGCAAGATTAGTTTTTGTGCCCCTATGACGAGTGACAGGTAGAAAATTTCAAGTTAGTTTTTCCCCCAAAATAATCTTGTTTCATCGATTAAGCATAGTACGCAGATGAACCTGAATTTTAGTTTGCCATACAAACTCTATGTAGAAAAACAACCAGAGGTTCGAAAATGTTCAAGCGACTTTCCGTTTGGTAGTACGCAGTCCAAAATAAATGCAAATGGAATTTTTGACATTTTCTATCTATTACAGGGTTGTTTCCAAATAGCATTGTATAATTTGTTCCCCTACATACTACAAAAATCAATGTTCTGACCATAGAGTATTGACTTATAGAGTAGCCAATTCTCTCAGTAAATTGATGACATTTGGTGTGTTGCATATTGGTATATAATAATCAAAAGGCGAACTCTAGCATTACTTCTAGCCTCTCAAGTAGCTAGTCAGGCTTTTCGCTAACGAAATAACTGACTACATAGAGCCACTAGCTACTTTTGAAGCTGCATGGGAGCAACAAGCTCACTACTACATACAAAAATCTACACATCATAGAGAAATTTTTATAGAGCTGTCATTCTTCTCATCTGATATTTCCTTTCACACTATTCGTGGTGCGGTCGGTGCGATAGAGAGTTCTTTGACGTAAAGTGACTTACAGCAGGTGGAATTACAAAAATTGTTGACTTAAACTTTTCATGTAGTTTTGATGAAAATCTGTGAAATTTAAACGTATTTTGGACTTTTTTATTATATTTTATTGTTAATATATTTTTGTGGCGTATTTAAACCAGCGTATTGCTGGTTTCTTTTTGATTGGTGTGAGAGCCACTGCCTCTATCGGTTATTATTAAAACAATACTTTCCAACATCCAACCGCCCATCTGCAACACACCAAATGTCTTCAATTTACTGCGAGAGTTGACTACTCTATACGTAGGGTTGCCAGACGTACTATTTTCAGCAGTACGCTTACTTTTTTTTTTTTTGCTAATTGTACTTCTGACTGCATAGCACCTAAAGAAGTACGCAAAAGTACTTCTTTTTAGCCTCTGTACTTCTTTTTGTACTTTTTTTCTATGTCAGCAATAAATACGAAAATGTTACTTCTTATACATACCAAAAATCGTATATAAGTATTTACCTAAAATACCGTTTTACTTCAAAAAATAAAAATTTTGAAAGACTTCCCATTTTTAATCTTAATTCAAACATTTCATTTCATTCATGGCGTAATTGAATTATATTCAATCAAATAAACTGGCTTGGATCAACTCCCTGATGAATTTATATGGTCTAAAGCCTTTTCTGTAAATATTCCAAAACAAAAATCCGTGGAAGAAAAATTGAAAGAGATCCTAGAAGTGGGTCATTTCCAAATTTCGGAAATATCTGTAAATTTGTATTTTCAATTCCTCTTTCTATGTGGCACTTGAAAGAGTATTCAGTTTGATGTTTAATTTTTGGAGAAACGTACGAAATAAACTACCAATTAAAAATTTAGAAAACGAATTAAAAAACTAAAAAAATTTTAAAATCAGAAAATGTTCAAAACGGAGTAGTTAATCCCAAGTCCGCAATAACATTAAATAATTAAAACAGAGAAGGTTATAATTTTAATATAGAATAGATTACACTCTTTTTACTTTTTCAAAATAAAATGTGAAACACCTGATTAGTTTGTATTCAAAAATATATTTGTGGTCTCTTAGTTTGTTCGTTTTTTCCCTTAATTTATAAATTGTTACTGTTATGTACTGATATTGTTTTATTTCTTATCTTTAAATGTTATTTTTCTGTAATGAACTTTGAATTTTTTAACAACAGAAAGTGTACTTTTATTTTCTTAATTGTACTGCCTTTTTTCCTCGGTGTACTTTTTTTTGTTGATTTCAAATCTGGCTTCCCTATCTATACGTCAGTACTCTATGCTACACATTTATTTTTCCGGGTGAAGATAAATGAAAATTTCTCAACCTCAATTTCCCAATTCAGGTTCAGCGCCGTACTGGGCTTTAGAAAAAAAAAAATGCGTGTGTCTCCACTCTTTATTCAAAAATGTGTGTAATTGAAGACGATTATGTAGAGGGATTAATGGGGAAGTGACGCGAGTATGAACACTATAGTTATGCGTCTAGCCAATCCTTTCCTCACCCAGTGTCCTGTAAAGACTTGATGTCCACCGTTAACGCAAACGAGGCACATCTGGTTGCGCTGTTGCCCACCCCAATATCTGGACCGAACTCTTGATCCAAGTCTTAAATATAATCTGATTAAGGAAACCGAAACAAGCAGCAGAAGAACAATTAAACCCGATTTAATGATGACGTCCTTTGGAATGAAAACAAGAACTAGAATTGTAACTTGTAACTCTAGGACGCATTTCCCGCCTTTCCATCCCCCGTTGCCCAGTTGTGTCGGGAATTTGCACGCTATAGTCTCAGTATGCTTGGCTTCTCAGAAATTCGCTGGAGCGAATCTGGAAAGTTCACAACGAACACTGGCTTAACATTGCTGTTTTTTGGTAAACCTCGCAGCGAACCTCGAACCGGTGGAGTTGGCTTTCTCATTTCACATGCGGCAAGGAAAGCATTGGTTGGCTGGAAGCTGCACTCCGACAGGACTATGTGAGTCAGAACTCGTGCTGGAGCCCATAATATCAAGTACATCCAATACTATGCACCAACCGAAGCCGCGAAATCCGTGTTAAGGAAGAATTTTACGACCGCATTAATAGAATCGGACAACACCAATAAATAGCGCACGATGGGAAAACATGGGATAGAAAAATTGACAGAAAAAGGAACCATACTGTTGGAGTCGCGCCTTACGAATAACATGGTAATAGGTGGAACTTTATTCCCCCATCACAGAATGCATAACGCTACATTTTATTTTAAGCCGGGAAATTGCAGTTCCAACTTCACTTTGGCTAGGAGGGTGCAGTCGACGCCATCGTCCTGTATGTGCTCTACACCCTCATCTATATTGAAATCTCCTGGTACCAAAAATCAGGGAAGTGATCTGTCCATATTTCAAACATACTCTGAGAGAGGATTCCTGTCCAAAAAGGGGCCCTAATCCATTTCCGTTGGTTTGGTTTTGTACTTTTCGGTAGAATTTACGGGCCTCATTCTTCCTTCTGTAAGATTTAATTTACTCACTCTCGCGCTTTCTCCACAATCCAGTTATATTCTTAAACAAACGGATTTCCTCTCTCCTATTCTACTTATACCGCTCTGCCACGGCTCGCGTTGCCATGCGACACTCTTTATCGTACCACGGTTTTTCATAACCAACTACGGTCTCTGCAGCAGATTTCATAGAGTGGGAAATGTACTTCGACTGCGCTTCAGGATCATTAGGCGGGAGTGCGGTCTGCGACCCAGGTTCGACCAAATTATATTGGTACGCTATAGTATTCCTTTCAA
The DNA here is from genome assembly GCA_963931995.1 of Phaonia tiefii. Taxonomy (NCBI): domain Eukaryota; kingdom Metazoa; phylum Arthropoda; class Insecta; order Diptera; family Muscidae; genus Phaonia; species Phaonia tiefii. Next base: position 144,969,294 of record OZ008370.1, read on the forward strand.
CCTGAACTTCATTATTTGTAATTTTCTATATATCTCGAACCAAGTAACAGCTTCGGCTGACTATTCTATTATAGCGGCTTGGACTGATTAGTCGATTACAGCGGATTCGGCTGACTATTAGATTATATCGACTTCGGTTGACTAATTACATTATAGCGGCTTAAGCTGACTGTTCGATTATAACAGATTCGGGTGGCGGTTTGATCGTAGCAGATTCAGTTAACTGTTCGAGTGTAGCGGCTTTTTTCTGACTATTCTATTCCAGCGGCTTCGGCTGACTATTAGATTATTGCAGCTTCGGCTGATTATTCTATTATAGTGGCTTCGGCTGACTATTCGATTATAGCGGATTCGGCTGACTATTCGATTATAGCGACTTCGGGTGACTATTTGATTAGAGCGGTTTCGGGGGACAGTCCAACCACAGCGGCTTCGACTGTTTACTCTATTATAGCGGCTTCGGCTAATTATTCTATTATAATGGTTCGGCTGACTATACGATTGGATCATAGCGGCTTCGGCTGACTATTAGTTATATTATAGCGACTGACTAGTTATATTATAGCGACTGACTAGTTATATTATAGCGGTTTAAGCTGACTGTTCGATTATAGCGGATTCGGGTGGCCATAACAGATTCAGTTAACTGTTCGACTGTAGCGGCTTTTTCTGACTGTTCTATTCTAGCGGCTTCGGCTGACTATTAGATTATTCCGGATTCGGCTGACTATTCTATTATAGCGGCGTTGGCTGGCTATTTGATTATACCGGCGTTGGTTGGCTATTCGATTATAGCGACTTCGGCTGACTATTTGATTATAGCGGCTTCGACTGACTATTTGATTATAGCGGCTTCGACTATTTCATAATAGCGGCTTCAGCTGAATATACGATTTTAGCGGCTTCGACTGACTGTTCGATAATCGCGACTTCGGGTGACAAATTAATTATAGCAACTTCGTTTGACTATTCGACCACAGGTGCGTCGGCTAACTATTCGATTATTTCCGCATCGGCTGACTGTTATGTTATAGCGGCTTCGACAGAATATTCGATTATAGCTACTTCGGCTAACTTCTGTTAAAGCGGCTTCGGCTGAAATGTGATTAGCGCGTCTTCGGCTGAATATTCGATTATAGCGGCTTTGGCTGTCTATTTGGTTATACCGGCTTTGCTGACTATTCGATAAAAGCGGCTTCGGCTGACAATGCGGACATTGCGGCATCGGCTGACTATTCGAACATAGCGGATCCGGCTGGCTATTTTATTATAGCGGTTTTGCTGACTATTCGATTATAGCGGCTTCGACTATTTAATAATAGCAGCTTCGGCTGATTATACGATTTTAGCGGTTTCGACTGACTCTTCGATAATAGCGACTTCGGGCTAACAATTCGATTATTCCTGCATCGGCTGATTGTTATATTACAGCGGCTTTGACTGACAATTCGATTATAGCTGCTTCGGCTGGCTTCTATTATAGAGTCTTCGGCTGAAATTTGATTAACGTGTCTTCGGCTGACTATTCGATTATATCGGCTTCGGTAGAATATTCCATTGTAGTGGCTTCGGCTGACTATTCGATTACAGCGGAGTCAGTTGACTATTCGCGTATAGTGGCATCAGCTGCCTTCGAACATAGCGACTTCGGGTGACAATTCGACAGTAATGGCTCCGGCTGATTATTCCATTATAGCGGTGTGGGCTGACTATTCGACCATTGCAGCTTAGGCTCGATATTCCACCATTCCACTATATTCCACCATAACGGCTTTGTCGGACAATTCTATTGTATTCGCCGATTCTTCAACTTCTGTTTCCAAGTATCGAACCTGAACTATCGTTACCGAGTTAGAATACTGCAAATCGAACCCCAACTGTCTCATCGCATCCGAACCATCGCGTGTACAACATATTCAGTTCCCCATTGTCCCAATTCGATCAGCAGGCGAAGTATCTGGAGAGAATTTCAAACCAAGACGAGTGTTCTCAGCCCAAGACAAGTGTTTTCAGAAGAGTACTGTCAAGACCAGACGAGTGTTTTTCAGCTAGCACGAGTGAACGTGTTGATGTTGTTTCTGTAATCTATAAAGAATCTGAAATCAAATTGTTGTGTTGCTATTTCGAAAGTTTTAGTGGATCCTATCGAAAGGGTCTGGACAGGACTTTACCTAACTCAACCTACGACAAAACTACGTTACTGTCTGCATGTGGAAGGGTATTTCCATATACAACCTAATCCCTCGATCCCAAGCAAAACACCAGCCATTGCTAAATTCCAAAGAAGGGGAGATAAAACGCTCCCTCCAGGGGTTCCTCTATTCACATTTAGAGTTAAAGTCGTTTGACCCAGGGACATGCGCCTTCGCGTAAGTAATCCATCGAGTAAAATAATAATCCTATGGTCTACACAGTGCCGATAGAGCCGATTTTATCAATCCCGACCAGACGTTGCTAGCGAAAAATACGTCAAAATTGTAATCCTCATTATTGTCCGGCGTGCAGAGCGGTTTCTGTACATTTGTCTTTGCTGTAAGCGTGCTGGCAATTAGTGGGAAATAGAAATTCAAAATTCGTAACAAGTGAATGGCAAAAATACTTCCCCTTTTCCCCTGCAACTTTTGGACATCGTATATGTTTTGAAGCTGTGAAAATTTAAAATTCGGCCTGATCGAATACACAAATGTATACCGATTTAACAGATTTCATAGCATTTCAATGTCACCGTGAGGTACTTTCATTTCAGACTAAAACCCAAAAACAAAACTACTTCATGTACATATCTATCTTTACATTTCACATCGTGTGTAATTTTTGTGTGGTGGGTGACTGTGAAAATGTTTGTATTATTACAAATCCAATTCCAGATTACTCCAACAATACGCTGCGGTGTTGTCTTACTGCTACCTTTTCAGGGACAGCACGGGGATTGCCAGCAACGATCTTTGTGTCTTTGGCTCAGGGTTTCAATTAACAAATTCAGAGGCACTCTCGCACGAGTACGAATATCATCAAAAGTGATCCATATCAAGTGAACTGTAGCGATGTTGGCTGCAGCCCATGTGGTTGATGACGGTGGCGGTGGTGATGCCGGTATGTATTAGTCTCGAAATGAGTGTGTTCCAGGGTAACTTTCATTAGAAACATCAGCAAACTTCAGTGTAGCTACAAGCATTCTTCTTTGTTTGCTTTCCATTTCCATTTCAGTTTCATTTCCATAAAAATTTATGCTTCATTGTTTTTATGTATTTAGGGAAAAATATGGTGGAAAAATACAACTTTCAAGCGTCATATGAAAAGATCTTTTGACATAGATACCATGGAAAAAGAAGGTCGTTGTGAGAGTTTCATGTCATTTATTAATTTAATGAACTTTCCTAAGATTGTTAACACATGTCATTGCTATTTGGGGCTTCATATCTGCCGGAGGAGTACAACGTGTTAGCAGTGAGTTGATTTGGATTGGAAGGCTGAGTTCCTTTTTTTACAAATGATTATTCAATTTTGTAAAAGCATTCAGTTTTTTCGAAGGGGGAACTTGTAATTTATTCACATGCTGCAATTTATGTTACCTAAATGGACAATTTAACTTGCAGTGTTAGAAAAAAATGCCTACATATGGCTGTAAACGTTTAAACCTTTTGGTAATGATAAATACTGGGGTGTCAGCGCTTTTGGGCACACCTTTTAGTTATTGTTGCCTTGAAAGAACAAACACAGTGGCCGAATTTATTCTTTGTTCTTTCACCGTTGCACTCTACAAAATTGGAGTGCAGCGAGTTTTTTTTCGTTTTAAATTCCTATAAGAAATACCCTACATTGCCAGTATGACTGAAGAACATGCATACCGATGCTCAGAGAATCAATGTCAGAATCTATTAAAACTCAAATTTTCGCAGCGTCTTGCAAGAGTTGCGATTTGTTAAATATTGTGGCTTTGATTGAGATAGGATCCATCCCAATAAGGTTTGCAAAGCGAAACTTAACTAATTATAAAAACTGTAAATTATAGGTCAGAATTATGTTTAACAAAATTCATGCAATGCCTGAAACTGGTCCAATACTCGAACTTATTATTTGAAATGAGGCTGTTGCAACCGAAAGTTCGGTTGTTGTTGTTACCGAATTGCGTTTACCGCAACTGAATTGAGGTTGCCAAGACTAAACGTAGTCCCTACAACTGAAATTCGGTTGAAACAACCTCTTTCGTAGTTGATTCGATTGTGTCCACTGAATTTCCCATTACGTACATATATATTTTATTTATCAACTAAATTCTCCACAATTTCTGCTGCAACAATCTAGTTGTGACAACCTCCATTATGGTTGTAACAACATCAAATTTGGTTATAAAAGCTTCTAATTCGTTTATGACAACCTCTACATTTGGTTAAAGCTAATTCTATTGAAACAATGTTGCGTGTAGGCAACGGTTGGGTGTAGCCAACGGTGGGTGTAGTTTCTCGTTTCTTTGAAATCCCTAAATAATGAAGAGTTTATTGGGTCTCTCTCATTGTGTTCAAAGCTCTATGAAACTACTCCTTTGCATCCCCGGTTAATCCAATTTGCAGTCTCCCCTAATGAGACACGCTGAAAAATAACGGTCTCTCTAACATATTCTCCCAAACATATTCTGCAGGAACCATGTAATTGTTTGGAACACACTTCAAACATTCATATGTTTGCAAGTCCCAATCTTACTTGTATTTAAATGTATACAGTATCATGTTTTCTGGCAAACATGTATACTTTGTATACAAACATCAACATACTTACATGGAAGCATTCGCCTGTTTCCCCCAAACCTACATATACTTACATGGAAACATATGCGTTTTTCATCCCAAACATAATAATATTTAGAAACAAATTATTCTTTTATTTAAACATATATATGTATTATTTATTGTATTTAATGTTATCAATATAAATCCACATTTTTAAACACTTAATACAAACTTGCACTTGAATCTGCTGTTCTTTTGCTGCTCCTTTGTATGTTGTCTCTCACGTTTTTGGTTTCAGAAGGTTTCAGATATGCGTTGGAATACAAACAATATACAAATTTAGTTCATGCAAGCCAAGCGTGGATTAATTACTTGTGCTTTTTTATTGTACTTATTACACAAATGGTCCGCCGTTCCGATTTTCTCAGTAAAGGCTCGGACAGACAAAGGGCTTCACGTTGTTGCCCTTTCCAGTTTGTTTCCTCAAAATTGTTTTTCACTTTGGTTGCACACATCCATATATACGGAACACATACATAAAAACCAAAGCAACAGCACAAACTATTTAACCGTCCAAGTCTTCGTTTATTCGTTTTTCACTGATCAATCGCTTTTGATGTCCTCTGTCCAATGAACCATTGATAACTGAATACATGAAAATACATCAGCCAAAATAAGACACTGACTTCATATGCAATATACACGCATATTCAGGAATATTTATGAATCACTGACTGATTGTTCCTCTTTTATTCGCTTGCTCTCGAGAGAGCATAAACAGTGCAACAAACACTACCGTATTTGCACAACAAACACAGACATATTTGAGTCGCAAACACGTATATTATAACGTATTAATCATTGTATCACAAACATGTAATATTAATTACCAAACACAATGTGTTTGGACACAAATATATACAATTTGTATCCAAACAACAACAAAAATACAGATTTTTCAGCGTGTAGCTAACCCTGAATATCAAGCTAATACCGATGCATATCAGGTACTAAGACAACATCAACGTCCAACGTAGTTGTCATAACTACAGTTTTATGCATATCTGGAGGTTTTTGGCAGCTCCGTAACTGGGATCCGATGCCTTCGTCTGATGAATTAATCAACGTCACCAAATTATAACAGCAAATTCCCGTCCACATTAACGATTTTTGGCTATAAACCACCATCTGTGATTGATACCTGGTATTGCGAGGTTCAACTCGAATTTCCGCAATATCTAGGTGGTACAAACTTATGGGCCTACTAAGCTTGATGAGGTTAGTGCTATGGATTTTTATAATCAACTTGGTTTTGCCCCAAGCTTCCAATGGGTTGGTAACAAGAAAACACTTTTGGGAAAGTCTATATGCCAAAGTGGACAAAAGCAACAACAACTTGTAAGAAGTTATGCGAAAACGTACTCTTCTCACGTATTTATCGGTGGAGAGCAATTGCTACATAAAAATATGCGGAAATATATTTACACAGCAAAGATACGATGATCAAACATTCAATCAAGTTGACTGACTGTATACTAGCGACGAAGATGTTTCGGGCTCTCTGCTGGACTATACTGGAAAAATCCACTTACCTAAGTCTGTTGAGAAAAGTCCAGATAGTGGCAATGGTGTTTATCACAGGATCCCTTCGCACAACCACTACCGATGGCTTGGGCGTTATCCTCTACCTGTTACCACTACATTTGTTCGGAAGGAAAATGGCTTCAACGGCAGCAATTCACCTAAGGCATTCCTCACAATGGATCACCAACCCATATAGCGGCTATCCACAGTAAAAGTTGACTATATGACACCCACTTCAACCTTTGAGAGAAACTGGTCCCCCCTCATATCCCGGGCAGACAGGACAGGAAAGGACGCATACCTAGAATTTAGGTTTAACGGCTCTAAACTAGATGGCAAGATAGTTGGAATCTATTCTAAAGAGCTGGGCTTTCTTGCACAAAGACTACTAGAACATTGAAATCATGGCAATAGGAGAAGTTCCCGTTTGGCTGGGACAAAATACAACAACTCTGACAGTCAGTCTGCTATAAAAATCCCTACAATCTGAATTGTTGACTTTAAGAACTGCCCACAACTGCCACGCAACTCTAAATGAAATGGCCAAGCGGTTCGACATGCACCTTATATGGTTGCCGGAGCACAGGAACATTTCAGGTAACCATAGATGAGGCTGGGAAGATTAGGAACAACGTTACCTGTTCCACTGTATGGAGTATGTGGGTATGTCCCTTTCCATAGCAATCTCGGTTTAAATTCTTTATATTAACTTAACCTGTCTGTATGCATGTATGCGTGCATACCGAAAAAACTTTGGATTAATTTGTAACCCTTTTCCGGTGACCCAATTGAGCTGAAACTTCGCAGGCAAACTAATGGCGACGGCAAAAATTAACTATCAAAATGTGGACAAAGGTGCGTGGTCATATATAAAATAATTTATAGTCAAAAACTATGTTTTTTACGGGTTAGTTTTTTAAAACCGAAAATCTGAGATATGCAAACGACAGTTGCCTGGTGGCACAAATTGCAGGATCACCAGGAAAGTATAGCCAAGTTATGACCTCAATTGTACGATTAGCCTGGTATCCATTCCCAAACAAGATATCCCTATGCTAATAGCTATGATCACTGGACACTGTTTAATAGGAAGACACGCGTCTAGACTTTGAGTTTCAAATCATGACTACTTCAGAAGCTGTGAGGAGACAGAGAGCATCGAACATCTCATATGCTATTACCTGGCCTTTTGTATAAGTAGGAGGACATATCTCCGATCTTATTCGTACTTCATGTTAGATCTGGCAGACAGACAGGAAGTTAAAGTGAATGATCTTCGGACTCCTCTGCAGTGTACGAATTGATTCACCAGCGCCCAATGTACGTATCTTCTTCAGCCACATTCTGGAATATGGGGGTGAGGTATTATATGGCTTGAACGTCCCATAGTCATACAAGGTCAATTTATATGTTCAACGTTGATGACGGAATATGACGTCCCGTGGTATCACAACGGCCCTCATTGGACTAAATGTGTCAGTAGTGGCAGACACTTCTACCTAATCTAAGCACCGCAGACTTGAAATGGGTAGGTGGTATAGAGAATGTAGCTATCAGGGCATCGAGGGCTGCCAACAAGTCACTACCCACCTTTTATCCCAATGCCAAGCCTAGGGAAAAGAAGCCTCCCAGGAATAAGGGATAACTTGGGGACATTAAGAATTCATGCAGGATATTATAGTCAAGTCTTCGGGATATAAGGATAACCTAGAGGGCGACTAAGGCTGTATAAGAACACCCTTATATTACCAAAAAGAGCGCGTGTATGCAATATTTTGGCCCTATAGAAGGTACATCCAGACGTAGGGTATTCCGGAGAGCTGCAGATCAAATCAGCTGGCATGTCTAGGGAATACCTTATACTTTCCAGAGGAATTGCTCCTATGAGACGATGCCAGAACGGCTGACGAGATCATTAGCTAGTATGTCCTTCAAATTGATACTAAATGTACTCCGGTGGAGTAAGCGCTTAATCTTGATAACCAGTACAATCGCAATGAACTACAGAGTGCACCTAACCACGAGCACCTAACCTAACATAAGCAAATTTATGGTACACAACGTGTACTTTTAAGTTCACTTTATGTACTATTTGTTACCGCTTGTGAAACAAATTTCAGATTATATTAAAAAGTTGATTTTACTTAATATTTTACACTTTAAAAAACGAACTGCTCAGAGCAACTTTCCAAAGTCAGCACAAACTTTTAAAAAAAATGTTGGCTACGCGAGCAACAGTTTTGTGATGAAGATGTTAAAGTGATAGCAATCAGTGATTGAAATATGTTAGTCAGCTTGCATGGCTTTTATCCTTAGGTACAATTTGTATGATTCTGTATTTATTGTCATATTAATTTTCTTATACTCAATGTCACAAGTGAATTGCCACATGTACAAACGAGCAACTTTAGTAATGCAATATACAACTTCTGTCGAATTTTAAACTTCCGTTTCCGTTGCATAGGGTATCCTAAGAACGGTTATTGCCTCTGCATGACTCAGTGTTACATTCTGCAGCAAATTGTCCAATACCTTTACCACCAACTATCCGAAATCAAATATTTTTGTACGCTCTGAACTCATAAATCTTAAATTCAATCACTTATTCAAAACACAACACAATTACGGACATGTAAACATACATAGATACACAATATATACACATGTATGTGCACAAATGTATTTATACACACATAAGTATCTACAAACATATAAATGTTCAATCTATCTATGCGGTAAATTGTCCATTTAACCACAATTCAAAAAAAACAGAACTAGAACTTCGAAGCGATTGCGGTGGCATAACTGAACCAGAAAAAAGATACAATTACACTTAACTAAATGCATATGAGTATCAATGGATACATACGAGTATATGTACGTGTAAAGAAGTTTAGCTATATATGGATGGCTGTATGTTAGCTGAAGAATATGATAAGAAAAGCCTCAAGCACCCGCACCTTGGAGGGGCCGCTCGTACACTAATAGCAACTAAATACTTATATAATATTGTAAAATATTATTATATTTTTAATACAATCGTATTCGAAATAGTTGAATTCAAGCCACAATTCAGAACTCATACAAATGCACTGCTACAGTTAGCATTACGCTCAAAGAAAAAATGCTGCTACAATATTGAGTCAGGTACAAATAAATTTTTTAATAAATATTTAAAATATTTTCTTTTTTATCCATATATTTGTTAAATAATGAATAACATCTCTTTCCCAATCGACCTTAAGCTACTTTAGCGAAACTGCACATTACTAACATCAGTACGTGAAGTTCGTGACTTATTGTAACGGGTCCGCCAAATAACTTTTTTTTTTTTAAATGCTATAAAAAAAACTACTGAATATTTCTCAAATTTCTTTTTTCATTTGAAAGTACAATCCTTCCGGTTAATAATGGAAAATAATTTCATTCAAATGGATGCCTCGGCTGGCCATACAGTAGCCTACACGATCGGTCCAATTTTTAAGCACATTATCGATTGTGTGCAGCTGTATTTCACCAATGGCTTCACGAATATTGTCCTTTAAAGTGACAACGACATCAGCTCTGCGGCTGATAATGCGATCTTCAAAAACAGGGCGCAAAACATCGAGTGTAGCTTCGGCTGTGTGGCACGTTCCCCACGTGTGCCCCTGTTTTCGACATGGTGCATCCGTTTGTTGTGAGGAATTTTGAAGTTTTTATCTTATATTGTATTAGTCCTTTCTAAATTAAATACTTTTCAGCAAAAATACTATGAATATGACTTCTTCAAGCTGAATCAACAAACACAAACCAATTACTAGTGCGAAATATTTATAAGGGCAGCAGGTTTATTCGAATATTTTAACAAGTTTCGTACGACGTATGATCTCGATTAACGCTGATAACTTCTACTAAGCATCTTGGCATTGAATTTATCAACGAATGAATATGCGCAAGGTCAGTTACCTTCCATTTTCTGGTATTGCCACTCTTCGATCCTTGCCTTTCTTCAACTGGAGTCCTGGGTGGTAAACTTGTGTAGGTAAATAGACCAGAGGTTCTCGATCGGATAGAGATCAGAACTAAGTCCAGAGTTTGTATTATTTCCGGTCTCCAGAAACTTTGGAGATTTCTTAGACCGATGTACTGTTGCGTTGTCCTGCTGGATGATAAATTCTGGAACATAAATTTCCTCTCCAGAATTAACTAAGACAACATCCAATAGTCGAATATAATACTCGGAGTCAATTCTTGTGCAAACGACACATATTAGAGTGGTTCTCATACCTGCCCACTCTATGCCGCTGACGCATAATTTTGGAAAAATCTCTGGACCAAAACCAAATACCTCAAAAATTAATTTTAATTTTTGCATCGGAAAATATAACCCCTCATCCAAAAATATGTATATTTCAGCGAATTTAAATCTGTCTATTTCGTGTCTTGGCATGAGACCAAGTTTTGCATATTTTTTCCCATATGACAGTTGCAAGTCGCGTTTCATTATTTGTTGAACACGACGCAACCCTGCTCCCAAGCTCAATTCAGCAATAATTTCCTTATCGCCGAAGTTTTCTTTAACAGCAACCCTTTTGATCTCTCTTTTGGCGCTGCCACTGATCAGTGGTGTCCTTCCTGGTCGTTTTGTGTTTCCATATTGGCCACCCTATTTTATAAAATTGTCAATGTCACAGCTAGATCTTTTCAATCGCCTGGAAATTTCCCGATTGGACAGCCCTTCATCATGATAATCTTAAAATTTTCCCTTTTCTTCTTTACTTAGGTACTTTCCTACAGGTATTCTTTATAAATTATTTTTTTTTTTAATTTTACCTACGTTAAATTTAAAACAATATAATAACAATCAAATAAAACTCACTTCTGTTTAAGTTCCTATTTACTACTGTTCGAATTCGGTTTCTTTTTCATGTTGCCTTTATATATATTTCGCACGAGAAACAGAAAAAACAACGTCACTTTTCATTTAACTAGTAAAAGAGATCGAATGGTAACAGTCTCCGACATAATATACCTAATGATACATATATGCATTAAAATTATTCACCAAAAACCCAGTGCATTGAGAGTACCGAGAAGAATATATTGCCTTTATAATTATTTCGCTGGGTGTAGCTGTGAGACGCTCTCCCCAATTCCTTCACGGGATGTAGTGGAAACCCATTTTTTTGTTTGCTATTTTGCAACCAAAATTTCAAGTTGGCCCCCCGAAAGAAAATCCTGCATACGGTACTGGTCCCTATCGTCTACTATAAATCACCCATAGATACATTTGCTCTATCACCGACCTGTACAACTATAGGTGCTAAAAACCCCTACACACTGAGTAATGTGTCTTTGTTTGTTGTTTGGATGCAAAAATATCGTGTTTATAGCTTGCCGCAAATATAGTTCACTTGTGTCCAAACACATTGTGTTTGCTATTCAATATTACATATTTGGCGACACCATGATTAATTGGCTCTAATAACGGGTCCGCCAACTAACTTTTTTTTTTGAAAATGCTATAAAAAAAACTACTGAATATTTTCTCAAATTTCTTTTTTCATTTGAAAGTACAATCCTTCCGGTTAATAATGGAAAATAATTTCATTCAAATGGCTGCCTCGGCTGGCCATGCAGTAGCCTACACGATCGGTCCAATTTTTAAGCACATTATCGATTGTGTGCAGCTGTATTTCACCAATGGCTTCACGAATATTGTCCTTTAAAGCGTCAATTGTCACTGGCTTGTCGGCGTAACACTTATCTTTGAGGGCACCCCACAAATAATAGTCCAACGGTGCCAAATCGCAGCTCCGAGGTGGCCAAACGACATCAGCTCTGCGGCTGATAATGCGATCTTCAAAAACAGGGCGCAAAACATACGTGCTGTGTGGCACGTAGCCCCGTCCTGTTAAAACGAAATGTTACCTTCAATTTTTGTGAACAAAAATTAGTTCCTCTTCAATTTTTGTGAACAAAAATTCGTTCAACATGGCCCGATAACGATCACCATTGACTGTAACGGCCACTCCTTGCTCATTTTCGAAGAAAAATGGCCCAATTATGCCTCTGGACCAAAATCCGCACCAATCAGTGACTCGTTTTGGGTGCATCGGCTTTTCAATGTATGCGTGCGGGTTTTCTGTGCCCCAAATGCGACAATTTTGCTTGTTTACATACCCGCCAAGATCAAACTGAGCTTCATCTGAAAAGATGATTTTTTTTGGCAAAATCGGCATCTTCAGTAAGTCGATCGCAGGCCCATTTTTCCCATATTTCCCAGCGTTGTTCAAGCGTATACACAACCATATACGTTCAGCGGAAGGATAAAACTAATTATCTGTCAAATCAGACATGAGCTAAGTGTTACCATTCACGAAATAAGCACTAGTTGAAAAAAAAACGTTAGATGGCGGACCCTTTACCTAATGCAACCTGGAAGTAGAGATACACATAAAAAAGTATACCGATTTTTTCACAAGTTCCTAAACACATGATTTGCTTTTGTTCGAAATTTTGCATTAGAATTGAACTCCTAGGGACGTTTTTCGGAAAAGGAATACGTTCCTCAGAATGTAGGAATACGTTATTTCATTGATAATATTTGTATGAATCTTTTTATGGAACTAGTTCTAACAATCAATCAGAGAACAGTTTAAAATGTTGAGGCATCATTTAAAAATAAACGCTTTGGTATTGAGAGCTCTTCTAAAAACAATACAATAGTTTAATTATTGTTTATTGTAGTCTATTAAATTTAATTATAACACTGTCCTGCAGTGAAAAATGCCCGGTATTATAAGTTATGTATGTTTACGAGGGCGGGTCAAATTGTATGGAACGATTTTGTTTGATGAAGCGTATAGCAAAAACGTAATCTATACGAGATTTTGAGAAATTTTGCTCAAGAGACCATAGCTCTAAGTCGGATTTGGAGCCCGCCAAAATGTATTTTTAAATTGAATTAAAAATGTAAAAATAGTGTTTTTTTGTTGAAAACTTGAAAATGTTGATTTTTTCAGCTCGATTTTCCTACAAAAAGGAGTTCGAAAACAAAAAAATTGATCGTAATAAATGTTGTTGGAAATTATCTGAACTTTCATAATCTGCAAAAAGAATATATTAGTTAAAAGTTCATTTTAGGCTATTTTTCGACAAAACATTCCTAATATCTCTACTAAAAATAAAAAAAAATATTGGTATCAATACAGATTCTGAAAGGTGATACCTTTCAAACAAGCCCACATTGAGAAATCTACTATAATTCTATCAGATTTTATGACGAATTTAATTAAATTATTCTACGTATATATGGAAAAATATCTATTTTGAAATTTTGGGGGGCTCCAATTTCGACTGAGAGCTATGGTCTCTTGAGCAAAATTTCTCAAAATCACCTATAGATAACGTTTTTGCTATACGCTTCATCAAAAAAAAATTAACCCGCCCTAATGTATACCATGTATGCTTTTACATGGAAACATATGCGTGTTTCCACCAAACATACTTACGTAGAAATTTATGCGTATTTCCCCCAAACATAATAATATTTTGAAACGAATTATTCTTTGATTTCAATATACATATATGTATGATTCATTTTTCTTTTGCTTCTCATTTCTTTGTTGTTTCTCAAGTGTTTGTTTTCAGATGGTTTCAGCTATGTGTTGGTACACAAACAATATATTTATACAGGGTGGAGCGCGGAAATTTGATTCTTTTCACTGCAGGCTGTGGCGGCACTGCTGGTCGAAGAGAGTGGAGAGTGTCCGTGGCTTATAGTGGCTGACGGGAGATTTGTATTCGTCTGCCTTTCAGTTGTCATCATGCATTGGACACGTGAAAAGTTGTAATTTTGTGTTGAAGCGTATTTTTCAAATGCGCACTCGATCATTGCAGTGCAGCGTGTGTGTAACAGCGGGGGTGTAAACAAACAAAATATGCGGTACACGAGTGAAACAAACCCCAGAATCAGAGACCTCTGCATTCGGACCGCGTCACTGTGTGGTGCGCCACATCACGAGTAGGCATCACTGGCCCTTACTTTTTCCAGGACTGTGAACTCCGAACGGTACTTGACTATGATACAGGATATTTTCAGCCGATTCTTGAGGCAATGCAACTGGAGGATACATGGTTCCAACAGGATGGTGCCACTGCAGACATAGCGAAGATGATGTGAACTGGCCGGCACGCTCACCAGACTTACCAGACCATGTGATTTTTTCCTTTGGGGTTACCTGAAGGCGAAGGTGCATATTAACCATCCCAACACCTTGAAAGACCTAATTAACAATATTGAGGTTGAAATTGGTAGAATACCAGTCGACATGCTTCTTAGAGTTCATGAAAACTTCAGAAAACGTATGCAGCAGTTTGTGGATAGCGAAGGTCGACATTTGCCAGATACACTATTTAAAACCATGTAATTTAAAAATTCCCTTACTGTTCAATATAATTAAGATATAAAATAAATTTTTCTAAGGTTCATATTTTTTTTTATTTCATTCCCAAATAAGCAAATTACCGCGCTCCACCTTGTATAAAAATCTAGTTCATGCAAGCCAAGCGTGGATTGATTACTTGTGTTTTTTTTATTATACTTATATCACAAATGTTCCGCCGTTCCGATTTTCTTAGTAAAGGCTCGGATAGACAAAGGGCTTCACGTTGTTACCCTTTCCAGTTTCTTTCCTCAAAATCGTTTCTCACTTTGGTAGCTCACATACATATATACGAAACACATACACAAAAACCAAAGCAACATCACAAACCATTTAACCGTCCGAGCGGTTGTTTATTCTTTTTTCACTGATCAAGCGCTTTTGATATCCACCACTCACCACTCACTGAGAGAATAATGCAAAAATACAGATGCACTTACAAGATATACACACTCGTTGCCCCTCTTTTATTCTCTCGCTCTCGAGAGAGCATAAACAGCGCAATAAACATATCTATATTTGTATCACAAGCTCAGATATATTTGGGTATCAAACACATATATTATAACATATTTATCATTGTGTCTCAAACATGTAATATTGCATAGCAAACACAATGGGTTTGGGCACAAGTATATTATATTTGTGACAAGCTCCAAACACGTTATATTTGCATCCAAACAACAAAATCGACAGATTTTTCAGCGTGAAGTCGCAAATATAATCCGATTTGGAAAAAAATGGTCAATAAGTTCAGACTTATGCCAAGGACGAAGTCCATTAAAATAGTAACAATAGGTCCATGAATTGGTATCGGCCCCACTAAGGTAGATAATATTTTATTTTTATCGATTTTCCAAAACAACCGGTTAGTTTTGTGAAGGGTTAGGTTAAAAAAAAAATTGACAAAAATATGAGCTCGATCGGTTGACAATTGACGTGCCGCTCGCGGTTTGAAGTTTGTGGAGACTAGTGTAAAATTTTTTTTTTCGATTTTCGAAAAAAGTCGGTAAGTTTTGTGAAGGGTTAGGCTAAAAAAAATTTGACAAAAATATGAGCTCGATCGGTTGAAAATTGACTAACTAAAGTAAAATTATTTTAAAAATGTATAAGCAACCCACCCTCATTATTTTAATTTCAACAATTTCACAACATTTTATGACCTGTAGTTCACGCAAATTTTCCCATTCAAGTAGAGCAAAGCGTTTATTTTTTTACCTGAAATCTATTTTTTACGAAAAAAAAAGTATAAATACTTCAGACACTCTGAGTCAAAATTCAGTTGAATACTAGATTACAGAAGTGTTAAACAGCAAAGTGTTAAAGTGTTAAAACAGGTGCGCATTTGATTTTCAATGGCATCGTCAACAACAAAAATTAATTTGGGATCGCAACAGCCTAACATTTATTTGATTGATAATGTTATTCCGGAGCTGTTGGGATCAAAATTGCCGTCTAAAAAAGAAGTTCACAACAACAATTGGCAGTGCGCAGAAGTGCAATAATGGTGGCAAACGAAGTACTAATTTTCTGGGATAAAGCGCGGATTCCGACGCGAGGCAAGGATAAGATTGTTGGGCAAGTTGAAAAATTATACCAGGAGTGGAGAAATTTAAACAAGAGCGCATCACATCTACATCTACGAGTTGGTGCTAAGAGCAGTGTTTAAAGATAAAATTGGAAAAACTTTAGCGCCAGATGTGTGTCTGTTTCGGCGTTTCCAACAAAAATGGGAAAAAATTAATCAAAATGCATTCGAAACTGGAGTGAGCGATGAGATCGTTGCTTCGGAATTAATAACTGCACCAGAAGACACCTTTACATTTTGTCTGGACCAACTATAAGGAACTTTTGGAACTGGTTGTTTTATTCCTTGGCGATGACTTGGGCGAATATAAGTTTAAATCACTTATACCCATTCACCACGCACGATGGATGTCCAAGGCATTTTACTCTTTAAAAATATTTATGTTCAGAGACCAATTTAAACTGGCAAAATCACAATTGGATGGAATTCGAGATATCTGCGTGTTTATTGTTCGTCTGTACGTTCAAGTCTGGTTTGGCTGTACCGAAGCTGTCAAAGCGCCGAATCAGGACTTCAACTTTTTGAAAGCGCTTCACTCATACGCAGACTTGGATAGTAAATTGTCGAAAACAATGGTAACAAAGTTTATCAGGGCCCTAACTATGTAACTCGATTCGAAAGAAAAATTTAACGGAACCGAATTTTTGGTACCATGGATCTCGAATTCGAATGAACGATATCCGAAAGTCGGATTCTAGTTTCGATTTGCGGAAAGATTGAACGACGTATCTCGATTTTCGAACAGAAATGAACTCGATTTTTGAGATTCTTATTCGGTTGCTCTTGAGATAGCGGAAAGATATGAAATATTTGATTTTTATAAAAAAATAGACAAATTTTATGTTATTAATTAAGGAATTTTTATGCACAATAAGGAAACGAATGATTTTTTGTAGCAAAAACTTATTTTAATGGCTAAATGTCTTTTAAAAAATTTGATTATTCAATGTTATATGGTATTTTTCAATTTATTGCCGTGCCCACGACCAAAGTATCGCTATACTTCGGAAAACAGCGACTCTAAGGAATTCGTGCACTAAATAAGACGACAAAAAATCTCCTATTACTAAACCATAGTATTAGTGTCTTTGTGCCACTGCCTCTTCCTTCGCTTATTGGAGTCTTCGTGAGATAGTCCGCATAATGCTTTTCACTCACTAAATGAATTTTGAATGTACGGAATGTGGTTATGTCGTTGGCTGCTGCCGAAGTCGCATTATTTTGTAAATGTTCAATGTATATGAATAGGGTGCAAAAAGGCATAGTCCAGTATGGAACTAGGGACGGGCGAAATGGTTAAAACTAGTGAATAATAAGAAATTGTAATTTTTTTCCTTACCCTTCCAATGAAATAATTAACCCCAGGACCCCTAATTTACTTTATCTAGGATATTTCTAAAACTTATTTATGAACAATAACAAACCATATATAATTTTGACATGAAATGTTACCAACCAAAAAAAAAAACATTTTCCGAAAGTATTGGTAACACTTTTTGTTCAATCCGAAAGTTGTACATGGTACTATTACAAATACGGATCGGAAAGAACTTTCGAATAGTTTTAATTTTCGAATCGAATTACATAGTAGGGGCCCAGACATATGTGGTATCTGACGGAAGAGCCTATAGCTCTCGCCTTATTTGATTCAGACGTTTCCTGTGACATAAAACGAAAAATGTTGGCTATTTTTTGCACAGATGATGGGGAAGAACTCCTTGAAAAAACCCAAAACGAAGTCCAACTAGAAATTGAAGAAGAAACCGAAGAAGGAACTTTAGAAGAAGATGATGACGACCATAGCTCCGATGGCTCTGAAGATGTTGAAGACCCTATCCGAAGCAAGAAAAAAATTGAGCTTAATTTTGCAGAAGTAAATGATCAATTTTTATCGAATGATTTGAGCTCTTTCGTGACTTCGAAAACAAAAAACTTCTTCCAACGCTTTAACTTGCCGCATGAATTTCTAAGATACCCGCCGGAAACTTGGCCGCACTGCGAATATTATCAGCAAGCATTGAAAATTGTCGAGAAAATTCATGTTGTAAACGACACCGCTGAAAGAGGCGTTAAAATGATGGAGGACTGTAATAAAATATTGTGCAGGAACGAAGAAGAGAAGCAATATTTGATTCAAGTTGTCACTGATTACACTGTGATAGTCGAAAAAATGAACTTTGATGAATCCTTTTCGAACTATTAGGGGGGAGTCCCTTGAGTGCGAAAGTACATTTGGAAGTGTCAGATTGGCTCCAGTGTTTGAGAAATCGGTATATATGGATATAGGTAAGTCTGCGCTATTTAAACAAATTTTACGGGCCATAGGCCAATATTTTTTTTGGCCTAAAAGGGCTTAAAAAGCTTATTAAAATAGAAAAAACCAATGTTTGCGCACGGTCCAACTTCTTGAGATATGGGCCTTTAAACTGGAGTATATAATTGGCCATATCTCACATATTTTTAACCTCACTTTTTTGCTAAAAATCTGATTTTCCCCAAAAAAAAACTGGAGCCAATCTGACACTTCCAAATGTACTTTTGCACTCAGGGGACTCGCCCCTAATAGTTCGAAAAGGATTCATCAAAGTTAATTTTTTTCGGGTCAAAAACTATCACAGTGTTATCGCACAAAGTACCCGCATTTTCGAAAAACCAATTTGGTATAAATCAAAAAAATCAAAATCGAAAAAATAAAAATTTGTAGCCTAGTTTTCACAAACTTCAAATCCGCGAGCGGCGTCAATTTTCAACCGATCGAGCTCATATTTTTGTCAATTTTTTTTTTTTGCCCAACACTTCACAAAACTTACCGACTTTTTTCGAAAATCGAAAAAAAATTAATTTTTTGCACTAGGCTCCACAAACTTCAAACCGCGAGCGGCACGTCAATTTTCAACCCATCGAGCCCATATTTTTATCAATTTTTTTTTAAACCGTTCACAAAACTTACCGGTTTTTTTGGAACAGATGAGTTTTCAGAACTCCCACAAAAAATAAGTAAACCGAAAATAGGTCACCCGTGTCAATATTCTGATATAACCCCCATACAAACTATTCAACCAAGCTTGGTGCCAAAGGCAGCAGATTTTGTAAATCTTAACCAACTTCAATATTTGATAAGTCAGCTTAGATCAGAGATAGCGACATACAGATATATCCCCCATACAGGGACGTACACAGGCAGGGGGCCCGGGAGCTCGGGCTCCCCCCGAAATAATTTATTTAATAGGTGATTTTTGAATTTAGTGCTATTTTTCAACCTAAATATCAAGATGGGCCCCCCAAAATAAAATCCTGCGTTCGGTACTGCTCCCATGCAAAGCGTACTTCCAAGCCATCGGGCCATCGGTGGTGCAATGGTTAGTGTGCCCGGCTCTTGTACATGAGAACGTGGGTTCGATCACTATTCAGACCACCATACATTTGATTCACCTCGCTTCGTCACCTCGCTTCGTGATGGCGACATTATCAAGTACTTAGCCATGAAAAACCTTCTCAAAATACCGTTAGGAATCGGTGTAAAACTGTAGGTAACAATCAATGAGTGTAAAAGGTAGAATGTGCTCACCTCAGTGGTTGAGAGAAAGTCTCTCCAATTGCTTGAAACCATTTTTTTATTTTAGAGTTTACAAACCGTATCCAAACTCAACAAAATTTGCTTCGAAAGATTCCCTTACATCAGGGATGGTAGTTTTTGGGAAGTTGCCATATCGTCATAAAACAACCAGTACTACCAAACTTGGTACTATCAGCTCCGTCAGAACCGTGATGGTAGTTTGTTAAATTATAGAATAGAAACTTCGAAACGATTGTCCGCCAACATGAGTTCTAATCCTGGTGACGACTGTTTATATTTTTTTCTAATTGCAGATATAAACCCCTGATCTGTGTAGCTCGTAACAAATGTAGAAACATTCTTCTAAGATCTTATTTATTTATAACAACAGAAAAATAAATGGGTGACTCAAGAAATAGTTATTTGCCGCAATTCCCATCCCCTTTATGAACTTCATTTATCTATGATTTTGATTGGGAGTAACGAAATTTTCCTTTGAGTGTATATAGGAGATACAATTACATGTGTGGAACATTTTAAACACATTCGAAACTTCTATCTATATATATCGAAGTGCAACTTAATTGCCACCTATAATAACGGATTATGACTCAAAGTGCAACATTTTTTTTGTGGTACAAAACCAAATTCTAAGCGCAAAAACTAAATTGTCTAAACATACCTCAACATTGGTCTCAAGACCACAAGAAACCAGCTAGCGACTAGAAACAGTTAGATTAAGTAACTGTTTGTATGGTGTTTCTGGAGCATTGATCGAGATTTTAACCTTGTTCGTTCGACTGTCATGTTATAATTCTCTCTGATTGTTTTCCACTTGTGTTTGTTGCAATCCAAAGAAACATTTGACACTCTGTGAATGCAAATCGTGGTCATATATTTTTCGATACCCACCTTAAACGCGTAGCCCGGTTATGATAGACAGACTGAGATAGACAAAAATTCAAGTCAAAAGTAGACAGATAGTGGGGTAAGATCAACAGACAAACAGACAAAAACCTAAAAATTTGTATGGCTTAAATCAAATGTTGTTATTACTGCCAAACAAATAAACTATTAATTCGTTAACAAACACAAAGCCCAGCATAAATTTGATTAATAATCACAACAACAATGAAATGCTGTTGGTTCTCTTTGTTTGACATAAATTATTAAATTTTGATTCATTTTGGGCGTATTATGAAATGTCATGCAGTGTTCAATCTGTAGCAGGAGCGTTGATATCAGAAGGATACAGAAAAGGAAGAAAATTGGTTGTAAATACTTTAGAGTATTTCATGTGTAAACGAGCTTTAGAAATGACGGATAGAATTTACTGATTATGATAGTAAAATCACATTTTTCCACCATCTGTCTGCCACAAGCAGTAAAGGTTCGCACAAGATTAAGTAGAGCGAAAATCGTTCGAACCCAGACGCAGAGAAAGCTGCAATTACCAGAGCTAGCCACAGCATACTCTAGGAAGCTCTCGCAACTTTTGGCACAGAACCAACCTCCTTCCGATGACGATCCTGATGAGCAGTGGAAACCCATTTCCGACTATATAAAAACTGCCGAAACAGCCGTATGATTTCGAAAAACCGCTTCGCAATAAACCATGGCACGAGGAAAAGTGTCACACTGCCACTAATGAAAAGAACGCTGCACGTATGGCAAGGCTGTAGACAATTGCAACGCGAGCTGCGACTAAGCGGAATAGGGAAAAAAGAAAGGAAGTAAACCGTCTCATTAGGCGTAAGAAACGACAGTGGAGAAAGCGAGAGAGTTAGAAAATTGAGACATACAGAATAGACTTGTGTCGAACTCGTTCACCAGTTCTCGAACTCGTTCATTTAAGGTGCCCCGATATAACTATAACGAACATACTCGCTATGTCGAACATGTGTATTATGTTTGTGAGGTTGGAGTGTGGAGTCTGGTTGGAGTCTCTAATACAGAAGTAGGACCGAAGCCCGAAAATTCTACCAAAAAGTCAAAGAGACGGACTAATGGACATGCTGTCCTACTTACTAAGAAAGACTCAAGTCCAAAATATTAAAAAAAATTATTTTTTTTAACCTCAAGTTAGCAAAATTTTTCACCTTCCGTAATGGTTGGAAATTGCGGCAAACCTACATAAAAGTTATTAATTTCATTATAAAAAAAACGGGTTTCTTATTACAATTGAATCTCCAAGCAGAATTGTGTGTTTATATTGTTTATTGGTTGAAATATAACTCGAAAATACTGAAGTATGCCTCCAAAAAAAGGGTAGAAGTGTTGTTTCTGCAATAATCTGTTGTGTTCAATGCGAATTTCCAATCAAAGAGGAAACAGAAGATTCCATCGAATGTGACAAGTGCGCCAAAAAGTTCCACTCTCACTGCACAAAGCTTTATAAACGACAATTCCAACAGCTGGTAGAAAATGAGAGCGAGATGTTTGTTTGTCATTTGTGTTACGGAGGAGGAGAAGTAGAAAGAGATTTAAAAGAAATAAAAACAAAGTTGATACAATTGGATCAGCTGAGTGAAATACACAAATCAATATCATTTATGTCGGCACAGTACGATGAGATATTGAAAGGAGTTATTGCAAATAAAAAGGAACTAAGTGAAGTAGAGAAGGAGAACTTGAAATTGCGGAGAGATGTGAATGATTTAAAATTGACTGTAAAGATGCTGAATGATGTGCGAGTGAAGAACGATTGTATCGTTAGCGGCTTAAATGTATCAGATGGAGATACAGTAGTGGACTCCGCATTAGAATTTACGAAGAATGCAGGTGTTGATGTACAGAGAGAACATATTGAAGATGCTTTTTTTCTGCGTAACTACAAACCAACTAATCAGAAGAAAACAGTTGTAGTTAAATTTTCTAATAAATCAGCTAAAGACAAAGTAATGGCAACAAAGTCGAAACTTAAAGATAATCCATCGATATACTCTGTTTTTATTAATGACTTTTTAAGTAAGGAGACTCTAAGCCTGTTCAACTACGCTAAAGCTCTTAAGAACGTTGGATATCGGAGCGTTTATGTTCGAAATGGAAGAGTAATGTATAAAAGGAGTGAAATCTCAAGACCACAATTTATAAGATCAGAAGAAGATGTGAAAAGAATTCTATTGGAGGCCACTACTGCAAAATCTCGTATGCGCAACTCTTTAATAAATAATGAAGCAGGCAATGATGTAGACGAGTCCAGTGATGATGAGAATCCGCAGTCGTATGTTTCTTCTTAATATTTAAATTGTTAACCATATTATTTTTTTATTCTTTTAAATTGTATTTTTGGTTTGATTAAATATATTTTTCTTATTCTTTAATGTCAAGTAATCAATACTTTCAAGATTTTTCCAACTTTAACACAAAAATTTTAAATTTACCTTTTAGGTTTTTTAACATAATTTCTGTAAACATAAGAAGCGTTTCTTCATTGGTAAAGTTTAATAACAAGAAACATGGTTTCAGAATGAATTAACACAGCTTTATAATATTCCAGGTTATTCGTGCGTACACTGCTGTAGAGAAGATGGTTACGGCACGGCGGTACTTCATTGTACATCAGTGAATATTTAAAGTTTTCTGTAGAATTTTGTAAATCTGACAACTTTGTTGACTATATTGCTATTTCGTTGGAAAACTTTAAAATGAATAATAAACCTTTAAAGTTGATGACTTATTACCGTTCACAGAAATGCTCTGTAGAAAATTTTTTGTCTATAATTGAAGAGCCCACAAGTAATCTAGCGTATGGTCCGTTAATAGTTCTTGGTGATTCTAACATAGACTTGAATCGTTGTAGCCGTTTTAATGATTTAAAGACTTATTTTTGAATTTTGATAATTGTCATGATCTTGTAACAAGACCTTCGAGCAATGCATGTAGCAATATTATTAATTGCATTGTTACTGATTCTGTTGAATGCCATTTAACAGATCACAATGGCGGCATTCATGCAAACGTGAAAGCCGAGAACTTTTGCTCAGCGCAAGTTTCCCTCGCACCGTTGCATGAGGCACCAGGTAAAGTTGCTCAGCGTAGTTGTGCTCAAAACCATATCAGCTGACCAAGATGGATACATAAGGTGGTAGCAGTAGCAATTGCATGTATTATGTATGTGTACTTTTTCTACCGTTCTAGTGCTATCACCTTATTTATTCATCCTAGTCAGATGACAACGAAATGTCAAAAGTTTACACGTTTCTCCATCCCACGTTTGCGCAGCAAATTTGCCTCGAAAACTTTCCACTTTTGAGCAAGTCGCTTTGTATGGGAAATTTGTTTGTTTTGACGTTTGCTGTGCAAGTTTACGATGTTTTCGAGTTCACGAGGTTCTTTCGAGCTTTCATGAAGACCTCTAATATAATTTCTTGTAAAATTAGAAGCAGTTTCAGGCCACGAAAGTACATTGAAAAAATAAAATTCGTTCGTGATTATAATAGAGTAAGAACGTCTTTACGAGAAAAAAATTTGTCGTTAAGTATACAAAATACAACCGATTGCGCTGAGAAAATTATTTCAACAATTACTGATGTAGTTGTGGATGCAACTTCCGAGAGAAAATGTAAAGAGTTGCTAAGATTTAAAATAACTCCTTGGATTAATGAAAACCTTCAAAATATAATTATATACAAGGAAAAGTTGCTTAAACAGCGCCGTAAAACTAAAAGTAAGAAATTCGATGGACTTCTAGCATTTTTAGGTAAAATTGTAAAAATTGCTAACTGGATGTCGCAATAAACTTTTACTTCGATAATTTAAGTCCTGTAGGTAACGACCCAAAAAGGGGGTGGAGATTTTTAAATAATACTCTTGGGCGTAATATAAGGAAAGACGTTGAGATTATATCACAGACAGGACAAAAAATTGTGACCGCTCAAGATCAGGCTGATGCACTTAGTATGCATTTCGTTAATTACATACGAGTCGTTAGAAGTAGTATTTCTGTATGCGCGGATGATGATTGGAACTTCTTCAGAACGCTGGCATAAAAACCGGAAAGATTCTTTCTTTCTACAATTGTTGAGGACGAAATAATATCGATTATCAAAAGCCTAATGCTCAACAAATCTGCCGGGTATGATAATTTAAAACCGAGAGTTTTTATAGAATGTCAGGAGCAGTTACCAGGGATATAAACCTCTATTTTTATTTATTTATTTATTTATTTATTATAGTCTATGGAAAACATCCATACAGACTAGCAATTTCATAATAAAAATAATACAATTTTAAGTTATACTATTATATAATAATTTCTTAAAAATAGTTGTTGAAAAACTGAGACCAATATTATTACAAATAGAATTAAAATGCTTCATAGCTCTAACAATAGGCTCATTCGAGGCGTAATTAGTGGTATGAAATTCTATATTAAAAGTATCAAAATGACGCAATATGCGAGAAGGGACATTAATTAAATCGAATAAATGACAGTAATTCAGGACAGTCAACTGAACCAGAAGTAATACCATGCAGAAACATAATGGAGGCGATAACTCTCCTAGATTCTAAAGTTTTTAAATACATCAACATACAACGACTTTCATATGAGGGAATTGGATCCGTAAAATTTAAAGAAACCAAAGCAAATTTCAAAAATGATTTTTGTACCTTCTCAATACGACCAATATGTTTTGAAGCAGTTGGGTTCCAAATAAGAGACGCATATTCTAATTTAGAACGGACAAAAGAAGTAAAACGTATTGATGATTGGAACGGGTCTGAGAAGTCAGCAATATTTCTACGAATAAAATATAACAAAGAATACGCTTTTGGAACTAGATAATTAATATGGCCAATGAACGTCAACTTAACATCAAATACAACACCTAAGTCAAACTATTCATAAATCTTAGCTAAGTCACAATTCATTATAGTGTAAGATGAATTAAGCACATCCCGACAACAATGAAAAGTCATATGGAAACATTTATTAATTTTGAACAACAATGCATTGGCTTTAGACCAGGCAGTAACCCTATTAATATCATCCTGCAATAATATAACATCATTCACTGTCTTAATACGATTGAAAATTTTACGATCATCCGCATACAAAAGGTGTCTAGAGTTTAAAAAACATAGACCAATGTCATTTACAAATATATTAAACAACAAGGGTCCAAGTACACTACCTTGAGGAATACCAGAGGTTGGGATGTAAACGTCTGAATAACAATTATCAATACAAACTGAACATTGCCTAAAGGACAAATATGACCAAAACCAATTCAAAATTGAGCAGTGAAACCCATATTTATGTAGTTTAATGAGAAATATATCACGATTAACTTTATCGAATTCTTTGGAGAACTCTGTATATATTGTATCGAATTTGAACACCTTTTTCGATGTTACGTATACAAAAATTTGTAAAAACAGCTAGGTTAGAAGTTGTGGAACGGCCAACAATGAAACCATGCTGATCAAGGCTAAGAAAATGCTTTAAATGAAAAAATATTTTATCATACACAATGTGTTCCAATATTGAAGCTATATTCGGCAATTTTGATATAGGTCTATAATTAGAAACATTGGTTTTATCCCCAGATTTAAAAACAAGCAAAACCGAAGCATATTTCCATTTCTGGAAAAAATAACCAGAAGAAAGTGATTTAGAAAACAATAATCGAAGAGGTAAAACAAATGTTGCTGCACATTCCTTTAGAAGAAAGGCCGAAATTCCATCTACATCACTTTTGTACGAATTTCCAAGTTTTGAAATACCCGATATAGTATCATCATCAAACACAACCAAAGCCACGATATCAACACAAGACGTGATATGATCGAAATGATGTATATTGACAGGAGCAACAGTCGTAGTAAAACTCGATTCAAAAAAAATCTTTAAACAAATTAACAGAATCCTGAATAGAGTTAGAAACTACGTTATTATACATGACAGACGATGGAATACTGGACGAATTTCTCTTCGATCGAATAAATGTGAAAAATCGTTTCGGATTTACTTTTAGACAATCATTGTAACTGATGATATATTGATTATAAAGGAATTTATTTAAAAAATTAAATTCCCGCATATAATGTAAATATAAATTCTCATCAGAACTGCAATTAGAGATCTTAAAGTTATTGAAAAATGTATTTCTCAAATTTTTTAGTTTTTGGCGTAGAATACGTCTTACCTTACGGTATAGGGAGTCATGTCAGATTGTTATTGTTGTAATCTTTATTTCATTGATTATGAGGAAACGGCGAGATAACTTTTTTTAAAATTTTTTTTGTAGGTAAATGAAGATGTTATCTTTCGTTTGATATACATTTCATATTGGTTGATATCTTCCTAATATTTAAATTTCTCAAATGAAAATTGTTTAAACACATACACTCAAACATACGTATGTGTGGTGGTTGGTTGAGTGTTTGAGTGTGTAGCGTGAACACAAACTATGCTGCTGTTTCAGCGTGGACACAAACCTTCGGCTGTTGTTTTGATTGATGAAATATTGAAATTTCGTATATTTACTTGTGTATTTAAGTGAAACAAAACGTTAAATGTGAATTTTAATTTAACATGGATATATAATTATAAAAAATATAAATCAAATTGATTTGAGTCTGTTATTTATCATTTATCCTTACTCTTTTAATTTAAAAACATATTTATCCTATTTTTCCTACCATAAGCTTATGTATATTATCAAAAGTAACTGTCAAATAAATAAATTCATTTACTTATGTTATTTATCATTTATTGTTATATATGTTTTCTGTCTTATCGGATGGCGTATTCTACATTAAACTTAATGGCCGTGTCTCTGACACAGACTGCAGGGACAGTCCGTGACCGAAGGCCTCGGAAAACTGTCTGCTGTTTTTTTTAAACCTTTAGTATACCAAGGCAATTTGTACACCCGTGGTCTCATACGTGGAACATTTTCTTTATCCCAACCCGCTTAAGGAATTTCTCATAACAAACAGCAACAACATCACTTTGCATGCATTCATACCAGTCAACATTAGACAGTATTGATTTAAGACGTTCCAAATTACATGCTTTATAATCATATCGCACTAAAATTGAATCTAAATCAGCATTTCTGAACTGATAAAATTCAATTTCAATATATAGAGCAGAATGATGCATATTAGCAGGAGATAAAGGGGAATGACATTCCGAAATTTTAAATTTTAAGTCCGAATTTACAAATATAAGATCCAATAACCTTCCTAATTTATTGAAAATTCTATTTACCTGATGAACATCAATACTTGAGAAAGAATCAATAAGATTAATTTCAAAAGATTTATTTATGTTACTAGGCAGAAACTTACCAGAATTTGGAATTTCCGACCAGACTAGATTGTTGAGGTTAAAGTCACCAACAATACAAATATGATTATAACTACAGCTAATTATCCGGACAGCTTGAAAATTAATAAAATAATCCCAATTCCGAAAGTGAACAATGCATCATCTGTTGAAAATTTTCGGCCCATTGCTCTTCTGCCCGTGGTTGACAAAATTTATGAAAAAATTATACATGGAAAATTGCAGGATTATTTTGACAGCAACAGTTTTATATGTATATAAGTACCAGTTTGGTTTTAGGAAAGGTTGTGGTACTGAAGAAGCGGTTGTAAACGTAGTAAATTTTATTTGCAACGGGTTGGTGGTTTATTTTTAGATCTATCAAAAGCTTTTGATATAGTAGACCATGAAATATTATTACACAAATGGTCAAAATATGGAATTCAGGGAAGTAAGCTGATGCTTTTTAGAAGCTATCTAACAAATAGGAAGCAATATGTACAAATTTCTGATGCTAAAAGCCGAATGGAGGAAGTAACATGTGGAGTTCCCCAAGGTAGTTGTTTGGGACCTTTATTATTTAAAATGTTCTTAAATGATTTAAGTGATCTTGAACTTGCTGGACGTATGTATATGTTTGCTGACGACATCTGCCTATTCTATCCTTACAAATTTGACCTTGTTTTAAAAACTGCAATCGAAAGAGATTGTTCCTTATTGTTCGAGTATTTTAGACTTAATAAACTAGCTGTCAATTCTAGTAAAACAAAATTAATTCGATTCAAGCCCCACGCTAACTTGGATAACAGCTTTAGTGTCTGCATTGATGGCAACATTATAACCGAAGTGAATAATGTCAAGTATTTAGGTATTACACTACAAAAAAATCCTTCATGGGATATCCATATAACGAATTTAAAGTGTAAAATTGCTCCGGCAGTAGGGGTTTTATATAAAATGAAGAATTTGTTAGACACAAATACGAAATTGCTGTTATTCAATGTATTTTTACAAAGTCACCTTAATTACTTGGCAATAATTTATGCTTTTAAAAATTCAACTGTTCTAAAAACTCTTCAAAGAATGCAAAATACAGCCCTAAAAATAGTGTTTAAATTACCAAGGACTTATGCCACGCTATCGCTACATAAAAACTATTGTGAATCAATAATGTCCATACGAGCTTTGTATGAATATCAACTTTGAATGTATATATTGGGCACCGAACTATAACATTTTCGCAGAATCAAAATGTATTCAATACAAAAAATAGTCAAAATCTGAGATCGTCAAGATGTCACAACTACAAAACAGCGTATAGAATGTATGGGTAGCATTGAGTACAATAAATTGCCATCGTCATTAAAATCATTTAATGTTGTGTCTCGATTTAAAACAAATCTTAAGAGTTATATAAGAGAGAATTTAGAAGCACTTCTTATGTAAAAACCGTATGTAAAAATTATATCGGAAATAATTATTGTAAATTTCTTTAAACTGTATTCCTTTATATTTGTTAAATTGAAATTCAAGAATTATATACATGAAATTGAAATTGCCAGCAAGCCTCAATAATGCCTATTTGGCGCTGGGGCCACTTTTTATTTGGTTTAGAAGTATACAGGTCAATAAAACTATTAATAAAAAAAAAATAAAAATTCAGAAATCTGCTTCTCCTGAAAAATTTAGGAAAGTGGACTTGAGTCCTTCTTGATAAGCACGGCAGCATGGTTCAGGCTCCCTTCTGTAGAGACAAGGACGGAAATCTCATCGCATCGATTGTCCCCCCGTCGAGACAAGGTCAGAACAGCTATTGCCGGGCTTAAGAAAAACAACGCCGCTGGAGCTGACGGTTTACCGGCGGAGCTGTTTAAGGCTGGCGACGATTAACTGATAAGGTGAATGCATCATCTCATTAGCAAAATTTGTTTAGATGAATGCATACCCGCCGATTGGAGTCTCAGTGTATTATGTCCCATTTTTAAAAAAGGTGACCCGAGTCTACTTGTTAATTACGTGGAGTAATTCTTTTATCTGTAGCATATAAGGTTCTATCAGGTATAATGTGCGAAAGAATAAAACCAATTATCGCTCACCTGAGTGGACCATACCAGTGTGTCTTTATGCCTGGAAAATCGACAACTGGCCAGATTTTCACGCTACGCCAAATCCTGGAGCAGACCCACGAAAAACAAAGCGACACCTATCATCTATTTGTCGATTATTAAGCGGCCTTCGATGGCCCGATACGGGAGAAACTCTACGAAGCAATGTCTGAGCTTGGTATTCCTGTAAAACTCAAACGCCTTTGCAGGATGACCTTAACGAATACCAAACTCGCAGTGAACGTAATACCGAACCTTTTGAAACTAATGGAGCAGAGTTCGTATTTACCCCCCATATGTAACCCATACCCAACGTCGTGGGGAATGTGTAATCAACGTTTACCCATTGCCCTCAGGGTAATGGGGAAAATAATGGGTAGCTACCCACGACAATTGGGAATTACTCATCATGATTACCCATTGCCCTCAGGGTAATGGGGAAAATAATGGGTAGCTACCCACGACAATGGGGAATTACTCATCACGATTACCCATTGCCCTCAGGGTAATGGGCAAAATAATGGGTAGCTACCCACGACGATGTGATATGAGTTACCTAGGGTAACCCATCCCAATTTTTGATCGAAAATATGAAAAAGTTTGAAAAAATTTCTATACCTCGGAAACCGAAAAAATAACCAATTTTTTTTATAAAGTTTTTTATAAAGTCCAATTTTTTTTTTTGAAAAATCGACAAAATAAGAAAATCGTTAAAATAAAAAAGTGGGTATAACTCGAAAACGGTGCGTCCAAACCAAAAAATAATACAATTTTTACCTCTTTGTGAGTCTTTAACGAATAGGTGTCTTCAATATGGCATCACCTTTTTTTCGATTTGTAGCCACTTTTTATTATAGCGATTTTATTATTTTGACGATTTTTCTAAAAAAAATTCTAAATACGAATTGGACACTTTATGGAAAACCCTTTGTTATTTTTTCGATTGGACGCTCCGTTTTAATAAATATAAAGGCGTTTTAGCGATTTTTTAAAAAAAAAAGGTATACCATATTGAAGACACCCATTGGATAAAGCCTCTTGTGGCGGTAAAATTTTTAATATTTTTTTCGATTCGACACACTGTTTCCGAGTTAACGCCACTTTTTAATTGTAGTGATTTTCTTATTTTGGCGATTTTTCGAAAAAAAATTCTTTTATACGAATTGGAACAATTAATAAAAAACCCTTTGGAATATCAAAAATTGGTTATTTTTTCAATTGGACGCTCCCTTTCCGAGATAAAAACATGAGGGAGTTTTAGCGATTTTTTGTTTGAAAAATTTTATTTTTTGCGATTTTTTGAAGACACTCATTGTTAAATCCTTTTTTGAAGACACCCATTAGTTAAAGCCTCCGTTGGAGGTAAAAAGTTCAGGCGCCCCCCTTATTTTTTCGATTGGACGCACCGTTTTAGAGTTTTAGGCACTTTTTATTTTAGCGATTTTTATATTTTGGCGATTTTTTTAAAAAAAATTTTACCATACGAATGAAACCCTTTATGAAAAACCCTTAGAAACCTGCAAAAATTGCTTATTTTTTCGAGTGAAATATATAGATATAGAAATTTTATCTTACTTTTTCCTATTTTCGATCAAAAATGGGAATGGGTTACCCCGGGTAACGAAAACTAGGAATACCAAGACTACGCTGGTGGGATCAGGTTGACGAATCCCTGCGTACACTTGGTATTGCCAACTGGAGAGATAAGGCAAAAGATCGAACTAGTTGGCGAAATACTTTATCTTCGTTTTGTAGGTCCCTGAATACCCGGGGTTGTTCGAGACCGGTTATGTAAATAAGTCTTCAACTTCTTATTTCAAACAAGAAGGTTAACTATTAGTCTGTACATAGTGCATCCAGTGAAACTAAACTATGAACACATTAAGGTGTTACTCACTCAAATGAAATATCGTTCCAACTGCTTCTAGCTACGCTCCTGAAGCGGATTTTGCCCAACAGGAATTCGTTTAAAGTTCACGTTTTGTTTGACAACCATTAGTCATGAACCAATCACAATTTGTAGGCGTTACACATAGACATATTGTAGTAGAAACGCGAAGATGTAAATCTTTCCCCACAAACAAAATTATAGACACCTGAACTTTGGTTGAGAATTGTAATTGCGGCAAATGAATTATCATCCGATTAGAAATTTTTTCTAAACAATTTTAGTTTCTTATTGCACTCCTTTGCACGCAGGATTAAAATAAATATTACGAAAATTACACTGAATTAATTTAGGATGGAAATGTGAACTTATAATAGAAGTACTAATGCCCATTACGACGGCTTCCGGCGCCCCTTCTGTCATGTGTTTTTCGAGTCTTTTCGTGGTGTGTGGATGTATGCGTTACTGTTTGACCAGTTGGCATAGGTGGGCCGGGGTACGTTGCGCTAAAATCACTGACGAATTATTCCGAAAAAGAAATAGCCATGAGTATTCCGCGATCTTGAGGAGTACATCCTTCCATGGTTTTCCAAAGAGTATTGTATATTAGTTTACTTCACAAATATCAAATCAAAACTAAAAATCAAATTTGTATGCGTGTTCGGGTGTAAGGTTTCCATGATTATATGACAATGCTAACTGGCCATGCTTGACTTTGACGTATGATACGACTTACAAAGGGGACTGTCAAAAAATCTACACTGAAAAATCAAACAACAATAAAAATCAGCCATTACATGACAAATATGACACTAGTTACCATGCCATGTGCCCGCCACCGACATTTGTGTATTATATCTGGTGACGAATCTAAACTTTTGTTGATTCACTCTAAGTTTTGGACTACAGATGGTCATTAATTCGTCATATATTGTATCATGTTCGTCTTAAGCGGAATTAATTTTTCAATACGAAATAGTTGTAAAAATATTTATTCAACTGTTTTCCAGGTACGACAGTGAATGTTAAGTCATTCATTAACGACTTCAAAACTTTATTGAATATGTTCCATGTGATTCATTCTCACTTGTGTTCAGAGCAAATATAAAATTACTTCTTAATTACAAATATTTGTCATCTGTAATATTTAGATCTTTACTAACTAAATAGTAATATTATTTGTTTTAAGACAATACAATGGGCAAGAATCGATCCGAACCATTATGTGCTTCAATTATATGAAGTGGGTACTACATTAACCAAGGCGAATAATAGTAATACACGCTGAAAAATCTATAGTTTATTGTGTTTGAATGCAAATATAACATGTATTTGGAACTTGTAGCTAATATAATATACTTGTGCCAAAACGCATTGTGTTTGCTATTCAATATTACATGTTTGAGACACAACGATTAATATGTTACAACATATGTGTTTGGGACCCAAATATATTTGTGTTTGTGATACAAATACAGCCGTGTTTGTTGCACTGTTTATGCTCTCTCGAGAGCAAGAGAATGTGCTTGGAAATTGCAGACGAAGTCAGTGTTCCTTATTTTGTCTAATGTATTGCGTTTTAATTTCATGTATTCAGTCGTCAATGGTTCATAGGGCAGAGATATCAAAAGCGCTTGAACAGTGAAAAAAGAACAAACAACCGCTCGGACGGTTAAATGGTTTGTGATGTTGCTTTGGATTTTGTGTATATGTTTCGCATATATTTATGTGTGCTACCAAAGTGAGAAACGATTTTGAGGAAAGAAACGTGAATCCCTTTTTCTGCCTAGCCTCTGCTGAAAAAATAGGAATAGCGGACCATTTGTGAAACATAATAAAAAAAACAACAAAAGTAATTACTACACGCTTGTCTTGCATGAACTAGATTTGTATATTGTTTGTGTACCAACTCATAGTGATAACCAAGGCATAGTTGAAACCTTCTGAAAACCAAAACGTGGGAGACAACAAAGAAAGGAGAAGCAAAAGAGCAGCAGGTTCTCATGTCATAAAAAAAGTAATGCATGCAGCAAGTAAATGTAAAAAGCATATTTTTAAATATTTAAATTTTTTGGATTAATTATTTATTGTAATTATAATAAATAAAGAAAGAAAGAATAATTCGTGTCTAAATATTATTATGTTTGGGAGAAAACAAACAAATGTTTCGACGTAAGTACATGGAGGTATGCTTGCATTTAAATACACCTGAGTTTGTGACTTGCAAACATATACATAACTGTTTGAAGTGTGTTCCAAACATGTACATGGTTCCTGCAGAATATGTTTGGGGGAATATGTACAGAGGCCGTTTGTTTTCGGGTGTAGAAATGAATATTGCTACTGGAAAATAAAAAAACTAAATTATTGTTTGCAAACCCAAATTGTAAATGAGAGAATTCGATAAAACAATTTGAAGTCGATAAAACGAATCAACTCTAAATGAATTATGCTTTTCTTATATGAGCGAAGCAAGTCATTTAATAATCATCCCGTCTCAATAGCAATTTGTTTATATCTTAATATCAAAACTTAGTTTAATTTTCAATGTTTCTATATCAGTCAAGTTACAAAATCCAATCAAACATAAACTTAAAACGTTTAAATTTTATAAAATGCCGATATGGCGCTGGCATTTAAAGTAGAGCGCAGGCGTTCGACTATTGCAAACCCAACATAATTAACCACATCTGAGGCGGATGGTAGAAGCAGCACTTGAATACAGGTATTCAGTTAAACCACTAAACAACTCCATTAATATTGAGACACTTCAAGAGTGTCAGCTTTGATTGACCAACACTTGGGTGGGGGATACAGCCTAATGAAATGGTTTTAAATTTGATGTGGATTTTCTTGGACGTATTCCAAATAAAACAAAGAAATCACTGGCCACAATTGCGACAACCGTATCGAACGCTTTAAGATCTTTATCTGGAGAAGAATGTTTGGTTTGGCTCCATTTCGGTGTTTTTTTTTTTTGATTTTTTTAATTTTGAAATTTTCATTCTGCTATTTATTGTTTTAGGCAACAACAAACCATCAACCAAACTACCAACTATTTCAACTGATCGATTCACATGATCTTTTCGAGTGGTGGTAAGAAGGTAGTGGCGGTATTTTGGTCTGTACTCGTATTTGTTGGTTTGGTATTAAAATTTATTGTTTCGCTTCATAAAAGTAGTTCAGTTCAAGGGGTCATTTGAAGGCGTTGCTCGCTGGTCCACTATTGCAAAGTTTAAAAAAAATGTTTTTTTGTTTCTTTCTATTTAAGATTTTGCTGATAGGAATTATTTGGCTATATGAGATCTTTACTGAGACATTTATTTAGCTATTATTATTATAATAAAACAAAACAAGTTGAGTTTTTCAATCGTCAAAAGGTGGAAGTAAACGGTATTTTATAATACACTCAACGAGAAAGGACTACATACATCCCACAAGTTGTTGCTGGTAAAAAAATCGAGAAGTTTTTAAAACCTTGACCGAAGTATTGGGGGAGTTGTCATAAACATCGATCCTACGATTCTACCTTAACTGGAATCTCTGCAAATGCCCAGTATTTATAAGTATTGTCTGTAAGAAACAGAATTTATAACAAACAATTGAGAACGGAAATGTTAATATTCGTAAAGGTTCCAGCGCCAGCTAAACTGAAAAGACAACGCACATATTCCACAAAATTATTAGCGGAGTTCGTACAACCAAAACTGCCAAAAACGTCTTAAAATTTCCCCGAAGCATTTTATGAGACACTTAAACAGATGCTATGCGTTTCTGTGTATCAGTTGACAAAACACACGGCGTCGAAAGGTTAAAACTCCTGGCATTTCGTTTCCGATGTTTGCTCAGCAAACTGCACTCGAAACCTCCCCACACTTGTTCAAGTTGTTTTATACACTCAGAGAACTAATTGTTTGAAACGAGGTTGTGTAGCAACCGTAAATTTGGTAGTTGCCATCGAATTACGGTTGTCACAACCGAATTGTGGTTGGCACGAATGAATTTAATCCGCACAACTGAAATTCGGTTGAAGCAAACCCGTTTCATAATTGATTCGGTTGTGATAAGTTAATCTTCAATTACCTTCGTTATGTCAGCGGTTGCAACAACCGAAATTGGTACCAAATTCGGTTGCAGCTAACGATTGTGGAATCAATGCAGGTGCAACAACCGAATTTGGATCAATTTCATCGTTATAACCAAATTTGGCCTTAAGTCGGCTGCAACGACCAAATTTGGCGTCAATTCGATTGCTGTAACCGAATTTCTCATAAATTCTGTAGGGAAAACCGAATTCATTTTCATTTCGAGTACTACGACATAATTCTGTATTTACATATCGTTGCTGCGCCAACGAAAAGGGTCATGTGTACTTTTTTTAGAAAAAAAATTTACTGCACAATTGAAAACCATTTGTTGTATGCTCACGCAGCTCTTTCCAGATATTTGCATCGGCTTCGAAGTTTATGGTACTGACAAAGACAGAGTTGTAGAACAAATGTTGCAAGAAAATTTTAGTTATTTTGCTTTCCAAAAAGTTAATAAAAAAACACATAGATGTTTTCGTTGGCGCAGCGACGATGTAGAGAATTTTATACCTGACATTTAAAATTCAAAAGTGAAACATATTAAAAAAGCTAAAGCTAAACAATTTCTTGACTATTAGGAAAAGTGTGTAAAAACTATTGTAAATATTATTATTTCCATCCTTCTCTAACCACCTTAAATTTCTTTCGACGGCGGTCACCTCGCTTAGTAACGGCGACACTATCGACTATTTAGCCATCAAAAAACTTCTTAAAATACCGTTCGGAACCGGTGTATAACTGTAGGTTCCAATCAGTGAGTGTAAAACAAGAACGCGCATAGCTTACTAGTTTGTGGGAAACTCTCCATAATCATGGGTTGTAACTGAAAATATTTTTGGAACGAAGTTCCTTATCGCATGTTGGGAGATGAGTGCTAAATGGAAACCAATTAAACAACTTTTTTAACAGTATTATGCTGCAACTACATTGGGTACTTTTGCTTTGGTGTGTGTCTAGACTAATATATGTAGGGAAATTTCTTGTTTAATGGGAAGTTTTCTAGGTGGAGCCTGTAACCCATATTTAGTATATATTGTAGTTTTGAACCCAATAAAATAGAAATTTAGAAAAGCCAAAGTGAAAGAAGTTTAAAAAAAGACAATTTTCTTAAAAAAGTGCAGTTTCTTAAAAAAAGTAAATTTTCTCAAAAAAAATGCCTACTCATATACTTAAACAACGTACTTTCTCTTAAAAAATATCTTATCTTAAAGAAGTACCTTTGGTTAAAAAAAGTAAATTTTCTTACAAAAAGTGCTTTTTCTTAAAAAAAAAAGTTTTTTTTTAAATAAGTACCATTTCTTAAAAAGTACATTTTCTTTTCTTAGAAAACTAGATTTTCTTTAAAAAGTACATTTTTTTCTGAAACAAAATAACTTTTCTTGAGATAAGTACCTACTTTTAAAAATTTACCTATTCTTGAAAAAAGGACCAATTCTAAAAAAAATCCATTTCTAAAAAAAACCTTTTCTTCAAAAAATTCCGTCGTTTAAAAACATACCTTTTCTTACAAAAAATCCTTTTCTTTAAAGTACATTTTCTTAAAACCAAAATAATACCTTTTATTTTCTTGTGAGAACTAGCCTTTCTGAAAATAAGTACATTTTCTCAAAAAAATAACCTTTTCCTAAAAGGAGTATCACTTCTTTAAAGAGTACCTGTTCTTAAAATAAGTACTTCTTTGTAAAAAAAATCATACTCGTATGGTACCCCTTTGTTAAAAAAAGCCTTTAGCTTTTAATAAAAGAAGTACCTCTCTATAAAAGAGGACCTTTTCGGGAAAATATAATACAAATTCTTACAAAACAGACATAACCTTTTTTTTAAAAACATTCTTAAAAAAGTTTATAATTTAACAAAAAGTATTTTTTCTTAAAGATCCATTTAAATGATCGTATTTTCCAAGGCCTTAGGCGTGTTGGAACTAACTAGTACATAATATATTGCGAAAGGAACTTCGTTCCAACCGGGTGTCCGCTGACACCTTATGCGAAACGCAGATTCAGACACAGTTCAGTATTTCAGGGTCGATTATTTGAGTTGTGTTGCCATCGTCTTTTTATAGAGGTTTAGGAGCTAAATCGACAGAAACAACACTTCAAAATGGGAGCGATGTTGGAAGTGGCACTGTAATTATTTATGAGAATGCAGGTAAATAAATCATCACTAAATTAATAGACAAAAATTTCAAAATTCAGTTGTGACGCAATCTAAGTTCGGCTGTGATAATCTGTAATTCAGCTGTGGCTACCTCTAATTCGGTTGTGATAACATCAAATGCGGTTCAGACAGCCTCTAATTCGATTGGCACAACCTCTGATTCGGCTGTGATGACCTCTAGTATGGTTGGTCACAACCGGATTCTTTCTCTGAGTGTGAAAAAATGTTTGTTCTGACGATTGCTGTGCAAGTTTTCCAT
This sequence comes from Phaonia tiefii, assembly GCA_963931995.1. Classification (NCBI taxonomy): domain Eukaryota; kingdom Metazoa; phylum Arthropoda; class Insecta; order Diptera; family Muscidae; genus Phaonia; species Phaonia tiefii. The sequence continues at coordinate 145,007,953 of OZ008370.1, forward strand.
GCTTGATAGTTTTCGAGGCTGTTGCGCCCTTACATGAAGACCAATAATACAAATATAGCCTAATGGTAACATCCCGTCAGTAAGCAGAGGGGGTTGCATGCCATCTAGCAGGCCTGCAAAGGCAAGGCAGACCCTTCATATGAAATCGGTATTTCACATTAATATATGTACGGCAGCATGAGAAAGGAAACCTGACTCTTATCCTCTTGTCCGGCCTTCTAGCTGGTAAGCAGCTAAAAGACTTCCAAGAAGCCATTCTCTTTCAGGTTTTCTGCTAGGCCTACTAATATAAGGTATCCTCAGACGACTGCTACGGAAGCTCTGCTAGGAGGATTACAAAAAATACGTTATAGGAGACATGTCAAAATTTAAATTTTTAAGGTCCGATATCTAAATAAACGTTAGAGATTTTGAAAAAGTTTTATAATAACACTGTGCGACAGTCAAAAATTCCTTGAAAGTGATACTAGTTTGCTTGTAGGTCTTGTCGTGTAAAAGAAGAACCCATTTCTGAAATTTCCCAAACACCCCAAAATCTTAACTTACGGGTAAAACCCCGGTTTTTAATACCTTCTGCGATTATAAGGCTTTAACTTAGGTTACACAGTGTGTAATTTTTTAAGTCATGGCAAAATAACCATATACGGACACCACTACGTGATAAAAGAGCAAAAAAAAAACACCTGTCTCCCAGTTTTGCCCAGTCCTCCAGGTTTTTTTTATGGGCCCCCAAAGAAGTGGGGCCTCGGTGTCATTTTTGCAAAAAAGTGATCATTTTCTCAAGCTCATATCTTGCAAACCGTTCGGAATTTTGATTTACTCTCTGCGGCAAAGTTGTAGCTCTTGTCATAAAGAACAACAATTGTAAACATATAAAATCAAAAAAAAAACTTCATCTTCAAAGTCAAAATCGCAAAAAACTTTAAAAAATTCATTTTTTTCTACCTTTTTCCCCCTGTTCAGGTCCGTTCAAAATTCCAGGAAACAATCAACTACAAGAATGATCCTAAGGCTGCATGCAGAGTGCGCGCTGAAAGCCGAGCCGAGCCGAGCTGAAAGCTGATTGAAATTCAAAAACTGTTTCCATACAGATTAGTACAAATAAGCGTCAGGGTAGTGAAAGCCGAGCCGAGCCGAGCTGAAAGCTGATTGAATGGAAGAAAACTGTTTTGAAGCGTTTTTCGAGCTGATTGTGGCTGATATATAATATTTTTGATTGGATGTGTAAAGATTTAAGTTTTTTGTAATTTTCAAACGGTTCTTGACGTTATGATATTGTTGAAATATTTCTCTCTGTTGTGTTTGACAAATTTTTCGAATATTAAACAAAATTATTCAAATTTGATTAATCATATTTATTATTAAGCATAGTTCTAATTAATCCGAAATTTAGATTGTTAGATTAATTAACTAATCACATAATTGCTTAACCCAAATTTTGACTATCATGTTGTTTTGTGTATATTTTATGTGACAAATTGTAGTTGTCACATTTCTAACTCCGTTCCTTTGTTTCTTCTGTACCCCCTATTCTTTGTATATAAGACATACCATGTTCTTGCTGTTGTCAACGCAGTGTGTGATTGGTTGTTTGTACCGTTTGTTTTTCAGTTTTGGACTACAAAATAATCATTCATAAATACAAAAAACACAGCAAAAACAGCGCCGAATCAGCGCCAATTTAAGCCTCACTCTGCCATCCCCTAATTTCCTTCTCGCATGAAATAAGTTCGGTTCGGCTCGGCTTTCAGCGCGCACCCTGCATGCAGCCTAAGATCTCAATAAACAACTTTGTAGATCATATGAACTTCCTAGGACTGATTCTTAACACCGTTTATCCACCGTTGTACCGTTTTTCCATTGGCATTGTGGTTTAGAGAAACCGTTCTCCTTGCTCATCGGATTCGGTAGGGAGTTGTTTGATAAAATCGTCAAAATGAAAATGAAGAAAATTCAGCTTTAATGTCATCGATGTGCCGATTTTCTCAAAATAATACAGCATTTTTTTTCACCCATTCTCTTGCTTCCGGTTCCGCGTCTCGATCCCCTCCCAAGACTCTGGTGCATACACGCTGAAGGTAAATCCATGCCATTGAATGATTATAATCATGAAGCGATGATTCAAAATTGCTCTTGAATAGCTTTCTAATGTCAGGGCCATTAAATACGCCTGTTAAATGAAGACAACAAATAAAGACAGAATAGAAAACATTAACAAAGTGAAAATAGTACAATGAGGTGAACAAAAATTCGTTTTAAATTTGCTACAATACCTTTTATAATTTTGTCATCGCTACGCTTTGTGAAAACGCTTTTCAAATAGTCGAATACGTTTGGGCAATTTACAACGGCCACTTCGATGAATTTTTTAACAATTCCCAATTTTATGTGGAGCGGTGGCAGCAAGATGTCTTGAGTATTGTCAATTAAAGGTGCATTCTTCAGTCTATGTTGTTGTATTTGTTCATCCACACTTCCTCTTGGCCTCCACGAGTTACATTGGAATTGATTCAGAGGTGAGCGTGAATCCCAATTACAAAGAAAACAAAAGAATTTTGGGAAGCCTCCCTTATCGATGATCCCTTGCAAAATGTTGATGACCTTCAAATCACAGCAAATCTTCCATTTATTTTCGTAATATTTGATTTTTTCCATTATATCTTTCAATGTTTCATAGCTTTCTTTCATTTCTTTTCATGTCCATTGCTAGCGGAATGGAAGGTTTTCGGTTCGACACATGCAACAACACTGCTTTCAAGCTTGAAACAGAACCATCAATAAATAATCTCCACTCACTAGCGATGTAGTTCATTCCCATTTTTACTACCAAAGCTTTTATATCGTTGCAGTAAGCGAACGAATTGTCATCATTTAGAGTGTAGAGCATCTGAAATTCAGCTTGTCGTTTGCGGTACGCCGTAGAGCTAACATTAGCATGTGTGAGTTTACTTTGCTTTAAAAAAGCTGTCAAAAATATTGCAAGTCGCTGCGATAATCCCAACATGGCCACAATGAAATCCATTTCCATTTGTGTTATTAGTTGTGGTCCATCTCTTCCCTGTTGGGGCTCATAATCGGTATCAAATGGATCTTCATAAGTAACACCACTTGCTGTACTCATTGCTGTAAATTCAGTGTGGCTGTTACAGTTGCTTTATAACTTTTGTTCCTCTCAGCATATCGATTTAGACCACATGTGTAATTTACGCATGCATAGCAACTGGTTTCATCATGATCACCTGGGAAATTAATCCAGTTTACCGGCTTACAATACTTCATACTATGTTTGCCTCCACTCAACCATGCCATGAGATTGTTATACCATTGGCGACACACTGTATTAGGTGTGTAATTTTCACCGGTCAAGGCTTCTTCGTCGAAAAACAACTTATATGCTGTCTTGAATGCACTAGTTAAAAGATTCTTTTCCATTTGCAATGTTGTAGAACTATTTTTCTGATTTGATGACCGCAAACGTAGAAAAATAAATCAATATTTTCACACTGCATATTAGCGGCATTCATGCAAACGTGAAAGCCGAGAACTTTTGCTCAGCGCAAGTTTCCCTCGCACCGTTGCATGAGGCACCAAGTAAAGTTGCTCAGCGTAGTTGAGCTCAAAACCATATCAGCTGACCAAGATGGATACATAAGGTGGTAGCAGTAGCAATTGCATGTATTATGTATGTGTACTTTTTCTACTGTTCTAGTGCTATCACCTTATTTATCCATCCTAGTCAGATGACAACGAAATGTCAAAAGATTACACGCTTCTCCATCCCACGTTTTCGCAGCAAATTTGCCTCGAAAACTTTCCACTTTTGAGCAAGTCGCTTTGTATGGGAAATTTGTTTGTTTTGACGTTTGCTGTGCAAGTTTACGATGTTTTCGAGGTTCTTTCGAGCTTTCATGAAGACCACTATTGCAATTTTCAGTTGCCAATGTTGTGTGCGAATTATGCTGTAGCACTTTCACTTTATAACTGTCACCACTGAGCTCTCGTTGATGTCGCGATGTGTAATGCCTCGATGTGAGCGTCGTGTCGCTTTTATATTGTGTGCTGCGTCCCTTGTGAATTCAATGCAGATGTTTGCTTCCAGGTAGTTTTTTGATACAAGTTTTTTTGATTTTATGTGTTCACAATTTCATCTTTATGACAAGAGCTACAATATGTTTCCAGGTATTTTTTTATATTTTGGGTTGTTTTTATGTGAATTCAATGCAGATGTTTGCTTCCAGGTAGTTGTTTGATAGTTTGGGCACGGGAACTCACCCACCAGCTTGAGAATTTTTATTAGAATGCACTTACTATCAGTGAAGGTACAGTGCACTAACACACTCGGCCTCCTCACTGACAATTACATAGTTACGTTTAAATGTTTGGAAATCAACATTTTTTTTTAAGAAATCGCTAATTTTCTCACACTTCAATTGTTTTTAAGCGAAATTTTGGCTCCCAGAAAGTAGTTTTGTTAGAAAAACCTCACTATCTCCGGTTTTAGAAGGGTTAATGCGGAGTATTATACTTGAAGCTAGAAGTGTTGTATTTTATTGAGTCTAGGAAGAAATAAGTTTACTAGGGCTGTTTTGTGAGAAAACCAGATTTTTATTAAAAGAGTGGATCGGCCTCCTTAAAAAAACTTTCGGGTTTTAATCAGCGCTGGAAGCCCTACCAGGCCAAAGAAAATTGGCGCATTTTTCATAAAGTAAATTTGTTCGTAAAAGCGGAAAATAAAAAAAAACGCTTTTTGGGCGATTATTCGCTCATTTTTTAAAGTTTTTTGCGATTTTGACCCTGAAGATGAAGTTTTTTTTTGATTTTACATGTTTACAATTTCTGTTCTTTATGACAGGAGTAAATCAAAATTCATAGAGTAAATCAAAATTCCAAACGGTTTGCAAGATATGAGCTTGAGAAAATGATCACTTTTTTGCAAAAATGACACCGAGGCCCCACTTCTTTGGGGGCCATAAAAAAAACCCTGGAGGACTTTGGGCAAAACTGGGAGACAGGAGTCGTTTTTTTCGTCTTTTATCACGTAGTGGTGTCCGTATATGGTTATATTTTTTCGTGTTGCACTGTGTAATTATCAACCGAAATGCATTCGCATGTAGATATCTTTCCAGATATCCTCAGCCAGTTCAACGATGAACAAGGCAACATTTTTACCAAGAAATGGCTACAATTGAAAAACGCTTCGAAGGAAAATATACAATGAAATGATTTCAGAATATTGTTGTTCAGTTCAAAGACAAAATAATGATGCTGAAATAAAAAGAAACCCCTCAAGCAAAAATTTTGGAATTGAATTCCCAAAACTTGTGTTTTTGCAAAAATTTAGTTTTAACGAAAACTGCAATAACAGTCAATTAGCAACGGATGTTCAAGAACTAAGTTGCGTTATAATCCTTGGTTAATGTATTAACATTAACAAGTAGTACGGTTTCCATATAAAATAATGTGTAAAAATAAAAGGCAGCTGACGATATGCCTTGGTGAGCATTAAGATAACTATATTCTCAACCATCCACCATAATAATCAATTTCACATATTTCTTTTATATTTCTATTAAAATTTACTTTTTCATAGAAAAAAACCAGAGCTGTATTAAGAGAATCCATGTTGGGGTATCTTTTCTGGCAGACCATATGCTCTAAAACGGTCCACAATTTGTAATCAAGAGGGTTCAGATCAGGGCATTGTTTCGAAGCCAGGTTTGTATCGTTTTAGCCTTGAGCTGGTGCTGAATCTTGCTGGAAAGTCCACGGAACAGAGAATTGTTAAGCGGATTCACAACTGCTTCCAAAGCGGTTTCTTGGTAAACTTGTTTTTGCACCTTGTTCATAGAAATGCAAGTCAGTTACCCCATCATAAGAGACACCCCACCAAACCATGAATGCAGCTGGATGATGAGCCTTTTCGGCCCGTGGGATGAACTCAGATGCTTCTTTAGATGATCGTGCATAAACCCTATAATTTTTTTGTTAAATGTTTCCTATACGGTAACAATTTTTCCATCCGTAAAAAAGATTTTTCTATGCAAGTTATCAGCGTACTTCACCAAAAGATGTTTGATTTTTCTATCCTATTTTTTTCAAGTATGGCCGTCGGTGGTGAAATGGGTAGTGTGCGCGCCTCTTGTACATAAGATCCTGGGTCACCTCGCATAGTGACGGCGACACTATCGAGTATATAGCCATGAAAAAGCTTCCCAAAATACCGTTCGGAACCGGTGTAAAACTGTAGGTCCCAATCAATGTATGAGTCCCAATGAGTATAAAACTAGAAAGCGCACAGTTCACTGATTGTGAAAAGCTGTCCCAAATTCCTTCATGGGATGTAATGGGAAACCATTTATTTTATTTTATTTTTTTTAAAGTTGCAGTCAACAAATGTCCTGCACGCCGTTTGAAAGCTCCAAGTTGCAAGTCCTTTTTAATAAATCGACTCATGGACTGTTACGTGATTTTCAACTCACGGGCCATGATTTTCTGTTTCTGGAGAGCATTTCGGGCGGACCGGCCGGGGGCGGTCTTTTATATCTCCAGTCTCCTCGAACAATTGTATGCACCTGCACATGTTTGCAAAAACTGTTTTCGTGAATAAAATATCTGCAGCTTTTTGTTTCTTTATTGTCTGTCACGTTTTTGTTTTCAACCGTTTTCAACAAACTAAGCCACATTTGGGTCACAAATACGTATATTATAAACTATTAATCATTCTGTCCCAAACATATTATATTAAATATGTGTTTGGACACAAGTATACTCTACTTGCAGAAAGCTACAAATAGTTCATTAAATATAAAATAATAGAAGAACAACGGATAATGTGAACACAAAAAATAGTTGAATTTTTCTGTATGAGACCGTGGACTGCTCCTGTAGTATTACGTTTTAACGAAAGTTCAAAAAAACATACAAAGAGCACCCTAGCGTATGTGCATTCATTCTGCCTTCCACTAGTTGACCCGCCCGCGGACCTACTTAAATAAGGGAAGTTTGCATGCCTACGGAGTTTTCTCGGAGGTGTGAACAAGGCCTCCTGACAGGCCTGCTTTCGTAAGGGAATTAGGCATGTCTATGAATATAATTGTCTCCTTAGAGGAGTCATATTCCCATGCTGCCTGCCGAGATATGAATGTGTATCGAATCTTTCGTCAGTCCAGGAATAGTAGGAAGGATCTCTATGGATACTAGTGATGTTCGGTTCCGCGTATTTGAAGAACCGGTTCTATCGAGTCCGGTTCCGAGATGAACAGTCTATTTGGACCGGTTCCGGTTCTCAGCAAATTCCTGTCCTTAAGTACTTAAGTTATTAAATGAATGTACATTTTGATAAAAAAAATACACGTTTTCAAACCCTCATCCGAAATCCTCTGGAACCGAGTCCTTTATTCTGGAACTGTTTAACGGTTCTTTTCCAACCGCTTTTCAGTTCTTTTAGAATAGTATTTCTGGCTTTTTAGAACCGTTTTGGGTTCTTTTGAACACGTTGTTCGGTCCTTTAAAACCCGTTTTTGGGTTCTTTAGAACTGGTTTGAACCCGTCTATCTGTTCATTTGAACCCGTCTTTCGGTTGGTTTGAAAACGTTTTCGGTTCTTTTGGAACCATAATTCGGTCCCTGTAAGCACCGGTGAGGTCGGTTCTTGTAAAAAGCCGGTTCTGTAGAATGGGTTCCTCAATTCTGTGCATCACTAGTGCCTACCACACGCAGAAAAATTTTTAGAATAAAGGTTGTAGTAACCGCAAATTCGGCAGTTGCCACGAAGTTTCGTGTGCCACAACCGTATGAGGTTGTTACAACTGAATTTGGTTCCCAGAACTGAAATTCGGTTGAAAAAACCTCGCTGCCTATTTGAGACGCTTGCAACAACTTCTAATTGTATTCTAGAACTAAATTTTCTATAATTTCGGTTGCAACAATCGAATTTGGAATTAATTCCAATCGAACAACCGAATTTAAAATCAATTCCGTTGCAGCAACTGAATTTGTTACCAATTCGGTCGCAGCAACCAAAGGTGGCATCAATTCGGTAACAACAACTGATTTTGGTCCAACTCGGCTGCAACAACCAACTGTGGCATCGAATTTGGCTTTGAGCCGGTCGCTAAAAACAATTCTTATATTAAACTAATAAAAAGGACATAGAATTATTGATGTTGCAGTTTTAACAAGATTTTGTAAAAATATTATTAATATTTTTATGCTGTTGTTCGACCTTTTCTTTATCAATAAATAATCAATATTCTTCCAGCTTGAGGTCAGATTTGCTGTTGTTGTATTTATTTTCCTCGATATTTCGCTACTCCTTTGTGTAGCAGCATCGGGAGATATGAACAAGATTTAACAATTAAAACAAAATAACAATTGTGAAAAAATTATGTCAATTTAAAAATGTTCAAACAAATTTTCCCGCCTTTTTTCAAAATTTTTTGAAGTTACACAAACAAAAATAATGTTCGTAAAAAGTTCATATAAATTAACACAAAGAAAACTATTAGATTGATAAACAATTGAAAAAAGGCGGGAAAATTTGTTTGAACATTTTTAAATTGACCCAATTTTTTCACAATTTTTATTTTGTTTTAATTGTTAAATCTTGTTCATATCTCCTGATGATGCTACGCAAAGGAGTAGCGAAATATCGAGGAAAATAAATACAACAACAGCAAATCTGACCTCAAGCTCGAAGAATATTGATTATTTATTAATATTATTAATATTAATTTTTCGTTAAAACACCATATTTGGTGGACAATGTCTATATTTAACAGAGTTCAACATAAGCAGATGTCATTAGCTCTGAATTTTTTCAACGTCGGTCTTTACTTTAGATTCATTTATTGTCCATATTCTGTTATGCAAATATCAGCTCTTATATATATACTTTCATCTTTTCTCTAGCATCAAGTGACAACTCTAGAGTTACAATTTTTTCTGGGTAACTTAAATATAGACGGCCAGCCCATTTACTACTTTACATATTACTTTCCTAGAACCTTATTTTCAGCTTTCCTGGGAAAAGGACATTAAAAGCCCTGACTCAACGTCGGTCGTGTGAGATATGCCGATATACACGACAAAGTTAAGGCTATATCCCAGCTTTTATATAGACCGGTCTAAAGGTTGGGTTTAAGACGTAAATCGACAGCCACAACGCATCATAATTGGGGCTGACACTCATGAAAACTGATGTAAATGGCACGTAAAATTTATTTGTTCCCCTAAAGATGGCACCATATACAGTCAACTAATGCCTTGTTTTATAATTACTTATGAGAATATATGAACTTAAATTATGTATGAATTCATAAATTCTCACTAAATGTGATTTAGTTAATATAAACAAAATTTTAATCGGCTTGTGATATCCTCCAAATTCGGTGGTGACAATCTCTAATTCGGTGGTGACAACCTCTAACACGGTTGTGGCAACCTCAACTGCACCTATTTTTGGTTGCGACAACCTCTAATTCATTTGTGATGACATCTAGTGTAGTTGTGACAACATCTTCATTCGGAAGTGATAACCTCTAAATGTGACAACCTCTAAGTCGGTAGTGGCAACGTCAATTGCACCTATTTTGGTTAAGCAGCTGCTAATTCGATTGTGATGACGTCTACTGCTGCCTCAGACGATATATTTGCATGTATGTATATTTCGGGAATGCCTCAGCGTCGTGACTTTGATATTCTGTATTCGTCTATCTCCTTCGTGTTTTGAGTAGATCGACGGACAATGTTGCCTTTATCCCTTTAGCAGTTTATGAAGAATCGAAACGGGGTTGTAAAAGGGTTATAATTGGCCATCAGTTTTTTTTTTTAATATCGCTGCGTTGGACTATTTTGCAACAGCGGATTTACATTCAGACTCTCAAAATCTCACTATTCAATCTCAACTGAATTCACGAGGAATAAAAAAATCGTTTTCAGATTTACTCAGAAATCATTTAATTTTTATTTTGTTATTTTCCACTATTCGAATAAATTAACACGTTGCATGTATTTGCCTCCAGCCAATCATGACTCCACCCATAACTTTAATAACTAAATCCAATTGCGCGGGATCCAACGCCTTGCCACAACATTTCTCCATACCACTATAGCTTTGGGACAAATAGTTAATATTGTCAATATCGCAGCTGGCTTGCGAAATATTTTCCTTGGCGACACATTTTTTAGTGTGAACTGTAGTTTGACATTTAGTTGGAGCTTTTGCATTGGTAGAGTCGATAAGTATCACAAGTTGTTCAGTAATGGAATTCATAAGTTGTAATTTAAATTTCATCAAATAACGATGATCATTACTAAACCAACATTTTTCCTTTTCCTCAAATACCCCGCCAATTTGAACCAGTTCACTGCCACGGCAACCCTCACAATCGGGAGTGGTTGAACCGGCAAAATTAACCAGAAAAAGGGCTGTGAATGGTGAGTGGGATAAAATTCGGATTCAATTGATTCTCACATTGGTGGTGTACAGTGTTATCTTACCTCCTAAAGCCAGACATGATATGTAGCTTATCATTTTGTATTGGAAATTTCCGTTTTCTCTTTAAGAAACAACTGCAAAATCTAGATTCAGAAAGTATAAAATTTAAGAATTTTAATGCTTTTTATACTTTATTGTATCAAGGCGAAACATGTGTTTTAGTTCTTGAGAATCGAACAAATACTCCTAATACTAAACTAATAATCAATATTTAACATTGCGGTTGACTTCGCGGGTGTATTTGGTCTGGAAATAATAGACTTTTAAGTAAATATTTTTTTAAAAAGTGAATCATTTTTAAAAACTTAAAACACGAGTAGTTAGCGCATTAAACCAGTAGCAACAAATAGAACTTCTATTTTCAAATTTCGAAGACTTAGACGAAATGGCCGGAGTCAAAATTGCCCAATTTGAGCAATTTATGGAAAATACAGGGTAATTTTCTTTGATGTAACTCTCGAATGAAAAAAATATTTATAAATTTCATATAAATTGTGTCCCAATAAAAATGTGCGATTTAGATTTAGTGACATTTGTGTTCTGTATAAGTGGCAACTCTGAAATTTGACAGCTGCCATCTACGACTGTTCCGATTATTAGAAATGTAGTGCCATAAATAGAAATAAAATAGTGCCATAAAATGAAATGTCATTACAAAAACTAGAAAAGTTACGCTGAGACCGCGCTCAAACGTCCCGGAATTTTTGGTCAGGGAAGTGCACCTAATGTGTTAACAAGTCGAAGAGTGATAAACAAAGTTGAAGAAACTAGGTCGATTGTGGATAGTACATTTCCTGTGCATCGACGTTCCAAAACATTACTGCTGTAAATGAGAGTGGCGCCAATAACCCCGGAGCATCCATCCGGCATAGTTCACAACAACTTCAAATTTCCACGGTGCAAATTTTGACGAATGACCTTCACTCGTACAAGATTCAGCGAACTCAGGAGCTCACACCAGCACGCCATGTACATTCCATGGGTGACGGACCAAAGTCAAGTTCAAATTTCAAAATATTTATTAATCCAACAATACAATTTGATCTTACAGAGATAGGTCTCGAAACAAATCATCTTCACCGATGAGAAACAAATTCATCCACAACGAACAACTATCTGGGGGGAATTTGGATAAGGTGGCGTGATTGGTTCATTCTTATTTGAAAATGGAGCGGGAAATGCAGTGGATGTGAATGGTATTCATTACAGGGACATGATAACGGAGATCATGTGGTCTCAACAGGATGATATGAAGCTGCATGACGTGTGGTTCCATCAGGACAACGCCAACTGGCCCCAACTTATTGGAGCACCGATTTCCATACCGAATAATCTTCAGAAATTCCGATGTCAAGTGGCCACCACAACCGTGCGATTCAACGGCGGCATGAAATATCGCCCAAAAGAAAACTAGCCCAACAATTTTATGAAAAATCACCCAATTTTTAAAATTGGGTAAAAATATGAAAAATAGCCCAAAATTACATATGAAATTTACCCCAAAAATAAATGCAAAATGACCCAAAAGAAATATGAAAAATCGCCCAATAATATTTTTCATAAAAAGTGGCCCAAATTAATTGGGAAAATATTCATATAAAAAATAGCCCCAAATTATAGTGAGAATGAAATAAGAATACATGTAGGAGTCCAAAAATGCAATATTTGAAAAAGACTAAATCTCAGCCATTTTTCAAAACCATAGCATGATTTTTTAAAAGTGACTACTATAGCGGCGGTCGCTAAAACAAAACATGAAAAATTATTTCAAAAACATCGCGCGATTTTGGAGAAATAATTGTTTCATAGTATACAGGCGAAAAATTATTTCTCGAAAATCGCTTGATGTTTTTGAAATAATTTTTCATGTTTTGTTTTAGCGAGCGCCGCTATAGAAGTCACTTTTAAAAAATCATGCTATTCTCTTTGAAAAGAATTTTATATTGTGTTTTAGTAGGCACTGCAGTTAAAAAAATCGCGCAATTTTGGACAAATAATATTGGTGCCAGAGCCGCAGACGAAAAATTATTTCGAAAAAATCGCACGATTTTGGAGCGCGATTTGTTTTAGCGAACGCCGCTATAGTAAAGTCACTTTTAAAAAATCATGTTATTCTTCTTGAAAAGAATTTTATATTGTGTTTAAGCAAGCGCCGCTGACTAAAAGTCATTTCTAGAATATCACGCGGAAAACGAAAAATCGCCACAAATTTCGGAATTATTCCGGATTACTTTTGGGGTATTTTTCGTATCTACAATTATGAAATGTGGCCCACAATGGGTCTGTTTTCATATTTAATTTTTAAGTGGGCAATTTGTCACAAAAGTATTTTGGGCGATTTTTCGTACTAAAAATTAAATATTGCCCACAATTTATGAAATAAGAGCCGCTATTTATGGGCGATATGTCATATGAAATTTCGGCCACATCGGGTAACTTTAAAAAAAAAATTTTTGGGCGATTTTTCGTTGACCCGATGTAACCCCCTCCGATTTCTTTCTTTTGCCGTTTTATCCTCAACTCAAGGCCGAGACCCAACATCGGTGAGATAGAGCCACATCCTTGTAAAAATTTCACGAAAAGAGCGTGGGCATGTGATCAGAATCTGCCGGGAGGGGGGGTCAATTGCTGGATATTTTATTCCATACTTAATCGGAATTTGTCTACTTTATAATCCAATAAAAATATCACAACTCTGACAAACAATATCGTCGCCTGAATCTTGATTTGAGTTCAAAGTTTCGTTTAACGATATAAATTGATAACCATCGGGCTCATACGGCAAAATCAATACTCTAAATCTCTGAAACCAATGAAGATAGAAGAATGAGGATCACGGCAAATCAAAATTCAGGCGGTGATATGCGCTTTAGTTTTAAAGTGCCAACATCTTGAAAACGAATGCAATTTGTAGAGAAATGCATATGCTCAGTGGGCGTGGCAGTATAGTAACCCTAAACACGCTGAAAAAAAAAACGATCCGGTAACATATTCAAGGAACCATGTATATCTTTACAAGCATTGTTTTTATGAATTGAAGATTTGCTGCTTTTTTGTTAAGTTGTTGTCTGCCTCGATTTTGTTTTCAGCAGTTTTCAACAAACATTGGCACATTTGGATCACAAAAACATATACAGGGTGGAGCGCGGTAATTTGCTTATTTGGGAATGAAATAAACAAATGATGAACCTTAGAAAAATTTATTTTATATTTTAATTATATTGAACAGTAAGGGAATTTGTAAATTACATGGTTTTAAAGAGTGTATCTGGCAAATGTCGACCTTCGCTATCCACAAACTACTGCATACGTTTTGTGAAGTTTTCATGAACTCTAAGAAGCATGTCGACTGGTATTCTCCCAATTTCAGCCTCAATATTGTTAATTAGGTCTTTCAAGGTGTTGGGATGGTTAATATACACCTTCGACTTCAGGTAACCCCAAAGGAAAGAATCACATGGTCTGGTAAGTCTGGTGAGCGTGCCGGCCAGTTCACATCATCCCTCAAAGACATAAGCCGTCCAGGAAACATTTGCCTCAAACAATTCATGGTAACCTTCGCTATGTGTGCAGTGGCACCATCCTGTTGGAAGCATGTATCCTGTAACTGCATTGCCTCAAGAGCCGGCTGAAAAAATCCTGTATCATAGTCAAGTACCGTTCGGAGTTCACAGTTACGGCAAGACGGTTATCTTGGAAAATTTAAGGGCCAATGATGCCTACTCATGATATGGCGCACCACACAGTGACGCGGTCCGAATGCAGATGTCTCTGGGGTTTGTTTCACTCCAATACCGCATATTTTGTTTGTTTACACACCCGCTGTTACACACACGCTGCACTGCAATGATCGAGTGCGAATTTGAAAAATACGCTTCATACAAAATGACCTCTCTTCATCTGTCCAATGCATGATGACAACTGAAAGGTAGGCGAATACAAATCTCCCGTCAGCCACTATAAGCCGCGCACACTCACCACTCTCTTCGACCAACAGTGTCGCCACAGCCTGCTGTGCAAACTAGCAAATTACCACGCTCCACCCTCTATTATAACCAATTACTCATTGTGCCTCCAACATGTAATATTAAATACCAAACATAAGGTGTTTGGGCACAAGTATATTATGTTTGTGACGAGCTACAAACACGTAATATTTGCATCCAAGCAACAACACAATACAGATTTTTCAGCATGTATTTAAAATACTACTTGGGAAATAATTCCACATAAAATAATCAGAACAGGTTTGTTCACTCATACAAAATACAATATTTATCTTCTCAAGAACTATAGGTTATGCATTTAGAGCTACTTTTTCCAATACGGATTTTTTGACAGGTCAAACTGAAAAACGGTCTTGGTATTTGTGTTCAGTATTATTTGGCATTTCATCATGGAAAAACTTATGCCGGCACAAAATCTACAAACTACTCAGCTGTATTACGAAGGAGATCCATTGATTTCGACCAAAATTATGTTCATCACTGAGTTTCACATCTGGCTTCATGGCTACGGTTTTGGGCTAAAGAGCAACCCGAAGAGGTCTGAAGATGTCACTACATCCAGACAAAACAAAGATTTGGTGTGGTTTATGGGCTGGAGGAATCATCAGCTCATATTTGTTCTTCAAAAAATGAGGCCGACCTGTAACTATGAATGGCGACCGTTCTTAGCGCCATGGAATCGTAAAATGTTCTACCATTATTTCGGAAACATGTGTTTGCAACACTACGGCACTACTTGCCACACAGCCAGTGCAGTCAAAGCATTACTTTACCGTTGAATTTAGCGGATAAGATCATATGATATCACGCATCTAAACATTTTCCTTTAAGGTTACGTAAAGTGAATTAGATGCGTGATATCATATCAATTTTTAATTAGCACAGCAACAAGGTTTTTGAAACGACTTTTCTGGACAAAAATTTGGCACATCTAAATATTGCATCATCCAAACTATCGTGAAAAATCGTATCACGAAATCGTATCATATCCATTGTCTTGCTTTACTGCATGTTAGCAAGTGAAAGACGAAAAAAAGTACTCATTGCCTTACGATGGCGCATACCAGGAGGCAAAATCGTAAGCAATAAACATTACTTTACCGTAGTCTCCCCTATAAATGCAGTGCAGTCTCCCCTATAAATGCAGTGCAGTCTCCCCTATAAATGCATTGTGTGGGCGAAAGAAAATTGAGGTAGTGGAGGATGGAAAGAGGGAGTAGTATCTGTTGACATTTGCCTTGAATCTTTGTATGTTACAATTAGTGGGAAATACACTAGCAGGAAGTTTATTCCACACACGGTCTATACGGCTGAAGGACGAATTTTCTCTATAGTGTGTAGTGCGGTCAACCGGCCACTAGATAAAAAATGGGTGAGAGTTCCTGGAAAGCCGCGTACTTCGGCTAAATATCCTCACGTCTGGTATAAGTTGACAGATGTCTGTGGAACACATACCGTGGAAATATCGATAGAACAACGACACGCAACCCACATTTCAACGATGCTCAAGGGAGGCAATAGAGTTGGATACCCTACTGCTTCGTATCAACACCGTCGCTTTCCTCAGGACGCGGTCGAGAAGCTCCAAAGATGTCCTAGGAGCATGGGAGTTATATTCCATCTTTGGTCTGATGTAGGTGGTATAGATATTGAGAAGATCAGATGGAGTGAAGTATTTATTGCGCCGCTTTAATAGGCCTAGACACTTGAATGCATCCTTCGACACTTCAAATACATGTTTTGCCCACGGACATCACATTCTATTTTCATGCCCAGAACATCAAGAGCGTCTGATTCATCAATATTAACACCGTCCATAGACAACACACCTGGATCAGCAATCCGCTTATGCGACAACAAACAACACTGGGTCTTAATTTCTTGTCTATTCAGTCGACCCCATTCAACAATGGACACCAGATCCCAGCCGAGTGTTTCATTCATCGTCCGGCGTTTGACTTCAATCTCTTGACGACTGGGCCAACGGTCGAATGAATAAGAATGACAGACATTAAAAGAGTAGCTTGGATTCAAAGTCTGCCACATGAGATTGTCAATGAAGATAAGAAAAAAGAGAAGGAGAAAGAACAGAGCCCTGTGGTAGACCTGCAATCAATTTATGCTCGTCGGATAAAACCCCATCAACAACAACTCGAATAGTGCGATCTCTGAGAATACTCGATATAAATCGAGTGAAGTTATCACCGACGCCAAAAGCAGCGAGCTCTGACAAGAGAGCATCGTGCCATACTCTGCCAAAGACCTTGGAAATATCAAGAGCCACTACCTTACTTTCACCAAGCCGGTGGATGGATCGACTCCACTGTTCTGAAAGGAACGCCATTAGGTCTCCAGTAGATCTCATTCTACGGAAGCCATACTGCCGATCACTAAGAAGGTCATTGGACTCAAGATATTTCACAAGATGGTGGTTAATTGATCACGGGGAGTGGTTGATTGATATCCGGCAAGGAAGAGTTTCTTGCAAACATTTCACCCAAGAGGTAAGCTTTATCAACCGGTTCAGTGAATGTTCATCTTTAAGAAGAGTTGGGATAGAGAAAGAACTATCCTTTATTTTTCTTGCAAATGACAAAAAGCTCTTACTACCTCTCGGGAAAGAAAGGACTTTAGCACGAATACGCTGTTCGTGAGGAAACTTTTTGCGTCGATGTACTTTGCCACACTTGGATCTTGACTGTGTGTAAAAAAAACCTATGTATATTGATACTATTTGTTTATTTGTAGTTGAATTTGTGATTATTTGATTTAATAAATAAACTTAAACAAAAAAAAAAAAAAATGATTTCAAATGACATAACTCTGGAACAGTAACTGCAAGCCCAATTTTTTTTACAAAATTGCTTGGACTTTATCCGGCCTTTAAAGTGCATCATTAATTTTTAAATTCTCATAGTAATTTTAGAAGTTATGAAACGATATTAACAAAATGTATCCGAAATATACGAAAAAATTTAATACATGGTACCACATTGAGCAAAATCATTCCCAAACCTGGTGATTTATGCATATACAATAACAGTTTGAGACGTTTTGCTTTAAAAATGTCCACATAAATACTGAGAAAATCGTGGTTATTGGGGAAATTCGACTTGCGCGACCTCTGAAAAGTCCGAAAAAATTTTTCTTAATCTTCAAATAAAGATTCAGCAAAAAAAAAATTTTATGGGACAGCCTAGTGTACATGTAAGAACTTCCAAGTAAGCGCTTTAGTATGAAATAAAAAGTTGCTCATGCTTCCAAAACACTTAAAACTTTTTGCTGGGTCGACACATCCACCTTCTACGAAATCTACATTTTAACTAAATTGAACTTTGTATACTGATTGCATCATCAAAATTGTCGCGGGAGATCGCCAGATATTCTCGTAAGAGATCGTGACATCGTTTCCATTGCCTTACTTTACTGCATCTTAGAAAGCGAAAGACGAACAAATATATTCATTGCCTTACGTTAACGCCTAATAGCAAGTGACATTGTAAACAATAAACATTATTTTACTTTCGTCTCAATCTTTCAATAGATTGAACCATTATATTAATGGCTGTGCCTTACGTCCTTGCATCTTCCGTGTTATACATGCACACTGAAATAATAACGCTTCGTCGCATGGATGAAACATTTTCGTTAATGTTTTTACGTTGTTATAGTGAAAAGTGTTGTATATCCGACAATTTGGTAGTCTTTGCAACGAAAAATTTCATAGTTGACTTCTTTGACAATTTTTCATTTCGTTGCTGCAACAACTTTGCTTCTGTTCCTGCAACAATTTTATTTAATTTGAATATTGTACAAAAATGGGTTGAAAATTAAAAAAAAAAGTAAAGGCATGAGTTTTAAACTACTGATATTTGGTTTATCTCTTACTTTTTATAGTTTATTTTTATTATTTATTTATTTTGGCGGTTTGCCAACAATTTCGTTATTATAACGAAACTAATTTTTGTGATGGTATAGAAAGGGAAGCAATCGAAAAAATGAGCGAGCGTGAGAAAGAGGCCAGTAAGAGAAAATGGTGAGCGTGTGTGGTGGGTCACGTACTCATCTTAAATCAGTTCCATTGCAACAACCGAAAGTGGTAGACATATTTCTCCGCCGGAATAACTAATTTAAATAAAATTGTTAAAACAGACTAATTCGTTATAATTAGTAATAATCTTTTATTGTGAAAACTAAATTGTATGAATTTATGTGTTTGCTGTGATCGTTTGTGTAACTTGCGAATCTATAAATCAAATAGATAAATAAACAGAATGCAAGGAGCAACACGACAGCAAAGGAAGTGACGCATCGATAGCAGAAAAAAACTTTCACGAAATATGTAACTGAACATTAATTTGTGTGTATGCGCGTGAGGGTACAAATTGCAGCAAAATGTTCGTGGTTTTGTATTTTAATCGTAATTCGGTAGTGCCGTTTCGTTGTGTTGGTATTTGGATTCAGAAAAAAAACGAAAGATATAGGGCCTTTTCGGAAATGCATCACTGCTCTGTAACTGATGCGCAGCACGTTCGTAAATGGAACATCTGACAACTTTGCAGGTGTTTTGAGACCGTAATTGCAAACAAAATGCGCAACAAACAAGTATCTGCAACAGTTGTTGCATTTCCGAATAGGCCCATAGATACATTTGTGCAGGCAGTCGAAGTAAATGCAAACGAAGAAGTCAAAGAAACAAAGTGTTTCAAGTTCGACGAACATAACGAATAACAATTCAACGTATAATCAAATGAATCGAATCGAAATTTTAACAAATTTGGTTAAAATGAATAAAAGAGAAGTTGAAGAAAATGCTTGCAGAGCGATCACTGGCTTAATGACTGGGAGAAATATCAGAACCATCAACACAACAACAATTGCATGATTTAAAGGAGTAGAGCATATGGGAGTAGTGCTTATGTTCATGGTAAGTACAGACATAGATATGTACATATTTTAATATGAAATCTTAATAAATTCCTCATATTTGTTTTTAATTGCAGGACCTGAATACTACGGCCGCAATAACACTGAAACCCTTGACTACCACAATCTTCTCCAGACGAGTGTTTAAACATTAAAGAACATAATCTATTTAGCAACTATCTATTTTAGAAAATTCAAAAAATTGTTATCAAAACACCTGCAATGTAATACTAACTGTATTTGAGTACAATTATCAATAAATAATTTCAAACACACTTCAAAACATTCATTGCAGCAATGAATCAAAATCATTGTAGTAATGAAATAAATTCATTGCAACAATGGCTCAAATTCGTTGCATCAATGAAACAAATTCGTTGCAATAATGAAGAAAATTCATTGCAGCAACAACCATACTTTCACCATAGTAACGAACAATTTGAAGTTGATGAACACATTTTCATAGCGGGAATGTAACATTACGTTAGCTCACTTTCGATGACAAAAGTTGTTGGGGTGATGAACATTTTCATTCGTGGTTAATATTATTTTCCTATGGTTCAGTTTTCTTCGCCGCCACACAAGGAAAAATATAACAGCAGTAGTTGCGTGGTACAGTTTCTAATTGTTAATTTAATTTCTAGTCTTACCTAATACACTCATGTTAAATTTCAAAGAAAAACTTAATTGACATATATTTCTCACAATGAATACGTGTTGTTCTTTCATTTAGGGCTCCATTTTTAATAACCCTGAAGTATCAGCTGTCACGCCGTCTATTGTTCTTCAACAACACTACACAGATGGCACGAAATTGAAATTTCGCGTGAATTTTAGGACACCCATACAGAGAACAAATTCTGTGCTTATTCAAATTTAGTTCAAGTTTAAGTATAAATATATATTATTTGATATATTATTATCTAATATACTATTATATATTATATATATTATTTGATCAAGTGTATAATATCTAAACAATATTATTATTGACAACTTCGTTAAAAAATATTAACAATTGAAATGAATACAATAATTTTTGTCGCTATGCTCCAACCAATTGACTAGAAAATGTGCTATATAAAAGCATATAAATGCCATGAAGAAATATAGAATTTAGAACGTCAGATTCAAGAAGTCGAAGAATACAAGTTTTTGAGTAAAGCTAAAATGTTTAACATCAAAGAAACTTTTGTGCTAGGAGGTATGTATGTACAAATAATTACATCTCGCACCCTAACTACAAAAGTTTAACAACTTTGAACTTTGAATTTAAACATGTTCAGTAGAGGCAAAAAATTGGTTTTGATAATTTATTAAATGTGTCAAAACTCTCATACACATAGGAATTTTTTTACGAAAGGAAAGAGAAAACTGTCGCAGATTTTTCCAGTAGATACAAATGGTCATTAGTTATAATTTTGCAACAAAAGGTTACGATTTGAAAATTTAGAGTGGTTTCAATTTTGTAGGTCGGGTGCGATATGTCAAACAAAGTCCATTACAAAAACTAATCTTGTTTTTACTAATCTTGCTTTTTCTTGTTTATTTATACTAATCTTGTTTTTAATTGACAGCTCTTCTATTGGTATCCTTGGTGTCCGCAGACAAATCGCAATGCACAGATTGTATTGGTGACACATTAGTAGACTATATCGACCAATACGATGCGTATAGGCAATGTTGGTTTGCAAAAAATAATCACATCCTACTCAAAGAGAAACTTTATACCCTCGAAGCCCTCGTCGATACTCTTAGCAACGCGCTTGATGTAAGCAACACCTTAACCAAGGAGAAATGCAAGACTGTAGTCCAACTGAAATCGTGTTCCATGGAGGATAAAATGGCAATGTCCGAATGTCTGATGGCTTCCCTAAGGACGCTTGTTGTAGCCCATCGTAACCAGGAGCAGTGCCACGGTGAAGCATTCAAAACCGATGAACTGAGGGTGTCAGCCAGATTAATAATGGGCAATATTATTGGATGGGGAAAAATTCATCCAAATTGTTGAAAGGGCATTGTAAAATTTAATAGTTTGGAATAAACACGCAATAAAGATACATGAATAATAACAATAAATTAAATAATAAAAATGTCAAATTGAAATACGTCAAGTTAGAAAGGTCGATTAACAACCAGAGATATAAAGATAATAACAAATATATATAAGTAAATAATAATAATTACAAATTTGTATTTCAACTCAAGACAGTGCAAATTGAATATGAGTTCTGTCGAATAATCAGGTATTCCACTCGAAGCTGTTAATCCTAGTACTCATAGAATAACACATACTATAGAAGAACTTATTCTCTCTTCTGACGTTTCATTTCACACTCTCTCGGTAGGTCTGTGGAAATGTTTACATACACCAGGTGGAGGTACAAAATATGTTCACTTAACTATTTCCTGTCGTTTTGGTGTAGAACTGAAAAATTTAAATGTATTTTGCACTTTTTTGTTGACTTTTAACGTTGGTATTCATTTGTATTGTATTTAACACAACTAGTTTGCCACAAAAACACGAAATTCGGGTGTAGTTCCTTTGTGGATCGCTGTATACTATTGTCACCATCTGGTATTATTGAACCCATATTTTCCACCCTCCACTGTGTAATTTCCATCGTACCTATGACGTTTAATTTATTGAGCGAATAAAACCTTCTACGTATGTGTTATTCTATGCTAGTACTCTGCAATTGTCACTGTACTCTACTTAAGAGTCTGAATTCAATTTATGAAAATCACATATCTCACAACACAAAGTGCACGCAAAGAAAAAAAAAGTTTATTGCTCGGCTGCCGCTACAATACTTTGATTGATTTGCATTAATTTATTAATCGCAACCGTACACGTAGTTTACCCAAATAAACTCATATGTCGTAAAGGTGTATCATGTTGTGGCAAACGAGTTCTCGTTTGCATCAAACGCGTACAAAATTACATTTGCCGCAAGTTTAACAAACGTTTGCGATAACTGAAATTAGTCATTTTTCTAATGAGAGCACAGATTACGAAAAACGTACATTTCTCTCATTCTGTCACTCACTGTGTACAAGTCGCATACACACTCACGATACGCATAAACCCAGCGGCGGAAGTCGCAAAGCCTTCCACAAATAAGTTATGCGTAATGGTTCTTTTGTAATGCCTTCCTAAAATAAGCCCTGCTGAATGCATGAATTTTTTCATCAGATATAACCAAGAAGATGATTTTTACAATTTTGAGAAATTTCTTTTCCGATTATATTTAACCGTAATTTAATTGGAAAATTTCATACAAATTTTAAAATTATATTTTTTATTTAATATTTTTCAGGGTATTTTTAAAATTTTCAATTTGAAGTTGGGCGGGGTAAAACTTTCTAAGATAGATACATACATGCTTATAAATAAATATGTAGAAGTGGATAATGATATTGTGATAAAATAAATTATATTAATTTTATTTTTGGTTTAACAAAAATAAATTAAAATAAATTAAAGTAAATCTTTGCATGCCTTCTAAGGCCTACTTTAGGCAATCGGCAAGGTAACCCTTGCCTCCCAACCTCACGCAATGTTAAAAAGAAACGAGGAGGTATTGTGCAGGGGAAGGCCTTCCGTATTTAAAAAGCCTGTTTGGTTATGATTTCAGGTCATGACTTCCGCCGGTGGGAAAGTGATCACATACTCTATACTTCTACCTTGTCAGTATATCTTGGATGGGCAATTGAGCCGCTGTAGTTTGCTGCGCTTTTAGTTGTTATTTGAATGCAAAGCGAGACAGACGTGTAGACGACGTGTAAAATCCAACTTTTTTTTAAAACTAACTTTGTGGGTAAAACCAAAAGCATAAAAGTTGGAAATTAAAACAAAAAAGAGCTGGTGGAAGCCATAAATAAAAGTTTTAATTACAACTCGATTGCAGTAACCGCAAGAACAGTTGGTGGAACCGTTTTTCGTTCCTCGCAAACATTTTTCAGCTTTAATTTTTCATAACTCATTTACTGCAAACGTTTGTCAGTTCTCGCAAACGATTTTTTTAGATAGGATCAACTACAACTCGGTTGCTGTAACCGAGGGAACAGTTGGTGGAACCGTTTTTCGTTCCTCGCAAACATTTTTCAGCTTTAATTTTTTCATAACTCGTTTGCTGCAAACAGTTTTCGGTTGTCCCACACGAAATGACGTGTATGGCTTAACAGAAGTTCGTGTCTCGCAACTAAAGTCCCCAAACGAACTTCAGTTATCTGAGATTTCGTTTGGGAGGAACGAATTTTTTCTTTGCGTGTACTTATCCCCTTCAGGTATACTTCTGTAATATGGATTCAACTGATATTTCTGACCTAAATATGGTTCCGTTTATGTGAATGGGTGTACTGAACGTCATCTAGCACCAGCCTGTGAGTGACCTTGACCCTGCATCAAGGTGACATTTCGCTAACCTCATGATAACCCGCACTAAATGCAGCAATCAGTTTTATATATAGCATTTTCAGATTAAATGAAACCTCTTTCAGATTAAATGAAACATTTTTCAAATAAAATGAAACTTTTTCAGATTAAATGAAACCTTATTCAAATTAAATGAAACCTTTTTCAACGGAAATGAAACTGTTTTCAGTTGAAATGAAGCTTTTTTTCAGTTGAAATGAAACTTTTTAAAATTAAAATGAAACTATTTTCAAATTGAATGAAACTTTATTTAAAACACAATATTGTTGTTCCATATAAAACAAAAATGAAATGTTTTGTTCTAATATCTTATCCTACAAACTTAAAGTAATTTTATTTTCTTAAACTTAGGTAGATCAGCATGTTCCATTTGATCGTAATATAGTAAAAATCTAAAAAAAATAAATTCTGAAAAAGTGCATGGTAACATCAATCAACTTTACTTACATTATAATGTTCAATGAAGATGTTGGCCGTTTGCTGCTTTAGGAATTTGCAGAACCATATCCATTACATAATTGGAGCAATCGGTTTGATTGAGTTCTTGGAGGCTTCTATTGATGACATCAACAATGTTGTGTTCAACGGTTGTATCGCCTAATATTGCTCTAGCTTTACATTTTATTTTTGAGAAAGCCTTTTTAATAGGATTCAACATTGGTGAGTAGGGGGCTAAATACTTTATACAACTACCACTTATTTCAATCATATTCTGGATGTCCTGACCTTTATGTATCGCAGCATTATCCATAATTAAAAAAGAATTTTGTAAATCGGGGATTAGCTTCTCAATCAGCTCATTTACAAATATTCTGAAACGTGCTGCGTTTACTGTAGAATTAGCAACGACAGTGTGATGCACTAATCCTCCATTATTTATAGCAGCTATCAATGTTACATTACGTCCTCTTATTGTTGGTACTGTAATGTGTGCTATTGAACCTTTCTTTGAGCGAGCTTGTGATCTGCGCAGATGGAGATTAAATCCACACTCATCAATAAAGATAAGTTTTTCTCTTTGCTGCGGAGCCCACTCTGTAAATTCACGGGCATACCTTGGGCGTAATTCCACTGTACGTGGACAATTCATTCTGTCTACCTCCACTGATGCCAACTTTAGAGTTATTTTTAGCTGTCGCAGAGCAGTATCAACAGACGTAGTCGATATTAAAACACTTCTTTCGTCAAGTAATTTCATTTTTACACTTTTTAAGGTTATGCCTGGTTCACGTTCTACAATATTCTCAATATAATGCAACACTTCAGGAGTCAGAACTTTCGTACGATTTCCACCTCTTTTTCTTTCGATAAAATTCCCGCCATTTTTATTATATCGTGATATTAACGTTTTAACTGTACTCAATTTAATTGCCGTCAATTGCGCAGCTTCTGTAATGGTCTTTCCGTCTTCGTACAGTTTAAACAACATAATTTTTGTATCCTTTGCAATTTTTGTGTATCGTCCTATTCTTCTTCGTGATATTGTCCGAGAAATATGTTCCTGCTCCAAATTATTAGTATTCTCACTTTCATCTGACGGAGTAGGCTCCCAGTTATCAGAGCTTCCAGAACTAAAATCTCCACTACTCATACTAAAACTTAGCTTGGAACAGGTTTTCGCGGTTCGAACTAACAATTGATACTGATATTTTACATTTGAAATCTATGTTTGCAAATATTTCAAGAACAATAACAACAAAAGCAATTGTAAGTGAGACAGACACTATGTATGCAATGTTGTGTTTAACCGTTATTTTGAAATATTTGTATCAATTGTTTGTTCGAACCGTGGAAACCTTTTCCAAGCTAATTTTGGGTGTGAGTAGTAGAGATTTTAGTTCTGAAAAATTATGGTTATTATTCAATGTTGCAAATGTTTTGTTCAATGTTTTAAATAAAGTTTCATTCCATTTGAAAATAGTTTCATTTTAATTTTAAAAAGTTTCATTTCAACTGAAAAAAAGCTTCATTTCAACTGAAAACAGTTTCATTTAATTTGAATAAGGTTTCATTTAATTTGAATAAGGTTTCATTTAATCTGAATAAAGTTTCATTTAATTCGAAAAATGTTTCATTTAATCTGAAAGAGGTTTCATTTAATCTGAAAATGCTATATATCATCCCTGATCTGAAAATCTGGACTTTTCAGATAAAATATATCTCAGCTTGGCAGGTATATTTAGGTTAGGTTAGATGTGGTGCAATGGGTAGTGTACCCGCCACTTGTACCTGAGATCCTGGGTTCGGTTCGATCCCAGCTCTGACCACCTTAAAAATTTCTTTCGTCGGCGGTCACCTCGCATACTGACAGCGACACTATCGAGTATTTAGCCATGAAAAAGCTTCTCAAAATACCGTTCGGAATCGGTGTAAAAACTGTAGGTCCCAAACAGTGAGTGAAAAATTAGAATGCGCACAGCTCACTGGTTGTGAGAAGCTCTCCCCAATCCCATCATGGGATCTAATGGGAAACGGTTTTTTTTAGATGTTTGTGGCAGGTTTTAAACGGTCCAGTTAGACATTTAAGTCCATTGAGATAACACGATATAACCAGATTAATCACTAGCTTCAACCAGCCAAAGCGTGAGTATGCAAGAAGAACATGGTGAAATTAGCGACCTTTCAGTGTGTGTTGATACTTAGGGATCTTCGATCGATACTAATTCGCATATGTAAATTCCATACTTCAGTTTGTACACACAAAGAAATAACTCGTTCCCAACAAACGAAATCTAAGATAACTGAGGTTCATTGAGGGACTGTAGATGGGAGAAGCGAACTTCTGTTAAGCCATACATGTCATTTCGTTTGGGAGAACCGAAAAATGTTTGCAGCAAGAAAACCCAACCAGTTTTCAATTAGAAAAATGTTTCTGACCTTGTAAGCTTGTAGTATGAATTTCTCATACATTAACTAAAAACGAACGAAATCGGTCATAAATTTCAAATTCAAAAACGAAAACCAATACGTTTGCTCCAAGCATTTCAAAATCCTGTCAACGTCTAGCTGAGATAATTTTTCCAGGCTCCTAAATAAGTAGGATCCTACAGTATACATTCTGTTGCAGGCTAATACGGGACACGGGCAGAGAAGTTGCTTAGTGAATGCTCCTCTTCTTCACCATTACAACTTTGTAGAAATTATTTGTCTCACCGCATGTCTACCAATGAGACCGTGTCACGTGAAAACTGAAGCAAACAAACTTGGACCTGGCTCCAGATAGTACGTTCATGGATTACTCTTCTATCAGGGATTATCCATGCAGCAGTTGATCGAAATGGTAGTTGACAATTAATATAAAACAGAGTGGATGGAAGATTGAGCGATAAAATTATGGTACAGTGCAGGATTAGTTTAGGACGGGCCCCCGGGGAATATTTGATATATCTGATAGACGATGGATAGCTAATAATATGAGAGGGAACCCATTGCTAATATCTGGTGTGCAGTATATGGTTTTAATGATGTCGTGCATAAAAAATATTTATTGATAACTGACGGTTATATGGCGTTCCATTGCATATTTTCTCTAGCTGACTCATGGATTGGGTTGGCCACATTGAGATCAAAAACTAATTTCTCTTTATGTTTGGGAGGAAATATGCACATGTTTCCACGTAAGTAAACGGAGGTTTGGGAGGAAACACACGAATGCTTCCACGAAAGTATATGGATGCTTGGAATGAAGCAAGCATATCGACACGTTCCCGCCAGAATGTATTAAGCGACAAAATGGAAATTGTGCAGGAAATGAAAAAAACTTCCTGTCAAGTAGCTGATTTGATTATTTTGTCGGTTTTTACCATTTCATTTGCTTAATAACTCATGACGTGGTTATGCAAGGGGCATTCTCTGTATATCGAAATGTGGAGTTTGGCATAAATTTTGAGAATATGGTCATTGTGGCCGAATATGTCGCTTAATACATTCTGCCGGGAACGTGTCGATATGTTTCCACGTAAAATCATACATGTTTGCCAGTAAACATTCTAATGTTTCCATTTAAATATATGTATGTTTGGGACTTTCAAACATATGAATGTTTGGAGTGTGTTCCAAATATATAATTGGTTCTTGGAAAATATGTTTGGGAGAATATATTACAGAGGCCGTTTGTTTCAGCGTGTGGTGTACAACAGCGGTCCTAAAAGACTTCCCTGTGAAACACCTGAGTTTACTGACATAAAAACTTCTTTCACTGAGGTACGATTTTAAAAGACGATAAAAACCCAAATACACTACATTTTGCACCAATCAATGCAAACGATTTTTCCAGAATTTTGAAGTTCTACTACTTTCGAACACGATTAAACCAATATATGCGGGTCTTTTCACGTTTTTGAGTTTTACCCTTTGTTGATTTTACGTTGTACCTCTACGCACTATTTTAAAAACCCCGCCAATCAATCCTAACCGATTTTTTTCGCATTTTGTGGGGTTACCCTTTTGAAAAGCACTGTCGCTC
This sequence comes from Phaonia tiefii, assembly GCA_963931995.1. Lineage (NCBI taxonomy): Eukaryota > Metazoa > Arthropoda > Insecta > Diptera > Muscidae > Phaonia > Phaonia tiefii. Next base: position 145,036,286 of record OZ008370.1, read on the forward strand.
TCTCCGAACCGATTTTTCTCACATAACCCACATTACAATTAGTAGTTCCCTTAGGCAATTGGCTTCGTGAGATATAGGTTTTTTTTATTAAATAAAATATTTATAATACTTACAATATTTTGAAATTAAATGCCACAGAACTCACCTGAAAGAAAAAGAAAACAAACTAAGATTTATAATAGAATTATTTAAATTGTAATATTTAGCGCCACGCTGAAAAATAACGGTCCCAGCAACATATTGCAGGAACCATGTTCATGTTTCGAAGCATTATTTTCGTCAATTGAATATCTGAATATCTGTTTCTTTATTGTCTGTCACGTATTTGTCTTCAGCAGTTTTCTACAAACTACCACACATTTGGGGCACAAAAATGTATATTATAACCTATTAAACATTGTGGCCCAAACATTATTGAATATATTGAATAACAAACACAATGTGTTTGGACACAAGTACACTATATTTGCGACAAGCTACAAACACGTTATATTTGCATCCAAACAACAACAAAAATACAACTTTTTTAGCGTGTTGGTGAATACGTTTCTATAAATGGACTAACGGGAATGATGGACTAAGGAACTGGGTTAGTTGCAGAAATCCACAAGAAAACTATACAATATGGCGAAAATACCCAACTGGACGAGGACTGGACTAGGTTTTAGTCGCAAATAGTTGTCATATGAGTTAACACATTGTAGAAGTGTTTGAAGACGGACTGCTTGCCACAAACACGTACTTATTTTTTATTAATCGATTAATCGCACTGACTTGTTCGAGTTAATCGTTAATCGAAAAATTAATTATTGAAATGTTCGGTTAATTTTATAACACGATTAATCGATTAACCGAATAATGACTAATTGAATGGTTACCCTAGTGCCTAGTACAATGTTTGAACAGTTTTTTTTTTTTATTTTATGTTATTCGAATAATAGATTAATCGCATATTTTTATTGCGTTTTGTTCGGTTAATTGCCAGATTGAAATTTACGATTAACGATTAACCGATTAATCAAATAACAGAGTAATTTCAATGTTTGACACTGTACTTCCCCCTGGTGCTGACAAGATGAGTTAACAATTTACATCCAATATATCTTACGCTTAACATTGTAACACTAGTATAACAGTCGAACATTTAAATTGTAATCCTAACAATATGCACCATTTCTGATGCAATATTTGACTGATTCTAATAATTAACCTTGTATGAATGCCTTACATATCTGATCGACTAAAAACTTACAAATCTTGGAGAAGTAACTGGATGGACGGATGAGTGAATATTTACTTACATATGTTGGATTGATAGTAATCAGGGGCATAGATTGACATATACGAGATGCTCCAACTCTCTCATCAGACGTTTCACTTTATGCTGCTTCCGAGAGGAATCGATCGTCTGTCGACTGTTTTGCTTTAACATCGAAAAAAATCCTCAATTTTTAAGTTTGTGCATTCAAGATGTTCATATATTTAGCTTTGCTTATCAAACCTCAGCGAAAGAATTCTTTAAGCTAAAATTTGCAACTTCCTGACGTTCGATTCCCTTCAGTCAAAAAATTTAGAGCGAGTTGGAGCATCTCGTATAATATTAGTTTATGATCAGGGTAATCCATCATGCAGCTGATCGACTATGAAGTTGACATTGCCAGAAAACAGAGTAGATGATTGAAAGAGCGATAAGTCTAAATAGTGTTCGAGTGATGCTAATTTGCATTTGGTTGCATCGATCGAAAATACGCATTTCCTTTTATTTCTGTAATTTTGAAGTCTAACCAAATAGAAATATACAACAGCAACTGAAACTGAAACTCGATGAAATTTCTACTACATTGATGATCGCAAGAGAACGCTAAGAGAGCAATGGAGACTCGTATCTATTGGCCTATGTAAATACTAATTCCTATCAAATTATGCTCGACTGATACTAACGGCATTTGAATTATGTTTGAATGATGACAATGGCTTCTAAATTAATTTTGATGTTAAGTCTGTCATTTGCAACAACATGCTTTGTGATATCTGACGACAGTTTGGCACTATGGTACAGCTGATCGAAAAGCCACTAGGGAAATGATGTAGAATGAAAGACCAAAGAAGACATAAAAATTAGAGACCATGCAGCAAACTAAGTTTAAAAGTGTTTGATTGATACTAATGACAGCTAAATTATGTTTGCATCGAACGAAAATACGCATTCCCTTTTATTTCTGTCCGTATTATGCCAACCAAAGAGTAAATTACCAAAGCAACTCGAACTCGATGAAATGGCTACCACCCCAAGAGGTATCGAAGAGAGGCTCTTTCGTATTGCTATGTGGTGCGTGTCTCGATTAAGCAATCAATATGTTAATTTACAAGTAAGGGTTGTATCACATACGACGCATCCCATCACTTCACAACATTATCAAAAGTTTTAAACACGTAACACTTAGACGCGGACAACCGCGTCGAGAAACGCACTTCCCTTTGGATCACTTCGTCACATATAACGCAGCATGACTGAATCGTCACATGAAAAATTGATGTGAATGGATTACAAATACAAGTGTTGGATTGTTTCATATTACATCCCAGGAAGGGATTGGGGCGAGCTTCTCACAACCAGTGAGCTATGCGCTTTCTAATGTTAAACTCACTGATTTTTTACCGGTTACTTACATACTTATCCGGTCTCGAACAACCCCGGGGGGTCAGGGACCTTACAAAACGAAGATAACATATTTCGCCAACCAGTTCGATCTTTTGCTTTATTTCTACAGTTGGCAATACCAAGTGTACGCAGGGATTCGTCAACCTGATCCCTCCAGCGGAGTCTTGGTCTTCCTATATTTCGTCTTCCTTCGAGTTGTTGTTTTTGTTCACGGCAGATCCGAGGTATATAAATTCGTCCACTACCTCGAAGTTATAACGGTTATCAACGTTCACGCTTTGGTCTTATCGCGTGGAGGCCCTGTTCGTTGATACCATTAATTTTGTCTTGTCCTCATTCACCGTCAGACCCACTTTTGCTGACTCCTTCTCAATTCTCGAAAAAACCGCAGTAACTTCTCTAATTGTGCGCCCAATGATATCTATATCATCAGCATACGCGAGCAGCATGTGACTTTTGCTGCTGATGGTTTTATTCATGTTGACTGCAGCTTTTCTCATAATGATCTCCATTAAGATGTTAAAGAGATCGCACGACAGGGTGTCGCCTTGCCTGAGGCCGGGACATGGGACTGTCCGTGGAGGTGGAAAGTTTCTGATTGCCATTCACTTGGGAGTGGCCAGAAATGATTCCTTCATTGGGCAGTTCAAGCAGCTCACTACTTTCACGCAGTATGTCGTGGGCAATGGCTTTTCGGAAACCTCCGTTAGCTAGCTAGAGTGAGAAGGCGAAACAAATGAGCATCAAATCAGGTTTAGTAGGTGACTGATGTCACTGAAGCTCATCAAACAATCGGGCATATTCTTTTGTCCTTAGAAGGCGGATGAGCCAAACATACGGGCCAACGGCGGATAGAAACTAAAAGAAGAAAATCCAGGTTCAACATATCGCATCCTGGTCAGCGTCTGATCCATAATGGGCGGCTGCAATCAAATATCCTGGCAGTAGGTAAAATGCAAAAACCCGGTGGACTGGGTTTGCCACCCGCCACCGTTCATAATGGCAGTGAAAATACAAAAACGAAACAGAAAACATAAACAACCCGTATTTGTTGACGACCCCCGCAAACGTTATAAGGACCACGATTTTTTACCGGTTACGAACTGTATTTTGCAAAGCATTTTCATGGCTAAATACTCGATAGTGTCGCCGTCACAAACAGACCGTCGCACAGGTGAAATTGTAGCATTCTAGCGGAACTTAATTATAGAACATACTTTTTGCTACTGTTTTGGTATAGTTCTAATGGACAAAAGTATTTTTTATTATTTAAATGATAATTTAGGTAAAAACTTCACTTATTTAAAAAAATAAATTAAATGAATAATATTTTTTTTTAAGAAAACAACCAAAAAAAAAAAGATTTATTTTTTTCAAATAATTTTGGTTTTGTATTTTTTTTTTACGTATAGTACAACAACAAACAGCTTTAGTCACTTTCTATGTACTGTTCGGTGATTCCAGAAATTAGACAAGAATCAGAAGCGCTTGGTGTTTTGAGGAGAGATAAAGTTTCTGGTGGAAGATGGTTTGTTTTCATTCTTGATCCAGATTTAATTGAAAGAAGCGGATCAGATGCAATGAGAAACCTGTTGAGGATATCTCGATTTGTTTCCTGTCTGCTAGTTTTTCGGGTGAAATTTTCGCGGTTTCTCCGATATTCCTTATTATTAGCCTCTTGAGCTTCTTCGGCTAATTGACCCAAAAGCAAAATGCAAGATTTGATTATTTGCTCTCCATGGACAAGTATTTTGTGAATAGAAGCTGGCATAGAATACCAAGGATATAGGGATAGGTACAGCGATTTAGTTTCTTCAGCATAGTTTTTGAATTTATCTGGATCTATCTCCGAATCACATGAAAGAGCTTCAAGAATTACTAAAAACCTACCTAACATCTATGCCTGTAATTGAATCTGTTACTTCCGAATTTCTGAAGAATCTTCTTGCCGAATTGCCATCGTTTGTATTGCCCACAGATTGTTTTGGCATATCAACCAGCAGCCCCTTTTTTCGGAACATTACCTGAATTTCCAACTTTCTTCTTCCTACAGAATCTTTTTCTTCGGCTGTTCTTGCTGGCCATTTTATTATTTCCAGTTTATATGATATGTGTAAAAAACATTCGTAAGCTCGAATCCAGGAATGTAAAGGAGATATCCCAAAGGAATACATATCTTCATCTATGTTACGTATGGTGACCGACTCCCGATTCATTTATATATAGCATATATAGCATTTCTGAGAAGAATCGTACTGTGATAGAGAACTACAAACTTTCCCATCTATCATAGTCCTGATAAGATTGTGGCTTATTTTAATATTTAATTCTTTAATCATATAATTGGTAACGACAAGTTCTTGTATTTGCTTTTGCATTCTCTGAGTTTCAGTTCTTATGACTTCTTTTGTTTCCTTGGGCATTGTGAAGCGAACTGGTCTGCAAAATCTTGTAGAATTTGGACGAGGATTCTGCCAAACAATGGTTTCAGATCTTTCGCAGACAAGTCGTATTGGCACTAAATTTAGCGAAAACAAATGTTCGTCGCTAAATCCCTCCATTAATATCTGCTTATACTTGCTCTATATTTACCGTCCTCAATTTTTTCAGATTGCGATTCACAAAGCCTACAAGGTCCTGCAAATTCACTTCGGCTGTTGTATCTGTGACTAATATAGCGTCTTCTGGCGGATAACATTGTTCCTTAGCTTTCTGAACAAGATAATAAGGAGGAAACAAATCACTTCCTTCATCTTTAACACTTTGCCTAATTGTATTATATTGATGAACACTTAGCTTCGCATCAATAATAAGACTTAAAGCTTTTTCTGGAGTAAGTTTTTGATCTCGGATCATATTTTTAGCCTGTTTCAAACTCGTTGCGCGACCTGGTGAAGAAACAGATAGTTCTTTCACCAATTTTGCGGCATCTCTTTTTCCCGAAGATCTTAAGCTCATTTCATTTTCAAGTGCCAATTCTTCTGAAGACTTCGTTTCCAAAAGTTCTTCGAGTTTTCGTTTTTTTACTTTGGTGGTACACTCTTCAAAGGGCTTTATGGGTCTTCCAAGTCTAGAAGGCTCACGTACTGAACTTGTACTTGCTACATTTGCTTGCAGGTCAAACGGTATTGCAATAGTTTCCTCTAACCAGTACCTCATTTCTGTAGTTCTCGAATCGAAAAAGTTTTCACATGAAACATGTGAATTGAAACAAAAACGCTAGGAATCGGTACAACAAATCGCTTCTCACACGTGACTGTTTCTACAATGTTTGTTTTGCGAAAACTTTCTGTGACGTACTGCTTTTTTCATTCTTATTGGAAAAATGCGAGAAAATCTGTTTCTAAAAAGTAGTGAGTCGAAAAAATTAAAATGTGAAACGTCAAAAATACTCACAAATTAAAACGGTGCGAGATTTTGATATTGTTTCTACAAAAAGGTTTTTTAAGAAATTAAAACTTATTTTTAAGTGGAGAAAAGAAGAACTATATCTTTTTGTGTAATGTATGTCAATTAATATTTCCAAAATATTACAGAAAAATCAAGAAAGCAAAAATAAAATGCAGTTGAAAACATGTCTATACTTCTTTTTGTTATTCTTTTTCGCGCTAGTTTATTATGTTTGTTTATATTTTTTTCTTACTTGACAGCTTTCTTGGAATATTCCAATCAAAACTTCATCAGTGTTGTCTCTTTTCGCATTGATATACAGAAACACTTTTTACTCACAAATCGAGAAACGATGGAATTTTTTGTTTCATGCTTAATGTGAAAACTTTTTCGATTCGAGAACTACAGAAAAGAGGTACAGACCGCATTTTGTTGAAGGAATTTACTGTAGCATCTTTTACTTTTTTCCCACTTGGCTTTCATTCTTCCCAACAAGTTACTTACAAACATCTCCAACTCTCTGCTGGAAACCCCAGTATTATTTTCGGAAGCAATAAATTCCACCACACTTCGACATTTTTCATCCTTTTTAGTTTGTCGCCAAAGTTCAAAAACATCCTTTCTCTTCATCTTTATAGAAATTGCATAGAGTAATATATACTAGAGGTTCTATCAGCTTGTTTACATGCCAAAAACGGTTGTCAAATTGCACCAGCAACGGAGCGACTTTATAGAGAAAGTGGTGTTCGTTGATTTGCAAAAACTGAAATGCAGATCGATAGACAATTAAAAAATATTATGCCGCGGTTGATGAATTTCGTATGTCGATGAACAATATTTAGTAGTTTTTTGTAAAACAAAGGATCCGGCAACATTTTGTTTACATTTCAATTCTCTTTTACTTCTATTCTCCACGAAAAACCTCCTTCGATGTGTGCCTGTCAGTTGACGGTACCCCCTGAGAAATTGGAAAAAAATGTATCGGGGGGGGGGGGGCACAAAGTGGCAAAAGATAACTTTTGATTTTTGGAAAGGAACTTTCAACGAATCAGAAAAAATAAAATTTGGCTTGTCTACATGTGTCTACAATTTTGAAGTTCTATGCAAAGAAAAAGTTTTCTGTTTACAACTTGTTTTACTTAGCCTGAATTAAAAACATGCCAGAAGATTTTAAAGATTCGAGTAAAAAAAAAAAATTGCTTATTCGAAATCTAATGATATTGTGGCTTTAAAAGAAATGTAAATTTTTTTTACAACTATACAATTCTTAATACTACAACACTTAACAAAATGTGAAAAAAAAACGAAAATTTCATATTTGATTTCAACCATCATTAACCTTTACTTTACGCGTTTGCAGCACAATGGGTTTTGTAGAAAAATTAAAACGAAAGCCGAAAACTAGCGTCCCGTCATAGTGGGAGTAAAATGTAAATGCTTTTTTTTTAACGGAATTCAAGTTGATATTTTGAATAAAGTTCCGCTAGAATGCTAAAATTTCACACTGTGCGTCGTCGAAAGAAATGTAATGATGATTATTAAAATTGAAAAAAGTTTTGCTTTGAGCAGGGCTGTGGAGTCTGTCCAAAATTGGACCAATCCGACTCCGCTCTGAACCCGGTTCCAGCATTTTGAAAATACAATCCGACTCCAATATTAAATACAACCATTTTCTAAGATATAATTTCAATAACTACGAAAATGTAAAATGGTATTGTTGCCAGCACAATGCTCAAATACTTATTTTGTTTCTGAAGAAACACATTGTGTTGTCTTTAAGACAACAACAGAAAACATTTCTAATGGAGACTGATGGTTTTCTGGAGATGGAAAGAAGTTGTTTGCAAATGTTTTTCTTGTGTGTTTTTTTCTTGCGATATTTTTCGAACACTTGCATATTGGAAAATTCTCAATTCAGATGAGTTTTTCTTTGCATTTAGTTTGATGAATTTTTCAAAAGCAGCATTCCAAAAAACCGCTGATGAAGGTCTGTGGCGAGATCAGAAATAGCAATACGGTTTACCAGGAATTATGAGGATGCATTTGCAAAACATCTTTTTTAAAACAACAATATCTCTATTTATAGAGATATAGAAAATGGTATTGAACTTAAATAAAATAAAAAAGTAGAAATATTTTTTAAATTTAAATCTGTTGAAACAGTTTTTAAAATAATATAAAACGATTTCACTTTTCAAAATAAAGTGCACATATTCTCGAATTGAAAAAGATAGTTTGACGTTAGATTTTTATTATTATTGTTGTAAATGTAAAATTTTAAAGCACTTCCGTTGTCTATTTACAAGTATACTTTAAATATGCGTTGGAACATTTATAACCATAGAAAGAATTGAACAATACATCGGACTTATTGCGAGATATGACAGCCATAAACAGATAATTCTCCGCATGAGAAACCAAGAGACCCCCGGCCACTCGATTTAGACCTAATGCAAACTAATACCGTGTAAAAATTAATATTAACGGAAAAAATCGGTCAACAAATTATTCTTTTCGAAAATTTTTACTCTTGATAGAAATGTTAACTTGGAGTCATACAAATTTAAACGACTTCGAATCCAGGCAAATAGCCCAGACTTTGACTCCAACTCCACAACGCTGGTGTTGAGTGTACAATTTACAGACACTTATAAATTTATGTTTTATTTATGTATAAAAGACAAAAACGTCACATCAATTCTAAACTATTGGCAGAACCTGGCAAGAACCAAAAACGCTACCGATGACGATATTTTCTTACATAGAATTCATATGGCACAGACAAATCGTTAGAAAAATCCGTTGCAAATGGAATGGCAAGAAGACCCATCAAATCAGCTGTTCGTATAACACAACCTGTACTAGTTCAACCATGTTTTATGTCCAACCATAGAGTATACAACAACAACTGTAATATTATAAAATTTCCAATTATATCGATGTCCGCATGTTAAGAATAAGAGAGAGATGGAAACTGTTATATATTATTACTACATGGATAAACCATAGAGTAACATCAGGTGGTGTCCATGTCACACCTGATCGAAATGGAAATTTTGGACAAACTGGACACAAGAATGAGCGATAAACAACTCACAGTATTTGATTGATAATAATGACAGCTAAATTATGCTCGATGCTAGTTGCATCAAACATAAATACACATTCAACAAATTGAATATATCTCGTTACTTGTCTGGTTCATCAAAATCACATTCAATGAGAAAATTGTATCACATATGAAAATTTTATCACATTTTACCAGAGTCTGGAAGTGCCAATGATTTCATCTCGGGCTTTAAATTAAATTAAATAATTAACACACGTTCATTTTCTAAAATGTTGGTGTGTAATTATCACCGGTGAACTTCGTAATCTATTAGAGCTGGTGAAGTAAAATGTTCGTTGGCAGAAACCATGTGTTCCATTTCGTCGCACAAGAAATGTCGTTCACATCAGTCGTAATCATCAACAAAGTGTCTGGTGAATGGTAATGTAGATGTTACATGTTCAATTCTGCATCAATAACTTGTCATAATCGTCGTCCAGATTATTGCATCGTGATTACACCGACAACGCTCTGATTGGGTGATCGTTGCCTAACGACGGGACCATCAACTTCAGGATATCTAAGTTGACGAGTGCGAGACGATTCTTTTCATGGGGAACGGATTAATTTATATTTTGTTATTGAACAGTCACGGAGACTTCTCTTCTAACTCTTGACAAAATTAGTCAATATACGATAATACAATAGAAAAATAGTAATTCGGAATACACGATACACTGTGCTAACTCAAATCTCGATCTTTGTTTTCTTTCTGTAATTTTAACCAACTCCTAGGGTATGCCCCCTATAAATGCAGTGCATTGTATTGAACTAGGAAGTAGGGATAGGAGTAGGAGGAAAGAACGAAAGGGATTGTTGATGTTTACCTTGAATTTGTTGACACCATAAGTACTAGGAAATACACTCGCCAGAAGCTTATCTACATACGAACTATGCTCTCTGTAGTGCGTAGTTCGATATATTGACCAAGTGACATCAAATGGATATGAATCCCTGAATAATCTCTTCGCACGGTTAAATACACTAACCTCCTGTATGAGGTTATGAATTACACTTCCCATGAAAATATAGATAGAAAAACGACACACACGACAATGTCCCAAGGAGACAACAGAGTTGGCTACCCTGCTGTCACCTATTAGCATCATTGTTGTACTTTATACGAGTACACGGTCCAGTTGCTCCAATGTTGGCCTAGGGGCACCAGCCCAAATAAAAAAAAATGGTTTACCATTACATCGCACACTCAGAGAAGAATTCGGTTGAGACAGCCGAATTAGCCGTAACCGAATGTAGAGGTTGTCACAACCTCGTTACAGGTTGACACAACCTCATTATAGGTTGACACAACCTCATTTGAGGTTGACACAGCCTCATTAGAGGTTGACACACCCTCATTAGAGGTTAGCACAACCTCATTAGAGGTTGACACACCCTCATTAGAGGTTGACACAACCTCATTAGAGGTTGACACAACCTCGATAGTGTATCTCACAACCGAAATGTGTAAATGAATTTTGAAAGTTTATTTATTATTAAGCAATGTTTTATTTTCCTATATAGCGAGCGAGAAAGCGAGAAAATAAAGTAATTTTTAGTGTTATCTTTAGGGTAAGGCAATTCTTTTACATGTCACTACCGACCTTTTTGAAGTCCCAGTCATCATGGGTCACCACAAAAAAAATCTCATATCGGCGACACAGGAACAGACAGGAATTCTTCAAATTCTTTTAATATAATATATAATTATTATTAATTATATAATTTTAAGCGTCAAGTTTTAAACACATAAAATATTGTGTTAAAAATGAAATTCAGTTGTACCTCCAGAATTCACGAGAAATTCGGTTACGCAGCCGAATTGACGCCGAATTCGGTCGTTGCAACCGACTTAAGGGGTTAATTCGGTAGTTACAACCAAGTTAGGTTGTAACAACCGAACTGATACAAAATTAGGTTGTGACAACCGAATTGATACAAAATTAGGTTGTGACAACCGAATTGATACCAAATTCGGTAGTTGCACCCGAATTGATGCCACATTCGGTTACTCCAACCTAATTTGGGACCAATTTCGGTTGTTATTACCGAATTATTTCCAAATTAGATTGTTACAACCGAAATGAATGTTTCTTTCGGCACATTAAGTACATATTTATTCCAGCGGATATCACACTATTTTGTCATTCCCAAATCATCAAGAGCTTCCGAATCTTCAATATCGACACCGCCCATAAAATATCACGACATAGACGAGTCAATTGTGCGCTTGTGTAAAAGTATTCAACACTTTGTCTTATGTGCATTAAACGCGACTCGTTTTGCCGGCCCCACTCTGAAACCAACTGCATACCGTGGCTTAGTGAATCCCTCATCATCTGTCTCTTTCCTTGTACCACCGAAGAACTACGCCGACGATCAAATGAATACGAGTTGCATATATCATTATCATCTGCAAAAGGGTAGATAGGGTTAGCCCTCCGACGAAGTATGTGGTTGATGAAAATTAGAAACAAGAGCACAGAGTCTTGTGTCATTCCCGCATTAATTTTATAAAGTACTAGAGATTCCATCTGTCACACGAATCGTGACAGACTCTGACAAAAGTCTAGTAAATATCCAGAGCCACTGCTTTACTCTCAGTGGACCCACTCCTCTGTTCCGAGAGTAACGTAATCAGGTCGCCTGTCGATCATTGTGTAGGCCGTTGAATTCGAGATAATTCACGATATGGTAGTTAATTATATTCTCCACTACCTTCGAGAGCGTGGACCATATAGCAATTTGTCGATATTTGCAGGGGTATACATGCCACAGCTGATCGACTTGGAAGTTTGAAATTTGTAGAAAACAGAGTTGATAGAAGAATGTGCGATAAGCAAGTAGTAGCAAACCATGCAGAAAACTAAGTTTAAATAGTGTTTGATTGATACTAATGACAGCTAAATTATGATTGATGTTAATTGCACCAAACGAAACTACGTATTCGCTTTTATTGCTGATCCTTTTATGTCCAACCAAAGAGTAGTAAAAACACACAACTACAATTCGAACTCGATGAAATGTCGACCTACCTCGGTGACCATAAGAGAACGCTAAGAGCGAAATGGAAACTCTTATCTATTACCCTATGGTATTTATCGGGGTTATTAGCTTTATCCTTTTTGGGGATCGGCTGTACATAGACAAATTTCCAATGATACCCGCACGGTATGAGAGGGAGAAAATTTTTCGAGTTTTAAAACAACTGCTTGAATTGTATCCGTTCCCGTGGATTTATTTACGTCAAGTTCCGCAAGAAGCTCTTTTCATTAGATGGATGGACCATAGAGTAATGTCATATAGAGCTGTCATTCTTCTCATCTGACTTTTCATTTCACACTATTCGTGGTGCGGTCGGTGCGATAGAGAGTTATTTGACGCAAATTAAGTTACACCAGGTGGAATTACAAAAATATATGTCGTTTTGATGAAAAACTGTACAATTTAAACGAAATTTTGGACTTTTTTGATATATTTTATTGTTAGAATATATTTGTGTTGTATTTACAAACGCACAAAACGAAATGCCGTTGCTGATTTATTGTTAGTTGGTTTGAGCCATTGCTTCCATCTGGTACTATTAAAACAATACTTTTCAACATCCAACCGTCCATCTGCAACACACCAAATGTCGTAAATTTACCGAGAGAGTTGGCTACTCTATACGTCATTACTCTATGGGATGAACGAATATGCCGTTCTAAGAATAGAATTTTACAAGGAGCTCAAATTATGTATTACATGGTATGAATCTAATAATTTATTGATGAGTAGGCCACTTTTAATAAAGCGGATTTCGTTTCAGATACTCTGTCTCTCCATTCAATTTAAGTTGATTTCAAGGAACCGTCTAAACTTAGCTCAAAATGCATTTAATTTTTATTGTGTTATATTTTTACATTCGATTAGGTTAACAAGTTGTATGTATGTGTTTCCATCCAGTCATAACTCCAGTCATAAAATAAAAAATTAAGTCCAGCAGTTTGTCATCCAACACCTTGCCACAACATTTCTCCATATCATCATAGATTTTAACCAAATATTTCATATTGGCAATGTGACAACTAACTTCTGTATCATTTGCAGGACATGTTTTAGTTTGAACTGTTTTTTTACATTTAGCTGGAGCTTTTGCACTGGTAGAGTTGATTAGTTTCGTAAGTTGTTCAGTAATGGAATTCAAAAATTGTAATTTCAATTTCATCAAATAATGGTGCTTAGTAGTAAACCAGCACATTTCCTTTTCCTCAAATATCCCGGCAATATCAATCAAATCATTGCCATGGCAACCCTCACAGTCGGCAGTGATTGAAACAGCAAAACTAACCAGCAAAAGGGCTGTAAATGGTGCGTGGGATAAAACTCGGATTCAATTGATTCTCACATTGGTGGTGTATAGTGTTATCTTACCTCCTAAAGCCAGACATGCTTTGTGGCTTATCATTTTGTATTAAAAATTGACGTTTTCTCTCTAAGAAACAAGTGCGAAATATAGATTCAGAAAGTTTGAAATTTTTATAAATTTAATGCTTTTATAGTCTCAATGCGAAACATGTGTTCGAGTTCTTATGAATCTAACAAATACCCCTAATGTTAAACTAATATTCAATATTTACCATAGCGTCTCAATTCACAAATGTATTCCGAAATAATAAACTTTTAAGCAAATAGACTTTCATAACTGTTTTATTTATTTGGCAATGGAATTTTTCCGAAAGTTCGTAATTTTCTAAGCTTTTTGATGCCTTTTATTCAAACTGCACGTGTTTGTGGCACCCTATTAGTATTAAATTCTTTACTTCGTTCAATCGTCAAATTGTGTGCTTACTCACTAATTTAATCATCCATCAACTTCCCAGTCAATTTTCTGTTTAGGCTAAAACTTGAAGGGTATTTAGCAAAACGTAGAACAGAACTTGCATACCTACACGCTGAAAAGTCTGTCCTTTTTTGTTGTTTGGAGGCAAAAATATGCAGTTGTCGCAAATATTGTATACTTGTGTCGAAACACATTGTGTTTGCTATTCAATATTACATGTTTGAGACAAATGATTAATAGGTTATAATCTAAGTTATGTGACCCAAATGTGGATTAGTTTGTAGAAAACTGGTACAAACAAAACCGTGACAGAGAACAAAGAATCAAAAAATCAGCAGATCTTCAATTAAAGTAAACCATGCTTGCAAACATATAAATGTTTCCTGCAATATGTTGCTGTGGCCGTTATTTTTCAGCGTGTAGGTGGCCTTTAACAACCCAGAGGGGTTAAGGGACTTGCAGAATAAGGATAACATGTTTCTCCAACCGCTTTCTTTAGCTTTTCTCTTCCAGTTGGTATTTCCAGCGAAGTCTTAGTCATTCTATATATCGATGCGCTTCGACTACCTTTGGAACTGGATCATTCTTATCCATTCTACTGGCATGGCCTAGCCATCGTAACCGCGTTTGTTTGATTCGCATTTTCTTCTCAAAGACTTCCAGTGATGTTTCGTCAGCGTGCGGTATGACCCAGGATTTTGCACCATAAAGACAAGTTGAATGATAGTCTGATAGTCATTGAAGTGCTTGCTTAGCTCGAAATAATACCATTTTCCGTTTGATTGCAAGGCTGACGTTTTTGTTTACGACACATGCGAGGCAAATGAATTCGTTCACTACCATTAATTTTGTCTTGTCCCCATTTACTGCTGAGCCCACTTTTAGTGATTCCTTCTCAATTCTCCAAAATACTGCAATATCTTCGCGCAGATTTCGCCCAACAACTTATAAATCATCAACATATGAGAGCATTATATGGCTTTTGTTGCTGATAGTTTTATTCGCGTTGACAACAGCTTTTCTCACAATGATCTCAATTAAAATATTGAAGATATTTGTGTCGTCCTGCCTCAGGCCTCGGCTCACACTAATTAATTCAGTGAGATATCTACCGAACTTTACTGAGGATTTCGTGTCGGTCAGTGTCATTCTATATAGCTCCGATATAGCATCTAACAGTTTTCCCCGTATCCGGCTTTCGAAAGCAGCCTCATGATCTACAAAGTGGTGGTAGGTGCCGATTTGTTTTTCGTGGGGTTACTCCAGGACTTGTCGTAATGTGAATATCTGGTCGATAGTTGAATTCCTGGGTCCTTAGCCACACTGATAAGCAACAACTAGATTTTGTCTATTGCACATTACGTTCGATAGGAACTTGTATCCGATTGATAAATGGCTTATTCCCCGATAGTTGGTGTAGTTGGCATGGTACAGGATGCTAAGGCTCCAGTCATCGGGACACGTATTCGTCCAGCCAGATTTTGCCTATGAGCTGATGTATGCACCGTTTCAAGTTATCGCCGGCAGCACTGAACAGCTCAACCAGTATTCCATCAGCACATGCAGCTTGTTTGTTATTAAGCCGGGAATTTTCAGCTCTATCTTGGTTTTTGGCTAGGAGAAGGCTGTCGACACCATCGTCTTGTATTTACTCAACTCCCTCATATGCATTGTAACCTCCTGGGACAAGTAAGACAGAGAAGTAATATCTCCCTCTATTGGCGAGCGGTGGTGAGCATTTCTAGAATGTAATCTTTGGCTCTTTCGCGGTTGTTTTGCTGTGGGTGAAAAACGATCGCTCAAGTTGGGCAAAATAATGGGCAGACAAGAAATATTTCTCTGCTTCCTTTCTGAAGGAGGACCATGAGGTTATTTTAGATTTAGTTACCCGATACAATTGAAGTGCATTCCCTTCCAGTACTCCAGGTAAGGTGTGTAATATTCGGTCGACTGGCAGTAAGTAGCATTCGGCTAACTCCTCGAAACGGTCGAGGAAATCTAATAAGTCTGCGTCGCCATTATATCTTAACTTCCATTGACTGATGGTGTTCATGATTTCGGTGTTAGATATCTTCACTCTGAGATGTCTTTCGGGTAAAGGAATTAGTGTCGTTTCCTTCACCACAATGGTTCTCTTCGGCTCTGATTTCGTCTTCTATATCGCGGAGGAGATTCTCAGAAGACGCTCGTGCGCGTTTCTGTCTAACAAATTCACTTAATAATTTCCTTAAATGTTCCACAGTATATCCTTCGGTTACAATTCCATACTTCCGACACTGTTCTAGTAGTTGTTCTCGTTTTAATGCGTTTATCCAGCCGAGTGAATCTGATGACAGATGTGGGATTGTTTCCTTGTTGATGTTATTTCCTAGGGCAGACTCTCCATCGATGGCGACAGTAGTTCTTCCGCTTTGCGACTTCAAGCATGGTTCCTGCTCGGGCGCCATTTGTAACGTGGTGTTGTCGATGGCTGAGGTAAGCTCAGCCATGTCCAAAGTCTTTCGTTAGAATCGACCAAACGTTTCGAAATAAGAAGAGAATAGTTTACCCTTTTGGGGGGGTTCGAATTCAGATTTTTTATTGATATATAATTTACAAAGAAATTTGATTCTCAGGAATAACATCGACTGCTTCACTCGGTGAGAACACTCCTCTTAGCTTGAGAACAATCTTCTCGGCTTGACAACTATCTTCTTGGGCAAGTTGCGAACTGGTGGATTCTAAGATTATCGGGAACTCAGTGTCTTGCACGCGCGATTATTCGTATTCGCTGCGTGGACCGGTATCGGATATGCTGGATCGGTATGTGCTTTGCATGTCCGGTGAAAACGGTTCGGTACAGTGTTGCCAGAGGCCGACTAAAAAATTATGCCAAATGTCCTCAAAAATTGTGCTGTTTGCGAAACCATTATGCTAAAATTGGCATTTTAGTGATTTTTGTAATTCTGCGTCCATATCACACACAGTCACTCCAGGAAATGGGTGTTTATCTGCATTTCAAAATTGAAATAGCTAGTATTACCTTAACTCTTCAACTGAAAAAGAAGAACTATTATGGTTTTAATTTGTTATAGTATGGCCAACCCATGAAAATTTTGGAATTTAATTTCGGTTTAAAAACAATTTAAATGAATTTTTTTTTTCAAAATTATGATTTTATTGGTATGACCTATGATCAACATCTATCACTGAAACACAAGTGTTTATGTCTTCCACGACTTGCTTTAGAGTAACTCACTCTATATACCCAATTTTTCAGTTCATTTCTGATTGTTTGATTTCATGCTTGAATACCTCAATGGACTCGGAATTGTTTGCGTAGCACTTATCTTTCACGGCAACCCAGAGATAATAAACTAACGGGGTCAAATCGCAGCTGCGAGGCAGCCAATAGACTTCCCAGTTTCCGCTGATTTTGCGGTTTCCTAGCACAGTGTGCTAAAAATCGATTGAACGTTGGTTGTGTGGCACGTAGCGCCGTCCTGTTGAAACTATACAATAAAAAATGGGCCGCCATGCCACAAACCGCAGCAAACAGTCACTCGTTGTAGATGCATCGGCTTCTCGTCGACGACGTGTGGATTTTTCGAGCCCCATATGCGACAAATTTGTTTGTTAACGTGACTCCCGGGGTGAAAACTATCGAAAAATATGATTTTTTGGTAAAAATTGTAATCTTCAGCCCTTTCAACGAAGCGACAACGCATCGGATGGTCACGAGGCTTCAGTTCTTTGACTAATTTGACTTTATAATCCTCCACAACGAAGTCTTTATGTAAGTAAGTGCGAGAAATGTTCAATTGCTGCGAACGTTGGCGAGTTGATGTTAATGACTGTTCGACCAGACTATCAGCTACATCGAAAATATTTCTTCCTGAACGCACTGGACGACCACGTATACAAGTTGTTTTGTCCAATAAGGACTCGGATTGACGAACTCGCTTCACAAATTGGTCCACAATTTTTAGTTTTATTATAGTTTTATTATAGTCTGAGTTGACTACTCAGAAGTTTGGAAGAAAGATATTTCCCAATTTTCTTCAAGCGTAAATGTCAAATTGGCCATCTGCTTCGAAATAACGGGGGCTCAAACTCCAAATTGTACACGTTAATTTCATACAAAAAAAAAATATTTTGAAAATTTCTGCAACATTAATAATAATCTTAAATATAAAATTATTATTTTGTTTGTGATCCATTGCTTTCAACAATTTGTGCCCATCTTTTTGTAATAGAATCGGTTCCACTTATCCTAGAGAGCAGTGATCAAATCATCTCTACTTCGAAATTCTCTACGCCGGACATTTATCTCATAAGGAACCAGGAGGAATTGTAGTTGTATTGTGCTATTTTGATGCAAACACGTTGACGCAACAAATATTAGACGTTTTGATGTGAGTTAATGTATAAGAAAAAGTCTGCCCTATATTGTAAAGCCGACGGTTCGTCAAAAATACGATTACATAGGTGTGTACGAATCTTAAAATGTGGTATTATACCACAAGATTCATGCTGTAAAAATTATATTTTCAGACAAATTAAAGCAAGAAAATTTCAACACCAAAAATTGTGCCATTTGCAAAACAATTATGCTATAAATTTTTACCAAAATTAAAAAAATTGGATAATTATTGGGTAAATTGTGCTAAACAGCATTTGGCATAAATTTTCAAAAAACAAGTGCCAAAACCAAAAAAATTATGCCAAAACGGCACAAATTATGCCAACATGGTAACACTGGTTCGGCATCGGTTATCATCGGGTGGGTTACATGGGAGCCGAAGCCCCTGTGTAGGAACAGTGAGCCGAAACTCCTGTGTAGGAACAGTGAGCCGAAGGCCCTGTGTAGGAACAGTGAGTCGAATACCCTGTGTAGGAACAGTGAGCCGAAACCCCTGTGTAGAAACAGTGAGCCGAAGCCCCTGTCTAGGAACAGTAAGCCGAAACTCCTGTGTACGAACAGTGAGCCGAAGCCCCTGTGTAGGTACAGTGAGCCGAAACCCCTGTATAGGAACAGTGAGCCAAAACCCCAGTGTAGGAACAGTGTATTAACACCGTCTTTACCAAAGAACGGATCCCAAAATTGCTCCTGTCCTTTACAGAACTACAGCCCCAGACAAAATGCTATAATCTTATGTGGTTGTTCGCTCGGAGGCGACGACTTGAGTTTAGTCAACCTTAACACTAAGTAGCACCGTTGTAGTGACGTAAATGAGAATTGCATCCAATCACTCATTCTCGTGTGGTCATTAAAACTAGGTCACAATGTCGACACACAACGTCGACAGAAATTGTGGGTTTGTCAGTGAGTGTGATTGTTCGCGGTGGTTGATGCGAGTGATTGATGTTGTGTGTGCTTAGGTGACGGTTAGACCAGGGACGTGTGCGGGTGTGAATGGCGGTGAGTGTATATTATTCGGCCTTATTCCCGTTGTCGTCGTCGACGTCGTCATCAGATTTTTGTCAATTTTAGAACGTTATAAATGTATTGTCACATCGACTACAACAAAGTTTTTGATGTCTATGATCCAAAAACAACCCTCTTAAAACATTACGCAAATTTTTTTTTTCCAAATGCCTTCAAATCGCCAATAAAAATGGTGACGATATTATATTGACGTCGACGACGACAACGGGGATAAGGGCGATTATGTAGGGACGGATCATGACGCCACGTTAAAAACATTTGGAATACTTAGTGGGAAAAGCTGGAGGAACATGTGCAGCATTAAGTCGGATTATGCCCAATACTTAGGTCCTAAATAGCTAAGGAGAAAAGTCTTAGCGGGGGTTGTGAAGAGTATTACACTGTATGCAGCTCCAATATGGTCAGGTTCCACAAAGTTCAAGACCTACAGAAAGAAAACTTCATCTTAGATTAGCAGCGCTTTGAGTTTCGGACGAAGCAACACTTGTCATAACTGGTATGATACCCATTGATCTGTATATATCGAGCCTCCAAAGTCACATCTGATAGTGCAAGTGTTCGCGATGCTGCTAGAATGATGAGAATGGCCGAATGGCAAGAAAAGTGGTTGGCATCAGAAAACGGCTGATGGACCCATAAACTGATACACAATGTAAGCTTCTGGACTGAGGGGAAACATGGATTTCTAAATTATTATTTGACACAGTTCTTGAGCGGAAATAGCTGTTTTATGAAATATCTTTACTGTTATGGACATGATAGTTATCCATGTTGTCCGCATTATAGCGGTGATGTGGAGGAAGATCCCGAACACATTTTCGTTGATTGTCCACGATTCAGTAGGGAATGAGCGGAAGTGGAGAATTTTGTAGGATGTACTATCTGTTCGGAGAGTGTAATTGAAATTATGTTATCGACTTTGGATAACTGGGAATGCATGTGTAATTTTGTGAAAATGTCCCTTGTGCAACTTCGTAGGGATGATGAGATTCGCCGAGGAAGCGGAATAATGTAGTAGAGGTCTGTCTATACCCGGGTGGGAAGTACTTTTGCGGTGGTTCCACAGGGATTGTTGAGTCACAATATCGAGGTGTATTAACGTTTCAAAGTCTCGTTCTCCTGGTGTCTCTTTCGACGATTTCACCTCGCAAAAAAAATTACATAAGTGTGTTTCTTTTTTCAATGTGTTTAATATAAATGTGCGAAAGACTACACCCAATTGCTGCAGACCTAATCGGGTCTTATCAGAGTGGCTTTTGGCCTGGGAAATCCAAAAGTGGTCAGATATTACGTCAAATCCTGGAGAACCCCCACGATACGATGTGATAAAATACATTACTGAGCTATATCTGAACATGGCATGACTGCATAGCTCAGACAGCTTTTCAGAATGACACTGAATGCTGTGTACTTTAAGTTGGCAACACTGTTTTCTGTGACATCCGACTTGGCAGTTGTCGGTTGTTTTGGGGCTAGTTTGATATTGGCTTTGGTGGCCGTCGGTGGTGCAATGCCATTGTGTGCGGCTCTTTAAATGAGTTTTTGAGTTCGATGCCTGCTCAGACCACCTTACTTGTCATTCGACGACAGTCACTGAAACTACCAATCCATAAAATTGCTTAATGAACCCAAGTTCGTATGTACAAGTGTCGCAGACACTAACCATTGCATCAGGCTATCGGGTTGTAGTATTGAAAATTTTTATTTTTTTTTTATTTTCTGAAACAACAATTTGCGCAAAACAGTAATTACGAAATATATTGTAGAGCTGCACCAGACGACCATATTAAATTTCTAAACAATAAATTAATTGTCAAATATTTAGTCCAAATATTTTTCGAGTAGGGTACATGACATAAGTACATGATCAAAATTCGTACTTGATCTAATTTATAATTATGCGTGTATTCCATATATTATTTGGTCAGGTGTACTGCATCTAAACAATAATATTGACAACTTCGTTTAAAAAATATTAACATTTGAAGAGAATACAAATTTTGTGTCGTTTTGATGCAAACCCTTCACTGGAAACGTGCATATAAAAGCATAGAAACTTCATGACGATATTTAGAATTTAGAACGTCAGATTCAAGAAGTCGAAGAATACAATTTTTTTTTTTTCAAATCCAATATGTTTAACTACAAAGAAACTTTTGTCCTAGGAGGTAGGATCAAATAAAATTCAAAATTACAAGAAACAAACATTATCTCATATATAAACCGTATTTTTAATTCACAGCTCTTCTATTGGCATCCTTGGTGTCCGCAGACCAATCACAATGCAGTAATTGTATTGGTGACAAATTAGTACACCTGATTGACCTATTCGAGGCAAGTAGTCAATGTTTTTTTGTCACAAACAGTGACGTCCTACTCAAAGAGAAGCTGTACACCCTAGAAGCGGTCATCGATTGTGTGAGCCACACACTTAAGCTAAACAATCATTTAACCGAGGAAAAATGCAAAACTGAAGTCCAAGTTAAACCGTGTACCATGGAGGACACCAGTGCCAAACTCGAATGTCTAATGGCTTCACAAAGAGCGCTTGTTTTAGCGTTTCGTAGTCAGGAGCAGTGCAACGGTAAAGCATTTAAAACCGATGATATGAGAGTGGCAAGCAGACTACTAAAGGGCAATTTGTATGGATGGAAAACCATTCATCCCGATTGTTAAAAGGCCATTGTACATTTTAATATTTTTGAATAAAAACGCAATAAAACTATATTTGTATGTATGTATATGAACTAAAGAAAACGAGTACTCATGAACTCAAGTAAAACTCTCGACAATAACACAGTGGAACGCAAAAAAAATAACAAGGTTCTGACAACGGATTCTGATAGAGGAGGTAAAAAATATAGGTGTATCGGCGGCTTGAAACTTTACGTCTGGATTTTTTTAAGGGGGGGTGAAATTGTCCCCCTTTTGCACACTCTTATGATGAATTGACATAGGAAACCATGTTATCCGTACATATAGGATGTCTTCAGCAAGTTAAAAAGTACTACAAAAATTTTCCTCATAAAATTCTACTATAAGTTTGTTAACACACCAAAGCTCAAAAGTCAATTTGAATGGCAAAAATAAGTCAAAACTGAAAATCCATTTAAGTGTTAATTTCGTACTTATTCCGAGTAGGCGCAAAACTGCATTCTAGGGGGTTGGTGTGTATTGGAAAAATATTATACGTAAAATTTTACTACATACAAAAGAAAGCTGTAGATTAATATCTATAAATAAAAAATAAGAGAAAATGTTGTAATTTAGTCACAGTGCGCTAATTAGGCGCGCCATACTGATAAGCCCTGCAACAAGAAACTATGAAGGAGCAAAATCAAAACAGATCTCAAAATCAGCCAGCCGACTACTGACTCAATTACCCGTTCGAATTGCATTACATTTGGGGCATTTCACGTGAAGTATAGGCGAAAGAGTTATGTGTATAAGTCAGTATCATTAGTCTTGCTCCCAGGAGCACATTCTGATGAACTTCCACCACCTGAGCTACATCCTGGAAAGAAATCAGAAATATTAGCTGCAGACTTGAAAAGTCTTCATCTGCTTGAACCTGGTGTTAATGTTACTTGTTTTCGTAAACGCTAATGGCGGAAATGAATATCGAATATAACCCCGAGGACAGGCGTATCTCTATAGATTCATCCAAGAAAAGTCTTAAAAGCTGTACTCCTTTATTACGTTAATTCCAAGATTCCTATTACAGTTGCGTATAGAGTTGACAGAAAGGAAACTTATGATTTGATAAAATTTATATTGGATGCAGTAAAATGTGAAGAGCACAAATTTGATTTCCGACTTAAAAGTTGTTAGATTTCTCTCGGGTATGAAAGCTGGATACGTTAAATATAGATGCTTTTTATGCAAATGGCATAGCATATGGACGGGGAACCAATATTTCAAAACACAATGGGAGCCAAGAGTTGAAAGGATATTAGGCGAGCACAATATCCTTCATCCACCGCTGGTACCAACTGAAAAATTATATGAAACTTCGTGTGGTGAAAAACTTTGTTAAATGTTTAAATTTTCGGAAGACATTGTTTCAAAAAATTAGCGAAGCAAAGATAAAAGAAGGTACGGGTGCATTATACTTTATTTTTCGTCAAAATAAATTGTAAAAATTGTGTTTTCATTCCAACAGGTGTTTTTGTTTGCCCGGACATACGGAAACTTATACAAAACACTGATATTTACAACTTTCTATACCTAAATCGTTCACCTACTGCTCAAAATAAACTAGGTGTTCATATGCCAACAAAAAATATTTTTTTTGAATTCTCATATGGATTATTTCGAGCATCAGTTGGCAACAGAGTCCGATGAACATGGTGAACGATATCATCAACTTGTGCACCTCTTGAAGAAGGCTATAAAGGAAGAGTTTCATACTCTTATAGCTGACATATGCTGGACATTGTTTGATAACGACATAGAAATACCAAGAGCTAATAGAAAAATTTAATAAGTAAATGCTCGCTTAAATACCCAAATTTATAATGATCTTTATTACATCTACAGCTTTGTTTTGTTAAGTGACTTATACTGAAATTTGTCGTAGAATATTTTCTTAATACACACCAACTCCCTAAAATGCAGTTATGTGGGAAATGTTACAGCCAACTCGGAACAAGTACGAAATTAACCCTTAAATGGATTTTCAGTTTTGACTTCTTTTTGGCATTCAAGCTGAGTTTTGAGCTTTGGTGTGTTAAGAAACTTAAAGTAGAAATTTATAAGGAAACTTTTTGTAGTAAATTTTTAGGGGTGTTTTTACCTTTTTCCATAAAACGAACAAAAAATACCCATTGACGCGGTAGAGGGTTAAAGTATTCCATAAAAATGTTGCTCGTGAATCTTTACATAAAATTGCTGAACAAATCCAATACCTAAAACGTAAGGATAATATGGTTTCCTATGCCGCATCATCACAAGAATGTGCAAAAGGGAGAAAATTTCATCCAAAAAACCGGTCAATCCAAAAAAACTGTTGTTTCGAATACCGGCTTTATTGAAGGAAACCCCCGAATTCCGCAGTTATCGTTTAATAACAAATGTGAGAATTATTGAGCTGAAATTTGACACATCAGTAAACTTTTTTAGAACAAAATTGAATACTTTCAAACATTTTAAAATGTTTATGAACTTTGTCTTTTAACTTTAAACAATTCGTATTTTTAAGTGTTTTGTACAAAAAACCAGTACAGAAATTTCAATCGGGTGAACCGTCTTAAAGATACCCTCTCCCTTAGTCATCCATTGGTTTTAAGTTCCATTAAAAAAGTTAGTATTTCTGTGAAGCCGACCAACCTTCAGATACCCGAATGGGCGTGGTAAATTTGCCCACATTCAATAGGAGATTGAACTTGCCCACAATATTATCTAAAGTACTTCCAAGTTAATTAGGGTCTGTTATGGATAAGCATACCAGCCAATTTTCCGCCCAACATTTGTATGGGAGGTGGGAAAATGGGCGTGGAAAAGTTGTACATTTCTAATACACCGTAGCTTTTGACAAAATATTACTTACTTACAACCCCAGGGGGTCAGGGACCTTACAAAACGAAGATAACATATTTCGCCAACCAGTTCGATCGTTTGCTTTATTTCTCCAGTTGGCAATACCAAGTGTACGCAGGGATTCGTCTACCTGATCCCTCCAGCGGAGTCTTGGTCTTCCTATTTTTCGTCTTCCTTCGAATTCGGTTTCGAAAACGCTTCGTGCTGGTTCGTCTTCATCCATTCTACTGACATGGCCTAGCCAGCGCAATCGCGTTATCTTGATCCGCTTAACTATGTCAATGTCAGGATAAAGCTCATACAGCTCATGATTCATGCGTCGCCGATACTCGCCGTTGTGCACTATAGGGCCATAAATTTTTCGGAGTTTTTTTCTCTCGAAGACTCCTACAGATGTTTCGTCTGCTTGCGATAGGACCCAGGATTCTGCGCCATAAAGCAAGACAGGTTGAATGAGAGTCTGGTACAGCTGGACTTTTGTTACTCGAGAGAGGGCTTTATCTCTAAAGTGCTTGCTTAGCCCAAAATAACATCTATTCGCAAGCACAATTCTCCGCTTGATTTCAAGGCTGACGTTGTTGTTTTTGTTCACGGCAGATCCGAGGTATATAAATTCGTCCACTACCTCGAAGTTATAACGGTTATCAACGTTCACGCTTTGGTCTAATCGCGTGGAGGCCCTGTTCGTTGATACCATTAATTTTGTCTTGTCCTCATTTACCGTCAGACCCACTTTAGCTGACTCCTTCTCTATTCTCGAAAAAAACGCAGTAACTTCTCTAATTGTGCGCCCAATGATATCTATATCATCAGCATTCGCGAGCAGTATGTGACTTTTGCTGCTGACGGTTTTATTCATGTTGACTGCAGCTTTTCTCATAATGATCTCCATTAAGATGTTAAAGAGATCGCACGATAGGGTGTCGCCCTGCCTGAGGCCTCGCTTAGTTTCGAAAGGTTCGGTAAGATCCTTACCAACTTTCACTGCAGATTTGGTGTTCGTCAAGGTCATCCTGCAAAGGCGTATGAGTTTTGCAGGAATACCAAGCTCAGACATTGCTTCATAGAGTTTCTCCCGCATCCGACTATCGAAGGCCGCTTTATAATCGATAAATAGATGATAGGTGTCGATTTGTTTTTCGTGTGTCTTCTCCAGGATTTGACGTAGCGTGAAAATCTGATCAGTTGTCGATTTTCCTGGCCTAAAGCCACACTGTTATGGTCCAATCAGGTCAGCGATAATTGGTTTTAGTCTTTCGCACATTATACTTGATAGAACCTTATATGCTATGGATAAAAGGCTTATTCCACGGTAGTTGGCACAGATACTCGGGTCACCTTTTTTTAAATATGGGACATAGTACACTGAGACTCCAATCGCCGAGCATACAGTCATCTAACCAAATTTTGCTAATGAGCTGATGCATGCACCTTATCAGCTCATCGCCGCCAGCCTTAAACAGCTCCGCCGGGAATCCATCGGCTCCTGCGGCTTTGTTGTTCTTAAGCCGGGCAATAGCTGTTCTGACCTCGTCTTGGTTAGGAAAGGGGCAATCGACGTCGGGGGGCCCTGAACCATGTCCATTAGTTCCGTTTTTAACTTTTTGGTAGAATTTTCGGGCTTCGTTCTTCCTTCTGTATGTCTCAATTTTCTCAGTCTCGCGCTTTCTCCACTGCCGTTTCTTACGCCTAAAGAGACGGTTTACCTCCTTTCTTTTCTCCCTATACCGCTCAGTTGCAGCTCGCGTTGCAATTGACTGAAGCATTACCATACGTGCAGCGTTCTTTTCGTCATTTGCAATGCGACACTCTTCATCGTACCACGGTTTATTGCGAAGCGGTTTTTCGAAACCAAGTACGGTTGTTGCGGCAGTTTTTGTAGAGTCGGAAATGGGTTTCCACTGCGCATCAGGATCGTCATCGGGAGGGGCTGGGTTCTGTGCCAAAAGTTGCGAGAGCTTCCTTGAGTAGGCTGTGGCTACCTCTGATAATTGCAGATTTCCGATGTCCAGCTTCCTCTGCGTCTGGTTTCGTACGATTTTCGCTCTACTTAATCTTGTGCGAACCTTTGCTGCTACCAGGTAGTGATCAGAATCGATGTTAGCTCCTCTGATCACTCGTACGTCCATTACAGTGGATGAGTGCCTTCCATCAATTACCACGTGATCAATTTGGTTCTTAATTCTTTGATCAGGGGATACCCAAGTAGCCTTGTGGATGTCTTTATGCTGGAATCTTGTACCACTAATGACCATGTTTTTTGCCGCGGCAAAGTCAATCAGTCTCATACCGTTGTCGGAACTGTCAGCATGTAGACTGAAATTGCCAATAGTTGGATTAAACACATTCTCCCTTCCTACTTTGGCATTAAAATCTCCTAGTACAATCTTAATGTCATGGCCAGGGCAGCGGTCATACGTTTCCTCTAGGGGCTCATAGAATATGTTTTTGGCATCATCATCTTTCTCTTCTGTCGGGGCATGCACACAAATTAGGGAAATATAAAAATATTTCGCTTTTATGCGGATTGTGGCTATACGTTCACTCACAGGACTGAACCTAGAGACTAGATGTCGCAGGCTTTTGCCAACTACAAATCCGCAACCAAATTCATGTTTTTTTTCATGGCAACTGTAGTATATATCGCAGTTTCTGTTCCTTGTGCAGCCATGTCCTGTCCATCGCATTTCCAGGATAGCGGTAATGTCAGCCTTATAACTTTCGAGGACATCTGCCAGTTGGATACTATCACCGGATCTATATAGAGTTCTTACATTCCAAGTGCATATCCGTAAATCGTGGTCCTTATAACGTTTGCGGGGGTCGTCAACAAATAGGGGTTGTTTATGTTTTCTGTTTCGTTTTTGTATTTTCACTGCCATTATGAACGGTGGCGGGAAGCAACCCCAGCCCACCGTGTTTTTGCATTTTACCTACTGCCAGGATAATTTGATGCAGCCGCCCATTATGGATCAGACGCTGACCAGGATGCGATATGTTGAAAGTGGATTTTCTTCTTTTAGTTTCTATCCGCCGTTGGCCCGTATGATTGGCTCATCCGCCTTCTAAGGACAAAAGAATATGCCCGATTGTTTGATGAGCTTCAGTGACATCAGTCACCTACTAAACCTGATTTGATGCTCATTTGTTTCGCCTTCTCACTCTAGCTAGCTAACGGAGGTTTCCGAAAAGCCATTGCCCAGGACATACTGCGTGGAAGTAGTGAGCTGCTTGGACTGCCCAATGAAGGAATCATTTCTGGCCACTCCCAAGTGAATGGCAATCAGAAACTTTCCACCTCCATGGACAGTCCCATGTCCAAATATATTGGCTAGTACTAAATTTCATTAAGATCGGGTTTGGTTTCCGGGAGAATTCTTGTCCATCAACCGGTAAATCCCAACAACAAGTATTATTAATCGGATTGACGAGCGAGCAACTACATTTTTAGGTACAAAATATCTTTCGACAAAACACTGCCTAGTACCAAAAATCATTAAGATCAGTTGTGATTTACGTGAAATATCGAGTCGACCAACCAGACTGTCGCCCAACTTTTGTATGGGCGTGACAAAGGTGAAAATGGTTAGTTACAAGATAGCTGTTGACAAACCGTTGCCCAGATCCAAATTTGTTTAATATCGTTTGTGGTTTACGGGAATAAGCGCATCAATCAATAGGACAACCGACCATTTTTTGTGTGGGAGCTACCAGATTGGGAGTGGCAAAACCCCCCAATTTGTCCATTATTAGTCACAACATAGCTTTTGACAAACCATTGCCAAGGTCCAAATTGGGTTAATATTATTTGAGTTTTACAGATTGGGAGTGGCAAAATCACGCAAGTTTCAAAGCAGAGTAGTGTTAGTGCCAGATTTCATAAAGGTTGGTTGTATGTTACGGGAGTTATATTATCGGCCAACCAGCCGGCCTTACAACTTTTGTATGAAAGGCACCAAAATTGCTGTGGCAAAATCATTCTTGTTTTAGTAAATGACTAGCGTTTGGTAAAATGAAGCCTAATACTTAATTTCATTAAGATCAGAAATGTCTTCGGCGACTTATCGCATCGGCAAACCGGACGGACCTCAGCTTTTATATGGGAGGCACCAGAATGGGCGTGGTAACCTTGTCAGTCTTCTCTAGTTAATTAGACGTTTACAGCTTATTAACCAACATCTGAGTTGAAGCTAATCAAAATGTTTGGACAAATAACAGTCACTGACAAAATTTCATAGTGATCGGTTAAGATTAACGACAGTTATCATGTGGACCAGCCAACCAGTCCGACAGACACAAGCAGAGGGACAGAGACAATCGCCTTACAAAGTCCAAAAAGGAAGGTTTCTTTTAATTTTCTTCTGAAAATTAAATTTAAAAAATAAAATAAATAAATAAAAGTTAAAATTTTCCTTTTTTTGCAAATTGCTTCCACAATTCAAAATTTCTGTGAAAAAATTCAAACAAATAAAAAATTTTATAAATTTGTTTCAAAAAGTCAATGTAAAATTAGAACCTTTAGTTTTTTGAAAGATACAATTTTGGAAAGATACAATCGTACCGTGGAAAAGCCTGGAAAAAAACAGTTCCTCCTGTTATTCGAAACTGGAAATTTGGAGTAACACCGCGGATGAGCAAAAAACTGGTGGAACGGTTTTCGGTTTCGGGTTTTAAATACTCTACTCAAAATTCGCAGTATTTGTTCGCTACGAAGTTCTTCTCTGCTACGAGTTTATCTAATATTTTGAATTCTTTTTTTGTGTGAAGGTTACTCGGAACGTCATACAGCACTAGGCTTTGATAGAAATTGAGGCTGCACCAATGTGACATTTACCTTAGGCTGATACTAGACCCGCCAATAACTGCAGCAATACAATTTTCGACAATTCATCCACAGTCTACAAAAAATGTGTATTTCAGATCTAAGCTTAGCAGTTACAAACTAGAGACGGGCGCGTGTCACGTGATTGTCGTGAACATCGCGTGATTCACGCGCTAATGGGAGCAATATCAACATTTTCTCACGTAAGCATG
Organism: Phaonia tiefii; assembly: GCA_963931995.1. Lineage (NCBI taxonomy): Eukaryota > Metazoa > Arthropoda > Insecta > Diptera > Muscidae > Phaonia > Phaonia tiefii. Next base: position 145,066,269 of record OZ008370.1, read on the forward strand.
AGTAGCAAAAAATCTGCGTTCAGGAGCATGAGACAAAACTTACTTACGTTCTCATTTCTAGGACAAACTCTGATACCAACGTATTGTTAAGAATAAAAAATGATTTCCAAAAAATTTGAGATTGTCGGTGTTTTTCGTTTCTAATTAGTAATTGCGTTCATCTTTCTGACGCTGCTACCCAAAGGGTAGCGAAATATCGAAAAAATAAAATTAATTAAAAATACGACCAAACGCTCGAACAATTTAATTTTTGATTTATATTATATTTGTTCAGGTTTAATATTATTCTATACTTATAGTATAAGTTTTTTTAGTGTTCCCTGAGTATATTTGCAGTTGAATTCAGACAAAATACCTTTGATTTACTGCAAAGATACCTTTGCTTTACGGCATGCCTAATACGGGTATTTCACCAGGTACTTAATTTTCATCTTTGCGAGAACCACTGCGGCTCTCAGTGATATAAATACTTGCATACAAGATGTATTAGAGTATTGAAACTTTGCACTGGTTACCCACCATACTTAGTAAATCATAGTCGAAATCGGCCCCAAACCATGCCTACCTTCCGTTTTATATTAAACTACAGTTTTAGTTTAATTTCGTATACGATGTGGGCGTGGTTGTGTGCGCATTTGGCGTTATCTATTGCTCTACGGTTATTCTTAATAAGTAATCTTAAGTCCACTATTATAAAATAAATAAAGATCCATGCAATTAAAGTTGTTTCAAATGAAACTCTAATAATGAAAAATTATTAACTTGAGTACAACGAGTTTATACTAGAATATTTTAGGTTTATAGTTGAATTATACTAGTTTAGTTATACTATTATCTACTGTCTAACAACAACATTGTTGTTAGCAAAACGACAGCTGGGCGTCCAAAGTAGTTGCTCGCTTCGTGGCTACAGTTTAGTTGAAGGTGTTAAGAATACAAAATATAGTTAGTCGAATATTAGCCAGTGGCTAATACATCATTATAAATACGACGATAAGAATAAAATAAATAGGTATTAATTGTAGAAATTGTAAAGCATACTTTTAGGAATCGTTAGAAATACCCGAACACAAAGCAAACAGAATTATTTTTATATTTTTCTACAGCAACAACAATGCTAAAACCAGGCGGTTGCGATGCTATGGATCATCGAATATGAAGTAGGAAAATCATGCAAAAGAAAGTAGATGAAGGAATGGGCGACAGGCAAACTATGTTTAAATTATGTTCGATGCATACTACTGTCATTTAAATTATGTTCGATTGATACTAATGTATTTTAAATTATGTTTGATTGGTGATAATAACTTTTACGCTATGTATGACGCTAGTTTTGTCATCTCCAACTCCAACTTGCGACGTGACATCGGGACAAAGCTTTAACAGCTGTTGCGTACTCTTAGTATAGTTCTCCATGACTAAAACTATGTTGTAAAATGTTGTCGCCTTGTTTCTATACTTTCTCGCAATTTCTATTATTATTATTGAACAACAGAATTTTGTTTTTTTTTAATTTTTTTTGGAAAAAAAACTTGCAAATCGTGTCTTCCAGTACCTTTTCCAGAATTAAATTATTTTCCAACACGCGATTTGACAGAAAATGTGTCTTAATGCGATTTCGTTTCTGAGAAAAAATTCAAATTTGTGAAAAAAGTGCAGCACTACTTCAAGATTTTGTGTTCGTTTCTGAGAATTTTCTGCCCTCTCAGTGAGTCATGAGGGAGAATGTTGCTAAATATTATGTTAATAAATATTATGTCTTTTTGTCTTTTGTCTAATATTCTGTCTTTTTTCTACCTTTTGTGTGGGGCGCGAAGCTACCCAGTTGGAAATTTCCTATATGCATCATCAATGACAAAGAACTGACATGTCAGTCACTGCTGACTTTCTGATCCGCTCCCATACAAAAAATGTCATGACACCTCCTGACATTTTCATACGTTTGGTCAAAAGCCAGCAGGAATTTTCCACAGCTTGTCAACAGTGATGATGACCTTATGATATGTACCCTAGACGTCTTGAGTAACCATTCATCAGTGGGTCAGTTACTCAAGACATCTTTAAATATGGTGTTTCGGGTCATCTTATAGGTACTTATTTAGTGGAATTCATTTATATGTACATACTATGTGCTGTTCGGTTGCAGGATATTAAATAAAATCTAAAAGATAAGATGACAAAAAGTGGGACATACATACATAATTATAATGCTCTAAAAACTAGCATATTCTTCTAGAAAATTTCAAATATTTTGATTTAAATTATGAAAACGTATTGCATATATTTATTTCATAACTACAAATAAATATAAATATTTCAGTTTGAAGTTTTTGAAACTTTTGAAAATCCCAAGGGGTTTGCATAGAATAATACATACATAGATAAACTTATTCTCTCATCTGACGTTTCATTTCACACTCTTCATCGTAGGTTTGTGGAAATGAGAGCAATTAAATTTAAAATTACCTTACACCAGGTGGAGTTACAAAATATGTTCACTTAACTTTTTCCTGTCGTTTTGGTGTAGAACTGAAAAATATAAATATATTTTGCACTCTTTAGTTGACTGTTATCGTTGGTATATATTTGTATTGTATTCAACACAACTAGTTTGCCACAAAACACGAAATTCGGTTGTTGTTCCTTTGTTGATCGCTGTATACTATTGCCACTATCTGGTATTATTGAACCCATATTTTCCACCAACCAATGTTTACTTTCCATCGTACCTATGACGTTTAATTTATTGAGCGAATAAAAGCTTCTATGGTATGTATTATTCTATGGGGGTTTCGATGAGACAGCTGATCAAGTTAGTACTTGGAGAACAAATAGAGAATGTGCTATCAACGAAGACTCGTTGATAGGGACTGGGTTGCGTGGTGTGAGAGTCTGCTGCCGAGTGTCAAGCCAAAAGTACAACACACATCAACTGGGAGTCAATTTTGCCAACTAAATCGATTAAAAAAAGGGATATTCAGTGAAAAAATCAAAATGTAATGAAGTGTTAGAGTAAAGTTATTTGTGTAGATCCCAATTAACACGAAAATTGTTAAAATTAAAGATTGCTCTCATTCTCTATAAGCAACTAGTGCACACTCTTATAGTATTACTCGGTGGAAAATCCACACACATGACTCGCAGTTGACAAATGATGAAGACAACCTCAATAGGTATTCAGCATTGGTCTTAATAAGAGTCACCCGTGATAAAGTGCTGACAAATCAGTAGGACAGTCTTACATAGATTGTCGGCCCTTTTACAATTTATGTCACCGAAGTCAAAACTAGTGACATGTCCAGAAGATGTCTTATATAAATTGCTGTCACCTACTGACATAGTCCTAAGGAAACACTACTGACAATGTCTTCAAGACAAAATTTCCGACTGGGTAATTTAAGCGGCTACAGTTAAAATCGCTTACCTTCTCAAACAAAGTGTTTGAATTTTTAGTTAAGCGATAATAACAATGCATATTAATGGTATTGGTACTGTGTCGACCAGCTTGTATGAATATCCTTTAGGTCTCCGTATATATAGACTAATATATAAATTAAGCGAGGGAAATAAAAAGCAAGCGCAAAAAATATAAAAATACTCATAACTCCTTAACGGTGCGTCTATTCGGAAAATCGTATTAAAATGTTCATAACTCCTTAATGGTGCGTCTAATCGCAAAATGTATATTATATCGTTATGACCGGTAAAAAAATATAAAAGTGCTCATAACTCCTTAACGGTGCAAAAATTACGTTATTTCGTGATCACCTACATATATAAAATATTAAAATGCTCATAACTCCTAACCAGTTCGTCTAATCGCAAAATGGACTTTATTTCGAGATCACCGGTAAAAGAATATTAAAATGCTCATAACTCCGAACCAGGGCGTCTAATGAGGTTATTTCGTGACCACCGGTAAAATCGCCGTTTATTTTTGATGGCTGAAATATAAATACTATACCTCGTGACGCCGTGAAACTTAAGACATATGTTTTATAATATTGCCACTTTTCACCACTATATTTTTTTTCAAACTTCTTCACCATCTATATGTCAAGTTGGCTAATGTTGGGACCGCCCTCATATATGACACGTTAATATCGTAGACGGCGAGACGACCAGGTTTCAATAGACGGCGTCGCGTTTTTAAATTTTCATTCGGCTTCGTTCTCTGGTCACAATGATAAACATATAGATGGTTGATGCGTTACTTTCCTCTAGTGGTTGCGAGTTGAGTTAACAATGAATATCCGTTATACCAGATATGTCGTATATCAGTTCCATATTTAAAACGCAATCCTAAAAATATGCAATTTTTCGAAAACAAAGTAATATGTAACTTGACCGCATGGAAATGTTAAGCATGTCCCAAAAAACTTACTCCAGATTTAGATTATGCTTGTCAGGTTGCAATTATCACGCTATTCTCTTTTAAAACCCCTACATAAATCACTATTACAGTACAATCTGCGTTTTGGCTTGCAACCACCCCTGCAGTTGTTGACGTTTAATCGGCTGATCTCCCTCATTCTTAAATTCATAAAAATTTGTAAAACTGGTCTATTATAATTAAATTTATCAAAAAAGGAAATTCGCTGTGTTGAATTCCTTGTCTTACATTCGTAAAAGTTGTAAAAGTGGTGTATTCTCAGTTAATTTATTAAAAACTGAAATATTTGAATACACCTTTTCACTTCGACATGAGAATTTATATGAAACAAAATGGCAAGAATACGAAAGTGAAGAGAGAGAAACGTCAAAACTCCTAAAAATTTTCGTATCGTGCGTGAAACTTTACCCCGCCAGCAACACCACACCTCTCACCCACAAAACGCGTTAGGCACACGTCGAACATGCGCGAGAAAACCATAGTGTAATCATGCTCTTAGTTCATGCATACGTCCAGTGCATTAAAATGCAAAGCGTAACTCGGTTTAGCGTTCAATATGTTCATGTACATGGGTTGATTTATGCATCCGCTTTGTCAAACATAAATTTAACACCAGATTCAGTAAAAGAAACTAATCACCCTATAGTTTGTCGTCATCAATAAAAATACTAAAACATACACGCGGTTACTAAAATTAAGTTGGTACCAAGAGAAAGACGGCGGGGTAATTAACGTACCGTAGCCCTTACGCTGCGGTTACACGAGACGTTAAAAGAGAGAAAAAACATTTGTTTAACGTAGGTGTCCAGACAAATATAAAGACAATACACTTTAACGCAAGCGTCGTCAGTGTCGTGTCGGACTGTATGAAATATCACCCAAAGAAAAATTACACAAAACCGAAAATGAAAAATTGCCCAAAAACTTGTCATACAAATTTGAGTTTAACGGCGAGATTGTTGGGCGAGAATTCACTATATTCGGGCAAAAATTCATTTACACTATTTGAGTGTGTTTTCGTTATGAAAAATCGCCCAAAAATATAAAACGAAAAATCAGCCAAAAATATTTTTCATATTTTTCCAAAAATTCTATAATAATTTGTAAAAATAGCGGAGGTGCGTTCCTCGTTTTAGATTCAATTCACATTGTTAAAACCACTTGTTTGGCTTTGGTTCTAGTAAGCAAATCGGAATGCATTAGTTTTCTTGAAACAATTGACATGTACGCAGCATAGTTAAAAGTGAGAATAGAAGGTATTGACTACGAGGCCTTTAACATGGGGAATATTTGGAATGCATATGAAGACAAGTCATTTAATTTTTATAAGGAATCCCTTGAAGAAGAAGAAAGCTTCAGTTACTGAATTTTTTTCTAGGAATCAATCAGTAATGTGATAAATGAAAATATGCTTACCCATCAAGCAACTGATAATTATTTATGTTGACTATTTTCGAGAAAAGGTAAGTGTTATGAGAAAAAAAAATAATATGTGGTTGAAGGAAAGAATGTAATTTGGAAAAACGAATAGTAGGAAGGGAGCGCATTCGTTCTTTTATATATTTTTTCTAGTGTAAAGTATTACGATTATTTTAAGTACATACAACACTATACTTCTATTGCTATTTACATCAAGCAGCAGAAACGATTTGTTTCGACTTTGCAGATTTTCCCATTCGTGTTTGATGGTACGACCATTTATTATTTGAAAACATCCACAAAAAATATTTTAAACCTAGATAGACGAAACCCCGACGGAATTCATTGTATGTTTGGACTGTGCACACAACACTGCATTATTGCCTTGGAGTCATTTGAAATCCTGCAACGAATGTGTTCTGAACATACAGACACAAAGTTTGGCTGACGAGCAATAGTTAAAGATACTGTGATACTTTTGCTTTATAGCTAATAAAGATCTGATTTTGTTTTCAATTCGGGCAATTTTTCTTCTCTTTTTTTGCAAAAGTTCGTTTTTAGTTTTTGGGCGATTTTACGTTTTCATTTTGGGTGTTTTTTTTCTTATATTTTGGGCGCAATTTCGTATTTAACTTTTGGGCCAATTTGCAAATTTTTGGGCTATTTTTTTCATTTTCATGTTTGGGTAATTTTTCTTTCGGCGATATTTCCTACAACCGTCGCGCTGTGGGGCCTTTGTCCAGAACCTGTGGCGAAAATCAAAAATTTGATAAAAGATTTTGGTAAAATGAATAATAACAATGGATAGAGAACTTACTATTTATCAAGAATCCGAAAACGGTTTCAAGATCGGATAAATAGTACGACTTATATGGCCGTTCAAAGTTGTTTATTTTGTTCAGTGTACAAGAAAAAACACAAAGTGAAGGAAATTCCAAGTTTTACAATTGAGTTACAGCCAAACTATAGAACCAATCAATATGTTTTATGTGTTGATGGAAAGGTACGTTAGATTTAAATCATATATAATTTTTTTTTTTTTTGTTTTCCAAGGCTTAGTTACCAAAATATCACGGTTATAAGAAAACACTATTTTTGGATCGTTTTCCAACATTCGTAGAATAGAACTAAAAAGGTTTCGATTAGTTTCGGAAGTTATTACTTGAGGGTGTTTAACTACTCATTACTCTACGATATTCAATTAAAGTTGGCTGCATGTCATTGCCCATTTGCATGTTGTTACAATAAAAGTGCGGCAACTTTGTAATAATGAACAGTCTAGGCGCACAGAAACAAAATACAGCCAAAATTGGCAAATGTTTTGTTGTGTTTTTATAAGTTTTTTATGCCGTTTTTTTTCAATGTATCTGTGAAAACAAAGTGTGCTTTGACTAACAGAATTGTTTTTGCATTTGAATTTTGCATTATTTATTATTATCTTCGATGAAAATATATCGATTAAGGATAAGGAAAAGCTCAGAATGAAGCAAATACAGGATGCTTTTTTTAACCAAGTTGTACTAAATGTAGACTGTCCCAATTACGGATACGGAAACTCAAACGACGGAAACACTTCTAGGAGATTTTTTGAAAATGATGACGCAGTAACTGGAATCACTGAAATTGACCATCAAATCGTTAAAAGATTGGGAACGATCTTGCATGTTTTAAACTGCAAAGAAAGCGTCAATTCTACAAAATATGGAGAATATGCATCGAAAACTGCATCACCTTTAGCGGAAATGTATTCACAGAAGAAGTTGACCCCGACAGTCCATAAAATATTGGCGCATGGCAAAGATACAATTGAATACCAGTCTTTGCCAATCGGAGACCTTTATGAAGAAGCGCAGGAGTCTCTTAACAAATTGTGTAAAAAACATAGATTGGAGAACACGTTCAAAGCAGCAAGGGTGAGGCAAAGTGAGGCCCTCTTCAACATTTTAGCATCATTTTCCCATTCACTTATTTCTTTCCTGCGGCATGTGAAGTCACGAATAGAGTTAGAAAATAATTATACTTTAGAATTGATTAGTCTTTTAGATATAAATACCTTCTCTTACGATTGTGATGAATATTTACAGAAAATTTAAAAAATAAATTTACAAATAAAAATAATTTTTTTTTAATTTGTTGGGAATTAATTAAAAAGGAACGAAAAAAATCTAAAATTGGTAAAAATATTTTTTTTTAAGTTACCGTAAAATTGGTTTTTCTACAAATTTTAACTTCGATAACCCATAAGTAAGCACCTAGAAGACGCAGCACCCTTTCCAAACACTTGTTTCATAGGCTGAACACTTATCTATCATATGCCATTTAAATTATTCGATCATCTTATTTGGTTCAAAAGATATGATTTTTGCAACGAAAAAACTCAAATGGCCCTACTGTGCGTCGCACAGAGGGATTTTGCCGGCAAAAATACCCTTTTTGCGAGTGTCAAATATCAAAAATGTAATGATGCAGTTTTGTAGAGAATTGTTTAATTAAGAGAAATAAATCATTAGTTTTTTTCAACAAATTTTGTTTTTGTACAAAAAAACGCGGCAAAGTCAACAATATGAAACTCTGCAGTAACCTGCCTCAGATTTTCATGCATTTCAATGGGCTGGAAACATAACTTATTTTCGTCGTATCGATTTGGAATATGTATATTTGAAAAATATGGTATTTCTACATTAAGTTTTAAGAAAAAATAATTGAATAACAATAACAGATTAAAATGTATTCATGCTTTTATGATGACACTCAAAAAACTAAGTGGTTTTAGTTTTTCTTGGACTAAAAAAAGGTGGTCGTTATCGATCGTTGTGGTCTGGTTGCTAAAATGCGAAAGGTGGGAGTGTATTCTTTTGATTTCATAAATAAAATTCCCATAATATTTTATACTGTTGAACAAAGTTATAAATTTTATAAAAAAAAGTGCCACGAAATTTCATTACAAAAATGGATGAAAACACCATATAAAATGGTGTATACGTTTAGGCACACCACAATATGAATTTTCAAGTGTATTGCCCACAGAATCTCCTTTATATATTTACATTATGTTTTGGTTGTGTTTTATATATCATATCCCTAAAAGTATGCACTGAGAAATGCTGAAAAATTAATAAATTTCGATAATTTTATAGTACAAATTTGACTTTTATTTGGAATGATTGGTTAATTAAAAAAAACGGTAAACTATGGCCCCCTAATTTTTTTGCAAATATTCAGCTAACATATTAGGCTTTAGTTATTTATATATGTAGATGTAAGTGCTGATTTACATCTATCACAAACTACAAAGAATTATATCTGTTTTCGAAAATTTTGAAAAATGAAAATTTGTATATGGGCGTTGGGCGTGGCACTTAAATTTTTAATATAATTGAGGACTCAAATGCAAGGTAATTTTTATTGACATAGATATGAAAATGAGGAAAATACAACGATTTTTTATTTGACGTTATATGGAAGGTAGGCGTGGTTGTGGGCGGAATTGAACAAAAACTTGTTTTTTTTTCTAATTTAGCAATATGAGAGATGTGTGCGAAATTTCAAAGCCCTAGCTCGATTCCTTCTAATTTTTGCCGCGGCTTGTATGAAGAAATCCCACTGTGCGTCGTTCGGTGGGAATTCAATAACATTTACCAAAGTCTCCAAATAAAGATAAATTTCTCCAAATTCTGCGGCCTTTTGCTTATATCAAATCATTTGTCGAATGTACTGTCTTCGAAAAATCAGAGGTAGTGACGTGTACAAAGAGAGAAGTGTGGGTATTTTCTGTGAGAATGTGTCGCTATTGTCTCCGCAAAACTGTATCGTGTAAACCCAAAGTTATACATTCTATGGATATCAATTTGATTAAATATAATGAAAACAACAAGCCAACGCGAGTGGAGCCGACCTAATATTATCGACGGTGGTTGAACATAACTCGTATTGGTTGAATTATTCGTCGTTGGTGAGCCGGCTGATTTGAAGTTAAATTATCTTTTTAATGCACCAACATAACATACCGGTATTAGTATCGTCTGAAAGGTTCTAACCTCTAACCTTGATTTTTTGCAATAATTTTGAATTATTTGTTTTAATTAAATACAAGTGTTTCGCTAATGAAGTGTGTTGTAATCCATTGGGCTTAAAAAATCAAAAACTCAAGATATGTGATCTGAGACCAGTTCCAGTGTAGATACGAAATGTTTATTTGAGATTAGAGTCAAATTCGAGAATATGCTCTTCTTGTAGAGCCAAAATTTCTTCTCAGAAAAATAAGTGGTTACCAGGAACATTGTTTATAAAAATTAAATCGAATTTATCCCAATAGAAGAAGCATTACAATGTTCGAAACAGTGTTTAAACTTAATCTACGAATCAAAAATAATACTGTATATATTAATTTTGCAAACTATATTCGTACGAAATTGGAAAAAGTAACAAATTTGATTTTAAAGAAAATTTTTGGGTATGAGGAATGTGGTACCACAGACATGACAACTGAAGACGATGCGCTAGCTGTCGCTGTAAAACAAGTGCATGACTGTAGTGAGAAAAATTTTGAAGCGGCTTGCGTAAAAGTATTAAGCTGTAAGTGGTCCAACAGAAAGATTAAGCAACAACTACCATTGTAATCAATGTATTGCATCAAAAAGCTCCATTCATATCAATAAGCTCCATTCATATCAATACACTACAAGTATTAGTCAAGCGCCAAACTACCAAACCTGCAAATAGTGTAGACGATATTATCGAAACATTTTACTGCAGCGATGAATAGGTGGAAAGTTTCTGATTGCAAACTTTATCTTTGTAAACAGTTTCAAAGTGATAAAGAAGAGATTAATAAAGCGTGAGACAAACAATGTGATTTGGATTAGTATAACACTGATTTAGTTTAACAGTGATTTTCTATTATGCTTTGTTTTTATAACATTTTACCAGCATCATGAAGCTTTAGTAAAGAGAAAGTGCATAAAAAGAACACGAAAAACTTTGTGCAGGAATTTTTGCAAAATTGTTGTTTTACTAAAAACTTCAATAACTCAGTCAATTAACACCGGATTTTTTAAAATAAAGTTGCGTTTTACTCATTAGAAAACGTCCCTTTTGAATAAAGTCAAGAGTATTACGATTTCTTTATAAAATAACGTGTGAAATCATAGCTGAAGTTGAAAAATGCCGAAAAAGAAATTTTAAAAAATATCTGTTTGCTGGACACATATACACAGACTTATCACATTTTCTCAAATGGCGAATATATCGTTTGAAAGGCCTAAGTTGCATCTTTTTAAATCCGGTTAGAAAATAAAAATCGGTTGATAATCAACTAACTTACAGGCACCTCATTTAGAGATGCGGTCAAGAATACAGATTCTAAGAGTAGATATTGATACCCTAGGCGGAGATGGCGTTTCGTCGCAGCCAAATGCACCTTTTTCGATCGACATAAATTGTGCATGAATTACAATGGTCTGGTAGACGATGTGCAAGATCAAAAGCCAGGATAGATGCCAGACCTAAACAGTTAAATGAATAAATAAATAAATGGTTTCCCATTACATCCCATGAATGGACCGGGGAGAACTTCTCACAATCACTGAGCTGTGCGCTTTCCAGTTTTCACTCACTGATTGGGACCTACAGTTTTACACCGATTCCAAACGGTATTTTGAGAAGCTTTTTCATGGCTATATACTCGATAGTGTCTCCGTCACTATGCGAAGTGACCGCCGCCGAAAGAAATTTGAAGGTGGGCAGAGCAGGGTTCGAACCCAGGATCTCATGTACAAGAGCCGCGCACACTAACCATTGCACCACCGACGGCCACAGACCTAAACAGTTGCCTAAACAAATTCTAGAACCTCAAAGGTACCTCCATGCCCATATTGGCTGGTAATCCATCGTGAAGAATGTCTTAGGCGGATTGTCGACGCTTCAGCAACTTTAAGGGTTGTGCGAAGGGCAACCGTGATACCCACCATTGATTGTCAATCTCTGGCCACCAAATCACAATACCATAAAGCAATATCGGGCGGATTACAGCTGTATATATCCAATAAACTATGACCCTATTACACGAAATAAAATCACAGTGGGTCTTCTGATAGTAACCAGTATTTGACTTGAAACTAAGCTTTCTCACCAGAATCACACCTAGATATCTTGAAGTATCCTTTACGCAAATGTCTCTACCAAATTGAGACAATGGCTGATGTTTCTAGGTACAGTACGAGCTAGGCTTTCTCCCAACCCATGGGACTTGGGACTGTCAGTGGAGGTGGAAAGTTTCTGATAGCCATTCGTGTGGGAGTGACCAGAAATGATTTCTTCATTGGGCAGTCCAAGCAGCTCACTACTTCCAAGCAGTGTGTCCTGGGCAATGGGCTTTTTCGAAAACCTCCGTTAGCTACCTAGAGTGAGAAGGCGAAACAAATGAGCGGCGAGGTTGGTTATGCTGTCACTGATATGCCTCAGGTTTAGTAGGTGACTTATGTCAGTGAAGCTCATCAAACCATCGGTCATATTATTTTGTCTTTAGAAGGCGGATAAGCCAAACATACGGGACAACGGCGGATAGAAACCAAAAGAAGAAAATCCAAGTTCGACACACCTGCTGTGCTTCTTCCTGCACTGTCTACATTATGTTTGTATTGCGAGGTTCATCTGGTTTCATGGATCTAGCATGTAAACGGACAAGACTGGGCGGTCAATTTGAGTTTAATTAGTTAGAGTAGTGAATGGGAAACCTGCTTTAAGTAATATGTCCTGTAACAACCCGTCACCTTTTTAGATATATTCTACCAAAGTTGAAAATCACTTGCCGTAAAGGAAGCAACATAGGAATCCACTTTTCTATTACATTGGAAATTAAAGTAATTTGCAATAGGCACCGAAAAAATAATTATTGGCTGTATAGTTTGCCTACAATTCAATTCGATAGAGGATATTTTTTTATACTCGCACGTTCCCTTGCGGACGGAACATTTTTTCCCTAAGCAGCTCTACCAATCATAACTTTGATTCGATTTCAAATAACAGTACGGATTCTTAGTAGACTTGGGCATTTTTCAAGTGAGCGCTCTTTTCAGTTGAGCTCAGCAGAATATACTAGTTCGTTCATTTAGTTCACTAGTTCAATTTAGTTCATTGTATCATTTCAGTTCAACAGTTCATATGAGCTGTAAACCAAAGAACCGATTTCAGTTCAATTTGTGGTTTTAGTTTAATACGAGTGAGCAGGATCTACCTATTTCTGAAGTGTTTCGGATATTGTGATAACATTTTATAATAAATCGGGATATTTAATGCATTATTGGATATAAATTTACGCGAAGTCAATACCAATTTTCCAAAAAAAAAAATGCATCTTCTCCGATAATTGCATTTCCATCTGAATGGCTTCGTGAATACACGAAATTGTCGCATTTGGGGCTCAGAAAATCCTCATGCAATTTACGAGAAACAAATGGGCCCACAACTGTCTATTGCTTATTTTGGTCAGGCGGCGTGATTGTTCCTTACTTGTTTGAAGATGAGGCCGAAATTGCAGTGACTGTGAACTGCATTCGTTACAGGAACATGATAACGGAGTTCTTGTGATCTCAACTGGACGGCATGGATCTGGACGACATATGGTTTCAGCAAGACGGTGCCACATGCCACACCGCACATGATACAATCGATTTATCGCAGCAACGATTGTCAGCACGAATTATCTCAAGAATTCTGATGTCAACTGGCCACCAAGAGCATGCGATTTAACGCCGTGCGATATTTTTCATTGGGGTTTTGTGAAATCTCTAGATTATGCGAATAAACCAGAAACAATTCTTGAGATGGGTGTATTTTTTTTTATATTTTGAAACGAAAGTAGTTAATGTGTAAAGGATGGTTACTCTTAGATTCCACGAAGATGCTAACATTAGGCACCAGCTGTGCAACTTGGGTGAAATGACGGTCGCGCACAACTGCAATAAGAAAAACTGCTGAAACAAGTGAACTACCGAAACAAGAGTTGAACATTGTGAACTAGTTCATCTAGGTGATAAGAGTGAATCGTGAACTAAACAACTGTAATTTTAATCGCCAGTTTCACAGTTGAAAATTCACCATTTAAATGTACTTTAAATGCCGGCTGCTTGCCACTTAAACGTAATTTAATATGAAAATTGTCTGTGAGCTTTTATATTGAGCTTCTAAATGGCGAGTGTAAACTCGCCCTCAGTCAGTAACATCTGCCGATACATTAATTAATTTTACGAAATATTTTTGTCAAATGTTTTATTTTTGCCACGGTTTTCGGGTTTGTCCTAAAATCGTCTGTACCATGATCACACGCTGAAAAATAACGGCCCTAACAACATATTGCAGGAACCATGTACACGTTTGCAACCACTGTTTCAAAAAATTTTTAATTTATTATGACACACATCAGTGTTTTCAGCAGTTTTTAACAAACAAAGCCACATTTGGGACACAAATACATATATTATAACCTATTAATTACCGTGTTCCAAACATGTTAAATTGAATTGCAAACACGATATGTTTGGACACAAGTATACTATATTTGCGACAAGCTACAAACACGTTATATTTGCATTCAAACAACAACAAAAACGAATAATTTTTCAGCGTGCAGTACTTAGGCATGTACAAAATATCACAATTTTTAGCCACGCCTCTCTGCCCACAAATCGAATTTCTATATGGCAATTTGCCTACGTGTTTCCCCACCATAGGAGGATACGAATCTCTGCCCACAAATCGAATTTCTATATGGCAATTTGCCTACGTGTTTCCCCACCATAGGAGGATACGAATCGAAAACGTTTTGAATTTAACGATTTATTCTTAGTAAAGAACTACACATTGTTTGTATGAATTTGTTAAAAAAAATTTTAAAATGTCCTGCATAGAAAGAAAATTTATTACGATTGTCCCAAAATACTGTCATGTCGTCCCTGAGGTGTAACAGTAGTTGATATCAGAATTGGAGGACTTTAAAAAATAGATGTTCAAGCTTCAGTAGTTGAAGTTGTATCTGTTGGAACGGTCTCTGTTGTAGTTGTAACTGTAGGAGGACAGTAGTTGATGGTATAACAACAGGGGTTACATCTTCCACACCCCCAGAGTCCTGCGACACCTGTAGTGATTAATTGGACAAGGATAACTGGGAAAAATGCAATATTGTGTAACTTGTTATATTTGTAAATACAAAACTTACCTGCCATGGTTACAATGATAGAATACTTAACCATTATAGAAATGTATTTAGTAAATAATCAATATTCTTCGAGCTTGAGGTCAGATTTGCTGTTAATTTTGTTTTGTTTTAATTGTTGAATATTGTTTATATATCCTGATGATGCTACACAAAGGAGTAGCGAAATATCGAGGAAAATAAATATAACTACAGCAAATCTGACCTCAAGCTCGAAGAATATTGATTATATATTGATAAGGAAAAGGTCGAACAACAGAATAGAAATGTATTTAGGTTGTTTTTGGATGCAACGGTTTTCAGAAGTGTACTGTGTTTCAGAATAGGTAAGGGATTTTATACTTTCTTTGAGGCTTCGGAATATTCCTGCGTTTGTACTTCTATCTGTCGAAAACCCTCTGTTACCAAAATTATAATTATGACGTTAATGCCACTTCGTCACACACGTGCAACAAATATTTGCACATGATATCACACATTTTTCCTACGTCTATGTCAGAAAGAATACCCCACAGCCTTACAACTCTTTTGTTTCAGAGGAAATTCACTGACATTTGTGAAAATATTTTTTTTATATCGGTTGTCTTATGTAAATATTGTGGTTTCTAAAGAGAATACATCTGTATTTACAAAAGATGAAAATTAACTTTGTAATGGTTCGTTGTATGAACCTGACAGAATTGATGATTAATCAATCATGTTAAATTTTCTATTTGTCTTAACATTAGAGTAGACCAATATGGCATTTTAAAACTCGACCGAGAGTAATTTCTCAGATCCGCGGGATTAAGTCCTGAAGCACATCTCTCCATATCGAAAGGAATTTACCTTGCACAGCAATATTCAAGTCATCACTAAATGCTACGACCGTGCAACCTAATCCCACAAACTCTAGCAAAACATCCAATATAAATTTCAGAAAAGGGGACATAACACTTTCAGAAACCAGGTGGCTTAAAACTTCCTATTTCCCAGTGTCATGATTCATTTGGCATGATATTTCCCGCAACCTGCGAGATGACGTGGTTATTCGGTGAGTCCGATCTTATGTTTTCGGACCAGTGTATGTTTCGGAAAGTGTATGTTAATCAGGAGGTCTACCGCTTCATCCGTTGATGTCGTCCATCGCCCGGTTTGATCCTTCAGATATTCTAGAATAGTGGGAGTAGTTAAGATGACTTTGCGGAGTCTGTAAGTCTCAGACGAAAAGTCTCAGACGAAAATAGTCCGAAAGTGCTAAATCTGTCGAATAAGGTGTGTGATGAAGCCAATCGAACTTTAATTCATAAATTTTGGCCATTGCAATAGTGGATGTGTGAACTGGAGCATTATCTTGATGAAACAACACTTTTTTTTGGCAAATGCGGTCTTTTTTCCACAATTTCAGCGCTTAAACGCTGCAATTAATTAGCATAATATTCGCCGTTGATGGTTTTTCCTTTCTGAAGATAATCAATAAAAATTATCCCATGCGCATTCCAAAAAACAGACGCCATGATCTTGCCTGCAGATGGAGCCGTCTTCGTTTTTTTGGACACGATTCTCGCAGTACAGTCCACTGCTTTGGCTGTTCCTTTGTCTCAGGTGTGAAGTGGGGGCCCCATGTCTCATCCATGTAAATAAATCGACGCAAAATTGTATTTCTGTGAAACAACGCCAAACACTCTACTGAAACATCTTTACGACGTTGCTTTTGCTCTATTGACAGCAAGCACGGCACCCATCTTGCGCACAGCTTTCTTATCTTCAAGTCTTCGGTCAATATACGATGCATATAGCACTTTTTGAAATGCCTATCCTTTCAGCTAGCTCACGCTCCTTCAGCCGACGATCATCCAATACCAATTTGTGGATTTTCTTAACCGTTTGTCGACCACCACGGTGTTCGCCTTGGCAGCTCGTACGGCCTCGTTAAAGCTTTAGTCATAAACGAAGGAGCAAATTCCACCAGAGTCGAATCTATCTCGGCTTTAATATTGCTTGGACTGAACCCTTTCAATTGGATATATTGAATTACATAACGGCGACGGGGTCCGTTGTGATATTTGAACAGTTTTACTCCGATCCCGAACGGTATTTTGAGAAGTTTTTCGTGGCTAAGTACTCGATAGTGTCGCTATCCATAAGCGAGGTGACCGCGGTCGAAAGAAATATATTGGTCTGAGCAGGGATCGAACCCAAGTTCTAATGTACACGAGCCGCCCACACTATCCATTGCACCACCAACCAGTTTATGAAATTCCAGAAAAATTCCTGGCTTTTCCGTACGATATGAATGGCCGCACGAGCGCAGCACGACCATAAATATCAGCCACTTTAAGAATACCCCCCACAGCTTCCACCCAATGGATAATTTATCCATAATCTGCCTCCCCTCCTCCCACTAGGACTTCACTCACCACCAGGGGTCCGGATTCGTCCAGAAAGTAACGTGCCATACTCGTGCCCCATTAAAATAGTCAAATTTTACCATCTCACAGAAATTATCCCGAATCGAAACACACATTAATTAAACCTACAAATTTTGTCCGCTACCTATCGGTGATGGCTAATTACTGAAGCAATAGGAAGATAGAAACAAAAAAGCAATTAATAATAATAGAAAAAATAACTGAACGAGGCCATAAATGCAGCTTTCAGAAAATTGTATACCTGCTTTTGACGCAGCAAATATTAATTAATTTTTGATTTAGCTATGTATGTATTTTTTGTTGTTGTAAGATTTTTGTTGTTATTTTTTATAAATTGATAGAGCGTCCAAATCCATGTTTAGAAAATATAAAGTGTTGAATCGATTACTATTTTTTAACATTCAAATAAATTTGAATACACATAACATTCAAATAAATTTGAATAACTTTCTTTTGACGCTCACAGTATGTCAGTCAAAACTTGTATTGGAATTTAAATTAATTTGTCACCTGGAATTTATTAATACAGTTCGACACTTCTGGTGAGATAGGAAACAAACCTACGAACTGTGAACGAAGCCGACCAATACCAGGGGGTTTCCATGGCACAGCTGATCGAAAAGGTACTAGGGAAATGATGGAGATTGAGAGAGCAAAGAAGACAGGAACTAATTTTAAATAGTGTTTATTGATGCTAATAACAGCTAAATTATGTTTTATGTTGTTTGTCTTAACAGAAAATACGCATTCCCTTTGATTTCTGTCCGTTTTATGTCCAACGAAAATGTAAAATTGGTAAAATACAGCAGTAAAGAAAACTCTATGAAATGACCTACTACCTCGTCGTCATGAAGAGGCATCGAAGAGAGTAATGGAAACTCTTAAGTATTACTCTATGCCAGTGGTAAGTATTAAGTAAGTCTTAAGTACTACTCTATGCCAGTGGTCTCGCGAGGCAGACAGTAATCGTATTTTTCTCGTATTATTCACACACACACGATCGGCAACTCACATGTACACAACAACTACGTTCCCGCTGGTTCGGGTAACTAGTAACGAACTAGCAATTTCACTGTATCTTAGTAAACACAACTAATTACCTCCAAATCTACTCGCAATGCTTTAGACTGTACACTTTAACATGGTCTAATCTCTGCATTACCAATATCCAGTCATTTTGATAGTCCGAAATCATAATCCAATTACCTAGTATTTTGTTATCGGTCATGAAAGTAGCTTTGGGTAGTGGCCTATATGACTTGCCACAAATCACTAGTTACTTAAGTATAGTAAAGTATCTAGTATAATGACTATTCACTTTTAATAAGATTTAACACAGCTTTTTGATGTACATACAGTGGCCGACAAAAGTCAACATACGATCCTCATTCTTCCTGCCAGACGAGTACAAATACGTTATGGAGAAAAGTAATGATGCAGTTTTCTTTGAAACCTTTTTTTAAATAATATAATATCACAAAAAAATTGTACTTGAATACAAGCTTAAAAAATATTCACGAAAAACGAAAAAAAATCATTGACAAAAGTCTACATACGGCCATACCTTATGATTTTGTGCGCTGCTACATGGTCAGAGAAGTCCCGTTGGCTGAATTTTAATATTGTGCTTTGCATTAGGATCCAATAAATTGTGTTTAGTTGGAGTTTGGTTAGATTCAAGAAATACTGAATTGTGAAAGTGGCTCGTCGAAAAAAAATTAAAAGTTTTGTCCGACACTTAGTTGTGAAATATAGAAAACCTTCGGTTAAATATCAAAACAGTTAAATTTAAGAAAATCAAAAGTAGACAATATAAAATAAATTTAAAAACAGCTGTACTGTTGACAAAAAATCCCGCAGTGGGCGCCCAAAGAATTTAAACACCAGAGATGCCAACTTTACTTTAGGAGAAGTGGACAAAAATCTGAAAATTAAATCCCCAAATTGGGCCCAAGGGTTGGTAAATAAAATAAGATACTATAGTGCATTCACTATTAATTCAATGAACTTTGAATAATGATAGTTACCATAGCAGGACTCAATGCAAAAAACCATTATAAGCGAAAAAAAGACGCAAATTCGCTTGGAATTTTCCCAACAGCATAACCAAAAAGGCACAGATTTCTGGAAACTAGTATTGATTACGGATAAAACTATAAGTAATTAATTTGGAAATGACGGGAGAACCAAAGTTTGTAGTAAATTTACTACAGCAATGAATCCGAAAGACGTAGACCGTACTGTTAAACATGTTACGGGCAGCGTGTAGGTTTGGGGTGCTGCCGGTGTATCAGGATTTGGAAATATGGTACTTATTAAGAGTAAAATGGATTATTGTCAATATAAATTAGCCTTACGGCAAATTTTGAAAGCATCGGTCGGTATTTTATATATTCGTTATATTTGGAATTTCCCCGAAGATAACAAACCAAAACACCGTTCATAACGTGGACGATTTTCTGATTTATTATGCCTCACGAAAATTTTACACTCCTCTTTAAATCTAAGACTTAAATATTATTAAGCACGTTTTGGAGCTTATTGAATGTAAAGTCAAACAAATTGGAACTACTGGTGCTCCAATACTGAATGAGAAGCTTCAAAACGAATGCTGAGTTGAAAAGTTTTGTTGAAAAAGAAAGAAAAAGTTATCTTGAGTGAAATGCACAGAAGATAAAAATTAAAAAATTTAGCTCTATTTCAGTAGATTAACGGATTTTAAGATTGCTATTATTTATAATACTGCAAATACCAACAATATTCACATAAAATGTGTAAAAAAACTGTTATTTTGGGGTTCAATGTCCAATAAATTTCCCCATCTATATTAAATTAGTTGTCGTTTCAAAAATACGTGTCATTTGGCGGTATGTATTGATTATAATGTATTGGTTCTTTTGTTTATTATTGTCAACATTAACTGCTGTCAATAATTTTTAAATATAATTATAATAGTTTTGCAATGAATTATTTATTTGAACGTTCAATTTCTAATTTTATTATTGTAAATAAGAATTTCAGTGCGTAAACAATATAATTTTGAATTATTTTTAAAAAAAAGTTTGAGCTCTATCCGTTGAATGCGTTTTAGCCAAAATTTAAAACTATTTCTAAGCAATGAAATGCAAAATACTTCCATCTAACGAAACTAACGCGAAGAACTCAGGAGTGTTCAATTTAACAGCTGAAGTGATCAAAAACGTAGCGCTGCGTTTTATAAACTACCCATTAAATAACGCTACTGAACGCAGGTAGTCACCGAACAGCTGTAACGTTTTATAAACTACCAAAACGACAAAAGTGGCGCGAAGTGACTGATTCACGACTTATAGAATACCACCCTAAATCAACTCGTATCATTTTCTTAAACTTAAAAACTGTCCAAAACAACCGGTCAACAAAAATCTAAATATAAATATCAACAAAACTGATGACAATAAAACAAAACATTCACAAATACAGTAAAATAAATTAAGTTGTCTCAAAATAAATACAGTAGAAACTCGATTCTTGCACGTAAAGAAAACCTGGCTCGGTGCAAGTTCCGAGGTTGTCGCAAACACCGAGTATTAATTTCCCATACAAAATAAAAGGCACATACATACATCAGTTTATAACACCGCACCTCTCAATAGTCGGCTTAAAACTGATTCAAATTACATTTCATCAGTAGCATAAAAAGACGGGGATTTCCCGAAATGTATTCAGTCTAAGAGTAATACAAAAATGTTGCAAGTATCGAGTTAAAAATTTCGGATGTCGCAAGTACTGAGTGCGTAATGAAAACCATTTCTATGTTGCAAGAATCGAGGTGTGCAAGTATCAAGTATGTGCAAGAATCGAGTTACTACTGTATATTGTATATTTAATAGGTTTATTTATCTCTTACCTTGTACACATTTTTGTTATCGTAATTATGATATTGTCGCACAATTTAAATTGTCGACACTATACTTCTTGTTATCTTGTTCTTATTGGTGATTGGAATCGTAGCATTAAACATCATACATACCTATGTATGTATATAAAACGACGCCGAAGATACACCGAGTAGCTCAGCCGGCAGAGCCGCGAAAGTTACCACAAACACCATTGAGACAACGGGAATATTATACATATTATACCTAATTATAATTCTACCACGACTGAGAGTAAAGCAACACAACAAATAACCACTACTATTGTATGCAAAAAAAAAAAAAAAACAAATGACGTAAAACACTGCACATTTTAGTTTGAATGAATCCGTTCTCCGTGGATTTTTATATTTGCTGGATAATGGAGACTTTTCCAACAAAACAATTAAAGTTTATTTAACACTAGTAGTTCATTTATTTTATTACAATTTTTTATCAATCAACATCACTTGATTATTCCGCACCATTTACAAATAATAACACCCGCAGTGTTTACGCACCGATCGCTGAAGAATAACTGGCCATTGTTGGCAGCCGCCGTTAGCAAAATAGAGAATGAGGCTGTGTATGAAATGTTAATAATTTTTTCTTCGTGGTAAAATTTTGTGATTTTTAGCGTGGTGAAGAAAATTAGGTATGTAATTTAATTGCTCAAAATGAAATCAACTTTGCAAGCGAATTACACAATGTAAATACCATGTTTTTCGATTATAATTCGGCAGGATTAAAACAATTTAATATAAGGGTAAAAATACTAAAGAGTTGTCATACAATTACACGGAGTAGAAAGTAACAGTGTGGTGTACTAATAACATATGACACAGTGGCTCAATAAAAGGAACATATGTATGGTAAGAAAAGCTGCGACATTTTAAGCAAAAAAAATTTTTGACTGGTTATATACATATTTTTGTAAAGAACTACATAGAGGTCAAATTAGTAGATAATTATAAAAACCGAAATCTTTTTTGCAGGTTTTTTTAAATCACAATGTATTTTGTTATTGCAGTGTTTTGCGACGCGCTTTTATTTAAGTTATTAATGGTTTTATCTTTGAAACTCGACTATGAAATTCGTTGGGTTTCAAAATATTTCGAAGTATTTCCTCCATGAACGGATTACAAACCCAGCCCACCAGTCCTTGGTTAGTGGATTTAAACTGGGGTATAATTTTCATTTGACCGTCGGTGGTGCAATGGGTAGTGTGCGCGCCTCTTGTACAGGAGATCCTGGGTTCGATCCCTGCTCCAACCACCTTAAAATTTCTTTCGACGACGGTCACCTCGCTTAGTGACGGCGACACTATCGAGTATATAGCCATGAAAAAGCTTCTCAAAATACCGTTCGGAATCGGTGTAAAACTGTAGGTCCCAATCAGTGAGTGAAAACTGGAAAGCGCACAGCTCAGTGATTGTGAGAATTTCTCCCCGGTCCCTTCATGGGATGTAATGGGAAACCATTTATTTATTTTTATTTTTTATCATTTTCAAGATAGACACCTTCTGAATGTGAAATTTTTCACTTTGAAGTATATGCCTTATGTTAACATTTTCGTCCACTGTGTCCAAACGAAAAAACCTAGTCAATGGGACTTGTATTCGGACGTAGCCCTTGGTCAGTAGATTTAAACTAGGCAATCAGATTCAGGATAGGCACCTTCGGAACATGAAATTTGCCACTTTCAAATATTTGAAGTGAAGAAAAATTTGTCAATGAGAGTTGTATGCGCTCGCAGCCCTTGGTCAGTAGATTTAAACTGGATAATCAGCTTCTGGATAGACACCTTCGGAACGTGACAATTTTTACTGTGAAATATTTGCCTTTGTTAACATTTTCGTCCATTGTGTTCAAAAAAAGCAAACCTCGTCAATAGGACTCATGTGCGGACGTAGCCCTTGCTCAGTGCACTGCAATTAAATAATGTGCCCATTTCTGCACGCCACTGTATAGAATACCAAGAGGACAAGCAAAATCAACTCGTCGTGATTGCAACTTCACTTTTATGGTGCCATTCACCTCCATGTTATCATGGAGAGGAACAACATGGAGGTGAATTTTTCTTACAAATTATCTAATAAACAATATACAATGATAGCAACGACAATGACATTCTGGATTTAAACTAATGATCCATAATATATTTATCCGCTGAAATAATTATTGTGCAATATTGTTTATAAAAAAAAGTTCTGAGGTTTCGTGGAGGAGAGCATACCAAATGGTACTCACCAGGTATTATACTCAAAAATTCTGAAAAATATTAAAAAGCTACCCTTGAACTGGAATGAGAAACTATTTGTGTTTCCATTTGCAATTTTGTGTCATGGCACAGATAATTGTCGAGGGGACTTTTTGTATTGTTTCGAAAGTACTTTTTCGACGTTAGAGTACTTTGTACAAAATAATTAAATAAAGCTGTGTTTACACCGACAGATTAACCTGGTGTTTGTGGAACATATAACAACATTTATTAATTCTGTGTACGGTTTGTCAATTTTTCGGTGTAAATCCACTGAAAGTTTTAGTTAGTCTCAGGTACACATATATATCATTCTTATTACACAAAAAATAACAATAAATAAACCTTGGCAATTTCGATCAGTTGAGTTTGACAAGGCCAGTCCTTGATATAAAAACAAAATTCTTGCAATTCCTACTGCTTCTGCCTTACTTATTTTGCCATGTGTTGTATTTAAAACCCTCTCACATCAAATTTGGTGAGTCAAATCCGAAAGTACTCGAATTGGACTTTTTGAAATAGAATGGAGGTAAAAAAAGTCCTTATCCAAATATCAACCCTGCTGTATCCGTGCCAGTAAAAGAGAATAAGAACTTATTCTAAATGTCTCATTACTCCAAACTGGAGAGAGGAGCAAACATTTATCGGACAAATGTCGTGTTAAAAATACGGTATTTTTTTCGTCGCTACACGTGTATCAACAGTGCCGTTATCTGCTTTGCAAATGTGTTTATCGTATTCTTATTAGTTTAATCTTTGTCACTTCATAATTTTTATAGTTTTCAAACCTCGAAGCAGGAACATCCATGGAGGTGAACATTCATGTATGTATATTAGGGCGCGTCAAATTGTATGGAACGATTTTTTTTGATGAAGCGTATAGCAAAAACGTAATCTATAGGTGATTCTGAGAAATTTTGCTCAACAGACCATAGCTCTAAGTCGGATTTGGAGCCCCCAAAAGGTATTTTTATCACCTTTCAAAATCTGTATTGATACCTGTAGAATAAGTCGTCAATGGCAGCATTGTTCAATTGAACAACTTTGTAACACTGAATAATGACGTAACAAAATAATGACGTTTACCAACACTAAACGTTGCCAAGCTTGCTTTTCCTTCTTCCTTAATCGTTCATCGTGCAATGCGCACGCAGTTTCCCAAAATACTGAAATAAAACCTCGGTTATCACAATACCAATATTTTTAAATTTTGAGTGACACAATCAAAGAGTGCAGTGATAATATCAAAGTTATTATGGATAATCAAGAACCATCAACATCGTCTGCGGTGTCTTCGCAAATGGAAGCAACAACATCAACAAGTTTTGAGTCTAGATTGACTAACATCCCACATCAAGATATTGTTGTTTTTGGTTTATCAAGTGATTTAAATGATCTTAGGTTGCCTACTAAATGTGACATTTTAAAATATTATTTTTTTAAGTGATCGTGCTAAATTTGAAAACCAAATGTTCTTATATAAAACTTTTACTCCTCACGTAACACATAAATTGATCCAAATTTGGTGTAAATTAAATATTGAAATCATTAATAGGAAGAGTGTTTTCAAAAAATTAACTGGTTTGCTTGATAAATACCAGAAATATGTACAACATAGAAACAAAAGAGATGAATTTAAAGCATTTGTTGATTTAATAAACGAATTATTTTATATTGGCAAATGTAATTGCAAATTGAAAACAACAGAATGCTCGTGTGGATTGATTCCAGAACATCTAAAAGAATTTATGATGGACCAGCATAATGATAAAAAATTCACAATACCTGAATATGCGGAAGACATTGAAGAAGTAGCTACAACAATACCAACACTTACAACTGGTACCGATGATCAAACATATGAACCACCTGAATTACACATGGATGAAGATGAAAATGAAGCAACAACAGAAGTTCCAGAAGCAACTGTTCAACTGAGACGAGGTCATTATACTTAAAGATACGATGCCTTAAATTTTGCTATGGTGTTTGATAGATTCGGTGTTTCAGATAGAGTCGCTTCATGTTTAGCAACAGCTTTATTCGAAGATATACATTTTAGAGATGTTCATGGTAATCTTGTTATTATGGATAAACCAAAAGTGGCTAGAGAAAAAGTTAAATCTAGAGATGCAGTGCTTCGTACACGACATACAAATTCTTCCATAACTGCATTCTCTTTCGATGGTAGAAAAGATGACTCATTAACTACAGAGAAAATTAATGACAAATTTCATACCACTATGGCAGTGATTCTCAACCTTTTTTTGTTGCGGCACACTTTTAACGATTTAAAAATTTGGCGGCACACAAAGAGAAAGATAAGTTTAAAAATTATTTACTTACCTATAACACACTGCGTAAAATAGTTTACAATATTAATTTTAAATGTGCGAAATAAAATAATATGTACTACAAAAATAACAGTACGTTTATTAAGGTATTAATTACAAGTTAATGATAAGAATACTTTTAATGTGAAATTTGAGCTTGATGTTTTTTAATAATTTCATTTATATTTGGTCGTAAAAATGACAATGCTACTCTCAAATCGTCTTCTACATTTAGCAATCTTGATCTTTTTTTAGTTTTAATGTTGGTTAAAGCTGAAAATCCGAATTCACACAAATAAGATGAGGAAAATTGTAATAGTATATTTAAAGCTTTTTTGGATATCGTTGGAAATTTGCGGAAACAGCATCACTCAACTCGAAAACTACATTTTTTTTAACTTTCTTCGCTATGAAATTTCTAACTACTAAGTTGATCAGCTGTGCCATCGAGGCCATTTTTGCGAGGCCACCTACTCTCAATCTTGTATCTCTTATTTGTATGAGTCTCTATGTTTAAAATTCTTACGCTCTTGAAGTCCATTTGGTGCTCTCTCTCTCTCTCTTGCATGTTGCGCAAACGCTGCAGTTGCCGAAGGAAAAAAATTCTAAAACGGTTGCTATGCTGTCAACTTCAACACACACTGACTGAATGCATAGGTCGCTGAAGCACATGTGTGTGCTTTTGTTTTGCGCATTTGCTTTATCAGTTTTGCTTGTTTGCATACTATGTTAGTTACAACTAAGCAACGAAAAATGAATTCAAACTAGTCAAGCAATTTTGAACACTGGTTTTAAGTTAATCTATTTTTGTTTTTTCCCGAGAAAACATACGGTGGAGAGTGTTATTGGATATGTATGCTGTTGTTGTTTTTTCGTCATTTATGATTCCGTTTCAATATCTCTTTTCTGTAACTTTTTGTATACTCATGAAAATCATATTATTTAATAATATAAACATAATTGTAAATCTAAAATTTGGCGGCACACTTTTAGAATTTCGCGGCACACAAAAGTGCCGCGGAACAGTGGTTAAGAATCACTGCACTATGGTAAAAGAACCGCATTTAGTTGTTCTGAAAGAGCCCTATAATGAGTCACTTCGATATGTAAATTTGGGTAGTCAAGAAGATGCAAAAACCAAAGACAGAAAACTGAATGAATTTTTGAACAATAAAACATTAACAGTTGATCAATTAATTGGCATATGCAGTGATGGTGAGCCAGCAAATACTTGAACAGAAAATGGTGTTTTACGATTATTTGAAAAACAGTTAAATATAACAATTCACTAGTTTATATGTCTGCTTCATTTCAATGAACTGCCATTTCGTCATTTATATCAAGCATTGGACAAAACAGTCACCAGTGGACCACGAGCAGCAAGTGGAAAGTTATTCAAAGCTATTCAAGAATGTGAGAAATTGCAGGTATGTAACACTTTATTTTATTTAATATCATCATTTATTATCATTATTTATTGTCATTATTTTACTTTTTCGATTGGAATAAAGTTAAAATAAAATAATTGCATTTTAATTGATCTAAACATTTCATTTTTCAAGTAGTAGCTGATTTTGATCCAATACCACTGGAGAATATGCCTGCAATGATGGATCATGAACATGAGCTCGAACTACCATCAACAGATGTTAAATATTTATATCAAATAGCTAAAGCAATTTCGAATGGTATTGTTCCAGTTGATTTAGCTAACATTAAACCAGGACCAATTGCACATTCTCGTTGGTTAACCAAAGCCAGTAGATTACTACGATTATATGTAACAACTAATACACCATCGACCAATTTAAAACCTTTGGCACTTTTTATTATTACAGTTTATGTGCCAATGTACTTCAATGTGAAGTTGTATAACTCTGTTGTGTACGGCTGTGCACTTTTATTAAAATTTATACGTTGGACACGATACTTACAACCAAACTTACGTAATATTGTAGATGGTGTAATTCAAAACAACTCATATTACGCACATCCAAAAAATATCTTATTAACAATGTTATTTGATGATCGAAAAGCAATACGGGATAGAGCTATCAAAAAGATTTTACACTATCGAGAAAAATTGTACGATCCAACTAAACTCAGAGTTTACAACAAAAATATCTTAAATTTCGATGCTACCGATTATGTCAATATGGTTGATATGAATAACGACGATATATTATTTGAACCAGCATTTACTCGACAGATTCCATATGATCACTTGGTAGAATACTTAGATTTCGATGAACCACCACTGGCTGATCCACAAATTCCAATGCACATACAAGGAACAAAAAGACATGTAGAATTATTAACGAGTGTTTCAAAACGAGTTATAGAAAAGAATCGTGAAGGAGTTATGGCAGTGACATTACAAAGCCGTAAGAAAACTCCTCGAATGGAAAGTAAAAAGGACCTTAAAAATAATATTACCACGTTAAAACATTAAATTGTAGGTCGAGAATAATATTTAAAATTAAATTAAAAATGTAAAAATAGTGTTTTTTGTTGAAACCTTGAAAATGTTGATTTTTTCACATCGATTTTCCTACAAAAAAGAGTTCGAAAACAAAAAAAATTGATCGTAATAAAAGTTGTTGGAAAATTCAGAATTTATTAGTTAAAAGTTAATTTTAGGCTATTTTTCGACAAAAAATTCCTAATATCTCTACTAAAAATAAAAAACATTGATATTAACGAAAAAAAAGAATGACCCGCATATCGTCGCTGTGAAATCTAACCTGCATATTTGCAAAAATTGAGTTTTTGAATTGTTGGTGTCAAAAAAATTAATTGGTGAAAAGTATGCATTTTGCAGCTACGCCTGGTTGATTTCACAGCGACGATATGTCTGTTTCTCAAAACTTGTATTACACCATAGAGTAATACTTAAGAGTTTGCATTACTCTCTTCGATGCCTCTTCATGACTACGAGGTAGTAGGTCATTTCATACAGTTTTATTTACTGCTGTATTTTAGCAATTTTACATTTTTGGTTGGACATAAAACGGACAGAAATCAAAGGGAATTCGTTCAATGCATACAACATACAACATAATTTAGCTGTCATTAGTATCAATAAACACTATTTAAAATTAGTTCCTGTCTTCTTTTCTCTCTCATTCTCCTCTCCATCATTTCCCTAGTACCTTTTCGATCAGCTGTGCCATGGAAACCCCCTGATTACACCCAATTCATACGGTGATTTTTACGACGTTGCTTTTTCTGCGTCTTTTTTATATGTATGCGAACGGTGTAGAGAAGAAAGATATGTGTTTTTCGTGTCTTTTTTCATATTTATTTCTCTACTAATTTCTTCTTTTCTTTTCTTGATACGCTTTATTCTTTTTCGTACTTTGAAGTAGCCGGGTGAAATTAAAAAACATAAATTTTAGAATTGAGTGCAGAACTTGGGAAGAATCTAAAGTTTTCAAATTGTAAAAATTAAAATGTGGAATAATGAATTTTTATTTAATATTTAGGCGTAAATTGGTTTTAATAAATTCAAATATTTTTTGTATACACACTGAAAGAATAATGCTTCGTCGTATGGATGAAACATTTTCGTTAATGTTTTTACGTTGCTACAAAGAACAGTTTCGTATATCAGACAATTTGGTAGTCGCTGCAACGAAAATTTTCATACATGATTTCTTTGACAATTTTTCATTTCGTTGCTGCAAGAAGTTACTTGTCGTTCCTGCAACAATTGAATTTAATTTGAATTGTGTAGAAATATAGGTTACAAATTACAAAAAAAGAGGTACATGAGATTTAAACTATTGATATTTGGTGTATCTCTTACTTTTTAGTGATTGTTTTTATTATTTCTTAATTTTGGAGGTTTGCCAACTAACAACTACAATTTCATTATTGCAACGAAACTGATTTTTATGAAGATAAAGAGAGAAGCAGTCAAAAAAATGAGTGAGCGTTAAAAAGAGGCCAGCAAGAGGAAATGGTGAACGTGAGTGCTGGGTCACGTACACATCTTAAATCAGTTCATTTGCAACAACCGAAAATGGTAGACATATTTCTCCGCCGGAATAATTTAAATAAATTTTTTAAAACAGACTAAGTAGTTCAACTTAGTAAAGTAAAAATATTTTATTCAGAAAAATAAATTGTGTGAATTTATGTGTTTGCTGTGATCGTTTGTGTGTATCTATAAATGAAATTGATAAACAACAGAATGCAAACAGCAACACGACTGCAAATAAAGGGACGCATCGATAGCAGAAAAACTACCCCGAAATATGTAACTGAACATTTGTGTGTGTCCATGAGCGTAACGGTACACATCGTAACAAAATGTTCGTGTTTTAACCATAATTCGGTGCCGCCTGTTTCATTGTAACGGGTTTTTCAACCGAGACGCTACAAAAGTAAATCGATAGGGACAGCAAACGACGCCATATTTTTCCCGCTCTTTTGACATTTCTCTTCAGTAAGGTTTGCCATTTCATCATGGAAAGATATACGAGCCAACAACGAGTCGAAATTATTAAAATTTACTACCGAAATTTGGAGTCAGTGGCCTCAACTTTAAGAGCGCTACGTCCAATTTATGGTCATCATAATCGTCCTACCAGATCAACAATTGAGCGTCTAGTGGAAAAATTTGAATCCACAGTCACAGTACAAAATGTTTCCGTGCCAGTGAGACAAAGAAGTGCCCGTAGTGTCGAGAATATTGCTGCCGCTGAGGCTTCAGTTCAAGAAAGCCCAAATGTGTCTCTCACACGTCGTTCTCAAGCGTTGGGCATCTCAGTGACGTCGTTGTGGCGAATTTTGCGAAAAGATCTTGGCCTACATCCTTACAAGATCAAATGGACGCAAGAACTGACGCCGCTTGACCACCATAAGCGTCGTATGTTCGTGAATTGGACTGAGCAACAACTTGAAAATGATTCAGATTTTCATCGGAAAATCATCTTCAGCGATGAGGCTCATTTCTGGCTGAATGGCTTCGTCAATAAGCAAAATATGCGTTATTGGTCAGACAGCAATCAGCACGTAATCCATGAGTCTTCATTGCATCCCGAAAAAATTAGGGTTTGGTGTGGTTTATGGGCCGGCGGCGTCATTGGGCCGTACTTCTTCCGTGATGATCAAGACCGGCACATTACTGTGAATGCGAATCGCTACCGTTCAATGATAACCGAATATTTTTGGCCCCAATTGGGTAATATGGACTTGGAGGACATGTGGTTCCAACAGGACGGCGCCACAAGCCACACAGCGAATGCCACAATCAATTTATTGGAAACCAAGTTTGGTGAACGAGTTATCTCACGAAATGTCCCAGTCGATTGGCGGCCTCGGTCGTGCGATTTGACGCCGTTAGATTATTTCCTGTGGGGCTACGTCAAGTCTATTGTCTATGCCAACAAGCCAGCGACGATTGATGAACTTTGTACGAATATCGAACGTAAAATTGCAGCAGTATCGACCGATTTATGCTTGAAAACCGTCGAAAATTGGGTTCAGCATCTGGACTTCTGCAAGCGTGCCCGTGGTGGCCATGCAAAAGAAATCGAGTTCCATACATAATGGCATCGAACGTACTTTCACAGGAATAAAGAATTCCATTGGTATCTAAAACCGGTTTTGTTTTATTTAAAAAAAAACATTTGTAGCGCTCTTATTGAAAAACCCGTTATTTGTATTTGGGATCGAAGTCAATGAAAACGAAGAAGTGAAATGAACAAAGTGTTTCAAGTAAGACGATCATAAAAAGTAAAATAAAAATGAAATAAATCCAATCGAACTTTCAACAAAGTTGTTTCGAAAAGCTATTAAGGAAAAACGATGTCGTAAAAATCATCGCATGAATTGGGTGTTCGTAAAAGCATTTGTTTTTATTTAAATTAATTTGTCACCAGGAATTTATTAATAAAATCTGTCACTTCTGGTGGGGTAGGAAGCAAACCAGCGAACATAGAACGAAGCCGACCAATACCGAACTTCAAGGGGTGAAATGAAATAAATTTCTTAAACTTAAAAACTGACCAAAACAACCGGTCAACAATAATCAGACTATAGTACCAACAAAATTGGTCACAATAAACCAAAACATTCACAAATAAATTGCTGTGTCAAAATAAATATATTGTATATTTAATAGGTTTAAAAGAAATGAATTTCTTACCTTTTACACACTTTTGTTAATGTAATTAAGATGGAGCCCTTCGTTGGACGCGCACACACTTAGTTATTTTCCCGATGGCCAATAATACCACAATATTTAAATTGCCGACACTATACTATTTATTACCTTGTTATTATTGGTTATTGCCGTCGTGTCATCAAATATCCTATATACTTATACCAGCCGAATATAAACCGAGTGACTCAGCCAGCAAAGACCATGGTAAAATTAGATATATTTATACCATTTTATAATTCTACCATGTCTGAGACTAAAGCAACAAATAACCACTACTGTTGTACGCAAAAAACAAATGAAGTAAAACACTGGACATTTTACTTCGAATCCGTTCTCCTTGGAATTTTATATTTGCTGGATAATATATCCTTTTCCCAGAAAACATTTACCGCTCCTTGATTACTTGAACACTTACTTACGCCCCGTTTACAAACATAACACCCCGCACTGTTTACGCACCAATCGCTTAAGAATAGAATAGAGAAATGTGATGTTTGTTAAAAAATCTATCAAACTTAGAGGTCTCTCCACAATGCTGTGTGAAAGATAGGAATCATTGGTATCCACAAAATTAACCAAAACTTTGCCCGCCCGTCGCAGATAACAATCTTGACGCGATGCGGAGGCTTACGGGTCGTATCTTTTAGCTAGGGTCTCCTGTCGAAAGGCACTGGCAATTCGGTGCAACCCAACCAGAGGTTACCCACCCCCAATTATGGGTCAAAATATCAATATAAACTCTACAGGTGGTCTTCAGGCCGGTACCACCCAAATCATCATCTGATGCACCATGGTACCGCCGCTGTGGGAGAGAAGATTAAGACGAACGAGCAGAAAATGGAAACTGGATACAAGCGTTTCCCGCGGTATCTGAGGAGTATGCAGTCGAAAGACCCAACATCCCTCTCAGTACGCGACAAACGCTTAGTCCGGAATGAATACTACCGTCGTGGAAGTATACCCTCCACCTGCACCTAATAGACCAAGAGTGGATCATCCTGCCCGCGGCAGCTCTGGTCAGAAGACGACAACAAAGAGACAGCGCTCCAACGACTCCCAGGCCCCTACGAGCAAGCGGTTCAAAAAGCCCGAGAGCCTTACATCGGCACCCGAACTCCAAGTGCCGATTCTGGACCGGAGCAATCCGGAGGGTAGAATCTCCAAAGCAAGATGGTTGTTGGTAGAAGAAAGCATACCGAGGAAGATGCATGAAACCCTAGCGACGGACGAAGGTGATGATTTCTCAGAGTTCGCCGGTGTCAAATGGCATATGGGCGTGAAGATTGTCAAAAATCTGAGCGGACTCTGGCCATATATGAAAATCTGCACAGTGCCTATCGACAAAATCCCGAGCTGGACCACGGACAGAGTATGGCTTCCAACACCCATCATGGAGCACGAAGATTTTCTGGCCCTCATTAAAAGTCAAAATAAAAGCCTGTAAGCGGAGGGCTGGAAATTAGTCCGTGGCTGTGCGAGAGACAAAGGCGACGGAAAGGACTTATGGATCAGAATGGGTTTAGAGTCCCTACGTCTTCTGAGACTCTCAAACGGCTTAATTAAATTCGGTTTAAACTGATGGCAGAAATCCCGAGTGGTATGAAGGTGGTGCAAATTAACCTGCTTCACTTCGAAGTGGCGTCGGACGAGCTGCTGAGAAAAATGGGGAAGGAAAGTATAAACGTGGCCCTTATACAGAAACCTTGGCTGGCGGGCAACAAGGTCCGTGGTCTCAGGTCACGTAATCTGACACTCATTCCCCCAAAGAAAGAAGGTAAGATTCGTTGTAGTACCGTAGCCTGTAGAAATACAAATTTAACACTGATCTCTCGCTACAGCGACGAAGACCTTACAGTAGTGGCAATGGAACGCCAGGATAAACCTATGCTGGTGTTCGCATCCATGTATCTGCCATATGAACATAACGACCGTCCCTCGAACAAAGTACGATCTCTCATAGAATGAAGTAGAGGGCACGACCTTATTATCGGAGGAGATGTAAATGCGCACAACACTATTTGGGGCAGCACAAACATTAACAAACGAGGTGAGTCTCTACTTGAATACTTTTTATCCACTGATCTAGTTATTTGTATTAGGGGCAACAGGCCCACTTTCTATAATGAGAACAGGGAACAGGTTATAGATTTAACTCTAGTATGAAATAGCGATTCGAATCTCCAGATGGAGGGTATCAAGTGACTGCTCCTTTTAGGACCATTTTATGATACAATTCAACGTCGACCACGAGACTACCAGGGGCAAGCCCTATCGAAACCTACTGGCATAGGTTCAGGCAGGAATAAGTTATGCAGTCGTATCCGCCGGCTGATGTGGAGATAAATGACGTGCATGGCCTGGAACACGAATTGGATCACATGACATATAGCCTTGTAGGAGCTTTCCATAAATCCTTTCCGGAGCGCTCACCACCCCGGAAAGCCAACCAAACATGGTGGACGCCGGAGTTAAAACAGCTCAGAAAGTAGAAAACTTTTCAACAAAGCCAAAAAGGAAGGAACCTCGCAAAGCTGGGAAAGATATAGAGCGGCTGTGAAGACAGGAAAGAGTCAGGAAAGGTCAGGAAAGGCGAGAAGGAAGTCCTGGACGAATTTCTGTGAGGAAGTGGAAGATATCAGCGAAGCCTCTGGGCTCTACAATTCCTCACGGGACCGGATGGATTGCTTACGGAGATCATCCAAGAGGCTCTAGAACTCGTGGTGAATACCCACTTCCCTGGCTGCAGCGAAGTTACAGATGCCGAGGATATATATGCGGATACTCCTACAGCCAAAATAGAGGAACTCATCAAATCTATTGTCGATGACGAGAAAATTAGTTGGGCGGTGAAATCATTTAAGCCTTTGAAATCGGCAGACCTTGATATCATTATCCCAGCAATTTTACAGGAATCTTTGGAACTCATTCTACCGTCGCTACGCGCGATTTTTTTATGCGACTATTCGATGGGCACATACACCCAAGGCATGGAGAGAAGTCAAAGTGGTCTTTATCCCCAAAGCGGCGAAAAAGCGGTACGACAAAAGATTATAGACCAATCAATCTCTCATCGTTTCTAATAAAAACTATTGAGAGACTAGTTGACCTACATGTGAGGGGGAAACTGACTCCAGATGACTTTAGCGCGGCACAACACGCCTACCTGAAAGGCAAATCGGTGGAAACGACCTTGCATGAAGTGGTAGGTGTTATCGAAGCCTCCATTGATTATAAGGATTACAGCATCACAGCTTTCCTAGACGTGTAAGGAGACATCAACAACACTTGAAGGCATAGGCTCACACGCTGGTATAACGAAGCGGACAGGAAATATACTTAAAATGAGGATCATAAACTCATATAAGAGTAGCTGATCATATAAGGAAACGAGTAACAAGAGGAACTCCGAAAGGGGGAGTGATCTCACCGATATTATCGAATCAAGTGATGAACACAATCCGTAAGGATTTTAACAAAACGGGCATCAAAATCATAGCATATGCGGATGACGTGGTGCTCCTGATCAGGGGTAAATTTATGCATACGGTCATCATGGAAAGGTCACTAAAACAATTGGCTCGTTGGGCAACAGAAAATGGACTAGGAGTCAACGCGATGAAAACAGAAGTAGTCCTTTTTACGAGAAGATACAAAATTCCAAATTCCCAACTCCCAGCACGACAGGGAAATGAACATTTTCCAAACTTTTTTTAATTTTCTGATAGTTTTCATAACAGGGTGATTCAGGAAGTTCCGGACAAATTTCTCCGGCGTATTCCTTGGCTCATTTTATGAAGAAACGTCCACTAGGACCATGTCCGAAAATGCAAGGGTGCGAAATGGCAGCGGGTTCAAAATTTTCGGATTAGCGGTGGGAGGGTAGTAGGGTAAAGTTGCTAACTTCTGAGCCAGTGTTTGTTACGTTTCCCAACGGTTACGTTTTCCTAATCGATGACCACCAAACCGAATAACATTCAGTGAGACGCACCGCCGATTTCGTGAAGGTACGTTGTTTACACAAAGGGAGACGTCCCGGAAATGAACAACACGACGTTGCAGTTGAAGAGTTAATTTTGGATGCGATAGACGAGAATCCAACGACAAGCACAAGACGAATCACGGTCCAAGTTGGTGTGGCACAATCAAAAGTATGGCGCGTCCTTCACAAAGAAAAAAAAAACATCCATTCCATTTCACACCAGTTCAAGAACTCTTGGCGGCCAATTTGCCACTACGCGTCAACTTTTGCCGTGAGATGTTGCAACGTGATGTACACCCATTTATGTTTTTACGTTCGATTGTGTGGACCGACGAAGCGCAATTCACGAGAGACGGCATAACTAATTTCCATAATTTGCACGAATGGGCCCAAGACAATCCCCACAACAAGAAAGAAACAGCATTTCAACACCGATTTGCCGTCAACACCTTGATTGGGCCAAAAGTACTTTCGCCCAGGTTAAATTCGCAAAATTATTTGGCTTTTTTGCAAGAAGTCATGCCAGAAATCCTAGAGAAAGTACCTCTTGCGGTACGAAATAATGTTTTCTACCAACAAGATGGTGCTCCAGCGCATTACGGGCTTATTGTGCGGGATTGGCTTAACACCAATTTCCCTCGACATTGGACTGGACGAGCTGGACCAATCGCCTGGCCGCCACGATCTCCAGATCTCACACCAGTTGATATCTTTTTGTGGGGCTACATGAAAGATTGTGTGTATTCTGTGCAGATCCACAATCGTGAGCAGTTACTTGCACGCATTGAGGAAGCTGCGGTGTAAGTTCGTGAAAAGATGAATGAACTAAACGTGGCGGATGTGGTTCGCAATTGTGTTTAGTAGAAAATGGGAACCACATTTAAAACTTTCTTTAACATCAAATGTTTTTTTTCCTTATGTGTTTGACTCTTCAGCCAAAAGTTTCAATAAAATAAAATCTTAAACGTGTTAATTTACAAAAACAAATAAACGTGTGCTGTTATTTCGCTTCCAAAAACAAAAACAAACATTTTTGCATTTCAGTAAAATGGTTATAACTTTGGAACGGTAAGACCTCTGGGCTTCGTTTAGGTCATTTTGGAAAGGTATAGCCATCTTTCAACAGAAAAAAAACATAAGTTACTTGCAATCTGGCTGAGCAAATGTTTTTTCCGAAAGCTCTGTATCTCGGCGATTTAATTTTTTTTTACTTTTTTTTATTGATTCTGAAAGGCCTCTTAAAGACCTTTCGAACAAGCCCAAACAAAAAAATCCAACCACTGGCTCAGAAGTTAGCAACTTTACCCTACTACCCTCCGACCGCTAATCCGAAAATTTTGAACCCGCTGCCATCTCGCATCCCTGCATTTTCGGACATGGTCCTAGTGGACTTTTCTTCATGAAATGAGCGAAGGAATACGCTGGAGAAATTTGTCCGGAACTTCCTGAATCACCCTGTATATGGCGGATATTGGTTTTCTTCGATTTTAAGCACCTAGTCCTGTTTCAATATCCTTTCAAATTTTTTATAAATTTTGTACTTAGTATTTGCAACAACATATTAAAACATATTATTAAAATATATATTAAAGTGTGAACATTTTACAAACTTTTTTAATTTTCTGAGAAATTTTCATATATACGGCGTATATTGGTTTTCGTCGATTTTAAGGACCTAGTCCTTTTTCAGTGTCCTTGAAATTTGTTATAAAATTTCTATTTAATATTTACAATAATATCTGTGAATATTAAAGTGTGAAAATTTTCCAAACATTATGTAATTTTCTGAGAAACTTTCATATATATGTCGGATATTGGTTTTCTTCAATGTTAAGGACCTAGTCCTGTTTCAATGTCCTTTCAAATTTTTTATAAATTTTCTACTTAGTATTTGCAACAACATATCTCAATATTAAAGTGTGAACAGTTTACAAACTTTTTTAATTTTCTGAGAAATTTTCATATGCATGTCGGATATTTGTTTTCTTCGATTTTAAGGACCTAGTCCTGTCTCAATGTCCTTGACATTTTTTATGAAATTTCTGCTTCGTATTTCCAACAACATACGTGTGACAACAACATATTAAGTGTGAAAATTTTCCACATTGTTTTTTTAATTTTCTGAGAAGTTTTCTTGTTTCAAGGACTTGTTTCATAGTCCTTGAGTTCGTATTTCTAAATTTTCTAGTAATAGTAAAATTTTAAAATTAAAAAATTTTTATCTTTTTTAAACTTTATGAACTTTTTCTGAAACGTACATTAAAAATGTTAAATTCCATCCTTTTAAGGATCTCTTCACATATCAATGTCCTGCATTTTAAATTACACATAACATCCTGAATAACGTAACTAGAATTGACGTTAGAACTATTCTAATTGATTTGGTATATTTTAACGATGTACAGAAAAGTGGGCCAATCATGGTAGGCCAACTTAACTTCGGTCTTAACAGCAAAGTTTCGTCAAAATCAGTTAAATTTTGTCGAAATCGGATGGCGTCATTCGCCAGTTTAGATATATACACTTGTATTGATATAAACCCAATCCCTTTAATATTTACTGTCCGTCCGAACCTGAGGAAATTTTGCATGTCTCAAGCTATAAATAGTATTGAACAATACAAGCCGAGAGGCATGTGCTGTCATGCAAATATAAATTGCAAACAGTCTGAAAATACGTATCTTATACATGTCTCTTCTATGCTTTGTTCGTAATCCGTCTCTAACCTTGAAGCAAACAATTACAATGACGTATACAAACGTTTATTGGACGTAAATTGAAATTATTTTTTTTTTTAATATTATAGAATTTTTGGATATACACAGAGTGGCCAATTAATTAATTAATTCGGAATATCACGGAACCTGTGTTCAATGAAACTGACGTGATAAAACTGTATTTCTCAAAAAATTCAATATATCCACGACATACGTTGAATGTGCAACTCCTATTTGCTTATAAATCGAACTTTACATTGACATTTCGAAATTACCTCTCTTTAAACTTATCTACCGGTGTAAGGTGAAGTTTACAGCTTGAAGCAACAAGTCCTATAGTATGTGGGGACGTCTGAGACTCATTTCGAAACAAACGAACCCCTTGTGATTATATTTGTAGAAAAACCGAAAATAGTCAGACTTGCAAATCAATCTAAACTAAGCCATGTTATTTAAATTAAACTCAATTGAATTGAATTCAACTCAATTCAGTTCAATTCAACTCAATTCAGTTCAGTTCAATTCAATTCGATTCAATTAAGTTCAATTCCACTCATTCCAGTTCAATTCAATGCAACGCAATAAAATTCGATTCAATAAATTAAGTTCAATTCAATTCAGTTCAATTCAAATCAATTCGATTCAATTAAGTTCGATTCATCCCAATTCAATACAGTTCCATTCAATTCGATTCAAATAAATTAAGTTCAACTCAACTCAATTCAATTCAGTTCAACTCAATGCAATTGAATTCAGTTCAATACAATTCAATTCAAATGTATTCTATTCAATTCCGCTTAATTCAATTCAATTCAACACAACTCAATTCAGTTCAATTCATTTTAATCCGATTCAATTCTATTCAATCTAATCTAACATATACTACGCTTATACGAAAGCTTATATTCTGAGATCATATTGCGATATGTCAAGCAAGTACATTTTACTTGCACGTACTTTATTGACACATCGCGATATGATATCACAATTTAAGCTCTCGTATAAACGTAGTAGTAGACTAATCATGGCTAACTCCCTTCAGTGCTTAAATGTTTTTTCGACCCCTGAAAAGGCGATAGGTGCCTTCTAATCAATCCCATTTTCTGGAGTTACCTAGTTCGGAGTTGAAAATGTAATTCGAAAATTGGACGCATGCAAATGTCGATGGAAAGTTATTGAAAAAACAATAAAGCTAAATAAACTCACTGATAAATATCGAATTGTTTATCTCAAAACTTATCGAGTCTGATCAAGACCTGGGTGCAGCGAAGGTACACACTAGATTAGGCAGACCGAAATCGTTCAGATCTGAAGAAACGACTCAGCATTAAGTGAACAGTAACAAAAAATAAATAAGAGATGTGGTTACACTAAGGACGTCAACTCTAAATCAAACACATTTTTAGACAATTTCGACAAACTTTATTATTTATTATGAAGGAAGATAATTTGGCTAAACGCAGACTAATATGATAAATAAACGTTTTTGTTTTTGCGAAAAGAACTATACTTTAAAATACCTCTGATATTTTTCTACGCCATTGGACCCTACCCCTCATTTGACAACTTGGGTCTAAAATCAACTTGCTTTCCATTCACTTATCCTATCCATTTCAACATCATTTACTCATCCTAAACGAATCAATGTTGTGGGCACGATCTATCTGTCCCAGCTATTCAACAGCTATCCTTTTTTGTTTTTAACGAAACTTAACTCCCACAATATTAACACATTCATCTACCTTGTCCAAATCGATCCGCTAGTGATCGTGCGACCTAAACGCTCTTTGAAATTTTTGAAATTCTGAAGTGCTCTTTGAAATTCTGAAGTGCACGGTAGATCTGCGTTATTTGCGAGATAACGCGGAAGAATGTTGAACTATATGGTAAAAGTTAGTAGAGGGTTATCTGTAAAATGGTTATGACTGACTTTATAAAAGTGAGCAAGTATATACGATCTACCCGAAAATTATATAAATGGCAACTCGTATACAGGACTTCAATATCTTCACTGCATTATAACAGCAATAATTTGAACAAGTACATGATCCATATTGTTTGACATCGTATTTACGCCAAGTCAACATCACCTTGCAATATTCAATCGTTCAAAAACAATTTTCGCAATTGTGCAAACAGTCAAATTCGGGCGATGTGATGATTTCGGGCTATATAAAGCCCAGTTTTTCTTATCGAATATCAGAAAAAAAGTTCCAGCCGCTTCTTCCTTAACAAATTTAACATTTTATTAAGTAAAATAATTAAATTATAATAACAAAATGTTTAACTACAAACTTCAATTGATCTTTGGAGGTAAGAGTAACGAAGTAACCTCTTGGTTCTGGGTCTCAACATTTTCCCTTGATATATTACAGCACTTCTGTGTATGACGTGCTTAGTACATAGTAACTATCCTGCACCAGCTGGTCCTCCTGGCCCACCGGGTCCTCCAGGTGCACCAGGAAAACCTGGAGCTGCAGGAAAGCCAGGCCCACCTGGCCCGCCGGGCCCAGAAGGAAAGCCTGGTAAGGCTGGTCCACAAGGTGAGCAGGGAGCTCAAGGTGAAAAGGGACATCAAGGTGAAGCAGGTGCCCCAGGCGCTCAAGGTGAGCAGGGTCCTGAAGGTCCTGCAGGACCACAAGGTGAGCAAGGTCCACAAGGTAGTCCAGGCTACCCCGGCAAGGATGGCAGCGACGGCAAAGATGGACAACCTGGCAATCCAGGTGAACAAGGTCCCCCCGGTGCTGCCGGCGAACCAGGAGTGAACGGAACACCAGGCGCACCCGGCACAGATGGAAAAGATGGTATAGATGGTGTCAATGGCAAAGATGGCGAAACTGGTAAAGATGGAGCCCCTGGACAGCCCGGTGGCCCAGGAGAAACCGGATTACCTGGCCCACCCGGTAAACCCAGTCATGGTGATGGTCATGGTCATGGATGCGGGTGTCGTTCAAGACACTGTAATTGCAAAAAATAAATACATTTAATAGCACACAAAAGAGGTCGCTACTCAAGCCCCAATAAGATGACGAATATGGACTTCTCCAAAGGATCAATGACCACAATTTTGAGTGTTCTTTTTTATATTTTAATTATGTATATGTGGTTTGATAATAATTTTTGTTTTTGTAATCCAAGTTTATTGCGAAATCTTTAATAATAAATGTCACTGGCAGCTTACGTCATTTGATTTTTAATACAACTGTGTGTAATATGGTTCACAATTTGTTCGAGAAGTCATAATTCGTCATATAGCATTGATGTTTAATGTACTCGCTTAAGTACATAAATATAAGGACGGCAAGATTTTGGGGATTGTGATGTTCTTTTATTCCAGAGTATGGAATAAATGTAACGGAATTGAAGTGGTAACAAATGCATTCCCGACGACTTGAGAAACATTTTCTTCTGCAGATGTATATGGCTGATTACAACACAACAATCCAGTACAACTGTCAAATCCCCATGAAAACATCATCACAGACTCTAATACTGTCATATCTGTTCTTCTCATGTATTCAAGAATAACTTCTAATTGCAATTCTAAAATTCTTTCTGTTGAAAAAATTTAAGTTTGACCTTATGAATCTTTTTAGTGATACAAATAGAATTTTTTTGTGGTCGACCTTCTACGTTAACGAATCTGAACACGAATATTTCGATATCTCGTGGACTAAGAGAATTATCTAATTCCAATGTCAATGACTCGCCTCGTCCGGTGTTTCTTTATAAATGAAACCAAAGGTTCGCGAACTACTTTTCTCAGCTTCTCGTTGCTCTGTACTACTGATAATCTCATCGAGTAAAACATGAATCAAAATTTCCTGCCCGTCTTGTTCTGTTAGCTGTCCTGTCGGCAGTTAGCACTTATTGTGGCACATTCTCGGCGCTGTGAGCAAGTACTGGACGACACAATTTTGTGGACAGATCTGTTGGCAAAAATGTATACATCTCATTGTCGAGAAGCCAATGCACGCACGCATGCAATGTTTGGTGTGGATTTTGGAGTGGTGGTATCACTGACCCATATTTTCGAAATTGGGAACTCGAATAATGTTGTACTGAACGCGAAAAAACCCAATTTTATTAGGTTTAGACCTCATCCGCACAGAAACGAAATTTGCAAAATTGTGTTAGATGGAAATGAGCCTAAGGAACAAGGCGCACTTAAATATTTAGGAGTCTATTTACCAAATAATATTTC
The DNA here is from genome assembly GCA_963931995.1 of Phaonia tiefii. Taxonomy (NCBI): domain Eukaryota; kingdom Metazoa; phylum Arthropoda; class Insecta; order Diptera; family Muscidae; genus Phaonia; species Phaonia tiefii. Next base: position 145,109,264 of record OZ008370.1, read on the forward strand.
ATGGCAGATTCATATACAGAATCTTAAATCTAATTTGGCTCCTCCAGCAGTAGGGAAGCTTTTCAAACTAAAAAAGGAAACCAAATTAAGAATCGATTTCCATCTGCAAAAACTCAATATCTTTTGATCTAATAAACATTTTTAAGTTCTGTTAAGTTAAGTTAAAACCCGATCGTTCGCAAGGGGCCCAGGATTATGGCGGTATATCAACATTGGGGGGTATATTTCAGGAAAATTTCCAAAGTTGACTACGTTTGGTTTTTTTTCGATTTCCAGGAAAACAAAAATTTTGGATTTTTGTTTTTATGTTTTTTAAGCATATCTTGACATAATTGTTCATAATGCACTCAAAAAATTAAAATATTTGTCGCATTACAGATATTCACTTTCTTTGAAAATCAAAAACCTTTGGTATCTTTTTCAAATTTCCTGAACTGTATCTCATTCAGTTGTAGAGGTATGCACTCAATTTTTCTTTTTTACAAAGAGTGATTAGGTGGCTTTATTATGGCAGTTAAGTTATGCCAATTACTGTAAATGTCGATTTTGAATAAAATTTTGACTATGGACCAACATAACTTCTTTGCTTCAAAAGTGTTCAATGAATACGAGAAACAGTTGGAAAGGCTGATCTGTTGCCCAATTTCGCAGGGTAACTTTTGCTGCCTCCCGCTTGAATGCAAAGAAGATAACGCTAATTTAAAAATAAACTGATTTTTTAGCGTTTAAATGTCAATAACTATTTTTAAACTATAAAAAAGTAGGTACACAGCTAAAAAGGTAATACAGTTCTTTTTCTCAGTTTGGTGTTTTTTATACTAATCCGAGTTCATTTGCCCGAGTTATGTCCCCAATATCCCTTAAGACCCAACATTTAGCAAATAAATCGTATTACTGCCGTTGAATTACATACAGGTGGTACTTGAATTCATGAAAAAGCAAACATTGGTATTATTATAATGTTTTATACCTGAATACTAATAAAATTCGCCTCAATAACAGCCGTACACCAATTTTAACCCTGGATGAATTTTTTAACTAAAACCATTCTTGAAATAACTTCAAGTACGTTATTCCAGCATCATTTTCTGAAAAAATTAAATATAAAATTTTGCGGTAACGCGGAGATTCGGGTCTCTTTTTATTATGAAATATCAATATATGAACTAACTAATAAAATAGTATGTTTATACTCCAATCATCTGCAATTTTTTGTAGGCCCAATTAGTAGTATGTTTCTTCTCATCAAAAACACTACGAATTTTAAGTGAGGTACTACCTAGTAATAAACAACATGTACTTACCGATTTTTCCAGCGAAATAGTAAGTAAAGTGCACAGAATTCAATGAACGCTGAAAATAATAAATTAAATTTCAATAAGTTAAGGGAATTAGTCGATAAATGTAGTCATCTATTTTGGTTATAAAATACACATGTGTACTTTGTTACATTTGGTGTTACCAGACCACGAAAATATAAATTTAAATGACAAGTTTTCCACGCTGTAATATAGTTTAGTTATAAAATATTGGATTCAAACGATATTCATCAACCGTGTTAGATGTAAGAAATTTTAAATAATTTTTTAAATAAAAGAAATACACACCTTAAATCCCTACAAATAATTACCTGCGTTTATAACCTAGCTATTTTATATTCTACAGTATCTCCGTATCGTGATGTCTCCCAAACCACCCTCCTGCCTATATGTGGTTTATATCAAATGCAATTGTTAACTTACATTTACAAAGTATTTAATGGCGTTGGCTATGACACTTTAGGATGTCAAAGTTAGAAGTGGGTGTCATAATCGTCTTCTATTGTGGATTGCCGAAAATACCTTAGAATCGTCCCATGCCCATATGGGCTGGTTATCCATCACGAAGAATGTCTTAGCCGGATTGCCGACGCTTCAGCAAATTTGCGGGTTGTGCGAAGGGCACCCGTGATATCCACCATTACCATTCTCTGGCCACCAAATGACAATACCATAAAGCAATATCGAGGGGATTACAGCTGTATATATTCAGTAAACTGTTTTCGAAAATAGACCCCATCGTCCTCCGATGGCCCTAGGACACGAAATAAATCCAATGTGGCTCTACTGATACTATCCCGTATTTGACGTGAAACTAAGCTTTCTGTCCAGAATCACACCTAGATATCTTGAACTATCCTTTAGGCATTGAGACAATGGATGAATAAATGGAAACTTCTGCTTCTTAGTAAAGAGTACGAGCTAGGTTTTTCCAGACTTACACCCAACCCATTCTCCGCGGACAGCTTAGAGTCTCTTGATGAAGGCCTGAAGCACATCTCGTCAGTAAATGCTACGACTGTGCAACGTAATTCCTCCAACTCATACTTATTCAAACCGTTATTCAAACTTCAAGTTAAAGTCGAGTGACACAGGTTCGAGGTTCAAATTAAAGCGTGCAGAGCTGTTGCCCTTATTATAAGGGTGCTGGCATGCGGACAGCTGACGGAAGTATATGAGAGCTTGATGAAGCTCATATAAAGTTTCAGAAGCCAGGTGGCTTAAAACTTCCTATTGCCCAGTATCGTGATTCTTATGAGGGTATTAAATAATGTCAAAAGCTTTAATTTGATACAAGTCCCAATTACTAAACTTTTTCCTGGTGGCCACCATGGACGCATCTTGCCCGTCCGAAACACCAATTTCTTAAATTCTTCGTCGAATTTGATATGCTGGAGGTTTTTTCGGACATGGAGGTATTAAATAATGAAAATAGATGTCAATAGCTTTAATTTAATACCCAATCACTAAACTCTTCCCAATTAGGCGCTATGGCCCCTAAATCTTTCCAAGATTTCCTATGTAAGAAAACCTCAAATTTGCCACCCTGGCAAAGAAAAACTTTGTTTGCCGTCCCGATATATCCTTTAGTAAGTCCTTGTTATAAAATGTATAACTTTTGGTTATATATATTTGGGTGATCGCGAGAAAATCGGTGATTTCTTACCTAGTTCTGTTAATGTAATTACAGAGCTCTGCTAACATAATTGGTTTGTATCTCTGCTAGTTAAATTCGAATTTATCTTCACACACATCTCTACAACTGGAATCATTATGAGATTTTTTCACTCTTTTAGAATTTTCTCCTGATAACTAATAAGTCAACTAAAATAATTTTTTCCCCCTCTGTTCTGGTTAGTCATCTTGACGCGATGCAGCGGTTTAAGTGTACTTATAGTGGCCATGCTGGAGGGAGTACTTCTTGTCCTGCACGTAACTTCTATAGTGAAGCTGATCCCAGCACACGAATTTGGTTACCCAAAATGAAGGGTGAGGGTCCCCAGCTCCTGGAGTGCCTCCAAGCCATAAACCCGACGGTCCCGATGGACGACTGAACGGTCATCCGTAAAGAGCCACCCAACGACAAGAGCATGCTTAATCCTTGCCATTACGGAAGCGGGCGCCGCCGCTCTGAAATCAGCAGGAGAGAAATTATTCTTTGGCATGAGAGAAGCCAGGGTAAAAATACCAGACGCTACTGGCCCAGACGACTCACCTAGCCCCGATGGCGAGGAAGACGAAGACGATGCCGAAGACGCCTATAAGCTGCTGGACCAGATGCAGCTGGAGGGGGCATCCACTTCATCACCAAAATTAGATGTCAGGTTTCCCAGGAGAATAGAGTGGGATAGAGGAACCACTTGCAGGTTTTGACACCAAAGTATTTACGGACGGATCCAAAATGGAGTGTGTAACTGGCTCGGGTGTCTTCTCCGAAGAGGCATGCCCCAATTTATCATTGAAACTCCCAGACAAGTGCAGCGTTTTTCAAGCGGAGGTACTGGTTATCAAAGAAGCCCGCGCCGCACTTATACTACAGCGAAGAACAGAGCACATTGGAATATTTGTATATATCCAGACGGCTCTCCTATCACTTAAATCTTACAACAATGCATCTAAACTCGTTAGTGAATGTAGGCAAAAACTTGTCGAGCTAGGCCGGCTGGCCAACATGGTTCTTACCTGGATACCAGGGCCCAAGGGTCTCCTAGGGAACAAATAGGCAGACGAACTAGCCAGGGCAGCATCCTCTTCCACCGAACTCCACATGGTATCAGTCGCAACGCCTATAGGGTAGGTCAAAAGGTATTTTCCTGCATTACCATGAACGAGCGAAGACCAAATGGGATAGGACGGAAACGTGCCGCATATCCAGAAACACATGACCAGACTATAACATTCACCGGACTAACTCTCTAATTAGCCATAATCGGGGAGACAATATATCTAGGCTAACTGGCGTGCTGACCGGGCACTGGCCAATCGGTAATCACGCAAAATGGTTGAAGCTGCCATATAATGACCACTACCGTGCCTGCGATGACGCAGAAGATGAGGAGACGGTGGAGCATCTCCTTTGCAGTTGTCCGACTCTGATGAATAGACACCTGAAGACTATGGACCGTCCCTTCTTCCATAACCTCACCGAGATACACAAGATAGATCTAGGGGATCTAATGAGGTATCTCCGATTAACAGGCTGAATATAGACACGGTACTTTGGGCTGTCCGGAGTGATGTAGTATGCAAAACGGTGTCTCAAGACACTAATTGATGATACATATTATCTTTAGCAACCACGTAAACCAACCAACCAACCAAAATAAATTTTTAGATATTTGTATTCAGTTCTTCGACCTTTTCTTTATCAATAAATAACACTGTTCTCCGAGCTTGAGGTCAAATTTGCTATAGATTTTAAAAGATTTGCTTAAATTTTTATATTTTATTTTTGTATGTGTGCTCGATGCAATATTTAATTTAGATACAATTTAAATGTATGTACATTAGAGTCCCCACAAAATATATGGAAAAGAAAAGTATATTGCTTTCTTTGCTCCACGCGACTTTTCTAAAACCTTGGGCTTAAAAAATAATATCTGCATCCCAATTTTTCAAATCTTGTTTAAACCGACCAGTCCCAATTGACCTAAACGCTAAAACCCGGCCTTAAAAACACTTCATTTCCTTTTTGGCCTTTAACTCCTAAACAAACGATTTTACGAGGTTTAATCACATAAGTTATTTTGACCAAAATAAAAAAGCGGACATTTCTTCAATACAAGCTTTTAACATATATCTAACCGTTAATGGCGTTTTCAACTATGAAAAGCAAAATTTTCCAAATTTTTGGTTCTCTTTTTTTCTTTAAAAATTTTTCTTTTGCTGTCGAAGGGCGGTAAACGTATAGGATGTAGCTTGCTAAATAGGAAATTAAATAGTGTTTATAATAAAATCAAATTTTTTGAAATATGTTAATTTTTTAAAACAAAAAAAAGAACCCCAAAAATTTGGAAAATTTTGCTTCTCATAGTTGAAAACGCCATTAACGGTTAGATACATGTTAAAAGCTTGTATTGAAGAAATGTCCGCTTTTTTTATTTTGGTCAAAATAACTTATGTGAGCAAACCTCATAAAATCGTTTGTTTAGGAGTTAAAGGCCAAAAAGGCAATAAAGTGTTTTTAGGGCCGGTTTTTAGCCTTTAGGTCAATTGGGACTGGTCGGTTTAAACAAGATTTGAAAAATTGGGATGCAAATATTTTTTAAGCCCAAGGTTTTAGAAAAGTCGCGGGGAGCGAAAAAAATCAACTTTTGCATTTATGTGGCCTCTAATGTACATGTAAAATAAGAACTGTTAATATTTTTAATTGTACACATTTCCAAAAAATGTTTCTCCATTACATCCCATGAAGGGATTGGGGAGAGCTTCTCGCAACTACTGAACTATGTGCGGTCTAGTTTTACACTCACTGATTAGGACCTACAGTTTTACATCGGATCCTGGCGGTATTTTTGAGGATAAATACTCGATAGTATTGCCCTCACTGAGGTGACCACACTACCATTGCATCAGCGATGCTAGTCCATGCGCTTCCTGAAAAATTCTAGGCTTTTCCGTATGATACGAATGGCCACTCGAGCGCAACACGACCATGAAAGTCAGCCACTTCAAGAATATCCCGGACAGCGTCCAACCAGTGGGTAATTAACCTATAATCGGCCTCCATCCCACTAGGACTTATTTCACCCTCCCCGGGGTGAGGATTCGTACATAAAGTAACCTGGAATACTCGTCACCCACAAAAATAATTAAATTTCACCACATCACAGAAATTAGACCGAATCGAAACGTAATCGAATCCCATTCTTCTACTTGCCCCCACACACTTCCTGAGCAACCAATCGGTCTTTTCTTCCCAAATTCCCCTAACAATTTTTATCATATTTATCATAACCGAAATGGTATCAAATAATTTAAAAACAAATAATATATACAGCCATGGACACTAAATTAGCACAACGCTACTCTAACGTTTGGCGTAGGATTTTTTTTATTAAATGTTTAGCTATATAGACCAATTATTATGGTCTGCAATGTTGCATCAGATTATCAAGCTTGTGTCAAATTAAAAGTTTTCACGGTTATTTCTTTTTTGTTCTGTTGCTGGATTGTGAAATTATCATCTTTCATTTTGGACAGTAAATTAGCACAACGTGAGCGGAATGGTCATAAAAAGTTTGTTGATGCGTATTAAGTGTTCAACGGTACTCTTTTTAAATTTTTGTGCAATTTCTCTAAAATTTTCCTAAAAAGTTTTCTAAAAAGCGGATTATACTCGTATTCCAAATGAGTAGTGAAGGCAAAAAAAGTCATGTGAAATTGCAAATATTCTTAACCGATCGAGAGAACTGGTTTATGTTATTTATTACATTAAAACTAATAAAATAGATAGAAAACAGAAAAAAATGAATCCACTTGGTAAAAAAACAAGCAAAGGACTGACGAAGGACCGTTTTCTGTTATCACGCTATATTGCGAACGAAATTAACTCTCAATTTGGTTAATCCAAATTTATAAGACAGGCTCCTCCGAAGACGACTGAATGGCGATCACGCGCAAGCCGAAAGAAGCCACATCTATCAGGAACAAATATTGTCAAGCGTTCATTGTTTGTTCGCACCCACAAGTCTATAGACCTCTCATTCTGGAACAAAAATACATTAGGGTGGTGAAACGAAGGTAAGTCGTAAAACTCGGAAGACCGTGAAGCATGGTGGAGGAAACATCATGGCGTGGGGATCGTTCTGCCAGTATTTTCAAATTCTTAAGAACCAAATGAAACCTTATGCTTTTGTCCACATGCCAGTCTCATTCACATTCATGCACGACAATGGCCACAAACACACGAAGAAGCTGGCAAAGGAGTTGTTTTCGAAGTAACGCATCCACGTTTTAGACTAGCTGGCTCAAAGTTCTAACGTGAACCCGATTGAAATGGGATGTGCAACTGCTCAACATAAATACAAAAACTTGGAAGATCTTTGGACTGGAATACAGAATTGCGTTCCCAGCATGCGCCGTAGATTCCAAGCGGCACTTGATAATAAAGGTTACACTACTAAATATTGACCAGGTAAACTAAACACATTAATATTTATATTAATTTTTAAAATATATCCCTTTTATTCCATAAATTATAATTCGTGCTTTTTTACTGTCCATCTGAAATCTGGCGTACGAGATATTGCTGGCATCAATGAGCCGACGATACCAAACGTGAAGGGAAATATATTCGTATCGTGAATAAATTCGTATCATTTTCTTAAGCTTCAAAACAGACCAAATCAATCGGTCAACAAAAATCAAACTATAAATATCAACAAAAATGGTCACAATAAACCAAAACATTCATAAATAAATCAAGCTGTGTCAAAATGTATGTATATGTATATTGTCTATTTAATAGGTTTAAAATGAATTTATTTCTTACCTTGTACACATTTGTGCTATCGTAATTATTCTGATTCCCTTCGTTGGATTCTTCAACAACATATGAATTAATTATTTACCGTACCGTTCACTCCCGTTTAGTTATTTACACACTCGCACACACTTAGTTATTTTCTCGATGGCCGATAATAGCTACCACACAATTTAAATTGCCCACACTATACTTTTGTTTATGTTGTTCTTATTGGTTATTGCCATCGTATCATCAAATATCATATGTACAAGTAGCGAAGCCGAAGATAAACCGAATAGCTCAGCGAGCAGAGCAGCGAAAGTTACCACAAAAACAATTGACACCGTAGTAAAATTATACATATTTATACGCTTTTATAATTCTACCACGACTGAGAGTAAAGCAACACAACAACAAATAACCACTACTATTGTATGCAAAAAAAAACAAATGACGTGAAACACTGCACTTTTTTTTTGAATGAATCCGTTCTCCGTGGAATTTTATATTTGCTGGATAATGGACCCTTTTCCAACAAAACATTTAAAGTTGATTTAACACTAGTTCATTTATTTTATTACAATTGATTATCAACATCACTTGATTATTCCGCACCGTTTACAAATCATAACACCCGCACTGTTTACGCACCGATCGCTGAAGAATAACTGGCCATTTTGGCAACCGCCGTTAGCAAAATAGAGAATGAGGCTGTGTATGAAACAGTGATGGAAAATTATGGCACAATGTGCCATTTTTGGCCCTATTTAACCTTTTGTGGCCCCGTGGCACAGTCAACTCTGTTTTGGCACTATTTAACAATAGTTAAACCCGTTGCTCATTAGGGCCTAACTTAATAGCGAATAAAGAGAATTATCGAAAAAGAACTGAATTCAAAAAGTTAATGAAACGCGGTGTCCAATATTATAAACAGTTTAAATTAACCAGTATTCAAAACTATGTATTATATTGTAGTAGGAGCCCTTTCTATTCTACACTTCTGAAAGTTTTGAACGATGTTTTCCGTCCAAAATATAATCTAATTTAAAATTAGGGACAGACTACAAAATATTACACTGATCTTTTATAGGAACAAATCAAAACAATATCTTAAGTCGTTGAAATCAAAATTATGATATACATAGTTTTGATTTAACTGAACACAAACAAACATTTAAAATTCTGAGTTTGAATAAGAGGCTATATTCGATTACGTTTTCAATGTAAATAAACACAATATTTTAATGTTACATATGAAAGAATTTGTATCTTAATTTATGAACTCAAAAAAGTAAATTTTTTTGAATGAATATTTAATTTGAATGAATATTAAGTTTTTTTCCTTACATATTTTATATAACTAACAATTTTTTTTACTAAATAAATTTGTATTTAAATAAATAATATAATAGTATTTTTTGGTTAAAAATTACTTTGGCCCTTTCGAAGTCGTTTTGGAGCTCTCTTTGGCCCTAAATTGAAAGATGGAATTACCAACACTGGTATGAAATGTTAATAAATTTTTCTTCGTGTTAAAATTGGTGAATTTTAGCGTGGTGAAAAAAATTAGGTATGTATGGCTGTGTGTTCATCGAAAATATTATAGTCGTGGTAAATTGTGTTGAATTTATTTCTGTGTGGTGAAGATACAATTCCGATTTTGCTGTGTGAAATGGAAAATCAAAATTTTGACAGCTGAAAATTCATGTCCTTTCACTTTTTTGAAATTAACATAACTTTTAAAAAATATTTCGGTATTTTTATTCAAATTATAAAAAAAATGGATAAATTTCGATTACACCAAAGGATGTATGTGATGTATCAAATAGGGAGAAGGGGTGAGGTATGCTCTTATTGTTTTATATTTTGTATACTGCGTCGGATAGAACATGTCATTTTAAGCAAAAAAAGTAAAATAGCAAAATCGGCGCAAATTCACAGTTTCGGAGTTGAAATTTTGAAAAATTATAGATTATTTTCTTTTACTTTTCTCAAAAATATAAAGCTATATACCACAAAAATACTATGCCGAAGCCGCGAAGCCGGTGTTGGACCTACCCCAGAGTAGAAAATTCCATACTATGCCGAAGCCGGTGTTGGACCTACCCAAGAGGAAATAGTCCCTTAGCCCGGTCAAGCAGAAACCTCTATGCCAAACCTCACTAAGTTATCGAGTTATTGGATGTTGAAATTTTGAAAAAAAAGCGATCATTTTTAAAAATTTCAACATCCCATAACTCGATAACAAAGCGAGTTATAGAGAAATGCTAGCTATTTTTTTGTGTTTATTTTGACTTCTTTTATACAAAAAAGTAATGATATCAATAGCTTTACACAGTAGCTTAACCCCATTACCCTCTCACACATCCGATATTTCGGGGACTATAACTCGGAAACAATGCATTTGCCCGGATTTTGTTGTTTTACTTTTTTTGCTTAAAATAATGTATTGTTTTTTTTAAGCGTAAGCTGTAAAATAGACCTGTATAGAACTCATGTATTTTGTTTTTGTACTCTTGTAGGCTTATGTTGTTGGTATGTATGTATTTGTGTAGAGTTTCGCAACTGAAGCGAATGAGACAAAAACAAAATGCCTGTTGTTGCTGCCTACAACTACAACAACACCTGCTGCTATTACCATGTTTCCGAGCAAATGCTGCATAAAATACGAACGTCAAAATTTAGACTACTTGTCAAAATTTTGTGTAGCCCTGGGGCTAGTGAAAATTTTGACAATAAATACTCACCACGCTAATGTCAAAATTTTGGTCAATCAAAATTATTTGGTCCGATAAACACACAGCATATGTAATTTAACTGCGCAAAATGAAATCAACAAACTTTGCAAGGAAATTACAAAATTTGAATACCATGTTTTTGAATTAGAATTCGAGTTGAGTTGTCATAAAATTACACAGAGTAGAAAATAACATCGTGGTGTACTAATAATATAAGAAACACTGACTCAATAAAGCCAATATTAGCAGAACGCGAGATTAGTTAGAAATCAATTTAGGAATTGGAAATTCCATGATAAATTCTATATTTTAATTAGAATTCATAATTATCATATATCAGAACTATTTGTCGATGTTATTGGTAAAATAAAAACAGGTCTTACTAAAAAGAAGTTGTTACTACAGAAATTAATAAGTATTAACCAATTTGAGTATCTCGAAAACCTCATTTATCTGAATTGGAAGATACAACTCATAACAAGGACAATTTTAAAATTGGTATTCAAATATTAGCCACTGTAATCATAATTTAGTTTCTGTGACAAAAAAAAAACGAGCTACAAAGCTATGTATTCGGTTTTTCAAAACAGGCTCAAAGAAAAACTACACAGAAAAAAATATTATTTATGACAAATACTTTATGCAGTTGAACATTTTTCATTTGTGACATCGTTGATTCAAATGATATTGTATTTGCCACAAAAAGTTGCGGCGAATGCAAAATAATTTGATCCAAATGCGATTTTCATTAAATTAAATGTGATTGCATTTGAAAATGCATATCAACAGCAATTTAGTAAAATCAAATGTTTTTTATTTGAGATTACATGACAAATATTATTTAAGTCATAGTAAGCTTGTCTTTTCCAATGCAATCCGCAGTTAGTTCTGTTGTGTTGCTTGTGCTGTCTCTCGTTCATTATCATTTAGTTTGTAAAAGTGAAAGGACGTGCCAAAAAATTAAAAAAAAACCCCGAAAATGGAAATTTTTGAAGCACAAGTCTTTGAAATATAAATATTTGATATAGTAAAGGTATGGGCTGTAAATGACGAAACGATTTTAAATTTAGTAGTATGTGGTGTAAACACATTCGAAAAATTAGGAATGATGGAACTTAGTGACATCAATGAAATTTTTAATAAGAGAAGACAAATTGGCGAAAAAATTATTTTTCGGTATAATCTTAATAAGTGGAGTATAGAAAATAAGGTAAGTAATTTAGTGAGTGTGTAAAAAATTTAATTCTGAAAACATAAACAACAAAGTTAATTATATAAAGCCTATTTGTTTGTTTTAATATAACCCTTATGTGCACAGCAAGGTACCAAGTGTTATATGAAAAGGCACTAATTGTAAATAAATTGTTGTTAACTTTTATAAAGTTCCGCATATTTTCTTCAAGGGGAATCCCCAGTTCCAAGTTCTTTCTGCATATAATTCACGTGTATTAGGTTTGGTATATGTATAGAAATTTAGCAGTTATGTATATTTAAAATCTATCTGAACTTTCAGATAAAATATAGGAGACTGTGCATATACATTACAAATTCCGTATAGGTACCCGGGTACCTTGCCGCGCTGAAGAAGGTGTTTTTTTGTGCCGTACACATAAAGGTTAAAAAAAATTTTAATTTAAAATTGATTTTACGTGTTAATGTATGAGAAGTTCATACTGTAAGCTACATGTCAGAAACATTGGGGTTTGTTGGAAATAATTGGCTCCAGGAAACTCTCACTGGAATTCCTGCAGTCAATTATTTCCAACAAACCCCCAACCTATAGCTTACAGTATGAACTTCTCATACATTAACACGCAATCATAAAACTAAATTCTAAAATTGATTTTGTTGTAGAACGAGCCATTAATATGCAGTGCGTCCGATGGGTTTATTCCCCTGCATCAACCAATTCGGACTGGAATGTGAAGGAGATATTGAAAAAAACAGTAGATGAAAAGGATATTCTTTCAAAATATTTTGCCATCAACTCATTAAGCGAAGTGGATCAAACTTCGATAGTTCGAATAATTGTGGACCACTGTATTTTCTACAACATTAAATTGGACGCCAAATCTATGGAAAATCTAGCAATGTCCATAACAAAGCTTTTCCCAACCGAATGAGAGACGACATATTATGTACCTCGATCGAAAAAGAAGAACGCTTCTGGTAAATTGTATGACCGATACTACAACCGAAGGAATAAAAGAAAAAATTATATAGGGTGAATGATATTGTCGACGAGAGTCCCTTGGAAGTCAATGAATTCGATGCGAAAAAAATGGTTGGCACACTATTTCCCCAATGATATACAAACCCCTTGGAAAGCTACATCAATCCTAAGAATGAGAGAAAATAAAGAACCAATTCTAAATTTCCTGAACGATTGGCCTAGATACAAAGATCCTACTGGTTACACAGTGATTGACATCGATTTCGAGACCTTGTGTCCAGGTTAAGGAAATCTCATGTTTGAGCTAATGCTAATGCTAACTGAGCGAATTCTGCCAATTTATAAGACAAACAAACCCAATATGCAATACCTAGAGAAAATGAAAACAGCAATAGACCCAAGTAAGGTATATACTTTAAAAATAATATGTTACACAAATTTTTTTTTATTTTTTAGATACTAAGCACTTCTACTTTTTTTACTTGTTACATTCGATAATACTTCTGCCTCGTGTAAATAAGACTTTAAAGCCGTCAATAACCGATGCTCAAAGTGACATGATTGTCCACTTATTTAATATAAATGATTTCATTCAAAAAAGGACGAGCAACGGACACTTGCCTTCCAAGAGCAGTCCACCATTCAACCTAAAATGTTCGTGATTGGTGAGGATGTTAACAACTTAACGGAGTTTTATGTCAAAGTAAATGATATAACTTACAAAGGGGTTAATAGGTGTTTGTTACAAAAGAGGATATATTATAAAATTACAAAATGCTTTATTAACCATATTACACATACTTTATCACTCTACAGCTGAAATATATTTAATCGGGCAAGAAATGGAAACCAATTTTTCAGAAAAATTTCAATCACATATAATTTTAAGATCACGTAACTGTTACTATATTGAAAAAATTTAAAAATTTTCGTTACCTTGTAAAACAGTCCTTTTAAATAATGGTAGGACAGTCGTACGAATAAAATAAAATTTCCTTTTTCAGAATTTAATGATACTGCGTAATAAATATACATAATATGTTATTATTCTTATTACCATGTATTATATTTACATTATACGTATATGTATAATTAACTTTTCATAAGACAAGAATATGCCACCACTAATTTTCTTTTTCTCATTTTATTCCTTGTAAATAAAAATAATATCAAAAAATTTTTGCATTTGTCGAATTGTATTTGGGACAAAGACAATTGTATTTAGTAAGACAATTCTTGTATTTGCCGAATTGTATTTGAGTTAACAGCACTTTTATAGTCGCAACTGCTATTGGGAATGATCCCAATGCAAATTCTATTTGGGGTAAGGTTAAAATCATTTGCCATTACTACTTTTTTTTCTGTGTATATTTGAATGTTACACGAGGACAGTTCAGAAAAACTATTATTTTAAAAAAAGTGTTTGTTTAGATATCACCCACCGAAAAAAATTTAAGTATACATATTCACATTTTACTATTTTTATTTAATGTATTTGAATTCAAATTCACTTGCATTGGTCGACGACCAAACGAAGTAAATACAAATGTAAAACGAAAACAAATAAAACCCATTACTACTTATTGCCCATGGTACAATAATATGTTCATGGTAAAGTCGTAAGAACAGCTGTTTTAATTTTTTTCATGAGGTTCTTCGCTTCGGCTGTCACACTCACATATATTTTGTTTTTGTACTCTTTAGCATTATTGTGTTGTTGGTATGCCTTCGTATAAAGTTTGACAACTGAAGCGAATAGAACAAAAACAAAATGCCTGTTGTTGCTGCCTACAACAGCAACAACTCGCGCTGCTATTACCATGTAGATATTCTTGTACCATGGTATTGCCGTAGTGAGTTTGTGTTTACTTATATTTGTACAAAGTAAAGACAATAAATGTAAACACCTAACCTGGCGTTTACACGGGACAGTGTTGCTCCGACGGTAGCAATACATTCACACATTTTTACTACCACACTTACACTTCTCTCACTTGCCTCGCCACTGTCTCTGATTTTTCAACGACAGTAACTTCGGCAAGAGATTTGACATAAGCGGCCAGATCATGGCTGAACTAGTAAAGGTTGGCGCAATATAACAACTGATTTTGCTTTCTTATGACTCCATCTGTTAAATTCAGTGTATTTAGTTGTTGTACTTTTTTTGTTTACTGTGTTTCTTCATATGGATCTGTGTTGAATTTGACGATTACAGCCCTATTCTGGCAGGGTTACAAAAGTCACTATGGTTACTATTTGACAGCAATGTGACAATTGTCACAAATCGGTATTCTGACACATTTTTTTGGTGACAAAAGTAACAAAAATTGTTACCTGACAAAGAGGACGTAACAGCGCGTGACAGCTGTTTTATTTGCCGGAAAGTTGATACAAAATCATTTTATATATTCTGCAAGTAAACAATAAAACCGTATACGGGAAAAAATAACAATATATTTTGTACCAAAACGACAAGAGGACATAATTAAATGAAGGAAGGACTTTTGTTACTTTGTCCTATGGAAATACAGCAGAACGAAGAAGGAACTTGATTTTGTGTTAGAAAGATACAAAACTTTTAACGTAAATATCTCCGGTCTTTCAAGGGATATTGAGTAATATACCTTTAAAAATGCTAAGGTCTTGTGTATTATCGGAACCTGCCAAAAAATAAGTATAATAGGCCATTTTTTTTGAAAAATAAAAATAATTTTTAGCAGAAAAGTGAGTGTAAAAAAAGTTTTATTATTTAGCTCTCCTATGGACCAATAAAAATAAATATGTTTACGCACTGATTTATAGAGCTTAGAAAGACCTTTGTAATGATTCCCATTTCAACCAGATCGGATTATAAATCCCGGAGATACGAGCAATTATATACTCAAGCTTTAAAGGCCTATATCTCAAGAAGTTGGTCCGACCGCGGGGGGAAACAACTGTTCGAACTCAGCGCAGAAGCTTTTGTCGGTGGTGAAATTTTGATGTAGATCAGAGGGTTGGCGCTAAAGTAAATTTCTTCTTTTATATGGCGCAGATGTGCAGGAGTATTCTTTCCGCTTATCATCTCTGGATGTTCCTTGAGGAAGGAAAAATAGCATTCCAGCTGTGCCTTTGCGTTGCGCTCAAATTGCCTAAATAATAATGTATTAATTTTAATTCAATAAAACATTAATATGTTAAATACTTACTTTTCCTTTTTTTACCGCGTTCATTTTTTGCAGAAAACCACAAGTTTTTGTTTTTTTGTCACTGCTTTTGATAACCTGTTATTGTGAGGTGAATTATTTGTTACGAGGTGAATTTTCGTTGTCACTGTGTTGCCAGAATACCAGATACAAACAATGGTGACAATTTTGTGGTTACAATTTGATTGTTACCACATTCACAGAATAGGGGTGTTAGAGTCATGAAAAAAAACTAAATGCCTGTTGTTGGTTCACACAATTACAATAAATCCTACTGCGTCAACCTCTACTAGTTCAGCCGTCGGCCATATCGGTGACGTTTCGTAGTAATTTGAGAAAAAAGCAAAACATCGCAAACGACTTTACAAATTGGGAAATATATTTGTATTTGAAAATTTTGCTAATTTTTATTGAAATATTGTGTGACAATACAAACATATAAACATGAATATGTCTAATTTTGCAGAGTACATCAGTTCCATTGTAATTTGGACAAGTAAGACAAAACACAATGGCAAAAGAGCGAAGTTGCTTAAAACTGTACAGTCTTTATAACTGGCTGGATGTGTACGTCCCACAAACAATTTTTTTCTTTGTGACAACTAATACATATTCTCAACTATCTTGTCTCAAACTGTCCCGTGTAAACGCACCGTAAAAAAGAGAAGTAAACAAAGAAGACAAGGAATACTTGAGTATTCATCAAACCATTTGTAATTTTTGTGAAAACATTTGCAACGTTTGTTTGTTTGGTTGTCTTTTTTAAAGCATTTGCGAATCAGTACGGGAGTGAAGGTAATAACTGAAAGTGAAATAAAAATTGTGGTATTGATAAAAAGAAGTTATGGAGATTCATGAAGTAAGTTATGCTAATTGAATACATTCTTTTAATACTATAAATATAATGCAATATAATTCAATAATATTAAAAAAAATTGGAGGAAAACCGCGTGCAAAAAAAATTATTTTTTAGTTTTTGAATCTAAATTAGATGAATAATACTGATATTGAAGAAAAATTGAAGAATGGCGATTTCAGAATTATTTTGAAAAGAGGGCAGAGTAAGGTGTGGAATATTTTTGGCAAAATTCAAAATGAAAATGGGGAAGAAGTAAAGAAAGTAAGTAAAAGAAAGTGTTTGTTTCGCTGTACTCAAAAATGATTCCACATCCACTTCTAATTTAAATAATCATAATTGCTTTATTGACTCTGAAAATAAGGCGGAGTAAATCAACGTAAGTGGTGATACCAAAAAACAATCTGCAAATATTTTTACAGAATGGGTTATACAAAACTGTAGACCCTTTGCAATTGTTAAAGACGAGGGTTTAACAAAAGTCTCACGGTTTTTAATATTGCTGTCCAACGCGCTGAATACCGTGTTTTATATATTTGCTCTATAGGGAAAAACTGGGAGGAAATTGTTAATATTTTACGACAGAATCGCGAATTGAGTAGGATCGATGGTGTAAGTGAAATTAATATAAAAGCTATACTAGTTGTATTGAATGCCTTTGAAAAAGCTTCAAAAATGCTGGAAGGAGACGAGTACCCCAACATTCATTTTGTACTAATATATATGAAGCAATTACGCAAAAAATGTGCCGCCAATGAGGCAGATATAGAAGGGCGTTTTCGGAAATGCATCACTGCAGAGCATCTGATGCGCAACAGTGATGCGTTTGCACTGCTGATGCCAATCAGCTGATGCAGATGCTTGATTGTTGCTTAGTTTGATTTGCAATTCCGAACACGAAAATATTTCAATGGAAAACATTTTTACATTTATAAATTCCAAAAGTTTTGGATTACTATAAGGTTATTAAACTATATCCGGCTGATATTTTTTTTGATCATTTTCGTATGAGCCGTTCCACATTTCAAGTAAGTGCTCCAATATATGTATGTTAAAAGCATTAAAGTGTTTAAATTCCAGTCCTCAGTCTTTGCTGTGTGCGCTTAAGCCTTTTTGGACAACACGTAACATCGGCCGACGCCCTTACAATTTCGAACAGTTCTTATATATCACCTTGTGGAAGCCAAGTAATGGTAGTGTAACCTTCCGGCAAATAAATGACCGTTTTAATATTGGAATGGGTACTGCCCACAAACTTTTCTACAAAACCATAAAAGCCATATGTTACTTGAAAAAAGAAGTAACATGGCCTTCTGCATGCCAACAACAACTTGTTATGGAAAGGTTTCAGAACAGTAGAGAAAATCCCTTCCCGTATGTAGTCGCATACATTTGAAAATACTAAAACCAAAAGAGGACGCAATTAGTTACTACAACAGGAAAGGATTTTATTCCGTGAATATGCAAGTAAGTACCATATTTATTATTTTGTAACTATACAAATACAGATATGATATGTTTGTATATATTGAAATTTCAGGCCATATGCGATAGTAAATTCCGCTTCCTGGATGTTTTCATTGGTTACCCAGGTAGTTGTCACGATGCCAATGTGTGGAAAAATTGTCAAATATATAGGTCAATTTTGGGTGGACAAGTTGAACTTGCTGAGAACGCCATAATCCTAGGGCACTCAGCATATCCCATTTCTAAGTTTTTATTGACTCCATATAGGGACAATGGAAACCTTTCACGCGAACAAAAGAAGTTTAATTATTGCCTTAGCTCAACACGTGTTTATATAGAACAACCTTTTGAAATTTTGAAAACTAAAACTACAGGCTGTCTAAAAAGTGTTTCAGAAATCATCTTAGCGTGTGCGATTCTCCATAACTTCGTTATGAATAATGGAGGCAACGGAATATATTCACCCGCATTTTGATTCAACAGAAAATAGAGATTCATCAAACACAGCCATAATTGAAATGGCACAACCCGACAATGAAGATCGGATTGCATTACGAAATAACTTACAACATTATTTTCATGTTAATTCATATGTTTATTTAAAACACGATCAAAACTTAAAAGTGCATACATATTTAAAACATATTTACATAAAAAAGAACAAAAAAAATTGTTTCATTGAATTCATATCACAAACAAAACTTAAAGTACTTATACAAAACTTATTTACATAAAAACAAACATAAATGTAGGTACTTGAGTAAATTCATATCACAAAACAAAACTAAAAATTCTTATTTAAAACTTATTTACATAAAAACAAACATCACAAAACAAAAATCGTTTACTCATTGCCAATTGTTCTTTCTAAGACTTCCTTAAGTTGCAAAATCCTACTGACACGTTTTTCTTCCACTTGCAACTTTCTCTCTTCCATCGCCAGCAGCTCTTCGTGGCGTTTTTGGTCCTTCTCCGACTCTTTCTTGAGGTACGCAAGAATTTCGGTTTGTGACCCGCGAGCCTTCTTGGATGGTGGCTCAACTTCTTCTGCAGCGCATTCAGTGGGCTCAGGGGACGGTTCACAAGTTCCAGTTGGCTCAATAGAGGAAATGAGATTGGCGGCAGGTGGAACCACAGAATGCCTAATGTCAAAGACTTCATCAAAGTCCTCATAGAACTCCCAAGTGGTTGCGTTTCTACCGGGATTTTATTCTTTTATATGTGGTGAGAAAGTTTAAGAACTTCCTATTTACCTGATCCTTGTTCAGTGTAAAATCCGGTTTCTGCTCCTTTATTTTTTCCACCACTTTCCGCCATAAAACACACTTTTTCCTTCTACCATTGGCGAATTCCTCCTCCATAACCAACCTTGTCCTTATTATCAATTTGTAGACCCTAGCACCCACCTTGACTCTAAAAAATGTTAAACATAGTAAGTTTTATAAAAAAACATAAATTAATATCAAATTCCGTACTTACTCATTCATTGCATCAGCCATTTTGCTACTGCGCATTTTGCGACTTGTTTGCGCATCATACGCTCTGTTGATTACTTTTAGAACATGCGACTCTTGCAGTGTTGCAAAGTGTTGCATTTTCGAACGTGGTGCGCATCAGATGCTGTGCAGTGATGCATTTCCGAAAACGCCCAGAAATCATTAAAATATTCAAACGGAAAATATTGGAAAATTTAGAGGCCATAGTTTTTTCAAACCTTTCTATTATACATAAAGTTGCTTTATTCCTCTTTCCACCTACTAATAAATTAACGCAATTTACCGATGCTGAAAAATTTGACACAAAATTTGAATGTCAAAGACTAATGGAAGAATTTAGCCATAACAGTCAAAATGATCCAGATAGTCAAAATATACTATCAACTGAAAACTTTGAACTTTTAGCTGACATCTTACAGCCAACCCGGATTGAAGATACAGATGATAGAATTCATCAAGAAATAACGAAATATGAAAACACATACGTGTGCACGAGCAATGATTTTAGCATGGTGGGACTCTCGCAAAGCAGAATTTCCAATTTTGTATATGGTTAGCTGCAAAATATTGTGTATACCAGCGAGCAGTGCTCCATCGGAGCGTATATTTTCTAATGCAAGGCAAGCTCTGTCAGAAACCAGAAGTACTATTGAGAGAAATGCAGAAAAAGTAAACCGGCTAATATTTCTGCATCAAAATATAAACGTATCTAATCTTTGTAAGGAATTAAATGATTTAGATTTGTAAATAATTAAAAAAAAACAGATATTTTCTTAAATAAAATAGAACTATGAATTACTTTTTTTGTTTGCTATATAATGTACATTATGTGTATATATGTATATAAATTTCAAACTTTTAATATATGTATAAAACTGAATTTAAAATTAAATTACTTTAAATTTAAAATTAAACTACTTTCTTGTTCCTCCTTCCCTACTAATAAATTAATCTGTTTAACACATTATTGTCCTACACATCAAACAAATCCAATAACCGATAAGCAAAATACTCGAGTATTTTAACAAACAAGTCAAATACAGCTACAGTTAATTGAGGGAGTTTGTATTCACATTGTCTTATTCTCTCATCTACTCAACTTTGTTCACTGCATGTCGCTCTCATACAATATCTATTGTATTTGTTTCTCAACCCTTAAATGCTTTATAATATTTGTTTGAGGGCAATAGCATAAAGCAAATGATCAAATTATTTGCGTATATCTTGACGTATTTATAATATGTGTGGCCGTCAGTGGTGCAATGGCTAGTGTGCGCGGCTCTTGTACATGAGAACGTGGATTCGATCCCTGCTCAGACCACCTTACATTTCTTTCTACGACGGTCACCTCGCTAAGTGATGGCGACACTATCGAGTACTTAGCCATGAAAATGCTTCTCAAAATACCGTTCGGAACCGGTGTAAAACTGTAGGTCCCAATCAGTGAGTATAAAACTAGAAAGCGCACATCTCACTGATTGTGAGAAGCTCTCCCCAATCCCTTCATGGGATGTTACGGGACACCATTTTTTTTTTATTTATAATATGTACTCTTGCTAAGGCCTAGCATATACCAATAATTTGTTATGCTTTGCACAACGGCTGACACACATTTATCTATACGAAATCAAAAGAAGGTCATTAAAGTCCATGTATATGTTATTGTTATCGATAAGACGAATATGCCCAGTTGATATATACATATTTACACACTAGTTTCTGTATCGCATGAATTTTTTATTTTTCTAGTATTACTTTTAGACACAATCATTGTATCTGACGCCACTTGACGCCTTCACAAACATGCCAAAAATTCTGGGCACTTGTCTCAATGAACTATTACTTTGGATGTCACAAATTAACTTAAACATACATATGATATTTTTATATTAGTTCGTTTCCTCCCAAACGACATATCAGATAACTGAAGTTCGTTTGGGGACTGTAGTTGGAATAAACGAACTTCTGTTCAGCCGTACATGATATTTCGTTATTTTCGCAGCAAACGAGTTATGAAATAATAATTTTGTACGCGTTTGATGCAAACGAGAACTCGTTTGCCACAACATGATACACATTTGCGATATACGAGTTTATTTGGGAGAACTACATGAACGGTTGCGATTAATAAATTAATACAAATCAATCAAAGTATTGTTGCGGCAACCGAGCAATAAACGTTTTTTTCTTTGCGTGTAACTGTTACAGAGTTCGTATTCGCCCTCATGTGTAACCATAACACACCACCGTGGGGAATGGGTAATGAACGTTAACTCATTACCCACAGGAGACATAATGGGTAGCTACCGACGATGAGAGGAAATTACCCTTCACGATTATCCATTACACATGGGGAATGGGTCGGCGGCCTTGGTTTGGATATTTGAGTTCGTAAATATACGATTGATGATCTACCGGTGGTATCAATTCAGCGAGAGTAGTTAGGCATCTGTTGATGAACTTGCCACGGAGTTCGAAAGTAGTCATGCCAGCGAGTGTGCTTAACTGATTCGTGTTTTATTGCGTGCAGCTCATCCACATTTCCGTTGCCCCTGCTGGCAATGTACCATGGCACACATATATGTATATATAGTGACCATCTTTCTTTTGAACCATCTCGGTAAGAGATCTGCGACAGGCCTGGATATATTTTAGGTTCAGGAAGACTGATTAAAGAGACTTGATCGTTTCGTCAGCGTCAGAAAGGACTTTGACTGCGACCACAGCTGGACTTATATTCTTCAGGTTTACCATTACATCGCATGAAGGGATTGGGAAGAGCTTCTCACAACCAGTAAACTCACCGCGATCTAGTTCAAAACTCACTGACTGAGAGCTACAATTATACACCGGTTCCGAACGGTATTTTTGAGAAGCATTTATGGCTAAATACTCGATAGTGGCGCCATCACTAAGGGAGGTGACCGCCGTTGACTGAAACGTAAGGTGCTCAGAGCAGGATCGAATACACCTACTCATGTACAAAAACGGCGCACACTAGCATTGCACCCCCGACGGCCATAACTGCTGATATAGTCAACTATATTAGTTTATCTGCAGAGGTTGCAGAACTACCACAGCGTTGTCGTTGGTACAGCACCACCATGTGCGCAGCGTTTTTTTTATTCTCAAGAACTTAACTACAAAGCTTCGTTAAAGTCAGTTAAATTTTGTCAAAATCGGAATGCGTCATTCGCGAGTTTAAAAATATACATCTGCATTGATATAAACCCAATCCCTTTATTTGTTACTGTTCGTTCAAACCTGAGGAAATTTTAATGTCTTAAGCTATTAATAGTATTGAACAATACAAGCATGTGCTGTCGTGCAAATATAAATTGGGGTCAATACATATTTTTACAAACAGTATGAAAATTCGTATCTTATACATGTCGCTTCTAGGCTTTGTTCGTAATCCGTCTTTAACCTTGAAGTCAACAATTACAATGACGTATACAAATAAGCATTGACGTAAATTGAAATTAATTTTTTTTAATATTATAGAATTTTTGGATATACAGAGTGGCCAATAAATTAATTAATTCCGAATTTCACGAAAACTGTGTTCAGTTAAACCGATGTGATAAAACCGTATTCCTCAAAAAATTCAATATTTCCGCCACATACTCGTCCATTTCATGATATCAATTTTGATTATAAAAAAATTCTTTGAACGTGCAACTAATATTTGCTTATAAATCCGACTTTACATTGATAGATCGGAATAACCTCTCTTTAGACTTATCTGGTATGGTGAAGTTTAAAGCTTGTACCAATAAGTCGGGCAGAATCGAACAGATTCTAATTCTTCAAATGTGGGCCCCATTTATCCCACAGTGTGTGCGGAGGTCTGAGAATCATTTCGAAACAAACGAAACCCTTTTGATTATATTTGTCGAAAAATTTAAAATAGTCAAACTTGAAAATCAATCTAATCTAAGCTATGTTATTTAAATTGAATTCAATTCAATTGAATACAACTCAATTCCATTCAACTTAAGTCAATTCAACTCAATTCAATACAATTCAATTCGATTCAAATCACTTCAGTTCAATTCAATTTAATTCAATTCAAATCAATTCAATTCAACTCAATTCAATTTAATTCAACTCAATTCAATTTAATTCTATTCAATTCGATTCAAATCAATTCAATTCAATTCGATTCAAATCAATTCAGTTCAATTCAATGCAATTTAATTCAATTTAATTCATTTCGATTCAATTAAATTAAGTTCAATTCAACTAAATTCAGTTCAATTCAATTCAATTTTTATCGCATGTGATTCGATCTGAAGATATTTCTTAGAAGAATATGTTTCTATTTCTTACGAGCAGTGGGGATTTTTTGCATTTATAAAAAATTTACACAGTCGGCACCAGGATTTGAACTCATGTTGACTGACGATCGATTCGGATTTTGTCATTCTTCTCATCAGCGCCTTAGCGTTGTAGGCCAGTGACCGTTTTGATCACATTGTAATTAATTGCAGTTGTCGCAGTCTGGGCTTCCATCCTCTTTCTATCTTTCTAATTCAATTCAATTCGAAACGATTCATAGAAATTAATTCAAAGTCAATTCAGTTCAATTCAATTGAATTGATTTGAATTGACTAAAGAATTGACTAATATGGTAAGTAAACCTTTTAGTTGTTGCGAAAAAAAACTGTACTTTAAAACGCACCTGACATATTTCTACGTCCTTGTACCCTACCCCTCATTTGACCACTTAGGTCTAAAATCAACTTACTTCCCATTTACTAATCCTATCCATTTCAGTAACCTTCACTCATCCTAAACGCATCAATGTTGTGGGCACTATATTATCCCCTTTCAACAGCTATACTTTTTTGTTGTTGACGAACATTTACTCCCACACTATTAACACATTCATCTACTTTGTCAAACCTAAAGACCTAAAAGCTCATTGAAATTTTTGGCCAACGATTATGAGTTAATGATTCTATTCTGAAGTGCACGGTAGATCTGCGTTATTTCCGAGATAACGCTGAAGAATGTTAAACTGTATGGTAAAAGTTAGTACAGGGTTATCTGTAAAAAGGTTATGACTGACTTTATAAAAGTGAGCAAGTATATACGATCTACCCTCGTATACAGGACTTCAATATCTTCAACTGCATTATAACAGCAATAATTTGAACAAGTACATGATCAATATTATTTTATATCGTATTTACTCCAAGTCAACATCACCTTACGATATTCAATCGTTCAAACACAATTTTCGCAATTGTGCAAACATTCAAATTCGGGCGATGTGCTGATTTCGGGCTATATAAAGTCCGGTTTTTCTTATCGAACATCAGAAAAGAAGTTCCAGCCGCTTCTGCCTTAACAAATTTAAAATTTTATTAAGTAAAATAATTAAATTGTAATAACAAAATGTTCAACTATAAACTTCAATTGATCTTTGGAGGTAAGAGTAACGAAGTAACCTCTTGGTTCTGGGTCTCAACATTTTCCCTTGATATATTACAGCACTTCTGTGTATGACATGCTTAGTACATAGTAACTATCCTGCACCAGCTGGTCCTCCTGGCCCACCGGGTCCTCCAGGTGCACCAGGAAAACCTGGAGCTGCTGGAAAGCCAGGCCCACCGGGCCCAGAAGGAAAGCCTGGTAAGGCTGGTCCACCCGGTGAGCAGGGAGCTCAAGGTGAAAAGGGAGATCAAGGTGAAGCAGGGGCCCCAGGCGCTCAAGGTGAGCAGGGTCCAGTAGGTCCTGCAGGACCACAAGGTGAGCAAGGTCCACAAGGTAGTCCAGGCTACCCCGGCAAGGATGGTAGCGACGGCAAAGATGGACAACCTGGCAATCCAGGTGAACAAGGTTCCCCCGGTGCTGCCGGCGAACCAGGAGTGAACGGAACACCAGGCGCACCCGGCGCAGATGGAAAAGATGGTATAGATGGTGTCAATGGCAAAGATGGCGAAAATGGTAAAGATGGAGCCCCTGGACAGCCCGGTGGCCCAGGAGAACCCGGATTACCTGGCCCACCCGGTAAACCCAGTCATGGTGATGGTCATGGTCATGGATGCGGGTGTCGTTCAAGACACTGTAATTGCAAAAAATAAATACATTTAATAGCACACAAAAGAGGTCGCTACTCAAGCCTCAGTAAGATGACGAATATGGACTCCTTCAAAGGATCAATGACTACAATTTTGAGTGTTCTTTTTTATATTTTAATTATGTATATGTGGTTTGATAATAATTTTTGTTTTTGCAATCCAAGTTTCTTGCGAAGTCTTTTATAATAAATGTCACTGGGAGCTTACATCATTTGATTTTTACAACAATTCACTTTTGTTCGAGAAGTCATAAACCGTCATATCGCATTGATGTATAATGTACACACATTTTGGGGATTGTTATGTTCGTTTATTCCAGAATATAGATTAAACGTAACGGAATCGCAGTGGTAACTAGTAAATTCCCATCGACTTGAGAAACATTTTCTACTTCACACCCGCTAAAAATTTCACATCTCTTCTTTTCCTGTATTGAAGAATAACTTTTAATTGCAATTTTAGAATTCTTTTTTAGAGATCTCTTTATACAAAAATCTTTTCAAAAACACAAACAGAATTTTTAGGTGGTCGACATTCTTTTTTAGCAAATCTGAAGATTTAGTTTCTGTGCGAATTTTTCGATATCCCGTATACTAAGGGAATTATCTAATTCAAATGTCGATGCCTCGCCTCGTCTGTTGTTTTCTTCATGAATGAAACTAAGGGTTCGCGAACTACTTTTCTTAGCTTCCTCGTTGCGCTGTAGGTACTATTGATAATCTCGTCGAGTATGAAACATGAATCAAAATTTCCTGCCCGTCTTGTCCTTTTAGCTGTCCTGTCGGCAGTTAGCACTTATTGTGCCACCTTCTCAGCGCTGTGAGAGGTAAGATTTAGAATGCAAGTACTGGACGACCCAATTTTGGGGACAGATCAGATCTATTTGCAAAAATATATACAAGTCATTGTCGAGAAGCCAATGCATGCATGCAATGTTTGGAGTGGTGGCATCATTGGCCCATATTTTCGAAATTGGGAACTCGAATAATGTTGTACTGAACGCGAAAAAACCCAATTTTATTAGGTTTAGACCTCATCCGCACAGAAACGAAATTTGTTAGATGGAAATGAACCTAAGGAATAAGGCGCACTTAAATATTTAGGAGTCTTTTTGCAAAATAATATTTCATGGCAGATTCATATACAGCATCTTAAATGTGATTTGGCCCCGGTAAAAGGAAAGCTTTTCAAATTAAAAAATTACATGAGGTGTCAGGGGACAGTTCCTTTCGGTATTTATTAAGCGTGTTTTGGTTACACGGCTTGCTTATATAATCGCTTGTTTTGTATGAAGCACTTAGCGAAGACCTAACTTTAAACAAAAATTGTTTGCCATCTTTCTTCCCCTTCAACCCTTTTTCATATTTTTGAATAACATCACTTATCGCTAAATAGCCGTTTCGTTACAACTTAGCAAGCGATGATCGCTTGCTTGTAACCAAAACACGACTATTATGTACTAGTTAGTTCCAAAACCCCTAAGGCGCATGTTGAAAAATACTACAATTTAAATGGGTCTTTAAGAAAAGATACTTTTTGTAAAATGATAACTTTTTTTAGGAATTTTTTTTTTATTGAATGTATTTTTTATAAAAAAGTATATTTTTAGGTCCTTTTTGTAAGAATACGTATTAGATTTTCCCGAAAAGGTTCTTTCTTTAATGAGAGATACTTCTTTTATTAAAAGCAAATATTTTTTTTAAGAAAAGGTACCATTTTTAATAAGAAATACTTTCTGTAAGAAAAAGCCTAAGAGTATGCATTTTTTTTACAAAGAAGTACTTTTTTTAAGAATAGTTACTTTTTAAAGAACTGGTACTCTTTTTAAGAAAAGGTTATTTTTTTACGAAAATTTACTTATTTTCAGGAAGGCTACTTATCTCAAGCATGAAACACATAGGCGACGACAGGCTACACGAACACACGACTGCAAATGCCGCTGACTGCAAATATAGACGTGTGGCAGCTACTGAATTATTTTCAAGACGGCAACTGCAAAGTAAACAGCTGATCTGTAATTTTGACGTTTGTGTTATTTGTGTTAAAAGAAAAGAAAATGTCTGGAGAATATTTAATAAATATTATCACAAACGTAACAAATATTGTGAAAACAGTGTATGAAGTACGAAGTGAATTGCAGACGAGCAATAATCGAAGATGGTGGGTTCGTCCGGTGAATCTAACTCGGGATTCAGCAGCTAAAACGGAAGGACGAGGAACACTTTTTTGAAGCATTTCGGATGTCCGTAGCAAACTTTAATTTATTGCTGGCTCTTCTAAAAAACAATATGGAACGATTTTCTTTACGTTTTTCTAACCCGCTTGTGCTAGGCTTCGCACTTCCTCAATAAGCTGCTCGTCAATGTCCATTTTAAACTATTAAATTTGAAATGCAAAACAATAACAGACAAATATTAATAATAAATATAACAACAAATACTTACCTACTTCAATAAACAAACATAAAGAAAAATTATAACAAAAACAAACAACCAATTGTGAAAGTTGTTCAACAATAAACAGCTGATTATTATGTCAGTAGTGCCACTTCAGGCATTGACAGCTCTAACCTGTTGATTGTCGCCCACAAAAATAGAAATTAGTTTAATTCAACTACAACTATGTACATAAGTAGCATAGACAACAACCTGCAGTCGTGTCGCCTTGCCGTCTTTAAAATATTCACTTACGTATAAACACATGTATTTTATTTTTGACAGGTTGTGGTCGGTAGCCTGTCGTCGTCTATGTGTTTCATGTTTCAAGGAAAGAAAAGTTATTATTTT
Source organism: Phaonia tiefii (assembly GCA_963931995.1). Classification (NCBI taxonomy): domain Eukaryota; kingdom Metazoa; phylum Arthropoda; class Insecta; order Diptera; family Muscidae; genus Phaonia; species Phaonia tiefii. Next base: position 145,137,839 of record OZ008370.1, read on the forward strand.
ATTTTTAAGAAAAGGAATTTTTGTAAGAAAGGGTATTTTTAGGAGAAGGTGGAGAAGGTATTTTTTTTTTGAAGATAAGGATTTTTTTTAAGAAATGAGTATTTTTTTAGAATTAGTCCTTTTTTCACGAACAGGTACAATTTTAGCAGAACTATGTAAGATATCTAAATTTTGGAAAGGTTATAGAAATCACCGATTTTCACGCGATCTGACAAATATATATAACCAAAAGTTATACATTTTATAGCAAGGACTTACTAAAGGATATATCGGAACCTCAAACAAAGTTATTCTTTGCCAGTGTGGAAAATTTGAGGTTTTCTCACATAGAAAATTGTGAAAAGATTTTGGGGCCATAGCGCCTAATTGGGAAAAGTTTAGAGATTGGGTCTGGTATCAAATTAAAGCTATTGACATCGATTTTCATCATTTAATAGCCTTACTTCTGAAAACGGCTACAGAATATCAAATCCGAAGAAGAGTATAAGACAGTGGTGTTTCGGACGAACAAGATGTGTCCATGGTGGCCACCAGGAAAAAGTTTAGTAATCGGGACTAGGATCAAATTAAAGCTATTGACATCTATTTTCATTATTTAATACCCTTATTTCAAAAAAAAAATCCAGAATATCATATTTGATGCTAGTCCCGATTACTACCCTTATTCCTGGTGGCCACCATGGAGGTTTTTTCGGAAAAGAGGGTATTAAAAAATATAAATAGATGTCAATAGCTTTAATTTGATTCTAGTCCCAATCAGTAAACTGTATTTTCCAAGCTTGAGGTCTGATATGCTTTAGATTTTAAAAGATTTGATTAAATTTTTATATTTTATTTTTGTATGTGTGCTCGATGCAATATTTAATTTAGATCCAATTTAAATTTGTGTACATGTAAAATAAGAACTGTTAATATTTTTAATTGTACACATTTCCAAAAAATGTTTCTCCATTACATCCCATGAAGGGATTGGGGACAGCATCTCGCAACTATTGAACTATGTGCGGTCTAGTTTTACACTCACTGATTAGGACCTACAGTTTTACATCGGTTCCTGGCGGTATTTTTGAGGCTAAATACTCGATAGTATTGCCCTCACTGAGGTGACCACACTACCATTGCATCACCGATGCTGCTCCATGCGCTTCCAGAAAAATTCTAGGCTTTTCCGTATGATACGAATGGCCACTCGAGCGCAACACGACCATGAAAGTCACCCACGTCAAGAATACCCCTCATAGCGTCCACCCAATTGGTAATTAACCCATAATCTGCATCCATCCCACTAGGACTTATTTCACACCCCGGAGTTAGGATTCGTCCATAAAGTTACGTGGAATACTCGTCCCTCACAAAAATAATTAACAGAAATTAGACCGAATCGAAATGTAATCGAATCCCATTCTTCTACTTGCCCCCACACACTTCCTGAGCTACCAATCGGTCTTTTCTACCCAAATTCCCCTAACAATTTTTATCACAAATAATTTAAAAACAAATAATATATACAGCCATGGACACTAAATTAGCACAACGCTACTGTAAAGTTTGGCGTAGCATTGGTTTTTTTTATTAAATTTTTGGCTATATAGACCAATTATTATGGTCTGCAATGTTGCATCAGATTATCGAGATTGTGTCAACTAAAAAGTTTTCACGGTTATCTCTACTCTTTTTTGTTCTGTTGCTGGATTGTGAAATTATCATCTTTCATTTTGGACAGTAAATTAGCACACCGCGAGCGGAATGGTCATAAAAAGTTTTTTGGTACGTACTACGTATTCAACAGTACTCTTTTTACATTTTTGGGCAATTTCTCTAAAATTTTCCTAAAAATGGGACGGCAAAAGGTTGTACGTCAGAGGAAAAGCGCATTACACATATACCAAAACATTCATAAATAAATCAAGCTGTGTCAAAATGTATGTATATGTATATTGTCTATTTAATAGGTTTAAAATGAATTTATTTCTTACCTTGTACACATTTGTGCTATCGTAATTATTCTGATTCCCTTCGTTGGATTGTTCAACAACATATGAATTAATTATTTACCGTACCGTTCACTCCCGTTTAGTTATTTACACACTCGCACACACTTAGTTATTTTCTCGATGGCCGATAATAGCTACCACACAATTTAAATTGCCCACACTATACTTTTGCTTATGTTGTTCTTATTGGTTATTGCCATCGTATCATCAAATATCATATGTACAAGTAGCGAAGCCGAAGATAAACCGAATAGCTCAGCGAGCAGGGCAGCGAAAGTTACCACAAAAACAATTGACACCGTGGTAAAATTATACATAATATGTATAAATATTATTTATACGCTTTTATAATTCTACCACGACTGAGAGTAAAGCAACACAACAACAAATAACCACTACTATTGTATGCAAAAAAAAACAAATGACGTAAAACACTGCACATTTTACTTTTTAATGAATCCGTTCTCCGTGGAATTTTATATTTGCTGGATAATGGACCCTTTTCCAACAAAACATTTAAAGTTGATTTAACACTAGTTCATTTATTTTATTACAATTGTTTATCAAAATCACTTGAGTAATCCGCACCATTTACAAATCATAACACCCGCACTGTTTACGCACCGATCACTGAAGAATAACTGATCATTGTTATCAACCGCCGTTAGCAAAATAGAGAATGAGGCTGTGTATGAAATGTTAATAATTTTTTCTTCGTGGAAAAATTTGGTGAATTTTAGCGTGGTGAAGAAAATTAGGTATGTAATTTAACTGTGCAAAATGAAATCAACAAACTTTGAAAGGGAATTACACAATTTGAATACCATGTTTTTCAATTATAATTCGGAAGGATTAAAACAATTTAATATGAGGGTAAGAATACTAGAGATGTCATAAAATTACACAAAGTACAAAATAACATCGTGGTATACTAACAGTGTTGTCAATTTGGCGGATTTTCCGCTAAATCTAGCGGAATTTTAATGCTCATCGCGGGGAAAAATATGTTTTAGCGACTAGCCGAAGTTTTAGCGGTTTTTTTCTGCGGTTGGAAGTAAAAAAATTTCAATATTTTATGTGCAACATTGTTTAACAGTTGTATATTTTAGCATTTTAAGAGCTGTTCATTGTAGCATTCCCTGTTATGTACACAGATAAAAATCATTACGCACGGGAAGTTAACAAACCAAAGTTAACAAACTAAATTATTTGAGTGAGAAAGAGAGAGTAAATTGTGAGAGATGGCGGACACTCTCTGAATTTTTATGAATATTCTCTTTCAGGTACTGCCAGGCCATAATGATATTCCATTAACTTAATTAGGTGGTATCACTGTGGTTCCATAAGGAATTGCCATTTAAATATATTGTGTCCGTAAATTTATTAAGTATGGTAGCACAATTCGATTTTGACATTTCGTTGCAAAATATTCCGAATTTCGTTTTAGAGCCGTGCCGTGAAGTTAACAAACCAAAGTTAACAAACTAAAAACGAAAGGAATTGCGGAATTATGTCAATAAATTAAATAAAAGATGTAATAAAGCATAAATATTTAAGAAAAAAAATTTCAGATGTGTCTTATTTCGCTTTGGTGTATGTATACACACTGTGTTTAGCTGATACTCATATTATGTATGTACATCAGACATGTGCAAACTGACACAAACGCATTTCAAATCAGTTTTACGAATTTTGCGACTGTGTTAAGTTGAACGGAGCAAGCAGAACAAAAGCAGAGAAAACAAAAGTAGTACACTGAGTAAAAAATTAAAATTAAAAAAATTAAAACTAAATCTTAAAAAACAAATCAAATATCAACATCTCCAATGATTATTTCCATTTATGATTTTTGCCATTTACAAACATAAAAATTTCTTTATATTCGTCCATGGCAATTAAAATTTATTTTTTAAGTGTAGTGTTTTTTATTACAAATAATTTTGCTTGCAGAGCGATACGGTGTTGCTTGGTCAAATGCAGAACAGCAACTGACTTTGAATCGGTAAACCATAGAGTAAATATGGGTAGAGAAAATCTTTCACTCACCAAATTTCTGACATTTGTCCTCGTGTGATGTATACGTTTGATGTTGAAAAGAATTGCTTTACTAATACCAGATAGATGCAATGGTTCAAAACAACGAACAAAATAACAACAACGGCATTTCGTTTTGTGTGTTAAAATTAATGTGTTAAATACAACACAAATGTATGCTAACAATAATAGTCAATAAAAAAGTTTAAAACACATTTAAATTTCACAGTTTTTCACCAAAATGGCAAGAAAAATTAAAGCAAGAAGTTATTGTAATTCCACCTGGTGTATATCACTTTTCGTCAAACATCTCTCTATCACACCGACCGCATCACGAAGAGTGTGAAATGGAACGTCAGATGAGAGAATAAGTTTATCTAGGTATGTATTAGTCTATGCGGTAAACAAGCAGCAAGCTTTCGGACATGTTGGTGTGAAAAAACGATCAAGCTACTATCGGTGTGAAAACACGATGACTCAAAAGAGTACTAGCTGCACATCTATGATGTACATCCATATATTCTATGGACTCTGGGGAGCTGTAAGATTATTTGAAAATTCATAGGCTTCATTCCTGCGCTTGAGAACGAGGCAATAATCATGATTGGAAGCGACAAGTCTGGCTAACAATTGCCTATATTCCATGTGGTGCCCAGAGAATTAGGGTAAAAGTTGTTAGTACAAAAACTTTTTCGTCATAATGAAAAACTTAATATTTGTTTGCTTGTTTTGAAAATTCCTGGCCGCTTTTTACCCAGACTTACGAAAAATGGAATGATATGGATTGAAAGCGACGAGTCTAAGGAGGAATTTGGTATATCGCAAGTGGTGCCCAGAGAATTAGGGAAAAAGTTTTTAGTACAAAAACTTTTTCGTCATAATGAAACACTTAATGTTTTTTGCAGGTTTTGAAAATTTCTGACCGCTTTTTTCCCAGACTTACGAAAAATTGAATGACAGGCATTGAAAGCGACGAGTCTAAGGAGGAATTTGGTATATCGCAAGTGGTGCCCAGAGAATTAGGGAAAAAGTTTTTAGTACAAAAACTTTTTCGTCATAATGAAACACTTAATGTTTTTTGCAGGTTTTGAAAATTTCTGACCGCTTTTTTCCCAGACTTACGAAAAATGGAATGACAGTCATTAAAAGCGACGAGTCTAAGGATAAATTTGGTATATCGCATGTGGTGCCCAGAGAATTAGGGAAAAAGTTTTTAGTACAAAGACTTTTTCGTCATAACCAAACACTTAATATTTGTTTGCTTGTTTTGAAAATTCCTGGCCGCTTTTTACCCAGACTTACGAAAAATTGAATGAAAGGAGTTGAAAGCGACGAGTCTAAGGAAGAATTTGGTATATCGCAAGTGGTGCCCAGAGAATTAGGGAAAAAGTTTTTAGTACAAAAACTTTTTCGTCATAATGAAACACTTAATGTTTTTTGCAGGTTTTGAAAATTTCTGACCGCTTTTTTCCCAGTCTTACGAAAAATTGAATGACAGGCATTGAAAGCGACGAGTCTAAGGATAAATTTGGTATATCGCATGTGGTGCCCAGAGAATTAGGGAAAAAGTTTTTAGTACAAAGACTTTTTCGTCATAATCAAACACTTAATATTTGTTTGCTTGTTTTGAAAATTCCTGGCCGCTTTTTACCCAGACTTACGAAAAATTGAATGAAAGGAGTTAAAAGCGACGAGTCTAAGGAAGAATTTGGTATATCGCAAGTGGTGCCCAGAGAATTAGGGAAAAAGTTTTTAGTACAAAGACTTTTTCGTCATAACCAAACACTTAATATTGGTTTGCTTGTTTTGAAAATTCCTGGCCGCCTTTTTGCCAGACTTACGAAAAATTTAATGATAGGATTGAAAGCGACGAGTCTGAGGAAGAATTTGGTATATCGCATGTGGTGGCCAGAGAATTAGGGAAAAAGTTTTTAGTACAAAAACTTTTTCATCATAATGAATCCCTAATTCTCTGGGCACCACATGGAATATACCAAATTGTTCCCCAGACTCGTCGCTTTCAACCTCCATCATTGCATTTTTCGTAAGTCTGGGAAAAAAGCGGCCAGAAATTTTCAAAACAAGCAAAAAAATTTTAAGTGTTTCATTATGATGAAAAAGTTTTGGTACTAAAAACTTTTTCCCTAATTCTCTGGGCACCACATGGAATATACCAAATTGTTCCCCAGACCCGTCGCTTTCAACCTCCATCATTGCATTTTTCGTAAGTCTGGGAAACAAGTGGCCAGGAATTATCAAAACCAGCAAAACAAAATATGTGTTTCATTAAGACGAAAAAGTTTTTGTACTAAAATCTTTTTCCCTAATTCTCTGGGCACCACATGGAATATACCAAATTGTTCCCCAGACCCGTCGCTTTCAACCTCCATCATTGCATTTTTCGTAAGTCTGGGAAACAAGTGGCCAGGAATTATCAAAACCAGCAAAACAAAATATGTGTTTCATTAAGACGAAAAAGTTTTTGTACTAAAATCTTTTTCCCTAATTCTCTGGGCACCACATGGAATATACCAAATTGTTCCCCAGACCCGTCGCTTTCAATCTCCATCATTGCATTTTTCGTAAGTCTGGGAAACAAGTGGCCAGGAATTATCAAAACCAGCAAAAAAAATAAGTGTTTCGTTATGACGAAAAAGTTGTTGTACTTAAAACTTTTTCCCTAATTCTCTGGGCACCACACGGAATACACCAAATTGTTCCCCAGACCCATCGCTTCCGGACCCTATCAATGCATTCGTCGTATGTCTGGGAAACAAGTGGCCAGCAATTATCAAAACCAGCAAAAAAAATAAGTGTTTCGTTATGACGAAAAAGTTGTTGTACTTAAAACGTTTTGCCTAATTCATAGAATATACCAAATTGTTCCCCAGACCCGTCGCTTCCAAGCCCTATCATTGCAAACTCCGTAAGTCTGGGAAACAAGTGCCGACTAATTTTCAAAATATTCGCAAAACTCTCCAGAGTCCATAGAATATTGTATGTACACATAAGACCTAAGACAGCGTATACACATACCAAACCAAATTAAACACATCAAACAAATGTTTATTTTAACAATATATGTATTTATATCTGGTTTATTTTACATTTTCTTTATTTGATTCTATAATTAATTCAACTTTCCTCGATTTTAGTTTGTTAACTTTTGTTTGTTAACTTCACGGCACGGCTCTAAAACGAAATTCGGAATTGTTTTGGTAAGAAATGTCAAAATCGAATTGTGCTACCATATTTAATAATTTTACGGACACAATATATTTAAATGGCAATTCCTTATGGAACCACAGTGATACCACCTAATTAAGTTAATGGAACATCATTATGGCCTGGCAGTACCTGAAAGAGAATATTCATAATTACTCAGAGAGTGTCCACCATCTCTCACAATTTACTCTCTCTTTCTCACTCAAATAATTTAGTTTGTTAACTTTGGTTTGTTAACTTCACGCCGATAAATCATTTTCATTTTACCCAATTTCGTTGTCTGATAGCTCAGCACTGGATTTTTTGATGTGTTAACATCTATACGCGCGCCTCTAGGGCAGTAAACTATAAATTTAATACATACACAAGTGTTAGGTTTGTAAGAGTAAATCATCGTTTGTTTGTTCGTTGCTTGGCAGTCGGTATTGAAAGTGATTATTGGGCGATTTTCATATAATTTTCCCACGCGATTTTCTCCGGAAATTCATAGCCGATTTTATTAATTTTTGGATTAGAAAGCTAGTGCGGGTTTCGACGAAGAGTTTATTCCAAAAATTAAGGCGATCCGATATCGGCGAGCCGAGATTGAAGTGTTTTAATTTGGAGTAATATTAAAAAAGTATTTTATGTTGATCTTCGGTTATATCGTACGAATATAACAATGTATGTATGGATGTACAAGTGTCTGTTGCTTTGCATTCTTTGACTTTTGTGGGAATAAAACAAAAAGTATTCAGCAAGAAAATAATGACACATGTGCTTGCACTGGGTCTTTAAATAATTTTAAGTATTAATATTATTTAACTGTAACGTCATCATATGATTGAACGCTGTTTTTTATTTTCCAATGTAACATTTACGAATGTGTTCATAGAAATCGAACAGGTACCGTGTAGCAAAAAGGTGTTAACACATCGCCCGTGAGTTCGAACACTCATTGGATTTTTTTTCTTGATTTCGTTGCAAAATTATATTTGATTGAAGGTCAACAAAATGCATTTTGTTTTGTCTAGCATTTTTTCGCAATCCAATTCAGCACAAATGTACACCAAGCATAAAAGTAAAGAAATAAGTACAAAAAGGAAATATATTTGAATTTGAGAATAGCTAAGAAATGCAAACAAAATGTGTAGACTGTTTTAGTGGTACCACCTTTTTAATTCTCCTTGATTGCATTGGTTGAAACCAAAAGTACTTTTCATGCGTAGTGTGAATTAAAACAGCGTTGCGTAAAGCAAATTAGGTATTTTTTCTTGATTTTCAGACAAGTTTTCAGTTAACTAAATATGTATTGTTAAAACTAAGTTACGAAACAGATTAATAACAATCACTGTAAATGCAACAATATTTTTCTCGTTTCTTAAATTTCAGATATGGTCTCAAATATAATAACAAATGTTGTTACGAGTATGAAGTTCCAACATCATTACACTACATTACCAGTGAAACAGCGGGAGACTGGTCGTACATTTTTAACTAAAGCGTTTACTCTATCCATATTAAAATGCAAGCAACTGAAAACTAATTCCTTTCGAAAAGCTAGTTTCATCATGTAGCGGATGTACTCACCGAATATATTATTACCTATTTTATTGTACTTTTATAAACTATTATTTGTATTGTTATGTTAAAATTGCTGTAAATTATCAAACGTCCTGCTTAACTTTGTCTTATACAAGAGAATTACATATGTATGTTTCATTTCCATTTCATTTTTACATACTCTCATTGGATACTAGACTATGTTAATGATTTTACTTGGAGGCACCTAAGCCTGTAACTTTTGTTTAAAAGGGTGATTCGATTTCATCCTCAGACGAATAAAGACGTTATAAATAAAGCGCTTCCCGCCTTTTCATTTAATAAACCAATAAATTATAGAAAGCATTAAGCCTCTAACTGACCTTCGGGACCTTAGAGGCTACTGCACTAATTCTGAGAACGAGTACTGACGACACTGTCTTACCCGGGCCAGAATATAATATTCCTAAAACTTACATCATTTATTACATTTGGCGCCCAACGTAAATTATTTAAAAGTATTTTTGCATAAATAAATCAATTTTGTTTTAGGAAATAAGCAAATTTTTGGAAAATAAATCGAAATTTTGCAAAAATACAAACCCCGAAGAAGAGAAGTTCCATAGTTGCAGTTGTTTTCACAAAGCTGACCATTTGAATATCAATAGTATTAACGATATTCACAGAAGACAATTGAAAATATTCACTCCTGTTGTTGTTGTTCAACATAAGCTGAAAAACCACTGCAGTCGTTGCGATCATCATCAGCAGTGTTTTATTGTGGTGCCCATACGCCAGCGGCAATACAGTTGTTGTCACAAATAGTCAACGCAGACAACGGTTTCCCTAAGAGTTTGTTATTGTTGTACTGCATTACATTAGGCGTTTTACACATCACACTGGACCTATAATATTGTTGTTGCGTTCTTCCAGTCTGGATATCATCAATTTACACTGTTGTTGTTGTTGAATACTTCATTTCTTTGCGTTTCGTTTCACCACGAATGTGTATATTATTATTGCATTTCGACGATCATCACATTGTATGCAAGTGCAATACGTTGGTGATATTGTTGGTGTTTGAAAACCATCTACATTTTATTTTGGTATTTGGTGTTGTGAAAATTATCACATACTGCTCGCATTGTTTCATTATCACTTGGTTCCTACGCTTTCGAGTGATATCACTGGTCACTGCAAATTCCTCTCTGAGAACGTTTTTAAAAGGGTTGCCAACAGAGCATAATTGGAAGGATTACCGGATAAAATAATGCCCAGAACCACCATGAATTCCATATGTGCTGGTATTTTGAATTCTGACAATAGTCACTCACCAACGGTAGCAACAAACTCAAATACAACCACAAGTAGGGCTAGTTCAGTACCGAACGTGAACAATCCCACTCAAAATGTTAGCCAGAATTTAACTTCTGCTGAACAAAACATGAATATGGTTCAAATGTCAAATGCAGAGTCTGCTAATGCCAATGCTAGTAGGACTAATGTAGCATCGACAGTCTCCAATTCATCCGGAAATAAGAGCCAGGGTTATTATTCGGCTATTCCAAATACAAATATGCATCAAACGTCAAATGACCCATCTGCAAATGGAAATACTAGTACGGCTAATTCAGCACCGAACTTGAATACAATGAATCAAAATAACGAAAACTCCACAAACAATGGTTCAGTCAACATAGCTCTCACCGAACAGCTTGTTTCAGCATTAGTAGGTAGTCTACAAGTCCGACCACAAGTAAACTCCACATTCAGCACCTGCAGTGCACGATTCAATGGTGGTAGTGATAAGGAGAAGATAGAGGATTTTATAGCAACAATCCTGGTTTATAAAGATTCTACGCACATTTCAGATAGATTAGCACTTATAAGTATGCCTCTTTTACTCGAAGGATATGCGTCATCATGGTCGCAAGGAGTTCAACATGAGGCTAGAACATTCGACGATGCCATTGACCCTTTACGTAGCGCCTTTGCGCCGATAAAATCTGATTGGAGAATTTACTCCGAAATATTTAAAGACAAACAAAAACCAACAGAAAACACAGACAGCTTCATATGTAGAAAAAGGCGATTGTTTGCTCTACTCAAAGAAAAAGTTCCAGAGAGCGCGATAATAGACATGATATTTTTTCAAATCAATGTACAAATCCGAGAGAAGATACCTAGAGAAACGTTTACAACATTTCAGGATCTTCTTGGCAGAGCTCGTGAAATTGAACTTTTCATAAACGAAAACCAATCACAATCTTTCCATAGATCAGAAGCACCTAGAGAAAAATCCAATGCTCGTTGCACATATTGCCGCAAGAAGAACCACACCGCAGACGTATGCTACAAACGTATCGAGGTGGAAAAGAGGGGAAAACAAGAAAAAAAAGAAGAATTCAAGTTAAACTGCTATGGCTGTGGAGCTCCAGGATTCTACAGGTCAAATTGCCCGAAATGCAACAATAAAAATATGATGGAGAGTCCCAAAGAATTGGATTTTATAATATTATACAAACCACATTAGTTGGTAGAGATGTTCCTACAATAAATATTAATGTAGGCGGATCAGACCAAGAAGCTTATCTGGACACAGGTGCCAGAACAAGCATAGCTGGTTATGAACTCTTCACAATTTTGAAGAAGAAGGAGTTTGAATTTCAAGAAGTTTTTGCGGAAGTTACATTGGCTGATGGAAGTTCCAGAAAAGAAACGGTTTTATCAACCGTAGCCTGTATATGTATAGGCAAACGTTTTTTACGAATTCGTTTTGTTTGTTTACCAAACGCAAGACACAATCGTACATTGATTGGTATAGATTTTTTGCAGCGAACAGGAATGGTAATGGATTTAGCTCAGAGGACGTGGCACTTTATAGAAGATCCAAGCCAAATCTTTCCCTTTAAGTGTACACCATCAAAAGCTATTGAAAAACATTGCCAAACGAATGATGTCACAAAAAGTTTGCAAAATACACCTCAAGGTATTAAAGATTTCCTAACATGGTTTGAGTCGAACAGTAAAGATGACCTCAAAAATCCACCAACTATTGCTGCCATGTACTCCAATGATTACTCCCCAGGAGGTATAACAAAAATCTTTGCTGATGCTATACCACAAGATTTTGAAATCCCCAAAGAAAGGGATATATTTCCCCCCATTAAAAAGGGCTAGAAAAGAAGCGAAAAGAGAAGAAATACCGCAAGCGTTACACATTAACGCATTCGATTTTATACTTCGTAAAAACGAAGCTCTTCACTTGACTGAGGCTCAGAAGAATAATTTACAAAAATTTGTCAATTACAATAAGGACATTTTTAATAATATCTCCCAGCCAATAATTGGTATTGATCATAAGATTAACACTGGAACTCATTCAGCAACAACTAACACACCCTACAGGATCTCACCAGCTATGAAAATAAAGCTGAAATCGGAGTTAGACAAAATGCTGTCTGAAGGCATTATTGAAGAAAAGGAATCACCATGGGCATTTCCGGTGGTTCTAATACCTAAAAAGGATAACGGAATACGTGTTTGTGTAGATTATCGTAAATTAAATGCGATCACCGTTACCGACACCTATCCTTGACCGCGAATCGATGGCCTCCTTCATGCAGCCAAAGCAACGCCGTATATGTCCACACTTGACCTGAAATCAGGATATTGGCAAATTAAGATATCTGAAGAAGATAAGCCAAAAACAGCATTTACTACGCCGTTCGGTATATTCGTTTTTAACCGATTGCCTTTTGGGCTTAAAAATGCTCCTGCGACATTTCAGAGGATAATCGACAAATTCCGCGCAGGCCTGCCAAAACTCCTAATATTAGCATACCTAGGCGATATTATTGTATGCTCTAAAGATTTTGAATCACATTTGAATGATTTAAATCAAACTTTTGAAAGATTGAAAAAATTTGGATTTCATTTAAATAATGATAAATGCTTCTTTTGCCGACCAGGGGTCATATACCTAGGTCATATACTAACAACAAATGGTATAAAAATCGATCCTGAAAAGTCAGCGGCTATATTAAAACGCCCTATCCCGAAGAACTTGAAGCAGCTAATGTCATTTCTACAAACGTGCTCGTGGTTTAGACGTTTTATTCCTGATTTTTCGAAAATAGCAAAACCACTTTCCAGTCTAACGAAAAAGAAGGCAACATGGAAATGGAAACAGGAAGAAGATCATGCATTTAATAAGCTAAAACAAATTTTAAGTTCTCCTCCAGTCTTGCAACAAGTCCAAGAATCCGAACCATTTTTTCTAAGAACAGACGCAAGCAACTACGCGATTGGGGCTGTACTACTGCAGGGGGAGAAAGACAAAGAGCATCCCATAGAGTACGCACGCCGTCTGCTTATACCGGCGGAACGAAACTACTCAACTACAGAACGCGAGGCTTTGGCAGTAGTATGGGCCGTGCAGAAGTTCAGAGGCTACATAGAAGGTTCGGAAATTACAATTCTAACAGACCACCAACCACTAAAGTGGCTTTTCGCCTTGAAATCTCCAACAGGCAGACTGGCAAGATGGTCCTTGCTTTTACAAAGCTACAATTTACGCTTCGAATATGTTCGATAATGTTGCATATCCTGTGAATGCAACTCGATCGAAATTGATATTCCAAGAAAAGGATCTGATGAGTGTCGAAAATTACAACTTGAGGACCCGGCATTAAAGGAAATAATAACCTCTTTTGAACATAACGATGAAAATGTTTTTCGACATACAAACCGTGGTTACATAATGGTTGATGGAATGTTATACAGATATTGTTCGGAACAGGATTCGGAAAATGGACAGCTAGTTGTTCCAAAGTCATTACGCCAATAAATGCTGTGCAAATACCACAAAGATGCCACTGCTGGACATTATGGAATCGATAAGACCATATCCCGAATAACCCCGTTGTTTTACTGGTCTGGAATTCGTACAGATATAGCGAACTACGTTAAAGCCTGTGACGAGTGTAAGAAATACAAACCCAGCAATATGAAACCTGTAGGATTGTTACAAACCGTCAGCAGCAGCAAACGATTTGAAATCATAGCAGTTGACTTGTTTGGCCCTTTACCCCGCACCATCGATGGCTATCAATGGATTTTAATCGTCGAAGACATATGTAGTAGATGGGTAGAAATTTTTGCCCTTAAAGAAGCATCCGCAGAAAATCGTGCCTTAATGCTTTTAAATGAAGTGATTCTACGATATGGCGTCCCACGAAGAATTCACACCGATAATGGATCACAATTCATATCGGCACTAATGCAAAAATTGACGTATTGTTTGGGAATCCAACAGTCATTTACACCAGTGTATCATCCCGAAGCAAATCCTGTGGAAAGGAAAAACAGAGACCTAAAGAATCAACTTTCAATTTTAGTTGGAAAAGACCACACTAAATGGAACTTAATGTTACCAACTATACGGTTCGCAATGAACACTGCCAAATGCGATAGCACAACGTACACACCAGCTTACTTAACTTTTGGAAGAGAATTAAGAACTCCTACTGAAGTTCATTATGACTTCAAAAGCATTATTAAAAGCGAAAATTTCATACCGCAGATTACACCTCATTTGCTTAGATTGACCACTACTCTCGAGATCGCACACGAGTCACAAGAGAAAATGCAGGATAGGAATAAACAATACGTGAATCGAAAACGTAAACTTCAAAAAGATATACAAATCGGCGATAAAGTATTAGTTTCAACCCATATACTAAGTAAATCCAGCCAAGGGCTAACATCCAAATTTACACCACGTCGTGATGGTCCGTATATCGTCATTGCAAAGAAAGGATCTTGCTGTTATACTGTAGCTTCAGAAGATGATCCAAACACACCAATTTCAACACATCACGCGTCAGCTCTTACACTGTACGATGGAAATTCCTCGACACCGATTTATCCGATGCGGAAAAGAGGACGTCCAAAATCCACAATCAATACTAACGAACAACACAACAACGAAAATTTGAAAGTCACCAATGCGTACGCAAATCAACAGAATAATAACACAAAAATAGCAACACAAACATCAAAAGCGGATATGGGCACTACGACAAATAGCAACCAACATACCACGCACACTGAGATGTTGAGAAGATCAAAGCGATTGATGAACAAGTGAAGCCATAACTGAGGTCCTGGTGGCATCATCGAGGCGATTAATGCACCAGAGGGGGAGGCTGTAGCGGATGTACTCACTGAATATATTATTACCTATTTTATTGTACTTTTATAAACTATTATTTGTATTGTTATGTTAAAATTGCTGTAAATTATCAAACGTCCTGCTTAACTTTGTCTTATACAAGAGAATTACATATGTATGTTTCATTTCCATTTCATTTTTACATACTCTCATTGGATACTAGACTATGTTAATGATTTTACTTGGAGGCACCTAAGCCTGTAACTTTTGTTTAAAAGGGTGATTCGATTTCATCCTCAGACGAATAAAGACGTTATAAATAAAGCGCTCCCCGCCTTTTCATTTAATAAACCAATAAATTATAGAAAGCATTAAGCCTCTAACTGACCTTCGGGACCTTAGAGGCTACTGCACTAATTCTGAGAACGAGTACTGACGACACTGTCTTACCCGGGCCAGAATATAATATTCCTAAAACTTACATCATTTATAACAATCATAAATTTAAAAACTAAGCTAAGCGTTTAACACTATACATATATGTATTTATACATATACATATGTATATTCCTTTTAAGGAAAAATAAATATAATCCGTGTGTGTTTCGTATATAAAATGCGTTTTATTTCGATATTCTTATAATTTAGCGGATTTTTGAAAAATCTTCCCGCTAAATAAATTTTTTAGCGGATTTTTGGATACGTTTGGCGGTATTTTACAAAAAATACTTGGCAACACTGTGTACTAATAACATAAGAAACGCTGACTCAATAAGGCCAATATGCACACAGGAAAAAGAAATTCCATGATAAATTATATATTTTAATTATAATTCATAATTATCATACATCAGAACTATTTGTTGGTAAAATAAAGAAAGGTCTTACTAAATAGAAGTTGTCACTACAGAAATTAATATGTATTAACCAATTTGAGTATCTCGAAAACCGCATTCATCTGAATTGGAAGATACAACTCATAACAAGGACAATTTTAAAATTCGTGTTCAAATATTTGTCACTGTAATCATAATTTAGTTTCTGTGACAAAAAAAAAACGTGCTACAAAGTTATGTATTCGATTTTCCAAAACAGGATTTGCTGTCGAAGAAAAACTATCTTTGAATGTTACACGAGGACATTTCAGAAAAACTATTATTTTGTGAAAAAAAAACAATAAAGTGTTTAAATATCACCCACGGATTTAAGTATAATTTGTTATTCTTTGGTCAAAAACAACGGCTGACACACATTTATCTATACGAAATCAAAAGAAGGTCATTAAAGTCCATCTATATTTTATTGTTATCGACAAGACAAATATGCCCAGTTGATATATATTTAAACACTAGTTCCTGAATCGCATGAATTTTTTATTTTTCTAGTATTACTTTTAGACACAATCATTGTATCTGACGCCACTTGACGCCTTCACAAACATGCCAAAAATTCTGGGCACTTGTCTCAATGAACTATTACTTTGGATGTCACAAATTAACTTAAACATACATATGATATTTTTATATTAGTTCGTTTCCTCCCAAACGACATATCAGATAACTGAAGTTCGTTTGGGGACTGTAGTTGGAATAAACGAACTTCTGTTCAGCCGTACATGATATTTCGTTATTTTCGCAGCAAACGAGTTATGAAATAATAATTTTGTACGCGTTTGATGCAAACGAGAACTCGTTTGCCACAACATGATACACATTTGCGATATACGAGTTTATTTGGGAGAACTACATGAACGGTTGCGATTAATAAATTAATACAAATCAATCAAAGTATTGTTGCGGCAACCGAGCAATAAACGTTTTTTTCTTTGCGTGTAACTGTTACAGAGTTCGTATTCGCCCTCATGTGTAACCATAACACACCACCGTGGGGAATGGGTAATGAACGTTAACTCGTTACCCACAGGAGACATAATGGGTAGCTACCGACGATGAGAGGAAATTACCCTTCACGATTATCCATTACACATGGGGAATGGGTCGGCGGCCTTGGATTGGATATTTGAGTTTGTAAATATAGGATTGATGATCTACCGGTGGTATCAATTCGGCGAGAGTAGTTAGGCATCTGTTGATGAACTTGCCACGGAGTTCGAAAGTAGTCATGCCAGTGAGTGTGCTTAACTGAATCGTGTTTTATTGCGTGCAGCTCATCCACATTTCCGTTGCCCCTGCTGCCCCATACATATATATTGACCATCTTTCTTTTGAACCATCTCGGTAAGAGATCTGCGACAGGCCTGGGTAGATTTTGGGTTCAGGAAGACTGATTAAAGAGACTTGATGGTTTCGTCGGAGGCAGAAAGGACATTGACTCCCACCACAGCTGAACTTATATTCGTTGGTCCAACAGCCAGTTCTATAATCGTCATTACTCAGCCTGATAAATGTTACAACTGGTGACATAAACAAACCACAAAAAATGGTTTACCATTACATCGCATGAACGAATTGGGGAGAGTTCTCTCTAGTTTGACATACACTGATTGTGACCTACAGTTTTACACCGGCTCCGAACGGTATTTTTGAGA
Source organism: Phaonia tiefii (assembly GCA_963931995.1). NCBI lineage: Eukaryota > Metazoa > Arthropoda > Insecta > Diptera > Muscidae > Phaonia > Phaonia tiefii. The sequence continues at coordinate 145,155,336 of OZ008370.1, forward strand.
AGCTTTTTATGGCTAAATACTCGATAGTGTCGTCATCAGTAAGCGTGGTGACCGCCGTCGAGGGAAATGTAAGGTGGTCTGAAAAGGATCGAACCACCTACTGATGTACAAAAGCCGCGCACACTATCATTGCACCATCGACGGCCACAACTGGTGACATAGTCAACTATATTTTTTTATCTGCAGAGGTTGCAGAACTACCACAGCGTTGTCGTTGGTACAGCACCACCATGTGCGCAGCATTTTTTTTATTTTCAAGAGTTTAACTACAAAGTTCCGTTAAAATCAGTTAAATTTTGTTGAAATCGGATGACGTCATTCGCCAGTTTAAAAATATACAACTGTATTGATATAAACCCAATCCCTATATTATTTACTGTCCGTCCGAAACTGAGGAAATTTTAATGTCTTAAGCTATAAATATTATTGAACTATACAAGCCGAGAGGCATGTGCTGTCGTGCAAATATAAATTTCGGGTCAATACATATTTTTACAAACAGTACGAAAATACGTATCTTAAACAAGTCTCTTCTAGGCTTTGTTCATAATCCGTCTTTAACCTTGAAGTAAACAATGACAATGACGTGCACAAACATTCATTGACGTAAATTGAAATTAATTTTTTTTAATATGATCGAATTTTTGGATATACAGAGTGGCCAATAAATTAATTAATTCGGAATTTTCACGGAACCTGTGTTCAGTGAAACTGACGTGATAAACCCGTATTTCTATAAAAATGAAATATTTCAGCCACATACTCTTCCATTTCATGATATCAATTTTGATAATAAAAAAATTCTTTGAACGTGCAACTAATATTTGCTTATAAATCCGACTTTACATTGATAGATCGCAATAACCTCTCTTTAGACTTATCTGCCGGTGTATGGTGAAGTTTACAGCTTGAACTAACAAGTCGGGGAGAATCAAACAGATCTCAATTTTTCAAATGTGGGGCCGATTTATCCCACAGTATGTGGGGAGGTCTGAGAGTCATTTCGAAACAAACGAACCCCTTTTGATTATATTTGTCGAAAAATTTGGAATAGTCAAACTTGAAAATCAATCTAATCTAAGCTATGTTATTTAAATTAAATTCAATTCAATTGAATTCAACTCAGTTCAATTCAACTCAATTCAGCTCAATTCAATGCTATTCATTTCAATTCAATTCAATTCGATTCCATTAACTTAAGTTCAATTCAACTAAATTCAGTTCAGTTCAATTCAATTCAATTTTTATCGCATGTGATTCGATCTGAAGATATTTCTTAGAAGAATATGTTTCTATTTCTTACGAGCAGCCGGGATTTTTTGCATTTAGAAAAAATTTAAACAGTCGGCACCAGGATATGAACTCATGTTGACTGACGATCGATTCGGAGTTTGTCATTCTTCTCATCAGCGCCTTAGCGTTGTAGGCCAGTGACCGTTTTGATCACATTGTAATTAATTGCAGTTGTCGCCGTCTGGACTTCCCTCCTCTTTATATCTTTCTAATTCAATTCAATTCGAAACGATTCATAGAAATTAAATTCAATTAAACTCAACTCAAGTCAATTCAGTTCAATTCAATTGAATTGAATTCAATTCAAATCTATTCAATTCAATACAATTCAACTCAATTCAATACAATTAAATTCAATTATATTCACTTCCGCTTAATTCAATCAATTCAATTCAATTTAATTCAACTCTTTTCAATTTAATTCTATTCAATTCGTTTCAAATCAATTCATTTCAATTCAATACAACTCAATTCAGTTCAATTAATTTTTTTTTTTTTTTTATCAAACTAACACTCAGGGGATGCCCCCTATAAATGCAGTGCATTGTGTTGGCGAAGGAAAATTGTGGTAGTAGAGGGTGGAAAGAGGGAGTAGTGTCTGTTGATATTTGCCTTGAATGTTTGTATGTCACAATTGGTGGGAAATACATTAGCCGGAAGTTTATTCCACATACGGACTGTACGGCTGAAGAACGAATTTTCTCTATAGTGTGTACTGCGGTCAATCGGCCACTCGATAAAAAACGGATGAGAGTTCCTGGAAAGCCGCGTACTTCGGCTAAATATCCTCACGTCCGGCATAAGTTGACTGATGTCCGAGGAACACATACCGTGGAAATATCGATAGAACAGTGACACGCAACCCACATTTCGGCGATGCTCAAGGGAGGCAATAGAGTTGAATACCCTACTGTCCCCTATTAACACCGTGGCTCTCCTCTGGACACGGTCGAGAAGCTCCAAAGAAGTCCTAGGAGCACCTGCCCATATATGGGAGTTATACTCCATCTTTGGCCTGATGTAGGTGGTGTAGATATTGAGAAGATCAGATGGAGTGAAGTATTTCTTGCACCGCTTCAAAAAGCCTAGACACTTGAATGCATCTTTCGACACTTCAAATACATGTTTTGCCCAACGGACATCACACTGTATTTTCATGCCCAGAACATCAAGAGCGTCTGATTCATCAATATCCACACCGTCCATAGACAATGACGACACACCTGGGTCAGAAATACGTTTATGCGACAACAAACAACACTGGGTCTTACTCGCATTAAAATCTACTCTATTCCTTCGACCCCATTCAACAATGGACACCAGATCGCGGTCGAGTGTTTCATTCATTGTCCGGCGTTTGACTTCAATCTCTTGAAGACTTGGCCTACGATCGAATGAATTAGAATGGCAGAGATTACTGTCATCGGCAAAAGAGTAGATCGGATTCACAGTCTGACCCAGGAGATCGTCAATGAAAATAAGAAAAAGAGAAGGAGAAAGAACAGAGCCCTGTGGTACACCTGCAGTCAATTTATGCTCGTCGGATGAAACCCCATCTACAACAACTCGTATAGTGCGATATCTGAGAAAACTCGATATAAATCGAGTGAAGTTATCACCGACACCAAAAGCAGCGAGCTTTGACAAGAGTGCATCGTGCCATACTCTGTCAAAGGCCTTGGAAATATCAAGAGCCACTACCTTACTCTCACCAAGCCGGTTGATGGATCGACTCCACTGTTCCGAAAGGAACGCCATCAGGTCTCCAGTAGATCTCATTATACGGAAGCCATACTGCCGATCATTAAGAAGGTCATTGGACTCAAGATACTTCACTAGATGGTGGTTAACCATACTCTCCATAACCTTCGAGAGCGCAGAACAAATTGCAATTGGGCGGTAATTTGCAGGGTTACTTGCAACGCCTTTTTTAGGGATTGGCTGGACATTAGCAATCTTCCAACGCGCCGGGAAGACTCCGGCACGGTATGCAAGGTTGAAAAGATTGCGCAGTGGACACGCCAGTGTCGAAGAGCACCTACTCAAGACCAGTGCAGATATGCCATCCGGGCCCGGGGATTTACCTACGACGAGATTCGCAAGAACCTTTTTAACTCCTCGCGTTCGAAAAAATATCTTGGGCATGGAACAAGATACGTAATTGATGACGGGGAGTGGTTGATTGCTATCCGGCAAGGAAGAGTTCCTTGCAAACATTTCAGCCAAGAGGTTAGTTTTATCAACCGGTTCAGTGAATGTTATGTCATCTTTAAGAAGAGTTGGGATAGAGGAAGAACTATCCTTTATTCTTCTTGCAAATGACCAAAAGTTCTTACTTCCACTAGGGAAAGAAAGAACTTTAGTACGAATACGCTGTTCGTGAAGAAACTTTTCGCGTCGAAGTACTTTGGCACACTTGGATCTTGCCTGTTTGCGTAGCAGTTCAGTATCAACGTTTTTATTAGAACGCCAGTCTCTGAACGCGTCCTCTTTGGATCTGACAGCATTCTTGCATGTCTGGTTACACCAACTTTTTTCCGATGGTTTAACCGAAATAATTTTCGTCGGAATGAATGAATTCATACCAATCAAAATTATCTTCTCGATCATTTCAGCAGCAGCATCTATGCCATTGTCCAGAAAACAAAGCTTCCAGTTAAAATGCTGATAAAAATTGTTGAGCTCAGCCCAACGTGCCTCTTCGTAGATAAAAATTGTTCGCTTCGGGACTGTGTTTGAAGCGAGACGAAGAGCTGAATACGAAAAGGACACTGAAATGATACAGTGATCCGAATTACCCAGAGGTGCAAGCGTGTTAACTTCGTACTTTTCAGGGTGCGAAGTTAAGAAGAGGTCAAGTAAATTTTGGTTGTGCCCTTGAACACACGGAATGTGCGTCGGTTCATTCACCAATTGCGTTAAGTTATTATGAGCGGCGAAGAGCTCAGCGTATTGGCCCTCCGTAGTTGTATGGCTCGAATGCATTAACCAGGAGGAATTATGGACATTGAAATCACCAGCAACAACGATTTCACTGTCTGGATAATTCCCCAATATCTCAGAAATGGTATCGGAAAGGGTGTCAAAGCCATTAAAGGATGCCTCCCTTCCCGCATTAGGACTTCTATAAAGAAATCCGAAATGTAGGACATGTGTTCCAATCTTGAATTTTACCCGAAGAGAGTTAAATTCTGGATCTTGTGAGTCGAAATGTCGCTGACTCTGAAACACTATGCCATTTTTTACATAAACCACAAGGCCTCTGTGGGAAATAAAACGGGATAGAGTGTGGTACCCAGGAACGTGAAAATCCTGTGGATCAGAATCCTCGCGCACCTGGGTTTCACATAGAGCAAGAACATCAGGCCGATGAATATTAATATGAGAGTACACACCGAAAAAATTCGTTCTCAACCCTCGTATGTTACCATAATGTATAACAAAATTACACACCATTGCGACATACAAACACACAGAAACAAATTCACAGCAGTAAATTTTAATCCGATTCAATTCAATTCAATCTAATCTAACATATACTACGATTATACGAAAGCTTTTATTGTGATATCATATTGCGATATGTCAAGCAAGTACATTTTACCTGCACGTACTTTATTGACACATCGCGATATGATATCACAATTTAAGCTCTCGTATAAAGTAAGTTGTAGTCTTATCATGTCTAACTCCATTCAGTGCTTATACGTTTTTCGATCCCTGAAAAGGCGATAGGTGCCTTCTAGTCCCGTTTTCTGGAGTTACCTAGTTCGGAGGTGGAAATATAATTCGAAAATTGGACGCTAGTAAATGTGGATGGAAAGTATTTTGAAATACAATAAAGCTATACTCATTGATAAATATTTCTTATCTCAAAACTTATCGAGTCTGATCAAGACCTGGGTGCAGCGAAGGTACACACTAGATTAGGTAGACCGAAATATTTCGAAACTAAACTGGACATCGGAAAGCTGCATTTACGAGAGGTAGGTGCAACCACAAATGAACGGGCATCGTTAATCGATTCAGAAAGTGATTCTGATGAACTGATGGGTATAAGATATGGTGGGCCTTTCCCATTTTTCTAGGTAAATTCGATCACATACTTATAGATAGTAAAAATCCATCAAGGTTGTGGGCACTATCTTATCCCCTTTCAACAGCTATACTTTTTTGTTGTTGACGAAACTTAACTCCCACACTATTAACACATTCATCTACTTTGTCAAACCTAAAGACCTAAAAGCTCATTGAAATTTTTGGCCAACGATTATGAGTTAATGATTCTATTCTGAAGTGCACGGTAGATCTGCGTTATTTCCGAGATAACACTGAAGAATGTTAAACTGTATGGTAAAAGTTAGTAGAGGGTTATCTGTAAAAAGGTTATGACTGACTTTATAAAAGTGAGCAAGTATATACGATCTACCCTCGTATACAGGACTTCAATATCTTCAACTGCATTATAACAGCAATAATTTGAACAAGTACATGATCAATATTATTTTATATCGTATTTACTCCAAGTCAACATCACCTTACGATATTCAATCGTTCAAACACAATTTTCGCAATTGTGCAAACATTCAAATTCGGGCGATGTGCTGATTTCGGGCTATATAAAGTCCGGTTTTTCTTATCGAACATCAGAAAAGAAGTTCCAGCCGCTTCTGCCTTAACAAATTTAAAATTTTATTAAGTAAAATAATTAAATTGTAATAACCAAATGTTCAACTACAAACTTCAATTGATCTTTGGAGGTAAGAGTAACGAAGTAACCTCTTGGTTCTGGGTCTCAACATTTTCCCTTGATATATTACAGCACTTCTGTGTATGACATGCTTAGTACATAGTAACTATCCTGCACCAGCTGGTCCTCCTGGCCCACCGGGTCCTCCAGGTGCACCAGGAAAACCTGGAGCTGCTGGAAAGCCAGGCCCACCGGGCCCAGAAGGAAAGCCTGGTCCACCCGGTGAGCAGGGAGCTCAAGGTGAAAAGGGAGATCAAGGTGAAGCAGGAGCCCCAGGCGCTCAAGGTGAGCAGGGTCCAGTAGGTCCTGCAGGACCACAAGGTGAGCAAGGTCCACAAGGTAGTCCAGGCTACCCCGGCAAGGATGGTAGCGACGGCAAAGATGGACAACCTGGCAATCCAGGTGAACAAGGTCCCCCCGGTGCTGCCGGCGAACCAGGAGTGAACGGAACACCAGGCGCACCCGGCGCAGATGGAAAAGATGGTATAGATGGTGTGAATGGCAAAGATGGCGAAAATGGTAAAGATGGAGCCCCTGGACAGCCCGGTGGCCCAGGAGAACCCGGATTACCTGGCCCACCCGGTAAACCCAGTCATGGTGATGGTCATGGTCATGGATGCGGGTGTCGTTCAAGACACTGTAATTGCAAAAAATAAATACATTTAATAGCACACAAAAGAGGTCGCTACTCAAGCCTCAGTAAGATGACGAATATGGACTCCTTCAAAGGATCAATGACTACAATTTTGAGTGTTCTTTTTTATATTTTAATTATGTATGTGGTTTGATAATAATTTTTGTTTTTGCAATCCAAGTTTCTTGCGAAGTCTTTTATAATAAATGTCACTGGGAGCTTACATCATTTGATTTTTACAACAATTCACTTTTGTTCGAGAAGTCATAAACCGTCATATCGCATTGATGTATAATGTACACACATTTTGGGGATTGTTATGTTCGTTTATTCCAGAATATAGATTAAACGTAACGGAATCGCAGTGGTAACTAGTAAATTCCCATCGACTTGAGAAACATTTTCTACTTCACACCCTCTAAAAATTTCACATCTCTTCTTTTCATGTATTGAAGAATAACTTTTAATTGCAATTTTAGAATTCTTTTTTAGAGATCTCTTTATACAAAAATCTTTTCAAAAACACAAACAGAATTTTTAGGTGGTCGACATTCTTTTTTAGCAAATCTGAAGATTTAGTTTCTGTGCGAATTTTTCGATGTCCCGTATACTAAGGGAATTATCTAATTCAAATGTCAATGCCTCGCCTCGTCTGTTGTTTTCTTCATGAATGAAACTAAGGGTTCGCGAACTACTTTTCTTAGCTTCCTCGTTGCGCTGTAGGTACTATTGATAATCTCGTCGAGTATGAAACATGAATCAAAATTTCCTGTCCGTCTTGTCCTGCCTGTGTCGTCAGGTAGCACTTATTGTGGCACCTTCTCAGCGCTGTGAGAGGTAAGATTTAGAATGCAAGTACTGGACGACCCAATTTTGGGGACAGATCAGATCAATTTGCAAAAATATATACAAGTCATTGTCGAGAAGCCAATGCATGCATGCAATGTTTGGAGTGGTGGCATCATTGGCCCATATTTTCGAAATTGGGAACTCGAATAATGTTGTACTGAACGCGAAAAAACCCAATTTTATTAGGTTTAGACCTCATCCGCGCAGAAAAGATGGAAATGAACCTAAGGAACAAGGCGCACTTAAATATTTAGGAGTCTTTTTGCAAAATAAAATTTCATGGCAGATTCATATACGGCATCTTAAATGTGATTTGGCCCCGGTAAAAGTGTCAGGGGACAGTTCCTTTCGCTATTTATTAAGCGTGTTTTGGTTACACGGCTTGCTTATATAATCGCTTGTTTTGTATGAAGCACTTAGCGAAGACCTAACTTTAAACAAAAATTGTTTGCCATCTTTCTTCCCCTTCAACCCTTTTTCATATTTTTGAATAACATCACTTATCGCTAAATAGCTGTTTCGTTACAACTTAGCAAGCGATGATCGCTTGCTTGTAACCAAAACACGACTATTATGTACTAGTTAGTTCCAAAACCCCTAAGGCGCATGTTGAAAAATACTACAATTTAAATGGGTCTTTAAGAAAAGATACTTTTTGTAAAATGATAACTTTTTTTAGGAATTTTTTTTTATTGAATGTATTTTTTATAAAAAAGTATATTTTTAGGTCCTTTTTGTAAGAATACGTATTAGATTTTCCCGAAAAGGTTCTTTCTTTAATGAGAGATACTTCTTTTATTAAAAGCAAATATTTTTTTTAAGAAAAGGTACCATTTTTAATAAGAAGTACTTTCTGTTAGAAAAAGCCTAAGAGTATGCATTTTTTTTTTACAAAGAAGTACTTTTTTTAAGAATAGGTACTTTTTAAAGAAGTGGTACTCTTTTTAAGAAAAGGTTATTTTTTTAAGAAAATTTACTTATTTTCAGGAAGGCTACTTATCTCAAGCATGAAACACATAGGCGACGACAGGCTACACGAACACACGACTGCAAATGCCGCTGACTGCAAATATAGACGTGTGGCAGCTACTGAATTATTTTCAAGTCGGCAACTGCAAAGTAAACAGCTGATCTGTAATTTTGACGTTTGTGTTATTTGTGTTAAAAGAAAAGAAAATGTCTGGAGAATATTTAATAAATATTATCACAAACGTAACAAAAATTGTGAAGACAGTGTATGAAGTACGAAGTGAATTGCAGACGAGCAATAATCGAAGATGGTGGGTTCGTCCGGTGAATCTAACTCGGGATTCAGCAGCTAAAACGGAAGGACGAGGAACACTTTTTTAAAGCATTTCGGATGTCCGTAGCAAACTTTAATTTATTGCTGGCTCTTCTAAAAAACAATATGGAACGATTTTCTTTACGTTTTTCTAACCCGCTTGTGCTAGGCTTCGCACTTCCTCAATAAGCTGCTCGTCAATGTCCATTTTAAACTATTAAATTTGAAATGCAAAACAATAACAGACAAATATTAATAATAAATATAACAACAAATACTTACCTACTTCAATAAACAAACATAAAGAAAAATTATAACAAAAACAAACAACCAATTGTGAAAGTTGTTCAACAATAAACAGCTGATTATTATGTCAGTAGTGCCACTTCAGGCATTGACAGCTCTAACCTGTTGATTGTCGCCCACAAAAATAGAAATTAGTTTAATTCAACTACAGCTACATAAGTAGCATAGACAACAACCTGCAGTCGTGTCGCCTTGCCGTCGTTAAAATATTCACTTACGTATAAACACATGTATTTTATTTTTGACAGGTTGTGGTCGGTAGCCTGTCGTCGTCTATGTGTTTCATGTTTCAAGGAAAGAAAAGTTATTATTTTATTTTTAAGAAAAGGAATTTTTGTAAGAAAGGGTATTTTTAGGAGAAGGTGGAGAAGGTATTTTTTTTTTGAAGATAAGGATTTTTTTTAAGAAATGAGTATTTTTTTAGAATTAGTCCTTTTTTCACGAACAGGTACAATTTTAGCAGAACTATGTAAGATATCTAAATTTTGGAAAGGTTATAGAAATCACCGATTTTCACGCGATCTGACAAATATATATAACCAAAAGTTATACATTTTATAGCAAGGACTTACTAAAGGATATATCGGAACCTCAAACAAAGTTATTCTTTGCCAGGGTGGAAAATTTGAGGTTTTCTCACATAGGAAATTGTGAAAAGATTTTGGGGCCATAGCGCCTAATTGGGAAAAGTTTAGAGATTGGGTCTGGTATCAAATTAAAGCTATTGACATCGATTTTCATCATTTAATAGCCTTACTTCTGAAAACGGCTACAGAATATCAAATCCGAAGAAGAATATAAGACAGTGGTGTTTCGGACGAACAAGATGTGTCCATGGTGGCCACCAGGAAAAAGTTTAGTAATCGGGACTAGGATCAAATTAAAGCTATTGACATCTATTTTCATTATTTAATACCCTTATTTCAAAAAAAAATCCAGAATATCATATTTGATGCTAGTCCCGATTACTACCCTTATTCCTGGTGGCCACCATGGAGGTTTTTTCGGAAAAGAGGGTATTAAAAAATATAAATAGATGTCAATAGCTTTAATTTGATTCTAGTCCCAATCAGTAAACTGTATTTTCCAAGCTTGAGGTCTGATATGCTTTAGATTTTAAAAGATTTGATTAAATTTTTATATTTTATTTTTGTATGTGTGCTCGATGCAATATTTAATTTAGATACAATTGAAATTTGTGTACATGTAAAATAAGAACTACTAATATTTTTAATTGTACACATTTCCAAAAAATGTTTCTCCATTACATCCCATGAAGGGATTGGGGACAGCATCTCGCAACTATTGAACTATGTGCGGTCTAGTTTTACACTCACTGATTAGGACCTGTGGCCGTCGGTGGTGCAATGGTTAGTGTGCGCGGCTCTTGTACATGAGATCCTGGGTTCGAACCCTGCTCTGACCACCTTCAAAAAAAAAAAAAAAATTTCTTTCGGCGGCGGTCACCTCGCATAGTGACGGCGACACTATCGAGTATATAGCCATGAAAAAGCTTCTCAAAATACCGTTCGGAATCGGTGTAAAACTGTAGGTCCCAATCAGTGAGTGAAAACTGGAAAGCGCACAGCTCAGTGATTGTGAGAAGTTCTCCCCGGTCCCTTCATGGGATGTAATGGGAAACCATTTATTTATTTTTTTATTAGGACCTACAGTTTTACATCGGTTCCTGGCGGTATTTTTGAGGCTAAATACTCGATAGTATTGCCCTCACTGAGGTGACCACACTACCATTGCATCACCGATGCTGCTCCATGCGCTTCCAGAAAAATTCTAGGCTTTTCCGTATGATACGAATGGCCACTCGAGCGCAACACGACCATGAAAGTCACCCACGTCAAGAATACCCCTCATAGCGTCCACCCAATTGGTAATTAACCCATAATCTGCATCCATCCCACTAGGACTTATTTCACACCCCGGGGTTAGGATTCGTCCATAAAGTTACGTGGAATACTCGTCCCTCACAAAAATAATTAACAGAAATTAGACCGAATCGAAATGTAATCGAATCCCATTCTTCTACTTGCCCCCACACCCTTCCTGAGCTACCAATCGGTCTTTTCTACCCAAATTCCCCTAACAATTTTTATCACAAATAATTTAAAAACAAATAATATATACAGCCATGGACACTAAATTAGCACAACGCTACTGTAAAGTTTGGCGTAGCATTGGTTTTTTTTATTAAATTTTTGGCTATATAGACCAATTATTATGGTCTGCAATGTTGCATCAGATTATCGAGATTGTGTCAACTAAAAAGTTTTCACGGTTATCTCTACTCTTTTTTGTTCTGTTGCTGGATTGTGAAATTATCATCTTTCATTTTGGACAGTAAATTAGCACACCGCGAGCGGAATGGTCATAAAAAGTTTTTTGGTACGTACTACGTATTCAACAGTACTCTTTTTACATTTTTGGGCAATTTCTCTAAAATTTTCCTAAAAATGGGACGGCAAAAGGTTGTACGTCAGAGGAAAAGCGCATTATACTCGTATTCCAAATGTGTAGTGAAGGCAAAAAGCCATGTGAAATTTAAAAATTTCTTAACCGATCGAGAAAACTGGTCTATGTTATTTATTCCATTAAAACTAATAAAAAGTGTATGATAGAAAACAGAAAAACTTTGCAAAAAAGCAAAAAAGGACTGACGAAGGACCCTTTCGGTTATGACGCTATATTGCGAACGAAATTAACTCTCAATTTGGTTAATCCAAATTTATAAGACAGGCTGATCCGAAGACGACTGAATGGAGATCACGCGCAAGCCGAAAGAAGCCACATCTATCAGGAACAAATATTGCCAAGCGTTCATTGTTTGTTCGCACCTACAAGTCTAAAGACCTCTCGTTCTGGAAAAAAATACATAGGGATGGTGAAACGAAGGTAAGTCGTAAAACGCCAGGCATTCAATTCACGCTACACTCGGAAGACCGTGAAGCATGGAGGAGGAAACATCATGGAGTGGGGACCCTTTTCATGGCAGGATGTGGGCCCCAGTGTGAAAATTAATGGAAAAATGGACCGTTACCAGTATTTGGACATTCTTAAGAACCAAATGGAACCTTGTGCTTTTGTGCACATGCCAGTTTCATTCACGTTCATGCACGACAATGGCCACAAACACACGAAGAAGCTTGCAAAGGAGTTGTTTTCGAAGTAACGCATCCACGTTTTAGACTAGCTGGCTCAAAGTTCTGACGTGAACCCGATTCAAAACCTCCGGAACAATGTGGGATGTGCAACTGCTCAACATAAATACAAAAACTTGGAAGATCTTTGGACTGGAATACAGAATTGCGTTCCCAGCATGCGCCGTAGATTCCAAGCGGCACTTGATAATAAAGGTTACACTACTAAATATTGACCAGGTAAACTAAAAACATTAATATTTATATTAATTTTTAAAATATATCCCTTTTATTCCATAAATTATAATTCGTGCTATTTTACTGCCCAGCTGAAATCTGGCGTACGAGATACATTCGTATCGTGAATGAATTCGTATCATTTTCTTAAGCTTCAAAACAGACCAAATCAATCGGTCAACAAAAATCAAACTATAAATATCAACAAAAATGGTCACAATAAACCAAAACATTCATAAATAAATCAAGCTGTGTCAAAATGTATTAATAGGTTTAAAATGAATTTATTTCTTACCTTGTACACATTTGTGCTATCGTAATTATTCTGATTCCCTTCGTTGGATTCTTCAACAACATATGAATTAATTATTTACCGTACCGTTCACTCCCGTTTAGTTATTTACACACTCGCACACACTTAGTTATTTTCTCGATGGCCGATAATAGCTACCACACAATTTAAATTGCCCACACTATACTTTTGCTTATGTTGTTCTTATTGGTTATTGCCATCGTATCATCAAATATCATATGTACAAGTAGCGAAGCCGAAGATAAACCGAATAGCTCAGCGAGCAGGGCAGCGAAAGTTACCACAAAAACAATTGACACCGTGGTAAAATTATACATAATATGTATAAATATTATTTATACGCTTTTATAATTCTACCACGACTGAGAGTAAAGCAACACAACAACAAATAACCACCACTGTTGTATGCAAAAAAAAAAAACAAATGACGTAAAACACTGCACATTTTACTTTTTAATGAATCCGTTCTCCGTGGAATTTTATATTTGCTGGATAATGGACCCTTTTCCAACAAAACATTTAAAGTTGATTTAACACTAGTTCATTTATTTTATTACAATTGTTTATCAAAATCACTTGAGTAATCCGCACCATTTAGAAATCATAACACCCGCACTGTTTACGCACCGATCACTGAAGAATAACTGATCATTGTTATCAACCGCCGTTAGCAAAATAGAGAATGAGGCTGTGTATGAAATGTTAATAATTTTTTCTTCGTGGAAAAATTTGGTGAATTTTAGCGTGGTGAAGAAAATTAGGTATGTAATTTAACCATAGTCTAATAATATAAGTCGACGCGTGGCGTGTTGTTGTAATAATAAACGATTTTGACAGAATTTTGTTGTACTATTGTTATGACAATACACTCGATATGTCAAAATCATTTTATATACGAAGAGAGGCAAAGGAAAAACGCCAAAGTAAATAATCACATGCATAGAATTACATGTATTAAAAAAAAGTAATAGGCAGAAAGTTGGAACGCATTTAAGATCCAAATTGGTAAGTATCCATCAGTAAGTCCATACATATGTATGTAGGTAATTTTAGTTACTTCTTCTATAAATTTTTAGCCATCAAAAAAACTACAGGCGGTGAAACGACCAGCGTAAGCAAAGAGGGCAAGGAAGATTCAAAACAAATGATGCGACAAGTTTGACACTTCGAGTGTATTACGTAAACAAAGAATGATAAAAAGAAACAACCCGATAACAAAATGCCTGATCAGCTGGGCTTATGCTTCCACTTATATTATTACACTATGAATTTAACTGTGCAAAATGAAATCAACAAACTTTGAAAGGGAATTACACAATTTGAATACCATGTTTTTCAATTATAATTCGGAAGGATTAAAACAATTTAATATGAGGGTAAGAATACTAGAGATGTCATAAAATTACACAAAGTACAAAATAACATCGTGGTATACTAACAGTGTTGTCAATTTGGCGGATTTTCCGCTAAATCTAGCGGAATTTTAATGCTCATCGCGGGGAAAAATATGTTTTAGCGACTAGCCGAAGTTTTAGCGGTTTTTTTCTGCGGTTGGAAGTAAAAAAATTTCAATATTTTATGTGCAACATTGTTTAACAGTTGTATATTTTAGCATTTTAAGAGCTGTTCATTGTAGCATTCCCTGTTATGTACACAGATAAAAATCATTACGCACGGGAAGTTCACAAACCAAAGTTAACAAACTAAATTATTTGAGTGAGAAAGAGAGAGTAAATTGTGAGAGATGGCGGACACTCTCTGAATTTTTATGAATATTCTCTTTCAGGTACTGCCAGGCCATAATGATATTCCATTAACTTAATTAGGTGGTATCACTGTGGTTCCATAAGGAATTGCCATTTAAATATATTGTGTCCGTAAATTTATTAAGTATGGTAGCACAATTCGATTTTGACATTTCGTTGCAAAATATTCCGAATTTCGTTTTAGAGCCGTGCCGTGAAGTTAACAAACCAAAGTTAACAAACTAAAAACGAAAGGAATTGCGGAATTATGTCAATAAATTAAATAAAAGATGTAATAAAGCATAAATATTTAAGAAAAAAAATTTCAGATGTGTCTTATTTCGCTTTGGTGTATGTATACACACTGTGTTTAGCTGATACTCATATTATGTATGTACATCAGACATGTGCAAACTGACACAAACGCATTTCAAATCAGTTTTACGAATTTTGCGACTGTGTTAAGTTGAACGGAGCAAGCAGAACAAAAGCAGAGAAAACAAAAGTAGTACACTGAGTAAAAAATTAAAATTAAAAAAATTAAAACTAAATCTTAAAAAACAAATCAAATATCAACATCTCCAATGATTATTTCCATTTATGATTTTTGCTATTTACAAACATAAAAATTTCTTTATATTCGTCCATGGCAATTAAAATTTATTTTTTAAGTGTAGTGTTTTTTATTACAAATAATTTTGCTTGCAGAGCGATACGGTGTTGCTTGGTCAAATGCAGAACAGCAACTGACTTTGAATCGGTAAACCATAGAGTAAATATGGGTAGAGAAAATCTTTCACTCACCAAATTTCTGACATTTGTCCTCGTGTGATGTATACGTTTGATGTTGAAAAGAATTGCTTTACTAATACCAGATAGATGCAATGGTTCAAAACAACGAACAAAATAACAACAACGGCATTTCGTTTTGTGTGTTAAAATTAATGTGTTAAATACAACACAAATGTATGCTAACAATAATAGTCAATAAAAAAGTTTAAAACACATTTAAATTTCACAGTTTTTCACCAAAATGGCATGAAAAATTAAAGCAAGAAGTTATTGTAATTCCACCTGGTGTATATCACTTTTCGTCAAACATCTCTCTATCACACCGACCGCATCACGAAGAGTGTGAAATGGAACGTCAGATGAGAGAATAAGTTTATCTAGGTATGTATTAGTCTATGCGGTAAACAAGCAGCAAGCTTTCGGACATGTTGGTGTGAAAAAACGATCAAGCTACTATCGGTGTGAAAACACGATGACTCAAAACAGTACTAGCTGCACATCTATGATGTACATCCATATATTCTATGGACTCTGGGGAGCTGTAAGATTATTTGAAAATTCATAGGCTTCATTCCTGCGCTTGAGAACGAGGCAATAATCATGATTGGAAGCGACAAGTCTGGCTAACAATTGCCTATATTCCATGTGGTGCCCAGAGAATTAGGGTAAAAGTTGTTAGTACAAAAACTTTTCGTCATAATGAAAAACTTAATATTTGTTTGCTTGTTTTGAAAATTCCTGGCCGCTTTTTACCCAGACTTACGAAAAATGGAATGATATGGATTGAAAGCGACGAGTCTAAGGAGGAATTTGGTATATCGCAAGTGGTGCCCAGAGAATTAGGGAAAAAGTTTTTAGTACAAAATTTGAAAATTTCTGACCGCTTTTTTCCCAGACTTACGAAAAATGGAATGACAGTCATTAAAAGCGACGAGTCTAAGGATAAATTTGGTATATCGCATGTGGTGCCCAGAGAATTAGGGAAAAAGTTTTTAGTACAAAGACTTTTTCGTCATAACCAAACACTTAATATTTGTTTGCTTGTTTTGAAAATTCCTGGCCGCTTTTTACCCAGACTTACGAAAAATTGAATGAAAGGAGTTGAAAGCGACGAGTCTAAGGAAGAATTTGGTATATCGCAAGTGGTGCCCAGAGAATTAGGGAAAAAGTTTTTGGTACAAAAACTTTTTCGTCATAATGAAACACTTAATGTTTTTTGCAGGTTTTGAAAATTTCTGACCGCTTTTTCCCCAGACTTACGAAAAATTGAATGACAGGCATTGAAAGCGACGAGTCTAAGGAGGAATTTGGTATATCGCAAGTGGTGCCCAGAGAATTAGGGAAAAAGTTTTTAGTACAAAAACTTTTTCGTCATAATGAAACACTTAATGTTTTTTGCAGGTTTTGAAAATTTCTGACCGCTTTTTTCCCAGACTTACGAAAAATGGAATGACAGTCATTAAAAGCGACGAGTCTAAGGATAAATTTCGTATATCGCATGTGGTGCCCAGAGAATTAGGGAAAAAGTTTTTAGTACAAAGACTTTTTCGTCATAACCAAACACTTAATATTTGTTTGCTTGTTTTGAAAATTCCTGGCCGCTTTTTACCCAGACTTACGAAAAATTGAATGAAAGGAGTTGAAAGCGACGAGTCTAAGGAAGAATTTGGTATATCGCAAGTGGTGCCCAGAGAATTAGGGAAAAAGTTTTTAGTACAAAAACTTTTTCGTCATAATGAAACACTTAATGTTTTTTGCAGGTTTTGAAAATTTCTGACCGCTTTTTTCCCAGACTTACGAAAAATTGAATGACAGGCATTGAAAGCGACGAGTCTAAGGATAAATTTGGTATATCGCATGTGGTGCCCAGAGAATTAGGGAAAAAGTTTTTAGTACAAAGACTTTTTCGTCATAATCAAACACTTAATATTTGTTTGCTTGTTTTGAAAATTCCTGGCCGCTTTTTACCCAGACTTACGAAAAATTGAATGAAAGGAGTTGAAAGCGACGAGTCTAAGGAAGAATTTGGTATATCGCAAGGTGTGCCCAGAGAATTAGGGAAAAAGTTTTTAGTACAAAAACTTTTTCGTCATAATGAAACACTTAATGTTTTTTGCAGGTTTTGAAAATTTCTGACCGCTTTTTTCCCAGACTTACGAAAAATTGAATGACAGGCATTGCCAGCGACGAGTCTAAGGATAAATTTGGTATATCGCATGTGGTGCCCAGAGAATTAGGGAAAAAGTTTTTAGTACAAAGACTTTTTCGTCATAATCAAACACTTAATATTTGTTTGCTTGTTTTGAAAATTCCTGGCCGCTTTTTACCCAGACTTACGAAAAATTGAATGAAAGGAGTTAAAAGCGACGAGTCTAAGGAAGAATTTGGTATATCGCAAGTGGTGCCCAGAGAATTAGGGAAAAAGTTTTTAGTACAAAGACTTTTTCGTCATAACCAAACACTTAATATTGGTTTGCTTGTTTTGAAAATTCCTGGCCGCTTTTTTGCCAGACTTACGAAAAATTTAATGATAGGATTGAAAGCGACGAGTCTGAGGAAGAATTTGGTATATCGCATGTGGTGGCCAGAGAATTAGGGAAAAAGTTTTTAGTACAAAAACTTTTTCATCATAATGAATCCCTAATTCTCTGGGCACCACATGGAATATACCAAATTGTTCCCCAGACCCGTCGCTTTCAACCTCCATCATTGCATTTTTCGTAAGTCTGGGAAAAAAGCGGCCAGAAATTTTCAAAACAAGCAAAAAAAAATTAAGTGTTTCATTATGATGAAAAAGTTTTTGTACTAAAAACTTTTTCCCTAATTCTCTGGGCACCACCAAATTGTTCCCCAGACCCGTCGCTTTCAACCTCCATCATTGCATTTTTCGTAAGTCTGGGAAACAAGTGGCCAGGAATTTTCAAAACAAGCAAAAAAATTTTAAGTGTTTCATTATGATGAAAAAGTTTTGGTACTAAAAACTTTTTCCCTAATTCTCTGGGCACCACATGGAATATACCAAATTGTTCCCCAGACCCGTCGCTTTCAACCTCCATCATTGCATTTTTCGTAAGTCTGGGAAACAAGTGGCCAGGAATTATCAAAACCAGCAAAACAAAATATGTGTTTCATTAAGACGAAAAAGTTTTTGTACTAAAATCTTTTTCCCTAATTCTCTGGGCACCACATGGAATATACCAAATTGTTCCCCAGACCCGTCGCTTTCAACCTCCATCATTGCATTTTTCGTAAGTCTGGGAAAAAAGCGGCCAGAAATTTTCAAAACAAGCAAAAAAAATTAAGTGTTTCATTATGATGAAAAAGTTTTTGTACTAAAAACTTTTTCCCTAATTCTCTGGGCACCACATGGAATATACCAAATTGTTCCCCAGACCCGTCGCTTTCAACCTCCATCATTGCATTTTTCGTAAGTCTGGGAAACAAGTGGCCAGGAATTATCAAAACCAGCAAAACAAAATATGTGTTTCATTAAGACGAAAAAATTTTTGTACTAAAATCTTTTTCCCTAATTCTCTGGGCACCACATGGAATATACCAAATTGTTCCCCAGACCCGTCGCTTTCAACCTCCATCATTGCATTTTTCGTAAGTCTGGGAAACAAGTGGCCAGGAATTATCAAAACCAGCAAAAAAATAAGTGTTTCGTTATGACGAAAAAGTTGTTGTACTTAAAACTTTTTCCCTAATTCTCTGGGCACCACACGGAATACACCAAATTGTTCCCCAGACCCATCGCTTCCGGACCCTATCAATGCATTCGTCGTATGTCTGGGAAACAAGTGGCCAGCAATTATCAAAACCAGCAAAAAAAAATAAGTGTTTCGTTATGACGAAAAAGTTGTTGTACTTAAAACGTTTTCCCTAATTCTCC
This sequence comes from Phaonia tiefii, assembly GCA_963931995.1. NCBI lineage: Eukaryota > Metazoa > Arthropoda > Insecta > Diptera > Muscidae > Phaonia > Phaonia tiefii. Next base: position 145,174,581 of record OZ008370.1, read on the forward strand.
GGGCAGCACATAGAATATACCAAATTGTTCCCCAGACCCGTCGCTTCCAAGCCCTATCATTGCAAACTCCGTAAGTCTGGGAAACAAGTGCCGACTAATTTTCAAAATATTCGCAAAACTCTCCAGAGTCCATAGAATATTGTATGTACACATAAGACCTAAGACAGCGTATACACATACCAAACCAAATTAAACACATCAAACAAATGTTTATTTTAACAATATATGTATTTATATCTGGTTTATTTTACATTTTCTTTATTTGATTCTATAATTAATTCAACTTTCCTCGATTTTAGTTTGTTAACTTTTGTTTGTTAACTTCACGGCACGGCTCTAAAACGAAATTCGGAATTGTTTTGGTAAGAAATGTCAAAATCGAATTGTGCTACCATATTTAATAATTTTACGGACACAATATATTTAAATGGCAATTCCTTATGGAACCACAGTGATACCACCTAATTAAGTTAATGGAACATCATTATGGCCTGGCAGTACCTGAAAGAGAATATTCATAATTACTCAGAGAGTGTCCACCATCTCTCACAATTTACTCTCTCTTTCTCACTCAAATAATTTAGTTTGTTAACTTTGGTTTGTTAACTTCACGCCGATAAATCATTTTCATTTTACCCAATTTCGTTGTCTGATAGCTCAGCACTGGATTTTTTGATGTGTTAACATCTATACGCGCGCCTCTAGGGCAGTAAACTATAAATTTAATACATACACAAGTGTTAGGTTTGTAAGAGTAAATCATCGTTTGTTTGTTCGTTGCTTGGCAGTCGGTATTGAAAGTGATTATTGGGCGATTTTCATATAATTTTCCCACGCGATTTTCTCCGGAAATTCATAGCCGATTTTATTAATTTTTGGATTAGAAAGCTAGTGCGGGTTTCGACGAAGAGTTTATTCCAAAAATTAAGGCGATCCGATATCGGCGAGCCGAGATTGAAGTGTTTTAATTTGGAGTAATATTAAAAAAGTATTTTATGTTGATCTTCGGTTATATCGTACGAATATAACAATGTATGTATGGATGTACAAGTGTCTGTTGCTTTGCATTCTTTGACTTTTGTGGGAATAAAACAAAAAGTATTCAGCAAGAAAATAATGACACATGTGCTTGCACTGGGTCTTTAAATAATTTTAAGTATTAATATTATTTAACTGTAACGTCATCATATGATTGAACGCTGTTTTTTATTTTCCAATGTAACATTTACGAATGTGTTCATAGAAATCGAACAGGTACCGTGTAGCAAAAAGGTGTTAACACATCGCCCGTGAGTTCGAACACTCATTGGATTTTTTTTCTTGATTTCGTTGCAAAATTATATTTGATTGAAGGTCAACAAAATGCATTTTGTTTTGTCTAGCATTTTTTCGCAATCCAATTCAGCACAAATGTACACCAAGCATAAAAGTAAAGAAATAAGTACAAAAAGGAAATATATTTGAATTTGAGAATAGCTAAGAAATGCAAACAAAATGTGTAGACTGTTTTAGTGGTACCACCTTTTTAATTCTCCTTGATTGCATTGGTTGAAACCAAAAGTACTTTTCATGCGTAGTGTGAATTAAAACAGCGTTGCGTAAAGCAAATTAGGTATTTTTTCTTGATTTTCAGACAAGTTTTCAGTTAACTAAATATGTATTGTTAAAACTAAGTTACGAAACAGATTAATAACAATCACTGTAAATGCAACAATATTTTTCTCGTTTCTTAAATTTCAGATATGGTCTCAAATATAATAACAAATGTTGTTACGAGTATGAAGTTCCAACATCATTACACTACATTACCAGTGAAACAGCGGGAGACTGGTCGTACATTTTTAACTAAAGCGTTTACTCTATCCATATTAAAATGCAAGCAACTGAAAACTAATTCCTTTCGAAAAGCTAGTTTCATCATGTAGCGGATGTACTCACCGAATATATTATTACCTATTTTATTGTACTTTTATAAACTATTATTTGTATTGTTATGTTAAAATTGCTGTAAATTATCAAACGTCCTGCTTAACTTTGTCTTATACAAGAGAATTACATATGTATGTTTCATTTCCATTTCATTTTTACATACTCTCATTGGATACTAGACTATGTTAATGATTTTACTTGGAGGCACCTAAGCCTGTAACTTTTGTTTAAAAGGGTGATTCGATTTCATCCTCAGACGAATAAAGACGTTATAAATAAAGCGCTTCCCGCCTTTTCATTTAATAAACCAATAAATTATAGAAAGCATTAAGCCTCTAACTGACCTTCGGGACCTTAGAGGCTACTGCACTAATTCTGAGAACGAGTACTGACGACACTGTCTTACCCGGGCCAGAATATAATATTCCTAAAACTTACATCATTTATTACATTTGGCGCCCAACGTAAATTATTTAAAAGTATTTTTGCATAAATAAATCAATTTTGTTTTCGGAAATAAGCAAATTTTTGGAAAATAAATCGAAATTTTGCAAAAATACAAACCCCGAAGAAGGGAAGTTCCATAGTTGCAGTTGTTTTCACAAAGCTGACCATTTGAATATCAATAGTATTAACGATATTCACAGAAGACAATTGAAAATATTCACTCCTGTTGTTGTTGTTCAACATAAGCTGAAAAACCACTGCAGTCGTTGCGATCATCATCAGCAGTGTTTTATTGTGGTGCCCATACGCCAGCGGCAATACAGTTGTTGTCACAAATAGTCAACGCAGACAACGGTTTCCCTAAGAGTTTGTTATTGTTGTACTGCATTACATTAGGCGTTTTACACATCACACTGGACCTATAATATTGTTGTTGCGTTCTTCCAGTCTGGATATCATCAATTTACACTGTTGTTGTTGTTGAATACTTCATTTCTTTGCGTTTCGTTTCACCACGAATGTGTATATTATTATTGCATTTCGACGATCATCACATTGTATGCAAGTGCAATACGTTGGTGATATTGTTGGTGTTTGAAAACCATCTACATTTTATTTTGGTATTTGGTGTTGTGAAAATTATCACATACTGCTCGCATTGTTTCATTATCACTTGGTTCCTACGCTTTCGAGTGATATCACTGGTCACTGCAAATTCCTCTCTGAGAACGTTTTTAAAAGGGTTGCCAACAGAGCATAATTGGAAGGATTACCGGATAAAATAATGCCCAGAACCACCATGAATTCTATATGTGCTGGTATTTTGAATTCTGACAATAGTCACTCACCAACGGTAGCAACAAACTCAAATACAACCACAAGTAGGGCTAGTTCAGTACCGAACGTGAACAATCCCACTCAAAATGTTAGCCAGAATTTCACTTCTGCTGAACAAAACATGAATATGGTTCAAATGTCAAATGCAGAGTCTGCTAATGCCAATGCTAGTAGGACTAATGTAGCATCGACAGTCTCCAATTCATCCGGAAATAAGAGCCAGGGTTATTATTCGGCTATTCCAAATACAAATATGCATCAAACGTCAAATGACCCATCTGCAAATGGAAATACTAGTACGGCTAATTCAGCACCGAACTTGAATACAATGAATCAAAATAACGAAAACTCCACAAACAATGGTTCAGTCAACATAGCTCTCACCGAACAGCTTGTTTCAGCATTAGTAGGTAGTCTACAAGTCCGACCACAAGTAAACTCCACATTCAGCACCTGCAGTGCACGATTCAATGGTGGTAGTGATAAGGAGAAGATAGAGGATTTTATAGCAACAATCCTGGTTTATAAAGATTCTACGCACATTTCAGATAGATTAGCACTTATAAGTATGCCTCTTTTACTCGAAGGATATGCGTCATCATGGTGGCAAGGAGTTCAACATGAGGCTAGAACATTCGACGATGCCATTGACCTTTTACGTAGCGCCTTTGCGCCGATAAAATCTGATTGGAGAATTTACTCCGAAATATTTAAAGACAAACAAAAACCAACAGAAAACACAGACAGCTTCATATGTAGAAAAAGGCGATTGTTTGCTCTACTCAAAGAAAAAGTTCCAGAGAGCGCGATAATAGACATGATATTTTTTCAAATCAATGTACAAATCCGAGAGAAGATACCTAGAGAAACGTTTACAACATTTCAGGATCTTCTTGGCAGAGCTCGTGAAATTGAACTTTTCATAAACGAAAACCAATCACAATCTTTCCATAGAAAGAGGGGAAAACAAGAAAAAAAAGAAGAATTCAAGTTAAACTGCTATGGCTGTGGAGCTCCAGGATTCTACAGGTCAAATTGCCCGAAATGCAACAATAAAAATATGATGGAGAGTCCCAAAGAATTGGATTTTAATAGTATACAAACCACATTAGTTGGTAGAGATGTTCCTACAATAAATATTAATGTAGGCGGATCAGACCAAGAAGCTTATCTGGACACAGGTGCCAGAACAAGCATAGCTGGTTATGAACTCTTCACAATTTTGAAGAAGAAGGAGTTTGAATTTCAAGAAGTTTTTACGGAAGTTACATTGGCTGATGGAAGTTCCAGAAAAGACACGGTTTTATCAACCGTAGCCTGTATATGTATAGGCAAACGTTTTTTACGAATTCGTTTTGTTTGTTTACCAAACGCAAGACACAATCGTACATTGATTGGTATAGATTTTTTGCAGCGAACAGGAATGGTAATGGATTTAGCTCAGAGGACGTGGCACTTTATAGAAGATCCAAGCCAAATCTTTCCCTTTAAGTGTACTCCATCAAAAGCTATTGAAAAACATTGCCAAACGAATGATGTCACAAAAAGTTTGCAAAATACACCTCAAGGTATTAAAGATTTCCTAACATGGTTTGAGTCGAACAGTAAAGATGACCTCAAAAATCCACCAACTATTGCTGCCATGTACTCCAATGATTACTCCCCAGGAGGTATAACAAAAATCTTTGCTGATGCTATACCACAAGATTTTGAAATCCCCAAAGAAAGGGATATATTTCCCCCCATTAAAAAGGGCTAGAAAAGAAGCGAAAAGAGAAGAAATACCGCAAGCGTTACACATTAACGCATTCGATTTTATACTTCGTAAAAACGAAGCTCTTCACTTGACTGAGGCTCAGAAGAATAATTTACAAAAATTTGTCAATTACAATAAGGACATTTTTAATAATATCTCCCAGCCAATAATTGGTATTGATCATAAGATTAACACTGGAACTCATTCAGCAACAACTAACACACCCTACAGGATCTCACCAGCTATGAAAATAAAGCTGAAATCGGAGTTAGACAAAATGCTGTCTGAAGGCATTATTGAAGAAAAGGAATCACCATGGGCATTTCCGGTGGTTCTAATACCTAAAAAGGATAACGGAATACGTGTTTGTGTAGATTATCGTAAATTAAATGCGATCACCGTTACCGACACCTATCCTTGACCGCGAATCGATGGCCTCCTTCATGCAGCCAAAGCAACGCCGTATATGTCCACACTTGACCTGAAATCAGGATATTGGCAAATTAAGATATCTGAAGAAGATAAGCCAAAAACAGCATTTACTACGCCGTTCGGTATATTCGTTTTTAACCGATTGCCTTTTGGGCTTAAAAATGCTCCTGCGACATTTCAGAGGATAATCGACAAATTCCGCGCAGGCCTGCCAAAACTCCTAATATTAGCATACCTAGGCGATATTATTGTATGCTCTAAAGATTTTGAATCACATTTGAATGATTTAAATCAAACTTTTGAAAGATTGAAAAAATTTGGATTTCATTTAAATAATGATAAATGCTTCTTTTGCCGACCAGAGGTCAAATACCTAGGTCATATACTAACAACAAATGGTATAAAAATCGATCCTGAAAAGTCAGCGGCTATATTAAAACGCCCTATCCCGAAGAACTTGAAGCAGCTAATGTCATTTCTACAAACGTGCTCGTGGTTTAGACGTTTTATTCCTGATTTTTCGAAAATAGCAAAACCACTTTCCAGTCTAACGAAAAAGAAGGCAACATGGAAATGGAAACAGGAAGATCATGCATTTAATAAGCTAAAACAAATTTTAAGTTCTCCTCCAGTCTTGCAACAAGTCCAAGAATCCGAACCATTTTTTCTAAGAACAGACGCAAGCAACTACGCGATTGGGGCTGTACTACTGCAGGGGGAGAAAGACAAAGAGCATCCCATAGAGTACGCACGCCGTCTGCTTATACCGGCGGAACGAAACTACTCAACTACAGAACGCGAGGCTTTGGCAGTAGTATGGGCCGTGCAGAAGTTCAGAGGCTACATAGAAGGTTCGGAAATTACAATTCTAACAGACCACCAACCACTAAAGTGGCTTTTCGCCTTGAAATCTCCAACAGGCAGACTGGCAAGATGGTCCTTGCTGGCAAGATGGTCAAAGCTACAATTTACGCTTCGAATATGTTCGATAATGTTGCATATCCTGTGAATGCAACTCGATCGAAATTGATATTCCAAGAAAAGGATCTGATGAGTGTCGAAAATTACAACTTGAGGACCCGGCATTAAAGGAAATAATAACCTCTTTTGAACATAACGATGAAAATGTTTTTCGACATACAAACCGTGGTTACATAATGGTTGATGGAATGTTATACAGATATTGTTCGGAACAGGATTCGGAAAATGGACAGCTAGTTGTTCCAAAGTCATTACGCCAATAAATGCTGTGCAAATACCACAAAGATGCCACTGCTGGACATTATGGAATCGATAAGACCATATCCCGAATAACCCCGTTGTTTTACTGGTCTGGAATTCGTACAGATATAGCGAACTACGTTAAAGCCTGTGACGAGTGTAAGAAATACAAACCCAGCAATATGAAACCTGTAGGATTGTTACAAACCGTCAGCAGCAGCAAACGATTTGAAATCATAGCAGTTGACTTGTTTGGCCCTTTACCCCGCACCATCGATGGCTATCAATGGATTTTAATCGTCGAAGACATATGTAGTAGATGGGTAGAAATTTTTGCCCTTAAAGAAGCATCCGCAGAAAATCGTGCCTTAATGCTTTTAAATGAAGTGATTCTACGATATGGCGTCCCACGAAGAATTCACACCGATAATGGATCACAATTCATATCGGCACTAATGCAAAAATTGACGTATTGTTTGGGAATCCAACAGTCATTTACACCAGTGTATCATCCCGAAGCAAATCCTGTGGAAAGGAAAAACAGAGACCTAAAGAATCAACTTTCAATTTTAGTTGGAAAAGACCACACTAAATGGAACTTAATGTTACCAACTATACGGTTCGCAATGAACACTGCCAAATGCGATAGCACAACGTACACACCAGCTTACTTAACTTTTGGAAGAGAATTAAGAACTCCTACTGAAGTTCATTATGACTTCAAAAGCATTATTAAAAGCGAAAATTTCATACCGCAGATTACACCTCATTTGCTTAGATTGACCACTACTCTCGAGATCGCACACGAGTCACAAGAGAAAATGCAGGATAGGAATAAACAATACGTGAATCGAAAACGTAAACTTCAAAAAGATATACAAATCGGCGATAAAGTATTAGTTTCAACCCATATACTAAGTAAATCCAGCCAAGGGCTAACATCCAAATTTACACCACGTCGTGATGGTCCGTATATCGTCATTGCAAAGAAAGGATCTTGCTGTTATACTGTAGCTTCAGAAGATGATCCAAACACACCAATTTCAACACATCACGCGTCAGCTCTTACACTGTACGATGGAAATTCCTCGACACCGATTTATCCGATGCGGAAAAGAGGACGTCCAAAATCCACAATCAATACTAACGAACAACACAACAACGAAAATTTGAAAGTCACCAATGCGTACGCAAATCAACAGAATAATAACACAAAAATAGCAACACAAACATCAAAAGCGGATATGGGCACTACGACAAATAGCAACCAACATACCACGCACACTGAGATGTTGAGAAGATCAAAGCGATTGATGAACAAGTGAAGCCATAACTGAGGTCCTGGTGGCATCATCGAGGCGATTAATGCACCAGAGGGGGAGGCTGTAGCGGATGTACTCACCGAATATATTATTACCTATTTTATTGTACTTTTATAAACTATTATTTGTATTGTTATGTTAAAATTGCTGTAAATTATCAAACGTCCTGCTTAACTTTGTCTTATACAAGAGAATTACATATGTATGTTTCATTTCCATTTCATTTTTACATACTCTCATTGGATACTAGACTATGTTAATGATTTTACTTGGAGGCACCTAAGCCTGTAACTTTTGTTTAAAAGGGTGATTCGATTTCATCCTCAGACGAATAAAGACGTTATAAATAAAGCGCTCCCCGCCTTTTCATTTAATAAACCAATAAATTATAGAAAGCATTAAGCCTCTAACTGACCTTCGGGACCTTAGAGGCTACTGCACTAATTCTGAGAACGAGTACTGACGACACTGTCTTACCCGGGCCAGAATATAATATTCCTAAAACTTACATCATTTATAACAATCATAAATTTAAAAACTAAGCTAAGCGTTTAACACTATACATATATGTATTTATACATATACATATGTATATTCCTTTTAAGGAAAAATAAATATAATCCGTGTGTGTTTCGTATATAAAATGCGTTTTATTTCGATATTCTTATAATTTAGCGGATTTTTGAAAAATCTTCCCGCTAAATAAATTTTTTAGCGGATTTTTGGATACGTTTGGCGGTATTTTACAAAAAATACTTGGCAACACTGTGTACTAATAACATAAGAAACGCTGACTCAATAAGGCCAATATGCACACAGGAAAAAGAAATTCCATGATAAATTATATATTTTAATTATAATTCATAATTATCATACATCAGAACTATTTGTTGGTAAAATAAAGAAAGGTCTTACTAAATAGAAGTTGTCACTACAGAAATTAATATGTATTAACCAATTTGAGTATCTCGAAAACCGCATTCATCTGAATTGGAAGATACAACTCATAACAAGGACAATTTTAAAATTCGTGTTCAAATATTTGTCACTGTAATCATAATTTAGTTTCTGTGACAAAAAAAAACGTGCTACAAAGTTATGTATTCGATTTTCCAAAACAGGATTTGCTGTCGAAGAAAAACTATCTTTGAATGTTACACGAGGACATTTCAGAAAAACTATTATTTTGTGAAAAAAAAACAATAAAGTGTTTAAATATCACCCACCGAAAAAAAATTTAAGTATAATTTGTTATGCTTTGGTCAAAAACAACGGCTGACACACATTTATCTATACGAAATCAAAAGAAGGTCATTAAAGTCCATCTATATTTTATTGTTATCGACAAGACAAATATGCCCAGTTGATATATATTTAAACACTAGTTCCTGAATCGCATGAATTTTTTATTTTTCTAGTATTACTTTTAGACACAATCATTGTATCTGACGCCACTTGACGCCTTCACAAACATGCCAAAAATTCTGGGCACTTGTCTCAATGAACTATTACTTTGGATGTCACAAATTAACTTAAACATACATATGATATTTTTATATTAGTTCGTTTCCTCCCAAACGACATATCAGATAACTGAAGTTCGTTTGGGGACTGTAGTTGGAATAAACGAACTTCTGTTCAGCCGTACATGATATTTCGTTATTTTCGCAGCAAACGAGTTATGAAATAATAATTTTGTACGCGTTTGATGCAAACGAGAACTCGTTTGCCACAACATGATACACATTTGCGATATACGAGTTTATTTGGGAGAACTACATGAACGGTTGCGATTAATAAATTAATACAAATCAATCAAAGTATTGTTGCGGCAACCGAACAATAAACGTTTTTTTCTTTGCGTGTAACTGTTACAGAGTTCGTATTCGCCCTCATGTGTAACCATAACACACCACCGTGGGGAATGGGTAATGAACGTTAACTCGTTACCCACAGGAGACATAATGGGTAGCTACCGACGATGAGAGGAAATTACCCTTCACGATTATCCATTACACATGGGGAATGGGTCGGCGGCCTTGGATTGGATATTTGAGTTTGTAAATATAGGATTGATGATCTACCGGTGGTATCAATTCGGCGAGAGTAGTTAGGCATCTGTTGATGAACTTGCCACGGAGTTCGAAAGTAGTCATGCCAGTGAGTGTGCTTAACTGAATCGTGTTTTATTGCGTGCAGCTCATCCACATTTCCGTTGCCCCTGCTGCCCCATACATATATATTGACCATCTTTCTTTTGAACCATCTCGGTAAGAGATCTGCGACAGGCCTGGGTAGATTTTGGGTTCAGGAAGACTGATTAAAGAGACTTGATGGTTTCGTCGGAGGCAGAAAGGACATTGACTCCCACCACAGCTGAACTTATATTCGTTGGTCCAACAGCCAGTTCCATAATCGTCATTACTCAGCCTGATAAATGTTACAACTGGTGACATAAACAAACCACAAAAAATGGTTTACCATTACATCGCATGAACGAATTGGGGAGAGTTCTCTCTAGTTTGACATACACTGATTGTGACCTACAGTTTTACACCGGCTCCGAACGGTATTTTTGAGAAGCTTTTTATGGCTAAATACTCGATAGTGTCGTCATCAGTAAGCGTGGTGACCGCCGTCGAGGGAAATGTAAGGTGGTCTGAAAAGGATCGAACCACCTACTGATGTACAAAAGCCGCGCACACTATCATTGCACCATCGACGGCCACAACTGGTGACATAGTCAACTATATTTTTTTATCTGCAGAGGTTGCAGAACTACCACAGCGTTGTCGTTGGTACAGCACCACCATGTGCGCAGCATTTTTTTTATTTTCAAGAGTTTAACTACAAAGTTCCGTTAAAATCAGTTAAATTTTGTTGAAATCGGATGACGTCATTCGCCAGTTTAAAAATATACAACTGTATTGATATAAACCCAATCCCTATATTATTTACTGTCCGTCCGAAACTGAGGAAATTTTAATGTCTTAAGCTATAAATATTATTGAACTATACAAGCCGAGAGGCATGTGCTGTAGTGCAAATATAAATTTCGGGTCAATACATATTTTTACAAACAGTACGAAAATACGTATCTTAAACAAGTCTCTTCTAGGCTTTGTTCATAATCCGTCTTTAACCTTGAAGTAAACAATGACAATGACGTGCACAAACATTCATTGACGTAAATTGAAATTAATTTTTTTTAATATGATCGAATTTTTGGATATACAGAGTGGCCAATAAATTAATTAATTCGGAATTTTCACGGAACCTGTGTTCAGTGAAACTGACGTGATAAACCCGTATTTCTATAAAAATGAAATATTTCAGCCACATACTCTTCCATTTCATGATATCAATTTTGATAATAAAAAAATTCTTTGAACGTGCAACTAATATTTGCTTATAAATCCGACTTTACATTGATAGATCGCAATAACCTCTCTTTAGACTTATCTGCCGGTGTATGGTGAAGTTTACAGCTTGAACTAACAAGTCGGGGAGAATCAAACAGATCTCAATTTTTCAAATGTGGGGCCGATTTATCCCACAGTATGTGGGGAGGTCTGAGAGTCATTTCGAAACAAACGAACCCCTTTTGATTATATTTGTCGAAAAATTTGGAATAGTCAAACTTGAAAATCAATCTAATCTAAGCTATGTTATTTAAATTAAATTCAATTCAATTGAATTCAACTCAGTTCAATTCAACTCAATTCAGCTCAATTCAATGCTATTCATTTCAATTCAATTCAATTCGATTCCATTAACTTAAGTTCAATTCAACTAAATTCAGTTCAGTTCAATTCAATTCAATTTTTATCGCATGTGATTCGATCTGAAGATATTTCTTAGAAGAATATGTTTCTATTTCTTACGAGCAGCCGGGATTTTTTGCATTTAGAAAAAATTTAAACAGTCGGCACCAGGATATGAACTCATGTTGACTGACGATCGATTCGGAGTTTGTCATTCTTCTCATCAGCGCCTTAGCGTTGTAGGCCAGTGACCGTTTTGATCACATTGTAATTAATTGCAGTTGTCGCCGTCTGGACTTCCCTCCTCTTTATATCTTTCTAATTCAATTCAATTCGAAACGATTCATAGAAATTAAATTCAATTAAACTCAACTCAAGTCAATTCAGTTCAATTCAATTGAATTGAATTCAATTCAAATCTATTCAATTCAATACAATTCAACTCAATTCAATACAATTAAATTCAATTATATTCACTTCCGCTTAATTCAATCAATTCAATTCAATTTAATTCAACTCTTTTCAATTTAATTCTATTCAATTCGTTTCAAATCAATTCATTTCAATTCAATACAACTCAATTCAGTTCAATTAATTTTTTTTTTTTTTTTATCAAACTAACACTCAGGGGATGCCCCCTATAAATGCAGTGCATTGTGTTGGCGAAGGAAAATTGTGGTAGTAGAGGGTGGAAAGAGGGAGTAGTGTCTGTTGATATTTGCCTTGAATGTTTGTATGTCACAATTGGTGGGAAATACATTAGCCGGAAGTTTATTCCACATACGGACTGTACGGCTGAAGAACGAATTTTCTCTATAGTGTGTACTGCGGTCAATCGGCCACTCGATAAAAAACGGATGAGAGTTCCTGGAAAGCCGCGTACTTCGGCTAAATATCCTCACGTCCGGCATAAGTTGACTGATGTCCGAGGAACACATACCGTGGAAATATCGATAGAACAGTGACACGCAACCCACATTTCGGCGATGCTCAAGGGAGGCAATAGAGTTGAATACCCTACTGTCCCCTATTAACACCGTGGCTCTCCTCTGGACACGGTCGAGAAGCTCCAAAGAAGTCCTAGGAGCACCTGCCGATATATATGGGAGTTATACTCCATCTTTGGCCTGATGTAGGTGGTGTAGATATTGAGAAGATCAGATGGAGTGAAATATTTCTTGCACCGCTTCAAAAAGCCTAGACACTTTAATGCATCTTTCGACACTTCAAATACATGTTTTGCCCAACGGACATCACATTGTATTTTCATGCCCAGAACATCAAGAGCGTCTGATTCATCAATATCCACACCGTCCATAGACAATGACGACACACCTGGGTCAGCAATACGTTTATGCGACAACAAACAACACTGGGTCTTACTCGCATTAAAATCTACTCTATTCCTTCGACCCCATTCAACAATGGACACCAGATCGCGGTCGAGTGTTTCATTCATTGTCCGGCGTTTGACTTCAATCTCTTGAAGACTTGGCCTACGATCGAATGAATTAGAATGGCAGAGATTACTGTCATCGGCAAAAGAGTAGATCGGATTCACAGTCTGACCCAGGAGATCGTCAATGAAAATAAGAAAAAGAGAAGGAGAAAGAACAGAGCCCTGTGGTACACCTGCAGTCAATTTATGCTCGTCGGATGAAACCCCATCTACAACAACTCGTATAGTGCGATCTCTGAGAAAACTCGATATAAATCGAGTGAAGTTATCACCGACACCAAAAGCAGCGAGCTTTGACAAGAGTGCATCGTGCCATACTCTGTCAAAGGCCTTGGAAATATCAAGAGCCACTACCTTACTCTCACCAAGCCGGTTGATGGATCGACTCCACTGTTCCGAAAGGAACGCCATCAGGTCTCTAGTAGATCTCATTATACGGAAGCCATACTGCCGATCATTAAGAAGGTCATTGGACTCAAGATACTTCACTAGATGGTGGTTAACCATACTCTCCATAACCTTCGAGAGCGCAGAACAAATTGCAATTGGGCGGTAATTTGCAGGGTTACTTGCATCACCTTTTTTAGGGATTGGCTGGACATTAGCAATCTTCCAACGCGCCGGGAAGACTCCGGCACGGTATGCAAGGTTGAAAAGATTGCGCAGTGGACACGCCAGTGTCGAAGAGCACCTACTCAAGACCAGTGCAGATATGCCATCCGGGCCCGGGGATTTACCTACGACGAGATTCGCAAGAACCTTTTTAACTCCTCGCGTTCGAAAAAATATCTTGGGCATGGAACAAGATACGTAATTGATGACGGGGAGTGGTTGATTGCTATCCGGCAAGGAAGAGTTCCTTGCAAACATTTCAGCCAAGAGGTTAGCTTTATCAACCGGTTCAGTGAATGTTATGTCATCTTTAAGAAGAGTTGGGATAGAGGAAGAACTATCCTTTATTCTTCTTGCAAATGACCAAAAGTTCTTACTTCCACTAGGGAAAGAAATAACTTTAGTACGAATACGCTGTTCGTGAAGAAACTTTTCGCGTCGAAGTACTTTGGCACACTTGGATCTTGCCTGTTTGCGTAGCAGTTCAGTATCAACGTTTTTATTAGAACGCCAGTCTCTGAACGCGTCCTCTTTGGATCTGACAGCATTCTTGCATGTCTGGTTACACCAACTTTTTTCCGATGGTTTAACCGAAATAATTTTCGTCGGAATGAATGAATTCATACCAATCAAAATTATCTTCTCGATCATTTCAGCAGCAGCATCTATGCCATTGTCCAGAAAACAAAGCTTCCAGTTAAAATGCTGATAAAAATTGTTGAGCTCAGCCCAACGTGCCTCTTCGTAGATAAAAATTGTTCGCTTCGGGACTGTGTTTGAAGCGAGACGAAGAGCTGAATACGAAAAGGACACTGAAATGATACAGTGATCCGAATTACCCAGAGGTGCAAGCGTGTTAACTTCGTACTTTTCAGGGTGCGAAGTTAAGAAGAGGTCAAGTAAATTTTGGTTGTGCCCTTGAACACACGGAATGTGCGTCGGTTCATTCACCAATTGCGTTAAGTTATTATGAGCGGCGAAGAGCTCAGCGTATTGGCCCTCCGTAGTTGTATGGCTCGAATGCATTAACCAGGAGGAATTATGGACATTGAAATCACCAGCAACAACGATTTCACTGTCTGGATAATTCCCCAATATCTCAGAAATGGTATCGGAAAGGGTGTCAAAGCCATTAAAGGATGCCTCCCTTCCCGCATTAGGACTTCTATAAAGAAATCCGAAATGTAGGACATGTGTTCCAATCTTGAATTTTACCCGAAGAGAGTTAAATTCTGGATCTTGTGAGTCGAAATGTCGCTGACTCTGAAACACTATGCCATTTTTTACATAAACCACAAGGCCTCTGTGGGAAATAAAACGGGATAGAGTGTGGTACCCAGGAACGTGAAAATCCTGTGGATCAGAATCCTCGCGCACCTGGGTTTCACATAGAGCAAGAACATCAGGCCGATGAATATTAATATGAGAGTACACACCGAAAAAATTCGTTCTCAACCCTCGTATGTTACCATAATGTATAACAAAATTACACACCATTGCGACATACAAACACACAGAAACAAATTCACAGCAGTAAATTTTAATCCGATTCAATTCAATTCAATCTAATCTAACATATACTACGATTATACGAAAGCTTTTATTGTGATATCATATTGCGATATGTCAAGCAAGTACATTTTACCTGCACGTACTTTATTGACACATCGCGATATGATATCACAATTTAAGCTCTCGTATAAAGTAAGTTGTAGTCTTATCATGTCTAACTCCATTCAGTGCTTATACGTTTTTCGATCCCTGAAAAGGCGATAGGTGCCTTCTAGTCCCGTTTTCTGGAGTTATCTAGTTCGGAGGTGGAAATATAATTCGAAAATTGGACGCTAGTAAATGTGGATGGAAAGTATTTTGAAATACAATAAAGCTATACTCATTGATAAATATTTCTTATCTCAAAACTTATCGAGTCTGATCAAGACCTGGGTGCAGCGAAGGTACACACTAGATTAGGTAGACCGAAATATTTCGAAACTAAACTGGACATCGGAAAGCTGCATTTACGAGAGGTAGGTGCAACCACAAATGAACGGGCATCGTTAATCGATTCAGAAAGTGATTCTGATGAACTGATGGGTATAAGATATGGTGGGCCTTTCCCATTTTTCTAGGTAAATTCGATCACATACTTATAGATAGTAAAAATCCATCAAGGTTGTGGGCACTATCTTATCCCCTTTCAACAGCTATACTTTTTTGTTGTTGACGAAACTTAACTCCCACACTATTAACACATTCATCTACTTTGTCAAACCTAAAGACCTAAAAGCTCATTGAAATTTTTGGCCAACGATTATGAGTTAATGATTCTATTCTGAAGTGCACGGTAGATCTGCGTTATTTCCGAGATAACACTGAAGAATGTTAAACTGTATGGTAAAAGTTAGTAGAGGGTTATCTGTAAAAAGGTTATGACTGACTTTATAAAAGTGAGCAAGTATATACGATCTACCCTCGTATACAGGACTTCAATATCTTCAACTGCATTATAACAGCAATAATTTGAACAAGTACATGATCAATATTATTTTATATCGTATTTACTCCAAGTCAACATCACCTTACGATATTCAATCGTTCAAACACAATTTTCGCAATTGTGCAAACATTCAAATTCGGGCGATGTGCTGATTTCGGGCTATATAAAGTCCGGTTTTTCTTATCGAACATCAGAAAAGAAGTTCCAGCCGCTTCTGCCTTAACAAATTTAAAATTTTATTAAGTAAAATAATTAAATTGTAATAACCAAATGTTCAACTACAAACTTCAATTGATCTTTGGAGGTAAGAGTAACGAAGTAACCTCTTGGTTCTGGGTCTCAACATTTTCCCTTGATATATTACAGCACTTCTGTGTATGACATGCTTAGTACATAGTAACTATCCTGCACCAGCTGGTCCACCTGGCCCACCGGGTCCTCCAGGTGCACCAGGAAAACCTGGAGCTGCTGGAAAGCCAGGCCCACCGGGCCCAGAAGGAAAGCCTGGTAAGGCTGGTCCACCCGGTGAGCAGGGAGCTCAAGGTGAAAAGGGAGATCAAGGTGAAGCAGGAGCCCCAGGCGCTCAAGGTGAACAGGGTCCAGTAGGTCCTGCAGGACCACAAGGTGAGCAAGGTCCACAAGGTAGTCCAGGCTACCCCGGCAAGGATGGTAGCGACGGCAAAGATGGACAACCTGGCAATCCAGGTGAACAAGGTTCCCCCGGTGCTGCCGGCGAACCAGGAGTGAACGGAACACCAGGCGCACCCGGCGCAGATGGAAAAGATGGTATAGATGGTGTCAATGGCAAAGATGGCGAAAATGGTAAAGATGGAGCCCCTGGACAGCCCGGTGGCCCAGGAGAACCCGGATTACCTGGCCCACCCGGTAAACCCAGTCATGGTGATGGTCATGGTCATGGCTGCGGGTGTCGTTCAAGACACTGTAATTGCAAAAAATAAATACATTTAATAGCACACAAAAGAGGTCGCTACTCAAGCCTCAGTAAGATGACGAATATGGACTCCTTCAAAGGATCAATGACTACAATTTTGAGTGTTCTCTTTTATATTTTAATTATGTATATGTGGTTTGATAATAATTTTTTTTTTTTGTATCCAAGTTTGTATCCAAGTTTACAAAACTTTTATAATAAATGTCACTGGGATTTTACGTCATTTGGTTTTTACTACAACTGTGTGTAATATGGTTTACAATTTGATCGTACTCGCTTAAGTACATAAATACAAAGACGGCAAGATTTTGGGGATTGTGATGTTCTTCTATTCCAGAACATGGAATAAACGTAACGGAATTACAGTGGTAACAAATAAATTCCCGTCGACTTGAGAAACATTTTCTTCTGCAGATGTAAAGTATATGGCTGATTACAACATAACAATCCAGTACAACTGTCAAATCTCACTAATAATGACACTTCTGTTCTTTTCAAGTATTCAAGAATAACTTCTAATTGCAATTTAAAAATTATTTCTTTTGAAAAAATTTAAGTGTAACCTTATGAATCTTTTCAGTAACACAAATATAATGTTTTGGTAGTCGCTCTTCTTCTTTAGCAAATCAGACAACGCAAGATTTAGTTTCTGTGCGACAGACAATCTGTCTAACAGAATTATCTTATTTTAAATGTCTGGTGTTTTTTTCAGAAATGAAACTAAGTGTTTGCGAACTACTTTTCTTAGCTCCTCGTTGCGCTGTACTATTGATAATCTCTCCGAGAAAGAAACATGAGTCAAAAGTTCCTGAGCGTCTTGTCCTGCCTGTGTCGTCGGTTAGCACTTATTGTGGCACCTTCTCGGCGCTGTGAGCGGTAAGATTTAGAATGCAAGTACACGCCCATCTTCGCCTCCATTAACACCGCTAACTTCAAGCCTGCCAAAACCGAATAAAAATATTCCGGACATCCATAGTCGTCTTGAGGAAGAAAATAAACATATGAAGGCAATATCGACTAAGTTGGATAAAATTGTTGGGTGGGCTCAGAGGCTCAGTTAGAAAAGTTTTTGTGTGAAATAAGCATGCTAAAGCAGGCAGAAATAAACGTCACCATCTTCAAATTGAAAGACAGCCACTAAAACTGAGCGGAAGTTACAAACTTTGGACCTTGAGCATTAAAAACTTGATATTTTAAACCCGTAAGGTCTATCGAATATTGTTATTTCGTTTTTATTTAATTTATTTAAAATGTTAGTGAATTTTTATTATTTATTTGTGTATATATTATTTTTGTTTTTTTTTAATTTCAACTTGAAGTAAAAAAAAAACTTTTTATTATACTATTGAATCAGCTATACTGTCTCGAATTACTCTTCCATCGTCCCTGTTAACTCCATACTCTAGCTCTTCTGGGTTGGAAGTTAAGAATACTTCAGGGATGTCAGCATTGAAATGTTTACACATATTGTGCAATGCGCAGCAAACATTCACAATTTTAACAACCTTCTCAGGTTTATAATGGAGACCATAATTTTGTAGGCACCTGAACCTACTTTTTAGGTTTCCAATAATCCTCCCCACAATGTTACGTGTGGAGCAATGCCTTTGATTAAATCTATGTTGATTGGTATTAAATTGTGGATTTTTGTACGGTGTTATCAAAAATGGTTCTAATCCGTATCCAGAGTCACCCAAGACCCACGTATTTCTTGTACCACTTTCATACATTTGTGAATAATAACTTCTGGCGGCACTTAAGCTCCAAATACAGAATCATATAGAGCACAAATTCTCATTTTGTAGTCACAAATCTTAGATGAAAATAGTAGTTTATTCCAAATCTAAAGAAATTCAATAACTTACTATCATTGCATTTAGACTGAAATATCCTTTCCTATTGTAGTATAGGGAATCATCTAAAGTAGGTTTTATTATCCGTATGTGGGTGCCATCGACACAACCAATAACTCCTGGAATTCCGTGCTTTTGAAAAAAAAATATTTTTGATGCTGCCGTCTCTTTTTCTGTTAAACATAATTTTATCCATGATTGGCACACTGTGTTTTCAATTGCATTTATAACTTTCCACAAAATTTTTGACATTGTTGAACGACCAACAGTTATGTTCAAATCGTTGGCTATAACTCCTTGGAAGGAACCAACCGCCAACAACCTTAATGTAGTGGCCAATTGAAGTTTTGCAGGGATGGAACTATCATTAAGTTCCCAAGCACCTACACCCAAAATGGCAGAAAATGCCGACTTATTAAGCCTATAAAGAGTTACAAAACTAAAAAAGATTTGTTTTTGTATGTCTAAGTATCGCAAGTCTGGCATATCCATGGGATTAGATTTATCCCTTAAAAAGCGTCTTCTAATTATTTCTTGATTCATTTGGCGCCTATGAATTCCAACGGTAGCTAACAAGAAATTTGCTGGCATTTTTTTTTAATTTTATTGAAAAAATTGAAATTTAACACATAATGAATAAACACAAAACATATGTTTTTGTTTATTTGACAGTTTTCACTACTTTTCGTGATCAAGTTCGAAAAACAATTCAGAAGAAATATTTCATATTTTAAGGACATCAAGACTGTAAAATTTCTATTCTGAAAGAAAATTCTCATTCAAAATGATTCTGTATGCAGAACAGGGCCGAATATTTGCTTATAAATCCGACTTTACATTGATAGATCGCAATAACCTCTCTTTAGACTTATCTGCCGGTGTATGGTGAAGTTTTAAGCTTGAACTAACAAGTCGGGGAGAATCAAACAGATCTAAATTCTTCAAATGTGGGCCCGATTTATCCCACAGTATGTGGGGAGGTCTGAGAGTCATTTCGAAACAAACGAACCCCTTTTGATTATATTTGTCGAAAAATTGAAAATAGTCAAATTTGAAAATCAATCTAATCTAAGCTATGTTATTTAAATTAAATTGAGTTCAATTGAATTCAACTCAATTCAGTTCAATTCAACTCAATTCAATTCAATTCTATTCATTTCAATTCAATTCAATTCAATTCGATTCAATTAAATTAAGTTCAATTCAACTCAATTCAGTTCAATTCAATTCAATTATTATCGCATGTGATTCGATCTGGAGATATTTCTTAGAAGAATATGTTTCTATTTCTTACGAGCAGAGGGTTTTTTTGCATTTAGAAAAAATTTAAACAGTCGGCTCCAGGATTTGAACTCATGTTGACTGACGATCGATTCGAAGTTTGTCATTTTTCTCATCATCAGTGACCGTCTTGATCACATTGTAATTAATTGCAGTTGTCGTCGTCTGGGCTTCCCTCCTCTTTCTATCCTTCTAATTCAATTCAATTTGAAGCGATTCATAGAAATTAAATTCAATTAAATTCAACTCAAGTCAATTCAGTTCAATTCAATTGAATTGAATTCAAATCAATTCAATTCAATACAATTCAATTCAATACAATTCAACTCAATTCAATACAATTCAATTCTATTCACATCCGCTTAATTCAATCAATTCAATTCAACTCAATTCAATTTAATTAAATTCAACTCAATTCAATTCAATTCAATTCAATTTAATTCTATTCAATTCGATTCAAATCAATTCAATTCAATTCGATTCAAATCAATTCAGTTTGATTCGATTCAATTCAATGTAATCTTAGATTAAACGTTTTTCGACCCCTGAAAGGCGATAGGTGCCTTCAAATCCCATTTTCTGGAGTTACCTAGTTCGAAGGTGAAAATGTAATTCGAAAATTGGACTCTAGCAAATGTGGATGGAAAGTATTTTGAAATACAATAAAGCTATACTCATTGATAAATATTTCTTATCTCAAAACTTATCAAGTCTGATCATGACCTGGGTGCAGCGAAGCTACACACTAGATTTGGCAGACCGAAATATTTCGAAACTAAACTGGACATCGGAAAGCTGCATTTACGAGAGGTGGGCACAACCACAAATAGACGGGCATCGCTAATCGATTCAAAAAGTTCCTTTTGTTTTTGGGAGAAAAAAATTATACTTTAAAACGCCTCTGCCATTTTTCGACGTCCTTGTACCGTATCCGTCATTTGACCACTTAGGTCTAAAATCAACTTGTTTTCATTTCACTTATCCTGTCCATTTCCACATCCTTCACTTTTTGTTTTTAACGAAACTTAACTCCCACAATATTAACACATTCATCTACCTTGTCCAAATCGATCCGCTAGTGATCGTGCGACCTAAACGCTCTTTGAAATTTTTGGCCAACAATTGTGAGTTAATGGTTCTATTCTGAAGTGCACGGTAGATCTGCGTTATTTCCGAGATAACGCGGAAGAATGTTGAACTATATGGTAAAAGTTAGTAGAGGGTTATCTATAAAAAGGTTATGACTGACTTTATAAAAGTGAGCAAGTATATACGATCTACCCGAAAATTATATATTTGGCAACTCGTATACAGGACTTCAATATCTTCAACTGCATTATAACAGCAATAATTTGAACAAGTACATGATCAATATTATTTTATATCGTATTTACTCCAAGTCAACATCACCTTACGATATTCAATCGTTCAAACACAATTTTCGCAATTGTGCAAACATTCAAATTCGGGCGATGTGCTGATTTCGGGCTATATAAAGTCCGGTTTTTCTTATCGAACATCAGAAAAGAAGTTCCAGCCGCTTCTGCCTTAACAAATTTAAAATTTTATTAAGTAAAATAATTAAATTGTAATAACAAAATGTTCAACTACAAACTTCAATTGATCTTTGGAGGTAAGAGTAACGAAGTAACCTCTTGGTTCTGGGTCTCAACATTTTCCCTTGATATATTACAGCACTTCTGTGTATGACATGCTTAGTACATAGTAACTATCCTGCACCAGCTGGTCCTCCTGGCCCACCGGGTCCTCCAGGTGCACCAGGAAAACCTGGAGCTGCTGGAAAGCCAGGCCCACCTGGCCCACCGGGCCCAGAAGGAAAGCCTGGTAAGGCTGGTCCACCCGGTGAGCAGGGAGCTCAAGGTGAAAAGGGAGATCAAGGTGAAGCAGGAGCCCCAGGCGCTCAAGGTGAGCAGGGTCCAGTAGGTCCTGCAGGACCACAAGGTGAGCAAGGTCCACAAGGTAGTCCAGGCTACCCCGGCAAGGATGGTAGCGACGGCAAAGATGGACAACCTGGCAATCCAGGTGAACAAGGTCCCCCCGGTGCTGCCGGCGAACCAGGAGTGAACGGAACACCAGGCGCACCCGGCGCAGATGGAAAAGATGGTATAGATGGTGTCAATGGCAAAGATGGCGAAAATGGTAAAGATGGAGCCCCTGGACAGCCCGGTGGCCCAGGAGAACCCGGATCACCTGGCCCACCCGGTAAACCCAGTCATGGTGATGGTCATGGTCATGGATGCGGGTGTCGTTCAAGACACTGTAATTGCAAAAAATAAATACATTTAATAGCACACAAAAGAGGTCGCTACTCAAGCCCCAATAAGATGACGAATATGGACTCCTTCAAAGGATCAATGACTACAATTTTGAGTGTTCTTTTTTATATTTTAATTATGTATATGTGGTTTGATAATAATTTTTGTTTTTGCAATCCAAGTTTCTTGCGAAGTCTTTTATAATAAATGTCACTGGGAGCTTACATCATTTGATTTGTACAACAATTCACTTTTGTTCGAGAAGTCATAAACCGTCATATCGCATTGATGTATAATGTACACACATTTTGGGGATTGTTATGTTCGTTTATTCCAGAATATAGATTAAACGTAACGGAATCGCAGTGGTAACTAGTAAATTCCCATCGACTTGAGAAACATTTTCTACTTCACACCCTCTAAAAATTTCACATCTCTTCTTTTCATGTATTGAAGAATAACTTTTAATTGCAATTTTAGAATTCTTTTTTAGAGATCTCTTTATACAAAAATCTTTTCAAAAACACAAACAGAATTTTTAGGTGGTCGACATTCTTTTTTAGCAAATCTGAAGATTTAGTTTCTGTGCGAATTTTTCGATGTCCCGTATACTAAGGGAATTATCTAATTCAAATGTCAATGCCTCGCCTCGTCTGTTGTTTTCTTCATGAATGAAACTAAGGGTTCGCGAACTACTTTTCTTAGCTTCCTCGTTGCGCTGTAGGTACTATTGATAATCTCGTCGAGTATGAAACATGAATCAAAATTTCCTGTCCGTCTTGTCCTGCCTGTGTCGTCAGGTAGCACTTATTGTGGCACCTTCTCAGCGCTGTGAGAGGTAAGATTTAGAATGCAAGTACTGGACGACCCAATTTTGGGGACAGATCAGATCAATTTGCAAAAATATATACAAGTCATTGTCGAGAAGCCAATGCATGCATGCAATGTTTGGAGTGGTGGCATCATTGGCCCATATTTTCGAAATTGGGAACTCGAATAATGTTGTACTGAACGCGAAAAAACCCAATTTTATTAGGTTTAGACCTCATCCGCGCAGAAAAGAAATTTGCAAAATTGTGTTAGATGGAAATGAACCTAAGGAACAAGGCGCACTTAAATATTTAGGAGTCTTTTTGCAAAATAATATTTCATGGCAGATTCATATACGGCATCTTAAATGTGATTTGGCCCCGGTAAAAGGAAAGCTTTTCAAATTAAAAAATTACATGAGGTGTCAGGGGACAGTTCCTTTCGGTATTTATTAAGCGTGTTTTGGTTACACGGCTTGCTTATATAATCGCTTGTTTTGTATGAAGCACTTAGCGAAGACCTAACTTTAAACAAAAATTGTTTGCCATCTTTCTTCCCCTTCAACCCTTTTTCATATTTTTGAATAACATCACTTATCGCTAAATAGCCGTTTCGTTACAACTTAGCAAGCGATGATCGCTTGCTTGTAACCAAAACACGACTATTATGTACTAGTTAGTTCCAAAACCCCTAAGGCGCATGTTGAAAAATACTACAATTTAAATGGGTCTTTAAGAAAAGATACTTTTTGTAAAATGATAACTTTTTTTAAGAATTTTTTTTTATTGAATGAATTTTTTATAAAAAAGTATATTTTTAGGTCCTTTTTGTAAGAATATGTATTAGATTTTCCCGAAAAGGTTCTTTCTTTAATGAGAGATACTTCTTTTATTAAAAGCAAATATTTTTTTTAAGAAAAGGTACCATTTTTAATAAGAAGTACTTTCTGTTAGAAAAAGCCTAAGAGTATGCATTTTTTTTTTTACAAAGAAGTACTTTTTGACGTGACAACGTCTTAAATTAGGTTGCGGCTGGGAGTCACTTATGAAAAAGTGTAACGCCCGGTAACGTTACGATGAGTCACCGAACACAAGTAAACGCAATGTGTTTACTTGTGTGCCAGAAACGATTTGCTTTGCTGGCTTCTAGTGGCTGTTGGTCGGTGGTGTGAGTGTTTTTGTTTTTTGGCACATCATATATATGACGACTGAGCAAGTATGTATGTGCGTATATATGTGCGTGTGTATGAATATTGATTTAGATCAGTCTGCATTGGATAAGGTATTATTTTTTGTTTTTTTTTGTTTTTTGTTTTTTGGCTTTATGATATGTGTAGTGTATGTTTGTGTGTAGAAATTTTCATATGAATTAGGTAGCCAAAACGAAACAGAGAGCTGCGGTCGGCTTTAAAAACGATATGCGAATATGATGAATTGAAATACTTTTTGGTTAGTAAATTATTTTCTTTTGTTTTTAATAAAAGAAATGTTTATTTTTTATAATAAAAGAAATGTTTATATTTTATAATAAAGGATATGTTTATTGTTTATAATGTCACATTTGATAATGTGTTCATAGAAATCGCACAGGTACCTAGATGGTGTTGAAATTACTTCTATTTTCCTAAACCATAAGTTTCAATAAATGTTAAAACATCGCCCGTGAGTTCTAACACTCATTGGGCAAGTGAGTTCATTGCACTCCTATTGTGCAATTTAATTATATTCATATCAATAAATATTCTACCGAGAAAAAGACGTTGTCACGTAAAATCTTCGCCCGTAAAACCGACTTTACAGGCAACAATTTTTTTTAAGAATAGGTACTTTTTAAAGAAGTGGTACTCTTTTTAAGAAAAGGTTATTTTTTTAAGAAAATTTACTTATTTTCAGGAAGGCTACTTATCTCAAGCATGAAACACATAGGCGACGACAGGCTACACGAACACACGACTGCAAATGCCGCTGACTGCAAATATAGACGTGTGGCAGCTACTGAATTATTTTCAAGACGGCAACTGCAAAGTAAACAGCTGATCTGTAATTTTGACGTTTGTGTTAAAAGAAAAGAAAATGTCTGGAGAATATTTAATAAATATTATCACAAACGTAACAAAAATTGTGAAGACAGTGTATGAAGTACGAAGTGAATTGCAGACGAGCAATAATCGAAGATGGTGGGTTCGTCCGGTGAATCTAACTCGGGATTCAGCAGCTAAAACGGAAGGACGAGGAACACTTTTTTAAAGCATTTCGGATGTCCGAAATGGAACGATTTTCTTTACGTTTTTCTAACCCGCTTGTGCTAGGCTTCGCACTTCCTCAATAAGCTGCTCGTCAATGTCCATTTTAAACTATTAAATTTGAAATGCAAAACAATAACAGACAAATATTAATAATAAATATAACAACAAATACTTACCTACTTCAATAAACAAACATAAAGAAAAATTATAACAAAAACAAACAACCAATTGTGAAAGTTGTTCAACAATAAACAGCTGATTATTATGTCAGTAGTGCCACTTCAGGCATTGACAGCTCTAACCTGTTGATTGTCGCCCACAAAAATAGAAATTAGTTTAATTCAACTACAACTATGTACATAAGTAGCATAGACAACAACCTGCAGTCGTGTCGCCTTGCCGTCGTTAAAATATTCACTTACGTATAAACACATGTATTTTATTTTTGACAGGTTGTGGTCGGTAGCCTGTCGTCGTCTATGTGTTTCATGTTTCAAGGAAAGAAAAGTTATTATTTTATTTTTAAGAAAAGGAATTTTTGTAAGAAAGGGTATTTTTAGGAGAAGGTGGAGAAGGTATTTTTTTTTTGAAGATAAGGATTTTTTTTAAGAAATGAGTATTTTTTTAGAATTAGTCCTTTTTTCACGAACAGGTACAATTTTAGCAGAACTATGTAAGATATCTAAATTTTGGAAAGGTTATAGAAATCACCGATTTTCACGCGATCTGACAAATATATATAACCAAAAGTTATACATTTTATAGCAAGCACTTACTAAAGGATATATCGGAACCTCAAACAAAGTTATTCTTTGCCAGGGTGGAAAATTTGAGGTTTTCTCACATAGAAAATTGTGAAAAGATTTTGGGGCCATAGCGCCTAATTGGGAAAAGTTTAGAGATTGGGTCTGGTATCAAATTAAAGCTATTGACATCGATTTTCATCATTTAATAGCCTTACTTCTGAAAACGGCTACAGAATATCAAATCCGAAGAAGAATATAAGACAGTGGTGTTTCGGACGAACAAGATGTGTCCATGGTGGCCACCAGGAAAAAGTTTAGTAATCGGGACTAGGATCAAATTAAAGCTATTGACATCTATTTTCATTATTTAATACCCTTATTTCAAAAAAAAAATCCAGAATATCATATTTGATGCTAGTCCCGATTACTACCCTTATTCCTGGTGGCCACCATGGAGGTTTTTTCGGAAAAGAGGGTATTAAAAAATATAAATAGATGTCAATAGCTTTAATTTGATTCTAGTCCCAATCAGTAAACTGTATTTTCCAAGCTTGAGGTCTGATATGCTTTAGATTTTAAAAGATTTGATTAAATTTTTATATTTTATTTTTGAATGTGTGCTCGATGCAATATTTAATTTAGATCCAATTTAAATTTGTGTACATGTAAAATAAGAACTGTTAATATTTTTAATTGTACACATTTCCAAAAAATGTTTCTCCATTACATCCCATGAAGGGATTGGGGACAGCATCTCGCAACTATTGAACTATGTGCGGTCTAGTTTTACACTCACTGATTAGGACCTACAGTTTTACATCGGTTCCTGGCGGTATTTTTGAGGCTAAATACTCGATAGTATTGCCCTCACTGAGGTGACCACACTACCATTGCATCACCGATGCTGCTCCATGCGCTTCCAGAAAAATTCTAGGCTTTTCCGTATGATACGAATGGCCACTCGAGCGCAACACGACCATGAAAGTCACCCACGTCAAGAATACCCCTCATAGCGTCCACCCAATTGGTAATTAACCCATAATCTGCATCCATCCCACTAGGACTTATTTCACACCCCGGGGTTAGGATTCGTCCATAAAGTTACGTGGAATACTCGTCCCTCACAAAAATAATTAACAGAAATTAGACCGAATCGAAATGTAATCGAATCCCATTCTTCTACTTGCCCCCACACACTTCCTGAGCTACCAATCGGTCTTTTCTACCCAAATTCCCCTAACAATTTTTATCACAAATAATTTAAAAACAAATAATATATACAGCCATGGACACTAAATTAGCACAACGCTACTGTAAAGTTTGGCGTAGCATTGTTTTTTTTTATTAAATTTTTGGCTATATAGACCAATTATTATGGTCTGCAATGTTGCATCAGATTATCGAGCTTGTGTCAACTCAAAAGTTTTCACGGTTATCTCTACTCTTTTTTGTTCTGCTGCTGGATTGTGAAATTATCATCTTTAATTTTGGACAGTAAATTAGCACAACGCGAGCGGAATGGTCATAAAAAGTTTTTTGGTACGTACTACGTATTCAACAGTACTCTTTTTACATTTTTGGGCAATTTCTCTAAAATTTTCCTAAAAATGGGACGGCAAAAGGTTGTACGTCAGAGGAAAAGCGCATTATACTCGTATTCCAAATGTGTAGTGAAGGCAAAAAGCCATGTGAAATTTAAAAATTTCTTAACCGATCGAGAAAACTGGTCTATGTTATTTATTCCATTAAAACTAATAAAAAGTGTATGATAGAAAACAGAAAAACTTTGCAAAAAAGGACTGACGAAGGACCCTTTTCGGTTATGACGCTATATTGCGAACGAAATTAACTCTCAATTTGGTTAATCCAAATTTATAAGACAGGCTCATCCGAAGACGACTGAATGGAGATCACGCGCAAGCCGAAAGAAGCCACATCTATCAGGAACAAATATTGCCAAGCGTTCATTGTTTCTTCGCACAAGTCTAAAGACCTCTCCTTCTGGGAAAAAAAATACATTAGGGTGGTGAAACGAAGGTAAGTCGTAAAACGGCAGGGATTGAATTCACGCTACACTCGGAAGACCGTGAAGCATGGTGGAGGAAACATCATGGAGTGGGGATCCTTTTCATGGCAGGATGTGGGCCCGTGTGAAAATTAATGGAAAAATGGACCGCTACCAGTATTTGGACATTCTTAAGAACCAAATGGAACCTTGTGCTTTTGTGCACATGCCAGTTTCATTCACGTTCATGCACGACAATGGCCACAAACACACGAAGAAGCTTGCAAAGGAGTTGTTTTCGAAGTAACCCATCCACGTTTTAGGCTAGCTGGCTCAAAGTTCTGACGTGAACCCGATTGAAAACCTCTGGAACGATGTGGGATGTGCAACTGCTCAATATAAATACAACAACTTGGAAGATCTCTGGACTGGAATACAGAATTGCGTTCCCAGCATGCGCCGTAGATTCCAAGCGGCACTTGATAATAAAGGTTACACTACTAAATATTGACCAGGTAAACTAAAAACATTAATATTTATATTAATTTTTAAAATATATCCCTTTTATTCCATAAATTATAATTCGTGTTATTTTACTGCCCAGCTGAAATCTGGCGTACGAGATATTGCTGGCATCAATGAGCCGACGATACCAAACGTGAAGGGAAATATATTCGTATCATGAATAAATTCGTATCATTTTCTTAAGTTTAAAAACAGACCAAATCAATCGGTCAACAAAAATCAAACTATAAATATCAACAAAAATGGTCACAATAAACCAAAACATTCATAAATAAATCAAGCTGTGTCAAAATGTATTAATAGGTTTAAAATGAATTTATTTCTTACCTTGTACACATTTGTGCTATCGTAATTATTCTGATTCCCTTCGTTGGATTCTTCAACAACATATGAATTAATTATTTACCGTACCGTTTACTCCCGTTTAGTTATTTACACACTCGCACACACTTAGTTATTTTCTCGATGGATGGCCGATAATACCACACAATTTAAATTGCCCACACTATACTTTTGTTTATGTTGTTCTTATTGGTTATTGCCATCGTATCATCAAATATCATATGTATGTACAAGTAGCGAAGCCGAAGATAAACCGAATAGCTCAGCGAGCAGAGCAGCGAAAGTTACCACAAAAACAATTGACACCGTGGTAAAATTATACATATTTATACGCTTTTATAATTCTACCACGACTGAGAGTAAAGCAACACAACAACAAATAACCACTACTATTGTATGCAAAAAAAAACAAATGACGTAAAACACTGCACTTTTTTTTTTGAATGAATCCGTTCTCCGTGGAATTTTATATTTGCTGGATAATGGACCCTTTTCCAACAAAACATTTAAAGTTGATTTAACACTAGTTCATTTATTTTATTACAATTGTTTATCAACATCACTTGATTATTCCGCACCGTTTACAAATCATAACACCCGCACTGTTTACGCACCGATCGCTGAAGAATAACTGGCCATTTTGGCAACCGCCGTTAGCAAAATAGAGAATGAGGCTGTGTATGAAACAGTGATGGAAAATTATGGCACAATGTGCCATTTTTGGCCCTATTTAACCTTTTGTGGCCCCGTGGCACAGTCAACTCTGTTTTGGCACTATTTAACAATAGTTAAACCCGTTGCTCATTAGGGCCTAACTTAATAGCGAATAAAGAGAATTATCGAAAAGAACTGAATTCAAAAATTTAAATTAAAAATTCAAAAGTTTAAATTAACCAGTATTCAAAACTATGTATTATATTGTAGTAGGAGCCCTTTCTATTCTACACTTCTGAAAGTTTTGAACGATGTTTTCCGTCCAAAATATAATCTAATTTAAAATTAGGGACAGACTACAAAATATTACACTGATCTTTTATAGGAACAAATCAAAACAATATCTTAAGTCGTTGAAATCAAAATTATGATATACATAGTTTTGATTTAACTGAACACAAACAAACATTAAAAATTCTGAGTTTGAATAAGAGGCTATATTCGATTACGTTTTCAATGTAAATAAACACAATATTTCAATGTTACATATGAAAGAATTTGTATCTTAATTTATGAACTCAAAAAAGTAAATTTTTTTGAATGAATATTTAATTTGAATGAATATTAAGTTTTTTTCCTTACATATTTTATATAACTAACAATTTTTTTTACTAAATAAATTTGTATTTAAATAAATAATATAATAGTATTTTTTGGTTAAAAATTACTTTGGCCCTTTCGAAGTCGTTTTGGCCCTTTTTGGAGCTCTCTTTGGCCCTAAATTGAAAGATGGAATTACCAGCACTGGTATGAAATGTTAATAAATTTTTCTTCCTGTTAAAATTGGTGAATTTTAGCGTGGTGAAAAAAATTAGGTATGTATGGCTGTGTGTTCATCGAAAATATTATAGTCGTGGTAAATTGTGTTGAATTTATTTCTGTGTGGAGAAGATACAATTCCGATTTTGCTGTGTGAAATGGAAAATCAAAATTTTGACAGCTGAAAATTCATGTCCTTTCACTTTTTTGAAATTAACATAACTTTTAAAAAATATTTCGGTATTTTTATTCTAATTGTAAAAAAAATGGATAAATTTCGATTACACCAAAGGATGTATGTGATGTATCAAATAGAGAGAAGGGGTGAGGTATGCTCTTATTGTTTTATATTTTGTATACTGCGTCGGATAGAACATGTCATTTTAAGCAAAAAAAGTAAAATAGCAAAATCGGCGCAAATTCACAGTTTCGGAGTTGAAATTTTGAAAAATTATAGATTATTTTCTTTTACTTTTCTCAAAAATATAAAGCTATATACCACAAAAATACTATGCCGAAGCCGCGAAGCCGGTGTTGGACCTACCCCAGAGTAGAAAATTCCATACTATGCCGAAGCCGGTGTTGGACCTACCCAAGAGGAAATAGTCCCTTAGCCCGGTCAAGCAGAAACCTCTATGCCAAACCTCACTAAGTTATCGAGTTATTGGATGTTGAAATTTTGAAAAAAAAGCGATCATTTTTAAAAATTTCAACATCCCATAACTCGATAACAAAGCGAGTTATAGAGAAATGCTAGCTATTTTTTTGTGTTTATTTTGACTTCTTTTATACAAAAAAGTAATGATATCAATAGCTTTACACAGTAGCTTAACCCCATTACCCTCTCACACATCCGATATTTCGGGGACTATAACTCGGAAACAATGCATTTGCCCGGATTTTGTTGTTTTACTTTTTTTGCTTAAAATAATGTATTGTTTTTTTTAAGCGTAAGCTGTAAAATAGACCTGTATAGAACTCATGTATTTTGTTTTTGTACTCTTGTAGGCTTATGTTGTTGGTATGTATGTATTTGTGTAGAGTTTCGCAACTGAAGCGAATGAGACAAAAACAAAATGCCTGTTGTTGCTGCCTACAACTACAACAACACCTGCTGCTATTACCATGTTTCCGAGCAAATGCTGCATAAAATACAAACGTCAAAATTTAGACTACTTGTCAAAATTTTGTGTAGCCCTGGGGCTAGTGAAAATTTTGACAATAAATACTCACCACGCTAATGTCAAAATTTTGGTCAATCAAAATTATTTGGTCCGATAAACACACAGCATATGTAATTTAACTGCGCAAAATGAAATCAACAAACTTTGAAAGGAAATTACAAAATTTGAATACCATGTTTTTGAATTAGAATTCGAGTTGAGTTGTCATAAAATTACACAGAGTAGAAAATAACATCGTGGTGTACTAATAATATAAGAAACACTGACTCAATAAAGCCAATATTAGCAGAACGCGAGATTAGTTAGAAATCAATTTAGGAATTGGAAATTCCATGATAAATTCTATATTTTAATTAGAATTCATAATTATCATATATCAGAACTATTTGTCGATGTTATTGGTAAAATAAAAACAGGTCTTACTAAAAAGAAGTTGTTACTACAGAAATTAATAAGTATTAACCAATTTGAGTATCTCGAAAACCTCATTTATCTGAATTGGAAGATACAACTCATAACAAGGACAATTTTAAAATTGGTATTCAAATATTAGCCACTGTAATCATAATTTAGTTTCTGTGACAAAAAAAAAACGAGCTACAAAGCTATGTATTCGGTTTTTCAAAACAGGCTCAAAGAAAAACTACACAGAAAAAAATATTATTTATGACAAATACTTTATGCAGTTGAACATTTTTCATTTGTGACATCGTTGATTCAAATGATATTGTATTTGCCACAAAAAGTTGCGGCGAATGCAAAATAATTTGATCCAAATGCGATTTTCATTAAATTAAATGTGATTGCATTTGAAAATGCATATCAACAGCAATTTAGTAAAATCAAATGTTTTTTATTTGAGATTACATGACAAATATTATTTAAGTCATAGTAAGCTTGTCTTTTCCAATGCAATCCGCAGTTAGTTCTGTTGTGTTGTTTGTGCTGTCTCTCGTTCATTATCATTTAGTTTGTAAAAGTGAAAGGACGTGCCAAAAAATTAAAAAAAAACCCCGAAAATGGAAATTTTTGAAGCACAAGTCTTTGAAATATAAATATTTGATATAGTAAAGGTATGGGCTGTAAATGACGAAACGATTTTAAATTTAGTAGTATGTGGTGTAAACACATTCGAAAAATTAGGAATGATGGAACTTAGTGACATCAATGAAATTTTTAATAAGAGAAGACAAATTGGCGAAAAAATTATTTTTCGGTATAATCTTAATAAGTGGAGTATAGAAAATAAGGTAAGTAATTTAGTGAGTGTGTAAAAAATTTAATTCTGAAAACATAAACAACAAAGTTAATTATATAAAGCCTATTTGTTTGTTTTAATATAACCCTTATGTGCACAGCAAGGTACCAAGTGTTATATGAAAAGGCACTAATTGTAAATAAATTGTTGTTAACTTTTATAAAGTTCCGCATATTTTCTTCAAGGGGAATCCCCAGTTCCAAGTTCTTTCTGCATATAATTCACGTGTATTAGGTTTGGTATATGTATAGAAATTTAGCAGTTATGTATATTTAAAATCTATCTGAACTTTCAGATAAAATATAGGAGACTGTGCATATACATTACAAATTCCGTATAGGTACCCGGGTACCTTGCCGCGCTGAAGAAGGTGTTTTTTTGTGCCGTACACATAAAGGTTAAAAAAAATTTTAATTTAAAATTGATTTTACGTGTTAATGTATGAGAAGTTCATACTGTAAGCTACATGTCAGAAACATTGGGGTTTGTTGGAAATAATTGGCTCCAGGAAACTCTCACTGGAATTCCTGCAGTCAATTATTTCCAACAAACCCCCAACCTATAGCTTACAGTATGAACTTCTCATACATTAACACGCAATCATAAAACTAAATTCTAAAATTGATTTTGTTGTAGAACGAGCCATTAATATGCAGTGCGTCCGATGGGTTTATTCCCCTGCATCAACCAATTCGGACTGGAATGTGAAGGAGATATTGAAAAAAACAGTAGATGAAAAGGATATTCTTTCAAAATATTTTGCCATCAACTCATTAAGCGAAGTGGATCAAACTTCGATAGTTCGAATAATTGTGGACCACTGTATTTTCTACAACATTAAATTGGACGCCAAATCTATGGAAAATCTAGCAATGTCCATAACAAAGCTTTTCCCAACCGAATGAGAGACGACATATTATGTACCTCGATCGAAAAAGAAGAACGCTTCTGGTAAATTGTATGACCGATACTACAACCGAAGGAATAAAAGAAAAAATTATATAGGGTGAATGATATTGTCGACGAGAGTCCCTTGGAAGTCAATGAATTCGATGCGAAAAAAATGGTTGGCACACTATTTCCCCAATGATATACAAACCCCTTGGAAAGCTACATCAATCCTAAGAATGAGAGAAAATAAAGAACCAATTCTAAATTTCCTGAACGATTGGCCTAGATACAAAGATCCTACTGGTTACACAGTGATTGACATCGATTTCGAGACCTTGTGTCCAGGTTAAGGAAATCTCATGTTTGAGCTAATGCTAATGCTAACTGAGCGAATTCTGCCAATTTATAAGACAAACAAACCCAATATGCAATACCTAGAGAAAATGAAAACAGCAATAGACCCAAGTAAGGTATATACTTTAAAAATAATATGTTACACAAATTTTTTTTTATTTTTTAGATACTAAGCACTTCTACTTTTTTTACTTGTTACATTCGATAATACTTCTGCCTCGTGTAAATAAGACTTTAAAGCCGTCAATAACCGATGCTCAAAGTGACATGATTGTCCACTTATTTAATATAAATGATTTCATTCAAAAAAGGACGAGCAACGGACACTTGCCTTCCAAGAGCAGTCCACCATTCAACCTAAAATGTTCGTGATTGGTGAGGATGTTAACAACTTAACGGAGTTTTATGTCAAAGTAAATGATATAACTTACAAAGGGGTTAATAGGTGTTTGTTACAAAAGAGGATATATTATAAAATTACAAAATGCTTTATTAACCATATTACACATACTTTATCACTCTACAGCTGAAATATATTTAATCGGGCAAGAAATGGAAACCAATTTTTCAGAAAAATTTCAATCACATATAATTTTAAGATCACGTAACTGTTACTATATTGAAAAAATTTAAAAATTTTCGTTACCTTGTAAAACAGTCCTTTTAAATAATGGTAGGACAGTCGTACGAATAAAATAAAATTTCCTTTTTCAGAATTTAATGATACTGCGTAATAAATATACATAATATGTTATTATTCTTATTACCATGTATTATATTTACATTATACGTATATGTATAATTAACTTTTCATAAGACAAGAATATGCCACCACTAATTTTCTTTTTCTCATTTTATTCCTTGTAAATAAAAATAATATCAAAAAATTTTTGCATTTGTCGAATTGTATTTGGGACAAAGACAATTGTATTTAGTAAGACAATTCTTGTATTTGCCGAATTGTATTTGAGTTAACAGCACTTTTATAGTCGCAACTGCTATTGGGAATGATCCCAATGCAAATTCTATTTGGGGTAAGGTTAAAATCATTTGCCATTACTACTTTTTTTTCTGTGTATATTTGAATGTTACACGAGGACAGTTCAGAAAAACTATTATTTTAAAAAAAGTGTTTGTTTAGATATCACCCACCGAAAAAAATTTAAGTATACATATTCACATTTTACTATTTTTATTTAATGTATTTGAATTCAAATTCACTTGCTTTGGTCGACGACCAAACGAAGTAAATACAAATGTAAAACGAAAACAAATAAAACCCATTACTACTTATTGCCCATGGTACAATAATATGTTCATGGTAAAGTCGTAAGAACAGCTGTTTTAATTTTTTTCATGAGGTTCTTCGCTTCGGCTGTCACACTCACATATATTTTGTTTTTGTACTCTTTAGCATTATTGTGTTGTTGGTATGCCTTCGTATAAAGTTTGACAACTGAAGCGAATAGAACAAAAACAAAATGCCTGTTGTTGCTGCCTACAACAGCAACAACTCGCGCTGCTATTACCATGTAGATATTCTTGTACCATGGTATTGCCGTAGTGAGTTTGTGTTTACTTATATTTGTACAAAGTAAAGACAATAAATGTAAACACCTAACCTGGCGTTTACACGGGACAGTGTTGCTCCGACGGTAGCAATACATTCACACATTTTTACTACCACACTTACACTTCTCTCACTTGCCTCGCCACTGTCTCTGATTTTTCAACGACAGTAACTTCGGCAAGAGATTTGACATAAGCGGCCAGATCATGGCTGAACTAGTAAAGGTTGGCGCAATATAACAACTGATTTTGCTTTCTTATGACTCCATCTGTTAAATTCAGTGTATTTAGTTGTTGTACTTTTTTTGTTTACTGTGTTTCTTCATATGGATCTGTGTTGAATTTGACGATTACAGCCCTATTCTGGCAGGGTTACAAAAGTCACTATGGTTACTATTTGACAGCAATGTGACAATTGTCACAAATCGGTATTCTGACACATTTTTTTGGTGACAAAAGTAACAAAAATTGTTACCTGACAAAGAGGAGGTAACAGCGCGTGACAGCTGTTTTATTTGCCGGAAAGTTGATACAAAATCATTTTATATATTCTGCAAGTAAACAATAAAACCGTATACGGGAAAAAATAACAATATATTTTGTACCAAAACGACAAGAGGACATAATTAAATGAAGGAAGGACTTTTGTTACTTTGTCCTATGGAAATACAGCAGAACGAAGAAGGAACTTGATTTTGTGTTAGAAAGATACAAAACTTTTAACGTAAATATCTCCGGTCTTTCAAGGGATATTGAGTAATATACCTTTAAAAATGCTAAGGTCTTGTGTATTATCGGAACCTGCCAAAAAATAAGTATAATAGGCCATTTTTTTTGAAAAATAAAAATAATTTTTAGCAGAAAAGTGAGTGTAAAAAAAGTTTTATTATTTAGCTCTCCTATGGACCAATAAAAATAAATATGTTTACGCACTGATTTATAGAGCTTAGAAAGACCTTTGTAATGATTCCCATTTCAACCAGATCGGATTATAAATCCCGGAGATACGAGCAATTATATACTCAAGCTTTAAAGGCCTATATCTCAAGAAGTTGGTCCGACCGCCGGGGGAAAACAACTGTTCGAACTCAGCGCAGAAGCTTTTGTCGGTGGTGAAATTTTGATGTAGATCAGAGGGTTGGCGCTAAAGTAAATTTCTTCTTTTATATGGCGCAGATGTGCAGGAGTATTCTTTCCGCTTATCATCTCTGGATGTTCCTTGAGGAAGGCAAAATAGCATTCCAGCTGTGCCTTTGCGTTGCGCTCAAATTGCCTAAATAATAATGTATTAATTTTAATTCAATAAAACATTAATATGTTAAATACTTACTTTTCCTTTTTTTACCGCGTTCATTTTTTGCAGAAAACCACAAGTTTTTGTTTTTTTGTCACTGCTTTTGACAACCTGTTATTGTGAGGTGAATTATTTGTTACGAGGTGAATTTTCGTTGTCACTGTGTTGCCAGAATACCAGATACAAACAATGGTGACAATTTTGTAACAATTTTGTGGTTACAATTTGATTGTTACCACATTCACAGAATAGGGGTGTTAGAGTCATGAAAAAAAACTAAATGCCTGTTGTTGGTTCACACAATTACAATAAATCCTACTGCGTCAACCTCTACTAGTTCAGCCGTCGGCCATATCGGTGACGTTTCGTAGTAATTTGAGAAAAAAGCAAAACATCGCAAACGACTTTACAAATTGGGAAATATATTTGTATTTGAAAATTTTGCTAATTTTTATTGAAATATTGTGTGACAATACAAACATATAAACATGAATATGTCTAATTTTGCAGAGTACATCAGTTCCATTGTAATTTGGACAAGTAAGACAAAACACAATGGCAAAAGAGCGAAGTTGCTTAAAACTGTACAGTCTTTATAACTGGCTGGATGTGTACGTCCCACAAACAATTTTTTTCTTTGTGACAACTAATACATATTCTCAACTATCTTGTCTCAAACTGTCCCGTGTAAACGCACCGTAAAAAAGAGAAGTAAACAAAGAAGACAAGGAATACTTGAGTATTCATCAAACTATTTGTAATTTTTGTGAAAACATTTGCAACGTTTGTTTGTTTGGTTGTCTTTTTTAAAGCATTTGCGAATCAGTACGGGAGTGAAGGTAATAACTGAAAGTGAAATAAAAATTGTGGTATTGATAAAAAGAAGTTATGGAGATTCATGAAGTAAGTTATGCTAATTGAATACATTCTTTTAATACTATAAATATAATGCAATATAATTCAATAATATTAAAAAAAATTGGAGGAAAACCGCGTGCAAAAAAAATTATTTTTTAGTTTTTGAATCTAAATTAGATGAATAATACTGATATTGAAGAAAAATTGAAGAATGG
This sequence comes from Phaonia tiefii, assembly GCA_963931995.1. Taxonomy (NCBI): domain Eukaryota; kingdom Metazoa; phylum Arthropoda; class Insecta; order Diptera; family Muscidae; genus Phaonia; species Phaonia tiefii. The sequence continues at coordinate 145,212,988 of OZ008370.1, forward strand.
CGATTTCAGAATTATTTTGAAAAGAGGGCAGAGTAAGGTGTGGAATATTTTTGGCAAAATTCAAAATGAAAATGGGGAAGAAGTAAAGAAAGTAAGTAAAAGAAAGTGTTTGTTTCGCTGTACTCAAAAATGATTCCACATCCACTTCTAATTTAAATAATCATAATTGCTTTATTGACTCTGAAAATAAGGCGGAGTAAATCAACGTAAGTGGTGATACCAAAAAACAATCTGCAAATATTTTTACAGAATGGGTTATACAAAACTGTAGACCCTTTGCAATTGTTAAAGACGAGGGTTTAACAAAAGTCTCACGGTTTTTAATATTGCTGTCCAACGCGCTGAATACCGTGTTTTATATATTTGCTCTATAGGGAAAAACTGGGAGGAAATTGTTAATATTTTACGACAGAATCGCGAATTGAGTAGGATCGATGGTGTAAGTGAAATTAATATAAAAGCTATACTAGTTGTATTGAATGCCTTTGAAAAAGCTTCAAAAATGCTGGAAGGAGACGAGTACCCCAACATTCATTTTGTACTAATATATATGAAGCAATTACGCAAAAAATGTGCCGCCAATGAGGCAGATATAGAAGGGCGTTTTCGGAAATGCATCACTGCAGAGCATCTGATGCGCAACAGTGATGCGTTTGCACTGCTGATGCCAATCAGCTGATGCAGATGCTTGATTGTTGCTTAGTTTGATTTGCAATTCCGAACACGAAAATATTTCAATGGAAAACATTTTTACATTTATAAATTCCAAAAGTTTTGGATTACTATAAGGTTATTAAACTATATCCGGCTGATATTTTTTTTGATCATTTTCGTATGAGCCGTTCCACATTTCAAGTAAGTGCTCCAATATATGTATGTTAAAAGCATTAAAGTGTTTAAATTCCAGTCCTCAGTCTTTGCTGTGTGCGCTTAAGCCTTTTTGGACAACACGTAACATCGGCCGACGCCCTTACAATTTCGAACAGTTCTTATATATCACCTTGTGGAAGCCAAGTAATGGTAGTGTAACCTTCCGGCAAATAAATGACCGTTTTAATATTGGAATGGGTACTGCCCACAAACTTTTCTACAAAACCATAAAAGCCATATGTTACTTGAAAAAAGAAGTAACATGGCCTTCTGCATGCCAACAACAACTTGTTATGGAAAGGTTTCAGAACAGTAGAGAAAATCCCTTCCCGTATGTAGTCGCATACATTTGAAAATACTAAAACCAAAAGAGGACGCAATTAGTTACTACAACAGGAAAGGATTTTATTCCATTAATATGCCAGAAAGTACCATATTTATTATTTTGTAACTATACAAATACAGATATGATATGTTTGTATATATTGAAATTTCAGGCCATATGCGATAGTAAATTCCGCTTCCTGGATGTTTTCATTGGTTACCCAGGTAGTTGTCACGATGCCAATGTGTGGAAAAATTGTCAAATATATAGGTCAATTTTGGGTGGACAAGTTGAACTTGCTGAGAACGCCATAATCCTAGGGCATTCAGCATATCCCATTTCTAAGTTTTTATTGACTCCATATAGGGACAAGGAAACCTTTCACGCGAACAAAAGAAGTTTAATTATTGCCTTAGCTCAACACGTGTTTATATAGAACAATCTTTTGGAATTTTGAAAACTAAAACTACAGGCTGTCTAAAAAGTGTTTCAGAAATCATCTTAGCGTGTGCGATTCTCCATAACTTCGTTATGAATAATGGAGGCAACGGAATATTTTCCTCCGTATTTAGATTCAACAGAAAATAGAGATTCATCAAACACAGCCATAATTGAAATGGCACAACCCGACAATGAAGATCGGATTGCATTACGAAATAACTTACAACATTATTTTCATGTTAAGTCATATGTTTATTTAAAACACGATCAAAACTTAAAAGTGCATACATATTTAAAACATATTTACATAAAAAAGAACAAAAAAAATTGTTTCATTGAATTCATATCACAAACAAAACTTAAAGTACTTACACAAAACTTATTTACATAAAAACAAACATAAATGTAGGTACTTGAGTAAATTCATATCACAAAACAAAACTAAAAATTCTTATTTAAAACTTATTTACATAAAAACAAACATCACAAAACAAAAATCGTTTACTCATTGCCAATTGTTCTTCCTAAGACTTCCTTAAGTTGCAAAATCGTACTGACACGTTTTTCTTCCACTTGCAACTTTCTCTCTTCCATCGCCATCAGCTCTTCGTGGCGTTTTTGGTCCTTCTCCGACTCTTTCTTGAGGTACGCAAGAATTTCGGTTGGTGACCCGCGAGACTTCTTGGATGGTGGCTCAACTTCTTCTTCAGCGCATTCAGTGGGCTCAGGGGACGGTTCACAAGTTCCAGTTGGCTCAATAGAGGAAATGAGATTGGCGGCAGGTGGAACCACAGAATGCCTAATGTCAAAGACTTCATCAAAGTCCTCATAGAACTCCCAAGTGGTTGCGTTTCTACCGGGATTTTATTCTTTTATATGTGGTGAGAAAGTTTAAGAACTTCCTATTTACCTGATCGTTGTTCAGTGTAAAATCCGGTTTCTGCTCCTTTATTTTGTCCACCACTTTCCGCCATAAAACACACTTTTTCCTTCTACCATTGGCGAATTCCTCCTCCATATCCAACCTTGTCCTTATTATCAATTTGTAGACCCTAGCACCCACCTTGACTCTAAAAAATGTTAAACATAGTAAGTTTTATAAAAAAAACATAAATTAATATCAAATTCCGTACTTACTCATTCATTGCATCAGCCATTTTGCTACTGCGCATTTTGCGACTTGTTTGCGCATCATACGCTCTGTTGATTACTTTTAGAACATGCGACTCTTGCAGTGTTGCAAAGTGTAGCATTTTCGAACGTGGTGCGCATCAGATGCTGTGCAGTGATGCATTTCCGAAAACGCCCAGAAATCATTAAAATATTCAAACGGAAAATATTGGAAAATTTAGAGGCCATAGTTTTTTCAAACCTTTCTATTATACATAAAGTTGCTTTATTCCTCTTTCCACCTACTAATAAATTAACGCAATTTACCGATGCTGAAAAATTTGACACAAAATTTGAATGTCAAAGACTAATGGAAGAATTTAGCCATAACAGTCAAAATGATCCAGATAGTCAAAATATACTATCAACTGAAAACTTTGAACTTTTAGCTGACATCTTACAGCCAACCCGGATTGAAGATACAGATGATAGAATTCATCAAGAAATAACGAAATATGAAAACACATACGTGTGCACGAGCAATGATTTTAGCATGGTGGGACTCTCGCAAAGCAGAATTTCCAATTTTGTATATGGTTAGCTGCAAAATATTGTGTATACCAGCGAGCAGTGCTCCATCGGAGCGTATATTTTCTAATGCAAGGCAAGCTCTGTCAGAAACCAGAAGTACTATTGAGAGAAATGCAGAAAAAGTAAACCGGCTAATATTTCTGCATCAAAATATAAACGTATCTAATCTTTGTAAGGAATTAAATGATTTAGATTTGTAAATAATTAAAAAAAAACAGATATTTTCTTAAATAAAATAGAACTATGAATTACTTTTTTTGTTTGCTATATAATGTACATTATGTGTATATATGTATATAAATTTCAAACTTTTAATATATGTATAAAACTGAATTTAAAATTAAATTACTTTAAATTTAAAATTAAACTACTTTCTTGTTCCTCCTTCCCTACTAATAAATTAATCTGTTTAACACATTATTGTCCTACACATCAAACAAATCCAATAACCGATAAGCAAAATACTCGAGTATTTTAACAAACAAGTCAAATACAGCTACAGTTAATTGAGGGAGTTTGTATTCACATTGTCTTATTCTCTCATCTACTCAACTTTGTTCACTGCATGTCGCTCTCATACAATATCTATTGTATTTGTTTCTCAACCCTTAAATGCTTTATAATATTTGTTTGAGGGCAATAGCATAAAGCAAATGATCAAATTATTTGCGTATATCTTGACGTATTTATAATATGTGTGGCCGTCAGTGGTGCAATGGCTAGTGTGCGCGGCTCTTGTACATGAGAACGTGGATTCGATCCCTGCTCAGACCACCTTACATTTCTTTCTACGACGGTCACCTCGCTAAGTGATGGCGACACTATCGAGTACTTAGCCATGAAAATGCTTCTCAAAATACCGTTCGGAACCGGTGTAAAACTGTAGGTCCCAATCAGTGAGTATAAAACTAGAAAGCGCACATCTCACTGATTGTGAGAAGCTCTCCCCAATCCCTTCATGGGATGTTACGGGACACCATTTTTTTTTTATTTATAATATGTACTCTTGCTAAGGCCTAGCATATACCAATAATTTGTTATGCTTTGCACAACGGCTGACACACATTTATCTATACGAAATCAAAAGAAGGTCATTAAAGTCCATGTATATGTTATTGTTATCGATAAGACGAATATGCCCAGTTGATATATACATATTTACACACTAGTTTCTGTATCGCATGAATTTTTTATTTTTCTAGTATTACTTTTAGACACAATCATTGTATCTGACGCCACTTGACGCCTTCACAAACATGCCAAAAATTCTGGGCACTTGTCTCAATGAACTATTACTTTGGATGTCACAAATTAACTTAAACATACATATGATATTTTTATATTATACACGTAAAGAAAAAACTCGTTCCTCCCAAACGACATCTCAGATAACTGAAGTTCGCTTGGGGACTGTAGTTGGAGTAAACGAACTTCTGTTCAGCCATACATGATATTTCGTTATTTTCGCAGCAAACGAGTTATGAAATAATAATTTTGTACGCGTTTGATGCAAACGAGAACTCGTTTGCCACAACATGATACACATTTGCGATATACGAGTTTATTTGGGAGAACTACATGAACGGTTGCGATTAATAAATTAATACAAATCAATCAAAGTATTGTTGCGGCAACCGAGCAATGAACGTTTTTTTCTTTGCGTGTAACTGTTACAGAGTTCGTATTTGCCCTCATGTGTAACCATAACACACCACCGTGGGGAATGGGTAATGAACGTTAACTCATTACCCACAGGAGTCATAATGGGTAGCTACCGACGATGAGAGGAAATTACCCTTCACGATTATCCATTACACATGGGGAATGGGTCGGCGGCCTTGGTTTGGATATTTGAGTTCGTAAATATACGATTGATGATCTACCGGTGGTATCAATTCAGCGAGAGTAGTTAGGCATCTGTTGATGAACTTGCCACGGAGTTCGAAAGTAGTCATGCCAGTGAGTGTGCTTAACTGATTCGTGTTTTATTGCGTGCAGCTCATCCACATTTCCGTTGCCCCTGCTGGCAATGTACCATGGCACACATATATGTATATATAGTGACCATCTTTCTTTTGAACCATCTCGGTAAGAGATCTGCGACAGGCCTGGATATATTTTAGGTTCAGGAAGACTGATTAAAGAGACTTGATCGTTTCGTCAGCGTCAGAAAGGACTTTGACTGCGACCACAGCTGGACTTATATTCTTCAGGTTTACCATTTCATCGCATGAAGGGATTGGGAAGAGCTTCTCACAACCAGTAAACTCACCGCGTTCTAGTTCAAAACTCACTGACTGAGAGCTACAATTATACACCGGTTCCGAACGGTATTTTTGAGAAGCATTTATGGCTAAATACTCGATAGTGGCGCCATCACTAAGGGAGGTGACCACCGTTGAATGAAATGTAAGGTGCTCAGAGCAGGATCGAATACACCTACTCATGTACAAAAACGGCGCACACTAGCATTGCACCCCCGACGGCAATAACTGCTGATATAGTCAACTATATTAGTTTATCTGCAGAGGTTGCAGAACTACCACAGCGTTGTCGTTGGTACAGCACCACCATGTGCGCAGCGTTTTTTTTATTCTCAAGAACTTAACTACAAAGCTTCGTTAAAATCAGTTAAATTTTGTCAAAATCGGAATGCGTCATTCGCGAGTTTAAAAATATACATCTGCATTGATATAAACCCAATCCCTTTATTTGTTACTGTTCGTTCAAACCTGAGGAAATTTTAATGTCTTAAGCTATTAATAGTATTGAACAATACAAGCATGTGCTGTCGTGCAAATATAAATTGGGGTCAATACATATTTTTACAAACAGTATGAAAATTCGTATCTTATACATGTCGCTTCTAGGCTTTGTTCGTAATCCGTCTTTAACCTTGAAGTAAACAATTACAATGACGTATACAAATAAGCATTGACGTAAATTGAAATTAATTTTTTTTAATATTATAGAATTTTTGGATATACAGAGTGGCCAATAAATTAATTAATTCGGAATTTCACGAAAACTGTGTTCAGTGAAACCGATGTGATAAAACCGTATTTCTATAAAAATTCAATATTTCAGCCACATACTCTTCCATTTCATGATATCTACTTTGATAATAAAAAAATTCTTTGAACGTGCAACTAATATTTGCTTATAAATCCGACTTTACATTGATAGATCGGAATAACCTCTCTTTAGACTTATCTGCCGGTGTATGGTGAAGTTTAAAGCTTGCACTAACATGCCGGGCAGAATGAAACAGATCTAAATTCTTCAAATGTGGGCCCGATTTATCCGACAGTATGTGGGGAGGTCTGAGAAAAATTTTGAAACAAACGAACCCCTTTTGATTATATTTGTCGAAAAATTTAAAATAGTCAAACTTGAAAATCAATCTAATCTAAGCTATGTTATTTAAATTGAATTCAATTCAATTGAATACAACTCAATTCCATTCAACTTAAGTCAATTCAACTCAATTCAATACAATTCAATTCGATTCAAATCAATTCAGTTCAATTCAATTTAATTCAATTCAATTCAATTCAATTCAAATCAATTCAATTCAACTCAATTCAATTTAATTCAACTCAATTCAATTTAATTCTATTCAATTCGATTCAAATCAATTCAATTCAATTCGATTCAAATCTATTCAGTTCAATTCAATTTAATTCGATTCAATTCAATCTAATCTAACATATGCTAGGATTATACGAAAGCTTTTATTGTGATATCATATTGCGATATGTCATGCAAGTACGTTTTACCTGCACGTACTTTATTGACACATCGCGATATGATATCACAATTTAAGCTCTCGTATAAACGTAGCTGTAGTCTAATCATGTCTAACTCCATTCAGTGGTCACACGTTTTTCGATCCCTGAAAAGGCGATAGGTGCCTTCTAATCCCATTTTCTGGAGTTACCTAGTTCGGAGGTGGTAATATAATTCGAAAATTGGACGCAAGCAAATGTGGATGGAAAGTATTTTGAAACACAATAAAGCTATACTCATTGATAAATATTCTTTATCTCAAAACTTATCAAGTCTGATCATGACCTGGACGCAGAGAATATACACACTAGATTAGGCAGACCGAAATCGTTCGAAACTAAACTGGACTTAGGAAAGCTGCATTTACGTGACGTAGGTGCAACCACAAATAGACGGGCATTCTGATGAACTGATGGGTATAAGATATGGAGGACTTTTTCCCAGTCTTTCTAGGTGAATTCTATCGCATACTTACTAATAGATAGTATAAATCCTTCTTTCAGACCTGAAGAAACGGCTCAGCATTAAGTGAACAGTAACAAAAAATAAATAAGAGATTTGGTTATACTAAGGTCGTCAACGCTACATCAAACACCTTTATGGGCAATTTCAACAAACTTTATTATTTGCGTGGAATCAAGCAATTTAAGAGAAAGCTTGAAGGAAGATAATTTGGCTAAACGCAAACTACTACGATAATTAAACCTCTTTACTTTTACAAAAAGAACTATACTTTAAAATGCTTCTGATACTTTGTTACGCCCTTATACCCTACCCATTTGCCCACTTGGGTATAAAATCAACTTATTTTCCATTCACTTATCCTATCCGTTTCAACATCCTTCACTTTTCCTAAACGCATCAATGTTGTGGGCACTATCTATCTAGCCCCTTTCAACAGCAATATTTTTTTTGTTTTTGACAAAACTTAACTCCCAAAATATTAACACATTCATCTACCTTGTGCAACTCCTAAAGCTCTTTGAAATTTTTGGCCAACAATTGTGAGTTAATGATTCTATTCTGAAGTGCACGGTAGATCTGTGTTATTTCCGAGATATGGTAACTGTATGGTAAAAGTCAGTAGAGGGTTATCTGTAAAAAGGTTATGACTGACTTTATAAAAGTGAGCAAGTGTATACGATCTACCCGAAAATTATATATTTGGCAACTCGTATGCAGGACTTCAATATCTTCAACTGCATTATAACAGCAATAATTTGAACAAGTGCATGATCGATATTGTTTGATATCGAATTTACTCCAAGTCAACATCACCCTACGATATTCAATCGTTCAAAAACAATTTTCGCAATTGTGCAAACAGTCAAATTCGGGCGATGTGATGATTTCGGGCTATATAAAGCCCAGTTTTTCTTATCGAATATCAGAAAAGAAGTTCCAGCCGCTTCTTCCTTAACAAATTTAACATTTTATTAAGTAAAATAATTAAATTATAATAACAAAATGTTCAACTACAAACTTCAATTAATCTTTGGAGGTAAGAGTAACGAAGTAACCTCTTGTTTACGGGTCTCAACATTCTTCCTTGATATATTACAGCCCTTCTGTGTATAACATGCTTAGTACATAGTAACTATCCTGCACCAGCTGGTCCTCCTGGTCCACCGGGTCCTCCAGGTGCACCAGGTAAACCTGGAGCTGCTGGAAAGCCAGGCCCACCTGGCCCACCGGGCCCAGAAGGAAAGCCCGGTAAGGCTGGTCCACCCGGTGAGCAGGGAGCTCAAGGTGAAAAGGGAGATCAAGGTGAAGCAGGTGCCCCAGGCGCTCAAGGTGAACAGGGTCCAGTAGGTCCTGCAGGACCACAAGGTGAGCAAGGTCCACAAGGTAGTCCAGGCTACCCCGGCAAGGATGGTAGCGACGGCAAAGATGGACAACCTGGCAATCCAGGTGAACAAGGTCCACCCGGTGCTGCCGGTGAACCAGGAGTGAACGGAACACCAGGCGCACCCGGCGCAGATGGAAAAGATGGTATAGATGGTGCCAATGGTAAAGATGGTGAAAACGGTAAAGATGGAGCACCTGGACAGCCCGGTGGCCCAGGAAAACCCGGATTACCTGGCCCACCCGGTAAACCCACTCATGGTGATGGTCATGGATGTGGATGTGGTTCCAGACGCTGCCATTGCAATGGACATAAGAAATAAATACATTTAATAGCACACAAAAGAGGTCGGTACTCAAGCCTCAGTAAGATGACGAATATGCACTCCTTCAAAGGATCAATGATTACAATTTTGAGTGTTCTCTTTTATATTTTAATTATGTATATGTGGTTTGATAATAATTTTTTTTTTTGTATCCAAGTTTGTATCCAAGTTTACAAAACTTTTATAATAAATGTCACTGGGATTTTACGTCATTTGGTTTTTACTACAACTGTGTGTAATATGGTTTACAATTTGATCGTACTCGCGTAAGTACATAAATACAAAGACGGCAAGATTTTGGGGATTGTGATGTTCTTCTATTCCAGAACATGGAATAAACGTAACGGAATTACAGTGGTAACAAATAAATTCCCGTCGACTTGAGAAACATTTTCTTCTGCAGATGTAAAGTATATGCCTGATTACAACATAACAATCCAGTACAACTGTCAAATCTCACTAATAATGACACTTCTGTTCTTTTCAAGTATTCAAGAATAACTTCTAATTGCAATTTAAAAATTATTTCTTTTGAAAAAATTTAAATGTAACCTTATGAATCTTTTCAGTAACACAAATATAATGTTTTGGTAGTCGCTCTTCTTCTTTAGCAAATCAGACAACGCAAGATTTAGTTTCTGTGCGACAGACAATCTGTCTAACAGAATTATCTTATTTTAAATGTCTGGTGTTTTTTTCAGAAATGAAACTAAGTGTTTGCGAACTACTTTTGTTAGCTCCTCGTTGCGCTGTACTATTGATAATCTCGCCGAGAAAGAAACATGAGTCAAAAGTTCCTGAGCGTCTTGTCCTGCCTGTGTCGTCGATTAGCACTTATTGTGGCACCTTCTCGGCGCTGTGAGCGGTAAGATTTAGAATGCAAGTACACGCCCATCTTCGCCTCCATTAACACCGCTAACTTCAAGCCTGCCAAAACCGAATAAAAATATTCCGGACATCCATAGTCGTCTTGAGGAAGAAAATAAACATATGAAGGCAATATCGACTAAGTTGGATAAAATTGTTGGGTGGGCTCAGAGGCTCAGTTAGAAAAGTTTTTGTGTGAAATAAGCATGCTAAAGCAGGCAGAAATAAACGTCACCATCTTCAAATTGAAAGACAGCCACTAAAACTGAGCGGAAGTTACAAACTTTGGACCTTGAGCATTAAAAACTTGATATTTTAAACCCGTAAGGTCTATCGAATATTGTTATTTCGTTTTTATTTAATTTATTTAAAATGTTAGTGAATTTTTATTATTTATTTGTGTATATATTATTTTTGTTTTTTTTTTTAATTTCAACTTGAAGTAAAAAATAAACTTTGTATTATACTATTGAATCAGCTATACTGTCTCGAATTACTCTTCCATCGTCCCTGTTAACTCCATACTCTAGCTCTTCTGGGTTGGAAGTTAATAATACTTCAGGGATGCCAGCATTGAAATGTTTACACACATTGTGCAATGCGCAGCAAACATTTACAATTTTAACAACCTTCTCAGGTTTATAATGGAGACCATAATTTTGTAGGCACCTGAACCTACTTTTTAGGTTTCCAATAATCCGCCCCACAATGTTACGTGTGGAGCAATGCCTTTGATTAAATCTATGTTGATTGGTATTAAATTGTGGATTTTTGTACGGTGTTATCAAAAATGGTTCTAATCCGTATCCAGAGTCACCCAAGACCCACGTATTTCTTGTACCACTTTCATACATTTGTGAATAATAACTTCTGGCGGCACTTAAGCTCCAAATACAGAATCATATAGAGCACAAATTCTCATTTTGTAGTCACAAATCTTAGATGAAAATAGTAGTTTATTCCAAATCTAAAGAAATTCAATAACTTACTATCATTGCATTTAGACTGAAATATCCTTTCCTATTGTAGTATAGGGAATCATCTAAAGTAGGTTTTATTATCCGTATGTGGGTGCCATCGACACAACCAATAACTCCTGGAATTCCGTGCTTTTGAAAAAAAAATATTTTTGATGCTGCCGTCTCTTTTTCTGTTAAACGTAATTTTATCCATGATTGGCACACTGTGTTTTCAATTGCATTTATAACTTTCCACAAAATTTTTGACATTGTTGAACGACCAACAGTTATGTTCAAATCGTTGGCTATAACTCCTTGGAAGGAACCAACCGCCAACAACCTTAATGTAGTGGCCAATTGAAGTTTTGCAGGGATGGAACTATCATTAAGTTCCCAAGCACCTACACCCAAAATGGCAGAAAATGCCGACTTATTAAGCCTATAAAGAGTTATAAAACTAAAAAAGATTTGTTTTTGTATGTCTAAGTATCGCAAGTCTGGCATATCCATGGGATTAGATTTATCCCTTAAAAAGCGTCTTCTAATTATTTCTTGATTCATTTGGCGCCTATGAATTCCAACGGTAGCTAACAAGAAATTTGCTGGCATTTTTTTTTAATTTTATTGAAAAAATTGAAATTTAACACATAATGAATAAACACAAAACATAGGTTTTTGTTTATTTGACAGTTTTCACTACTTTTCGTGATCAAGTTCGAAAAACAATTCAGAAGAAATATTTCATATTTTAAGGACATCAAGACTGTAAAATTTCTATTCTGAAAGAAAATTCTCATTCAAAATGATTCTGTATGCAGAACAGGGCCGAATATTTGCTTATAAATCCGACTTTACATTGATAGATCGCAATAACCTCTCTTTAGACTTATCTGCCGGTGTATGGTGAAGTTTTAAGCTTGAACTAACAAGTCGGGGAGAATCAAACAGATCTAAATTCTTCAAATGTGGGCCCGATTTATCCCACAGTATGTGGGGAGGTCTGAGAGTCATTTCGAAACAAACGAACCCCTTTTGATTATATTTGTCGAAAAATTGAAAATAGTCAAATTTGAAAATCAATCTAATCTAAGCTATGTTATTTAAATTAAATTGAGTTCAATTGAATTCAACTCAATTCAGTTCAATTCAACTCAATTCAATTCAATTCTATTCATTTCAACTCAATTCAATTCAATTCAATTCGATTCAATTAAATTAAGTTCAATTCAACTCAATTCAGTTCAATTCAATTCAATTATTATCGCATGTGATTCGATCTGGAGATATTTCTTAGAAGAATATGTTTCTATTTCTTACGAGCAGAGGGTTTTTTTGCATTTAGAAAAAATTTAAACAGTCGGCTCCAGGATTTGAACTCATGTTGACTGACGATCGATTCGAAGTTTGTCATTTTTCTCATCATCAGTGACCGTCTTGATCACATTGTAATTAATTGCAGTTGTCGTCGTCTGGGCTTCCCTCCTCTTTCTATCCTTCTAATTCAATTCAATTTGAAGCGATTCATAGAAATTAAATTCAATTAAATTCAACTCAAGTCAATTCAGTTCAATTCAATTGAATTGAATTCAAATCAATTCAATTCAATACAATTCAATTCAATACAATTCAACTCAATTCAATACAATTCAATTCTATTCACATCCGCTTAATTCAATCAATTCAATTCAACTCAATTCAATTTAATTAAATTCAACTCAATTCAATTCAATTCAATTTAATTCTATTCAATTCGATTCAAATCAATTCAATTCAATTCGATTCAAATCAATTCAGTTTGATTCGATTCAATTCAATGTAATCTTAGATTAAACGTTTTTCGACCCCTGAAAGGCGATAGGTGCCTTCAAATCCCATTTTCTGGAGTTACCTAGTTCGAAGGTGAAAATGTAATTCGAAAATTGGACTCTAGCAAATGTGGATGGAAAGTATTTTGAAATACAATAAAGCTATACTCATTGATAAATATTTCTTATCTCAAAACTTATCAAGTCTGATCATGACCTGGGTGCAGCGAAGCTACACACTAGATTTGGCAGACCGAAATATTTCGAAACTAAACTGGACATCGGAAAGCTGCATTTACGAGAGGTGGGCACAACCACAAATAGACGGGCATCGCTAATCGATTCAAAAAGTTCCTTTTGTTTTTGGGAGAAAAAAATTATACTTTAAAACGCCTCTGCCATTTTTCGACGTCCTTGTACCGTATCCGTCATTTGACCACTTAGGTCTAAAATCAACTTGTTTTCATTTCACTTATCCTGTCCATTTCCACATCCTTCACTTTTTGTTTTTAACGAAACTTAACTCCCACAATATTAACACATTCATCTACCTTGTCCAAATCGATCCGCTAGTGATCGTGCGACCTAAACGCTCTTTGAAATTTTTGGCCAACAATTGTGAGTTAATGGTTCTATTCTGAAGTGCACGGTAGATCTGCGTTATTTCCGAGATAACGCGGAAGAATGTTGAACTATATGGTAAAAGTTAGTAGAGGGTTATCTATAAAAAGGTTATGACTGACTTTATAAAAGTGAGCAAGTATATACGATCTACCCGAAAATTATATATTTGGCAACTCGTATACAGGACTTCAATATCTTCAACTGCATTATAACAGCAATAATTTGAACAAGTACATGATCAATATTATTTTATATCGTATTTACTCCAAGTCAACATCACCTTACGATATTCAATCGTTCAAACACAATTTTCGCAATTGTGCAAACATTCAAATTCGGGCGATGTGCTGATTTCGGGCTATATAAAGTCCGGTTTTTCTTATCGAACATCAGAAAAGAAGTTCCAGCCGCTTCTGCCTTAACAAATTTAAAATTTTATTAAGTAAAATAATTAAATTGTAATAACAAAATGTTCAACTACAAACTTCAATTGATCTTTGGAGGTAAGAGTAACGAAGTAACCTCTTGGTTCTGGGTCTCAACATTTTCCCTTGATATATTACAGCACTTCTGTGTATGACATGCTTAGTACATAGTAACTATCCTGCACCAGCTGGTCCTCCTGGCCCACCGGGTCCTCCAGGTGCACCAGGAAAACCTGGAGCTGCTGGAAAGCCAGGCCCACCTGGCCCACCGGGCCCAGAAGGAAAGCCTGGTAAGGCTGGTCCACCCGGTGAGCAGGGAGCTCAAGGTGAAAAGGGAGATCAAGGTGAAGCAGGAGCCCCAGGCGCTCAAGGTGAGCAGGGTCCAGTAGGTCCTGCAGGACCACAAGGTGAGCAAGGTCCACAAGGTAGTCCAGGCTACCCCGGCAAGGATGGTAGCGACGGCAAAGATGGACAACCTGGCAATCCAGGTGAACAAGGTCCCCCCGGTGCTGCCGGCGAACCAGGAGTGAACGGAACACCAGGCGCACCCGGCGCAGATGGAAAAGATGGTATAGATGGTGTCAATGGCAAAGATGGCGAAAATGGTAAAGATGGAGCCCCTGGACAGCCCGGTGGCCCAGGAGAACCCGGATCACCTGGCCCACCCGGTAAACCCAGTCATGGTGATGGTCATGGTCATGGATGCGGGTGTCGTTCAAGACACTGTAATTGCAAAAAATAAATACATTTAATAGCACACAAAAGAGGTCGCTACTCAAGCCCCAATAAGATGACGAATATGGACTCCTTCAAAGGATCAATGACTACAATTTTGAGTGTTCTTTTTTATATTTTAATTATGTATATGTGGTTTGATAATAATTTTTGTTTTTGCAATCCAAGTTTCTTGCGAAGTCTTTTATAATAAATGTCACTGGGAGCTTACATCATTTGATTTTTACAACAATTCACTTTTGTTCGAGAAGTCATAAACCGTCATATCGCATTGATGTATAATGTACACACATTTTGGGGATTGTTATGTTCGTTTATTCCAGAATATAGATTAAACGTAACGGAATCGCAGTGGTAACTAGTAAATTCCCATCGACTTGAGAAACATTTTCTACTTCACACCCTCTAAAAATTTCACATCTCTTCTTTTCATGTATTGAAGAATAACTTTTAATTGCAATTTTAGAATTCTTTTTTAGAGATCTCTTTATACAAAAATCTTTTCAAAAACACAAACAGAATTTTTAGGTGGTCGACATTCTTTTTTAGCAAATCTGAAGATTTAGTTTCTGTGCGAATTTTTCGATATCCCGTATACTAAGGGAATTATCTAATTCAAATGTCAATGCCTCGCCTCGTCTGTTGTTTTCTTCATGAATGAAACTAAGGGTTCGCGAACTACTTTTCTTAGCTTCCTCGTTGCGCTGTAGGTACTATTGATAATCTCGTCGAGTATGAAACATGAATCAAAATTTCCTGCCCGTCTTGTCCTTTTAGCTGTCCTGTCGGCAGTTAGCACTTATTGTGCCACCTTCTCAGCGCTGTGAGAGGTAAGATTTAGAATGCAAGTACTGGACGACCCAATTTTGGGGACAGATCAGATCTATTTGCAAAAATATATACAAGTCATTGTCGAGAAGCCAATGCATGCATGCAATGTTTGGAGTGGTGGCATCATTGGCCCATATTTTCGAAATTGGGAACTCGAATAATGTTGTACTGAACGCGAAAAAACCCAATTTTATTAGGTTTAGACCTCATCCGCGCAGAAAAGAAATTTGTAAAATTGTGTTAGATGGAAATGAACCTAAGGAACAAGGCGCACTTAAATATTTAGGAGTCTTTTTGCAAAATAATATTTCATGGCAGATTCATATACGGCATCTTAAATGTGATTTGGCCCCGGTAAAAGTGTCAGGGGACAGTTCCTTTCGCTATTTATTAAGCGTGTTTTGGTTACACGGCTTGCTTATATAATCGCTTGTTTTGTATGAAGCACTTAGCGAAGACCTAACTTTAAACAAAAATTGTTTGCCATCTTTCTTCCCCTTCAACCCTTTTTAATATTTTTGAATAACATCACTTATCGCTAAATAGCCGTTTCGTTACAACTTAGCAAGCGATGATCGCTTGCTTGTAACCAAAACACGACTATTATGTACTAGTTAGTTCCAAAACCCCTAAGGCGCATGTTGAAAAATACTACAATTTAAATGGGTCTTTAAGAAAAGATACTTTTTGTAAAATGATAACTTTTTTTAAGAATTTTTTTTTATTGAATGAATTTTTTATAAAAAAGTATATTTTTAGGTCCTTTTTGTAAGAATATGTATTAGATTTTCCCGAAAAGGTTCTTTCTTTAATGAGAGATACTTCTTTTATTAAAAGCAAATATTTTTTTTAAGAAAAGGTACCATTTTTAATAAGAAGTACTTTCTGTTAGAAAAAGCCTAAGAGTATGCATTTTTTTTTACAAAGAAGTACTTTTTTTAAGAATAGGTACTTTTTAAAGAAGTGGTACTCTTTTTAAGAAAAGGTTATTTTTTTAAGAAAATTTACTTATTTTCAGGAAGGCTACTTATCTCAAGCATGAAACACATAGGCGACGACAGGCTACACGAACACACGACTGCAAATGCCGCTGACTGCAAATATAGACGTGTGGCAGCTACTGAATTATTTTCAAGACGGCAACTGCAAAGTAAACAGCTGATCTGTAATTTTGACGTTTGTGTTAAAAGAAAAGAAAATGTCTGGAGAATATTTAATAAATATTATCACAAACGTAACAAAAATTGTGAAGACAGTGTATGAAGTACGAAGTGAATTGCAGACGAGCAATAATCGAAGATGGTGGGTTCGTCCGGTGAATCTAACTCGGGATTCAGCAGCTAAAACGGAAGGACGAGGAACACTTTTTTAAAGCATTTCGGATGTCCGTAGCAAACTTTAATTTATTGCTGGCTCTTCTAAAAAACAATATGGAACGATTTTCTTTACGTTTTTCTAACCCGCTTGTGCTAGGCTTCGCACTTCCTCAATAAGCTGCTCGTCAATGTCCATTTTAAACTATTAAATTTGAAATGCGAAACAATAACAGACAAATATTAATAATAAATATAACAACAAATACTTACCTACTTCAATAAACAAACATAAAGAAAAATTATAACAAAAACAAACAACCAATTGTGAAAGTTGTTCCACAATAAACAGCTGATTATTATGTCAGTAGTGCCACTTCAGGCATTGACAGCTCTAACCTGTTGATTGTCGCCCACAAAAATAGAAATTAGTTTAATTCCCGATTACTACCCTTATTCCTGGTGGCCACCATGGAGGTTTTTTCGGAAAAGAGGGTATTAAAAAATATAAATAGATGTCAATAGCTTTAATTTGATTCTAGTCCCAATCAGTAAACTGTATTTTCCAAGCTTGAGGTCAGATATGCTTTAGATTTTAAAAGATTTGCTTACATTTTTATATTTTATTTTTGTATGTGTGCTCCATGCAATATTTAAATAAGAACTGTTAATATTTTTAATTGTACACATTTCCAAAAAATGTTTCGCCATTACATCCCATGAAGGGATTGGAGAGAGCTTCACGCAACTATTGAACTATGTGCGGTCTAGTTTTACACTCACTGATTAGGACCTACAGTTTTACATCGGTTCCTGACGGTACTTTTGAGGCTAACTACTCGATAGTGTCGCCGTCACTGAGGTGACCGACGTCGAAGTAAATGTTAGGTGGTCTGAGCACGGACCTATCCCACGTGCTCATGTACAAGAGCCGCGCACACTACCATTGCATCACCGATGCTGCCCCATGCGCTTCCAGAAAAATTCTAGGGTTTTCCGTATGATACGACCATGAAAGTCAGCCACTTCAAGAATATCCCGGACAGCGTCCAACCAATGGGTAATTAACCCATAATCGGCCTCCATCCCACTAGGACTTATTTCACCCTCCCCGGGGTGAGGATTCGTACATAAAGTAACCTGGAATACTCGTCACCCACAAAAATAATTAAATTTCACCACATCACAGAAATTAGACCGAATCGAAACGTAATCGAATCCCATTCTTCTACTTGCCCCCACTTCCTGAGCTACCAATCGGTCGTTTCTACCCAAATTCCCCTAACAATACAATTTTTATCATAAATACATAATTTAAAAACAAATAATATATACAGCCATGGGCACTAAATTAGCACAACGCTACTCTAAAGTTTGGCGTAGCATTGGTTTTTTTTTATTAAATTTTTGGCTATATAGACCAATTATTATGGTCTGCAATGTTGCATCAGATTATCGAGCTTGTGTCAACTCAAAAGTTTTCACGGTTATCTCTACTCTTTTTTGTTCTGTTGCTGGATTGTGACATTATCATCTTTCATTTTGGACAGTAAATTAGCACACCACGAGCGGAATGGTCATAAAAAGTTTTTTGTTGTGTATTATGTGTTCTACGGTAATCTTTTTAAATTTTTGTGCAATTTCTCTAAAATTTTCCTAAAAATGGGACGGCAAAAGGTTGTACGTCAGAGGAAAAGCGCTTTATACTCGTATTCCAAATGTGTAGTGAAGGCAAAAAGCCATGTGAAATTTAAAAATTTCTTAACCGATCGAGAAAACTGGTCTATGTTATTTATTCCATTAAAACTAATAAAAAGTGTATGATAGAAAACAGAAAAACTTTGCAAAAAAGGACTGACGAAGGACCCTTTTCGGTTATGACGCTATATTGCGAACGAAATTAACTCTCAATTTGGTTAATCCAAATTTATAAGACAGGCTGATCCGAAGACGACTGAATGGAGATCACGCGCAAGCCGAAAGAAGCCACATCTATCAGGAACAAATATTGCCAAGCGTTCATTGTTTCTTCGCACCCACAAGTCTAAAGACCTCTCCTTCTGGGAAAAAAAATACATTAGGATGGTGAAACGAAGGTAAGTCGTAAAACGCCAGGCATTCAATTCACGCTACACTCGGAAGACCGTGAAGCATGGTGTAGGAATCATCATGGAGTGGGGATCCTTTGCATGGCAGGATATGGGATATGAAAATTAATGAAAAATGAACCGTTACCAGTATTTGGACATGCTTAAGAACCAAATGGAACCTTGTGCCTTTGTACACATGCCAGTTTCATTCACATTCATGCACGACAATGGCCACAAACACACGAAGAAGCTTGAAAAGGAGTTGTTTTCGAAGTAACGCATCCACGTTTTAGACTAGCTGGCTCAAAGTTCTGACGTGAACCCGATTGAAAACCTCTGGAACGATGTGGGATGTGCAAGTGCTCAACATAAATAAAAAACTTGGAAGATCTTTGGACTGGAATACAGAATTGCGTTCCCAGCATGCGCCGTAGATTCCAAGCGGCAAAGGTTACACTACTAAATATTGACCAGGTAAACTAAAACTAAAAACATTAATATTTATATTAATTTTTAAAATATATCCCTTTTATTCCATAAATTATAATTCGTCCTATTTTACTGTCCAGCTGAAATCTGGCGTACGAGATATTGCTGGCATCAATGAGCCGACGATACCAAACGTGAAGGGAAATATATTCGTATCGTGAATAAATTCGTATCATTTTCCTAAGCTTAAAAACAGACCAAATCAATCGGTCAACAAAAATCAAACTATAAATATCAACAAAATTGGTCACAATAAACCAAAACATTCATAAATAAATCAAGCTGTGTCAAAATATATGTATATGTATATTGTCTATTTAATAGGTTTAAAATGAATTTATTTCTTACCTTGTACACATTTGTGCTACTTCAACATATGAATTAATTATCTTCAATTATTAAAATCTTCAACAACATATGAATTAATTATTTACCGTACCGTTTACTCCCGTTTAGTTATTTACACACTCGCACACACTTAGTTATTTTCTCGATGGATGGCCGATAATACCACACAATTTAAATTGCCCACACTATACTTTTGTTTATGTTGTTCTTATTGGTTATTGCCATCGTATCATCAAATATCATATGTATGTACAAGTAGCGAAGCCGAAGATAAACCGAAAAGCTCAGCGAGCAGAGCAGCGAAAGTTACCACAAAAACAATTGACACCGTGGTAAAATTATACATATTTATACGCTTTTATAATTCTACCACGACTGAGAGTAAAGCAACACAGCAACAAATAACCACTACTATTGTATGCAAAAAAAAACAAATGACGTAAAACACTGCACATTTTACTTTGAATGAATCCGTTCTCCGTGGAATTTTATATTTCTGTGCCGAAAAGGAAAAACGACTTATGTGCATTTCCAACTTTTTTAGGTAAGCATCTTTAGGAGGTACTTTCTATGAGAAGGTCTGACATTTAATTAGATATGTAGACATTATCTGGTATATGACTTCCTGATACATAAGTCAAATTAAACAAAAACTGGATCTGGAGGTAATTGAGACTCCAGTGGTTTTTGTAGTGCACTTAGTCATTATTTTCCTAAGTGCACTTACGACGTTTTTCCTTTTCGGCACAGATTTGCTGGATAATGGACCCTTTTCCAACAAAACATTTAAAGTTGATTTAACACTAGTTCATTTATTTTATTACAATTGTTTATCAACATCACTTGATTATTCCGCACCGTTTACAAATCATAACACCCGCACTGTTTACGCACCGATCGCTGAAGAATAACTGGCCATTTTGGCAACCGCCGTTAGCAAAATAGAGAATGAGGCTGTGTATGAAATATTAATAAATTTTTCTTCGTGTTCAAATTTGGTGAATTTTAGCGTGGTGAAGAAAATTAGGTATGTAACACTGTGTGTAATTTTTTAAGTCATGGCAAAATAACCATATACGGACACCACTACGTGATAAAAGACTAA
Organism: Phaonia tiefii; assembly: GCA_963931995.1. Lineage (NCBI taxonomy): Eukaryota > Metazoa > Arthropoda > Insecta > Diptera > Muscidae > Phaonia > Phaonia tiefii. Next base: position 145,233,876 of record OZ008370.1, read on the forward strand.
AAAAAAAGACCCGTGTTTCCCAATTTTTCCCAAAGTCATGCACTTTTTTTTTATGGGCCGCCAAAGATTTGGGGCCTCGGTATCATTTTCGTAAAAATGTGATCATTTTCTCAGGCTCATATCTTGCGATATTTTTGTAATAGATAGCATAGTATCTCAATGTTGAAGTAAATAAAAAACAAATGAAATTAAAAAACGGTGTTAAGAATAATTCCCAGGAAGTTTATATGTTCTAGAAATTTGTTTATTGAGATCTTAGATAAATTTTTGTAGTTGATTGTTTCCTTGAATTTTGAACGGTTTGCTACCTATGGACCTGAACACGGGAAAAAAGGTAAAAAAATCGAATTTTTTTAAGTTTCTTGCGATTTTGATCTGGAAGGTTCTTTATGACAAGAGCTACAACTTTGCCTCAGAGAGTAAATCGAAATTCTGAACGGTTTGCAAGATATGAGCCTGAGAAAATGATCACATTTTTACGAAAATGATACCGAGGCCCCAAATCTTTGGCGGCCCATAAAAAAAAAAGTGCATGACTTTGGGAAAAATTGGGAGACACGGGTCTTTTTTTTTAGTCTTTTATCACGTAGTGGTGTCCGTATATGGTTATTTTTTCGTGTTGCACTGTGTAATTTAACTGCGCAAAATGAAATCAACAAACTTTGAAAGGAAATTACAAAATTTGAATACCTGTTTTTCAATTATAATTCGGAAGGATTAAAACAATTTAATATGAGGGTAAGAATACTAGAGTTGTCATAAAATTACACAGAGTAGAAAATAACATCGTGGTGTACTAATAATATAAGAAACACTGACTCAATATAGCCAATATTAGCAGAACGCGAGATTAGTTAGAAATCAATTTAGGAATTGGAAATTCCATGATAAATTCTATATTTTAATTAGAATTCATAATTATCATATATCAGAACTATTTGTCGATGTTATTGGTAAAACAAAAACAGGTCTTACTAAATAGAAGTTGTTACTACAGAAATTAATAAGTATTAACCAATTTGAGTATCTCGAAAACCTCATTTATCTGAATTGGAAGGTACAACTCATAACAAGGACAATTTTAAAATTGGTATTCAAATATTAGCCACTGTAATCATAATTTAGTTTCTGTGACAAGAAAAAACCGAGCTACAAAGTTATGTATTCGATTTTTCAAAACAGGCTTTGCTGTCAAAGAAAAACTACACAGAAAAAAAAATATGAAGCCTGTGTTAGATAACACGGGCGCATAGGTCAGACGTAGAATACGTTAGTCATTTTCCAATTAAAATATAATATAATGGCTTCTATATAATTTTTGATAAATGATTTAAATTTATCTTTAATTTTAATGTTAAAAATTTATGATAGTTTTTAACAAAATTTGGGTACACTTTCTATCAATTCGATGCACTTTTGAAAACAAGTGTAAATACTGCATGTGCCAACACTGGTTCTGTAATGTTCACATAAAACATGCATTGTCATTATACTTCTTCTCTTTCTCACACTGGTTCTGTGATGAACACACAGATAATCGTACTGCTCTTACACATGATGTTATAATACATAAAATACAAAGCATATGAAAATTAATACAAAATTTGAAGGAGTTAAATTTTGATTTACTTATAGAATCAAAAAAATTATATTTGTAGCAATATGATTATTTAAATACAAATCAAAAGAAGACATATTAAATATGTTAAGACCATACTTGAATTTTCTTCAATGCATGCATAAAGTATTAAAAACTTATAATGAAAGTGACAAACATTTTCTCAAAATTTTGTGCTCCAGATCAACACCCCTAACCGTATAACGTATTCTACGTTAAAAATATTATTTATGACAAATACTTTTTGCAGTTGAACAATTTTCATTTGTGACAAATGAAAAGTCGTTGATTCAAATGATATTGTATTTGCCACAAAAAGTTGCGGCGAATGAGCTGCATTTATCACAACAGAAAAATTGCAGTTGATAAAAATCAAGAGCAAAATAATTTGATCCAAATGCGATTTTCATTAAATTAAATGTGATTGCATTTGAAAATGCATATCAACAGCAATTTAGTAAAATCAAATGTTTTTCATTTGAGATTACATGACAAATATTATTTAAGTCATAGTAAGCTTGTCTTTTCCAATGCAATCCGCAGTTAGTTCTGTTGTGTTGTTTGTGCTGTCTCTCGTTCATTATCATTTAGTTTGTAAAAGTGAAAGGACGTGCCAAAAAAATAAAAAATATCCCCGAAAATGGAAATTTTTGAAGCACAAGTCTTTGAAATATAAATATTTGATATAGTAAAGGTATGGGCTGTAAATGACGAAACGATTTTAAATTTAGTAGTATGTGGTGTAAACACATTCGAAAAATTAGGAATGATGGAACTTAGTGACATCAATGAAATTTTCAATAAAAGAAGCCAAATTGGCGAAAAAATTATTTTTCGGTATAATCTTAATAAGTGGAGTGTAGAAAATAAGGTAAGTAATTTAGTGAGTGTGTAAAAAATTTAATTCTGAAAACATAAACAACAAAGTTAATTATATAAAGCCTATTTGTTTGTTTTAATATAACCCTTATGTGCACAGCAAGGTACCAAGTGTTATATGAAAAGGCACTAATTGTAAACAAATTTTTGTTAACTTTTATAAAGTTCCGCATATTTTCGTCAAGGGGAATCCCCAGTTCCAAGTTCTTTCTGCATATAATTCACGTGTATTAGGTTTGGTATATGTATAGAAATTTAGCAGTTATGTATATTTAAAATCTATCTGAACTTTCAGATAAAATATAGGAGACTGTGCATATACATTACAAATTCCGTATAGGTACCTGGGTACCTTTCCGCGCTGAAGAAGGTGTTTTTTGTGCCGTACACATAAAGGTTAAAAAAAAAATTAATTTAAAATTGATTTTACGTGTTAATGTATGAGAAGTTCATACTGTAAGCTACATGTCAGAAACATTTTTCGAGGTGAAAAATGGTTGGGGGTTTGTTGGAAATAATTGACTCCAGGAAACTCTCACTGGAATTCCTGCAGTCAATTATTTCCAACAAACCCCCAACCATTTTTCACCTAGAAAAATGTTTCCGACCTATAGCTTACAGTATGAACTTCTCATACATTAACACGCAATCATAAAACAAAATTCTAAAACTGATTTTGTTGTAGAACGAGCCATTAATATGCAGTGCGTCCGATGGGTTTATTCCCCTGCATCAACCAATTCGGACTGGAATGTGAAGGAGATATTGAAAAAAACAGTAGATGAAAAGGATATTCTTTCAAAATATTTTGCCATCAACTCATTAAGCGAAGTGGATCAAACTTCGATAGTTCGAATAATTGTGGACCACTGTATTTTATACAACATTAAATTGGACGCCAAATCTATGGAAAATCTAGCAATGTCCATAACAAAGCTTTTCCCAACCGAATGAGCGACGACATATTATGTACCTCGATCTAAAAAGAACGCTTGTGGTAAATTGTATGACCGATACTACAACCGAAGGAATAAAATAAAAAATATTGAAAATCCAGCTTCAGGTAAATTATATAGGGTGAATGATATTGTCGACGAGAGTCCCTTGGAAGTCAATGAATTCGATGCGAAAAAAATGGTTGGCACACTATTTCCCCAATGATATACAAACCCCTTGGAAAGCTACATCAATCCTAAGAATGAGAGAAAATAAAGAACCAATTCCAAATTTCCTGAACGATTGGCCTAGATACAAAGATCCTACTGGTTACACAGTGATTGACATCGATTTCGAGACCTTGTGTCCAGGTTAAGGAAATCTCATGTTTGAGCTAATGCTAGCTCTTGAAAATGTGATGACTGAGCAAATTCTACCAATTTATAAAACAAACAAACCCAATATGCAATACCTAGAGAAAATGAAAACAGCAATAGACCCAAGTAAGGTATATACTACTTTAAAAATAATATGTTACACAAATTTTTTTTTATTTTTTAGATACTAAGCACTTCTACTTTTTTTACTTGTTACATTCGATAATACTTCTGCCTCGCGTAAATAAGACTTTAAAGCCGTCAATAACCGATGCTCAAAGTGACATGATTGTCCACTTATTTAATATAAATGATTTCATTCAAAAAAGGACGAGCAACGGAAACTTGCCTTCCAAGAGCAGTCCACCATTCAACCTAAAATGTTCGTGATTGGTGAGGATGTTAACAACTTAACGGAGTTTTATGTCAAAGTAAATGATATAACTTACAAAGGGGTTAATAGGTGTTTGTTACAAAAAAGGAGATATTATAAAATTACAAAATGCTTTATTAACCATATTACACATACTTTATCACTCTACAGCTGAAATATATTTAATCGGGCAAGAAATGGAAACCAATTTTTCAGAAAAATTTCAATCACATATAATTTTAAGATCACGTAACTGTTACTATATTGAAAAAATTTAAAAATTTTCGTTACCTTGTAAAACAGTCCTTTTAAATAATGGTAGGACAGTCGTACGAATAAAATAAAATTTCCTTTTTCAAAATTTAATGATACTGCGTAATAAATATACGTAATATGTTATTATTCTTATTACTATGTATTATATTTACATTATATGTATGTATGTATATGTATAATTAACTTTTCATAAGACAATAATATGCCACCACTAATTTTCTTTTTCTCATTTTATTCCTTGTAAATATAAATAATATGAAAAAATTTTTGCATTTGTCGAATTGTATTTGGGACAAAGACAATTGTATTTAGTAAGACAATTCTTGTATTTGCCGAATTGTATTTGAGTTAACAGCACTTTTATATTCGCAACAAATAGCAACTGCTATTGGGAATGACCCCAATGCAAATTCTATTTGGGGTAAGGTCAAATTCATTTGCCATTACTACTTTTTTTTCTGTGTATATTTGAATGTTACACGAGGACAGTTCAGAAAAACTATTATTTTAAAAAAAGTGTTTGTTTAGATATCACCCACCGAAAAAAATTTAAGTATACATATTCACATTTTACTATTTTTATTTAATGTATTTGAATTCAAATTCACTTGCTTTGGTCGACGACCAAACGAAGTAAATACAAATGTAAAACGAAAACAAATAAAACCCATTACTACTTATTGCCCATGGTACAATAATATGTTCATGGTAAAGTCGTAAGAACAGCTGTTTTAATTTTTTTCATGAGGTTCTTCGCTTCGGCTGTCACACTCACATATATTTTGTTTTTGTACTCTTTAGCATTATTGTGTTGTTGGTATGCCTTCGTATAAAGTTTGACAACTGAAGCGAATAGAACAAAAACAAAATGCCTGTTGTTGCTGCCTACAACAGCAACAACTCGCGCTGCTATTACCATGTAGATATTCTTGTACCATGTTATTGCCGTAGTGAGTTTGTGTTTACTTATATTTGTACAAAGTAAAGACAATAAATGTAAACACCTAACCTGGCGTTTACACGGGACAGTGTTGCTCCGACGGTAGCAAACCATTCACACATTTTTACTACCACACTTACACTTCTCTCACTTGCCTCGCCACTGTCTCTGATTTTTCAACGACAGTAACTTCGTCAAGAGATTTGACATAAGCGGCCAGATCATGGCTGAACTAGTAAAGGTTGGCGCAATATAACAACTGATTTTGCTTTCTTATGACTCCATCTGTTAAATTCAGTGTATTTAGTTGTTGTACTTTTTTTGTTTACTGTGTTTCTTCATATGGATCTGTGTTGAATTTGACGATTAGAGTCATGAAACAAAAACTAAATGCCTGTTGTTGGTTCACACAATTACAATAAATCCTACTGCGTCAACCTCTACTAGTTCAGCCGTCGGCCATATCGGTGACGTTTCGTAGTAATTTGAGAAAAAAGCAAAACATCGCAAACGACTTTACAAATTGGGAAATATATTTGTATTTGAAAATTTTGCTAATTTTTATTGAAATATTGTGTGACAATACAAACATATAAACATGAATATGTCTAATTTTGCAGAGTACATCAGTTCCATTGTAATTTGGACAAGTAAGACAAAACACAATGGCAAAAGAGCGAAGTTGCTTAAAACTGTACAGTCTTTATAACTGGCTGGATGTGTACGTCCCACAAACAATTTTTTTCTTTGTGACAACTAATACATATTCTCAACTATCTTGTCTCAAACTGTCCCGTGTAAACGCACCGTAAAAAAGAGAAGTAAACAAAGAAGACAAGGAATACTTGAGTATTCATCAAAACATTTGTAATTTTTGTGAAAACATTTGCAACGTTTGTTTGTTTGGTTGTCTTTTTTAAAGCATTTGCGAATCAGTACGGGAGTGAAGGTAATAATTGAAAGTGAAATAAAAATTGTGGTATTGATAAAAAGAAGTTATGGAGATTCATGAAGTAAGTTATGCTAATTGAATACATTCTTTTAATAATATAAATATAATGCAATATAATTCAATAATATTTAAAAAATTGGAGGAAAACCACGTGCAAAAAAAATTATTTTTTATTTTTTGTATCTAAATTAGATGAGTAATACTGATATTGAAGAAAAAAACAGCAGACAGTTGTCCGAGGCCTACGGCCACGGACTGTCCCTGCAGGCTGTGTCAGAGACACGGCCATTAAGTTTAACGTAGAATACGCCATCCGATAAGACAGAAAACATATATAACAATAAATGATAAATAACATAAGCAAATGAATTTATATATTTGATAGTTACTTTTGATAATATGATAGGAAAAATAGGATAAATATGTTTTTAAATTAACATTCAAATTTCTCGCAAAAACTAAGACAATGGTTGTGTTATCAATAGTTGTGGGAGCATCGTTTCGAATATAATCCAAATTAAATGTATTGGATTATATTCGAAATCCAATAGTCCAATAGAATAGTTTTTATTTTAATTTACTAAACGTCAACTGTCACCTGCTGTCAAACAGCATCACGCAGCATTGTTATTTTGCTTACTTGTCAGCACTTTCATTTAACATAAAAATGTATATTTTCATATATTTTTTATAATTATATATCCATGTTAAATTCAAATTCACATTTAACATTTTGTTTCACTTAAATACATAAGTAAATATACGATATTTCAATATTTCATCAATCAAAACAATAGCCGAAGGTTTGTGTCCACACTGAAACAGCAGCATAGTTTGTGTTCACGCTACAAACTCAAACACTCAACCAAACACCACACATATGTTTGAGTGTATGTGTTTAAACAATTTTCATTTGAGAAATTTAAATATTAGCAAGATATCAACCAATATGAAATGTATATCAAACGAAAGATAACATCTTCATTTACCTACAAAAAAATTTTTAAAAAAAGTTATCTCGCCGTTTCCTCATAATCAATGAAATAAAGATTACATCAATAACAATCTGACATGACTCCCTATACCGTAAGGTAAGACGTATTCTACGTCAAAATTGAAGAATGGAGATTTCAGAATTATTTTGAAAAGAGGGCAGAGTAAGGTGTGGAATATTTTTGGCAAAATTCAAAATGAAAATGGGGAAGAAGTAAAGAAAGTAGTTGGATGCCGTGTTTGTTTCGCTGTACTCAAAAATGATTCTACATCCACTTCTAATTTAAATAATCATAATTGCTTTATTGACTCTGAAAATAAGGCGGAGTAAATCAACGTACCAAAAAACAATCGGCAAATATTTTTACAGAATGGGTTATACAAAACTGTAGACCCTTTGCAATTGTTAAAGACGAGGGTTTAACAAAAGTCTCACGGTTTTTAATATTGCTGTCCAACGCGCTGAATACCGTGTTTTATATATTTGCTCTATAGGGAAAAACTGGGAGGAAATTGTTAATATTTTACGACAGAATCGCGAATTGAGTATGATCGATGGTGTAAGTGAAATTAATATAAAAGCTATACTAGTTGTATTGAATGCCTTTGAAAAAGCTTCAAAAATGCTGGAAGGAGACGAGTACCCCAACATTCATTTTGTACTAATATATATGAAGCAATTACGCAAAAAATGTGCCGCCAATGAGGCAGATATAGAAGGGCGTTTTCGGAAATGCATCACTGCAGAGCATCTGATGCGCAACAGTGATGCGTTTGCACTGCTGATTCCGATCAGCTGATGCAGATGCTTGATTGTTGCTTAGTTTGATTTGCAATTCCGAACACGAAAATATTTCAATGGAAAATTTTTTAATAAATTTAATTTGTGAATTGGATGATAAGTCAAATGAATTGAAGTTATGTAGTTTGCAACAAAGAAAACTTTTAAAGAATAAAAAAAGGAATTTGTTATTACAATTTATAACAACATTTTTATATTTATAAATTCCAAAAGTTTTGGATTACTATAAGGTTATTAAACTATATCCGGCTGATATTTTTTTTGATCATTTTCGTATGAGCCGTTCCACATTTCAAGTAAGTGCTCCAATATATGTTAAAAGCAGGGACGTAACAGTTATAAGAGACATGACGAAAAGATCTTAGATAACCATTAATATTGACGAATTCAAATAATGATTATAATAAACCATTATCGTAAGATATATTTAATTTTGGTTATCGTAACCAATATAAGTGAGAAATATTTTATTTTGGTTATGAATAACCATTGTATCAACCAAAAATATTTATTTGGTTACAATAACCATTATCGTAACTAATTATTCTTTTTGGTAATCGCTACCCAGATATATCGTATTTTTCATGTACTAGACGCATTTCTAAGGGGCGTTCAGGTAATGCAAGTATTTTAAAAATATTTGGCAAAATAAAAAAATCGGGCTGTTTTGTAATTTATTTATTTATTTTATAAAAAAAATTATTTAAATTCAAATATTTGGCCACCGATAACCAAAAAAGTAAACTTACTTTCGATAATGGTTATTATAACCAAAAACATATTTTTGGTTGCTATAAGAGTTACTCATAACCAAAATAAAATATATCTCAGTTATATTGGTTAAGGTAACCAAAATACTATATATCTTACGATAATGGTTAAAAATTCCCTAAAACAGATAAAGGGAATTTTGCGTAACCTTTTCGTCGGAAAAAAAATAACAATTACTTTCTGTCCCTGGTTAAAAGCATTAAAGTGTTTAAAATCCAGTTTTCAGTCTTTGCTGTGTGCTCTTAAGCCTTTTTGGACAACACGTAACATCGGCTGATGCCCTTACAATTTCGAACAGTGATTATATATCACCTTGTGGAAGCTAAGTAATGGTAGTGTAACCTTCCGGCAAATAAATTACCGTTTTAATATTGGAATGGGTACTGCCCACAAACTTTTCTACAAAACCATAAAAGCCATATGTTACTTGAAAAAAGAAGTAACATGGCCTTCTGCATGCCAACAACAACTTGTTATGGAAAGGTTTCAGAACAGTAGAGAAAATCCCCTCCCGTATGTGGTCGGATGTGTTGACGGCACACATTTGAAAATACTAAAACCAAAAGAGGACGCAATTAGTTACTACAACAGGAAAGGATTTTATTTCATTAATATGCCAGAAAGTACCATATTTATTATTTTGTAACTATACAAATACAGATATGATATGTTTGTATATATTGAAATTTCAGGCCATATGCGATAGTAAATTCCGCTTCCTGGATGTTTTCATTGGTTACCCAGGTAGTTGTCACGATGCCAATGTGTGGAAAAATTGTCCAATATATAGGTCAATTTTGGGTGGACAAGTTGAACTTGCTGAGAACGCCATAATCCTAGGGGATTCAGCATATCCCATTTCTAAGTTTTTATTGACTCCATATAGGGACAATGGAAACCTTTCACGCGAACAAAAGAAGTTTAATTATTGCCTTAGCTCAACACATTGTTTTTATAGAACAATCTTTTGGAATTTTGAAAACTAAATTCAGAATTTTGGATCGCTTAGATACAGACTGTCTAAAAAGTGTTTGAGAAATCGTCTTAGCGTGTGCGATTCTCCATAACTTCGTTATGAATAATGGAGGCAAAGAAATATATTCCTCCGGATTTTGATTCAACAGAAAATAGAGATTCATCAAACACTGCCATAATTGAAATAACAGAACCCGACAATGAAGATCGGATTGCATTACGAAATAACTTACAACATTATTTTCATGTTAATTCATATGTTTATTTAAAACACGATCAAAACTTAAAAGTGCATACATATTTAAAACATATTTACATAAAAAAGAACAAAAAATAAATATTTCATTGAATTCATATCACAAACAAAACTTAAAGTACTTATACAAAACTTATTTACATAAAAACAAACATAAATGTAGGTACTTGAGTAAATTCATATCACAAAACAAAACTAAAAATTCTTATTTAAAACTTATTTACATAAAAACAAACATCACAAAACAAAAATCGTTTACTCATTGCCAATTGTTCTTCCTAAGACTTCCTTAAGTTGCAAAATCGTACTGACACGTTTTTCTTCCACTTGCAACTTTCTCTCTTCCATCGCCATCAGCTCTTCGTGGCGTTTTTGGTCCTTCTCCGACTCTTTCTTGAGGTACGCAAGAATTTCGGTTTGTGACCCGCGAGACTTCTTGGATGGTGGCTCAACTTCTTCTTCAGCGCATTCAGTGGGCTCAGGGGACGGTTCACAAGTTCCAGTTGGCTCTATAGAGGAAATGAGATTGGCGGCAGGTGGAACCACAGAATGCCTAATGTTAAAGACTTCATCAAAGCCCTCATAGAACTCCCAAGTGGTTGCGTTTCTACCGGGATTTTATTCTTTTATATGTGGTGAGAAAGTTTAAGAACTTCCTATTTACCTGATCCTTGTTCAGTGTAAAATCCGGTTTCTGCTCCTTTATTTTTTCCACCACTTTCCGCCATAAAACACACTTTTTCCTTCTACCATTGGCGAATTCCTCCTCCATATCCAACCTTGTCCTTATTATCAATTTGTAGTCCCTAGCACCCACCTTGACTCTAAAAAATTTTAAACATAGTAAGTTTTAGAAAAAAACATAAATTAATATCAAATTCCGTACTTACTCATTCATTGCATCAGCCATTTTGCTACTGCGCATTTTGCGACTTGTTTGCGCATCATACGCTCTGTTGATTACTTTTAGAACATGCGACTCTTGCAGTGTTGCAAAGTGTTGCATTTTCGAACGTGGTGCGCATCAGATGCTCTGCAGTGATGCATTTCCGAAAACGCCCAGAATTCATTAAAATATTCAAACGGAAAATATTGGAAAATTTAGAGGCCATAGTTTTTTCAAACCTTTCTATTATACATAAAGTTGCTTTGTTCCTCTTTCCACCTACTAATAAATTAACGCAATTTACCGATGCTGAAAAATTTGACACAAAATTTGAATGTCAAAGACTAATGGAAGAATTTAGCCATAACAGTCAAAATGATCCAGATAGTCAAAATATACTATCAACTGAAAACTTTGAACTTTTAGCTGACATCTTACAGCCAACCCGGATTGAGAAGCTCTCCCCAATCCCTTCATGGGATGTTACGGGACACCATTTTTTTTTTTTTTTATTTATAATATGTACTCTTGCTAAGGCCTAGCATATACCAATAATTTGTTATGCTTTGGTCAAACACAACGGCTGACACACATTTATCTATACGAAATCAAAAGAAGGTCATTAAAGTCCATGTATATTTTATTGTTATCGACAAGACGAATATGCCCACTTGATATATATTTAAACACTAGTTCCTGAATCGCATGAATTTTTTATTTTTCTAGTATTACTTTTAGACACAATCATTGTATCTGACGCCACTTGACGCCTTCACAAACATGCCAAAAATTCTGGGCACTTGTCTCAAGGAACTATTACTTTGGATGTCACAAATTAACTTAAACATACATATGATATTTTTATATTATACACGTAAAGAAAAAACTCGTTCCTCCCAAACGACATCTCAGATAACTGAAGTTCGCTTGGGGACTGTAGTTGGAGTAAACGAACTTCTGTTCAGCCATACATGATATTTCGTTATTTTCGCAGCAAACGAGTTATGAAATAATAATTTTGTACGCGTTTGATGCAAACGAGAACTCGTTTGCCACAACATGATACACATTTGCGATATACGAGTTTATTTGGGAGAACTACATGAACGGTTGCGATTAATAAATTAATACAAATCAATCAAAGTATTGTTGCGGCAACCGAGCAATAAACGTTTTTTTCTTTGCGTGTAACTGTTACAGAGTTCGTATTTGCCCTCATGTGTAACCATAACACACCACCGTGGGGAATGGGTAATGAACGTTACCTCATTACCCACAGGAGTCATAATGGGTAGCTACCGACGATGAGAGGAAATTACCCTTCACGATTATCCATTACACATGGGGAATGGGTCGGCGGCCTTGGTTTGGATATTTGAGTTCGTAAATATACGATTGATGATCTACCGGTGGTATCAATTCAGCGAGAGTAGTTAGGCATCTGTTGATGAACTTGCCACGGAGTTCGAAAGTACTCCTGCCAGTGAGTGTGCTTAACTGATTCGTGTTTTATTGCGTGCAGCTCATCCACATTTCCGTTGCCCCTGCTGGCAATGTACCATGGCACACATATATGTATATATAGTGACCATCTTTCTTTTGAACGATCTCTTAAGAGATCTGCGACAGGCCTGGATATATTTTAGGTTCAGGAAGACTGATTAAAGAGACTTGATCGTTTCGTCAGCGTCAGAAAGGACTTTGACTGCGACCACAGCTGGACTTATATTCTTCAGGTTTACCATTACATCGCATGAAGGGATTGGGAAGAGCTTCTCACAACCAGTAAACTCACCGCGTTCTAGTTCAAAACTCAGTGACTGAGAGCTACAATTATACACCGGTTCCGAACGGTATTTTTGAGAAGCATTTATGGCTAAATACTCGATAGTGGCGCCATCACTACGGGAGGTGACCGCCGTTGAATGAAATGTAAGGTGCTCAGAGCAGGATCGAATACACCTACTCATGTACAAAAACGGCGCACACTAGCATTGCACCCCCGACGGCAATAACTGCTGATATAGTCAACTATATTAGTTTATCTGCAGAGGTTGCAGAACTACCACAGCGTTGTCGTTGGTACAGCACCACCATGTGCGCAGCGTTTTTTTTATTCTCAAGAACTTAACTACAAAGCTTCGTTAAAATCAGTTAAATTTTGTCAAAATCGGAATGCGTCATTCGCGAGTTTAAAAATATACATCTGCATTGATATAAACCCAATCCCTTTATTTGTTACTGTTCGTTCAAACCTGAGGAAATTTTAATGTCTTAAGCTATTAATAGTATTGAACAATACAAGCATGTGCTGTCGTGCAAATATAAATTGGGGTCAATACATATTTTTACAAACAGTATGAAAATTCGTATCTTATACATGTCGCTTCTAGGCTTTGTTCGTAATCCGTCTTTAACCTTGAAGTAAACAATTACAATGACGTATACAAATAAGCATTGACGTAAATTGAAATTATTTTTTTTTAATATTATAGAATTTTTGGATATACAGAGTGGCCAATAAATTAATTAATTCGGAATTTCACGAAAACTGTGTTCAGTGAAACCGATGTGATAAAACCGTATTTCTATAAAAATTCAATATTTCAGCCACATACTCTTCCATTTCATGATATCTACTTTGATAATAAAAAAATTCTTTGAACGTGCAACTAATATTTGCTTATAAATCCGACTTTACATTGATAGATCGGAATAACCTCTCTTTAGACTTATCTGCCGGTGTATGGTGAAGTTTAAAGCTTGCACTAACATGCCGGGCAGAATGAAACAGATCTAAATTCTTCAAATGTGGGCCCGATTTATCCGACAGTATGTGGGGAGGTCTGAGAAAAATTTTGAAACAAACGAACCCCTTTTGATTATATTTGTCGAAAAATTTAAAATAGTCAAACTTGAAAATCAATCTAATCTAAGCTATGTTATTTAAATTGAATTCAATTCAATTGAATACAACTCAATTCCATTCAACTTAAGTCAATTCAACTCAATTCAATACAATTCAATTCGATTCAAATCAATTCAGTTCAATTCAATTTAATTCAATTCAATTCAATTCAATTCAAATCAATTCAATTCAACTCAATTCAATTTAATTCAACTCAATTCAATTTAATTCTATTCAATTCGATTCAAATCAATTCAATTCAATTCGATTCAAATCAATTCAGTTCAATTCAATTTAATTCGATTCAATTCAATCTAATCTAACATATACTACGATTATACGAAAGCTTTTATTGTGATATCATATTGCGATATGTCATGCAAGTACGTTTTACCTGCACGTACTTTATTAACACATCGCGATATGATATCACAATTTAAGCTCTCGTATAAACGTAGCTGTAGTCTAATCATGTCTAACTCCATTCAGTGGTCACACGTTTTTCGATCCCTGAAAAGGCGATAGGTGCCTTCTAATCCCATTTTCTGGAGTTACCTAGTTCGGAGGTGGTAATATAATTCGAAAATTGGACGCAAGCAAATGTGGATGGAAAGTATTTTGAAACACAATAAAGCTATACTCATTGATAAATATTCTTTATCTCAAAACTTATCAAGTCTGATCATGACCTGGACGCAGAGAATATACACACTAGATTAGGCAGACCGAAATCGTTCGAAACTAAACTGGACTTAGGAAAGCTGCATTTACGTGACGTAGGTGCAACCACAAATAGACGGGCATTCTGATGAACTGATGGGTATAAGATATGGAGGACTTTTTCCCAGTCTTTCTAGGTGAATTCTATCGCATACTTACTAATAGATAGTATAAATCCTTCTTTCAGACCTGAAGAAACGGCTCAGCATTAAGTGAACAGTAACAAAAAATAAATAAGAGATTTGGTTATACTAAGGTCGTCAACGCTACATCAAACACCTTTATGGGCAATTTCAACAAACTTTATTATTTGCGTGGAATCAAGCAATTTAAGAGAAAGCTTGAAGGAAGATAATTTGGCTAAACGCAAACTACTACGATAATTAAACCTCTTTACTTTTACAAAAAGAACTATACTTTAAAATGCTTCTGATACTTTGTTACGCCCTTATACCCTACCCATTTGCCCACTTGGGTATAAAATCAACTTATTTTCCATTCACTTATCCTATCCGTTTCAACATCCTTCACTTTTCCTAAACGCATCAATGTTGTGGGCACTATCTATCTAGCCCCTTTCAACAGCAATATTTTTTTTGTTTTTGACAAAACTTAACTCCCAAAATATTAACACATTCATCTACCTTGTGCAACTCCTAAAGCTCTTTGAAATTTTTGGCCAACAATTGTGAGTTAATGATTCTATTCTGAAGTGCACGGTAGATCTGTGTTATTTCCGAGATATGGTAACTGTATGGTAAAAGTCAGTAGAGGGTTATCTGTAAAAAGGTTATGACTGACTTTATAAAAGTGAGCAAGTGTATACGATCTACCCGAAAATTATATATTTGGCAACTCGTATGCAGGACTTCAATATCTTCAACTGCATTATAACAGCAATAATTTGAACAAGTGCATGATCGATATTGTTTGATATCGAATTTACTCCAAGTCAACATCACCCTACGATATTCAATCGTTCAAAAACAATTTTCGCAATTGTGCAAACAGTCAAATTCGGGCGATGTGATGATTTCGGGCTATATAAAGCCCAGTTTTTCTTATCGAATATCAGAAAAGAAGTTCCAGCCGCTTCTTCCTTAACAAATTTAACATTTTATTAAGTAAAATAATTAAATTATAATAACAAAATGTTCAACTACAAACTTCAATTAATCTTTGGAGGTAAGAGTAACGAAGTAACCTCTTGTTTACGGGTCTCAACATTCTTCCTTGATATATTACAGCCCTTCTGTGTATAACATGCTTAGTACATAGTAACTATCCTGCACCAGCTGGTCCTCCTGGTCCACCGGGTCCTCCAGGTGCACCAGGTAAACCTGGAGCTGCTGGAAAGCCAGGCCCACCTGGCCCACCGGGCCCAGAAGGAAAGCCCGGTAAGGCTGGTCCACCCGGTGAGCAGGGAGCTCAAGGTGAAAAGGGAGATCAAGGTGAAGCAGGTGCCCCAGGCGCTCAAGGTGAGCAGGGTCCAGTAGGTCCTGCAGGACCACAAGGTGAGCAAGGTCCACAAGGTAGTCCAGGCTACCCCGGCAAGGATGGTAGCGACGGCAAAGATGGACAACCTGGCAATCCAGGTGAACAAGGTCCACCCGGTGCTGCCGGTGAACCAGGAGTGAACGGAACACCAGGCGCACCCGGCGCAGATGGTATAGATGGTATAGATGGTGCCAATGGTAAAGATGGTGAAAATGGTAAAGATGGAGCCCCTGGACAGCCCGGTGGCCCAGGAAAACCCGGATTACCTGGCCCACCCGGTAAACCCACTCATGGTGATGGTCATGGTCATGGATGTGGATGTGGTTCCAGACGCTGCCATTGCAATGGACATAAGAAATAAATACATTTAATAGCACACAAAAGAGGTCGGTACTCAAGCCTCAGTAAGATGACGAATATGCACTCCTTCAAAGGAGCAATGATTACAATTTTGAGTGTTCTCTTTTATATTTTAATTATGTATATGTGGTTTGATAATAATTTTTTTTTTTTTTGTATCCAAGTTTGTATCCAAGTTTATAAATCTTTTATAATAAATGTCACTGGGATTTTACGTCATTTGGTTTTTACTACAACTGTGTGTACTATGGTTTACAATTTGATCGTACTCGCTTAAGTACATAAATACAAAGACGGCAAGATTTTGGGGATTGTGATGTTCTTCTATTCCAGAACATGGAATAAACGTAACGGAATTACAGTGGTAACAAATAAATTCCCGTCGACTTGAGAAACATTTTCTTCTGCAGATGTAAAGTATATGGCTGATTACAACATAACAATCCAGTACAACTGTCAAATCTCACTAATAATGACACTTCTGTTCTTTTCAAGTATTCAAGAATAACTTCTAATTGCAATTTAAAAATTATTTCTTTTGAAAAAATTTAAGTGTAACCTTATGAATCTTTTCAGTAACACAAATATAATGTTTTGGTAGTCGCTCTTCTTCTTTAGCAAATCAGACAACGCAAGATTTAGTTTCTGTGCGACAGACAATCTGTCTAACAGAATTATCTTATTTTAAATGTCTGGTGTTTTTTTCAGAAATGAAACTAAGTGTTTGCGAACTACTTTTCTTAGCTCCTCGTTGCGCTGTACTATTGATAATCTCGCCGAGAAAGAAACATGAGTCAAAAGTTCCTGAGCGTCTTGTCCTGCCTGTGTCGTCGATTAGCACTTATTGTGGCACCTTCTCGGCGCTGTGAGCGGTAAGATTTAGAATGCAAGTACACGCCCATCTTCGCCTCCATTAACACCGCTAACTTCAAGCCTGCCAAAACCGAATAAAAATATTCCGGACATCCATAGTCGTCTTGAGGAAGAAAATAAACATATGAAGGCAATATCGACTAAGTTGGATAAAATTGTTGGGTGGGCTCAGAGGCTCAGTTAGAAAAGTTTTTGTGTGAAATAAGCATGCTAAAGCAGGCAGAAATAAACGTCACCATCTTCAAATTGAAAGACAGTTAGCCACTAAAACTGAGCGGAAGTTACAAACTTTGGACCTTGAGCATTAAAAACTTGATATTTTAAACCCGTAAGGTCTATCGAATATTGTTATTTCGTTTTTATTTAATTTATTTAAAATGTTAGTGAATTTTTATTATTTATTTGTGTATATATTATTTTTGTTTTTTTTTTTAATTTCAACTTGAAGTAAAAAAAAAACTTTTTATTATACTATTGAATCAGCTATACTGTCTCGAATTACTCTTCCATCGTCCCTGTTAACTCCATACTCTAGCTCTTCTGGGTTGGAAGTTAAGAATACTTCAGGGATGTCAGCATTGAAATGTTTACACATATTGTGCAATGCGCAGCAAACATTCACAATTTTAACAACCTTCTCAGGTTTATAATGGAGACCATAATTTTGTAGGCACCTGAACCTACTTTTTAGGTTTCCAATAATCCTCCCCACAATGTTACGTGTGGAGCAATGCCTTTGATTAAATCTATGTTGATTGGTATTAAATTGTGGATTTTTGTACGGTGTTATCAAAAATGGTTCTAATCCGTATCCAGAGTCACCCAAGACCCACGTATTTCTTGTACCACTTTCACACATTTGTGAATAATAACTTCTGGCGGCACTTAAGCTCCAAATACAGAATCATATAGAGCACAAATTCTCATTTTGTAGTCACAAATCTTAGATGAAAATAGTAGTTTATTCCAAATCTAAAGAAATTCAATAACTTACTATCATTGCATTTAGACTGAAATATCCTTTCCTATTGTAGTATAGGGAATCATCTAAAGTAGGTTTTATTATCCGTATGTGGGTGCCATCGACACAACCAATAACTCCTGGAATTCCGTGCTTTTGAAAAAAAAATATTTTTGATGCTGCCGTCTCTTTTTCTGTTAAACGTAATTTTATCCATGATTGGCACACTGTGTTTTCAATTGCATTTATAACTTTCCACAAAATTTTTGACATTGTTGAACGACCAACAGTTATGTTCAAATCGTTGGCTATAACTCCTTGGAAGGAACCAACCGCCAACAACCTTAATGTAGTGGCCAATTGAAGTTTTGCAGGGATGGAACTATCATTAAGTTCCCAAGCACCTACACCCAAAATGGCAGAAAATGCCGACTTATTAAGCCTATAAAGAGTTATAAAACTAAAAAAGATTTGTTTTTGTATGTCTAAGTATCGCAAGTCTGGCATATCCATGGGATTAGATTTATCCCTTAAAAAGCGTCTTCTAATTATTTCTTGATTCATTTGGCGCCTATGAATTCCAACGGTAGCTAACAAGAAATTTGCTGGCATTTTTTTTTAATTTTATTGAAAAAATTGAAATTTAACACATAATGAATAAACACAAAACATATGTTTTTGTTTATTTGACAGTTTTCACTCATTTTCGTGATCAAGTTCGAAAAACAATTCAGAAGAAATATTTCATATTTTAAGGACATCAAGACTGTAAAATTTCTATTCTGAAAGAAAATTCTCATTCAAAATGATTCTGTATGCAGAACAGGGCCGAATATTTGCTTATAAATCCGACTTTACATTGATAGATCGGAATAACCTCTCTTTAGACTTATCTGCCGGTGTATGGTGAAGTTTTAAGCTTGAACTAACAAGTCGGGGAGAATCAAACAGATCTAAATTCTTCAAATGTGGGCCCGATTTATCCCACAGTATGTGGGGAGGTCTGAGAGTCATTTCGAAACCCTTTTGATTATATTTGTCGAAAATTTGAAAATAGTCAAATTTGAAAATCAATCTAATCTAAGCTATGTTATTTAAATTAAATTCAGTTCAATTGAATTCAACTCAATTCAGTTCAATTCAACTCAATTCAATTCAATTCTATTCATTTCAATTCAATTCAATTCAATTCAATTCAATTCGATTCAATTAAATTAAGTTCAATTCAACTCAATTCAGTTCAATTCAATTCAATTATTATCGCATGTGATTCGATCTGGAGATATTTCTTAGAAGAATATGTTTCTATTTCTTACGAGCAGAGGGTTTTTTTGCATTTAGAAAAAATTTAAACAGTCGGCTCCAGGATTTGAACTCATGTTGACTGACGATCGATTCGAAGTTTGTCATTTTTCTCATCATCAGTGACCGTCTTGATCACATTGTAATTAATTGCAGTTGTCGTCGTCTGGGCTTCCCTCCTCTTTCTATCCTTCTAATTCAATTCAATTTGAAGCGATTCATAGAAATTAAATTCAATTAAATTCAACTCAAGTCAATTCAGTTCAATTCAATTGAATTGAATTCAAATCAATTCAATTCAATACAATTCAATTCAATACAATTCAACTCAATTCAATACAATTCAATTCTATTCACATCCGCTTAATTCAATCAATTCAATTCAACTCAATTCAATTTAATTAAATTCAACTCAATTCAATTCAATTCAATTTAATTCTATTCAATTCGATTCAAATCAATTCAATTCAATTCGATTCAAATCAATTCAGTTTGATTCGATTCAATTCAATGTAATCTTAGATTAAACGTTTTTCGACCCCTGAAAGGCGATACGTGCCTTCAAATCCCATTTTCTGGAGTTACCTAGTTCGAAGGTGAAAATGTAATTCGAAAATTGGACTCTAGCAAATGTGGATGGAAAGTATTTTGAAATACAATAAAGCTATACTCATTGATAAATATTTCTTATCTCAAAACTTATCAAGTCTGATCATGACCTGGGTGCAGCGAAGCTACACACTAGATTTGGCAGACCGAAATATTTCGAAACTAAACTGGACATCGGAAAGCTGCATTTACGAGAGGTGGGCACAACCACAAATAGACGGGCATCGCTAATCGATTCAAAAAGTTCCTTTTGTTTTTGGGAGAAAAAAATTATACTTTAAAACGCCTCTGCCATTTTTCGACGTCCTTGTACCGTATCCGTCATTTGACCACTTAGGTCTAAAATCAACTTGTTTTCATTTCACTTATCCTGTCCATTTCCACATCCTTCACTTTTTGTTTTTAACGAAACTTAACTCCCACAATATTAACACATTCATCTACCTTGTCCAAATCGATCCGCTAGTGATCGTGCGACCTAAACGCTCTTTGAAATTTTTGGCCAACAATTGTGAGTTAATGGTTCTATTCTGAAGTGCACGGTAGATCTGCGTTATTTCCGAGATAACGCGGAAGAATGTTGAACTATATGGTAAAAGTTAGTAGAGGGTTATCTATAAAAAGGTTATGACTGACTTTATAAAAGTGAGCAAGTATATACGATCTACCCGAAAATTATATATTTGGCAACTCGTATACAGGACTTCAATATCTTCAACTGCATTATAACAGCAATAATTTGAACAAGTACATGATCCATATTGTTTGATATCGTATTTACTCCAAGTCAACATCACCTTACGATATTCAATCGTTCAAAACAATTTTCGCAATTGTGCAAACATTCAAATTCGGGCGATGTGCTGATTTCGGGCTATATAAAGTCCGGTTTTTCTTATCGAACATCAGAAAAGAAGTTCCAGCCGCTTCTGCCTTAACAAATTTAAAATTTTATTAAGCAAAATAATTAAATTGTAATAACAAAATGTTCAACTACAAACTTCAATTGATCTTTGGAGGTAAGAGTAACGAAGTAACCTCTTGGTTCTGGGTCTCAACATTTTCCCTTGATATATTACAGCACTTCTGTGTATGACATGCTTAGTACATAGTAACTATCCTGCACCAGCTGGTCCTCCTGGCCCACCGGGTCCTCCAGGTGCACCAGGAAAACCTGGAGCTGCTGGAAAGCCAGGCCCACCTGGCCCACCGGGCCCAGAAGGAAAGCCTGGTAAGGCTGGTCCACCCGGTGAGCAGGGAGCTCAAGGTGAAAAGGGAGATCAAGGTGAAGCAGGAGCCCCAGGCGCTCAAGGTGAGCAGGGTCCAGTAGGTCCTGCAGGACCACAAGGTGAGCAAGGTCCACAAGGTAGTCCAGGCTACCCCGGCAAGGATGGTAGCGACGGCAAAGATGGACAACCTGGCAATCCAGGTGAACAAGGTCCCCCCGGTGCTGCCGGCGAACCAGGAGTGAACGGAACACCAGGCGCACCCGGCGCAGATGGAAAAGATGGTATAGATGGTGTCAATGGCAGAGATGGCGAAAATGGTAAAGATGGAGCCCCTGGACAGCCCGGTGGCCCAGGACAACCCGGATTACCTGGCCCACCCGGTAAACCCAGTCATGGTGATGGTCATGGTCATGGATGCGGGTGTCGTTCAAGACACTGTAATTGCAAAAAATAAATACATTTAATAGCACACAAAAGAGGTCGCTACTCAAGCCTCAGTAAGATGACGAATATGGACTCCTTCAAAGGATCAATGACTACAATTTTGAGTGTTCTTTTTTATATTTTAATTATGTATATGTGGTTTGATAATAATTTTTGTTTTTGCAATCCAAGTTTCTTGCGAAGTCTTTTATAATAAATGTCACTGGGAGCTTACATCATTTGATTTTTACAACAATTCACTTTTGTTCGAGAAGTCATAAACCGTCATATCGCATTGATGTATAATGTACACACATTTTGGGGATTGTTATGTTCGTTTATTCCAGAATATAGATTAAACGTAACGGAATCGCAGTGGTAACTAGTAAATTCCCATCGACTTGAGAAACATTTTCTACTTCACACCCTCTAAAAATTTCACATCTCTTCTTTTCCTGTATTGAAGAATAACTTTTAATTGCAATTTTAGAATTCTTTTTTAGAGATCTCTTTATACAAAAATCTTTTCAAAAACACAAACAGAATTTTTAGGTGGTTGACATTCTTTTTTAGCAAATCTGAAGATTTAGTTTCTGTGCGAATTTTTCGATATCCCGTATACTAAGGGAATTATCTAATTCAAATGTCGATGCCTCGCCTCGTCTGTTGTTTTCTTCATGAATGAAACTAAGGGTTCGCGAACTACTTTTCTTAGCTTCCTCGTTGCGCTGTAGGTACTATTGATAATCTCGTCGAGTATGAAACATGAATCAAAATTTCCTGTCCGTCTTGTCCTGCCTGTGTCGTTAGGTAGCACTTATTGTGGCACCTTCTCAGCGCTGTGAGAGGTAAGATTTAGAATGCAAGTACTGGACGACCCAATTTTGGGGACAGATCAGATCAATTTGCAAAAATATATACAAGTCATTGTCGAGAAGCCAATGCATGCATGCAATGTTTGGAGTGGTGGTATCATTGGCGCATATTTTCGAAATTGGGAACTCGAATAATGTTGTACTGATCGCGAAAAAACCCAATTTTATTAGGTTTAGACCTCATCCGCACAGAAAAGAAATTTGCAAAATTGTGTTAGATGGAAATGAACCTAAGGAACAAGGCGCACTTAAATATTTAGGAGTCTTTTTGCAAAATAATATTTCATGGCAGATTCATATACGGCATCTTAAATGTGATTTGGCCCCGGTAAAAGTGTCAGGGGACAGTTCCTTTCGCTATTTATTAAGCGTGTTTTGGTTACACGGCTTGCTTATATAATCGCTTGTTTTGTATGAAGCACTTAGCGAAGACCTAACTTTAAACAAAAATTGTTTGCCATCTTTCTTCCCCTTCAACCCTTTTTCATATTTTTGAATAACATCACTTATCGCTAAATAGCCGTTTTCGTTACAACTTACCAAGCGATGATCGCTTGCTTGTAACCAAAACACGACTATTATGTACTAGTTAGTTCCAAAACCCCTAAGGCGCATGTTGAAAAATACTACAATTTAAATGGGTCTTTAAGAAAAGATACTTTTTGTAAAATGATAACTTTTTTTAAGAATTTTTGATGTGTTAACATCTATACGCGCGCCTCTGGGGCAGTAAACTATAAATTTAATACATACACAAGTGTTAGGTTTGTAAGAGTAAATCATCGTTTGTTTGTTCGTTGCTTGGCAGTCGGTATTGAAAGTGATTATTGGGCGATTTTCATATAATTTTCCCACGCGATTTTCTCCGGAAATTCATAGCCGATTTTATTAATTTTTGGATTAAAAAACTAGTGCGGGTTTCGACGAAGAGTTTAGGCCAAAAATTAAGGCGATCCGATATCGGCGAGCCGAGATTGAAGTGTTTTAATTTGGAGTAATATTAAAAAAGTATTTTATGTTGATCTTCGGTTATATCGTACGAATATAACAATGTATGTATGTATGTACAAGTGTCTGTTGCTTTGCATTCTTTGACTTTTGTGGGAATAAAAAAAAAGTATTGAGCAAGAATATAATGACACATGTGCTTGCACTGGGTCTTTAAATAATTTTAAGTATTAATATTATTTAACTGTAACGTCATCATATGATTGAACGCTGTTTTTTATTTTCCAATGTAACATTTACGAATGTGTTCATAGAAATCGAACAGGTACCGTGTAGCAAAAAGGTGTTAACACATCGCCCGTGAGTTCGAACACTCATTGGATTTTTTTTTTTATTGAATGTATTTTTTATAAAAAAGCATATTTTTAGGTCCTTTTTGTAAGAATATGTATTAGATTTTCCCGAAAAGGTTCTTTCTTTAATGAGAGATACTTCTTTTATTAAAAGCAAATATTTTTTTTAAGAAAAGGTACAATTTTTCATAAGAAGTACTTTCTGTAAGCAAAAGCCTAAGAGTATGCATTTTTTTTACAAAGAAGTACTTTTTTTAAGAATAGGTACTTTTTAAAGAAGTGGTACTCTTTTTAAGAAAAGGTTATTTTTTAAGAAAATGTACTTATTTTCAGGAAGGCTACTTGTCTCAATAAAAGAAGAGAAAAGGTACATATTATTTTATTTTTTGTAAGAAAGGGTATTTTTTTTTAGGAGAAGGTATTTTTTTTATGAAGATAAGGATTTTTTTAAGAAATGAGTATTTTTTTACAATTCGTCCTTTTTTCAAGAACAGGTAACATTTTAACAGATCTATTTAAGATATCTAAATTTTGGAAAGGTTATAGAAATCACCGATTTTCACGCGATCTGACAAATATATATAACCAAAAGTTATACATTTTATAGCAAGGACTTACTAAAGGATATATCGGAACCTCAAACAAAGTTATTCTTTGCCAGGGTGGAAAATTTGAGGTTTTCTCACATAGAAAATCGTGGAAAGATTTTGGGGCCATAGCGCCTAATTGGGAAAAGTTTAGTAATTGGATCTAGTATCAAATTAAAGCTATTGACATCCATTATCATTATTTAATACCCTTATTTCCAAAAAAAAGCTCCAGCATATCATATTTTATGCTAGTCCCGATCACTACCCTTATTCCTGGTGGCCACCATGGAGGTTTTTTCGGAAAAGAGGGTATTAAATAATATAAATAGATGTCAATAGCTTTAATTTGATTCTAGTCCCAATCAGTAAACTGTATTTTCCAAGCTTGAGGTCAGATATGCTTTAGATTTTTAAAGATTTACTTAAATTTTTATATTTTATTTTTGTATGTGTGCTCGATGCAATATTTAAATAAGAACTGTTAATATTTTTAATTGTACACATTTCCAAAAAATGTTTCTCCATTACATCCCATGAAGGGATTGGGGACAGCATCTCGCAACTATTGAACTATGTGCGGTCTAGATTTACACTCACTGATTAGGACCTACAGTTTTACATCGGTTCCTGACGGTATTTTTGAGGCTAAATACTCGATAGTATTGCCGTCACTGAGGTGACCGTCGTCGCAGTAAATGTTAGGTGGTCTGAGCACGGACCTATCCCACGTGCTCATGTACAAGAGCCGCGCACACTACCATTGCATCACCGATGCTGCTCCATGCGCTTCCAGAAAAATTCTAAGCTTTTCCGTATGATACGAATGGCCACTCGAGCGCAACACGAACATGAAAGTCAGCCACTTCAAGAATACCCCGCACAGCGTCCAACCAATAATCGGTCTCCATCCCACTAGGACTTATTTCACCCCCCGGGGTTAGGATTCGTCCATAAAGTAACCTGGAATACTCGTCACCCATAAAAATAATTAAATTTCACCACATCACAGAAATTAGACCGAATCGAAACGTAATCAAATCCCATTCTTCTACTTGCCCCCACACACTTCCTGAGCTACCAATCGGTCTTTTCTACCCAAATTACCCTAACAATTTTTATCATAAATAATTTAAAAACAAATAATATATACAGCCATGGACACTAAATTAGCACAACGCTACTCTAAAGTTTGGCGTAGCATTTGCTTTTTTTTATTAAATTTTTGGCTATATAGACCAATTATTATGGTCTGCAATGTTGCATCAGATTATCGAGCTTGTGTCAACTCAAAAGTTTTCACGGTTATCTCTACTCTTTTTTGTTCTGCTGCTGGATTGTGAAATTATCATCTTTAATTTTGGACAGAAAATTAGCACAACGCGAGCGGAATGGTCATAAAAATACAGGAGACAGTTGCAGGCTGTGTCAGAGACACAGCCATTAAGTTTAACGTAGAATACGCCATCCGATAAGACAGAAAACATAAATTCATTTGCTTGTATTATTTATCATTTATTGTTATATATGTTTTCTGTCTTATCGGATGGCGTATTCTACGTTAAACTTAATGGCAGTGTCTCTGACACAGCCTGCAGGGACAGTCCGTGGCCGAAGGCCTCGGACAACTGTCTGCTGTAATTTTTATATTTACCAACGGCATTTGATTCAAGTCCGTTTAAAAAAAATATTCTGTTAAATTTTTTTAAACTTAATTTAATTTGTGTATTTTAATTAATATTTTTATTGAAATAAGTTCTGCGAATGTAGGGCCGCCCTAATATTAAAAAAGGTTTACCTTATCGAGTCTTCGCATTAGCATTCGAGCGTTGTGTGAAAGCTTTACGCTTTACAATTCAAAATTAATGTTACAACAGCTTTATTGAAGCTTTCGCAAAAAAGCTTTATTACGTTAGCTTACTGTTTGTTTCACTTTTTACTAGATACATGTTGCCAAGCAACATTAGCTTGCTGTTCGTTTCACTTTTTACTAGATACATGTTCCTAAGCAAACACATATGTTTGAGTGTATGTGTTTAAACAATTTTCATTTGAGAAATTAAAATACTAGAAATTTATCAACCAATATGAAATGTATATCAAACGAAAGATAACATCTTCATTTACCTACAAAAAAAAATTTTAAAAAAATTCATCTAGCCGTTTCCTCAAATTCAATGAAATAAAGATTACAACAATAAAAACCTGACATGACTCCTCATACCGTAAGGTAAGACGTATTCTACGTCAAAAAGTTTTTTGGTGCGTATTATGTGTTCAACGGTACTCTTTTTAAATTTTTGTGCAATTTCTCTAAAATTTTCCTAAAAATGGGACGGCAAAAGGTTGTACGTCAGAGGAAAAGCGCATTATACTCGTATTCCAAATGTGTAGTGAAGGCAAAAAGCCATGTGAAATTTAAAAATTTCTTAACCGATCGAGAAAACTGGTCTATGTTATTTATTCCATTAAAACTAATAAAAAGTATATGATAGAAAACAGAAAAACTTTGCAAAAAAGCAAAAAAGGACTGACGAAGGACCCTTTCGGTTATGACGCTATATTGCGAACGAAATTAACTCTCAATTTGGTTAATCCAAATTTATAAGACAGGCTCATCCGAAGACGACTGAATGGAGACCACGCGCAAGCCGAAAGAAGCCACATCTATCAGGAACAAATATTGCCAAGCGTTCATTGTTTCTTCGCACCTACAAGTCTAAAGACCTCTCATTCTGGAAAAGAAATACATTAGGAACGCCAGGGATTGAATTCACGCTACACTCGGAAGACCGTGAAGCATGGAGGAGGAAACATCATGGAGGATGGCAGGATGTGGGCCCGTGTGAAAATTAATGGAAATATGGACCGCTACCAGTATTTGGACATTCTTAAGAACCAAATGGAACCTTGTGCTTTTGTGCACATGCCAGTTTCATTCACGTTCATGCACGACAATGGCCACAAACACACGAAGAAGCTTGCAAAGGAGTTGTTTTCGAAGTAACGCATCCAAGTTTTAGACTAGCTGGCTCAAAGTTCTGACGTGAACCCGATTGAAAACCTCTGGAACGATGTGGGATGTGCAACTGCTCAATATAAATACAACAACTTGGAAGATCTCTGGACTGGAATACAGAATTGCGTTCCCAGCATGCGCCGTAGATTCCAAGCGGCACTTGATAATAAAGGTTACACTACTAAATATTGACCAGGTAAACTAAAAACATTAATATTTATATTAATTTTTAAAATATATCCCTTTTATTCCATAAATTATAATTCGTGCTATTTTACTGCCCAGCTAAAATCTGGCATACGAGATATTGCTAGCATCAATGAGCCGACGATACCAAACGTGAAGGGAAATATATTCGTATCGTGAATGAATTCGTATCATTTTCTTAAGCTTCAAAACAGACCAAATCAATCGGTCAACAAAAATCAAACTATAAATATCAACAAAAATGGTCACAATAAACCAAAACATTCATAAATAAATCAAGCTGTGTCAAAATGTATGTATATGTATATTGTCAATTTAATAGGTTTAAAATGAATTTATTTCTTACCTTGTACACATTTGTGCTATCGTAATTATTCTGATTCCCTTCGTTGGATTCTTCAACACATATGAATTAATTATTTACCGTACCGTTCACTCCCGTTTAGTTATTTACACACTCGCACACACTTAGTTATTTTCTCGATGGCCGATAATAGCTACCACACAATTTAAATTGCCCACACTATACTTTTGTTTATGTTGTTCTTATTGGTTATTGCCATCATATGTACAAGTAGCGAAGCCGAAGATAAACCGAATAGCTCAGCGAGCAGAGCAGCGAAAGTTACCACAAAAACAATTGACACCGTGGTAAAATTATACATATTTATACGCTTTTATAATTCTACCACGACTGAGAGTAAAGCAACACAACAACAAATAACCACTACTATTGTATGCAAAAAAAAACAAATGACGTAAAACACTGCACATTTTACTTTGAATGAATTCGTTCTCCGTGGAATTTTATATTTGCTGGATAATGGACCCTTTTCCAACAAAACATTTAAAGTTGATTTAACACTAGTTCATTTATTTTATTACAATTGTTTATCAACATCACTTGATTATTCCGCACCGTTTACAAATCATAACACCCGCACTGTTTACGCACCGATCGCTGAAGAATAACTGGCCATTTTGGCAACCGCCGTTAGCAAAATAGAGAATGAGGCTGTGTATGAAATATTAATAAATTTGGTGAATTTTAGCGTGGTGAAGAAAATTAGGCATGTAACACTGTGTGTAATTTTTTAAGTCATGGCAAAATAACCATATACGGACACCACTACGTGATAAAAGACTAAAAAAAAAAGACCCGTGTTTCCCAATTTTTCCCAAAGTCATGCACTTTTTTTTTATGGGCCACCAAAGATTTGGGGCCTCGGTATCATTTTCGTAAAAATGTGATCATTTTCTCAGGCTCATATCTTGCGAAGCGTTCAGAATTAGATCTCAATAAACAAATTTCTAGAACATATAAACTTCCTGGGAATTATTCTTAACACCGTTTTTTAATTTCATTTGTTTTTTATTTACTTCAACATTGAGATACTATGCTATCTATTACAAAAATATTAAAAAAAAAGTATTCGTATTATGTTTATAAAGTTGATGGCCCTGGACTTGCAAATCGCGCTCTCTTAAGTTGTGGATCCAAATCGTCGTCCGAGTCTGACTCTGATTCAGCAACTATGGTGTCCACAGGCACGTTGCTTCCAGACTGCCCTCCATCATCAGCTATTTCTTCTTCAAATACTTCATTAACATCATACAGGGTGATCTTGTGACTCCACCAACATACCTCTGCAAGCAATGCGTCGAGGTTTTTTCCTTTGTACCGTTTTTCCATGGGCATTGTGGTTTGGTGAAACCGTTCTCCTTGCTCATCGGATTCGGTAGGGAGTTGTTTGATAAAATCGTCAAAATGAAAATGAAGAAAATGCAGCTTTAATGTCATCGATGCGCCGATTATCTCAAAATAATGCAGCATTTGTTTCACCCATTCTCTTGCTTCCGGTTCCGCGTCTCGATCCCCTCCCAAGACTCTGGTGCATACACGCTGAAGGTAAATCCATGCCATTGAATGATTTGAATGTGGCTGTTGCAGTTGCTTTATAAATTTTGTTCTTCTCAGAATGTCGATTTAGACGACATGTGTAATTTACGCATGCATAGCAACTGGTTGCATCATGATCACCTGGGCGATTAATCCAGTTTACCGGCTTACAATACTTCATAGTACCTCTGCCTCCACTCAACCATGCCATGAGATTGTTATAACATTGGCGACACACTGTATTAGGTGTGTAATTTTCACCGGTCAAGTCCACTTCGTCGAAAAACAATGTATATGCTCTTTTGAATTCACTAGTTAAAAGATTCTTTTCCTTCTGAAATCTTGTAGATGTTTTTTTTCTGGTTTGATGACCGCAAACGTAGCAAAATAAATCAATATTTTCACACTGCATATTGAAATTGTCAGTTGATAATGTTGTGTGCGAATTATACTGTAGCACTTTCACTTTTTTTACTTTCACTTTCACTTTATAACTTTCACCGCTGAGCTCTCGTTGACATCGCGCTGTGTGTGTAATGCCTCGATGTGAGCGTCGTGTCGCTTTTATATTGTGTGTCGCTTTTATATTGTTGCGTGTGCTGAGCTTACTGCATTGCCTGTGCTGCTGCTGTCGGTGCATGATCGCGTGATACCTAAGCGCTACCTAAACGGTGTTAACCCTTGGACAAACACATGGTTCTGGCCAGGCATATTTCATTGTTTGCTACCTATGGACCTGAACAGGAG
Organism: Phaonia tiefii; assembly: GCA_963931995.1. Taxonomy (NCBI): domain Eukaryota; kingdom Metazoa; phylum Arthropoda; class Insecta; order Diptera; family Muscidae; genus Phaonia; species Phaonia tiefii. The sequence goes on from OZ008370.1 coordinate 145,264,428, forward strand.
AAAAAGGTAAAAAAACAATGAAATTAAAAAATTTTCGGCAAATTTTTCACTTTTGCGTGCTACCTAAACAGTGTTAAGAATCATCTCTAGGAAGTTTATATGTTCTAGAAATTTGTTTATTGAGATCTTAGGTAAATTTTTGTAGCTGATTGTTTCCTTGAATTTTGAACGGTTTGCTACCTATGGACCTGAACACGGGAAATAAGGTAAAAAAAATCGAATTTTTTTAAGTTTTTTGATCTGGAAGGTGAAGTTTTTTTGATTTTATATGTTCGCAATTTTTGTTCTTTATGACAAGAGCTACAACTTTGCCTCAGAGAGAAATTCTGAACGGTTTGCAAGATATGAGCCTGAGAAAATGATCACATTTTTACGAAAATGATACCGAGGCCCCAAATCTTTGGCGGCCCATAAAAAAAAAAAGTGCATGACTTTGGGAAAAATTGGGAGACACGGGTCTTTTTTTTAGTCTTTTATCACGTAGTGGTGTCCGTATATGGTTATTTTTTTTCGTGTTGCACTGTGTAATTTAACTGCGCAAAATTAAATCAACAAACTTTGAAAGGAAATTACAAAATTTGAATACCTGTTTTTCAATTATAATTCGGAAGGATTAAAACAATTTAATATGAGGGTAAGAATACTAGAGTTGTCATAAAATTACACAGAGTAGAAAAGAACATCGTGGGGTACTAATAATATGAGAAACACTGACCCAATAAAGCCAATATTAGCAGAACGCGAGATTAGTTAGAAATCAATTTAGGAATTGGAAATTCCATGATAAATTCTATATTTTAATTAGAATTCATAATTATCATATATCAGAACTATTTGTCGATGTTATTGGTAAAACAAAAACAGGTCTTACTAAAAAGACTTTGTTACTACAGAAATTAATAAGTATTAACCAATTTGAGTATCTCGAAAACCTCATTTATCTGAATTGGAAGATACAACTCATAACAAGGACAATTTTAAAATTGGTATTCAAATATTAGCCACTGTAATCATAATTTAGTTTCTGTGACAAGAAAAAACCGAGCTACAAAGTTATGTATTCGATTTTTCAAAACAGGCTTTGCTGTCAAAGAAAAACTACACAGAAAAAAAAATATGAAGCCTGTGTTAGATAACACGGGCGCATAGGTCAGACGTAGAATACGTTAGTCATTTTCCAATTAAAATATAATATAATGGCTTCTATATAATTTTTGATAAATGATTTAAATTTATCTTTAATTTTAATGTTAAAAATTTATGATAGTTTTTAACAAAATTTGGGTACACTTTCTATCAATTCGATGCACTTTTGAAAACAAGTGTAAATACTGCATGTGCCAACACTGGTTCTGTAATGTTCACATAAAACATGCATTGTCATTATACTTCTTCTCTTTCTCACACTGGTTCTGTGATGAACACACAGATAATCGTACTGCTCTTACACATGATGTTATAATACATAAAATACAAAGCATATGAAAATTAATACAAAATTTGAAGGAGTTAAATTTTGATTTACTTATAGAATCAAAAAAATTATATTTGTAGCAATATGATTATTTAAATACAAATCAAAAGAAGACATATTAAATATGTTAAGACCATACTTGAATTTTCTTCAATGCATGCATAAAGTATTAAAAACTTATAATGAAAGTGACAAATATTTTCTCAAAATTTTGTGCTCCAGATCAACACCCCTTACCGTATAACGTATTCTACATTTAAAAATATTATTTATGACAAATACTTTTTGCAGTTGAACAATTTTCATTTGTGACAAATGAAAAGTCGTTGATTCAAATGATATTGTATTTGCCACAAAAAGTTGCGGCGAATGAGCTGCATTTATCACAACAGAAAAATTGCAGTTGATAAAAATCAAGAGCAAAATAATTTGATCCAAATGCGATTTTCATTAAATTAAATGTGATTGCATTTGAAAATGCATATCAACAGCAATTTAGTAAAATCAAATGTTTTTTATTTGAGATTACATGACAAATATTATTTAAGTCATAGTAAGCTTGTCTTTTCCAATGCAATCCCCAGTTAGTTCTGTTGTGTTGTTTGTGCTGTCTCTCGTTCATTATCATTTAGTTTGTAAAAGTGAAAGGACGTGCCAAAAAATTAAAAAAAAAACCCCGAAAATGGAAATTTTTGAAGCACAAGTCTTTGAAATATAAATATTTGATATAGTAAAGGTATGGGCTGTAAATGACGAAACGATTTTAAATTTAGTAGTTTGTGGTGTAAACACATTCGAAAAATTAGGAATGATGGAACTTAGTGACATCAATGAAATTTTTAATAAGAGAAGACAAATTGGCGAAAAAATTATTTTTCGGTATAATCTTAATAAGTGGAGTATAGAAAATAAGGTAAGTAATTTAGTGAGTGTGTAAAAAATTTAATTCTGAAAACATAAAAAACAAAGTTAATTATATAAAGCCTATTTGTTTGTTTTAATATAACCCTTATGTGCACAGCAAGGTACCAAGTGTTATATGAAAAGGCACTAATTGTAAACAAATTTTTGTTAACTTTTATAAAGTTCCGCATATTTTCGTCAAGGGGAATCCCCAGTTCCAAGTTCTTTCTGCATATAATTCACGTGTATTAGGTTTGGTATATGTATAGAAATTTAGCAGTTATGTATATTTAAAATCTATCTGAACTTTCAGATAAAATATAGGAGACTGTGCATATACATTACAAATTCCGTATAGGTACCTGGGTACCTTTCCGCGCTGAAGAAGGTGTTTTTTGTGCCGTACACATAAAGGTTAAAAAAAAAATTAATTTAAAATTGATTTTACGTGTTAATGTATGAGAAGTTCATACTGTAAGCTACATGTCAGAAACATTTTTCGAGGTGAAAAATGGTTGGGGGTTTGTTGGAAATAATTGACTCCAGGAAACTCTCACTGGAATTCCTGCAGTCAATTATTTCCAACAAACCCCCAACCATTTTTCACCTAGAAAAATGTTTCCGACCTATAGCTTACAGTATGAACTTCTCATACATTAACACGCAATCATAAAACAAAATTCTAAAACTGATTTTGTTGTAGAACGAGCCATTAATATGCAGTGCGTCCGATGGGTTTATTCCCCTGCATCAACCAATTCGGACTGGAATGTGAAGGAGATATTGAAAAAAACAGTAGATGAAAAGGATATTCTTTCAAAATATTTTGCCATCAACTCATTAAGCGAAGTGGATCAAACTTCGATAGTTCGAATAATTGTGGACCACTGTATTTTCTACAACATTAAATTGGACGCCAAATCTATGGAAAATCTAGCAATGTCCATAACAAAGCTTTTCCCAACCGAATGAGCGACGACATATTATGTACCTCGATCTAAAAAGAACGCTTGTGGTAAATTGTATGACCGATACTACAACCGAAGGAATAAAATAAAAAATATTGAAAATCCAGCTTCAGGTAAATTATATAGGGTGAATGATATTGTCGACGAGAGTCCCTTGGAAGTCAATGAATTCGATGCGAAAAAAATGGTTGGCACACTATTTCCCCAATGATATACAAACCCCTTGGAAAGCTACATCAATCCTAAGAATGAGAGAAAATAAAGAACCAATTCCAAATTTCCTGAACGATTGGCCTAGATACAAAGATCCTACTGGTTACACAGTGATTGACATCGATTTCGAGACCTTGTGTCCAGGTTAAGGAAATCTCATGTTTGAGCTAATGCTAGCTCTTGAAAATGTGATGACTGAGCAAATTCTACCAATTTATAAAACAAACAAACCCAATATGCAATACCTAGAGAAAATGAAAACAGCAATAGACCCAAGTAAGGTATATACTACTTTAAAAATAATATGTTACACAAATTTTTTTTTATTTTTTAGATACTAAGCACTTCTACTTTTTTTACTTGTTACATTCGATAATACTTCTGCCTCGTGTAAATAAGACTTTAAAGCCGTCAATAACCGATGCTCAAAGTGACATGATTGTCCACTTATTTAATATAAATGATTTCATTCAAAAAAGGACGAGCAACGGAAACTTGCCTTCCAAGAGCAGTCCACCATTCAACCTAAAATGTTCGTGATTGGTGAGGATGTTAACAACTTAACGGAGTTTTATGTCAAAGTAAATGATATAACTTACAAAGGGGTTAATAGGTGTTTGTTACAAAAAAGGAGATATTATAAAATTACAAAATGCTTTATTAACCATATTACACATACTTTATCACTCTACAGCTGAAATATATTTAATCGGGCAAGAAATGGAAACCAATTTTTCAGAAAAATTTCAATCACATACAATTTTAAGATCACGTAACTGTTACTATATTGAAAAAATTTAAAAATTTTCGTTACCTTGTAAAACAGTAAAACAGTCGTACGAATAAAATTAAAAAAAATTTCCTTTTTCAGAATTTAATGATACTGCGTAATAAATATGTATACGTAATATGTTATTATTCTTATTACTATGTATTATATTTACATTATATGTATGTATGTATATGTATAATTAACTTTGCATAAGACGAGAATATGCCACCACTAATTTTCTTTTTCTCATTTTATTCCTTGTAAATATAAATAATATCAAAAAATTTTTGCATTTGTCGAATTGTATTTGGGACAAGGACAATTGTATTTAGTAAGACAATTCTTGTATTTGCCGAATTGTATTTGAGTTAACTGCACTTTTATAGTCGCAACAAATAGCAACTGCTATTGGGAATGACCCCAATGCAAATTCTATTTGGGGTAAGGTCAAATTCATTTGCCATTACTACTTTTTTTTCTGTGTATATTTGAATGTTACACGAGGACATTTCAGAAAAACTATTATTTTAAACAGAAAGCGAGAAGCAAATTTGTGAAAAAAAAACAATGAGGTGTTTGTTTAGATATCACCCACCGAAAAAAATGTAACTATACATATTCACATTTTACTATTTTTATTTAATGTATTTCACTTCAAATTCACTTGCTTTGTTAAACCACTCGTCGTCTTTTTTACATACTCGTCGACGACCAAACGAAGTAAATACAAATGTAAAACGAAAACAAATAAAACCCATTACTACTTATTGCCGTAGTGAGTTTGTGTTTACTTAGATTTGTACAAAGTAAAGACAATAAATGTAAACACCTAAAAAAGAGAAGTAAACAAAGAAGACAAGGAATACTTGAGTATTCATCAAACCATTTGTAATTTTTGTGAAAACATTTGCAACGTTTGTTTGTTTGGTTGTCTTTTTTAAAGCATTTGCGAATCAGTACGGGAGTGAAGGTAATAATTGAAAGTGAAATAAAAATTGTGGTATTGATAAAAAGAAGTTATGGAGATTCATGAAGTAAGTTATGCTAATTGAATACATTCTTTTAATACTATAAATATAATGCAATAGAATTCAATAATATTTAAAAAACTGGAGGAAAACCACGTGCAAAAAAAATTATTTTTTATTTGTTGTATCTAAATTAGATGAATAATACTGATATTGAAGAAAAATTGAAGAATGGAGATTTCAGAATTATTTTGAAAAGAGGGCAGAGTAAGGTGTGGAATATTTTTGGCAAAATTCAAAATGAAAATGGGAAAGAAGTAAAGAAAGTAGTTGGATGCCGTGTTTGTTTCGCTGTACTCAAAAATGATTCCACATCCACTTCTAATTTAAATAATCATAATTGCTTTATTGACTCTGAAAATAAGGCGGAGTAAATCAACGTACCAAAAAACAATCGGCAAATATTTTTACAGAATGGGTTATACAAAACTGTAGACCCTTTGCAATTGTTAAAGACGAGGGTTTAACAAAAGTCTCACGGTTTTTAATATTGCTGTCCAACGCGCTGAATACCGTGTTTTATATATTTGCTCTATAGGGAAAAACTGGGAGGAAATTGTTAATATTTTACGACAGAATCGCGAATTGAGTAGGATCGATGGTGTAAGTGAAATTAATATAAAAGCTATACTAGTTGTATTGAATGCCTTTGAAAAAGCTTCAAAAATGCTGGAAGGAGACGAGTACCCCAACATTCATTTTGTACTAATATATATGAAGCAATTACGCAAAAAATGTGCCGCCAATGAGGCAGATATAGAAGGGCGTTTTCGGAAATGCATCACTGCAGAGCATCTGATGCGCAACAGTGATGCGTTTGCACTGCTGATTCCGATCAGCTGATGCAGATGCTTGATTGTTGCTTAGTTTGATTTGCAATTCCGAACACGAAAATATTTCAATGGAAAATTTTTTAATAAATTTAATTTGTGAATTGGATGATAAGTCAAATGAATTGAAGTTATGTAGTTTGCAACAAAGAAAACTTTTAAAGAATAAAAAAAGGAATTTGTTATTACAATTTATAACAACATTTTTATATTTATAAATTCCAAAAGTTTTGGATTACTATAAGGTTATTAAACTATATCCGGCTGATATTTTTTTTGATCATTTTCGTATGAGCCGTTCCACATTTCAAGTAAGTGCTCCAATATATGTTAAAAGCAGGGACGTAACAGTTATAAGAGACATGACGAAAAGATCTTAGATAACCATTAATATTGACGAATTCAAATAATGATTATAATAAACCATTATCGTAAGATATATTTAATTTTGGTTATCGTAACCAATATAAGTGAGAAATATTTTATTTTGGTTATGAATAACCATTGTATCAACCAAAAATATTTATTTGGTTACAATAACCATTATCGTAACTAATTATTCTTTTTGGTAATCGCTACCCAGATATATCGTATTTTTCATGTACTAGACGCATTTCTAAGGGGCGTTCAGGTAATGCAAGTATTTTAAAAATATTTGGCAAAATAAAAAAATCGGGCTGTTTTGTAATTTATTTATTTATTTTATAAAAAAAATTATTTAAATTCAAATATTTGGCCACCGATAACCAAAAAAGTAAACTTACTTTCGATAATGGTTATTATAACCAAAAACATATTTTTGGTTGCTATAAGAGTTACTCATAACCAAAATAAAATATATCTCAGTTATATTGGTTAAGGTAACCAAAATACTATATATCTTACGATAATGGTTAAAAATTCCCTAAAACAGATAAAGGGAATTTTGCGTAACCTTTTCGTCGGAAAAAAAATAACAATTACTTTCTGTCCCTGGTTAAAAGCATTAAAGTGTTTAAAATCCAGTTTTCAGTCTTTGCTGTGTGCTCTTAAGCCTTTTTGGACAACACGTAACATCGGCCGACGCCCTTACAATTTCGAACAGTGATTATATATCACCTTGTGGAAGCTAAGTAATGGTAGTGTAACCTTCCGGCAAATAAATTACCGTTTTAATATTGGAATGGGTACTGCCCACAAACTTTTCTACAAAACCATAAAAGCCATATGTTACTTGAAAAAAGAAGTAACATGGCCTTCTGCATGCCAACAACAACTTGTTATGGAAAGGTTTCAGAACAGTAGAGAAAATCCCCTCCCGTATGTGGTCGGATGTGTTGACGGCACACATTTGAAAATACTAAAACCAAAAGAGGACGCAATTAGTTACTACAACAGGAAAGGATTTTATTTCATTAATATGCCAGAAAGTACCATATTTATTATTTTGTAACTATACAAATACAGATATGATATGTTTGTATATATTGAAATTTCAGGCCATATGCGATAGTACATTCCGCTTCCTGGATGTTTTCATTGGTTACCCAGGTAGTTGTCACGATGCCAATGTGTGGAAAAATTGTCAAATATATAGGTCAATTTTGGGTGGACAAGTTGAACTTGCTGAGAACGCCATAATCCTAGGGCATTCAGCATATCCCATTTCTAAGTTTTTATTGACTCCATATAGGGACAATGGAAACCTTTCACGCGAACAAAAGAAGTTTAATTATTGCCTTAGCTCAACACGTGTTTATATAGAACAATCTTTTGGAATTTTGAAAACTAAAACTACAGGCTGTCTAAAAAGTGTTTCAGAAATCATCTTAGCGTGTGCGATTCTCCATAACTTCGTTATGAATAATGGAGGCAACGGAATATTTTCCTCCGCATTTTGATTCAACAGAAAATAGAGATTCATCAAACACAGCCATAATTGAAATGGCACAACCCGACAATGAAGATCGGATTGCATTACGAAATAACTTACAACATTATTTTCATGTTAATTCATATGTTTATTTAAAACACGATCAAAACTTAAAAGTGCATACATATTTAAAACATATTTACATAAAAAAGAACAAAAAATAAATATTTCATTGAATTCATATCACAAACAAAACTTAAAGTACTTATACAAAACTTATTTACATAAAAACAAACATAAATGTAGGTACTTGAGTAAATTCATATCACAAAACAAAACTAAAAATTCTTATTTAAAACTTATTTACATAAAAACAAACATCACAAAACAAAAATCGTTTACTCATTGCCAATTGTTCTTCCTAAGACTTCCTTAAGTTGCAAAATCGTACTGACACGTTTTTCTTCCACTTGCAACTTTCTCTCTTCCATCGCCATCAGCTCTTCGTGGCGTTTTTGGTCCTTCTCCGACTCTTTCTTGAGGTACGCAAGAATTTCGGTTGGTGACCCGCGAGACTTCTTGGATGGTGGCTCAACTTCTTCTTCAGCGCATTCAGTGGGCTCAGGGGACGGTTCACAAGTTCCAGTTGGCTCAATAGAGGAAATGAGATTGGCGGCAGGTGGAACCACAGAATGCCTAATGTCAAAGACTTCATCAAAGTCCTCATAGAACTCCCAAGTGGTTGCGTTTCTACCGGGATTTTATTCTTTTATATGTGGTGAGAAAGTTTAAGAACTTCCTATTTACCTGATCGTTGTTCAGTGTAAAATCCGGTTTCTGCTCCTTTATTTTGTCCACCACTTTCCGCCATAAAACACACTTTTTCCTTCTACCATTGGCGAATTCCTCCTCCATATCCAACCTTGTCCTTATTATCAATTTGTAGACCCTAGCACCCACCTTGACTCTAAAAAATGTTAAACATAGTAAGTTTTATAAAAAAAACATAAATTAATATCAAATTCCGTACTTACTCATTCATTGCATCAGCCATTTTGCTACTGCGCATTTTGCGACTTGTTTGCGCATCATACGCTCTGTTGATTACTTTTAGAACATGCGACTCTTGCAGTGTTGCAAAGTGTTGCATTTTCGAACGTGGTGCGCATCAGATGCTCTGCAGTGATGCATTTCCGAAAACGCCCAGAATTCATTAAAATATTCAAACGGAAAATATTGGAAAATTTAGAGGCCATAGTTTTTTCAAACCTTTCTATTATACATAAAGTTGCTTTGTTCCTCTTTCCACCTACTAATAAATTAACGCAATTTACCGATGCTGAAAAATTTGACACAAAATTTGAATGTCAAAGACTAATGGAAGAATTTAGCCATAACAGTCAAAATGATCCAGATAGTCAAAATATACTATCAACTGAAAACTTTGAACTTTTAGCTGACATCTTACAGCCAACCCGGATTGAGAAGCTCTCCCCAATCCCTTCATGGGATGTTACGGGACACCATTTTTTTTTTTTTTTATTTATAATATGTACTCTTGCTAAGGCCTAGCATATACCAATAATTTGTTATGCTTTGGTCAAACACAACGGCTGACACACATTTATCTATACGAAATCAAAAGAAGGTCATTAAAGTCCATGTATATTTTATTGTTATCGACAAGACGAATATGCCCAGTTGATATATATTTACACACTAGTTTCTGAATCGCATGAATTTTTTATTTTTCTAGTATTACTTTTAGACACAATCATTGTATCTGACGCCACTTGACGCCTTCACAAACATGCCAAAAATTCTGGGCACTTGTCTCAAGGAACTATTACTTTGGATGTCACAAATTAACTTAAACATACATATGATATTTTTATATTATACACGTAAAGAAAAAACTCGTTCCTCCCAAACGACATCTCAGATAACTGAAGTTCGCTTGGGGACTGTAGTTGGAGTAAACGAACTTCTGTTCAGCCATACATGATATTTCGTTATTTTCGCAGCAAACGAGTTATGAAATAATAATTTTGTACGCGTTTGATGCAAACGAGAACTCGTTTGCCACAACATGATACACATTTGCGATATACGAGTTTATTTGGGAGAACTACATGAACGGTTGCGATTAATAAATTAATACAAATCAATCAAAGTATTGTTGCGGCAACCGAGCAATAAACGTTTTTTTCTTTGCGTGTAACTGTTACAGAGTTCGTATTTGCCCTCATGTGTAACCATAACACACCACCGTGGGGAATGGGTAATGAACGTTAACTCATTACCCACAGGAGTCATAATGGGTAGCTACCGACGATGAGAGGAAATTACCCTTCACGATTATCCATTACACATGGGGAATGGGTCGGCGGCCTTGGTTTGGATATTTGAGTTCGTAAATATACGATTGATGATCTACCGGTGGTATCAATTCAGCGAGAGTAGTTAGGCACCTGTTGATGAACTTGCCACGGAGTTCGAAAGTACTCCTGCCAGTGAGTGTGCTTAACTGATTCGTGTTTTATTGCGTGCAGCTCATCCACATTTCCGTTGCCCCTGCTGGCAATGTACCATGGCACACATATACATATGTATATATATTGACCATCTTTCTTTTGAACCATCTCGGTAAGAGATCTGCGACAGGCCTGGGTAGATTTTGGGTTCAAGAAGACTGATTAAAGAGACTTGATTGTTTCGTCAGCGTCAGAAAGGACTTTGACTGCGACCACAGCTGGACTTATGTTCTTCAGGTTTACCATTACATCGCATGAAGGGATTTGGAAGAGCTTCTCTCAACCAGTAAACTCACCACGTTCTAGTTCAAAACTCACTGACTGAGAGCTACAATTATACACCGGTTCCGAACGGTATTTTTGAGATGCTTTTATGGCTAAATACTTGATAGTGGCGCCATCACTAAGGCAGGTGACCGCCGTTGAATGAAATGTAAGGTGCTCAGAGCAGGATCGAATCCACCTACTCATGTACAAAAACGGCGCACACTAGCATTGCACCCCCGACGGCAATAACTGCTGATATAGTCAACTATATTAGTTTATCTGCAGAGGTTGCAGAACTACCACAGCGTTGCCGTTGGTACAGCACCACCATGTGCGCAGCGATTTTTTTACTCTCAAGAAGTTAACTACAAAGCTTCGTTAAACTCAGTTCAATTTTGTCAAAATCGGAGGCCGTCATTCGCCAGGTTAAAAATATACATCTGCATTGATATAAACCCAATCCCTTTATTTGTTACTGTTCGTCCGAACTTGAGGAAATTTTAATGTCTTAAGCTATTAATAGTATTGAACAATACAAGCATGTGCTGTCGTGCAAATATAAATTGGGGTCAATACATATTTTTACAAACAGTATGAAAATTCGTATCTTATACATGTCGCTCTAGGCTTTGTTCGTAATCCGTCTTTAACCTTGAAGTAAACAATTACAATGACGTATACAAATAAGCATTGACGTAAATTGAAATTAATTTTTTTTAATATTATAGAATTTTTGGATATACAGAGTGGCCAATAAATTAATTAATTCGGAATTTCACGAAAACTGTGTTCAGTGAAACCGATGTGATAAAACCGTATTTCTATAAAAATTCAATATTTCAGCCACATACTCTTCCATTTCATGATATCTACTTTGATAATAAAAAAATTCTTTGAACGTGCAACTAATATTTGCTTATAAATCCGACTTTACATTGATAGATCGGAATAACCTCTCTTTAGACGTATCTGTCGGTGTATGGTGAAGTTTAAAGCTTGTACCAACAAGTCGGGCAGAATCGAACAGATCCTAATTCTTCAAATGTGGGCCCCATTTATCCCACAGTGTGTGCGGAGGTCTGAGAATCATTTCGAAACAAACGAAACCCTTTTGATTATATTTGTCGAAAAATTTAAAATAGTCAAACTTGAAAATCAATCTAATCTAAGCTATGTTATTTAAATTAAATTCAGTTCAATTGAATTCAACTCAATTCAGTTCAATTCAACTCAATTCAATTCAATTCTATTCATTTCAATTCAATTCAATTCAATTCAATTCAATTCAATTCAATTCGATTCAATTAAATTAAGTTCAATTCAACTCAATTCAGCTCAATTCAATTCTATTCATTTCAATTCAATTCGATTCAATTAAATTAAGTTCAATTCAACTCAATTCAGTTCAATTCAATGCAATTTAATTCAATTTAATTCATTTCGATTCAATTAAATTAAGTTCAATTCAACTGAATTCAGTTCAGTTCAATTCAATTCAATTTTTATCGCATGTGATTCGATCTGAAGATATTTCTTAGAAGAATATGTTTCTATTTCTTACGAGCAGTGGGGATTTTTTGCATTTATAAAAAATTTACACAGTCGGCACCAGGATTTGAACTCATGTTGACTGACGATCGATTCGGAGTTTGTCATTCTTCTCATCAGCGCCTTAGCGTTGTAGGCCAGTGACCGTTTTGATCACATTGTAATTAATTGCAGTTGTCGCAGTCTGGGCTTCCATCCTCTTTCTATCTTTCTAATTCAATTCAATTCGAAACGATTCATAGAAATTAATTCAAAGTCAATTCAGTTCAATTCAATTGAATTGATTTGAATTGACTAAAGAATTGACTAATATGATAAGTAAACCTTTTAGTTGTTGCGAAAAAAAACTGTACTTTAAAACGCATCTGACATATTTCTACGTCCTTGTACCCTACCCCTCATTTGACCACTTAGGTCTAAAATCAACTTATTTCCCATTTACTAATCCTATCCATTTCAGTAACCTTCACTCATCCTAAACGCATCAATGTTGTGGGCACTATCTTATCCCCTTTCAACAGCTATACTTTTTTGTTGTTGACGAACATTTACTCCCACACTATTAACACATTCATCTACTTTGTCAAACCTAAAGACCTAAAAGCTCATTGAAATTTTTGGCCAACGATTATGAGTTAATGATTCTATTCTGAAGTGCACGGTAGATCTGCGTTATTTCCGAGATAACGCGGAAGAATGTTGAACTATATGGTAAAAGCCAGTAGAGGGTTATCTGTAAAATGGTTATGACTGACTTTATAAAAGTGAGCAAGTATATACGATCTACCCTCGTATACAGGACTTCAATATCTTCAACTGCATTATAACAGCAATAATTTGAACAAGTACATGATCAATATTATTTTATATCGTATTTACTCCAAGTCAACATCACCTTACGATATTCAATCGTTCAAACACAATTTTCGCAATTGTGCAAACATTCAAATTCGGGCGATGTGCTGATTTCGGGCTATATAAAGCCCAGTGTTTCTTATCGAACATCAGAAAAGAAGTTCCAGCCGCTTCTGCCTTAACAAATTTAACATTTTATTAAGTAAAATAATTAAATTGTAATAACAAAATGTTCAACTACAAACTTCAATTGATCTTTGGAGGTAAGAGTAACGAAGTAACCACTTGGTTCTGGGTCTCAACATTTTCCCTTGATATATTACAGCACTTCTGTGTATGACATGCTTAGTACATAGTAACTATCCTGCACCAGCTGGTCCTCCTGGCCCACCGGGTCCTCCAGGTGCACCAGGAAAACCTGGAGCTGCTGGAAAGCCAGGCCCACCTGGCCCACCGGGCCCAGAAGGAAAGCCTGGTAAGGCTGGTCCACCCGGTGAGCAGGGAGCTCAAGGTGAAAAGGGAGATCAAGGTGAAGCAGGAGCCCCAGGCGCTCAAGGTGAGCAGGGTCCAGTAGGTCCTGCAGGACCACAAGGTGAGCAAGGTCCACAAGGTAGTCCAGGCTACCCCGGCAAGGATGGTAGCGACGGCAAAGATGGACAACCTGGCAATCCAGGTGAACAAGGTCCCCCCGGTGCTGCCGGCGAACCAGGAGTGAACGGAACACCAGGCGCACCCGGCGCAGATGGAAAAGATGGTATAGATGGTGTCAATGGCAAAGATGGCGAAAATGGTAAAGATGGAGCCCCTGGACAGCCCGGTGGCCCAGGAGAACCCGGATTACCTGGCCCACCCGGTAAACCCAGTCATGGTGATGGTCATGGTCATGGCTGCGGGTGTCGTTCAAGACACTGTAATAGCAAAAAATAAATACATTTAATAGCACACAAAAGAGGTCGCTACTCAAGCCTCAGTAAGATGACGAATATGGACTCCTTCAAAGGATCAATGACTACAATTTTGAGTGTTCTTTTTTATATTTTAATTATGTATATGTGGTTTGATAATAATTTTTGTTTTTGCAATCCAAGTTTCTTGCGAAGTCTTTTATAATAAATGTCACTGGGAGCTTACATCATTTGATTTTTACAACAATTCACTTTTGTTCGAGAAGTCATAAACCGTCATATCGCATTGATGTATAATGTACACACATTTTGGGGATTGTTATGTTCGTTTATTCCAGAATATAGATTAAACGTAACGGAATCGCAGTGGTAACTAGTAAATTCCCATCGACTTGAGAAACATTTTCTACTTCACACCCTCTAAAAATTTCACATCTCTTCTTTTCCTGTATTGAAGAATAACTTTTAATTGCAATTTTAGAATTCTTTTTTAGAGATCTCTTTATACAAAAATCTTTTCAAAAACACAAACAGAATTTTTAGGTGGTTGACATTCTTTTTTAGCAAATCTGAAGATTTAGTTTCTGTGCGAATTTTTCGATGTCCCGTATACTAAGGGAATTATCTAATTCAAATGTCAATGCCTCGCCTCGTCTGTTGTTTTCTTCATGAATGAAACAGGGTTCGCGAACTACTTTTCTTAGCTTCCTCGTTGCGCTGTAGGTACTATTGATAATCTCGTCGAGTATGAAACATGAATCAAAATTTCCTGCCCGTCTTGTCCTTTTAGCTGTCCTGTCGGCAGTTAGCACTTATTGTGCCACCTTCTCAGCGCTGTGAGAGGTAAGATTTAGAATGCAAGTACTGGACGACCCAATTTTGGGGACAGATCAGATCTATTTGCAAAAATATATACAAGTCATTGTCGAGAAGCCAATGCATGCATGCAATGTTTGGAGTGGTGGCATCATTGGCCCATATTTTCGAAATTGGGAACTCGAATAATGTTGTACTGAACGCGAAAAAACCCAATTTTATTAGGTTTAGACCTCATCCGCACAGAAACGAAATTTGCAAAATTGTGTTAGATGGAAATGAACCTAAGGAATAAGGCGCACTTAAATATTTAGGAGTCTTTTTGCAAAATAATATTTCATGGCAGATTCATATACAGCATCTTAAATGTGATTTGGCCCCGGTAAAAGGAAAGCTTTTCAAATTAAAAAATTACATGAGGTGTCAGGGGACAGTTCCTTTCGGTATTTATTAAGCGTGTTTTGGTTACACGGCTTGCTTATATAATCGCTTGTTTTGTATGAAGCACTTAGCGAGAAGTTAGCGACGCGAATCATTTTCGCTAAGTTTAAACAAAAATTGTTTGCCATCTTTCTTCCCCTTCAACCCTTTTTCATATTTTTGAGTAACATCACTTATCGCTAAATAGCCGTTTCGTTACAACTTAGCAAGCGATGATCGCTTGCTTGTAACCAAAACACGACTATTATGTACTAGTTAGTTCCAAAACCCCTAAGGCGCATGTTGAAAAATACTACAATTTAAATGGGTCTTTAAGAAAAGATACTTTTTGTAAAATGATAACTTTTTTTAAGAATTTTTTTTTTATTGAATGTATTTTTTATAAAAAAGTATATTTTTAGGTCCTTTTTGTAAGAATATGTATTAGATTTTCCCGAAAAGGGTCTTTCTTTAATGAGAGATACTTCTTTTATTAAAAGCAAATATTTTTTTTAAGAAAAGGTACCATTTTTAATAAGAAGTACTTTCTGTAAGAAAAAGCCTAAGAGTATGCATTTTTTTTTACAAAGAAGTACTTTTTTTAAGAATAGGTACTTTTTAATGAACTGGTACTCTTTTTAAGAAAAGGTTATTTTTTTACGAAAATTTACTTATTTTCAGGAAGGCTACTTATCTCAAGCATGAAACACATAGGCGACGACAGGCTACACGAACACACGACTGCAAATGCCGCTGACTGCAAATATAGACGTGTGGCAGCTACTGAATTATTTTCAAGACGGCAACTGCAAAGTAAACAGCTGATCTGTAATTTTGACGTTTGTGTTATTTGTGTTAAAAGAAAAGCAAATGTCTGGAGAATATTTAATAAATATTATCACAAACGTAACAAATATTGTGAAAACAGTGTATGAAGTACGAAGTGAAGATGGTGGGTTCGTCCGGTGAATCTAACTCGGGATTCAGCAGCTAAAACGGAAGGACGAGGAACACTTTTTTAAAGCATTTCGGATGTCCGTAGCAAACTTTAATTTATTGCTGGCTCTTCTAAAAAACAATATGGAACGATTTTCTTTACGTTTTTCTAACCCGCTTGTGCTAGGCTTCGCACTTCCTCAATAAGCTGCTCGTCAATGTCCATTTTAAACTATTAAATTTGAAATGCAAAACAATAACAGACAAATATTAATAATAAAAATAACAACAAATACTTACCTACTTCAATAAACAAACATAAAGAAAAATTATAACAAAAACAAACAACCAATTGTGAAAGTTGTTCAACAATAAACAGCTGATTATTATGTCAGTAGTGCCACTTCAGGCATTGACAGCTCTAACCTGTTGATTGTCGCCCACAAAAATAGAAATTAGTTTAATTCAACTACAGCTACATAAGTAGCATAGACAACAACCTGCAGTCGTGTCGCCTTGCCGTCGTTAAAATATTCACTTACGTATAACACATGTATTTTATTTTTGACAGGTTGTGGTCGGTAGCCTGTCGTCGTCTATGTGTTTCATGTTTCAAGGAAAGAAAAGTTATTATTTTATTTTTAAGAAAAGGAATTTTTGTAAGAAAGGGTATTTTTTAGGAGAAGGTGGAGAAGGTATTTTTTTTTGAAGATAAGGATTTTTTTAAGAAATGAGTATTTTTTTAGAATTCGTCCTTTTTTCAAGAACAGGTACAATTTTAGCAGAACTATGTAAGATATCTAAATTTTGGAAAGGTTATAGAAATCACCGATTGTCACGCGATTAGACAAATATATATAACCAAAAGTTATACATTTTATAGCAAGGACTTACTAAAGGATATATCGGGACTTCAAACAAAGTTATTCTTTGTCAGGCGTGAAAATTTGAGTTTTTCTCACATATAAAATTTGAAGATTTTGAGGCCATAGCACCTAATTGGGAAGAGTTTAGAGATTGGGTCTGGTATCAAATTAAAGCTATTGACATCGATTTTCATTATTTAATAGCCTTACTTCGGAAAACGGCTACAGAATATCAAATCCGAAGAAGAATTTAAGGCAGTGGTGTTTCGGACGAACAAGATGCATCCATGGTGGCCACCAGGAAAAAGTTTAGTAATCGGGACTAGGATCAAATTAAAGCTATTGACATCTATTTTCATTATTTAATACCCTTATTTCCAAAAAAAATCTAGAATATCATATTTGATGCTAGTCCCGATTACTAGTCCCGATTACTTCACTAAATTAGCACAACGCTACTCTAAAGTTTGGCGTAGCATTTTTTTTTTTTTTATTAAATTTTTGGCTATATAGACCAATTATTATGGTCTGCAATGTTGCATCAGATTATCGAGATTGTGTCAACTAAAAAGTTTTCACGGTTATCTCTACTCTTTTTTGTTCTGTTGCTGGATTGTGAAATTATCATCTTTCATTTTGGACAGTGAATTAGCACACCGCGAGTGGAATGGTCCTAAAAAGTTTTTTGTTGCGTATTATGTGTTCAACGGTACTCTTTTTAAATTTTTGTGCAATTTCTCTAAAATTTTCCTAAAAATGGGACGGCAAAAGGTTGTACGTCAGAGGAAAAGCGCTTTATACTCGTATTCCAAATGTGTTGTGAAGGCACAAAGCCATGTGAAATTTAAAAATTTCTTAACCGATCGAGAAAACTGGTCTATGTTATTTATTCCATTAAAACTAATAAAAAGTGTATGATAGAAAACAGAAAAACTTTGCAAAAAAGCAAAAAAGGGCTGACGAAGGACCCTTTTCGGTTAACTCTCAATTTGGTTAATCCAAATTTATAAGACAGGCTCATCCGAAGACGACTGAATGGAGATCACGCGCAAGCCGAAAGAAGCCACATCTATCAGGAACAAATATTGCCAAGCGTTCATTGTTTGTTCGCACCCACAAGTCTAAAGACCTCTCATTCTGGAAAAAAAAATACATTAGGGTGGTGAAACGAAGGTAAGTCGTAAAACGCCAGGGATTGAATTCACGCTACACTCGGAAGACCGTGAAGCATGGTGGAGGAAACATCATGGAGTGGGGATCCTTTTCATGGCAGGATGTGGGCCCCAGTGTGAAAATTAATGGAAAATGAACCGTTGCCAGTATTTGGACATTCTTAAGAACCAAATGGAACCTTGTGCTTTTGTACACATGCCAGTTTCATTCACATTCATGCACGACACACACGAAGAAGCTTGCAAAGGAGTTGTTTTCGAAGTAACGCATCCACGTTTTAGACTAGCTGGCTCAAAGTTCTGACGTGAACCCGATTCAAAACCTCCGGAACGATGTGGGATGTGCAACTGCTCAACATAAATACAAAAACTTGGAAGATCTTTGGACTGGAATACAGAATTGCGTTCCCAGCATGCGCCGTAGATTCCAAGCGGCACTTGATAATAAAGGTTACACTACTAAATATTGACCAGGTAAACTAAAAACATTAATATTTATATTAATTTTTAAAATATATCCCTTTTATTCCATAAATTATAATTCGTGTTATTTTACTGCCCAGCTGAAATCTGGCGTACGAGATATTGCTAGCATCAATGAGCCGACGATACCAAACGTGAAGGGAAATATATTCGTATCGTGAATGAATTCGTATCATTTTCTTAAGCTTCAAAACAGACCAAATCAATCGGTCAACAAAAATCAAACTATAAATATCAACAAAAATGGTCACAATAAACCAAAACATTCATAAATAAATCAAGCTGTGTCAAAATGTATGTATATGTATATTGTCTATTTAATAGGTTTAAAATGAATTTATTTCTTACCTTGTACACATTTGTGCTATCGTAATTATTCTGATTCCCTTCGTTGGATTCTTCAACACATATGAATTAATTATTTACCGTACCGTTCACTCCCGTTTAGTTATTTACACACTCGCACACACTTAGTTATTTTCTCGATGGCCGATAATAGCTACCACACAATTTAAATTGCCCACACTATACTTTTGTTTATGTTGTTCTTATTGGTTATTGCCATCGTATCATCAAATATCATATGTACAAGTAGCGAAGCCGAAGATAAACCGAATAGCTCAGCGAGCAGAGCAGCGAAAGTTACCACAAAAACAATTGACACCGTGGTAAAATTATACATATTTATACGCTTTTATAATTCTACCACGACTGAGAGTAAAGCAACACAACAACAAATAACCACTACTATTGTATGCAAAAAAAAACAAATGACGTGAAACACTGCACTTTTTTTTTGAATGAATCCGTTCTCCGTGGAATTTTATATTTGCTGGATAATGGACCCTTTTCCAACAAAACATTTAAAGTTGATTTAACACTAGTTCATTTATTTTATTACAATTGTTTATCAACATCACTTGATTATTCCGCACCGTTTACAAATCATAACACCCGCACTGTTTACGCACCGATCGCTGAAGAATAACTGGCCATTTTGGCAACCGCCGTTAGCAAAATAGAGAATGAGGCTGTGTATGAAACAGTGATGGAAAATTATGGCACAATGTGCCATTTTTGGCCATATTTAACCTTTTGTGGCCCCGTGGCACAGTCAACTCTGTTTTGGCACTATTTAACAATAGTTAAACCCGTTGCTCATTAGGGCCTAACTTAATAGCGAATAAAGAGAATTATCGAAAAGAACTGAATTCAAAAAGTTAATGAAACGCGGTGTCCAATATTATAAACAGTTTAAATTAACCAGTATTCAAAACTATGTATTATATTGTAGTAGGAGCTAGAGGTGGGCACAAGTCACGTGATTGGCGTGATTCACGTGAATCACGCGTGATTCACGCATGAATGTGAGCGGGCCAAATTTTGCTCACGTGAGCGTGCGTGAACGTGATTAGTGAAAAAATCTTCGTGCGTGAGCGTGCGTGAGTCCAATCTTTGCGTGAGTGAGTGTGCGTGAGCTCTATTTTCGCGTGAGTCACGCATATTTCCGAATGGTTGATATCATTTAAATTCGATTTTCTTACTACTTTGTTACACAAAATATTTATGGAAGGCTTCTAATAACATTTCACTCTAACAAAGCGTCGTTAATCATCTTCTGTATTTCAAGGAACTCTGCTACGAGCGAAGGAGTTTTTATAAATTTTACAGTGGGACCGTTTGCAAAAAAGTGGTAATAATATCAGAACTTCTAAGATATAGGTCCGATTGTTTCAGAATGCACTAAGGATTTGTAGAGAAGAAGTCAGGCTTTCAGAATCTGGTATTTATTGGCACCTTGTTCCAACGTACGTTTCGCTACAGGCAGACAAAACTTTCATGGGATGTAAGTTATTAACTTGTGGTCTGATTTAAATGGTCTTTGTTTTTGAGATTCTACTGAGCTGCACAAACCAAAACAATTTAGAGTCGTGTGTCGTCTCTCTAACCGTTACAAAGATATTTGGAATTATAAGTTTAAAATGTAAACATTCGCACTGACTTTCTTTAATGGTAATTTTGAGCCAAAATGTAGTTCTAAAAATCAGCTACATTGGCAAGACAACAAACAAACGTAAGTTAAAAACCTTTTCAAATTATTTAAAACTTGTTGGTAACAACTTCTCAAATTTAAAATGTTTTCAAACTGTAAAACATAAATGAAATTTGTTAGGAAAGGTGCCATCATTCTTTCAATAGTTTCTCAAATTTTTTGTAAGAAAGACACAAAATATATTTTTTTAAGCAAGGGCCTTGCCAAAGGTGCCTTGGCAGAAAACTAATGATTTTTGAACAAAATTTAAAATTTTTGAGTTTGGGTCTCGCTTGTTGATTTTCATCATTTTTTACACCAATTTCTAGACTGACATGAGGTTAACTACAAGCGAAAAAAAAATTTTGATCGTACGTATAATCTTGATCAGCAAAGCTAAATATTTAAAAAAAATTTGAATTTTCATAACAGACTTTTTTGGGAGTAAAAATCCCACACTTTTGTCCCTATTTCTCAAGTAATATTAATTTCATAATATTAAACATATACTAGGCTATAATACAAAATTGAGGTATTACGTTGTTATATACTTCAAATCGGATTTGCACAGAATTAAAAAAAATATTTTTTTTAAATTTTTTTCGTAATTTTTCCATGTAGTGCTGTGGAGTGCTCGGAGTCGGGGATAAGAATTTGTGTCGTAAAAATTTGCACGGCTCTGACTCCAAGTTTAAAATTTCCATCTATAAAAATTTGTTCGGGCAGAAACTATTTATTTTATTTACTTCGGTTTTCAAATAAAACACAAACTTATTTAGGTTTAATATTTCATCTTTAGTGTTGGTCCCCTTTCTAACACATTCCTTTTTTCAGTTTTAAAAAAATTTAACTTTGAGAGATTGTCATTACCGGCCGATTTGAAAGACTTTAACAATTTGTTCAACCTACTACTGTTTCAAGTTTAGTCAATATAGCATTTTGACTCAAAATTACCAAGTTATTGCCAAAAGACTAAACAATGTCAGTGCAAAAATTGACATGTTAAACTTTCGATTTCAACTATCATTGTAACGGTCAGACTCAGAGTGTTTTTTGTTTGTGCTGCTTAGTAGAATCTCAAAAACAAAAAATCTGGTTGCAAGTTTTACATTTTGTAGCAAACCGTGCCTTGAAACAGGGTGCATTTAGATACAATATTCTGAAGGCCTGACTTCTCTTCTATAAATACCTAGTACATTCTAAAATAATCTTACCAATAATTTAGAATTTCTGACATTATTACCACTTTATTTTGCCATTGGTCCCATTGTCTGTCTGGAAGAATACTAATGGAAATAAGAGGCAAACTTCTTTAAGATAAAGGTGATAAAATGTTGTTCCTGTATAAAAGGGCTTAGCTCATTTGCAAACTTATTAAAAACGGCACTTAATTTAACTAAGGCATTTACATTTAGGTGTAGTTGTGTCTAATTCCTGAATATGATCCCAATTAACGTATTTAAGAACTTACTTTTTATGAACATTGTTTTGTATAGTTTTTAATATTGGTTTGAATATAAAGCAAGTGGTTCATGTCAAAACCCTGTTTTATTTTTGTGAGTAATTTTTGCGTGATTGTCGTGAATCACGCGAATCACGCGTGAATGTGAGTAGGATCAAATTGTGCTCACGTGAGCGTGCGTGAACGTGAGTACCGACAAAATCTTCGTGCGTGATCGTGCGTGAGTGGCTGTGTTCCTTTCGTGAGCGTGCGTGAGCGTGAGTCAAAACTGACTCACGTGCCCATCTCTAGTAGGAGCCCTTTCTATTCCACACTTCTGAAAGTTTTGAACGATGTTTTCCGTCCAAAATATAATCTAATTTAAAATTAGGGACACTCTACAAAATATTACACTGATCTTTTATAGGAACAAATCAAAACAATATCTTAAGTCGTTGAAATCAAAATTATGATATACATAGTTTTGATTTAACTGAACACAAACAAACATTAAAAATTCTGAGTTTGAATAAGAGGCTATATTCGATTACGTTTTCAATGTAAATAAACACAATATTTTAATGTTACATATGAAAGAATTTGTATCTTAATTTATGAACTCAAAAAAGTAAATTTTTTTGAATGAATATTTAATTTGAATGAATATTAAGTTTTTTTCCTTACATATTTTATATAACTAACAATTTTTTTTACTAAATAAATTTGTATTTAAATAAATAATATAATAGTATTTTTTGGTTAAAAATTACTTTGGCCCTTTCGAAGTCGTTTTGGAGCTCTCTTTGGCCCTAAATTGAAAGATGGAATTACCAACACTGGTATGAAATGTTAATAAATTTTTCTTCGTGTTAAAATTGGTGAATTTTAGCGTGGTGAAAAAAATTAGGTATGTATGGCTGTATGTTCATCGAAAATATTATAGTCGTGGTAAATTGTGTTGAATTTATTTCTGTGTGGTGAAGATACAATTCCGATTTTGCTGTGTGAAATGGAAAATCAAAATTTTGACAGCTGAAAATTCATGTCCTTTCACTTTTTTGAAATTAACATAACTTTTAAAAAATATTTCGGTATTTTTATTCAAATTATAAAAAAAATGGATAAATTTCGATTACACCAAAGGATGTATGTGATGTATCAAATAGAGAGAAGGGGTGAGGTATGCTCTTATTGTTTTATATTTTGTATACTGCGTCGGATAGAACATGTCATTTTAAGCAAAAAAAAGTAAAATAGCAAAATCGGCGCAAATTCACAGTTTCGGAGTTGAAATTTTGAAAAATTATAGATTATTTTCTTTTACTTTTCTCAAAAATATAAAGCTATATACCACAAAAATACTATGCCGAAGCCGCGAAGCCGGTGTTGGACCTACCCCAGAGTAGAAAATTCCATACTATGCCGAAGCCGGTGTTGGACCTACCCAAGAGGAAATAGTCCCTTAGCCCGGTCAAGCAGAAACCTCTATGCCAAACCTCACTAAGTTATCGAGTTATTGGATGTTGAAATTTTGAAAAAAAAGCGATCATTTTTAAAAATTTCAACATCCCATAACTCGATAACAAAGCGAGTTATAGAGAAATGCTAGCTATTTTTTTGTGTTTATTTTGACTTCTTTTATTCAAAAAAGTAATGATATCAATAGCTTTACACAGTAGCTTAACCCCATTACCCTCTCACACATCCGATATTTCGGGGACTATAACTCGGAAACAATGCATTTGCCCGGATTTTGTTGTTTTACTTTTTTTGCTTAAAATAATGTATTGTTTTTTTTAAGCGTAAGCTGTAAAATAGACCTGTATAGAACTCATGTATTTTGTTTTTGTACTCTTGTAGGCTTATGTTGTTGGTATGTATGTATTTGTGTAGAGTTTCGCAACTGAAGCGAATGAGACAAAAACAAAATGCCTGTTGTTGCTGCCTACAACTACAACAACACCTGCTGCTATTACCATGTTTCCGAGCAAATGCTGCATAAAATACAAACGTCAAAATTTAGACTACTTGTCAAAATTTTGTGTAGCCCTGGGGCTAGTGAAAATTTTGACAATAAATACTCACCACGCTAATGTCAAAATTTTGGTCAATCAAAATTATTTGGTCCGATAAACACACAGCATATGTAATTTAACTGCGCAAAATGAAATCAACAAACTTTGCAAGGAAATTACAAAATTTGAATACCATGTTTTTGAATTAGAATTCGAGTTGAGTTGTCATAAAATTACACAGAGTAGAAAATAACATCGTGGTGTACTAATAATATAAGAAACACTGACTCAATAAAGCCAATATTAGCAGAACGCGAGATTAGTTAGAAATCAATTTAGGAATTGGAAATTCCATGATAAATTCTATATTTTAATTAGAATTCATAATTATCATATATCAGAACTATTTGTCGATGTTATTGGTAAAATAAAAACAGGTCTTACTAAAAAGAAGTTGTTACTACAGAAATTAATAAGTATTAACCAATTTGAGTATCTCGAAAACCTCATTTATCTGAATTGGAAGATACAACTCATAACAAGGACAATTTTAAAATTGGTATTCAAATATTAGCCACTGTAATCATAATTTAGTTTCTGTGACAAAAAAAAAAACGAGCTACAAAGCTATGTATTCGATTTTTCAAAACAGGCTCAAAGAAAAACTACACAGAAAAAAAATATTATTTATGACAAATACTTTATGCAGTTGAACATTTTTCATTTGTGACATCGTTGATTCAAATGATATTGTATTTGCCACAAAAAGTTGCGGCGAATGCAAAATAATTTGATCCAAATGCGATTTTCATTAAATTAAATGTGATTGCATTTGAAAATGCATATCAACAGCAATTTAGTAAAATCAAATGTTTTTTATTTGAGATTACATGACAAATATTATTTAAGTCATAGTAAGCTTGTCTTTTCCAATGCAATCCGCAGTTAGTTCTGTTGTGTTGCTTGTGCTGTCTCTCGTTCATTATCATTTAGTTTGTAAAAGTGAAAGGACGTGCCAAAAAATTAAAAAAAAACCCCGAAAATGGAAATTTTTGAAGCACAAGTCTTTGAAATATAAATATTTGATATAGTAAAGGTATGGGCTGTAAATGACGAAACGATTTTAAATTTAGTAGTATGTGGTGTAAACACATTCGAAAAATTAGGAATGATGGAACTTAGTGACATCAATGAAATTTTTAATAAGAGAAGACAAATTGGCGAAAAAATTATTTTTCGGTATAATCTTAATAAGTGGAGTATAGAAAATAAGGTAAGTAATTTAGTGAGTGTGTAAAAAATTTAATTCTGAAAACATAAACAACAAAGTTAATTATATAAAGCCTATTTGTTTGTTTTAATATAACCCTTATGTGCACAGCAAGGTACCAAGTGTTATATGAAAAGGCACTAATTGTAAATAAATTGTTGTTAACTTTTATAAAGTTCCGCATATTTTCTTCAAGGGGAATCCCCAGTTCCAAGTTCTTTCTGCATATAATTCACGTGTATTAGGTGTGGTATATGTATAGAAATTTAGCAGTTATGTATATTTAAAATCTATCTGAACTTTCAGATAAAATATAGGAGACTGTGCATATACATTACAAATTCCGTATATGTAGGTACCCGGGTACCTTGAACGCGCTGAAGAAGGTGTTTTTTTGTGCCGTACACATAAAGGTTAAAAAAAATTTTAATTTAAAATTGATTTTACGTGTCAATGTATGAGAAGTTCATACTGTAAGCTACATGTCAGAAACATTGGGGTTTGTTGGAAATAATTTGCTCCAGGAAACTCTCACTGGAATTCCTGCAGTCAATTATTTCCAACAAACCCCCAACCATTTTTCACCTAGAAAAATGTTAGCTTACAGTATGAACTTCTCATACATTAACACGCAATCATAAAACAAAATTCTAAAACTGATTTTGTTGTAGAACGAGCTATTAATATGCAGTACGTCCGATGGGTTTATTCCCCTGCATCAACCAATTCGGACTGGAATGTGAAGGAGATATTGGAAAAAACAGTAGATGAAAAGGATATTCTTTCAAAATATTTTGCCATCAACTCATTAAGCGAAGTGGATCAAACTTCGATAGTTCGAATAATTGTGGACCACTGTATTTTCTACAACATTAAATTGGACGCCAAATCTATGGAAAATCTAGCAATGTCCATAACAAAGCTTTTCCCAACCGAATGAGAGACGACATATTATGTACCTCGATCGAAAAAGAAGAACGCTTCTGGTAAATTGTATGACCGATACTACAACCGAAGGAATAAAAGAAAAAATTATATAGGGTGAATGATATTGTCGACGAGAGTCCCTTGGAAGTCAATGAATTCGATGCGAAAAAAATGGTTGGCACACTATTTCCCCAATGATATACAAACCCCTTGGAAAGCTACATCAATCCTAAGAATGAGAGAAAATAAAGAACCAATTCTAAATTTCCTGAACGATTGGCCTAGATACAAAGATCCTACTGGTTACACAGTGATTGACATCGATTTCGAGACCTTGTGTCCAGGTTAAGGAAATCTCATGTTTGAGCTAATGCTAGCTCTTGAAAATGTGATGACTGAGCGAATTCTGCCAATTTATAAGACAAACAAACCCAATATGCAATACCAGAGAAAATGAAAACAGCAATAGACCCAAGTAAGGTATATACTTTAAAAATAATATGTTACACAAATTTTTTTTTATTTTTTAGATACTAAGCACTTCTACTTTTTTTACTTGTTACATTCGATAATACTTCTGCCTCGTGTAAATAAGACTTTAAAGCCGTCAATAACCGATGCTCAAAGTGACATGATTGTTCACTTATTTAATATAAATGATTTCATTCAAAAAAGGACGAGCAACGGAAACTTGCCTTCCAAGAGCAGTCCACCATTCAACCTAAAATGTTCGTGATTGGTGAGGATGTTAACAACTTAACGGAGTTTTATGTCACAGTAAATTATATAACTTATAAAGGGGTTAATAGGTGTTTGTTACAAAAAAGGAGATATTATAAAATTACAAAATGCTTTATTAACCATATTACACATACTTTATCACTCTACAGCTGAAATATATTTAATCGGGCAAGAAATGGAAACCAATTTTTCAGAAAAATTTCAATCACATATAATTTTAAGATCACGTAACTGTTACTATATTGAAAAAATTTAAAAATTTTCGTTACCTTGTAAAACAGTCCTTTTAAATAATGGTAGGACAGTCGTACGAATAAAATAAAATTTCCTTTTTCAGAATTTAATGATACTGCGTAATAAATATACGTAATATGTTATTATTCTTATTACCATGTATTATATTTACATTATACGTATATGTATAATTAACTTTTCATAAGACAAGAATATGCCACCACTAATTTTCTTTTTCTCATTTTATTCCTTGTAAATAAAAATAATATCAAAAAATTTTTGCATTTGTCGAATTGTATTTGGGACAAAGACAATTGTATTTAGTAAGACAATTCTTGTATTTGCCGAATTGTATTTGAGTTAACAGCACTTTTATAGTCGCAACTGCTATTGGGAATGATCCCAATGCAAATTCTATTTGGGGTAAGGTTAAAATCATTTGCCATTACTACTTTTTTTTCTGTGTATATTTGAATGTTACACGAGGACAGTTCAGAAAAACTATTATTTTAAAAAAAGTGTTTGTTTAGATATCACCCACCGAAAAAAATTTAAGTATACATATTCACATTTTACTATTTTTATTTAATGTATTTGAATTCAAATTCACTTGCTTTGGTCGACGACCAAACGAAGTAAATACAAATGTAAAACGAAAACAAATAAAACCCATTACTACTTATTGCCCATGGTACAATAATATGTTCATGGTAAAGTCGTAAGAACAGCTGTTTTAATTTTTTTCATGAGGTTCTTCGCTTCGGCTGTCACACTCACATATATTTTGTTTTTGTACTCTTTAGCATTATTGTGTTGTTGGTATGCCTTCGTATAAAGTTTGACAACTGAAGCGAATAGAACAAAAACAAAATGCCTGTTGTTGCTGCCTACAACAGCAACAACTCGCGCTGCTATTACCATGTAGATATTCTTGTACCATGTTATTGCCGTAGTGAGTTTGTGTTTACTTATATTTGTACAAAGTAAAGACAATAAATGTAAACACCTAACCTGGCGTTTACACGGGACAGTGTTGCTCCGACGGTAGCAATACATTCACACATTTTTACTACCACACTTACACTTCTCTCACTTGCCTCGCCACTGTCTCTGATTTTTCAACGACAGTAACTTCGGCAAGAGATTTGACATAAGCGGCCAGATCATGGCTGAACTAGTAAAGGTTGGCGCAATATAACAACTGATTTTGCTTTCTTATGACTCCATCTGTTAAATTCAGTGTATTTAGTTGTTGTACTTTTTTTGTTTCCTGTGTTTCTTCATATGGATCTGTGTTGAATTTGACGATTACAGCCCTATTCTGGCAGGGTTACAAAAGTCACTATGGTTACTATTTGACAGCAATGTGACAATTGTCACAAATCGGTATTCTGACACATTTTTTTGGTGACAAAAGTAACAAAAGTTGTTACCTGACAAAGAGGAGGTAACAGCGCGTGACAGCTGTTTTATTTGCCGGAAAGTTGATACAAAATCATTTTATATATTCTGCAAGTAAACAATAAAACTGTATACGGGAAAAAATAACAATATATTTTGTACCAAAACGACAAGAGGACATAATTAAATGAAGGAATACTTTCTCCTATGGAAAGACAGCAGAACGAAGAAGGAACTTGATTTTGTGTTAGAAAGATACAAAACTTTTAACGTAAATATCTCCGGTCTTTCAAGGGATATTGAGTAATATACCTTTAAAAATGCTAAGGTCTTGTGTATTATCGGAACCTGCCAAAAAATAAGTATAATAGGCCATTTTTTTTGAAAAATAAAAATAATTTTTAGCAGAAAATTGAGTGTAAAAAAAGTTGTATTATTTAGCTCTCCTATGGACTAATAAAAATAAATATGTTTACGCACTGATTTATAGAGCTTAGAAAGACCTTTGTAATGATTCCCATTTCAACCAGATCGGATTATAAATCCCGGAGATACGAGCAATTATATACTCAAGCTTTAAAGGCCTATATCTCAAGAAGTTGGTCCGACCGCGGGGGGAAAACAACTGTTTGAACTCAGCGCAGAAGCTTTTGTCGGTGGTGAAATTTTGATGTAGATCAGAGGGTTGGCGCTAAAGTAAATTTATTCTTTTATATGGCGCAGATGTGCAGGAGTATTCTTTCCGCTTATCATCTCTGGATGTTCCTTGAGGAAGGCAAAATAGCATTCCAGCTGTGCCTTTGCGTTGCGCTCAAATTGCCTAAATAATAATGTATTAATTTTAATTCAATAAAACATTAATATGTTAAATACTTACTTTTCCTTTTTTTACCGCGTTCATTTTTTGCAGAAAACCACATGTTTTTGTTTTTTTGTCACTGCTTTTGACAACCTGTTATTGTGAGGTGAATTATTTGTTACGAGGTGAATTTTCGTTGTCACTGTGTTGCCAGAATACCAGATACAAACAATGGTGACAATTTTGTAACAATTTTGTGGTTACAATTTGATTGTTACCACATTCACAGAATAGGGGTGTTAGAGTCATGAAACAAAAACTAAATGCCTGTTGTTGGTTCACACAATTACAATAAATCCTACTGCGTCAACCTCTACTAGTTCAGCCGTCGGCCATATCGGTGACGTTTCGTAGTAATTTGAGAAAAAAGCAAAACATCGCAAACGACTTTACAAATTGGGAAATATATTTGTATTTGAAAATTTTGCTAATTTTTATTGAAATATTGTGTGACAATACAAACATATAAACATGAATATGTTTAATTTTGCAGAGTACATCAGTTCCATTGTAATTTGGACAAGTAAGACAAAACACAATGGCAAAAGAGCGAAGTTGCTTAAAACTGTACAGTCTTTATAACTGGCTGGATGTGTACGTCACACAAACAATTTTTTTCTTTGTGACAACTAATACATATTCTCAACTATCTTGTCTCAAACTGTCCCGTGTAAACGCACCGTAAAAAAGAGAAGTAAACAAAGAAGACAAGGAATAGTTGAGTATTCATCAAAACATTTGTAATTTTTGTGAAAACATTTGCAACGTTTGTTTGTTTGGTTGTCTTTTTTAAAGCATTTGCGAATCAGTACGGGAGTGAAGGTAATAATTGAAAGTGAAATAAAAATTGTGGTATTGATAAAAAGAAGTTATGGAGATTCATGAAGTAAGTTATGCTAATTGAATACATTCTTTTAATACTATAAATATAATGCAATATAATTCAATAATATTAAAAAAAATTGGACGAAAACCGCGTGCAAAAAAAATTATTTTTTAGTTTTTGAATCTAAATTAGATGAATAATACTGATATTGAAGAAAAATTGAAGAATGGAGATTTCAGAATTATTTTGAAAAGAGGGCAGAGTAAGGTGTGGAATATTTTTGGCAAAATTCAAAATGAAAATGGGGAAGAAGTAAAGAAAGTAGTTGGATGCCGTGTTTGTTTCGCTGTACTCAAAAATGATTCCACATCCACTTCTAATTTAAATAATCATAATTGCTTTATTGACTCTGAAAATAAGGCGGAGTAAATCAACGTAAGTGGTGATACCAAAAAACAATCTGCAAATATTTTTACAGAATGGGTTATACAAAACTGTTAAAGACGAGGGTTTAACAAAAGTCTCACGGTTTTTAATATTGCTGTCCAACGCGCTGAATACCGTGTTTTATATGTTTGCCTCTATAGGGAAAAACTGGGAGGAAATTGTTAATATTTTACGACAGAATCGCGAATTGAGTAGGATCGATGGTGTAAGTGAAATTAATATAAAAGCTATACTAGTTGTATTGAATGCCTTTGAAAAAGCTTCAAAAATGCTGGAAGGAGACGAGTACCCCAACATTAATTTTGTACTAATATATATGAAGCAATTACGCAAAAAATGTGCCGCCAATGAGGCAGATATAGAAGGGCGTTTTCGGAAATGCATCACTGCAGAGCATCTGATGCGCGTGATTGGCATCAGCAGTGCAATTCCGAACACGAAAATATTTCAATGGAAAATTTTTTAATAAATTTAATTTGTGAATTGGATGATAAGCCAAATGAATTGAAGTTATGTAGTTTGCAACAAAGAAAACTTTTAAAGAATAAAAAAAGGAATTTGTTATTACAATTTATAACATTTTTATATTTATAAATTCCAAAAGTTTTGGATTGCTATAAGGTTATTAAACTATATCCGGCTGATATTTTTTTTGATCATTTTCGTATGAGCCGTTCCACATTTCAAGTAAGTGCTCCAATATATGTTAAAAGCAGGGACGTAACAGTTATAAGAGACATGACGAAAAGGTCTTAGATAACCATTAATATTGACGAATTCAAATAATGATTATAATAAACCATTATCGTAAGATATATTTTATTTTGGTTATGAATAACCATTGTATCAACCAAAAATATTTATTTGGTTACAATAACCATTATCGTAACTAATTATTCTTTTTGGTAATCTCTACCCAGATATATCGTATTTTTCATGTACTAGACGCATTTCTAAGGGGCGTTCAGGTAATGCAAGTATTTTAAAAATATTTGGCAAAATAAAAAAATCGGGCTGTTTTGTAATTTATTTATTTATTTTATAAAAAAAAATTATTTAAATTCAAATATTTGGCCACCGATAACCAAAAAAGTAAACTTACTTTCGATAATGGTTATTGTTATCGTGAACAGCCCTAATGATCGCCCTTGCCACCGGACGAGTTGGCGCCGTCAACTTTGAGCGAGTGGCATCGGCGTCTCGCTTACTTCGGTGCTTCTTCTTGTTTTTTATTGTACTGAAAAATCAACAAAGAAAGCAGCCACACGCGAGCCGACGAATAAACATAATATTAAAATTAAATATAAAGTCAGTGTTTGTTCTTTTTATTCGGGTTTTTCGGGTGAATATTTAAGTGCGGAACAAAGTCGTCCATAAGGGCAACCACCACCATCAACAACAACAACTAGTGCGGGTGAAGGAAGTCTGCCACAGCGAAGCAGCCGCCCCAGCATTCTCAGCAACACCCAGGGACACCAGTTGCCGGAACAGCGCCATCAGCCCTTACCAGGCAAGGCTAACAACGAGGTAAACATTTGGTCCTTCTACCGAGAAAGGAGCAACAAGGTGCGTAGAGTGTTATGCAAAAGCGCCCAAATTTCGTGCTAACATTTTGTGGTTCAAAACAATTTGTGGCTCGGAAAAAGTTGGCGAAAGTTGAGTGTGTGAAAATATTTGAAATACGGTGTGGAAAAACAATTTGAGAAGTGGCGTAAATTTGAGAAGTGGCTCAGAAAATTTAAGGTTAGCCACGGTGATTTTTTAACAATCGTCAAGCGGATTGCAGTACCGTTTTTTTTTTTTTTTTTTTTTTTTTTTTTTTCAAATATTGTTGCACACAATCAAACAAACATACATATATTGTTGTTGCTCTATACCTGACATAGCAAGTCCGTTAGAGAACAACAAAACATATGAATATTATATGAGACATATGCAAAGTGAAGTTGTTGTTTATAATTTACGTTGCTCAGCATATAGTCAAAAGAAAATAGAGAAAACAACTATTGCGGTGAGACAGTGGTGGCTCATTATACGCAAGTTTTTGGATTTTTTTTTGACTTGCTTGATGATAATAAAAGTGTTGGCCAATAACATAAATAGTGGAAAAGAAAATCTTGCGGTTCTATGAGACAGTGGTGGCTCAATATACGCAACTTTGGAGTTTTTTCTTTTTCGTTCTTGAAAATAATAAAAAGCATTGGTCAGTAGCTGAAGGAATAAATAAATTGTTTTTTTGTCGGTGCGAATGTGCGAAGAGACAAACAAGAAAAAAATTGCTGTACATAATCTACAGTGGTGGCTCGTTTTAAAGAATATTTATATAAACTTTATGAAAGTAAATTCGAATTAATATTCTGTTGATCGAGATTGGCATAAATTTGTTTTCTCTTCGTTTTGAAAGCTGGCGAGCAAATTGTGGTGTTCAATTTAGCATTGATTTTTCACGATTTTTTTTTTTACAAATTGTGGTTCTTGAATTTTTTTTTCGAATTGTTGGCTTACAATTTGGGTGGCTCGAATTTTCAGAAATTTATTCGACTTTGGTGGAATGAAAATTAAGTTGCCCGACTTTCGAATAAATTTAAAGTGATTTTATTCAGGGGAATTTATTATCTGCTCATTGTGCTTCGTAAAATTGAACAAATTTTGTCCACTAGTCATGATGAGTATTTCCCAAACAACGAAAAATTTGCCACAATTTGAGAAATATTTGCAAGCGGTTGATGAGGTTTTTACAACCGAGGCTCAGCTAAGTGAGGAAGATTTTTCCGAATATACGGCTGAAGCAATAGAATTTGAAAAAAACGAATTAACCAAAGTTTGGTCCAAATACAAAAAATTGTATGATGAATGTTGTTCAGGGCCACTGGATAAAGAGAAAGAATTGGCTGTGGTTCAATCTAAGCATCCTCAGGCACGCAGGGCACATGTAAAGTGCATAAATTATATTGCAAGGGCAAAGAAAAAATTGCCTGTGGAAAAAAGTGTTGCAGCTAATACAGTGGTTCACAATCAGGGGTTTTCGGTGCCCCCATGTGACACTGGCGTTTTTCATGGTGACTATGTATCGTGGCCCACATTTCGGGACATGTTTAGCGCCATTTATGTGAACAATGCAAGATTAAGCCCAGTAGAAAAACTTTTTTATCTTTTTCAAAAGACTGATGGTGAGGCCAGAGAAATAAACAGAAATATTTCTTTAACAGCCGAGAATTTTGAAATCGCATGGGGTAATTTGAAATCTCAATATGAGAACAAGCGGGTTCTAATAAATAGTCAATTGAAATTGTTGTTCAATTTGGCTCCATGCCAACATGAGTCGGCTCAAGAAGTGAAAAGGCTCCAGCGGGAGATTAATAATTGTATATCGGTTCTAAAGTTATACGAGATTGATATAGAGTCATGGGACCCCATTTTCGTGTTTCAATGCTCATCTCGTTTGCCGCATAATACATTGCAGCTCTGGGAGCAATCAGTCAAGAAAAAGACAGAGGTTCCCAAATGGAAAGAACTGAATTCCTTTTTGACTGACAGGTATCACGCCTTAGAGAGTGTTTCTGAGATTAGCTCTTCCTGCCCTCAACGGTCCAGTGGTTCTCAAACTTTTTCAAATGGGGACACTCAATCTTCATCGAAAGCTAAACAAGTTAAAGCTCATCATACTAAAGCTGAGGTCGTTCAATGCAAATTATGCAAAGAGGCCCATGCTATTTGCATTTGCAAAAAATTTTTAAATATGGACAATAGAAACCGAGTTTCAGTTTTGAAAAAATTCAAATATTGTTTCAATTGCCTAACGACAGGGCACATGTATGGCGATTGCACTAGCCCGAATGGTTGCTCAAAGTGCAAAAAGAAGCACCACAATCTACTGCATAGAGATTTTGTGAAAAAATCGAATCAGGCTCAGGCCTCAAGTCAAGTACAGTCCACTGAAGTTCCAAATACATCTGCAGTAGTTCAATCGCATCACACGTCGGTGGCAAAACAAGTTATGCTCGCAACAGCGTGGGTGAATATAATAAGTTGTGGCTCAAATTATAAAGTGAGGGCACTTATTGATCCATGCTCAGATGAGAGCTTTATATCTAAGAAAATGCAAAAATTATTAAAGTTGCCCACAATACCAGTTACAGCAGAAGTTACTGGATTGAATGGCGAAATTGTTAGTAAATGTGATAAAAAAGCACATTTTACTGTGGAGTCTGTTCTTCATCCGAACATTAAACTCAATGTAGGGGCACTAGTAGTGTCTAAGGTAACTGGTGATATACCAACTCACTCATATAGTCCAAATGGGGCTGAAGAGTTACCAAAGCTGGATTTTGCGGATCCAGATTTTTATAAGAGCGGTCAAATTGACATTCTATTTGGAGGAGATTTATATCCCTCAATTCTGCGAAACGGTATTCATCAAGGAATTTTTGGTTCTTTAGTTGCTCAAAAAACGATCTTCGGATGGGTGGTAACTGGACCAGCCGTCAGTAAAAGCAGTTCTTCACAATTGACAGTAGCTCATTTTACAAAAGTTTCTATTGACGAACAGTTGTCAAAGTTTTGGGAGTTGGAAGAAGTCGCTCATAAAACTGTTTTATCACAAGAGGATAAAAAGTGTGAGGAAATCTATTGCTCTACTACTATCAGGAACTCTGATGGGAGATATGTAGTAAATCTGCCCTTCAAGAACGAACACCCTGAGGTAGGCCCAAACAGACACATTGCTCTAGGTCAATATGAGAGAAATGAGAAATCTTTGTTGAAAAGACCTGGAGTCAAGTTGCAGTATGATGAGGTTATGGAAGACTATTTAAAGCTGGGCCACATGCGGAAAGTTGATGACGCAACTTGTGGTCCTAAGTATTATTTGCCCCATCATGCTGTGTATAAGCCAGATAGTGCCACAACAAAGTTGAGGGTAGTTTACAACGCATCGAGTCCCTCGGCAAATGGCGTAAGCTTAAATGATATGTTGTACGTTGGTCCAACGTTACAGGCCAGTCTTGTGTCGCTTATAGCGAAATGGCGCCTTTATAAGTATGTCTTTAATGCTGACATCACAAAGATGTACAGACAGGTACTTATAAATCCGGAACATGCTGTTTTCCAAGGAGTTTTATACCGTAGCTCTGAAAATGGAGAAGTCGAAAACTATAAACTAAATACGGTCACGTTTGGCGTGAATTGCGCACCATATTTAGCGCTCAGAACACTGCTGCAGTTGGCAAGTGACGAGGAAAAACGTTTCCCAATTAGTGCTGAAATATTGCGTAGCTCTATGTATGTCGACGATGTTTTGTTTGGTGCACACAGCATTTCAGAAACATTGGTAGCTCGTGATGAACTAATTGCACTATTAAAGTGTGGAGGATTCGACTTAAGAAAATGGACGTCAAATTGCAGTCGAATTTTAGCAGGATTGCCCTCTGAATTTGTTCTGAATTCGTCTTTTTTATCGCTTGATGACAATAGTACCGTTAAAACGCTGGGATTGAGGTGGAATGCAGCACGCGATGAATTTTATTTTGTCACGGAGAAAATGTTGATCAAATCATCCTATACAAGGCGAGAAGTTTTGTCAGTTATCGCTCGGCTATTTGATCCAATAGGATGGCTTTCACCTATCATTGTGAAAGCAAAAATTTTGATTCAACAAATGTGGCTCGACAAAGGCGGCTGGGATGATCCGATTGGAGTCATGTCGCTCCAAAAGTGGCGAGCGTTTGTATCAAATTTCAACGAGATTGATAAAATCAAAATTCCACGTTGGATTGGTTGTTCATCAGATTGTTGTGTTGAATTTCATGCCTTTTGTGACGCCTCGGAGTTAGCATATGCAGCGGCATTATATATTAGAGTGCAGACCGGCGATAAGATATGCACAAATCTGCTTGTAGCTAAAACAAAAGTTGCTCCAATAAAGAAAATCACTTTACCACGTTTAGAGCTTTGTGGTGCGGTACTATTAGCCAAATTGGTTGAGAAAGAGGTTCCAAATCTGAAAATCTTGAATTCTTCGCTGTATTTATGGTCCGACGCAACTATTGTCCTAGCATGGCTCAAAAAGTCGCCTTGTAATTGGAAAACTTTTGTTGCTCATAGAGTCGGAACGATTTTAGACAAAGTTGGTAACAAAGATTGGCGTCATGTTGCATCTGCGGAAAATCCTGCCGATTTAGCAACCCGGGGGCTGACTCCGGATGAATTAAAAGACAACAAACTTTGGTGGCACGGTCCTGATTGGCTAAGCCAAGATAAATCTAAGTGGCCCGCCACAAAAGATGAATTTGAAACTTCAGAAGAAGCTAAAAGTATTCAAACGTATGTTGCTCAATCGGCAAAAAATGAGGATATTCTAAATCGTTTCTCTTGTTTGGCTAAGGCGATGCACGTGATAGCGTACGTGTTTAGATTTTTCAACAAAGTTAAACAGCGCTTAAAGATTCGTCAAAGTAGTCAAAGGGTTGATCATAATCCGCACAAGTCGCACAAACTCGGAGCTGACGAATTATATTTCGTGAGAATTCGTCTATTTGTACTGTCTCAGAAGGCTCATTTTGAAGAAGAATACACCTGCTTGCTCAAAAAGAATAAAATTAGTACACGTAGCACTTTATTAACGCTCACGCCCTTTTTGGATAATCAGGGCTTAATACGAGCTAATGGTCGTCTGGGTTCAACTAAAAGTTTGTCCTATAATGAACGTCACCCTATTATTCTTGCCTATAGCAGTCGTGTAGCCCGTCTTTATGTGGAGTTTATTCACAAAATGGTTTTGCACGGTGGTCCAACTTTGGTTCTCAGCACAGTTCGCCAAGAGTGTTGGATACTTAAGGCTAAAAATCTAATCAGAGCGTGCATCCACAATTGTAAACCTTGTGTTCTTAACAGGAGAAAACTCCAAGGACAGATTATGGGTGAACTTCCCTCCGAAAGAACGACGTTTAGTAGGCCCTTCACAAATACTGGGGTCGATTTCGCAGGCCCATTTGAAATTAAGAGTTTCACAGGCAGATACACGAAAATCACAAAGGGCTACGCATGTGTATTTGTCTGCTTTGCGACTAAGGCTATTCACATAGAAGCCGTGAGCGATTTGTCCACTCCTGCGTTTTTAGCCGCGTTGGCTCGATTTATTGCTCGTCGAGGGTGCCCTAATAAAATGTTCTCCGATAACGGCAGAAATTTCGTAGGTGCCGCTAAACAAATCGACATTAATTTTGTTGCCCATGTTAAGGAGTTTTGCAATGAGGCCGTCTCTAAATATGGACATCAGAAACTATCGTGGCACTTTATTCCCGCTGCTGCTCCACATATGGGCGGTTTGTGGGAAGCGGGAGTCAAAAGTTTGAAAACGCACCTTAAAAAGACGGCGGGGCAAATTAAACATACTTTCGAAGAGTTTGCTACCTTGTTAGCTTCTATTGAGGCCTGTCTCAACTCACGCCCGCTCTCAGCCCTCTCTGAAGACGTTAACGAGCAAGCTGCATTAACTCCAGCCCATTTTTTAATAGGTAGTCCAATGTTGGCCCC
Organism: Phaonia tiefii; assembly: GCA_963931995.1. Lineage (NCBI taxonomy): Eukaryota > Metazoa > Arthropoda > Insecta > Diptera > Muscidae > Phaonia > Phaonia tiefii. The sequence goes on from OZ008370.1 coordinate 145,302,996, forward strand.
TGCGGAACCTGAAGAGTTGGGAACCCCTGACTCGATTTTAAATCGTTGGCGCAAATTGAAGGCGATCCAGCACGAATTCTGTCGTCGTTGGAAGAACGAATACTTGAAGGAGTTGCATAAACGCACTAAGTGGAAAAACCCTCAAATCGACCTGGAAGAGGGAGATCTTGTCGTTTTAAGAAACGAACCTTTATGCCCCACCGTTTGGCGCCTAGGCCGTGTCACTAAAGTCTTCCATGGCGTAGACGGCCGAGTTCGTGTAGCCGATCTGAAAACTCAGAATGGCTCAATCACAAGGCCAATTCACAAACTCGTACTTCTTCCTCGTAGTTCATTATGACTGGTCGTAATCTTCTTGTCTAGCATAGTCCGTAGCTCCTTACTATCGCCACTTACTAACTGCATCTTTCCATACTTACAGTTAATCGCAATGCAACCCTGGTTGTTCAACGAAAACTACGCCTGCGTGTTATGTGGGCGCTTGCATGCCATACGGCAATGCACCCGGTTCCAAGTCATGACGGTGGAAAAGAAATTGCGTGCGGTGGCAGAGCACGGATTGTGTACGAACTGCCTTGCACAGTCACACAGACGCATCGTATGCCGGAGCCTCGATCGGTGTAAGAAATGTCTACAAGACCATAATACCTGGCTGCACCCTCTGTCACCAAATCATCTGTGGCTCAAAATGTCGGCATTGGTAAATGTCAAAATCGGACACGAAGACTACACATTCGCGCGAGTCCGCATCGACCCTAATGCCACACGGTCCTCGGTGATGAAGAGAGAGGTGGAGAGGTTGCGGTGCCCAGTTGTGCGGGGCCGTGCCTGTATAACGCTGGAGCACCGACTTCACGATGATTGGCAGCTGGAGGTAACATGCGCTATAGAAGACATAAACTACGGTCATAATTTGGTGGCCCAAGTATATAGAGCACCTGAACGCCTCAGAGTGCCTGCCCATAAAGAGGCCGACCCAATGTGGAACCATCGCCGCCCAGTCCATATCATCCTGGGAGCCGACGTAGCCTGTCGCCTTCTAATTGGACCAGCTGTGGGACGCCCCGGTGGTCTGCTCCGCCAAAATACAAAATTTGGGGAGACATTCTTCGGCGTAGCAGAAAAGGTGCGAGAGGAGGATTTGGCACCATGAATAATTGAATCATCACTTTGTCTCCATTATTTCTTATTAAATTTTTACTTATTATTTTTTTTTTTTGTTATTTTATTGTTATTCCATTTCCATAAATGAACTGTTGTATTATTTACATAAATTACTGAATTAATTAGAGGAAAAATAAGATTGCGTGGCCCATTATTTAATTTGCACTTCCTGCAAGGCGGGGAGTATGTTATCGTGAACAGCCCTAATGATCGCCCTTGCCACCGGACGAGTTGGCGCCGTCAACTTTGAGCGAGTGGCATCGGCGTCTCGCTTACTTCGGTGCTTCTTCTTGTTTTTTATTGTACTGAAAAATCAACAAAGAAAGCAGCCACACGCGAGCCGACGAATAAACATAATATTAAAATTAAATATAAAGTCAGTGTTTGTTCTTTTTATTCGGGTTTTTCGGGTGAATATTTAAGTGCGGAACAAAGTCGTCCATAAGGGCAACCACCACCATCAACAACAACAACTAGTGCGGGTGAAGGAAGTCTGCCACAGCGAAGCAGCCGCCCCAGCATTCTCAGCAACACCCAGGGACACCAGTTGCCGGAACAGCGCCATCAGCCCTTACCAGGCAAGGCTAACAACGAGGTAAACAGTTATTATAACCAAAAACATATTTTTGGTTGCTATAAGAGTTACTCATAACCAAAATAAAATATATCTCAGTTATATTGGTTAAGGTAACCAAAATACTATATATCTTACGATAGTGGTTAAAAATTCCCTAAAACAGATAAAGGGAATTTTGCGTAACCTTTTTGTCGGAAAAAAAATAATAACAATTATTTTCTGTCCCTGGTTAAAAGCATTAAAGTGTTTAAAATCCAGTTTTCAGTCTTTGCTGTGTGCTCTTAAGCCTTTTTGGACAACACGTAACATCGGCTGATGCCCTTACAATTTCGAACAGTGATTATATATCACCTTGTGGAAGCTAAGTAATGGTAGTGTAACCTTCCGGCAAATAAATTACCGTTTTAATATTGGAATGGGTACTGCCCACAAACTTTTCTACAAAACCATAAAAGCCATATGTTACTTGAAAAAAGAAGTAACATGGACTTCTGCATGCCAACAACAACTTGTTATGGAAAGGTTTCAGAACAGTAGAGAAAATCCCTTCCCGTATGTAGTCGCATACATTTGAAAATACTAAAACCAAAAGAGGACGCAATTAGTTACTACAACAGGAAAGGATTTTATTCCATTAATATGCCAGAAAGTACCATATTTATTATTTTGTAACTATACAAATACAGATATGATATGTTTGTATATATTGAAATTTCAGGCCATATGCGATAGTAAATTCCGCTTCCTGGATGTTTTCATTGGTTACCCAGGTAGTTGTCACGATGCCAATGTGTGGAAAAATTGTCAAATATATAGGTCAATTTTGGGTGGACAAGTTGAACTTGCTGAGAACGCCATAATCCTAGGGCATTCAGCATATCCCATTTCTAAGTTTTTATTGACTCCATATAGGGACAATGGAAACCTTTCACGCGAACAAAAGAAGTTTAATTATTGCCTTAGCTCAACACATTGTTTTTATAGAACAATCTTTTGGAATTTTGAAAACTAAATTCAGAATTTTGGATCGCTTAGATACAGACTGTCTAAAAAGTGTTTGAGAAATCGTCTTAGCGTGTGCGATTCTCCATAACTTCGTTATGAATAATGGAGGCAAAGGAATATATTCCTCCGGATTTTGATTCAACAGAAAATAGAGATTCATCAAACACTGCCATAATTGAAATGGCACAACCCGACAATGAAGATCGGATTGCATTGCGAAATAACTTACAACATTATTTTTATGTTAATTCATATGTTTATTTAAAACACGATCAAAAATTAAAAGTACATACATATTTAAAACATATTTACATAAAAAAGAACAAAAAATAAATATTTCATTGAATTCATATCACAAACAAAACTTAAAGTACTTATACAAAACTTATTTACATAAAAACAAACATAAATGTAGGTACTTGAGTAAATTCATATCACAAAACAAAACTAAAAATTTTTATTTAAAACTTATTTACATAAAAACAAACATCACAAAACAAAAATCGTTTACTTATTGCCAATTGTTCTTTCTAAGACTTCCTTAAGTTGCAACATCGTACTGACGCGTTTTTCTTCCGCTTGCAACTTTCTCTCTTCCATCGCCATCTGCTCTTCATGGCGTTTTTGGTCCTTCTCCGACTCTTTCTTGAGGTACGCAAGAATTTCGGTTTGTGACCCGCGAGCCTTCTTGGATGGTGGCTCAACTTCTTCTGCAGCGCATTCAGTGGGCTCAGGGGACGGTTCACAAGTTCCAGTTGGCTCTATAGAGGAAATGAGATTGGCGGCAGGTGGAACCACAGAATGCCTAATGTTAAAGACTTCATCAAAGCCCTCATAGAACTCCCAAGTGGTTGCGTTTCTACCGGGATTTTATTCTTTTATATGTGGTGAGAAAGTTTAAGAACTTCCTATTTACCTGATCCTTGTTCAGTGTAAAATCCGGTTTCTGCTCCTTTATTTTTTCCACCACTTTCCGCCATAAAACACACTTTTTCCTTCTACCATTGACGAATTCCTCCTCCATATCCAACCTTGTCCTTATTATCCATTTGTAGTCCCTAGCACCCACCTTGACTCTAAAAAATTTTAAACATAGTAAGTTTTAGAAAAAAACATAAATTAATATCAAATTCCGTACTTACTCATTCATTGCATCAGCCATTTTGCTACTGCGCATTTTGCGACTTGTTTGCGCATCATACGCTCTGTTGATTACTTTTAGAACATGCGACTCTTGCAGTGTTGCAAAGTGTTGCATTTTCGAACGCTCTGCTCTGCAGTGATGCATTTCCGAAAACGCCCAGAAATCATTAAAATATTCAAACGGCAAATACTGGAAAATTTAGAGGCCATAGTTTTTTCAAACCTTTCTATTATACATAAAGTTGCTTTATTCCACTTTCCACCTACTAATAAATTAACGCAATTTACCGATGCTGAAAAATTTTACACAAAATTTGAATGTCAAAGACTAATGGAAGAATTTAGCCATAACAGTCAAAATGATCCAGATAGTCAAAATATACTATCAACTGAAAACTTTGAACTTTTAGCTGACTTCTTACAGCCAACCCGGATTGAAAATACAGATGATAGAATTCATCAAGAAATAACGAAATATGAAAACACATACGTGTGCACGAGCAATGATTTTAGCATGGTGGGACTCTCGCAAAGCAGAATTTCCAATTTTGTATATGGTTAGCTGCAAAATATTGTGTATACCAGCGAGCAGTGCTCCATCGGAGCGTATATTTTCTAATGCAAGGCAAGCTCTGTCAGAAACCAGAAGTACTATTGAGAGAAATGCAGAAAAAGTAAACCGGCTAATATTTCTGCATCAAAATATAAACGTATCTAATCTTTGTAAGGAATTAAATGATTTAGATTTGTAAATAATTAAAAAAAAACAGATATTTTCTTAAATAAAATAGAACTATGAATTACTTTTTTTGTTTGCTATATAATATACATTATGTGTATATATGTATATAAATTTCAAACTTTTAATATATGTATAAAACTGAATTTAAAATTAAATTACTTTAAATTTAAAATTAAACTACTTTCTTGTTCCTCCTTCCCTACTAATAAATTAATCTGTTTAACACATTATTGTCCTACACATCAAACAAATCCACTAACCGATAAGCAAAATACTCGAGTATTTTAACAAAGAAGTCAAATACAGCTACAGTTAATTGAGGGAGTTTGTATTCACATTGTCTTATTCTCTCATCTACTCAACTTTGTTCACTGCATGTCGCTCTCATACAATATTATTTGTTTCTCAACCCTTAAATGCTTTATAATATTTGTTTGAGGGCAATAGCATAAAGCAAATGATCAAATTATTTGCGAATATCTTGACGTATTTATAATATGTACTCTTGCTAAGGCCTAGCAAAAACAACGGCTGACACACATTTATCTATACGAAATCAAAAGAAGGTCATTAAAGTCCATGTATGTATATTTTATTGTTATCGACAAGACGAATATGTCCAGTTGATATATATTTAAACACTAGTTCCTGAATCGCATGAATTTTTTATTTTTCTAGTATTACTTTTAGACACAAACATGCCAAAAATTCTGGGCACTTGTCTCAATGAACTATTACTTTGGATGTCACAAATTAACTTAAACATACATATGATATTTTTATATTATACACGTAAAGAAAAAACTCGTTCCTCCCAAACGACATCTCAGATAACTGAAGTTCGCTTGGGGACTGTAGTTGGAGTAAACGAACTTCTGTTCAGCCATACATGATATTTCGTTATTTTCGCAGCAAACGAGTTATGAAATAATAATTTTGTACGCGTTCGATGCAAACGAGAACTCGTTTGCCACAACATGATACACATTTGCGATATACGAGTTTATTTGGGAGAACTACATGAACGGTTGCGATTAATAAATTAATACAAATCAATCAAAGTATTGTTGCGGCAACCGAGCAATAAACGTTTTTTTCTTTGCGTGTAACTGTTACAGAGTTCGTATTCGCCCTCATGTGTAACCATAACACACCACCGTGGGGAATGGGTAATGAACGTTAACTCATTACCCACAGGAGACATAATGGGTAGCTACCGACGATGAGAGGAAATTACCCTTCACGATTATCCATTACACATGGGGAATGGGTCGGCGGCCTTGGTTTGGATATTTGAGTTTGTAAATATACGATTGATGATCTACCGGTGGTATCAATTCAGCGAGAGTAGTTAGGCATCTGTTGATGAACTTGCCACGGAGTTCGAAAGTACTCCTGTCAGTGAGTGTGCTTAACTGATTCGTGTTTTATTGCGTGCAGCTCATCCACATTTCCGTTGCCCCTGCTGGCAATGTACCATGGCACACATATATATATAGTGACCATCTTTCTTTTGAACCATCTCGGTAAGAGATCTGCGACAGGCCTGGGTAGATTTTGGGTTCAAGAAGACTGATTAAAGAGACTTGATTGTTTCGTCAGCGTCAGAAAGGACTTTGACTGCGACCACAGCTGGACATATGTTCTTCAGGTTTACCATTACATCGCATGAAGGGATTTGGAAGAGCTTCTCTCAACCAGTAAACTCACCACGTTCTAGTTCAAAACTCACTGACTGAGAGCTACAATTATACACCGGTTCCGAACGGTATTTTTGAGATGCTTTTATGGCTAAATACTCGATAGTGGCGCCATCACTAAGGCAGGTGACCGCCGTTGAATGAAATGTAAGGTGCTCAGAGCAGGATCGAATACACCTACTCATGTACAAAAACGGCGCACACTAGCATTGCACCCCCGACGGCAATAACTGCTGATATAGTCAACTATATTAGTTTATCTGCAGAGGTTGCAGAACTACCACAGCGTTGCCGTTGGTACAGCACCACCATGTGCGCAGCGCTTTTTTTACTCTCAAGAAGTTAACTACAAAGCTTCGTTAAACTCAGTTCAATTTTGTCAAAATCGGAGGCCGTCATTCGCCAGGTTAAAAATATACATCTGCATTGATATAAACCCAATCCCTTTATTTGTTACTGTTCGTCCGAACTTGAGGAAATTTTAATGTCTTAAGCTATTAATAGTATTAAACAATACAAGCATGTGCTGTCGTGCAAATATAAATTGGGGTCAATACATATTTTTACAAACAGTATGAAAATTCGTATCTTATACATGTCGCTCTAGGCTTTGTTCGTAATCCGTCTTTAACCTTGAAGTAAACAATTACAATGACGTATACAAATAAGCATTGACGTAAATTGAAATTAATTTTTTTTAATATTATAGAATTTTTGGATATACAGAGTGGCCAATAAATTAATTAATTCGGAATTTCACGAAAACTGTGTTCAGTGAAACCGATGTGATAAAACCGTATTCCTCAAAAATTTCAATATTTCCGCCACATACTCGTCCATTTCATGATATCAATTTTGATTATAAAAAAATTCTTTGAACGTGCAACTAATATTTGCTTATAAATCCGACTTTACATTGATAGATCGGAATAACCTCTCTTTAAACTTATCTGGTATGGTGAAGTTTAAAGCTTGTACCAATAAGTCGGGCAGAATCGAACAGATCCTAATTCTTCAAATGTGGGCACCATTTATCCCACAGTGTGTGCGGAGGTCTGAGAATCATTTCGAAACAAACGAAACCCTTTTGATTATATTTGTCGAAAAATTTAAAATAGTCAAACTTGAAAATCAATCTAATCTAAGCTATGTTATTTAAATTAAATTCAATTCAATTAAATTAAGTTCAATTCAACTCAATTCAGTTCAATTCAATGCAATTTAATTCACTTTAATTCATTTCGATTCAATTAAATTAAGTTCAATTCAACTAAATTCAGTTCAGTTCAATTCAATTCAATTTTTATCGCATGTGATTCGATCTGAAGATATTTCTTAGAAGAATATGTTTCTATTTCTTACGAGCAGTGGGGATTTTTTGCATTTATAAAAAATTTACACAGTCGGCACCAGGATTTGAACTCATGTTGACTGACGATCGATTCGGAGTTTGTCATTCTTCTCATCAGCGCCTTAGCGTTGTAGGCCAGTGACCGTTTTGATCACATTGTAATTAATTGCAGTTGTCGCAGTCTGGGTTTCCATCCTCTTTCTATCTTTCTAATTCAATTCAATTCGAAACGATTCATAGAAATTAATTCAAAGTCAATTCAGTTCAATTCAATTGAATTGATTTCAATTCAAATCTATTCAATTCAATAGAATTCAACTCAATTCAATACAATTAAATTCAATTATATTCACTTCCGCTTAATTCAATCAATCCAATTCAATTTAATTCAACGCAATTCAATTTAATTCTATTCAATTCGTTTCAAATCAATTCAATTCAACACAACTCAATTCAGTTCAATTCAATTCAACCTAATCTAACATTTTCGACCCCTGAAAAGGCGATAGGTGCCTTCTAGTCCCGTTTTCTGGAGTTACCTAGTTCGGAGTTGAAAATGTAATTCGAAAATTGGACGCATGCAAATGTCGATGGAAAGTTATTGAAAAAACAATAAAGCTAAATAAACTCACTGATAAATATCGAATTGTTTATCTCAAAACTTATCGAGTCTGATCAAGACCTGGGTGCAGCGAAGGTACACACTAGATTAGGCAGACCGAACTATTTCGAAACTAAACTGGACATCGGAAAGCTGCATTTACGAGAGGTAGGTGCAACCACAAATAAACGGGCATCGTTAATCGATTCAGAAAGTGATTCTGATGAACTGATGGGTATAAGATATGGTGGGCCTTTCCCATTTTTCTAGGTGAATTCGATCACATACTTATAGATAGTAAAAATCCTTCTTTCAGACCTGAACAGTGAACAGTAGCAACAAATAAATAAGAGATGTGGTTACACTAAGGACGTCAACGCTAAATCAAACACATTTTTAGACAATTTCGACAAACTTTATTATTTACGTGGAATCAAACAACTTAAGAGAAGGAAGGCTTAAAGGAAGATAATTTGGCTAAACGCAGACTAATATGATAAATAAACCCTCTAGTTTTTGCGAAAAAAAACTGTACTTTAAAACGCATCTGACATTTTTCTACGTCCTTGTACCCTACCCCTCATTTGACCACTTAGGTCTAAAATCAACTTATTTCCCATTTACTAATCCTATCCATTTCAGTAACCTTCACTCATCCTAAACGCATCAATGTTGTGGGCACTATATTATCCCCTTTCAACAGCTATACTTTTTTGTTGTTGACGAACATTTACTCCCACACTATTAACACATTCATCTACTTTGTCAAACCTAAAGACCTAAAAGCTCATTGAAATTTTTGGCCAACGATTATGAGTTAATGATTCTATTCTGAAGTGCACGGTAGATCTGCGTTATTTCCGAGATAACGCGGAAGAATGTTGAACTATATGGTAAAAGCCAGTAGAGGGTTATCTGTAAAATGGTTATGACTGACTTTATAAAAGTGAGCAAGTATATACGATCTACCCTCGTATACAGGACTTCAATATCTTCAACTGCATTATAACATCAATAATTTGAACAAGTACATGATCAATATTATTTTATATCGTATTTACTCCAAGTCAACATCACCTTACGATATTCAATCGTTCAAACACAATTTTCGCAATTGTGCAAACATTCAAATTCGGGCGATGTGCTGATTTCGGGCTATATAAAGTCCGGTTTTTCTTATCGAACATCAGAAAAGAAGTTCCAGCCGCTTCTCCCTTAACAAATTTAAAATTTTATTAAGTAAAATAATTAAATTGTAATAACAAAATGTTCAACTACAAACTTCAATTGATCTTTGGAGGTAAGAGTAACGAAGTAACCTCTTGGTTCTGGGTCTCAACATTTTCCCTTGATATATTACAGCACTTCTGTGTATGACATGCTTAGTACATAGTAACTATCCTGCACCAGCTGGTCCTCCTGGCCCACCGGGTCCTCCAGGTGCACCAGGAAAACCTGGAGCTGCTGGAAAGCCAGGCCCACCGGGCCCAGAAGGAAAGCCTGGTAAGGCTGGTCCACAAGGTGAGCAGGGAGCTCAAGGTGAAAAGGGAGATCAAGGTGAAGCAGGAGCCCCAGGCGCTCAAGGTGAGCAGGGTCCACTAGGTCCTGCAGGACCACAAGGTGAGCAAGGTCCACAAGGTAGTCCAGGCTACCCCGGCAAGGATGGTAGCGACGGCAAAGATGGACAACCTGGCAATCCAGGTGAACAAGGTTCCCCCGGTGCTGCCGGCGAACCAGGAGTGGACGGAACACCAGGCGCACCCGGCGCAGATGGAAAAGATGGTATAGATGGTGTCAATGGCAAAGATGGCGAAAATGGTAAAGATGGAGCCCCTGGACAGCCCGGTGGCCCAGGAGAACCCGGATTACCTGGCCCACCCGGTAAACCCAGTCATGGTGATGGTCATGGTCATGGATGCGGGTGTCGTTCAAGACACTGTAATAGCAAAAAATAAATACATTTAATAGCACACAAAAGAGGTCGCTACTCAAGCCTCAGTAAGATGACGAATATGGACTCCTTAAAGGATCAATGACTACAATTTTGAGTGTACTTTTTTATATTTTAATTATGTATATGTGGTTTGATAATAATTTTTGTTTTTGCAATCCAAGTTTCTTGCGAAGTCTTTTATAATAAATGTCACTGGGAGCTTACATCATTTGATTTTTACAACAATTCACTTTTGTTCGAGAAGTCATAAACCGTCATATCGCATTGATGTATAATGTACACACATTTTGGGGATTGTTATGTTCGTTTATTCCAGAATATAGATTAAACGTAACGGAATCGCAGTGGTAACTAGTAAATTCCCATCGACTTGAGAAACATTTTCTACTTCACACCCTCTAAAAATTTCACATCTCTTCTTTTCATGTATTGAAGAATAACTTTTAATTGCAATTTTAGAATTCTTTTTTAGAGATCTCTTTATACAAAAATCTTTTCAAAAATATAAACAGAATTTTTAGGTGGTCGACATTCTTTTTTAGCAAATCTGAAGATTTAGTTTCTGTGCGAATTTTTCGATATCCCATATACTAAGGGAATTAATTATCTAATTCAAATGTCAATGCCTCGCCTCGTCTGGTGTTTTCTTCATGAATGAAACTAAGGGTTCGCGAACTACTTTTCTTAGCTTCCTCGTTGCGCTGTAGGTACTATTGATAATCTCGTCGAGTATGAAACATGAATCAAAATTTCCTGTCCGTCTTGTCCTGCCTGTGTCGTCAGGTAGCACTTATTGTGGCACCTTCTCAGCGCTGTGAGAGGTAAGATTTAGAATGCAAGTACTGGACGACCCAATTTTGGGGACAGATCAGATCAATTTGCAAAAATATATACAAGTCATTGTCGAGAAGCCAATGCATGCATGCAATGTTTGGAGTGGTGGCATCATTGGCCCATATTTTCGAAATTGGGAACTCGAATAATGTTGTACTGATCGCGAAAAAACCCAATTTTATTAGGTTTAGACCTCATCCGCACAGAAAAGAAATTTGCAAAATTGTGTTAGATGGAAATGAACCTAAGGAACAAGGCGCACTTAAATATTTAGGAGTCTTTTTGCAAAATAATATTTCATGGCAGATTCATATACGGCATCTTAAATGTGATTTGGCCCCGGTAAAAGTGTCAGGGGACAGTTCCTTTCGCTATTTATTAAGCGTGTTTTGGTTACACGGCTTGCTTATATAATCGCTTGTTTTGTATGAAGCACTTAGCGAAGACCTAACTTTAAACAAAAATTGTTTGCCATCTTTCTTCCCCTTCAACCCTTTTTCATATTTTTGAATAACATCACTTATCGCTAAATAGCCGTTTTCGTTACAACTTACCAAGCGATGATCGCTTGCTTGTAACCAAAACACGACTATTATGTACTAGTTAGTTCCAAAACCCCTAAGGCGCATGTTGAAAAATACTACAATTTAAATGGGTCTTTAAGAAAAGATACTTTTTGTAAAATGATAACTTTTTTTAAGAATTTTTTTTTTATTGAATGTATTTTTTATAAAAAAGTATATTTTTAGGTCCTTTTTGTAAGAATACGTATTAGATTTTCCCGAAAAGGTTCTTTCTTTAATGAGAGATACTTCTTTTATTAAAAGCAAATATTTTTTTTAAGAAAAGGTACCATTTTTAATTAGAAGTACTTTCTGTAAGAAAAAGCCTAAGAGTATGAATTTTTTTTACAAAGAAGTACTTTTTTTAAGAATAGGTACTTTTTAAAGAAGTGGTACTCTTTTTAAGAAAAGGTTATTTTTTAAGAAAATGTACTTATTTTCAGGAAGGCTACTTGTCTCAATAAAAGAAGAGAAAAGGTACATATTATTTTATTTTTTGTAAGAAAGGGTATTTTTTTTTAGGAGAAGGTATTTTTTTTATGAAGATAAGGATTTTTTTAAGAAATGAGTATTTTTTTACAATTCGTCCTTTTTTCAAGAACAGGTAACATTTTAACAGATCTATTTAAGATATCTAAATTTTGGAAAGGTTATAGAAATCATCGATTTTCACGCGATCAGACAAATATATATAACCAAAAGTTATACATTTTATAGCAACGACTTACTAAAGGATATATCGGAACCTCAAACAAAGTTATTCTTTGCCAGGGTGGAAAATTTGAGGTTTTCTCACATAGAAAATCGTGGAAAGATTTTGGGGCCATAGCGCCTAATTGGGAAAAGTTTAGTAATTGGATCTAGTATCAAATTAAAGCTATTGACATCCATTATCATTATTTAATACCCTTATTTCCAAAAAAAAGCTCCAGCATATCATATTTTATGCTAGTCCCGATCACTACCCTTATTCCTGGTGGCCACCATGGAGGTTTTTTCGGAAAAGAGGGTATTAAATAATATAAATAGATGTCAATAGCTTTAATTTGATTCTAGTCCCAATCAGTAAACTGTATTTTCCAAGCTTGAGGTCAGATATGCTTTAGATTTTTAAAGATTTACTTAAATTTTTATATTTTATTTTTGTATGTGTGCTCGATGCAATATTTAATTTAGATACAATTTAAATTTGTGTACATGTAAAATAAGAACTGTTAATATTTTTAATTGTACACATTTCCAAAAAATGTTTCGCCATTACATCCCATGAAGGGATTGGAGAGAGCTTCACGCAACTATTGAACTATGTGCGGTCTAGTTTTACACTCACTGATTAGGACCTACAGTTTTACATCGGTTCCTGGCGGTATTTTTGAGGCTAAATACTCGATAGTATTGCCGTCACTGAGGTGACCGTCGTCGAAGTAAATGTTAGGTGGTCTGAGCACGGACCTATCCCACGTGCTCATGTACAAGAGCCGCGCACACTACCATTGCATCACCGATGCTGCTCCATGCGCTTCCAGAAAAATTCTAAGCTTTTCCGTATGATACGAATGGCCACTCGAGCGCAACACGACCATGAAAGTCAGCCACTTCAAGAATACCCCGCACAGCGTCCAACCAATAATCGGCCTCCATCCCACTAGGACTTATTTCACCCCCCGGGGTTAGGATTCGTCCATAAAGTTACGTGGAATACTCGTCCCTCACAAAAATAATTAAATTTCACCACATCACAGAAATTAGACCGAATCGAAACGTAATCGAATCCCATTCTTCTACTTGCCCCCACACACTTCCTGAGCTACCAATCGGTCTTTTCTACCCAAATTACCCTAACAATTTTTATCATAAATAATTTAAAAACAAATAATATATACAGCCATGGACACTAAATTAGCACAACGCTACTCTAAAGTTTGGCGTAGCATTTGTTTTTTTTTTTATTAAATTTTTGGCTATATAGACCAATTATTATGGTCTGCAATGTTGCATCAGATTATCGAGATTGTGTCAACTAAAAAGTTTTCACGGTTATCTCTACTCTTTTTTGTTCTGTTGCTGGATTGTGAAATTATCATCTTTAATTTTGGACAGTAAATTAGCACAACGCGAGCGGAATGGTCATAAAAATACAGGAGACAGTTGCAGGCTGTGTCAGAGACACAGCCATTAAGTTTAACGTAGAATACGCCATCCGATAAGACAGAAAACATATTACATTTGCTTGTATTATTTATCATTTATTGTTATATATGTTTTCTGTCTTATCGGATGGCGTATTCTACGTTAAACTTAATGGCAGTGTCTCTGACACAGCCTGCAGGGACAGTCCGTGGCCGAAGGCCTCGGACAACTGTCTGCTGTAATTTTTATATTTACCAACGGCATTTGATTCAAGTCCGTTTAAAAAAAAAATATTATGTTCAATTTTTTTAAACTTAATTTAATTTATGTATTTTACTTAATATTTTTATTGAAATAAGTTCTGCGAATGTTGAGAGGGCCGCCCTAATATTAAAAAAGGTTTACCTTATCGAGTCTTCGCATTAGCATTCGAGCGTTGTGTGAAAGCTTTACGCTTTACAATTCAAAATTAATGTTACAACAGCTTTATTGAAGCTTTCGCAAAAACGCTTTATTACGTTAGCTTACTGTTTGTTTCACTTTTTACTAGATACATGTTGCCAAGCAACATTAGCTTGCTGTTCGTTTCACTTTTTACTAGATACATGTTCCTAAGCAATGTTGAGCAACCAAAAACACTCAACCAAACACCACACATATGTTTGAGTGTATGTGTTTAAACAATTTTCATTTGAGAAATTAAAATACTAGAAATTTATCAACCAATATGAAATGTATATCAAACGAAAGATAACATCTTCATTTACCTACAAAAAAAATTTTAAAAAAATTCATCTAGCCGTTTCCTCAAATTCAATGAAATAAAGATTACAACAATAAAAACCTGACATGACTCCTCATACCGTAAGGTAAGACGTATTCTACGTCAAAAAGTTTTTTGGTGCGTATTATGTGTTCAACGGTACTCTTTTTAAATTTTTGTGCAATTTCTCTAAAATTTTCCTAAAAATGGGACGGCAAAAGGTTGTACGTCAGAGGAAAAGCGCATTATACTCGTATTCCAAATGTGTAGTGAAGGCAAAAAGCCATGTGAAATTTAAAAATTTCTTAACCGATCGAGAAAACTGGTCTATGTTATTTATTCCATTAAAACTAATAAAAAGTATATGATAGAAAACAGAAAAACTTTGCAAAAAAGCAAAAAAGGACTGACGAAGGACCCTTTCGGTTATGACGCTATATTGCGAACGAAATTAACTCTCAATTTGGTTAATCCAAATTTATAAGACAGGCTCATCCGAAGACGACTGAATGGAGATCACGCGCAAGCCGAAATAAGCCACATCTATCAGGAACAAATATTGCCAAGCGTTCATTGTTTCTTCGCACCTACAAGTCTAAAGACCTCTCATTCTGGAAAAGAAATACATTAGGAACGCCAGGGATTGAATTCACGCTACACTCGGAAGACCGTGAAGCATGGAGGAGGAAACATCATGGAGGATGGCAGGATGTGGGCCCGTGTGAAAATTAATGGAAATATGGACCGCTACCAGTATTTGGACATTCTTAAGAACCAAATGGAACCTTGTGCTTTTGTGCACATGCCAGTTTCATTCACGTTCATGCACGACAATGGCCACAAACACACGAAGAAGCTTGCAAAGGAGTTGTTTTCGAAGTAACGCATCCAAGTTTTAGACTAGCTGGCTCAAAGTTTTGACGTGAACCCGATTGAAAACCTCTGGAACGATGTGGGATGTGCAACTGCTCAATATAAATACAACAACTTGGAAGATCTCTGGACTGGAATACAGAATTGCGTTCCCAGCATGCGCCGTAGATTCCAAGCGGCACTTGATAATAAAGGTTACACTACTAAATATTGACCAGGTAAACTAAAAACATTAATATTTATATTAATTTTTAAAATATATCCCTTTTATTCCATAAGTTATAATTCGTGCTATTTTACTGCCCAGCTAAAATCTGGCGTACGAGATATTGCTAGCATCAATGAGCCGACGATACCAAACGTGAAGGGAAATATATTCGTATCGTGAATGAATTCGTATCATTTTCTTAAGCTTCAAAACAGACCAAATCAATCGGTCAACAAAAATCAAACTATAAATATCAACAAAAATGGTCACAATAAACCAAAACATTCATAAAGAAATCAAGCTGTGTCAAAATGTATGTATATGTATATTGTCTATTTAATAGGTTTAAAATGAATTTATTTCTTACCTTGTACACATTTGTGCTATCGTAATTATTCTGATTCCCTTCGTTGGATTCTTCAACAACATATGAATTAATTATTTACCGTACCGTTCACTCCCGTTTAGTTATTTACACACTCGCACACACTTAGTTATTTTCTCGATGGCCGATAATAGCTACCACACAATTTAAATTGCCCACACTATACTTTTGTTTATGTTGTTCTTATTGGTTATTGCCATCGTATCATCAAATATCATATGTACAAGTAGCGAAGCCGAAGATAAACCGAATAGCTCAGCGAGCAGAGCAGCGAAAGTTACCACAAAAACAATTGACACCGTGGTAAAATTATACATATTTATACGCTTTTATAATTCTACCACGACTGAGAGTAAAGCAACACAACAACAAATAACCACTACTATTGTATGCAAAAAAAAACAAATGACGTAAAACACTGCACATTTTACTTTGAATGAATTCGTTCTCCGTGGAATTTTATATTTGCTGGATAATGGACCCTTTTCCAACAAAACATTTAAAGTTGATTTAACACTAGTTCATTTATTTTATTACAATTGTTTATCAACATCACTTGATTATTCCGCACCGTTTACAAATCATAACACCCGCACTGTTTACGCACCGATCGCTGAAGAATAACTGGCCATTTTGGCAACCGCCGTTAGCAAAATAGAGAATGAGGCTGTGTATGAAATATTAATAAATTTGGTGAATTTTAGCGTGGTGAAGAAAATTAGGCATGTAACACTGTGTGTAATTTTTTAAGTCATGGCAAAATAACCATATACGGACACCACTACGTGATAAAAGACTAAAAAAAAAAGACCCGTGTTTCCCAATTTTTCCCAAAGTCATGCACTTTTTTTTTATGGGCCACCAAAGATTTGGGGCCTCGGTATCATTTTCGTAAAAATGTGATCATTTTCTCAGGCTCATATCTTGCGAAGCGTTCAGAATTAGATCTCAATAAACAAATTTCTAGAACATATAAACTTCCTGGGAATTATTCTTAACACCGTTTTTTAATTTCATTTGTTTTTTATTTACTTCAACATTGAGATACTATGCTATCTATTACAAAAATATTAAAAAAAAAGTATTCGTATTATGTTTATAATGTTGATGGCCCTGGACTTGCAAATCGCGCTCTCATAAGTTGTGGATCCAAATCGTCGTCCGAGTCTGACTCTGATTCAGCAACTATGGTGTCCACAGGCACGTTGCTTCCAGACTGCCCTCCATCATCAGCTATTTCTTCTTCAAATACTTCATTAACATCATACAGGGTGATCTTGTGACTCCACCAACATACCTCTGCAAGCAATGCGTCGAGGTTTTTTCCTTTGTACCGTTTTTCCATGGGCATTGTGGTTTGGTGAAACCGTTCTCCTTGCTCATCGGATTCGGTAGGGAGTTGTTTGATAAAATCGTCAAAATGAAAATGAAGAAAATGCAGCTTTAATGTCATCGATGCGCCGATTATCTCAAAATAATGCAGCATTTGTTTCACCCATTCTCTTGCTTCCGGTTCCGCGTCTCGATCCCCTCCCAAGACTCTGGTGCATACACGCTGAAGGTAAATCCATGCCATTGAATGATTTGAATGTGGCTGTTGCAGTTGCTTTATAAATTTTGTTCTTCTCAGAATGTCGATTTAGACGACATGTGTAATTTACGCATGCATAGCAACTGGTTGCATCATGATCACCTGGGCGATTAATCCAGTTTACCGGCTTACAATACTTCATAGTACCTCTGCCTCCACTCAACCATGCCATGAGATTGTTATAACATTGGCGACACACTGTATTAGGTGTGTAATTTTCACCGGTCAAGTCCACTTCGTCGAAAAACAATGTATATGCTCTTTTGAATTCACTAGTTAAAAGATTCTTTTCCTTCTGAAATCTTGTAGATGTTTTTTTTCTGGTTTGATGACCGCAAACGTAGCAAAATAAATCAATATTTTCACACTGCATATTGAAATTGTCAGTTGATAATGTTGTGTGCGAATTATACTGTAGCACTTTCACTTTTTTTACTTTCACTTTCACTTTATAACTTTCACCGCTGAGCTCTCGTTGACATCGCGCTGTGTAATGCCTCGATGTGAGCGTCGTGTCGCTTTTATATTGTGTGTCGCTTTTATATTGTTGCGTGTGCTGAGCTTACTGCATTGCCTGTGCTGCTGCTGTCGGTGCATGATCGCGTGATACCTAAGCGCTACCTAAACGGTGTTAACCCTTGGACAAACACATGGTTCTGGCCAGGCATATTTCATTGTTTGCTACCTATGGACCTGAACAGGAGAAAAAGGTAAAAAAACAATGAAATTAAAAAATTTTCGGCAAATTTTTCACTTTTGCGTGCTACCTAAACAGTGTTAAGAATCATCTCTAGGAAGTTTATATGTTCTAGAAATTTGTTTATTGAGATCTTAGGTAAATTTTTGTAGCTGATTGTTTCCTTGAATTTTGAACGGTTTGCTACCTATGGACCTGAACACGGGAAATAAGGTAAAAAAAATCGAATTTTTTTAAGTTTTTTGATCTGGAAGGTGAAGTTTTTTTGATTTTATATGTTCGCAATTTTTGTTCTTTATGACAAGAGCTACAACTTTGCCTCAGAGAGTAAATCGAAATTCTGAACGGTTTGCAAGATATGAGCCTGAGAAAATGATCACATTTTTACGAAAATGATACCGAGGCCCCAAATCTTTGGCGGCCCATAAAAAAAAAAGTGCATGACTTTGGGAAAAATTGGGAGACACGGGTCTTTTTTTTTAGTCTTTTATCACGTAGTGGTGTCCGTATATGGTTTTTTTGTTTCGTGTTGCACTGTGTATTTTAACTGCGCAAAATTAAATCAACAAACTTTGAAAGGAAATTACAAAATTTGAATACCTGTTTTTCAATTATAATTCGGAAGGATTAAAACAATTTAATATGAGGGTAAGAATACTAGAGTTGTCATAAAATTACACAGAGTAGAAAAGAACATCGTGGGGTACTAATAATATGAGAAACACTGACCCAATAAAGCCAATATTAGCAGAACGCGAGATTAGTTAGAAATCAATTTAGGAATTGGAAATTCCATGATAAATTCTATATTTTAATTAGAATTCATAATTATCATATATCAGAACTATTTGTCGATGTTATTGGTAAAACAAAAACAGGTCTTACTAAAAAGACTTTGTTACTACAGAAATTAATAAGTATTAACCAATTTGAGTATCTCGAAAACCTCATTCATCTGAATTGGAAGATACAACTCATAACAAGGACAATTTTAAAATTGGTATTCAAATATTAGCCATTGTAATCATAATTTAGTTTCTGTGACAAAAAAAAAACCGAGCTACAAAGTTATGTATTCGATTTTTCAAAACAGGCTTTGCTGTCAAAGAAAAACTACACAGAAAAAAAATATGAAGCCTGTGTTAGATAACACGGGCGCATAGGTCAGACGAAGAATACGTTAGTCATTTTGCAATTAAAATATAATATAATGGGTTCTATATAATTTTTGATAAATGATTTAAATTTATCTTTAATTTTAATGTTAAAAATTTATGATAGTTTTTAACAAAATTTGGGTACACTTTCTATCAATTCGAAGCACTTTTGAAAACAAGTGTAAATACTGCATGTGCCAACACTGGTTCTGTAATGTTCACATAAAACATGCATTGTCATTATACTTCTTCTCTTTCTCACACTGGTTCTGTGATGAACACACAGATAATCGTACTGCTCTTACACATGATGTTATAATACATAAAATACAAAGCATATGAAAATTAATACAAAATTTGAAGGAGTTAAATTTTGATTTACTTATAGAATCAAAAAAATTATATTTGTAGCAATATGATTATTTAAATACAAATCAAAAGAAGACATATTTAATATGTTACGACCATACTTGAATTTTCTTCAATGCATGCATAAAGTATTAAAAACTTATAATGAAAGTGACAAACATTTTCTCAAAATTTTGTGCTCCAGATCAACACCCCTTACCGTATAACGTATTCTACATTTAAAAATATTATTTATGACAAATACTTTTTGCAGTTGCATTTGTGACAAATGAAAAGTCGTTGATTCAAATGATATTGTATTTGCCACAAAAAGTTGCGGCGAATGAGCTGCATTGATCACAACAGAAAAATTGCAGTTGATAAAAATCAAGAGCAAAATAATTTGATCCAAATGCGATTTTCATTAAATTAAATGTGATTGCATTTGAAAATGCATATCAACAGCAATTTAGTAAAATCAAATGTTTTTTATTTGAGATTACATGACAAATATTATTTAAGTCATAGTAAGCTTGTCTTTTCCAATGCAATCCGCAGTTAGTTCTGTTGTGTTGTTTGTGCTGTCTCTCGTTCATTATCATTGAGTTTGTAAAAGTGAAAGGACGTGCCAAAAAATTAAAAAAAAACCCCGAAAATGGAAATTTTTGAAGCACAAGCCTTTGAAATATAAATATTTGATATAGTAAAGGTATGGGCTGTAAATGACGAAACGATTTTAAATTTAGTAGTATGTGGTGTAAACACATTCGAAAAATTAGGAATGATGGAACTTAGTGACATCAATGAAATTTTTAATAAGAGAAGACAAATTGGCGAAAAAATTATTTTTCGGTATAATCTTAATAAGTGGAGTATAGAAAATAAGGTAAGTAATTTAGTGAGTGTGTAAAAAATTTAATTCTGAAAACATAAAAAACAAAGTTAATTATATAAAGCCTATTTGTTTGTTTTAATATAACCCTTATGTGCACAGCAAGGTACCAAGTGTTATATGAAAAGGCACTAATTGTAAACAAATTTTTGTTAACTTTTATAAAGTTCCGCATATTTTCTTCAAGGGGAATCCCCAGTTCCAAGTTCTTTCTGCATATAATTCACGTGTATTAGGTTTGGTATATGTATAGAAATTTAGCAGTTATGTATATATAAAATCTATCTGAACTTTCAGATAAAATATAGGAGACTGTGCATATACATTACAAATTCCGTATAGGTACCCGGGTACCTTGCCGCGCTGAAGAAGGTGTTTTTTGTGCCGTACACATAAAGGTTAAAAAAAATTTTAATTTTAAATTGATTTTACGTGTTAATGTATGAGAAGTTCATACTGTAAGCTACATGTCAGAAACATTTTTCGAGGTGAAAAATGGTTGGGGGTTTGTTGGAAATAATTGACTCCAGGAAACTCTCACTGGAATTCCTGCAGTCAATTATTTCCAACAAACCCCCAACCATTTTTCACCTAGAAAAATGTTTCCGACCTATAACTTACAGTATGAACTTCTCATACATTAACACGCAATCATAAAACAAAATTCTAAAACTGATTTTGTTGTAGAACGAGCCATTAATATGCAGTGCGTCCGATGGGTTTATTCCCCTGCATCAACCAATTCGGACTGGAATGTGAAGGAGATATTGAAAAAAACAGTAGATGAAAAGGATATTCTTTCAAAATATTTTGCCATCAACTCATTAAGCGAAGTGGATCAAACTTCGATAGTTCGAATAATTGTGGACCACTGTATTTTCTACAACATTAAATTGGACGCCAAATCTATGGAAAATCTAGCAATGTCCATAACAAAGCTTTTCCCAACCGAATGAGCGACGACATATTATGTACCTCGATCTAAAAAGAACGCTTGTGGTAAATTGTATGACCGATACTACAACCGAAGGAATAAAATAAAAAATATTGAAAATCCAGCTTCAGGTAAATTATATAGGGTGAATGATATTGTCGACGAGAGTCCCTTGGAAGTCAATGAATTCGATGCGAAAAAAATGGTTGGCACACTATTTCCCCAATGATATACAAACCCCTTGGAAAGCTACATCAATCCTAAGAATGAGAGAAAATAAAGAACCAATTCCAAATTTCCTGAACGATTGGCCTAGATACAAAGATCCTACTGGTTACACAGTGATTGACATCGATTTCGAGACCTTGTGTCCAGGTTAAGGAAATCTCATGTTTGAGCTAATGCTAGCTCTTGAAAATGTGATGACTGAGCAAATTCTACCAATTTATAAAACAAACAAACCCAATATGCAATACCTAGAGAAAATGAAAACAGCAATAGACCCAAGTAAGGTATATACTTTAAAAATAATATGTTACACAAATTTTTTTTTATTTTTTAGATACTAAGCACTTCTACTTTTTTTACTTGTTACATTCGATAATACTTCTGCCTCGTGTAAATAAGACTTTAAAGCCGTCAATAACCGATGCTCAAAGTGACATGATTGTCCACTTATTTAATATAAATGATTTCATTCAAAAAAGGACGAGCAACGGAAACTTGCCTTCCAAGAGCAGTCCACCATTCAACCTAAAATGTTCGTGATTGGTGAGGATGTTAACAACTTAACGGAGTTTTATGTCACAGTAAATGATATAACTTACAAAGGGGTTAATAGGTGTTTGTTACAAAAGAGGAGATATTATAAAATTACAAAATGCTTTATTAACCATATTACACATACTTTATCACTCTACAGCTGAAATATATTTAATCGGGCAAGAAATGGAAACCAATTTTTCAGAAAAATTTCAATCACATATAATTTTAAGATCACGTAACTGTTACTATATTGAAAAAATTTAAAAATTTTCGTTACCTTGTAAAACAGTAAAACAGTCGTACGAATAAAATTAAAAAAAATTTCCTTTTTCAGAATTTAATGATACTGCGTAATAAATATGTATACGTAATATGTTATTATTCTTATTACTATGTATTATATTTACATTATATGTATGTATGTATATGTATAATTAACTTTTCATAAGACGAGAATATGCCACCACTAATTTTCTTTTTCTCATTTTATTCCTTGTAAATATAAATAATATCAAAAAATTTTTGCATTTGTCGAATTGTATTTGGGACAAGGACAATTGTATTTAGTAAGACAATTCTTGTATTTGCCGAATTGTATTTGAGTTAACTGCACTTTTATAGTCGCAACAAATAGCAACTGCTATTGGGAATGACCCCAATGCAAATTCTATTTGGGGTAAGGTCAAATTCATTTGCCATTACTACTTTTTTTTCTGTGTATATTTGAATGTTACACGAGGACATTTCAGAAAAACTATTATTTTAAACAGAAAGCGAGAAGCAAATTTGTGAAAAAAAAACAATGAGGTGTTTGTTTAGATATCACCCACCGAAAAAAATGTAACTATACATATTCACATTTTACTATTTTTATTTAATGTATTTCACTTCAAATTCACTTGCTTTGTTAAACCACTCGTCGTCTTTTTTACATACTCGTCGACGACCAAACGAAGTAAATACAAATGTAAAACGAAAACAAATAAAACCCATTACTACTTATTGCCGTAGTGAGTTTGTGTTTACTTAGATTTGTACAAAGTAAAGACAATAAATGTAAACACCTAAAAAAGAGAAGTAAACAAAGAAGACAAGGAATACTTGAGTATTCATCAAACCATTTGTAATTTTTGTGAAAACATTTGCAACGTTTGTTTGTTTGGTTGTCTTTTTTAAAGCATTTGCGAATCAGTACGGGAGTGAAGGTAATAATTGAAAGTGAAATAAAAATTGTGGTATTGATAAAAAGAAGTTATGGAGATTCATGAAGTAAGTTATGCTAATTGAATACATTCTTTTAATAATATAAATATAATGCAATATAATTCAATAATATTTAAAAAACTGGAGGAAAACCACGTGCAAAAAAAATTATTTTTTATTTGTTGTATCTAAATTAGATGAATAATACTGATATTGAAGAAAAATTGAAGAATGGAGATTTCAGAATTATTTTGAAAAGAGGGCAGAGTAAGGTGTGGAATATTTTTGGCAAAATTCAAAATGAAAATGGGGAAGAAGTAAAGAAAGTAGTTGGATGCCGTGTTTGTTTCGCTGTACTCAAAAATGATTCCACATCCACTTCTAATTTAAATAATCATAATTGCTTTATTGACTCTGAAAATAAGGCGGAGTAAATCAACGTACCAAAAAACAATCGGCAAATATTTTTACAGAATGGGTTATACAAAACTGTAGACCCTTTGCAATTGTTAAAGACGAGGGTTTAACAAAAGTCTCACGGTTTTTAATATTGCTGTCCAACGGGCTGAATACCGTGTTTTATATGTTTGCCTCTATAGGGAAAAACTGGGAGGAAATTGTTAATATTTTACGACAGAATCGCGAATTGAGTAGGATCGATGGTGTAAGTGAAATTAATATAAAAGCTATACTAGTTGTATTGAATGCCTTTGAAAAGGCTTCAAAAATGCTGGAAGGAGACGAGTACCCCAACATTAATTTTGTACTAATATATATGAAGCAATTACGCAAAAAATGTGCCGCCAATGAGGCAGATATAGAAGGGCGTTTTCGGAAATGCATCACTGCAGAGCATCTGATGCGCGTGATTGGCATCAGCAGTGCAATTCCGAACACGAAAATATTTCAATGGAAAATTTTTTAATAAATTTAATTTGTGAATTGGATGATAAGCCAAATGAATTGAAGTTATGTAGTTTGCAACAAAGAAAACTTTTAAAGAATAAAAAAAGGAATTTGTTATTACAATTTATAACATTTTTATATTTATAAATTCCAAAAGTTTTGGATTGCTATAAGGTTATTAAACTATATCCGGCTGATATTTTTTTTGATCATTTTCGTATGAGCCGTTCCACATTTCAAGTAAGTGCTCCAATATATGTTAAAAGCAGGGACGTAACAGTTATAAGAGACATGACGAAAAGGTCTTAGATAACCATTAATATTGACGAATTCAAATAATGATTATAATAAACCATTATCGTAAGATATATTTAATTTTGGTTATCGTAACCAATATAAGTGAGAAATATTTTATTTTGGTTATGAATAACCATTGTATCAACCAAAAATATTTATTTGGTTACAATAACCATTATCGTAACTAATTATTCTTTTTGGTAATCTCTACCCAGATATATCGTATTTTTCATGTACTAGACGCATTTCTAAGGGGCGTTCAGGTAATGCAAGTATTTTAAAAATATTTGGCAAAATAAAAAAATCGGGCTGTTTTGTAATTTATTTATTTATTTTATAAAAAAAAATTATTTAAATTCAAATATTTGGCCACCGATAACCAAAAAAGTAAACTTACTTTCGATAATGGTTATTATAACCAAAAACATATTTTTGGTTGCTATAAGAGTTACTCATAACCAAAATAAAATATATCTCAGTTATATTGGTTAAGGTAACCAAAATACTATATATCTTACGATAGTGGTTAAAAATTCCCTAAAACAGATAAAGGGAATTTTGCGTAACCTTTTCGTCGGAAAAAAAATAATAACAATTATTTTCTGTCCCTGGTTAAAAGCATTAAAGTGTTTAAAATCCAGTTTTCAGTCTTTGCTGTGTGCTCTTAAGCCTTTTTGGACAACACGTAACATCGGCTGATGCCCTTACAATTTCGAACAGTGATTATATATCACCTTGTGGAAGCTAAGTAATGGTAGTGTAACCTTCCGGCAAATAAATTACCGTTTTAATATTGGAATGGGTACTGCCCACAAACTTTTCTACAAAACCATAAAAGCCATATGTTACTTGAAAAAAGAAGTAACATGGCCTTCTGCATGCCAACAACAACTTGTTATGGAAAGGTTTCAGAACAGTAGAGAAAATCCCCTCCCGTATGTGGTCGGATGTGTTGACGGCACACATTTGAAAATACTAAAACCAAAAGAGGACGCAATTAGTTACTACAACAGGAAAGGATTTTATTCCATTAATATGCCAGAAAGTACCATATTTATTATTTTGTAACTATACAAATACAGATATGATATGTTTGTATATATTGAAATTTCAGGCCATATGCGATAGTAAATTCCGCTTCCTGGATGTTTTCATTGGTTACCCAGGTAGTTGTCACGATGCCAATGTGTGGAAAAATTGTCAAATATATAGGTCAATTTTGGGTGGACAAGTTGAACTTGCTGAGAACGCCATAATCCTAGGGCATTCAGCATATCCCATTTCTAAGTTTTTATTGACTCCATATAGGGACAATGGAAACCTTTCACGCGAACAAAAAAAGTTTAATTATTGCCTTAGCTCAACACGTGTTTATATAGAACAATCTTTTGGAATTTTGAATACTAAAACTACAGGCTGTCTAAAAAGTGTTTCAGAAATCATCTTAGCGTGTGCGATTCTCCATAACTTCGTTATGAATAATGGAGGCAACGGAATATTTTCCTCCGCATTTTGATTCAACAGAAAATAGAGATTCATCAAACACAGCCATAATTGAAATGGCACAACCCGACAATGAAGATCGGATTGCATTACGAAATAACTTACAACATTATTTTCATGTTAATTCATATGTTTATTTAAAACACGATCAAAACTTAAAAGTGCATACATATTTAAAACATATTTACATAAAAAAGAACAAAAAATAAATATTTCATTGAATTCATATCACAAACAAAACTTAAAGTACTTATACAAAACTTATTTACATAAAAACAAACATAAATGTAGGTACTTGAGTAAATTCATATCACAAAACAAAACTAAAAATTCTTGTTTAAAACTTATTTACATAAAAACAAACATCACAAAACAAAAATCGTTTACTCATTGCCAATTGTTCTTTCTAAGACTTCCTTAAGTTGCAAAATCCCACTGACACATTTTTCTTCCACTTGCAACTTTCTCTCTTCCATCGCCATCAGCTCTTCGTGGCGTTTTTGGTCCTTCTCCGACTCTTTCTTGAGGTACGCAAGAATTTCGGTTGGTGACCCGCGAGACTTCTTGGATGGTGGCTCAACTTCTTCTTCAGCGCATTCAGTGGGCTCAGGGGACGGTTCACAAGTTCCAGTTGGCTCTATAGAGGAAATGAGATTGGCGGCAGGTGGAACCACAGAATGCCTAATGTTAAAGACTTCATCAAAGTCCTCATAGAACTCCCAAGTGGTTGCGTTTCTACCGGGATTTTATTCTTTTATATGTGGTGAGAAAGTTTAAGAACTTCCTATTTACCTGATCCTTGTTCAGTGTAAAATCCGGTTTCTGCTCCTTTATTTTTTCCACCACTTTCCGCCATAAAACACACTTTTTCCTTCTACCATTGGCGAATTCCTCCTCCATATCCAACCTTGTCCTTATTATCAATTTGTAGACCCTAGCACCCACCTTGACTCAAAAAAAGTGTAAAACATAGTAAGTTTTATAAAAAAAACATAAATTAATATCAAATTCCGTACTTACTCATTCATTGCATCAGCCATTTTGCTACTGCGCATTTTGCGACTTGTTTGCGCATCATACGCTCTGTTGATTACTTTTAGAACATGCGACTCTTGCAGTGTTGCAAAGTGTTGCATTTTCGAACGTGATGCGCATCAGATGCTGTGCAGTGATGCATTTCCGAAAACGCCCAGAAATCATTAAAATATTCAAACGGAAAATATTGGAAAATTTAGAGGCCATAGTTTTTTCAAACCTTTCTATTATACATAAAGTTGCTTTATTCCACTTTCCACCTACTAATAAATTAACGCAATTTACCGATGCTGAAAAATTTGACACAAAATTTGAATGTCAAAGACTAATGGAAGAATTTAGCCATAACAGTCAAAATGATCCAGATAGTCAAAATATACTATCAACTGAAAACTTTGAACTTTTAGCTGACATCTTACAGCCAACCCGGATTGATGTATGTGAAGATAAATTCGAATATAACTTCCAGAGCTCTGCCGGCAGAGGAATTGGCAGCGGTCTGTTAATTAGTTAACAGACCTATGTTAAACAGCTCTAATATATTGACTATATATAAAATCACTAAGTTTTACAAATGTAAAAGGAATTTTAATGCGATATTATTAAAATAGGTAGAAAACTCTATAAACTTCTTATGTCAGGAGTTTTGGGGAAGCTGTATGACTGCAATATATAATATTTCGAAGCATTGGCAAAACTATGTTTTCAAAAGGAATCAGGATCAGGATTCCCAAACGGGGAAGGTTGCGTCAATGGGACTAGTATCAAATAATAGCTATTGGTGTCTAGTTTAACAATTTCAGACCCAGATTTCCCAAAAAACTTTCGGAATATCATATTCTTCGATGAATATAACTTTTTCATATGGAGGACGGATTAAGTGCGTCCATGGTGGCCAAACGGGGAAGGTTGCGTCAATGGGACTAGTATCGAATAATAGGTATTGGTGTCTAGTTTAATAATTTCAGACCCAGATTTCCCAAAAAACTTTCGGAATATCATATTCTTCGACGAATATAAGTTTTTCATATGAACAGCGGATATAAATACGAATATAACTTCCACAGCTCTGTCAACAGAGCCGCTGACAGAGTTCTGTTAACAAGTTAGCGACGAATATAACTTTTTCATATGGAGGACAGACTAAGTGCGTCCATGGTGGCAAAACGGGGAAGGTTGCGTCAATGGGACTAGTATCAAATAATAGGTATTGGTGTCTAGTTTAATAATTTCAGACCCAGATTTCCCAAAAAACTTTCGGAATATCATATTCTTCGACGAATATAACTTTTTCATATGGAGGACGGATTAAGTGCGTCCATGGTGGCCAAACGGGGAAGGTTGCGTCAATGGGACTAGTATCGAATAATAGGTATAGGTGTCTAGTTTAGTAATTTCAGACCCAGATTTCCCAAAAAACTTTCGGAATATCATATTCTTCGACGAATATAACTTTTTCATATGGAGGGCGGATTAAGTGCGTCCATGGTGGCCAAACGGGGAAGGTTGCGTCAATGGGACTAGTATCGAATAATAGGTATTGGTGTCTAGTTTAATAATTTCAGACCCAGATTTGCCAAAAAACTTTCGGAATATCATATTCTTCGCGAATATAACTTTTTCATATGGAGGACGGATTAAGTGCGTCCATGGTGGCCAAACGGGGAAGGTTGCGTCAATGGGACTAGTATCAAATGATAGCTATTGGTGTCTAGTTTAATAATTTCAGACCCAGATTTCCCAAAAAACTTTCGGAATATCATATTCTTCGACGAATATAACTTTTTCATATGGAGGACGGATTAAGTGCATCCTTGGTGGCCAAACGGGGAAGGTTGCGTCAATGGGACTAGTGTCGAATAATAGGTATTGGTGTCTAGTTTAATAATTTCAGACCCAGATTTCCCAAAAAACTTTCGGAATATCATATTCTTCGACGAATATAACTTTTTTATATGGAGGGCGGATTAAGTGCGTCCATGGTGGCCAAACGGGGAAGGTTGCGTCAATAGGACTAGTATCAAATAATAGGTATTGGTGTCTAGTTTAACAATTTCAGACCCAGATTTCCCAAAAAACTTTCGGAATATCATATTCTTCGACGAATATAACTTTTTCATATGGAGGGCGGATTAAGTGCGTCCATGGTGGCCAAACGGGGAAGGTTGCGTCAATGGGACTAGTATCAAATAATAGGTATTGGTGTCTAGTTTAATAATTTCAGACCCAGATTTCCCAAAAAACTTTCGGAATATCATATTTTTCGACGAATATAACTTTTTCATATGGAGGGCGGATTAAGTGCGTCCATGGTGGCCAAACGGGGAAGGTTGCGTCAATGGGTCTAGTATCGAATAATAGGTATTGGTGTATAGTTTAATAATTTCAGACCCAGATTTCCCAAAAAACTTTCGGAATATCATATTCTTCGCGAATATAACTTTTTCATATGGAGGACGGATTAAGTGCGTCCATGGTGGCCAAACGGGGAAGGTTGCGTCAATGGGACTAGTATCAAATAATAGCTATTGGTGTCTAGTTTAACAATTTCAGACCCAGATTTCCCAAAAAACTTTCGGAATATCATATTCTTCGATGAATATAACTTTTTCATATGGCGGACGGATTAAGTGCGTCCATGGTGGCCAAACGGGGAAGGTTGCGTCAATGGGACTAGTATCGAATAATAGGTATTGGTGTCTAGTTTAATAATTTCAGACCCAGATTTCCCAAAAAACTTTCGGAATATCATATTCTTCGACGAATATAAGTTTTTCATATGAACAGCGGATATAAATACGAATATAACTTCCACAGCTCTGTCAACAGAGCCGCTGACAGAGTTCTGTTAACAAGTTAGCGACGAATATAACTTTTTCATATGGAGGACAGACTAAGTGCGTCCATGGTGGCCAAACGGGGAAGGTTGCGTCAATGGGACTAGTATCAAATAATAGGTATTGGTGTCTAGTTTAATAATTTCAGACCCAGATTTCCCAAAAAACTTTCGGAATATCATATTCTTCGACGAATATAACTTTTTCATATGGAGGGCGGATTAAGTGCGTCCATGGTGGCCAAACGGGGAAGGTTGCGTCAATAGGACTAGTATCAAATAATAGGTATTGGTGTCTAGTTTAACAATTTCAGACCCAGATTTCCCAAAAAACTTTCGGAATATCATATTCTTCGACGAATATAACTTTTTCATATGGAGGGCGGATTAAGTGCGTCCATGGTGGCCAAACGGG